>CM062816.1:120024019-121383430 GCA_031772625.1 Pinus tabuliformis
ATGCTGTCAAAGAGCCAAGTAGTTAATCCCTATTCAAAGTCTCAAAGTTTGTTGTCTCTTCTGAACTATTACACTTTCTTTGATTGTTTCTCTTAGACCCATCATGACATTTACAATTTCATCAACTCTTTAAAAGAATTCAGCTATATCTTCATCTTCATTCATTTTTCAACGTTTCAAACTGCATTCTATATATGTAATTTGGCCATCTTACCTTTTTATCTCCTTCATGAAATAATTTCTAATTTAACCCAGATATCTTTTGTTGTCTGACAATGCATTACTTCAATAAATTTAGGCCAACATAGACCACTTAGAAGTGCATTCATAAATTTTGCATTAGCTAAAAAATTCAGCTTGGCATCTTTGTCACTAGTCATTTCCTTTGGTTCTTCATACCCTACCATCACAGCAACCCAAACTTCTAATCCTAGAGACATTAAATATGTCTTCATTCTCACTTTCCAAAAGGCATAGTTTGTGTTGAGAAATCTAGGGCATTAGCATTAAGTGATTTCTTTTTCATTAGTGACTGCTAGTGAATGCTTTTTACTTATTTAGATTATGATCTTCTTCTTGTTAGATTATTAGCGTTCTTCTTCACAAACAGTAACCAACACATAACCAAAACTTCTCACTCTTTTAGAGGAAAACCCACACCAATTCTTCTTATAGAGATTCCAAACAACGAATACCAAGACCAAGACCCTTGACCTATTAGCCACTCCAAGACCAAGACACTAGTTCTTTGTCTTCTTCTTGACTCCTCTTCCTCTTCGACCTTCAATGAACTGTAGATACATACTGAGGCATATCAATGTAGTGTCACCAAAATGTGACCACTGTAGTAGCACCGAAACACTTGTCACTGTAATTCGAGTTCCCATATCAGAATATTTGTCCTTCGAACTTGTTACTACAAGCCATCCGAACTTGTTGACTGTGAGACAGCATCCTGTACACTTATCACGCTTCTTCACCAAGCTTACCATTGTAGTTTATATGACCTCATCACTGTATTCATCCATCCGAGTTTAGAGATGAATCCAAACTTTTGTTGACTGAGTTTATGTGAAAATTTCTAAACTGAAATTCTACTGCAGCAACTGATTTATTTCACCTACTTATTATTCACAATAAGTTATTTACGAAATCCCTTCAACAAATATTAATATAAATTCTACTAGAGTTATCACACAATTACCCAGAGAAAAAATACATGCACAAGAACCAATCACATCAACACAGTTGTTTTTGGACAACTGTTCCCGGAAAAACCCAAACCAGTGCAGCAGATGAGGGCTTTATTAATCTTCAGCAACAATTGCATTTATAAGAAATGATTTTACAGAGAAACTGAATGAAAACACCTGACACATTCCCTTTAAGACTTTTTGACACTTTGGAGACCCTGCTTCTATTCTTACATCACCTCTGCGTCACTCTGTGTAGCTCAGCGTGGCTCTAAATGGCTTTGCGTATCTTTGCGTCAACCTGCGTGAGGGTTGCATCTCTCCTCTGGACTGCGTTGTCTCCCACTGTCCCTGCGTCACCTCCTCCTCAGTCACTACCTGCTGCTGATGCCCTCCTCTTCCTCCACCCTACAACTCTCCCTCTGAAATCGATCTCCTTTACCTGAGAATCAATTTTCCTAGAGATACTAATTATCTATCATTGTGTCTCCAAATGATTCTTAAGTATTCTCTTGTACATTTCTTGTCGATGAATCAACAGCCAATATTAAGTCCCTAATCAACGGCTAAGATTAAAACAGACTTGATCCTCGTCTCTTAGAAGCTTCTCACCCTTATCTTTATTAATACCCATTAATATTTAACCCATTAAAAATATTAATTATTTTAATATCTCCTCATCCAAGTGGAATTTCTCAAAACGATTTCGGGGTCTTGGAGATCTCATGTGCCTTAGCCTCTCCTCCAAATTTCAAGGTTAGAGCACATCTAATGCTGCCAAAAATCAACAGTTTAGTCCTAGACATAACTCCGCATTCCTTTATCATTTCTATGATTACATCCGAAATTATGACTGCAATTGTCTATTCAAATTTACAGTGACATTTGAACTAATCTCTTCCACTTTTCATCCGAAATCAGAGACATATGTGAAGTTTTGTACTGGAGATCTGAACCCGTATTCTGTTACCCATCTGAAAATTTCAGAGAAAGATGACTGAAATTTTGTCTGTGGAATAGGCCAAGGTTGCTATATATATGTTGATTTTGGGTAGCATCAGATGTGCTCTAGCCACGAAAATTGATGGAGAAGCTAAAGCACATGAGATCTCCAATACCCATAAATGGTTTGGGCAGATTCTAAACAGTTTGGGAGATATTAAAATAATTAATATTTTTAATGGTGTCCCTAAGTTTCCCTAAGTCTAAACTTACGGAAAATAAAATATTAATGTGAATTAATATAAAACAATGTTAGAAGGGTCCAAAAGTCATGGATCAAGCCATATCTAATCTTAGTCGTTGATTACGGATTTAATCTCGGCCATTGAATTGTCAATGAGAAAAGTATAAGAGGAGGCTTGAGGGTCACTTGGAGAACACACCAAGTTGATCAAGATTTCGATTTTCTGGGGCAGGGTTTGCTAAGGAAGTTGAAAGAGTGATCATAGATTGCAGCGAAGGGGCAATGAATACAGAAGCAGAGAGGCAAAGATAATACTGGGAGGATCAGCGCAGAAGCCGAGAGAGAGAGATGCAGAGCCAGCCAAAGGTTCACACAGAGCCATCCAGGGCTCACGCAGAGCCAGCCAGGAGCTGTGCAGCGCCTCGGAGAGCTAGCGTGGTTGACGTAGAGGCTCTAAGGGCTAACGCAGGGCAAGACAGGGTGACATTGGGCCAGAAAGGGCTGACGCAGTCCCTAGAGGCTAACGCTGGGGGTTTCCGTGGGGCAGATTGGCACTGGCAGCAATCAGAGTGTTTATCCGGGGTTTCAGCTGGAATATCTACTTCTGAGTAGAGAGGTACTACTGCCGAGATTATTCTCTGTTGGGTGAGCTAGTTTTGGCACCCAGATTGTAATCAGAAACTGCATAATAATAAAACCCTCAGATAGTTGCACCGGATTTCCTGCATTGGGTTTTTCCGGGGACATTGGTCCAAAAACAACAGTCACTTGTGTGCTTGTTTTTGTTTCCTTCAATTGATGATTTGTAATGTTTTGAGCATGTACTTGTATTTATTTTTGGTATTTACATGGTAATTAACATGTTAATTAATCAGAACAACTAGGCATAAATAAATCAGAAAAGTACATGAAGGGTGTCTAACAGTTAGACTTAGAAATTCCAACATGGTATCAAAGTGTGGTTACAGATCACACGAGAACTAAGGATATCAGCCGAGCAGAGCAGCAGCAGCAGCAAAAAACAGTTATCCTGAGTGACAGAAGTTGTTCCTAGCAAAGAAGCAGCAAGGAAGGGGTGACGCAGTGCCTACGTCATCAAGGTTGAGCCAAGAAGAGGATCACTGCAGTGGCAAAGGGGAGCAGATTCGACCTAAGCAGTGCACGGTCATCTTTCTCAGTCAGGAAGGATTGACGCCTGTGGCCAGGAGGTGCATATTTTGCTGGTGTCAAGATTGCGCAGAGCCTAGAAGCTCTAACCTTCAGTTTGTTGGAGCTTAGGAGGCTGTGGGTAAGTTGCAGAGTGAAGTTGGTGGGGTACTGTAGTCATAATAGTACCTAACAGGGCAAGACCAAGGAGGAGGGAGTTTCTACCGAGGATTTCTAGCCAAGAAGTCTGGATCAGTGGTGCAGTTGCACTAATGACCGGAGTGGGGGCATCTCGACATTGGCAGAAGGGTTTCCAGGAGGGAAATCGAGGCTCAAAGGGAGTCACACCAAGAACTTCCAGGAGGGAAGTAGAGGAGCAGCGAGATGGCAGTGAACGAGGTAAGAGACTAGGACAGACTGCACGAAGCCTCAAACTTCGTAGTCTGGAAGACCAGAATCTTATCCGTTCTAGACAAGAACCATCTCAAGCAATTTGCCTTGAGGACAATAGAGGTCCCAGTTGACCCGACTGATAACGATAACTACGACCATGTAGTACCACACATTGCCGAGAAGAATATGACAATTGAGATGTGGAAGGCCCTAAAGAAGTTGTATCAGCATACTTCCATGCAGAGGAAGATGCTACTAGAAATTAGTTGTGGTCATACCAGATGCAGAAGGGAGAATAGATTGACACCTTCCTCGGTCGATTGAAGGAGATCCGGGATCAGCTGACTTCCATAGGGGCCACGCCGGATCAAGAATTGATGGTGAGAATAGCCCTGAACGCAGTCTCAAAAGACTGGGAGGTGTTTGTCCAGAGCATACTGGGCAGGGCAACCATTCCATATTGGGAGGAAATGTGGGCGGCTCTTCACCAAGAAGAGATCAGAAGGCTAAGCAAGGCGAGAAGCAGCGGAAAGGGGGTCAGAATCAAGAAGGAGGAGGAGGTGGATGTTGCCCTAGCATCTGAGGGAAAGCAGGCGACACAGAAGAAGAAGGACCTCTCCAAGGTCAAATGCTTCCACTGTGAGGAACTAGGCCATTATGCGACCTAGTGTCCAAG
The DNA here is from genome assembly GCA_031772625.1 of Pinus tabuliformis. Taxonomy (NCBI): domain Eukaryota; kingdom Viridiplantae; phylum Streptophyta; class Pinopsida; order Pinales; family Pinaceae; genus Pinus; species Pinus tabuliformis. The sequence continues at coordinate 120,028,614 of CM062816.1, forward strand.
GAAGAAGAGCAAGGGAGAGGCTTCCGAGACCAAGGCGGCACCAACAAAGCGAAAAAGGAACTAGAGACAGATGATGATTGTGCCATGAGTGCTCACATGCCACTTAAGCAGAAGTGGGGAGACATCGAGTTGTAGTCAGACGGACTGCAGGCGTTGAATGGCAGGATCCTTGAGGTACCCAACCTCTTGGATTATAACTTGCTACGGGAGCTCCGAAGAGGAGTAGTAGGACTGGCGGATGTTGGTAGAGACGGATGCGGATGTAGCAACAGAGGGAGCTACAGTGCAAGAGTCCTAGGACAGCATGAGGCAGCAGTGCAAGATGCATAGAGTTGATGCAACAACGCAGAGGTCAAAGAGAGAGCACTTGTCAGTGATAGAGGGAGCTTCAGCATTGGGAGTGTTTCTAGCCTGACGGAGATGTCAAAGTTGGGAGATCAGTTACTTACTTCTCAGTAACAGAGTTGCAGTGCAGCAGTTAGCAGTGGTAGTGCTATGGGCAGCATGATGAGAGGGGTTGCAGTGCAAATGCAACAGTGGCAGTGGCAGGGCCATGGGCAGTAGCACGGATGTAGAGGGAGTTGCCGTACAGATGCAACAGTGGCAGTGGCAGGGCCAATACATGATGCAGCAGTGCAGAGGATGTTGTGTAGTAGGCCTAGCATCAGCGCCAAGACCGATGCCAAATGATCAGGGTGATACTCAATGAGGAGTATTACTAGAGCACAGTCCTCGCTAAGAGGGAGTGATGATTTGGGGTAGCATCGAATGTGCTCTAGCCACGGAAATTAGTGGAGAGGCTAAAGCACATGAGATCTCCAATACCCAGAAATGGTTTGGGCAGATTCTAAACAGTTTGGGAGATATTAAAATAATTAATATTTTAATGGAGTCCCTAAGTCTAAACTTAGGGAAAAGAAAATATTAATGTGAATTAATATAAAACTGTGCTAGAAGGGTCCAAAAGTCATTGATCAAGGCAGATCTAATCTTAACCGTTGGTTATGAACTTAATCTCGGTCGTTGAATTGTCAATGAGAAAAGTATAAGAGGAGGCTTGAGGGTCACTTGGAGAACACACTGAGTTGATCAAGATTTCGATTTTCTGGGGCAGGGTTTGCTGAAGAAGTCGAAAGAGTGATCATAGATTGCAGCTGAGGAGCAGTGAATACAAAAGCAGAGAGGCAAAGATAATACCGGGAGGATCAGTGCAGAAGTCGAGAGAGGGGAGCGTAGAGCCAGCTAGAGGTTCACGCAGAGCTAGCTAGGAGCTCCGCAGTGCCTCGGAGAGCTAGCGTGGGTGACGCAGAGGCTCTAAGGGCTCACGCAAAGCAGGCCAGGGTGATGCTAGGCAGACGCTAGGCCAGAAAGGGCTGACACATTCCCTAGAGGCTGACGCTAGGGTTTTCGTGGGGTAGATTGGAGCTGGGAGCTGTCGGAGTGTTTATCTGGGGTTTTAGCAGGAATATCTGCTTCCAAGTAGAGAGGTACTACTACCGAGATTATTCTCTGTTGGGTGAGCCGGTTTTGGCACCTAGATTGTATTCAGAAACTGCATAATAATAAAACCCTCAAATAGCTGTGCCGGTTTTCCCGCATGGAGTTTTTCCAAGGACAATGGTCCAAAAACAACAGCATCACTTGTGTGCTTATTTTTGTTTCCTTCAGTTGATGATCTATAATGTGTTGAGCATGTACTTGTATTTATTTTCAATATTTACATGGTAAATAACTTGTTAATTAATCACAAGAAGTAGGCAAAAATAAATCAGAAAAGTACATGAAGGGTTTCTAACAGTTAGACTTAGAAATTCCAACAATATAGTGGTTTGTCTGAATATGTAAGCCAACAAGAATTTATGAACCGGTGTGTCTCCATAATGTGAGTCAACATGAGTCCCTTCATTTATCTTGAAGCTGACATAGGAAGAGGAGGATTGTGCTCGTCTTTGGAGGGCTATTTTACTAGGATACATTTGACATGACATTGACTCTTTGACAAATCCTAAGGCTCTCAATGGGAGCCATCTAAAATAAACCTCTTGCTCATGAAACCCATGAAGCAAGGCATTACAAAAATAATTTTATTTACTTCTTTTCATCATTTACAAAGATCATAATTACATGTCAATATGAAGACCGAACCTAGTTACATTTTACAACAGTTTGTACTAGTAAATAGACGGGCTTTATTTGTTGAGCATCCTTCTTGACTAGCCATTTTACTGACTTAGGACCTCCTTGCAGTTGTTAGACTGCGATTGAAGTAAGCCGCTCTAACACCAATTTATATTTATGTTTGGAAATCACTGAGGGGGAGAGTGAATTAGTAATTTAAAAACTTTACTTTTTGCTCAACTTAATTTTCTTCTTATGCAGTTGATGGTTTATGTATATGCTCTATTATTATTGGACTCCTTTTGCAGGTGTTAGAGAGATAAATTTGCAGATATACTTATCCAGAATTCAAGAACATTCACACAACATTCAAGAACCAACTAATGAAGACACACGATATAAGTGGAGACCTCAAAAGGAGAAAAACGCGAATTTTAGTCTGAAAGTGATGTGAAGGCAAGTTGCTACTCTTTATTACATCATATTTTTGTAAGCTCCAACCTACAAGAGGCTCCTACCTCAAAGGAAGCTCCAACTCTCACAAATTTTCTGCAAGCTACAACCCACAGGAGGCTCCTACCTCAACAGGCTACAACCTACAAGAGGCTCCTACCTCAACAAGCTACTGCATGTTCTTTATCAAGCTATAATATAGAAAGGGACAACAATCTCTCAATCACGATATCAAGTCAAAAACGTTGGACACCTAATATACAATTTTGTTATCAGGTCTTCTGCAAATCTTCACTGCTTCTCCTTTTCACCTTTGTGCCTATTCTGTTGTTGTTCATCAACTTTCTCATGCAGACTGTGTTAGCGCTTGAGATTTCACCCTAGGCTGAGGAAGGTAAACCTTCAAGGCAACATCAAACCATTTCACCTCGTAGCTAGCCCTACGGGGTATGAGAAGGCTCTCTCGGGTCAGATTCGGTAGATATTTCAATATGATAAGCTGACCAATTAGGAATATTGATATTAGGCTAGTAAACTGATAAGGAAGTTTGATTTGGGGTTTTTAATTAAATGACGAGGCTTTTCTGGGCTGCATGGGCAAAATCACAGCTTGAACAGAGAAATATAATGACTACACAGATTATCAACTAAGGCAAGGTAGGCAAGCAATTTAACACCAAATCTAGATTTTAAATGAGATGGCAAGACTGGTGAGGAGCTGACAAGGGCAAACAATAACTTTGAATCCTTGTCAAACAGAGGAAAACATTGAACATGAGCAAATTTATAGGAGGAGCATACAATACTATGAATTCCTACCTAATCACTTCATTTGCTCAAATAGATATGATCATGAGGTGAATGAAACATAACAGTTTACATATGAGACAAAGGGAAAAACTTATGCTAAATCAACATACCACATGAATCTCAGCAAACAGAGCTGTGAAATCCATTAAATTCTCTGCCAAAAACTGTACAATGAAAGCTCTGTTCCAGCACTCAGCACTCAGAAAAAATCTCTCTCTTTCTCTCTCCTTACAAATGACATTTTTAATACAATAAAAATAAAACTGCTGCCCAAAACAGGGGCGCTGTTTTAACTAACATCACAAAAATATGAAACAAAATACAGCTGGGGGAAAACCAATCAACCCCAAGACCTTTGCGCTATTTCCACTACAATTATTAAAATTAGAAAGGAGAGTTACATCATCCTAAAATAATGCAGCGTCCCTCTTCCTCTAAATCTGCTGATGATTGGCCAAAATTGGAGCGCAGATCTCCATAGGACCAAGATTGGAATCAAATCGCATTCTCTGGCTGTAATGGATAATCTTCACTTTAGTTTGGTTTTCCACGTTGCATAACCTTCAAGCTAATAGTCCACCGATTCAGCTTATGGTGACAACTAAACCGAGAGCAGTTTACATGGCTGCATTCAAAAGCTCCACCTTCTAAGCGCCACATCGCCCTCGATCCCACAAAATCTCCAAAGATCGCACCGTGATCTGGAACCTGTGCACTGCAAAGCCATGCCGAAGGAATGAACTACCAGCTCCACATATAGTGAACAGTCCATCAATGAAATTTGTTTTCGTATCTGGAATGTTGAAAGGATTCCAACGCAATTGTGTTGGTGTTGATGAGCTTGATGACTGATTGAACTCACTTATCAGATAATCATGTGATGGAACCCGAGGATGAAAAGGTTCATGTGTTATTGATGGCTTGATACGGTATAGCCAATTTTTGAGCAGCCGGCCATAGTCATCGTTTTCTCCATAGGGACATGATTCAACATCCCAACTTAAGTAAAATGGTTTATACATCAACTATACACTGCAACTGCAACTTATTATATCTAGTGGTCCTCTACAGCACAGTAGTTTTTATACACACGGAATAGAAATTGAGTTTACAAACAATGCGCACAACTCCTCAAAACGACACTTTAATTCCCAATGATGCCATGACCTGAGAGATAAATTGTGGGTGTGCAGGCCAAGCTGCTGCTGTCACTAAATTCCATCTCTAAACACGTAGTTATAGTTTCTGGCTCTAACCATTCATCGCCAGAAAGCAATACATCAAGCTTTACAGCTGGATACGCAGTACATGTTTTCTCTTTCAATATACCTGCACCAACAAGAATCAATTGCCCACGACAGATAGAAGCAATGGGCTTATTTGAATCAGAAAACCGCTTGACCAATTTAAGAACAGATTCATTTAGAGCTAGGTACTCGGGTGCCCTTTGTCTCAACCATTCGGCACTCTTCTTCGTCGGATCGCGCCCTGTGCAAACACCCACAGGATAAGGGCCGCCCGCTTTTGCATCTTTTTTCTCAAACAGCACCTCCCAAGGCTTTGCATTTGCTGTAGACACAGACAGCTCATTATTCTCGACATCTATAGCTTCTGCGTTTACTTTTACTGTAAAAAACAGAGGAGATCTCACAGAAGACCTCCGGCTACCATGGATATTAATTGAAGGAATGCTAAGAAAGCCTAAAGAGGAGGAAGCCATCGCCATTGCCAATGGTAGTCCGTAGAGTTCTACAGCTTGATTATGAGACCTTCAATTGTTATGATGACTTGTGAGCAATTGAATTTGAACAATAACGTGGTGAGCAGACGGGGGATTGAGCTATACACTATATTTTCCAATGCCGAAGAGTGGGCAAAGGTTTGTTTTTGCTATTTCAATTTGTCTGTGTGCGACTCCCTTCGTGCTGTAGTCATGATCATCATCATGTGTGTTCGTTGTGGTTGCTGGACGTTGGTAACTTGTAATCAATGATTTATGGGGCCAGAGGCTGCCCCCAAACCAGTTCTAAGACAGAACGTATACTTGTCCAAGGCCCTTCCGGGCTACACCCAACCATCAAACCAATTTCACCATTGCCATATCTATTCAGAGAGTCCACTGTCAGACTCTTATCTCATTCCCGGCATCATTTGCACAATTTTTCTTTAACGGTTGTAAGCCAAATGTATCACACTTTTTAGAGCTTAGGTGAACTTTCATCCATGGCATGATCATAAATATGTGAGGGAGGCATACCCTGAAAGATCCACGAGCAAATTCGAAGAATTGGCGAAGTTTGGGTGAGTTTTGGTTAACACAGGACGAGTGGTCGCGCCCCTCGATGGAGTGGTCGCGCACCCTTGGAATGGTCGCGCGCGAGCAATTTAACACAGGATTTTGGCGCTGGAGTGGTCGCGCCCCTCCCAGGTGGTCGCGCACCCTTGTGGAGTGGTCGCGCACCCTCCAAAAGACTGAAACTGCTGCAAATTTGCTAAAATCGCCTTTCAATCTCTCTTACTCGTATTCTCTTGCCTTTAAATGCATTATGATGACCTCCAAGGAGGGAATTTACCTTTATAAGCTCATATTTAAACAAATTTAACTCAAAAACTCACTTTATAATGTCTTGACTTTTGCATTCTCTTTTAACACTGTTTTGGAGTCTTTTGTCCTGAAATTAACTTTTTGATGCTTTTGACTCCGTTCTTTTTGCAGGTTGACCATCTGATGGACTGTGGCGAAGGAACCAGGGCTGTTGCCGGCACTTTTGCAAACTTTTGAAAATTTCTTTATTTTTACAAATTTGACATGACCTTGGACTTAAAAACAGGGTTTTTAAATCCAAGGCATAAAATGAGTTGTAGCTGATGAAAATAATAATGAAACATATGTACATACCTCCTTCTGGCTTGCTGGACACTCACTGACTTTGAACTCATGACCTTGCAGAGATTTTGACTCAGAATCCTAGACCTAAGACCTGGGACCTCAAGACAAAAAATAAAAACAAACATGACTCAATTTCATTGTGGTATGACCTGATCCAGCAAAGCCAAGAAGGGAACAAAGACTAGCCCTCCATTCAGTTTTATGGCATGCCTAGCGGGATGCAAAACTGACACTAATGAGACACCTACCTATGCATATGCAAAGAGCTATTGATCACCGATGGAGGGCTCAAGACCGACACTAACAGACTGCTTCACTTCAAAAGTTTTGCTTTCATTCCACATTGTATATTTTTTATAAGCAAGCCTTATTGGTTGTTTGTATTCTTTGCAGAAATATGAAATGAGGCATTGTCTCTTGGTCTTCTAAAATTGTTCACACCCTGTCTCTTCATTTTCAGATCTAAAACATTGAATTTGTAATAAAAATAGAATTGAAATAAAATAGCCCAACCACAATGATTACAAGAGACAAATCAGATTTGTATTATCTACATTTTTCTATTCAACGAAAGCATATATTTTACAGCTTTTGTTTCAATATTTTATGATCCATTTTAATAATGTTCAGCCTTCACATTTAATATCATAGCCATTGCACTTCACATCACTTTCAACCTTTGTATTTCAAGCACTCTTGCAACAATGGCATACACCATGAATTAATGTCAATACATCCACCAGTTATGATAATTTGACATCAATGCCAACATTACCAACAATAGCTGCCACTGGGAAGGCCGAAAATTTCAAACCTGTGGTAGAGGCCGAAATTCTGAAGTTGGGGATCGAATTTGTGTTGTTGGAAGAGATTTGACTTGGTTTGACTTGGACAAAGGAAGCACATCATCCGAAAGGGTTGGACTTGGTCTTGAAGGGTATTGGTCTTGATCTAGAGGTCTTGGAATTCGTCAATTGAATAATCTATGAGAGAAGAGATTTGCGGGTTTTCCTCTCAAGTGGAGAGGTTTTGGCTCTGGCTTGCAACGTACATTTTGTGTTCTTGTTTACTATTGCTCTTCTTATTTTGGTAGTTGTTTGATGATACACAAACATAATAATAAGTGAAGAAGCTAATAACAAAAAGTAGAAAGATATCACAAGCAGTTATCAAGAAAAGGGAAATCATCCTAACTATTGCCCTATAGATTTTCAGCGTGGTATCAAAGCTAAGGTTGGCTAAGGGCATAATGAAGATCTCCTCTACATTGAAGAATTCCTAAAGAAGCATTCAAAGGTGGCAAGTCAACTCAAGAAGGGCATCTAAGAAGTATGGGATATCCTATTTTTCTCTAAGAAGAAAGTGACCAAGACATCTACAAAGGATGAAGAATTATTCTCAACACTCATTGGCACATTTGAAGATGAGAATATTTGGGTAATCGACAATGGAGCATCAAGGCATATGAATAATCAACATAAGCAATTGAAAACATTATCAAAAGGGAAGTCCTCTTACTCCGTAGAACTTGGTGATAATAAAAGCTACCCTGTGAGAGGAATTGGATCAACTTCGATTGAGCTGGAAAATGGAGGAAACATTCATCTCAACAATATCTTATTTGTTCCAGGTTTGCACAAAAATTTACTTTCCATTTCATGCTTAGAAGACAAGGGTGATCGAGTTGCATTCATTGATGGAAAGGTTGTAGTATGGGGTAAAAACTCAAACATAGAAGATGCTACAATGATTGGGATTTGTGATGGAAGACTCTATAGATTGATAACTCCCCTCGCTCAAGCTTTGGTTCAAATTGAAGTTAGCCCATGTGAACTTTGGCATAGAATATTTGGTCATCCCCATTACAAAATCCTTCCAACCATAAATACCATAGTAAATGGCATCCTTGAATTGAAAGAAGATCATGAAGGAGTTTGCAAGGGATGTGCATTGGGTAAGAACACCAAACGAACATTTGGAAGCAGTGCTCCAAGGTCAAAGAAATCTTGGATCTTATCCAATCCGATCTTTGTGGTCCTATGACTCCAAAATCTCTTCGAGGTCATCTATACTATGTCACATTCATAGATGATCATTCAAGGAAAACTTGGGTTTACTTAATGAAATCCAAGGATGAAGTCTTTACCAAATTTCAAGAATTCAAAGTTGAAGTAGAGAACCTTATAGAAAGGAGAATCAAGATATTAAGATCTGATAATGGATGGGAATATACTTCGATAGAACTTATAGCCTTCTGTAAGGAGTCTGGGATTAAGAGGGAGTTGACAATCCCATATAATCCCGAGCAAAATGGAGTTGTAGAATGAAAGAATCGGTCCATTGTGTGAAAGAAATGCTACATGATCAAGATTTGCTGAAATTCCTATGGGGTGAAGCAACAAAAGCAGTTGTATACATACAAAATCAAAGTCCCAACTTGGTCACTAAGTAACTTGACTCTTGATGAAGTATACGCAGGGAAGAAACCAAGCGGTAGATCATCTCCGAATTTTTGGTTGTCATGTTTATATTCATATACCAAAGGATAAGAGAAAGAAGTTGAATCCATCAGGCATGAAGGGAACTTTCCTTGTCTGCAGTAATTATTCTAAGGCCTATAGGATCTACATAAAAGGAGGACACTGAATAGAAGTCAGTCGAGATGTAATATTTAATGAAAATATTACATTCAAGAATTCAAAGGATCTCCCTATGGACTCTAATGATGAAGAACTTCTGATATTTGAAGAATAAGTCACTAGGGAGGAAGAAGAATCAAACCATGAAGATCAAGGTCCCAGTGAACATACACAACATGTGGTAATCCTCAAGACTAGAAAGAGACCTAACTAGTTAAAATCTACTCTATTGGATGCTGAGGGACATGGATCTGCTAAGCGCACATTCAAGGAAAGCAAGAAACCAAAGAGGTATTCAGTGTATGTAGTGTTGATTTTGGGTAGCATCGGATGTGTTCTAGCTCCGAAATTTTGTGGAGGGGCTAGAACACATGAGATCTTCAAGACCCAGAAATAGTTTGGTGAAATTCCACCCGGATTATAATTTATTAAAATAATTAATATTTTTAATGGGGTTCCTAAGTCTAAACTTAGGAAAATAAAAATATTAATCGGTATTAATGAAAATATGGGTGAGAAGCTTCTAAGAGACGAAGATCAAGTCTAATTTAATCTTAGTCGTTGATTAGAGACATAATCTCGGCCATTGATTAGAGACTTAATCTCGGTCATTGATTCATCAACAGGAAAAGTATAAGAGGAGGCTTGAGAGTCAGTTAGAGATACACCAGGAAAATACTCAGTAACCCAAGGGAAATCGATTCTCAAGGAGTAAGAATTTGATTTCAGAGGGAGAGTTGCAGGGTGAAGGAAGAGGAGGGCATTAGCATCAATCAGAGACTGAGGAGGAGGTGACGCAGTGTATCAAGGAGACAATGCAAAGGAAGAGCTCCGAGGGACAGTGCAGCGAGGGACGCAGTCCTCATGCAGAGATGATGCAGAGGTGACACAGTGAAGGCTGGAGGGTCTCTGGGGTGTCAAAATTTCTCCGAAGTGAGGAGGAAAATTATCTCAGGTGTTTTCTCAGAAGTTTCTCTTTGTTCTGCAGAATCATTCCTTGTAAAGAGATTGTTGCTGAAGAATAATAAATAAACCCTCATCTGCTGCACCGGTTTTCTCGCATTGGGTTTCGTAGGACGATTGTCCAAAAATAATTGTGTTGATGTGATTGATTCTTGTGTTGGTATTTCTCTGTTCTTTTCTCTATGCTATTATGTGACAACTACAATAGAATTTACTTTGATGTTTACTGAAGGGTTTTTGTAAATAACTTATTGTGGAAAATAAGTAGGAGAAATAAATCAGTTACTGCAGTACAATTTCGTGTTTGGAATTTTCACATGGTATTAAAGCTGAGATTGGGCAATAGGATTAGAGAATCTACAATGAGTCAGGAGCATGATGATAGAGCAGCAACTCAAAAGGACTCACGCAGTTCTCCTGGGAAAGAGGAAAGCATGAAGATATGGATCACGACTATTCTAATGTTAGCTTCAAGACTAGAAAAAGAAGTTGCTTGCTTGGCAAGTTCTGCTTCCTCTAAGGTTTGGTATATTGATAGTGGAGCTTCTGGCACATGACAGGAATAAGAGAATGTTTCTCGAGCTATCAAGAAGAATAGATGAATTTCCAAAACACCATGGGAAATAAGTCAAAATGTACCCCCATAGGAAGAGGTACAATAGATTTTCAAATAGAAGCAGGGGATCGGCTTCAAGCTACTAATGTGCTGCATGTGCCTGGATTGGGGATGAACTTACTCTTTGTATCTCAGTTACAAAACAAAGGCTATCCTGTTTTCTTCATTGGGAAGAAAGTATATGTCAAACATTCGAGTTGGAAGAAGGAGGCCCAAATTGGAGTCAGAAGTAACAGACTGTATAAGTTACCGCTAAATCTCCAATGGCACTAATAGGCAGCAGTGGAGAAAAAGATTTGAATGAACTATGGCACAAGAGGATGGGGCACTTACACCATGGGGCCATAAAAATTCTCAAAAGAACCGTCACAAGAGTTCCAAAATTAAAAACCAAACGAGACGATGAACGCAGAGGGTGCATCCTAGGCAAGTATGCCAAAGCAGCTTATTCCAGAAGTAACAGTAGGGCTAAGAGTGTTCTGGGATTGATAGACTCAGATATCTACGGACCCATGTCCACAAAAGCTCTTAGTGGTGCCGAATACTTTGTTTTCTAAAAACCAAGGATGAGGTTTTGATCGATTCAAGGAGTTTAAGGCTCTAGTTGAGAATCTGACAGGGAAGAGGATAAAAGTGTTGCACTCAAACAATGGTGGAGATTACATTGATAAGGACTTCACTAATTTCTGCGCAAGGGAAGGCATTAGAAGAGAATGGACAGGTCCAAATAATCCAGAGCAAAATGGAGTAGCAGAGAGGAAGAACAGAACTATTGTTGAAGCAGCAAGGATAATGTTGTATGATTAGGATATGCCCAAATTTCTATGGGCAGAAGCATGTAGCACAGCAATATATGTCCAGAACATGACTCCTCACAAGGCATTAGATAAGATTACTCCAGAGTGTCTTCACTGGTAAGAAGCTTGAGGTGCGTCATTTCAGAAAATTTGGGAGTTTAGCGTACTGCAATATACCAAAGAAAAGAGAAAGATGTTGGATCAAACTGCAGAAAAAGGATATCTTGTGGGATATAGCGAGAATGTTAAGGCATATAGAATCTATCTTCCGGGAAATAGGAAGATCGTAGTACGAAGGGATGTAAAGCTCATGGAGGACAGAGCTTTTAGGAAATATTGAGAAATGCCTTCTGAAGAGCAGCGAAAAGATGATCCATTGGTCCAGCCACTTCGACCAACAGAAATCAACACCAGTATTTCAACAAAAGACAAGAATCTAGAGGTATGTCAACAGGTGGAGTCTCAGGAGGAGGAGCAAATAGATCTACCCACTACCATTGGATGAACAAGGCAGGAACTTTGATAGATACTACGGGATGCAGAGCATTTCGTTGGAGCTCCTAGGAATGAGAAAAGGGAGCGCAGAAAACTAGATAGACACCAAGCTTTGGTGGCTCAGGTTGGAGAACCCTCTAGTTTTTAGGAGGTCGTTCAGCATCAAGTATGGGTAGATGCTATGGTGGAGGAATACAGTTCCATAATGGTCAATGATGTCTAAGAAGTGGTGCCTAGACCTCAAGACAAATCAGCTGTAGGTTCAAGATGGATCTACAAGGTCAAATATGTTGTAAATAGCAATGTGGAAATATGCAAAGTCAGGTTCGTGGCTAAGGGGTATGCTCAGAGGGAAGGAATAGGCTACGAAGAAACCTTCGCCCCAGTAGCCAGGTATACTTCTATTAGATCTGTGATATCCCTTGCAGCACAGATGGGGTGGGAGATGATGGAATTTCTAATTCTATCTGTTAGAAACCCTTCATGTACTTTTCTGATTTATTTCTACCTACTTGTTCTGATTAATTAACAGGTTATTTACCATGTAAATACTAAAAATAAATAAAAGTACATGCTCAACACATTATAAATCAACTGAAGGAAACAAAACAAGCACACAAGTGACATAATTGATTTTGGACCAATGTCCTGGAAAAAACCAATGCGGGAAAACCAGTGCAGCTATCTTAGGGTTTTAATTATTAAGCAGTTTCAGAATACAATCTGGGTGCCAAAACTGGCTCACCCAACAGAGAATAATCTCGGCAGTAGTACCTCTCAATCGAAGACAGATGTTCCGGCTGAAACCCCGAATAAACAGTCTGATAGCTCCAAACTCCAATCTGCCCCATGAAAACCCCAGCATCAGACTCTAGGGACTGCGTCAGCGCTTTTTGGCCCATCGTCACCCTAGCTTGCCCTGCATCAGCGTCTGGAGGCACTGCATCATCCCTTAGAGCCTCTGCATCACCCACGCTAGCTCTCCAAGGCACTGTGCAGCTCTTGGCTGCCTCTACGTGAGCCCTAGCTGGCTCTGTGTGAAACTCTGGCTGGCTCTGCGTCCCTCTCTCCCGACTTCTGTGTTGATCCTCCTGGTACTATCTTTGCCTCTCTGCTTCTGTATTCACTGGCCCTTAACTACAACTCTGATCACTCTTTCGACTTCCTTAGCAAACCCTGCCCCAGAAAATCGAAATCTTGATCAACTTGGTGTATTCTCCAAGTGACCCTCAAGCCTCCTCTTATACTTTTCTCGTTGATAATTCAACAGCCGAGATTAAGTCCCTAATCAACGGCTAAGATTAATGTTGGCTTGATCCATGACTTTTGGACCCTTCTAACACAATTTTATATCAATTCACATTAATATTTTATTTTCCCTAAGTTTAGACTTAGGGACTCCATTAAAAATATTAATTATTTTAATATCTCCCAAACTGTTTAGAATCTGCCCAAACCATTTCTGAGTATTGGAGATCTCATGTGCTTTAGCCTCTCCACCAATTTTCGTGGCTAGAGCACATCATATGCTACCCCAAATCAACACTTCCTCTTAGCGAGGATTGTGCTCTAGTAATACTCCTCACTGAGCATCACCCTGATCATCCGGCACCGGTCCCTGTTTTGATGCTAAGCTAGCTGCCCAACATCCACTACGCTACTGCATCATGTACTGCTACCCATGGCCTTGCAACTGCCACTATTGCATTTGTACAACAACTCCCTCTACATTTGTGCTGCTGCCCATGGCCCTGCCACTGTCATTGTTGCATCTGCACTGCAACCCCTCTCATCATGTTGCATCGTGCTGCCCATAGCACTGCCACTGCTAACTACTGCACTGCAACCCAGTTACTGAGAAGTAAGTAACTGATCTCCCAACTCTGACATCTCCGTCAGGCTAGAAACACTCTCGATGCTGAAGCTCCCTCTGTCACTAACAAGTGCTCCCTCTCTAACCTCTGCGCTGTTGCAACAACTTTGTGCATCTCGCATTCCTACCTCACGTTGTTTTGGGACTCCTGCACTGTAGCTCCCTCTATTGCTCCATCTGCATCCATCTCTACTGACATCTGCCAATACTGCTACTCCTCTTCGGGGCTCCCGTAGCCAGGTATAATCCGAGAGGTTGGGTACCTCAAGGATCCTGCCCCTCATCGCCTGTAGTCCATCTAACCACAGCTCGATGTCTCCCCACTTCCACTTAAGTGGCATGTGAGCACTCATGGTAGAGTCATCATCTGTCTCCACTTCCTTCTTCGCCCTTGTTGGCACTGCCTTGGTCTCAGAAGTCTCTCCTTTGCTCTTCTTCCTCGGACACTGGCTCGCATAGTGACCCAGTCACCACAATTGAAGCATTTGACCTTGGAGAGGTCCTTCTTCTTCCCTTTCTCTTTCTTTCCCTCAAACGCTAGGGCGGTATCCTCCTCTTCCTCCTTGATTATGATCCCCTTGTCATTGCTTCCCGCCTTGCTTAGCCTTCTAATCTCTTCTTGGTGAAGAGCAGCCCACATTTCCTCCCAATCAGGAAGGGTCCCCCTGCCCAGTATCCTCTGGACAAACACCTCCCAGTCTTCTGAGACTGCGTTCAATGTTGTTCTCACCATCAATTCTTGATGTGACGTGGCCCCTATGGAAGTCAGTTGATCCCGGATCTCCTTCAATCAACTGAGGAAGGTGTCGATCTATTCTCCCTTCTGCATCTGGTATGACCGCAACTGATTTTCTAGCAGCATCTTCCTCTACACGAAAGTATGCTAATACAACTTCTTTAGGGCCTCCCACATCTCATTTTCCATATTCTTCTTCGCAATGTGTGGTACTACATGGTCCTTGACCCCGTCAAGGATGATGCTCTTGGCCCTCACCATTGGATCCTCGTACTTATCGTTATCAGCCAGGTCAACTAGGACTGCTATTTTCCTCAAGTCGAAGTGCTTGAGACGTTTCCTGTCTAGAACAGATAAGATTCTAGCCTTCCAGACTACGAAGTTAGAGCATCTAAGCTCTACGCGATCCCGGCACCAACAAAATCCGCACCTCCTTGCCACGGGCGTCAATCCTTCCTGATTGAGAAAGATGACCGGGCACTGCATAGGTCGAGTCTGCTCCCCTCTACCACTGCGTTGATCCTCTTCTCGGCTCAAACTTGATGACGCAGGCACTGCGTCACCCCTTCCTCGCTGCTTCTCTACTAGGAACAACTTCTGTCACTTGGGACAACTCTTTTCTGCTACTGCTACTCTGCTTGGCTGATGTCCTCAGTTCTCCTGTGATCTACAACCACGCTCTGATACCATGTTCAAATTTCTAATTCTATCTGTTAGAAACCCTTCATGTACTTTTCTGATTTATTTCTGCCTACTTGTTATGATTAATTAACAAGTTATTTACCATGTAAATACTAAAAATAAATACAAATACATGCTTAACACATTACAGATCATCAACTGAAGGAAACAGAACAAGCACACAAGTGACACCGTTGTTTTTGGACCAATGTCCCCAGAAAAACCCAATGCAGGGAAACCAGTGCATCTATCTGAGGGTTTTAATTATTAAGCAGTTTCAGAATATAATCTGAGTGTCAAAACCGGCTCACCCAACAGAGAATAATCTCGGCAATAGTACCTCTCAGTCGGAGACGGATGTTCTGGCTAAAACCCCAGATAAACACTCCGACAGCTCCCAGCGCCAATCCGCCCCACGAAAACCCCAGCATCAGCCTCTAGGGACTGCGTCAACCCTTTTTGGCCCAACGTCACCCTAGCTCGCCTTGTGTCAGCCCCTAGATCCTCTGTGTCACCCACGCTGGCTCTCCGAGGCACTGCGCAGCTCCTGGCTACCTCTGCGTGAGCCCTGGTTGGCTCTGCGTGAACCTCTAGCTGGCTCTACATCCCTCTCTCCCGACTTCTACGTTGATCCTCCTGGTACTGTCTCTGCCTCTCTGCTTCTATACTCACTGCCCCTCAGCTGCAACTCTGATCACTCTTTCGACTTCCTCAGCAAACTTTGCCCTAGAAAATTGAAATCTTGATCAACTCGGTGTATTCTCCAAGTTACTCTCAAGCCTCCTCTTATACTTTTCTCGTTGACAATTCAACGGCCGAGATTAAGTCCCTAATCAACGGCTAAGATTAATTTTGGCCTGATCCATGACTTTTGGACCCTTCTAACACAATTTTATATTAATTCACATTAATATTTTATTTTCCCTAAGTTTAGACTTAGGAACTCCATTAAAAATATTAATTATTTTAATATCTCCCAAACTGTTTAGAATCTGCCCAAACCATTTCTGGGTATTGGAGATCTCATGTGCTTTAGTCTCTCCACCAATTTTCGTGGCTAGAGCACATCAGATGCTACCCGAAATCAACAGGGGATTCACCAGATGGACTTCTAGACTACGTTCTTGAATGAGGTGATAGAAGAAGAAGTATATATTGAACAACCAGAGGGTTTTGAGACACACGAGAAGAAAGCTCATGTGTGCAGGTTGAAGAAAGCCTTGTATGGGCTTAAACAAGCGCCTAGGGCATGGTACGGTCGAATGGATGGTTACTTGCAGAAGATGGGATTCGTCAAGAGTGACGCAAATCCCAACTTCTACTATCTGATTGTAGAGAATGAGCCTCTAATTCTGGTGTTATATTTGGATGACCTTTTTCTAACTGGTTCATCCAGGCTCATCAAAGATTGCAAGGAAAACCTAGCGCATTATTTTTTGGTGTTGGAGGTTTGGCAGGAGAAGGGTTGAATTTTCCTTGGACAGGGAAGATATGCTACAGAAATTTTGAAAATGTTCAAAATGCAAGACTGTAGACCTATGGCTACTCCAATGATTACTGATTGGAGGAAGATTGATTCGTCTGAAGATAAAGAAGTCGATCCAACCTTGTACAGGTAGCTCATAGGGTCCCTAATGTATCTAGTCAATACCAGGCCAGACATTTGTTACACTGTCAACACCCTCAGTCAATTCATGGTGAAACCAAAGAGGGCACACTGGGCAGCAACCAAGCATGTTCTCAGATATGTACGAGGAACAGACGAGCATGGATTAATGTACACCCAAGGCAATGGGATCAGGCTGAGTGGGTTCATTGACACAGATTGGGCTGGAAGTTCAGTTGATCAGAAAAGTACCACTGGGTATTGTTTCAACATTGGATCAGGAATGACCTCCTGGTGTGGTAGGAAATAGAAATCTGTAGTCGTGAGCTCAGCTGAAGCTGAATATATGGCAGCTAGCACAACATCGTGTGAAGTTGTATGGCTTAGAAAGTTGCTTGTGAATCTACTCAGGAGAAGGATGGAAGCGACCAATATTTTGTGCGATAATCAGAGTTGCATCAAGCTCTCTGAGAATCCAGTTTTCCATGATCGGTCGAAGCACATTGACATTAAGTGTCACTTTATCAGAGATTGTGTCCAACAAGGGGAAATACAGTTATAGTACACTTCAACAGGAGAACAGGTGGCAGACCTTCTCACCAAGGCTCTAGGAAGAACAAAGTTTGTTTATTTCAGGAAGAATATGGGGATGAATAATAATCTGTTTCAGTAGCAGAAGCGGATAGTGCAGGGTAGTTGTAGTGCAAAAATAGCAGTGGCAGTGCTATGGGCAGCATGATGCAGCGTATTGAGAGGGAGATATAGTACAGATGCAGCACTGACAGTGGCAATGTCATGGGCAGTAGTACAGGTTGCAACAACGCAGTGGATGAAGAGCAGCTGGCCGAGTATCAGCAGCGCAGAAGACCGATGCAGTGGATCAGTGTGATACTTCTACTGGGAAGTATTGCTAGAGCACATTCCTCGCTAAGAGAGTGTTGATTTTGGGTAGCATCAGATGTGCTCTAGCTCCGAAATTTTGTGGAGGGCTAGAACACATGAGATCTCCAAGACCCAGAAATCGTTTGGTGAAATTCCACCCGGATTATATTTTATAAAAATAATTAATATTTTTAATGGGGTTCCTAATTCTAAACTTAGGAAAATAAAAATATTAATGGGTATTAATGAAAATATGGGTGAGAAGCTTCTAAGAGACGAGAATCAAGTCTAATTTAATCTTAGTTGTTGATTAGAGACTTAATCTCGGTCGTTGATTCATCAACAGGAAAAGTATAAGAGCAGGCTTGAGGGTCAGTTAGAGATATACCAGGCAAATACTCAATAACCCGAGGGAAATCGATTCTCTAGGAGTAAGAATTCGATTTCAAAGGGAGAGTTGCATGGTGAAGGAAGAGGAGGGCATCAACATCAGTCAAAGACTGAGGAGGAGGTGACGCAGCGTATCAGAGAGATCACAAAGGGAGAGCTCTGAAAGACAGTGCAACTAGGGACGCAGTTCTCACGTAGTCCTCACACAGAGATGACGCAGAGGTGACGCAGTGAAGTTTGGAGGGTCTCTGGGGTGTCAGAATTTCTCCAAAGTGAGGAGGAAAATCATCCCAAGTGTTTTCTCAGAAGTTTCTCTCTGTTTTGCATAATCATTCATTGTAAAGAGATTGTTGTTGAAGAAAAATAAACAAACCCTCATCTGCTGCATCGGTTTTCCCGCATTGCGTTTTTCTATGGACGATTGTCCAAAAATAACAGTGCTGATGTGATTGACTCTTGTTCTTGTATTTCTCTGTTCTTTTCCCTATGCTATTATGTGACAACAGTAGTAGAATTTACTTTGATGTTTACTGAAGGGTTTTTGTAAATAACTTACTGTGGAAAATAAGTAGGAGAAATAAATCAGTTACTGCAGTAGAATTCCGTGTTTGGAATTTTCACATGTAGCATATATGTCAAAGTTAATAGAAGTAGAACCATTTACTTTTGAAGAAGTTGTCAATCATCAAGAATGGAAAGATGCTATGAACAAAGAATATCAATCGATAATGAAGAATGGGGTATGGGAGATCATAACTAGGCCTAAAGACAAGTTTGTGGTAACTTCCAAGTGGATGTACAAGATTAAACATGCAGTAGATGAAAGTATTAACAAGTATAAAGCAAGATTGTCGCTAGGGGCTTCTCTCAACAAGAAAGCATTGATTATGAAGAGACATTTGCTCCAACAGCAAGGTAAGAACTATTCGATCATTGGTCTCTTTAGCATCATCGATGGGATGGAATATACATCAAATGGATGTTAAAAATGCCTTCCTGAGTGGCACAATTGATGAAGAAGTCTATATAGAGCAATCCTTGGGATTTGAAGTCAAAGATAGAGAGCCATGTGTTTGCAGATTGAAGAAAGCATTCTATGGCCTTAAGCAGGAACCAAGGGCATGGTATGTAAGGATGGATGCATACCTTCAAAGATTGTGCTTCACAAAAAATTTTGTTGATCTGAACCTTTACTTCAAGGTTGTAAAGGGTGAGCATGTAATCATTCTTCTATATGTGGATGATCTTCTCTTGACAGGTGTGGAAGGTCGAATTGAAGAATGCAAGAAGCAACTAGCAGCAGAATTCGATATGAAGGATCTTAGGCTCATGCACTATTATTTGGGACTAGAAGTCTAGCAGGGACCTAATGAGATCTACCTAGGTCAAGGGAAGTATGTGATCGAGATGTTGAAGAAGTTTGACATGATGGATTGCAAACCAATGACAACCCCGATGATCACAAACTTGAAGAGACTAAGGAGTTTTGAATCTAGCCCAGTGGATCCTACCAGGTATAAACAATTGATTGGCTCACTAATGTACTTGGTGAATACTCAACCAAACATATGTTTTGCAGTGAATGTTCTCAGTTAGTTCCAAGTGGAGCCGAAGCATGATCATTGGATAGCAGCCAAGCACATACTCAGATATCTGCAAGGAACAAACCATTGCTACCTGAAATATGATAGGAGGAATGATGTCCACTTGATTGGTATATAGAGTCCAACTAGGGAGTCAGTCAGCAAGATGGAAGAAGCACTATAGGAGGATGTTTTAGGTTGGGATCCTCCATGATCTCATGGATGAGCAGAAAGCAAGATATGGTTGCTTTGAGTAGTGCTGAGGCTGAGTATATTGTAGCCTGTGAAGTAAGCAGAGAAGTTGTATGGTTGAGGAATTTGTTGTCTAACTTATTTTAAGCACCAATGGACCTTACAGTGATACATTGTGATAACACCAATTGTATAAGATTGTTTGAAGACCCAATGTTTCATGGAAAGACAAAGCATATCAACAACAAGTATCACTGCATTCGGAAGCTAGTACAAGATGATATGTTGCAGCTACCATATATCTCCACCGATGAGCAAGTAGCTGACATATTGACAAAATCTCTTCCTAATAAGAAACTTGTGTATTTGAGAGACAAGCTTCGTTTGGCTAATATATCCTCCCTTGTTGAGAGGGAGACATAGGCACATCATTCTTGTCTTCATTTGGGAGGACAAAATGGAGGATTGGGTAAGCATCTGGCATCTGATACTCTTTAAGGATGAAGTATGGCATCCAAGATAAGAATAGTCAAGGACCGATATTCTTTGAGGACTAGCTATCCAAGATAAGAATAGTCCACGGAAGGGCATACTTTGTGAACACCCAAGTGGGGTATGTACTTTGAGAGACAATGATGATGGTGTCTATAAATCATTGGTCTCACCAGCATTGTGCTCTGATCTTGTGGAGAGATAGAGTTGTTAGTCAAGGCCTTGCTATGTGACAATGTTTGTTGATATGATGCTAAACAGATGGGTTACCAATCCGACTCTTCTTATGAGATCTCTTCAGATTGAGAATGTCCATGTACCATTTATGAATACCTCCCTAGTTAAAAGGGAGTGTTGAAAAATGTGTAACTAGGTTCGGTCTTCATAAATATGAAATGTACTTTTGATTCTTGTATATTGTAAAATGAAAGAAAAAATATTATTATTATTTTTGGAGCATGGGTTTCATGCTCAAGGTCTTTTATTTAATAGGTTAAGCACCCGTCGTGTGATTCTAGGATTTGTCCTAAGTCAAGAAGTCAAAAGAGTCATTGTCATAAGTTGAAGACCCTATCGGGCACAATTGTAACTCGTAAAGAAAATTATTTTTGTCATTAAAAGTGTCAAATACCCTTCAAGACCAAGTCGACTTGGCAACTGTGAATTCAGCTTATTTTGAGGAGCCACATCCACCTTTAGAAGCCTATAAAAAGGAAGGAACTCGACCTCCTTGGAAGACATTCATTCAATCACTCATCCAAGTGAAGAAGAAGAGCAAGAAGGCAGTGAAGAAGGAAGAAGACAAAGAAAACTTGTTTCTGGGTTATTTCTCTCTCACCCTTGCAAAGGAATGCTAGGGTCTCTGCTGCTAGACTAGGGTTTTTCTTCCGCAAGTTCGATCTTGAAGAAAGAAGAGAAAGAAGGTCAGTGAAGGTCACATTAGGTCATCCTCAAGCACCAGAAGCAGGGGAAAACCAAGCAAAGGTTTGAAAAAGCCTTGGGAGGCCAGAATAAGCTCACACATGTAGCAGCAGCTGCTGCTAGGAAGGCCGAAAATTTCAAACTTGCAGTAGAGGCTGAAATTCTGAAGTTGGGGATCGAAGTTGTGCTACTAGAAGAGATTTGACTGGGTTTGACTTGGACAAAGGAAGCACATCATCCAAAAACATTGGACTTGGTCTTTGAGGGTATTGGTCTTGGTCTAGAGGTCTTGGAATTCGTCAATTGAAGAATCTATAAGAAGAGAAGAGATTTGCGGGTTTTCCTCTCAAGTGGAGAGGTTTTGGCCCTAGCTTGCAGCGTACATTTTGTGTTCTTGTCTACTATTGTTCTTCTTGTTTTGGTAGTTGTTTGATGATACACAAACATAATAATAAGTAAAGAAGCTAATATGTAAGAAAAAGTAAAAAGATATCACAAGCAGTTATCAAGAAAATAGAAATCATCCTAACTATTGCCCTATAGATTTCTCAACAGACAGCAGTGCCCCTCATAGGGATCTACTCTAGTGGCTTATATTAGCTTTCTCGTGGACTTAGTCCACTCTCTGTTGTTTGTCTCTATTACCTATCTTGTATAAAGGGAGGCAGGTGTCTTTGTATTAACAATCTAGTCACTAGATCATTTGTATCTTCTTGTTGTACTTGTCTTGTAGTTGCTTGTGTGATGCAAGAATTGTAAGGCTTAGGTAAAGAATTTGAGTGCTAGGGTTCAGTCTTTGTGTGGATAAGACCTAGGGTTTGCAGCTTGAAAACCTAGGGAAGACTTGGAGCACTTGATGCTAGTGGAGCTTGTGAATCTACTGGAAGACTTGTGTGATACTAGTGAGAGATTGAAGGGTGGACTTGCTGGTGTGATTCTAGCTTGTTGTGTAGCCTTTGCTATGGCTAGAACAGCTTGGTGAGAACCTTGCTAGGCTGTGGTACTGTTGGTTGGGTTTGTTTTAAATAGTGGATGCCTTATCTAGGGTTTGGTAGCAACTGGACTGTCCTTGCTTACATGAGCTGAAAGGACATGTACCATCTTGGAATGAGCTGAGGTATTGTATTGACTCTTCATTTATGCTGTAATCTGCACTGTTCCATTGCTGTCCAAAGTTGTGCATTGCAGATCTGAAAATCAGACTTGTGTTTTCAATGTTTATGAGTACTTTCTTGGCTGTTTCTATATTCTGATTAATCAGAACAGCTTGGCTGATATGCTATGTGATTTACCATGCTATGAAGAAACTAGAAATCAGATTTATTGCTGAAATAAATCTACTTTAACTGAAGTATTTTTCAGAGCTGGTTGATAGAGATTGTGCCCTAAGGGCTGTGAATCTTCTCTCCTTCAACTAAATATTTTCGATGTCTATTTATTGAGGTTGCCAAGTGATTTGCTTGGACAGAAGAAGTATATTGCTAATGCAATGTTTATTTGAAATTCAGCTATAATGCTGAAAGTTTTATGAAATAGATCCAAGGAACCTCATGTAAATGAGGTGAAATTTCTTGAGTGTTACAAAGTGTATATTTTAGAAATTTCCATGGAAATGTAATTGCTGGAACATTCACCTCCCCGCATAGGAATGAAATTTCTAAGTACGGAAACAGTACTCAGGCCCTTATTGGATTTTCATGTGGTAAGGTCAACGCCCGCAATTTTGACTTAATTCAAATACCTGTTTCAATTATAGAAGCTAAACTAAGCTTTCAATCATTACATGCAATCCCATATAGTACTATAGGCTTGGCATTTGAGGGATGGAACTCTCTTGCTAATCAAAATCGGTACAACGTCCCAGTTAAAGAAAACATTGCTCATTCTATCAATCATAACAAGACCTGTATAACATAATCCAGATTCAAGAGAACTCGAAAGCAGAAAACATTTAATAGGAAAGCTGATAATACTCCAGAGTCCAAACAAGAACTCATAGTACCAGCAATACTACTACAAGCTGTCTCCTACCTTCTCACTTACAGATTCCCTTGTAGCTAATCTGACCTATGAAAAAGTTTGATAGTGAAAAGACAGCATCAACAACTGACGGTTTTCCAAAAAATGTGACTTGCCTATACCTGTTCACACTGTTATACTGCCTCAGTTACCTAAGTAAATAACCTTTCTTTGAAGCTGTAAAGAATTTGGAGCCTCCTTTCACACCAACAATGTTAATAATATTAACTCGGACAGGTGCTTCTGCATAGGCTTGGTACCTTAGCATGCAGATGATGTCAGATTGCCTCTTTAGGTGTCTTCTTATGAGGAGTAAGTATTATTATGATTTCTTTCCTAAATTTTACATACGAAAAGCACATAACTGATTAAAATTGGCTATTGGGCTAAGTTTCAAAGGATAAATAATTTAATTATTTAAGTGACTTAGGTCTAATCTCTACCATTAATCTAAGTGGGTTAGGAATTAATCCTAACCATCTATCACTTTGGAGATTGAGGGTGATTTAGCCCAAGATGAAATTATAAAATAAGCCCAAGGGAGAGGTGAAGACAAATTGCAATTGAGGAAGTGATTTTCTCAAGGAGTGAGAGGCTCAAGTGACTGAAGAGAGAGGAAGGTGTGCTGCAGGTTTTTCCACAGAGAAAAAACTCTGGAGACTGAGAATCTAAGTGATCGGGACAAGACTTGTAGAAGGGGAGGCTGAAAATATGCACAGGCTGAGACTCTGAGAGAGGAGGCCAAGTTCCAGCTGATCATGAGAGGCCAACGCTTGGAGGCCAAATTTACCAGGTAGACCGAGAATTCCAGGGCACAGCTATACAGCCAGAAAGAGGCTGAGAATTGCAGTTACAGGCCAAGAATTTGCCAGGGCTGAGCTGTTCTTCAGGCAGCCAATTTCCAAAAGTCGGTTTTTCTCTAGGCCGAAAAAACACTGCGCCATTTTCAGGTTCAAACAATTGCTGTGTATTTTCGCTATGGGTCAAGGCCCTAAATTTTCCAGATTAATAAAAATGAAGGGAGATTTGTGGGCAAAATACTTCTGCTGCTCTTGTGTTGATTTTCCTATTTATTTCCACAGCATAATTTTTATTTTCTTAAGTTAAAATTACCAGTGTGATTATTTCCAGCAATTTCAGAATTATTTGAAATAAATAATTTTCTGGGCATAAAACAATTGCTGGGTTAAAAATAAATCAGATCTTGTATTTAAATTCTAACAAACAAATTACAATCCATAATAAATAATATTTATTTAGAGAGCATATCAGACAATTCCATCAATCCTGACTGTTATTAACATACTCCATAACCACATCAGGCTTGGGTTTAGCAAAAGCACTAAGACATAACCATACAAGGACACAACTAGACTCGTAGTCAGATTGCATTGACAGCAACATTAAATTTTCTATGGAAAAAACATCAGGTAATGGATATATGAAAAAAGTTTATGACAAATAACAAAGGATACCTTCTCCGGTTGAAGATCTATTCCTAAATTACCCCGTGAAAGAATAATACCATCTGCCTCTTGCAAGATCTCATCAAAATGCTGCAGACCCTGCAACACAAGTTGTATATATCAAGATTAGAATAATCAACTGCTTCTTGTGCAGTGTCCTATTTAAGATGGTTTAAACATGAAAAGAAAAGATTAAGACACAATTCATTCAGTGATACAGAAAATACCTCTATAGTCTCAATCTTAGCAAATATCTGTGTCTGTCGAAGATTCCCAAGCTCATCAAGATAAGCACGGGTCTATACAAGACAAAAGGAAGAAACACATTTGATATCAATTCGATATCAGCATCAAGCAAATGATTTTCTAGGTGGTCTTAAATACATCTAATATAGTACGTTAATCTACAGTTTAACTGTCAGTATAAAGTCCTTATCATATGTGGAGTTACGTCCCATGTCACAGAAAGAAAACAAACAATTTTTTAATGTCATTTAATAATGAAGCCTGCCGTATAAAAAGTTGCCTCATTGTTTCATTGTCAAATCAGAATGAGTTTCAGAAGTAATTATGATAATGCATTCATATTTGATGTTTATTGTAATGCATCTACTTGAAATTTGTCAAATGATAAGAAGAAACAAGCACCATAGAAACAGATCAGCCTAAAAATTAAAAGTGATACTGTTAGCATTACAAATTTGCCTCCAGAAACACAGCTTGATAGATATTTGTATAAGTGAGATCCATCATAGTAGCTAGAAGTAATAGTACAAGCTCAGAAAACAATCAAGAATGTAGTTTTTATATCATCATTCTTACTTGTCTAATGTCTTCAGCATGTCGTGTGTATGACAAAGAAAGAAAGTCAATGTTGTTGCGAACTCCCCAAGTTGCAATAACCTACAAACAACAGTAAGAAATCAAATTAGAAACCTTGTCAGAATCAAGTCACAACAAGCGAAATAAAACATAACACGAAAATAGACGAGCGCTCTTCATTTTGAAAAGTACATTAACACTTCCAGATCCAAGCTTGCACTATCTAGTAATTAAAGCCTTCGAAGTGACAAGGCTAGCACAATAAATGGTAAATGCACAAATTAGTTTATCGGTCACTTTAAATTCATGTCAGCTACAGACCGCATACTTTCAGTTTATAAGGTCTATCCTAAGGGCCTTGACGAAAGCCAATATTCTCTCCTCAGTCCTGCCACAGCTTCATGAACATTTGAGGTCAGGTGTGTATAATCCAGATCATCCATTAATATAGGCATCCATGGCCTATACTGCACAAGTCACCAGTAACCTGACATGTGTGCTGTACTTCTGTTTGATCAATATCAATTCTGAGTTGAAGGAAAAATTGAGGTAGTTGAAATTCAAATAATAAATAAAAAATCTTTTTATATAGGGGAAACTTTAACTGACCATAAATCTAGTTCAAAGATATGCTGTCCTCAATATTAATATTCATTACGTTGGGGACAAATAGAAAATTAGCACTAGGTTTCTACCTTCCAGATGTTCTCACAATTGTTTAAATCAAGCATTTCTAGTGATAACAAGCTGAAAATATTGTTAAAAAATGGGTTCTCTGAGCTTCTAGAGGCATTATGCTGTCAAAATTTGGAGATGCCCCCAGATGAGAATGAACCAGGCGAATGATACCTAAAAAAATTCCAATGGATTTAATAAACTACAAGTAAAGCTTGCGCTACATGAAACATCCATTTACAATTACAAGCATAAATAACCTAGCTAGCTGATCGAGAGACAGTGAGTAAACTTCAGCCCAATATGTCAAATATGTATGGTAAAAGTTTATTACGAAGTGATCATTTGCCACTGTTTGGGATGTGAAAAGCTAACTAGTATTCAAATCAGTAATGTCCAAGTCCTAGATGGCTAGCTTATAAAAAGAAAATCTAGTAAGAAAAGAGCAGGGTAATGTCATCCATCTGTTACTATGATAACCTCTTTAGAGAGTCCCAAAACTCTCTTTCAGTATTTTTCCTGTACCCAGATCAGTGATGTTTGGCTTTGTTTATGACAGTGTTGCGCGGAAGCGCCCCCCCCCTCGAACCCGCTCCCGAATCGCGCTCCGGGCGGGAGCGGCTCGGGAGCGCGCTCCCAAAATCGCTCCTGGACGGGAGCAATTTTCGGGAGCGCGCTCCCTTAAAAAAATTTGCGCTCCCTGGTCTATT
Source organism: Pinus tabuliformis (assembly GCA_031772625.1). Lineage (NCBI taxonomy): Eukaryota > Viridiplantae > Streptophyta > Pinopsida > Pinales > Pinaceae > Pinus > Pinus tabuliformis. Next base: position 120,055,443 of record CM062816.1, read on the forward strand.
AGGGAGCGATTCGAGCCGGGCCAGGAGCGGTTCGGCGGAAAAAAAAATCCGCCGGACCCGAAAATAAAAAAAAAAAAAAATTTAGAAATTTTTTTTAGTTTTATAAGCCCAATGGGCCAAAAAAAATTCATTATAACTTCATTGAGCTTGAGTTTGGAGCTGGAGCAAGAGCAAAGGAGCAAAGAGCAAGTGCTGAGGAGCAAGGAGCAAGTGCCAAGGAGCGAGGAGCAAGCCTGCAGAGGTAAGTAACTTAGTAATTTAGTTAGTTTAGCTGGTTAGGTAGTTAATTTAGTTAATTTAATTTAGTTGTTTGAGTTTAAAGATCATGTATTTAAATTAAATTAATTAATCCCAATAAATTAAATTAATTTGCAGATTCAAGAATCAAAACCCTACAAACATCAAACACCATGGACCTGGCTATATTTATTGGCATTTTCCTCTTCCTGGTCCCTTTTATGGTTATTATGGTGCTGGAGAGTAGGAAACGGAGGGGGCCCCAAACTGAAGAGGGGGATGAAGAAGCCGGAGAAAGTCAAATGGGTGAAAACCCCAGTGAGGAGGAGCTGGAGGAGGGTGAACATGACCCTCAAAAAACTAAACAAGACCAAACTCCATTGTGGAAATATGTTCACAGGGCTGAAACAGGGAGAGGGGGTGGAACCACTAAATTTCATTGCCCCCATTGCAACACTGATTACACAGGTTCATACACCCGTGCTAGAAGACACCTCTGCGGGAAAAGGCCATGGGATGGAGAGAAACAAATAGGAATCAAAACTTGTACAGCGGTGTCAACATCAGATAGAGCCAAATACATAAGGGAAGAGGAGGAAGCCCAATACAGAACAAAAAAATCAAGGAGTTTCTTTGAACCAAGCTCACAATCACAAAGAACTCCTTCAGCATCCTCCCAAGGCAGTGGATATGGACATGGAGGCACAGGGTCATCATCTTTAAGGCGTAGAACCATATCAGATTTCCTTGATGAGGGGTGTAGGAATGATGTGGATTCAAAAGTTTACAGGTTTCTCTATGCATGTGGGATACCATTCAATGTTCTACGCTCACCTTATTGGCACGAAATGGTTTCTGCCATAAATGATGGCCCTAAAGGATACAAGAGCCCTGGGTATGACAAGGCAAGAACCGTTGGCCTTGATCATGAAAAAGCAAAAATATCACATTCTTTGAATAAAATGACAAGTTCTTGGACTAACCATGGGGTGTCCATTGTATCTGATGGATGGACAAATGTAAAAGGCAAGCCATTGATAAGTGTTCTTGCTGTGTCTGTTAGTGGTCCCATCTTTCTAGCTGCACATGATTACTCAGACAAGTTCAAGACCGCCATCAACATTGTAGAAGCATTACTTGAAACAATTGAGCGTATTAGCCCATACAATGTCATCCAAGTCATCACTGATAATGCTCCTAATTGTAAGGCAGCGGGAGCAATTATTGAGGATAAATACCCGAACATATTTTGGTCTGGATGTTTGGTTCACACATTGAACCTTCTGTTGCATGATATTGTCAAAAACAAAAATGAACAATACCAATGGATTGGTAATTTGTACAAGAAAGGAAAACAAACGATAAAATTTATTACAAATCATAGCAATACCCATGGCCTTTTCCGCAGTCACTCGAGATTGGAGTTGCTGAAGATTGCGAGGACTAGATTTGGTAGCTATTACCTCACCTTCAGGCGCCTTTTGAAGGTAAGAGAGGCATTAGCTAGCATGGTATCAAGTCCACATTGGCAGGTGTTAAAGGAAAGGGCTACAAATGTAGCTGACATGGCAGGTTTTGAAATGGTGGAGGAGGCCGCTCTTGATGGGCAGTTTTGGACAAGTGTGAGGCAGGTATTGGATTTCACCAAGCCAATTTATCACATGATTCGGTTTGCAGATACAGACAAACCAGTGATTGGCGAGGTGTATGAGCAAATGGATACCATGTTGGGGGAAATAAAAGACATTGTTCATAATAGAGATCCCAACTTGTACAAACTAATTCATGATTGTGTGTGTGAACGGTGGAATAGGCTTAACCTTCCACTACATTGCTTGGCGTATATCCTTACGCCAAAATACTACTCTACATCTTGGTTGGGCCAACCTGCAGCAGGGGGTGGGGTTAGGACCAAACCCCATTTAGATCAAGAGGTAACTAAAGGATATTTGGAAGCATTAGAAAATTTGGTACCTGACAGGGAGGAATGTGCAGCTGTGCGCCTTGAAATAGGCAGATACTTCAATGGCACTGGTTTGTATGGTAACTTCCATGCAATGGACGACAAAGATAAATTTGAATCTCTCACATGGTGGGAAACATATGGCGGCCACGGACTTTTGCCAAAATTGGCAAAAAAAGTTCTTTCACAGGTTGTAAATTCTTCTTCTGCAGAGAGGTGTTGGAGCACCTACAGTTATATACATAATGTGAAAAGAAACAGACTCAATGAAAACCGAGCAAAAAGCTTGGTTTATGTGCACTACAACTTGAGGTTGTTGAGTCATTACTGTGATCGATCATCGGGCTAATGAGGATCCCACATATAAAATTTGGGACAATCACGCAGAGGATGACAATTTGGAGGATGGCATTGTACATATTGAAGAACTAGAAGAGGAACTTGTAAGGGATGAAAATGAAGCAGCAGCCATGCCACCTCCACCTCCACCTCCACCATCCAGTAGCAGTGCTCGAGGTCCGAGTCTTGTTCCTTTGCTGTCGCCACCTCCATCTACACCCTCGCGTGGAGGTTCTAGTTCTGGTCGTCGGTCTGTGCGGGAGACTCCTAGAAGACCACCACGACCTGCTTATACTCCTGGAGACTCTCGTGGCAAGGGCCACATGTAGATTTACAGTTTACTTGTCTTTTTTAGTTTCTATTAGACTTTAGTTTTCATAACTGTTGAGTTTTGAGTCCTTGACTCTTGACTCTTGACTCTTTCATATCACAATGATATTTTTTGTAAACATTATATCACTGTGACAATGAAAATTTGAAGTTTGAAGTTGGGCCTTGGCAATTATAACTCATTGGTAATGATTGTGAATTATGAATATGATGCTTTGTGAAAGACTAAAGTTGTTTCATTTCATCTCATTATTCATGTTTCATTTTATAAATTTTTAACATTTCATATCATGTTAACAGTTAGAAGTTAGGACTTAGAAATATCTTCGATATTACTTCTTGTAATGGTTAAACTTAGCTTACAAGTACAACTTTGGTGATCAATGATGATAAATGTTATTGAATTTTCAATTCTGAAAGCTTGAAGTTGAAACTTTAATATTGAATTTGATTAATCATGATTTATAAGACTCAATATGTTGCGGTTGTAATATGTATTTTACTAACTTGTGGACATGGTTGATGACGATTATAATTTCTAGATGATTGATGTGATATGGTTCAATGATCAATTTTTTATTTTTATTGTTTTTTATGTCGAATTCATCATTCTACATGTTTTTGTTGACACATATGTATCAAAAATTAAAAAATATAAAAAATATATATATTTTAAAAAAATCGCTCCCGGATTCGCTCCCAAACCGGGAGCTTCTGAAAATGGTCGCTCCCGCTCCCGCTCCCACGTAACATGGGTTTATGATAGAGACTTTGGGTCTCCACAATTCCATGTTTACGACAATCACCATCTGCACCACCCCCACAAAACCCCCCTGGCCAGTTCCAAGCAGCACTCAGATTATTACATTTTTCTTTCAGTCCTACCAGCTAACAGGGACACCAGCAGCACCATTCCAGCAGAGCCTAGACCCGTGAGATCCCAGGTGGGAGGGGTCTTCTGCAAAACCCCCCCCCGCCCCCATCCCCAACCCAACAACATTGTCAGATTTTAAACAAACCCAGCACCTAGTGTTTAATTCCAAGCAATAAATTACTGAACAAACACACATCTAGATTCCTAACGAAAATATTTAGTGGAAGCAATTAATGATCTGAATCACATGAATAACAAACAGATTTTTGCCCAACAAATCAATTCATCATTAAATAAACTCGGAACTTTCTTGGGATCCCATCTTGGGATAATGGCCCAACTAAGAAAATATATATTACAAAACTCAGCAGATCTGCTCTCTCTTGCAGATCTGGATTTCTAGCCCCTCTGAACTCTCTCAGACTTAGCACACACTCATTGAGATACCACTCTCAACCTTGCGCTGTTGTTGTGTCTTTGCCTCAATCCTTAAGCTCAATTTATAACTTTTCTAAGCTAAGATTGACAGCCAAAATTAGCTCGTCAAGTTTACTGAAGATAAGTTACTTAGCTTTATTTAACTTTCTTATCTTTAGCTTTCTTTACTCTAACTCAAGTACCAGTCATAAATTTAGCTTGCATTACAAGCATATCTCATGCATGTCACATGCAACTAATCCGCCTGCATGCAACTCACTTACTGCTCCTAAGCAGAAGGCAACAGAGAAGGAGTTATGCAGAGGGCCTGCGTCATCATTTCGAGCCGCCAACGCAGAGGTAGAGAGAGGCAGAAGAGGCTCACGAAGAGCCACGTCATCCTACTCAGTGAGGTAGGCTTCACACAGTTGGCCATAGGAGTGATTCAGCCTTGTCGGGATTACACAGAGCTGGAAGGCTTAGTTTCTTTCATTGTCGAGGCCTAGAGAGTTGCGGGCAGATTGTGATTGGGAAGCTGGTGGGGTGTTGTTTTTATCGCAGCAGAGCAGTACCTAATAGGACAGAACCAAGGTAAAGGGAGTCGCTTCCTTGACGAATTTCTAGCCAAGAAATCCAGATCCGAGTTGCAATTGCAAGGAGGATTGGAGAGGAGCGGTTCAACAGTTGGTGGGAAGATTTTCCGCAGGGATATCAGGACTCAGAGGGAGTCTAAGAGAAAACTTCCAAGAGGGAAGTCGAAGACTCAGAGGCAGTCCAAAAGAAGAGCAGAGATGGCGGTGAACGGACTAAGGAATCAAGACAAGTTGGACGGGGCTTCCAACTTTGTCATCTGGAAGGCTAGGATCCTATCAGTGTTGAATTGACATCGCATCAAGGGCTTTGCCTTGAGAACCTTGGCTATCCCAATCGACCCAACCGATAATGAGAAGTATGAGGATGCAATGGTGAGGGAAATGTGCATAATCCTTAATGGGGTCAAGGATCATGTTGTATCACATATTGTTGAAAAGAACACAGCAAAGGAGATGTGGGATACTTTGACGACATTGTATCATGGCACTTCCATGTAGTGGAAGATGCTATTGGAGAATCAGCTGCGGTCGTATCAGATGCAGAAGGGGGATCAGATAGATCTATACCTCCTCAGATTGCAGGAGATTTGGGAACAACTTACTTCCATAAGGGCCACTTTGAATCAGGAGTTTATGGTGAGGACCGACCTTAATGTAGTCTCCGAGGAGTGGGAGACATTTGTCTAAAGCATTTTGGCAGAGCTACTCTTCCAGGATGGGAAGAGCTGTGGGCAACTCTTCACCAAGAAGAGATTAGACGATTAACCAAGGTGGGGAGTAGTGGCAAAGGAGGTCGAATCAAGAAAGAGGAGGAGGATGCGGCTCTGGCATCTACGGGACAACAGAGGAAGAGGAAGAAGAAGGACATCTCCAAGGTAAAGTAATTCCATTGTGAGAAAATAAATCATTATGCAAACCAGTGTCCCAAGAAGAAGAATAAGGGAGAGGTTTCTGACTCCAAGGCAGCTCCGGCTAAGGCAGAGAAATAAGTCGACACTGATGACGACTATGCCATGAGTGCTCATTCACCTCTAGAGAAGAGGTGGGGTGACATCGAGCTATAGTCAGGAGGACTACAGAAGATGAGGGGCAGGATCCTTGAGGTACCCAAACGCTTGAATCATATACGACTAAGGGAGCCCCGAGTGACTGTAGAAGGATGATGGATGTCAATAAAAGCAAGATGTGATGGAGCGATAAGGCAATGCTAAAGTGCAAAGGTCTGTAGCAGCACAAAGGTGGTTGTAGCAGTGGGAGAGGCACAAAGTTGTTGCAACAGCGCAGAGGTAGCAGAGGGAGCACAGGATAGCAACAGAGGTAGCTTCAGCATTAGGAGGCTTTCGGACTAACAAGGATGTTAGTGATTGGGTAGATTAGTTACTTACTTCTCAGTAACTGAGTTGCAGTGCAGCAGTTAGCAGTGGTAGTGCTATGGGCAGCATGATGCAGCATGTTGATAGGGAGCTACAGTACAGATGTAGCAGTGGCAGTGGCAGTGGCAGAGCCATGGGCAGCAGTACAGGAAGCAGCAGTGCAGTGGATGTAGGGCAACAGGGCCAACATCAGCACAAGTACCAATGCATAAGGATCAGAGTGATATTCAATGGTCGAGCATTACTAGAGCACATTCCTCGCTAAGAGGGAGTGTTGATTTGTGGTAGCATCGGATGTGCTCTAGCCATGAAAATTGGTGGAGGCTAAAGCACATGAGATCTCCAAGATCCGAAAATGGTTTGGGGAAATTCCACCCGGTTACAGAGATAATAAAATAATTAATATTTTTAATGGGTTTCCTAAGTCTAAACTTAGGAAAATTAAAATATTAATGGGTATTAATATAAAACTAGGTGAGAATGTTCTAAATGACATGGATCAAGTCAAATCTAATCTTAGTTGTTGATTAGAGACTTAATCTCGATAGTTGAAGACTCAATAGGAAAAGTATAACAGGAGACTTGAGGGTCAGTTGGAGATACACCAAAATTGATCAATCAATTCGATTTTCTAGAGCAGGGTTCACTGAGAAAATTCGAACAAGTGATCTGTTGTAGCGAGGGGCAGTGAGTACATAGCAGAGAGGCAGAGATAGTGCCTAAGGGTCAGCGCAGTGACTAGAGAGGCTGACGCAGAGGCAACCATAGCTACGCAAAGACAACAGGAGCCACGCAGAGGCAGCTAGAGATTGCGCAGAGGCTGAGGCGTCTGTGTGGGTGACACAAAAGGCCAGAGAGCTGACGCAGAGGGTTCCAGAGCTACGTAGAGGCTAGCAGGGCTGACACAGAGCCTTGGAGAAGCGCCGAAAGGATTTCCGTGGGGCAGACTAGTGCTGAGAAGCTGAATATCTGTCTCCGAGAAGAGGTATTACCACTGTGTAGAAATCTCTATTGGGTGAGCCAGTTTGGCACCCTAGTTGTACTCAAGAAATCTGCATAATAATAAAACCCTCAAAACTGTTGCACCAGTTTTCTCGCATTGGGTTTTTCCGGGGACGTGTTGTCCAAAAATAACGGTGTCCCTTGTGTGTTTGTCTAGTATTTCAGTTGTTGATTTGTATGAGTTAACGCTGCATTGTGTTTATTTTCAGTATTTATATGTATAAATAGCTTGTTAAGGAATAAACAAGTAGGTGAAATAAAACAAATAATGCAGTAGGGATTTCAGATGTGTTAAATTCAAAAATTTCAACACTAACCCCAAAATCCTCTTCCTTTCCCTAGAAGCACACAGTACCTTACTTAGAAGGCAAGCAAGCTCCATCCTTCAATCCTTCTGGGAAAGGGCCTGCGTCACTCATATCCATTGACTTATCATTCATTAGTGACTCCATACATATTAGGCATTCTCCCATCGATGAAAGTTTGTAAATAGAAGGGAGCTTTAACTGAGGTGACAGTGGGCTAAGACTCCATTTGCTGCCCTTGGCCTAGCACTTTCCCTTTCGGGATTCCCCTTAGGTCCCATGCTAGTTTGACCGCTAACGTTTTGGTGTCGTTGTCGGGAACACGAGACGTGTTTTGTTCCTCGTACGACATATCAACTTATCATTATTAGTGACTCCATTGGAAGAACGAAGCCCTAGTTCTTCATTGAACTTTAAAGTTAATGCTTGTAGGGTGAAGCAAGCATCTATCAAGGCACTTTAATTCACCCTGGCAACTCCATTATAATATTAACCTGCAAAATCATAGAAAATGGAGATTCTCTTGGTCCTATATTTGAAAAACTCAATAACCAAGAGATTCAACAGCTGCAGAAGAAAGCATTGGAATATGCAGAAACTTTTCAAAATATGTTGGAGGACATGGATATGGAATCCATGCTCAGGTTTTACAGGTCGCAAGAAGTACAACTCGACATAGTAAGGTGTGCTTGCGAAGAGGATCCTAGTCGTCTCCTTGACCTTGCTCACATAACTTGTGTGGTGAATATTCTGGATAACCTCATCAATAACAAGGTGAAAGAGAATATTTCCTCTCAGGATGACAAAAGAATTGGATCCCATAAGCCTCCAAGTCACGCAAGAAAGAATGGATGAATTTAGTAGGTCATGCAGGGAGGTAGTAAGGGAATATAATTCTAATGAAGTTTTCTCCTACTTATATGATGAAGAAGTGAAGCTTCATAAGATGAAATGTGAATATAAAGAGAACCCCACTAATGCTCACCTCCTAGAAGCATACTACTAGAATCATGTAACAAATCCCTTAGCCATTGTTCTTCAAGAGAAGAGAGAAGAAGAGAGGTCCGTTTGGTCAACCAACCAAGATGAAGATGACCTTGAAGACATCGATGATGAGCAAGAAGATGAGTCCCCGTTGGGGCTGCAAGATGGGCAGGATGATTTTGAGAGCACGTGTTGAGGAAGGGTTATGGAAAGTGAGGCCGAGACTGACCTTACCTTTCTCAAGGATATCACCCCTGATGACTCTCCCTTTGAAAACCTTGAGGAAGGTGATCCCATGAGCTCCTTATAGAATGACATTGGAGATTATTTCCGCATTCAAAAGGAGAAATGGGAGATTATTGGGCCCCAATTTGATTGTGCTCCCATTTATGATACTGAAAAGGAAGATGAAATTGAGATTGGTTCTTCCTTTATCCCAGACATTAATTGTTATGACATATCCACCGATGCATTTGGGAACGAGAATTATTATTTTCCCTTGCATGACAAAGGACAGTTGGAAGTGATTGATTCTCCTTTTAACAAAAGCCCAATCTTTGATGCCCATAATGAGGAAAGAAATGAGGCTCCCACCTACCCACCTTATGTATTCAAAGCACTTGAGCATTTGGATTGTGGGGAGGGAAATCTCGTTGAATATGATACTTCACCCTCCGCTTTGCCTTTCCTGCTTGTTCACCACCTTGAGTCTTCCTTGTGAAAATTTCGAGACCCAAATTCCCTACTGCAGCAAATTGATATTACTTCTCCTACTTGTTAATTCATGCAAGTTATTTACTGTGTTAGACTATAAATATCGAAGTAAAAACAACCGCATCCTTCACTAATTAAATTATATGCGGAAACAAGTATTGAGCGAGAAAGAAATAGCACACACAAGTGACACCGTTTTTTTTGGACAAATGTCCCTGGACAAACCCAATGCCGGAAAACTAGTGCAACAGCTGAGGGTTTGTATTATTATGCAGTAGTTTCAAAAATACAATTCTTCGAATGCCCAAACTGGCAATCCTATACAAAGATCAAACTGGACAAAAAGATAGTGAGATGATCTCACCCTGTCACTAGAAAATCTGGCACTGATCTGCACAAGAGATGAGCCTCTGCACTGTCTTTGCGCAGTCACTATGCAGCATTGCATCACACCTACGCAACTACTGCGTCATTGCCGTCGGGACTGGGTTGCACCTCCTCTTGATCTTCTACTCACTAGAAACTTCGGCCTCACACCTTGGCTTCGGCACTTGATCCCGATTGTTCCCCAGTAGAAATACGAACACCATCTGAAGCTCTACGTTGCAACAACATAGCTCTCTGTGGCACTACATTGCCTCTCCGGACTACTCTCTGCCCTCTCTGCCTTGCATTGTCCAGATCAAGAGAACATCCTCCGGAAAAACTATCCCTACCCCTTACTGCAAGAAATCTCCTTGATGACCTCTCCTGCAACTACTGCATTGCTCTCTTGGGAAAATCGATCTTCGATCTCTCACTTGATGTGTTTTCCAGATGCTCATCGAAGTCCTTCTTATAATCTTCTCGTTGAATAATCAATGGCCCAGATTAGATTCCAATCAATGGCTCAGATCATTTTGACTTGATCATTGTCTTCTTCTAGAAGTTTCGCCCCCAGTTTAATTAATACCCTTTAATTATTTTAATTTCCTAAGTTTAGACTTAGGCATCCATTAAAAATAATTAATTCTCTTAATAAAACTGCCACCAAGTGGAATTTCCCAAAACGATTTCCGGGCATTCTGGAATACATGTGTCCTAGCCTCCCTGCAAATTTTGAGGCTTAGAGCACATCCGATGCTACCAGAAATCAACACTCCCTCTTAGCGAGGAATGTGCTCTAGTAATGCAACATGCTGAAGCATCACCCTGACTTTGTAACATCTCACTTTGCATTGTTGATGTATGACATCACTGCCCACCAACTATTGCGCAAATGTTGCATCTGTGTTGTTATTGACTCTGCATGTTGCTGCTTGTTAGTTTTTGGTAGCATCGGAAGTGCTCTAGCCTTGAAAATTGGTGGAGAGGCTAAGGCACATGAGTTCTAAAGAACCCAAAAACCGTTTGGTGAAATTCCACCTCGATCGTATTTTATTAAAATAATTAATATTTTTAACGGGGTTACTAAGTCTAGACTTAGGAAAATTAAAATATTAAGGGGTATTAATCAAAATATGGGTGAGAATGATCTAGAAGGTGGATCAAGTCATTTTTTAATCTTAACTGTTGATTAGAGACTTAATATCGGTCATTGAAGACTCAACAAGAAAAGTATAAAATGGAGGCTTGGGGTTCATTTGGAAACACATATGGAGAGAACGAATCGATCAAGAATTTGATCCCTAGAGTGGGGTTAGCTAAGGATTTCAAATTAAGTGATCATTCTGCAGCAGAAGGGCAGTGAGAATGCGGGCAAAGGACTTTCCGGAGAATACAGACAGAGAGGCGGAGAGAGACAGCAGAGCAGAAAACCTACCTATTACGTAGAAGCCGAAACTGCCAAGAACAACCGAAACTGCCAGGAACTACCGAAACAGTCGGGAACGCTGACGCAAAGGGCAGAAGCTGGAACTGCCGAAACAACAGGGAAAGTTGAAGCAGAGTGTAGAAGTTGGAACTGTCGGGAACAGCCGAAACTACTTGAACAGCAGGGAAAGCTGATGCAGAGGACAAAAACTGGAACTGTCAGGAACAAAAGGAACTGCAGGGAAATGACGGAACAGCTGACGCAGAGGGTAGAGAAGATGACGCAGGGCTAACGTAGAGCCAATGCAAAAATAGTTGGGGTTAGTGTCGGATCAGCGAAAATTTGTCGAGTGTAGTGAGGTAAAACTCACTCAGATTTTCCGCTAGTATTTTCTCTGTAAAGGATTGCTAGATGAGCATCCTAGATTTGTATTCAGATATTTCTCCTGCATAATAATAAAACTCTCAAATTTGTTGCACCAGTTTTCCCGCATTGGGTTTTTCCGAGAACTATTGTGTCCAAAAATAAGTGTGTCATATGTATCTTGTTCTTTGCTCTATTTTATGTTTCATGAGATCAAATATTTAATTAGTGTAGGCTGCAGAAGTAACTTGCTTCAGTATTCAGAAGAATAAACTGGTTAATGTATATTAAAAATCAAGTAGGTGAAGTAGATTCAGATTTGCTGCAGCAGGGGTTCCTTCAGAGTGTAGGAATCTTCACATGGTATCAGAGCATTGATTTTGAAATAAGAAGAGCAGATCCATTACTGACTAGCGAGGCCAAAAACTGCACTTGGAGGCAATTCGAATCCCCTTGAAGGGATTGCGCAGTGCTTGCCGGGACGCAGATCCGAGGAAATCTCTCTCTGAGTGAGACGACAAAGAGGTACGATTTCCAGTTCATAAGTTTGTAGAGGTAGAGGGAGTGACACAGAGCCTCAACGCAGTGCTTGAAGGGCGCAGTTTCTGCTAGGGTAGAAATTCCCTAGAAAAGAACGAAGACATGTAGAAGGGAGCTTTTCTCCTCAGAGAGATTTCCACGAGAAAGTTCAAATTTCACACTTGCTGAGCAACTGAGCAGTGCTAAGCAGTGACTAGAGGATTCAGTTCAACAGTTGGGTGAAATGGCATCGCATGGGCTGAGAGATCAAGACAGGTTGGAAGATGCTTCCAACTATGTCATATGGAAGACCATAATCTTAGTTGTTTTAGAGGAATATGATCTCGAGGCCTACGTCAAAAGTGTTGTCGTTGTTCCTGCTGACAACGATCAAAAGAAGAAGTACAAGGCCAAGTAGGGGAAGGCAAAGAGGCTCATTCTCAATGGAGTTCGAGATCATATGGTCTCACTTGCAGGGCAAGGATACAACGCGGGAGATATGGGAAGCCTTGTCTTCTCTATATGAAGGCTCTTCCGAACAGCGGAAGATGTACCTAGAGTAGAAGTTGCAGTGGCAGTCTCATGGGTAGTAGAAATGACAATGAGAGGCAGGGCGTATGGAATCCGATGATAGCAAGGGGATAGCAGCAGAACAAGGCAGAGGATGTAGATTTGATGGATGTGTGATGGTGGAGCAATAAGAGGTCACGTTTTTGCAAGTTGAGGGCAACGTTTGAGAGCCGCGGAAGAGATGAGGAGCATAGGGAGAAGTATGGCTATGCAAGGGGTGTGAGGAATGCGGATGAAGAGCTGCAACAATGCAGCGGAAAAACGCAGAAGAAAGAATATGGCAACAAATGGAAAACCACAGCAGGAGGATGCAAAATCGAGCAGCAGAGAAAAGGGAAGGGCTTAAAAAAAAATCGAAATTTTGCAGCGAAACGAAAAACCAACCAGCAGATCGAAAAACTTAGACAAATCGTAACCAAAAAACCCCAGAAATTCTGGTTAAAATGCTAAAATCCTCTGCCTCAGATTTATTAATGAAACCCTTAAAAAGTTCTGCAGATTTACAAAAAAATAAAAAATAATTAAACTCTGGATTGCAAAATCTTTTGAATAATCTCGCTACAAAATTATGCAAATAAAACCCCAGAGATCCATATCTTACCCTCTAGGGCCTAGATCTGGACTCCACATAGATTTTTTTCCTCAAATCTGTAGCTGCACGGCAACAAGAAAACACCCAAACGATATATACAATGATAAAACTAAAACCCCAAAAAAAAACCCAAGCTAGAAAACCAAAAATAATTTATAGATCTATGTACAAGAATGGCAGAGATATCAGATCTGAGGAGTGTGAGTCTAACTCCACTCCCAGATCTGATAATCTAAGGCTCTCAACAGCCACATCTACCAATTTCCCGCATAATAAAATATTTTTTTCTAATTTTAAAGGAGGTGCTTAGCTCGAAGCCCTTCATGTATCACAAATAAAAATCTTATGATAAGCTCGGGATCAAATTAAGTTGGGCTCTTCAGAAAAAACGGATCGGGAATTGGCTGGTTCAACCGAAAACTTCCCCGAACGCCCGGTTATCTAAAAATAAAGACTTTCTTGCAAAACCCAATCCAACCATCAAAATAGAGCGAGAAAATCATAATAAAATTCAAATAAATAAAGATACCTGCTATTACATTCAAATTTAAATTATCACTTAGACCCCAGCGACTGAGCAAGATACCTATACTCAAATCACTCTATAGAAGCTATCATCAATGGCTAAAAAATATTTATGCATGAAAAACGACACATCTTATAGTATTTCCATGAAGAGTAACACCGCAAAAATTAACCCCAAAGTCCTTCTTTATTATCCAAAAAATATTACAAGAGCTTTTCGCTTAGCACACGACTCAAATGTCGGATAAATGGACTAACAAATGACTTCCCATTTAAAGATAAATCCTCCAACAGCTAGTTCGAGTGATCCTCGTCAAAGCAATCTCGACCGTTGATGACGGAACTGCAGGGAAATGACGGAACAGCTGACGCAGAGGGCAGAGAAGGTGACGCAGGGCTGATGTAGAGCCAACGCAAAAATAGTTGGGGTTAGTGTCAGATCAGCCAGAATTTGTTGAGTGTAGTGAGTTAAAACTCACTCAAATTTTCCGCTAGTATTTTCTCTGTAAAGGATTGCTAGATGAGCATCCTAGATTTGTATTCAGATATTTCTCCTGCATAATAATAAAACTCTCAAATTTGTTGCACCAGTTTTCCCGCATTGGGTTTTTCCGAGAACTATTGTGTCCAAAAATAAGTGTGTCATATGTATCTTGTTCTTTGCTCTATTTTATGTTTCATGAGATCAAATATTTAATTAGTGTAGGCTGCAGAAGTAACTTGCTTCAGTATTCAGAAGAATAAATTGGTTAATGTATATTAAAAATCAAGTAGGTGAAGTAGATTCAGATTTGCTGCAGCAGGGGTTCCTTCAGAGTGTAGGAATCTTCACATGGTATCAGAGCATTGATTTTGAAATAAGAAGAGCAGATCCATTACTGACTAGCAAGGCCAAAAACTGCACTTGGAGGCAATTCGAATCCCCTTGAAGGGATTGCGCAGTGCTTGCCGGGACGCAGATCCGAGGAAATCTCTCTCTGAGTGAGACGACAAAGAGGTACGATTTCCAGTTCATAAGTTTGTAGAGGTAGAGGGAGTGACACAGAGCCTCAACGCAGTGCTTGAAGGGCGCAGTTTCTGCTAGGGTAGAAATTCCCTAGAAAAGAACGAAGACATGTAGAAGGGAAATTTTCTCCTCAGAGAGATTTCCACGAGAAAGTTCAAATTTCACACTTGCTGAGCAACTGAGCAGTGCTAAGCAGTGACTAGAGGATTTAGTTCAACAGTTGGGTGAAATGGCATCGCATGGGCTCAGAGATCAAGACAGGTTGGAAGGTGCTTCCAACTATGTCATATGGAAGACCAGAATCTTAGTTGTTTTAGAGGAATATGATCTCGAGGCCTACGTCAAAAGTGTTGTCGTTGTTCCTGCTGACAACGATCAAAAGAAGAAGTACAAGGCCAAGCAGGGGAAGGCAAAGAGGCTCATTCTCAATGGAGTTCGAGATCATATGGTCTCACTTGCAGGGCAAGGATACAACGCGGGAGATATGGGAAGCCTTGTCTTCTCTATATGAAGGCTCTTCCGAACAGCGGAACATGTACCTAGAGCAGAAGTTGCAGTGGTAGTGTCATGGGTAGCAGTACAGTAGTAGCAGCAACACAATGTTGGTGATAGCAACAGTGCAGAAAGGAGGTGCTTCAGAGACAGAGCAGCATGTAGTTGAGCATTGTTGCTAAAGCACTTTCCTCGCTAAGAGAAAGTGTTAGTTTTTGGTAGCATCGGAAATGCTCTAGCCTTGAAAATTGGTGGAGAGGCTAAGGCACATGAGTTCTAAAGAACCCAAAAACTGTTTGGTGAAATTCCACCTGGATTGTATTTTATTAAAATAATCAATATTTCTAATGGGGTTCCTAAGTCTAAAATTAGGAAATTAAAATATTAATGGGTATTAATCAAAATATGGGTGAGAATGATCTACAAGGTGGATCAAGTCATGTTTTAATTTTAGTCGTTGATTAGAGACTTAATCTCGATCATCGAAGACTCAAGAGGAAAAGTATAAAATGGAGGTTTCGGATTCATTTGGAGACACACATTGTTAAAATTGGCAATCAGGGCAAAACTTCATGTGGGTCATCTTATTCAGGGCTAATAATATTTTTATTAGATTCCTCTCGTCGAGAGGTGTAGGATTGATATAAAGATCATCCAATTCCGATAAGTATTCATGGAGATATGAATTTATTTTGATTATGGAATTATTATCAAGCCGACCTACAACTCATGTAGGCTCAGAAGCCCAACAGTCGCATCTATTCACCCACCAACGTTGTGTATAAATATAAGAGGACTTTTCCTCATTTAGACTCACTCATCTCATCACATCTCTCTCTCTCTACTGCGCAGATATGAGTCTCTTCTCTACTGCGCTGAAATGGGTCTCTCTCTCTCACACATGTTGAAGCCGGAAACTGCTGAAACTGAAGCTGCAACTGCAGAAGTAAAGATTGACTTACGTGGCCTAGAAGATCTCCTCTTTGGAACTGCGTTGTAGGTTCATTTGAACCTCCTTTGAAAGCCGCAACTTTTGGTGGTGGAATGAAGTCAATCCGACGAACGGTTTGCAAGATATCGACTGCCCTAGTTTGAAGCCGGAAACTGCTGAAACTGAAGCTGCAACTGCAAAAGTAAAGATTGACTTGCGTGGCCTAGAAGATCTCCTCTTTGGAACTGCGTTGTAGGTTCATCTGAACCTCCCTTGAAAGCCGCAACTTTTGGTGATGGAATGAAGTCAATCCGACGAACGGTTTGCAAGATATCGACTGCCCTAGTTTGAAGACGGAAACCGCTGAAACTAAAGCTGCAACAGTAGAAGTAAAGATTGACTTGTGTGGCCTAGAAGATCTCCTCATCTGAACTGCACTATAGGTTCATCTGAACCTCCTCTGAAAGCCGAAACTTTTGGTGGTGGAATGAAGTCAATCCGACTGTCGGTTTGTGAGATATGGTCTGCCCTAGTTTGATAATGAAGCGGCTAATGCTGATGCTACTGATCTAGAGTTTGCTACTGCTGATATGAATCAGATTTATTGTACTATTTCTCTCTGCTGAATTATTGAAGATAAAAGAAGATTTGATCAAAGGGTTTCCCCACACATTGTGGGGTTTGTCCCTGGCTAGCCGCCACATCTTGTGTCTCTTGTCTTGGCTTGTTTTCTGTCGATCGTTTAATGTTCTATCTGCACTTTACTTTATGTACATGTGATTGCTAATCGGTGGAATATAATAAGAAAAAGAAGTAAACTGTTATAAGCATAGAACATACCATAATTTAACATGGTATCAGAGCTGAGGTGAAGACAAAGCCCGAGCAAGAGCAAGAGCAATCATTGAAGAGAAGATTGGCAAGGCTATCCTAAAAGAACTATGGGGTCCTCAACACTCTTTCCTGCCGAAGACAAGCTCCGTGAGAAAGCTGACTATCACGGATGGAAGATGTCTATCGATCTAACCCTTGAAGATCAAGGAGTGCTGGACCATGTAAGAGGCAATATTGTTGAGCCTTCATCAAATGCATCTGCTGTTGCCTGGAACAAATGGAAAAATGGAGAAGTCAAAACAAAGAAGATCATCCGGGACTCTATCGACAAGCGCTTGGTGGCCTACATCTCTGATCTAGACACCTCCAAGGAAATCTACGACAGACTGGTGAGTTTATTTAAAATTAATGATGCAAATCAAGTTTTGTTTCTTAGAAATAAGTTGAGGGAAATCAAGAAGGGTAAAGATGAAAGTATGCAAGCATACTTCTTAAGAATCACCGAGATCAAGAACGATCTCCTATCTATTGGGGAAACCATTACTGACAGAGAAATGGCACTCACAACTCTTGAAGGATTACCATCTGAATGGTATGTGTTCAGAACTACTCTTCTGAACTATAATGTAATTCCTGGTTTCGAGGAATTAATGGCTAGATGCATTCAAGAAGAAACAAGGGAAGAAGTCTAAGAAATGCCCATGCCTAAAGGTCCTCCTGCTGCCTTTTCTTTTCATGCAAAGAAAAGAAATAATTCCGGGACTAAATCAAAAGGAAAGGCTGGACCTAAGGCTAGAAGAAAATGACGATGTTACATTTGCGATAAAGCAAGTCACTATGCAAGGGAGTGCCCAGATAGAAAGGACTCACTCTAGGACGATGATCAAAATCCCTCTGATGGCAATCAAAGGAATGACAAATTCAACAGCAAAGGTAAGAGGAAAGCTGGGAATCAAGGAAGAGGACAAGCATTCAAGAAGGCCAGAAATTCCAGGATGTATTAAAATTTTAAATACACCTGACCTCAAAAAGAACCTAGTGTCCATCTCGGAAACGGAAGACAAAGGCTACAAGGTAACCTTCAGCGATGGCAAGGTATGTATATGGAAAAATAATGTTAAAGATGCCTTTACTCTTGGGTTTAGTGTTGATTCATTATATCAGGTCGATGGAAGTCTGCTAGGTGTCATGTCTTATGACACATCTCTTCAGTCTGAACTTTGGCATTAGAGGTTTTCCCCCCTTCATTATAAAGCTATACTCGGTGTAAGACAAATGGTGATAGGGATGCCCGAATTCTGAATAGAGAATGAAGGTGTATGTCCAGGATGTGCTGAAAGAAAGCTCAAAAGAGGACCATTTCCCTCAAGCCAAAGCAAGACCTCTGATATATTACAATTGGTTCACTCAGGCATACCTGAGGTTGGCATTAAGAGGGAGACTACTACACCACATACTCCTGAGCAGAATGGTGTGGTGGGAAGGAAGAACCGCACGATGATCGAAGCTGTCTGGGCCAAGCTACATGATCAAAGACTTCCGATGTTTCTATGGGTTGAAACTACAATCACCGTCGTATATGTACAAAATTGATGCCCTCATCAAGCATTGGGTTCCAAGACTCCTAAAGAAACGTTCACCGCAAGGTGAACAATCTTTCGACTTTGAGGAGCTCTCAAGAAGCCAACACCAAGGAACCGAAAGAAAAGGATGATGAATCAATGCCTGATGTAGAAGAACCCATGGATCTGATAGATTCTCATCCACATGAGCCTTCCTCTTCTAGGAAGAGGCCTTCATGGCTTAGGGGGATACTTGATGATGCTAAAGGACATGCTGCACCCTGAGGAACCTTCCGTCAAAGTAAGAAACTTAATAGGTATTAAGGATACCTAACCATCATGAGCACGATCATACAAAATGAGCCTTCGTCATTCTCAGATGCCATCAAGCATCAAGTATGGAAGGATGCTATGACCGTAGAATATGAGTCTATTACGGAGAATGATGTCTGGGAAGTAGTTCCCAGACCCTGGACAAGACAATTGTTACTTCAAAATGGCTTTACAAGATAAAGCATGCAGCAGATGGAAGCACGGAAAAGTATAAGGCTCGTTGCTCGAGGTTTCTCCCGAAAGGAAGGTATAGACTATGATGAGATATTTGCACCTGTTGCCAGATATACGACCATCCGCTTGATCATAGCCCTTGTGGCTTCACAAGGATGGAACCTACATCAGATGGATGTTAAGACCGTGTTCTTGCATGGTTCTATCAAAGAACTATGTGGAGCAACCTGAAGGATTTGAGATTTATGATTGAAAATCTCATGTATGCAGGTTGAAGAAGGCTCTCTATGGGCTGAAGCAAGCACCCCGAGCATGGTATAAGAGGATCGATAGCTACTTGATGAAGTTGGGATTCACTAGGAGTGAAACTGATCCTAACCTTTACTTTAAGGTTGAAGATGACAAGCCTCTCATACTGGTGTTTTATGTGGATGACCTCTTTCTAACAGGTGCAAACCCTCTCATTCACAAATGTAAGAGGGAGATGGCTTCTGAATTTGAAATGAAGGACCAAGGACTTGAAGTGTGGCAGAAGCCAAGGGAAATTTTCCTATCTCAAGGAAAATATGTGGTAAATATATTGGAAAGATTCGGTATGATGGACTGCAAGCCTGTGACTACCTCGAGGATCTTAACTTTTAGAAGTTATATGGTAGTGATGTCGGACCAGACTTGGGAAATGCCTCTAAGTTTCAAAAACTCATTTGCATTGATGTTTTTGGTGAACCTCCGTCCGAACATATGTTTTGTAGTTAGCATTGTGAGCTCATATTTGTTTGAGCCTCACTGGATTGATGCCAGGAATCTTCTAAGATGTCTTCAGGACACAATCTCTCATGGATTAAGATACACTGTCGGAGATGTGAGACTACTTGGATATACTGATGTTGATTGGGCAGGCAGTGTGGTGGACCGTAAGAGCACTTCCGGGTACTGTTTCACCTTGGGATCTGCTTCGATATCCTGGATGAGCAGGAAGCAGAAGTCGGTGGCTTTGAGCACCGCCGAAGCAGGATATATTGTTGCTAGCATAACCTCGTGTGAGGCACTCTGGTTGTGAAAGCTCTTCAGTGAGCTATTTGGATTTACATTGGATACCACTGTGATTCTCTATAACAACCAGAGGTGGGATTCGATTATTGAGGAATCCCGTATTCGTCAATTGCTCCAGCAGATAGACATCATCTGGGATATGGTAAGTTGAGCAAGGAAGCTCCATCACATTAAGATGATGTACAAGTTGATACACCTTGTCAAATCCCCGAGGAAAGATCTAATCTGTGATTTTCCCAAACGACTTGGAGTCGGCAAGAAACCTTTGTACAAGGGTCCTGCATGTTACATACATTGAGCTCTGGGAGCTCTGAGGGCTGGTGGTGCACACTGGAACAAGATGATTCGCTCTCTTGTAGGACAAGATGATTCTCTCTCTTGTGGAACAGGATGATTCGCTCTCCTGTGTAGCAGGATGATTAGTTCTCCTATGAGGCCTGGATTGATGTGTTCTCCATGGCGATTGTAGCAGGATTGATGTGTTCTCCTGTGAGGCCTGGATTGATGTGTTCTCCATGGCGGCCTGGATTGATGTGTTCTCCATGGCAATTGTAGTAGGATTGATGTGTTCTCCTGTGAGGCCTGGATTGATGTGTTCTCCATGGCAATTGTAGCAGGATTGATGTGTTCTCCTGTGAGGACAGGATTGATTAGTTCTCCTGTCGAGGCATCCTACCCATGCAGTCTAGGACTCATGGGAAGTACCTCTCATCTGATCAATGAGCAGGGAAATGAAGTTAGGGACCATAGTAGTACCGATGGACGCATCGTTGTAACTACCGTACTCCCTACGCTAGGATGACCTCCATTGATCTGGGATCAATGATACTGGTCTGGGACCAGTGGTAGGAGTTGTACCATACTATGACGCTGACTTCGGGTCGGTTGAGACTGGTCTAGGATTAGTGGTACATACTCTGAGACTGACTTTGAGTCAGTGGAGGATGATATTGGTCTGGGACCATTGGAGTTGTACTCACTATGATGCTGACTTTGGGTTGGTTGAGACTGGTTTGGGACCAGTGGTACATACTCTGAGACTGACCTTGAGTCAGTATGATACATCCTCGATCATTTCTTCTTCTTCATAATTCGGACAAAAGCAGAGTAGAACAGAACAATGCAAGAGCAGAGCACAACAGAGCAAAACAGTACAGATCAGTGCAGGGCAGAACAAGACAAAGCAAAATAGGCAGAATAGAGCAGAGCAGGGCAAGGGTCAGGCTGTACAGGGCAGTGCATTTGATGGATGAATAGTAACGACCGATGGACAGATTGCAGATGAAGTTCTCCATGGTTGAGAGGGAGTGTTAAAATTGGCAACCAGGGCAAAACTTCATGTGGGTCATCTTATTCATGGCTAATAATATTTTTATTAGATTCCTCTCGTCGAGAGGCATAGGATTGATATAAAGATCATCCAATTCCGATAAGTATTCATGGAGATATGAATTTATTTTGATTATGGAATTATTATCAAGCCGACCTACAACTCATGTAGGCTCAGAAGCCCAACAGTCGCATCTATTCACCCACCAACGTTGTGTATAAATATAAGAGGACTTTTCCTCATTTAGACTCACTCACCTCATCACATCTCTCTCTCTCTACTGCGCAGATATGAGTCTCCTCTCTACTGCGCTGAAATGGGTCTCTCTCTCTCACACATGTTGAAGCCGGAAACTGCTGAAACTGAAGCTGCAACTGCAGAAGTAAAGATTGACTTGCATGGCCTAGAAGATCTCCTCTTTGGAACTGCGTTGTAGGTTCATCTGAACCTCCTTTGAAAGCCGCAATTTTTGGTGGTGGAATGAAGTCAATCCGACGAACAGTTTGCAAGATATCGACTGCCCTAGTTTGAAGCCGGAAACTGCTGAAACTGACGTTGCAACTGCAGAAGTAAAGATTGACTTGCGTGGCCTAGAAGATCTCCTCTTTGGAACTGCGCTGTAGGTTCATCTGAACCTCCTTTGAAAGCCGCAACTTTTGGTGGTGGAATGAAGTCAATCCGACAAACGGTTTGCAAGATATCGACTGCCCTAGTTTGAAGCCGGAAACTGCTGAAACTGAAGCTGCAACAGCAAAAGTAAAGATTGACTTGCGTGGCCTAGAAGATCTCCTCATCTGAACTACACTGTAGGTTCATCTGAACCTCGTCTGGAAGCCGAAACTTGTGGTGGTGGAATGAAGTCAATCCGACTGTCGGTTTGTGAGATATGGTCTGTCCTAGTTTGATAATGAAGCCGTTAATGCTGATGCTACTGATCTAGAGTTTGCTACCGCTGATATGAATCAGATTTATTGTACTATTTCTCTCTGCTGAATTATTGAAGATAAAAGAAGATTTGATCAAAGGGTTTCCCCACACATTGTGGGGTTTGTCCCTGGCTAGCCGCCACATCTTGTGTCTCTTGTCTTGGCTTGTTTTCTGTCGATCGTTTAATGTTCTATCTGCACTTTACTTTATGTACATGTGATTGCTAATCGGTGGAATATAATAAGAAAAAGAAGTAAAATGTTATAAGCATAGAACATACCATAATTTAACACACACGAAGAGAACGAATTGATCAAGAATTTGATTCCTAAGGAAAGGTTTGCTAAGGATTTCGAATTAAGTGATCATTCTGCAGTAGGAGTGAGAATCCGGGAGGACTTTCCAGAGAATACAGACAGAGAGGCGGAGAGAGCCAGCAGAGCAGAAAAGCTACCTATCACGCAGACGCCGAAACTGCCAGGAACAGCCGAAACTTTCAGGAACTGCCGGAACAGCCGGGAAAGCTGACACAGAGGGTAGAAGCCAGAACCGCTGCAACAACTGAGAGAGATGAAGCAGAGGGCAGAAGTCGGAACTGTCGAGAACAACCGGGAACTGCCGAAACTATCGGGAAGGCTAACGCGGAGGGCAGAAACCGGAACTGTCGGGAACAGCCAAAACTGTTGGGAACTGCCAGAACAACCGGTAGAGCTAACGCAAAGGGCAGAGAAAGTTTATGTAGAGCCAACGCAGAAATCGCCGGGGTTAGTGCCAGATCAGCCAGAATTCTACCAGGTGAAGTGAGGTAAAACTCACTCATATTTTCCGCCAGTATTTTCTCTATAAAGGATTGCTAGATGAGCATCCTATATGTGTATTCAGATATTTCTCCTGCATAATAATAAAACCATCATAATTGTTGCATTGGTTTTCCCGCATTGGGTTTTTCTGGGGACTATTGTGTCCAAAAATAAGTGTGTCCTATGTATCTTGTTCGTTGCTATGTTTTCTGTTTCATGAGATCAAATATTTAATTAGTGTAGGTTGCAGAAGTAATTTGCTTTAGTATTCAGAAGAATAACTTGGTTAATGTATATTAAAATCAAGCAAGTGAAGTAGATTCAGATTTGCTACAGTAGGGGTTCCTTCAGAGTGTAGGATTTTTCACACTGCTGTCAACTGCATCTACATTGCAACTCTATTGTTGTTGCAATAGAAAAACATCCAAAATATTGAACCAAAGGTGTTAAGCATGATGCATGTGTTGTTGGAGTTCTGACTATTGTTAGTCTCTGCGTCGTTGTTGACTCTACACTGTGCCAACTGCACTGCTGCCAACTCTGCTCTGCGCTGCTCAGTCTTGGTGCTCCTAGCCACTGCAATTGTCACTCTGACATCTTTTGCACCAATTGACACTAGTCCATCATGCTACTTTTGCTATGGGCTCCCGTAGCAAGGTATTGATCCATGAGGTGGACTCCTCAATGGACCCTGCCCGTCTGTAGTTCTTTCGAACTACAGTACTAGATCACCCTACCTCTCCCTTGGAGGTATCTAGGCAATCATGGCAAACTCCTCCTTGATCTTTGCGGTTGCAGCCTACGGATCATGTTTCTCATCCTTGTCCTTCTTCTTGAGAGGACATTGTGTAGCGTAGTGACCAAATTCACCACACTGGAAACATTTGACTTTAGAAACGTCCTTCTTTCGCTGCCCCTGCTGCCCCCTTGATGGAAGGGTTGCATTCTCCTCCTCCTCCTTGAGCTTCATCCCACTATTGTTGTTTCCATCAAGTTTGCACTTGACTAAGTCTCACCTCATCTCTTCCTCTTGAAGAGCAGCCCACATTCCTTCCCAATCTGGCAATTTCTCTCTGCCCAGGATACTCTAGAAAAATAATTTTCATTTTTCTAACACTGAATTTAGGGCCAACCTCACCATCTATGTAGGCTGAGGTGATGATCCTACAGCTGCCAACTGATCTCGAACTTCCTGAAGCTTTGATAAGAATAGATCAATATGTTCCCCTTTTTGCATCCTCGTTGATCTCATCTTCTCCTCCAAGTATATCTTCCACTGCTCGAAAGATCCTTGATATAACGTAGCCAAGGCATCCCACATCTCTTTGGTCATCCTTTTGGCAACAATGTGACATACAACGTGATCCCTCACTCCGTCGAGAATCAACCGCTTGGCCTTCGCCATCTCAACCTTGTACTTCTTGAGCGGATCTGCATCAGCGGGTACAACTACCACACTACCGACATAGGTCTTGAGATCATGCTCATTTAAAAGGCATGAGATCCTAGCCTTCTAGATCACATAGTCGGATGCTTTGTCTAACCGATCTTGATCTCTCAACCCATTAGCTGCCATTTCTGCCAAAAAAAAGTTGAATTGCTCCCCCTCTCCTCCACTCAACTGCTAGGCTAGCCTACACACTCCCTATTGGTGTTAGTAGATCTGCTCCTCACTACTATTGCTCAGCAACTGAGAAATATAATTCCTTGGCTCAGAATTCACTGAGGAAGAAATTCCCTCAAAAAGTGTCTTCTTCCCTCTTTTGACGTTTTTCTGCCTTAGCAACTACTGCAGAAAACTGCGTCCCACCTAAAGACTGCTCAGCGTTGGATCCGTTGTTGCGCTGCTCCCTCTGCCAGTGACAAATCATGAACAGGAAATCTTACCTCTCTGCCAACTCACTCAGAGAGAGATTTTACTCGAGAATCTTGCCCTCCTGGCTTGGACTGCACAATCCCTCTCAGCATTTGATCTATTGACTACGCAGCATTTCGATTTCCCTCCTATTCAATGCTGAGCTCTATTGGTCTACTCTCTTGCTTCATCTGCACTCTAATACCATGTGAAAATTTGGAGACCCAAATTCCCTACTGCAGCAAACTGATATTACTTCTCCTACTTGTTAATTCATGTAAAGTTATTGACTGTGTTATACTATAAATATCGAAGTAAATACCACTGCAGCCATCACTAATTAAATTATATGTGGAAACAAGTACTGAGAAAGAAAGAAATAGCACACACAAGTGACACCATTGTTTTTGGACAAATGTCCCTAGAAAAACCCAATGTGGGAAAACCAGTGCAGTAGCTGAGGGTTTGTATTATTATGTAGTAGTTTCTAAATATAATTCTTCGGATGCCCAAATTGGCAATCCTATACAAAGATCAAACTGGACAAAAAGATAGTGAGATGATCTCACCCTATCACTGGAAAACTCAGCACTGATATGCACTGGAGATGAGCCTTTGTGCTATCTCTACACAGTCATTATGCAGCATTGCTTCACACCTACACAAATACTGTGTCACTGCTGCTGAGGCTACGTTGCACCTCCTCTTGATCTTCTGCTCGCTGGAAACTTCAGCCCTCTCTCCTCCCAGGCTCTGGCACTTGATCCCAACTATTCCCCAGTAGAAATACAGAGTTCCTCTGAAGCTCTGCGCTGCCACAACGTAGTTCTGCGTGGTACTACTCTCTACCCTCTCTGCCTTGCACTCTCTGGATCAGGAAAATTTCCTCTGGAAAAACTATCCCTGCCCCTCATTGCAAGAAATCTCCTTTATGACCTATCTGCCCACTGTTGCATTGTTCTCTTAAGAAAATCAATCTCTGATATCTCACTCGATGTGTTTTCCAAATGCCCATCGAAGTCCTAATAATCTTCCCATTGAGTAATCAACGGGCTAGATTAGATTCTAATCAGTGGCTAAAATCATTTTGACTTGATCCTCGTCTTCTTCTAGAAGTTTCACCCCCAGTTTAATTAATACCCTTTAATTATTTTAATTTCATAAGTTTAGACTTAGGCATCCATTAAAAATAATTAATTATTTTAATAAAACTGTCTCCAGGTGGAATTTCCCAAAACGATTTTGGGTATTCTGGACACATGTGTCCAGCCTCCCTGCAAATTTTGAGGCTTTGAGCACATCTGATGCTACCAGATATCAACATTCCCCAAGTAATTCCCTCATCTTTTTTTTATAACCTCGAATGACCATGCCCCTTTTCCCCTTTCTGAATATGGTGTCAAGAAAGAACTCTTCATTGAATATACTTTATCCCCTTTGACCCATCCTTAGGATTATGATCACTTCGTGACCTCCCCTCTCTGATGTGACCATCACATTGAGCGACCTATTTGTTGCACTCCTTTCTCTCACCCTTTGTTCCCCTCTCATCACAACTGTATGACATCCTCAAAGCATAATATTACAAACAGTGATCGTGATGAGAAGTTCTTGAGGGTGATCATTCATTCCACCATATTGTACCTAGAAGGAAAGCACAGAACCTCTAGATTGACTGGTATTATTCCTCCTAGGACTTCCCTTTACCTTGAATGGAGATCATACTTTCACGCCTCCCACCCGCTTCATTTTCTGAGTGATTATGTCCACATTCGGTTTGGGGGTTGCTACATGAGTAGTCATAATGGCAAGCATATGTATATTGATGTGATCATATGTTGGTTGCACTAGCTTTATGATTACACTTAGTATTAGCCTTACTATAGGCATGTTAGGGTAGGATGCATTGCATGCTAATTTTTGCATTAGAAATATTGTCATATGATATTTCTCATGGTAGATTAGTTGCACTTAGACTAAAATTTGCATGTCTTTATTTTCGGTTGATTTTATGGCCTAACATGTTAGCATGTGCGATCATGAGATGTCGTGAAAGCATGTTGTCCCATGTTTTTCCATCTATTATATGTGCAGGTGACAGGTCTACGGTAACCAAGAGATTTTTGGAGTTCTCACGACCTCCCGTTCGATTTAGCTTCGCCCATGTCTTCAAGAGATCATGTCCCAGTTGGAGCTAGATGTTACCCACCATTTTATGGGTAATATCCCTAGGAGAAAAAATTTCTCCAAGATGGTCCTCAGCCGGCAACCAGTAGCCCCTTGCAACCATCAAGCTAGCTCATTGTGCCATTTCTACGCCACCTAAGCCAGCCATGTGGTCCCTCGCCCATCTGCCATGATCGTATGTTTGAAGGTGGGCCTCCTGAATCTAAAGGTATGCCTTGTCATTTTGAAATTGAGTTTTGTAGTTTGCTTATCATGGACACTTTTGGGCATGGATTAATGGGGGGATTCGGCGGAAAGAATGGGCTAGGTCTGTGCTTCTGTCCCCTAGACCCCTTTTAGGAATTAACCTTGGATTCTAGTCCCGTGGGATCTCTTATGCCGACCATTTGGTTTCAAGGACGGTACTTCACGAGAAACCCCGATTTTGGTTGCGTGGTCCTGCTCCCTTATGCGCTCATATTACCCTCTTTCCACTCATTATTATCTCATCCATCATTTTTCCCGCCTGTGTCTACATAGGGTTAGCCTGCCCCTTCCCCTTGCCCACACCTTGGGTCATGGCCTGGAATGAAGCCCGGAGGTTGATGCAGCAGAAAAGAAAGTTAAAAGCATATATGACCACATTCAACATGAAAAGTACCACAAAATGCAAAAGATGGTCGGGACAAAAACATTTTAGCACGTGTTGAATTTCCACAACCTTGGGTTTAGGTTAAAGTCTCAAAATCACTAACGCTACCAAACCAAGAATCTCAACCATAAGCCACTTTGCACAGTGGAAATATAACGCAATAAATCACATATGCACAAATATAAACGGTTTTTAACAAAATTGTACAATAATGTACAATCACTAATCTTCGTTATATTAAACCAAATCTGAATAATACAACAATTATGGTATACAAGATATAATGACAAACTTTGTTGCAGCTTCAATGTTGTATCTTGTCATGTCGGTCCTTCGCTCCCGTACTACTCACTCGTTGCCCCTTAGTCCTTCAAAGTACAACACATTGAGACTCCCGGAGGGCTGCCACCTATCACTATTGCAAGTCGCTTTTGCTTCAATGAACACGGGCTCATCAAACTACTCTCTAGGTAGGCCAAATTCTCGAGCTCCAATCTGCCTTCTAGTAGCCTCTTTTGTCCATCAAAGAGCTACTCTTTAGGCTGCAATACTTCACCCAATCACACACCAACAACGTCCTTCTTGTCTATTGCTCTAGGGCTACTTTGGGTAGCCAACACACTGCCCTCCAATCAGATCAATGGTACCCAATCACATCACTACAAGATCTGCTCCTAGTTGGAGTTTCTTCACATCCAAGACAACTCCAACGCTTGGCTCCCACAGGTTGCTAGAATGATCCAAACTGGTCAACACCTTTGACCCAACATCCTCATACTTATACTTGAGTACTGGTGCACTATTGCAGTCCTTCACTTCTGGTTAGGGCATCAACATATACCCTAACAGCCACCTCTAAACGCTGCAATAGTCGTCAATAAGAGTGTGGCTTTCCTCCCTTGTAATGTTGTTGTCCTACATTGTCTGTACCGAGGATCTGTTGTAGGAGTATGGCTTTATGGCCCTCCACAACTATCCCAAAATAGTCTTGCATACCGCTGTAATTTACCACAGAGATTTGCGGCCTACAAAATCATGAGGTAATCTATGCTGCAGGAAACATGGGGTAGGAGGGCGTTTCCGTATGGAAACAAGTACGAAACGCTGAAACGCGTTTGGTATGGCCCTGAAACGCGTTTCAAGCCGTACTGCCACGTTTCACAAAACTAAAACGTGGCCAATACGGCCTGAAACGCGTTTCAGGGCCATACGACCCATGTTTCAGCATTTACTTGTGTTTTATTTTATTTTATTTGTTTTCTAATCTATTCTTACGTTAGCCTAGTGACTTCTAGTTGCTTCCAGATGCCTGTCTAAAGTTATAAAAGTGAACTTTTGCCCTAGTGTTGATATGCAGTTCATGGTAATGTTAAATTCTTAAAGTAAAAGTGATATTCTCCTTTATTTTTCATTTTCATCCTTTTACTTAAATTTTTAACATTACCATGAAATGACTCAGAATGTTTGAGAGTGGTTTCGCCCTCATTGGATTTCATATGGAGAAAGTAGAATTTTAGATCTCACTCAAAATCCAGCAGACTTATCTGTTTTTCAAGATTTCAGGATTGGGGGGATTGCAATGTTTCCATTGGATTTTATCATGTACTAGGGTATGGAACTTGTATTTAATCGAGAGAACCAAGCCCTCTATGCAAGGGAGACTCCCAATAATCAAGAGAATGTAGGGTACTAGGGTATGAAACTTGTATTTAATCAAGAGCACTAAGGTCATTCGACTATGTAGGAGTAGATTCCCAATCAAGCACGAGACAAAAAATTAGAAATTTCTCGTGGCTGATTTTGGATATTTCTATTTTCATTATGTGATTATTCAGGAGTAAATGTGATGTAAATTTAGATACTTATAGTTTATGCATTGACAATTGACAATTTTATCATAATTTAATAAATTAGAATGTATCATATATGCTTTATGATTGCACATATTTCTTAAATGTCCATATATATATATATATATATATATATATATATATATATATATATATTTGCGTTTCCCCGTTTCCAAAATTTGGGGAGGTCGTGTTTCGTATCGCTTCCCATTTCGGAAACTCGTACCCGTTTCCCCGTTTCGTGCAACCTTGGAGGTAATCCACCCTAAACTGCACCAAAACAACCCAAAATTTACGCTAATCTATGGCCTTGTTCCCTGCTCAAATTCAGACCCAAAACAGTGAAGAATAACACCTTAAATCATGCTCAGACTTGCTTTTAGGCCTACATCCTACCTCTTGTAGCAGCTCGGCCTTATCACAAATGTATTCTTGCCCAAACGAGCCGTTAACTCCTTCGTCCTCCTTCTCTTGAGCTCGATCAAATTTCAAAGAGATATCTATGAGATGTTGCACACTTGGATACTTCAAATGACATGTCTTCACCCTCTTTTTATAGTTTAAAGAGGGGCTCCAACGAATTAGTGAAGAGACCCTTCTATTGGAGTAATTTACATCAAGCCTACATGACTTGAAAACCAATAATTAATTTTTCAACTTCAAAAATTCATTTCTCCACTTCTACAACTCAGAATTCGACGATTCTCGAAGCGTTAGATTCGTCTTTCTGCCCGCTATCGTCTCATGCAATCACATATACAAATGTGCCTTCGGAAATGTGTTATGAACATAAGTTATGTAAAAATAGATAAAATAGATAATAAATAGTTAAATAATAATTAGTTAAACAAAGAGGCATGTCTCTACAGACATGACTCTTCGTGAAAGGGTACTTACCTGGCTATATATACAGGACCCTCATTCTCATTTGAATCATCCTACATCAATTCTTAATACAATATACATTTTACAATTACTATCCTCCGATGGATGTCATTGTCTACGAAATATTTTAATATTGCCACTACATATACGACTAGTGGTTGTTACATTGGTATCAAAGGAACCATAATGAGAAACTTCTTGCACAAGTCAGAAAGTATAAAACTAAGAAGCACAAGTTAGAACAAGAAAAAGAAAGTTGTGACAAAAAATTCAACAAAAGTCTATCAAAGAAAGAAGAGGAAAATTTATGCTTAAAAGACCTTAACAAAAATTATTAGAATGGATCAAGTTTTTAAAAGACGAGAAGCTTGAAGGCCAAAATAAAGTTGACTCAAAAAATGAGGAACACTTACATCTCAAAAATCATAACCAAAATCTACTCAAACAAATTAAAAAACTTAAGGACGATAAGAAATCATTGATGAATAGGTTCAAAGAAATTGTCGCAAAAGAAGCACCAAAATCGCTAGATGTAGTAAGCCAAGTTGTTGATTTGGGGTAGCATTGGATGTGCTCTAGCCACGAAAATTGGTGGAAAGGCTAAAGCGCATGAGATCTCCAATACACATAAATGGTTTGGGAATATTCTAAACAGTTTGAGAGATATTAAAATAATTAATATTTTTAATGGAGTCCCTAAGTCTAAACTTAGGGAAAATAAAATATTAATGTGAATTAATATAAAACTGTGTTATAAGGGTCCAAAAGTCATGGATCAAAAGCCAGAATTAATCTTAGCCATTGATTAGGGACTTAATCTCGGTCATTGAATTGTCAACAAGAAAAGTATAAAGGAGGCTTGAGAGTCATTTGGAGAACACACCGAGTTGATCAAGATTTCGATTTTCTTGGGCAAGGTTTGTTGAGGAAGTCGAAAGAGTGATCAAAGTTGCAGCTGAGGGGCAGCGAATACAGAAGCAAAAAGGCAGAGATAGTACCAGGAGGATCAGTGCAAAGAGCAGGAGAGAGGGACACAGAGCCAGCGAGGAGCTGCGCAGTGCCTTAGAGAGCCAACGTGGGTGACCCAGAGCCTCTAAGGGTTGACGCAATACCTCTAGAGGCTGACGCAGGGCAAGCCAGGGTGATGTTGGGCAGACGTTGGGCCAGAAAGGGCTGACGCAGTCCCTAGAGGCTGACATTGGGGTTTTCATGGGGGCAGATTGGAGCTCGGAGCTGTCGGAGTGTTTACCGGGGTTTTAGCTGGAATATCTGCTTTCGAGTAGAGGGGTACTACTGCCGAGATTATTCTTTGTTGCGTGAGCCGGTTTTGGCACCCAGATTGTATTCTGAAACTGCTTAATAATTAAAACCCTCAGATAGCCGCATCGGTTTTCCCACATTGGGTTTTTCCGGGGACATTGTTCCAAAAACAACGATGTCACTTGTGTGCTTGTTTTGTTTCCTTTAGTTGATGATCTGTAATGTGTTGAGTATGTACTTGTATTTATTTTCAGTATTCACATGGTAAATAACTTGTTAATTAACCAGAACAAGTAGGCAGAAATAAATCAGAAAAGTACATAAGAGTTTCTAACAGTTAGACTTAGAAATTCCAACACAAGTTGGGAAGAAGAAACAAACATCGATTCCACTAATCTCACAGTTCAGGAAAATCCAAATCCTACTGAAGTAAAGACGTACTCAGAGGTTGTCGTTCAAATGACAAACATTCCAAGTGAAGATTCAATCACCAACTCAACAACAACAGCGCCTGAAGAAAATCAGGAATCAACCACTAACATGATAAGGGGAAGTCCAACCAAAAGAACTATGTACCGACATCCGAATCACAAGAGTAGACTTTCCCATCAATCTACGTACCAGTATCACTCAGAAAATAAATGACAAGTTTATGTTTCCAAGGATACTGAGGCTCTCAAAATCCAGTCCCACGATAACGATTCATCACAAAATTTGATTCCACAGAAGATCAATCTAGGATGGTCTGATCCGTTCTCAGTACAACAATTTTATATATCTCTCCAAGGATCATACCAACTTGTATCGACAAAGATAATTGTCCTGAGATGAGGAGACACTCAAAGCAAACAAAGAGAGCAAGCCCCTTTCATCTACAAGCTTTGAGGACAAAGCTTTTTGAACGGGAGGGCAATGTTATGAACATAAATTATGTAAAAATAGATAATAAATAATTAATTATTAATTAGTTAAACAAAGAGGCATGTCTCTACAGACCAGTGTTGTTAAAATCGCGATAAAATCGCGATTTTATCGGAAAATCGCGATTTTTTCCTCTGCCCGATCAAATCGCGATTTTTATCCGTAAAAATCGCCACTTTTTTTTATACCGATTTTTATCGAAAAAATCGCGATTTTTAATGAAAAAATCGGCAGAGGCGCGGGCAGCGGGCTTTTTATATGCAAAATCGATTTTTTTTTTTATTCATTGTGCTGTCCGCGCGGAGGAGGAGGAGAAGAGGTGAGGGAGAGGAGCTGAAGGGTTTCCGTCGGATTTGGGAGCGAATCCAAGCGTTTTTAGGAGGAATCCAAGCCAAGATCACCAATTTGTCCATAAAAGAGGTATGTAGATTAATTTTTTTTGGTTTTGCTTCTATAAAAACTTTGGTTTTCATTGTTTTTAAAGAATTTTTTGAAATTTTTCATTGATTTGGGATGGGTAATTTGTTATGACTATGAGAACCAATTTTTTATTTTTATTTTCTCATTTTTTTTAAACATTGTTTATTTTTTTTGAATTTTCATTGTTTTTTGGCATTTGCCATTGGCATTTGGTTGGGTAACTTGGGTTTAGAAATTGGGATTTTGGAAATAATTAACTTGTAATTTTGTAAATGCTAAATTGTAATTTGTATTATGTAATCCTAAATTCCTATTTCCTAATCCTTATTTTTCCATAGGTTTGCAAATTCAAAATTCAAAAACAAACATGCCAAGGAAATTGGATCCTTTCTGGGAATATGGTGACCCTAAAACTCCGAATGATAGACAAAACTTGTATTGCAAGTTGTGTGGAAAGGAAATATTCGGGGGGGTGTACAGGTTGAAGTTCCACCTTGCACAAATCCCTGGACATGATGTGGGGCCCTGTCTAAATACAAATGCTGAAATTATCCAAAAAGCCATGAGAGCATTGGGAGAATTAGAGCACACTAGAGAGGCCAAAGAAGAACTCAAAAGGCAACTAAAAAGGTCAGTTGAAGGAAGTGGGCCAAGTGGCACTGGTTCTACTGCAGCGTCAGTCAATCCGGTAGTTGCATCATCATATTTTGTTCCTCGAACCACACCTGGTTCACAACCAACTATTGGTTCAATGCTAAAAAGAACTGAAAAAGAACAAGCTGACAAGTTGATGACAAAATTTCTCCTCTGGAGTGATATTCCTTTCAGCATTATAAGGAATAATCCATTTTTCCAACCTACTGTTGATGCTATTGCCAGTGTTGGCCCGGGGTACAAAATCCCTTCTCTTCATGATTTCAGAGGCCGGCTTCTTCAAGATGAAAAGCGTGACTGCACCCAAAGATTGGAGGATTTTAGGGCATCATGGGCACAAACAGGATGCACTGTTATGTCAGATGGTTGGACTGACCAAAAGGGGAGAACCCTTATAAACTTCTTGGTTAGTTGTCCCAAGGGGACTATGTTTATCAAATCTGTTGATGCAACTCATCAAATCAAAGATGCAAGGACTTTATGTGATTTGCTGGATGTGTTTATTTTGGAGGTGGGTGCAGAAAATGTTGTCCAAGTCATAACGGACAATGCTGCAAATTATGTTGCTGCTGGTAGAATGCTTATGGACAGGCATCCTGCTTTATTTTGGACACCTTGTGCTGCCCATTGTATTGATTTGATGTTAGAGGACATAGGGAAAATTCCCTTTGTCAAAGAGGTTGTTGACTCATCAAAAAGCATCACAAAATTTATTTACAATCACACATCTGTGCTTAGCTTGATGAGAAAATGCACCAACAACAAAGAGTTGGTGCGCCCCGCCATTACACGGTTTGCGACGAGTTTCATATCTCTTCAATCCCTCTTGAATTCTATGTGGGATTTGAAGAGAATGTTTCTTTCAGAGGAGTGGCGTGCTTCGTCAATGAGCCGCAAACCAGAAGGAGAGGCCATCTGCAGACTAGTTTCATACCAAGAAGACTTCTGGGCGGGAGTGCAGGAGGTGTGCGCTGTTACAGAACCTTTGGTAAAGGTTCTTCGGTTGGTTGATGGTGAGAAGCCCGCAATGGGCTATTTGTATGAAGCCATGGACAGGGCCAAAGAAGCCATTCGGTCCTACTATGATGATAAGGGAGATGATGGGTTTCAGAGACAACTCCTTCTATGGGAAGTCATTGATGAGCGATGGAACAACACACTCCATCGTCCCATTCATGCTGTTGGGCTTTTCCTGAACCCTGCATTTTCTTATGCATGTGGGTTTAATTTTGATGTTGAGGTCGTGGAAGGATTATTAACCTGTGTCCAGAAGATGGTGAGATCTCCAGAAGAACGTATGGAGATCTCTAGACAAATTGAGCAATATAAGTTGTCAGGTGGCACATTTGGCTTTGAGATGGCTGTCATTGATAGGACGATTAAAATGCCAGGTATTTTTTAGTTTGTAGTATGTACTTTGTAACTTTGTTTCAAATTTCATTGTTTCTTCAAATTCCATTTTTTTCTTATGTTTATTTAAAATTTTATTTGTAATTTTGTTGTAGACGCATGGTGGAAGATGTATGGTGGCAGAGTACCCCTTTTGCAAAATCTTGCCGTACGCATCCTCAGCCAAACATGCAGCTCCTCGGGATGTGAGCGCAATTGGAGTGTATTTGAAAAAATACACAACAAGAAGCGCAATAGGTTAACACTTAAACATTTAAAATATTGCAAATTTCCAAATAAATTTTTGAATTCATTAAAGTTTTAAACAATATTTTTTTTATAATATTAATTATTAATTATTAATTTATTATTTCATGAACTTTGTACAGGTTGGAGTCCCATAGACTTAATGACATGGTCTATGTCTACTACAATCTTCGATTGTGGGTGAAACAACTAGAGAAGACACCTGATACGGAAGCCATCTCATTGGATGGGATTGACACCACTGCTGAATGGAGGGTTGAGACCGAGAGGCCTCTCATGGATCCCACTGAGGATTGGTTAGTGCAGGATGAGGGGGAGGAGGAGGGGGAGGAGGAGGAGGAGGAGGAGCAGGAGCAGGAGGAGGAGGAGTTGGAGGAGCAGGAGGAGGAGGTGACACCGCCTACCCGGGCTACCCGGGCTACCACTACCACCAGTAGAGGATGTGGTCTCCGTCCACCTCAGCCTCCTGTAGCTGCTACTACTAGTTCTTCAGCTTCTAGAGCACGTCAGACTCCACTGCCATTTCCACCAGCACAGGCACCAGCTTCTACATCTAGAGGGAAAGAGAAAGCTGTGCCATTTTCTCGCAAGAGGGGCAGAGGAAATCAATAGGATTAGACTTTCATTTTATTGTATATGACATTATGACATGATGAGATACATTATCATATTTTTTGTTGATATTTTGAGGTTGAGTTGGACTTGGGACTCAGGACTTACTATTCAGGACATGATTCAATGTTATGTGTGATTTTAGCGCTAGAAATGATATTAAACATCTTATATATTAGTTTTTTTATCATATTTATGTGTCAATGTATTTATTTTATGTTGTAGATGGTTTAGATATTAAAAAAATTGAAAAAAAATGAAAAAAAATGAATATTTTTGTGCCAAACGCTTTTTTCCCGCTTTTTTCCGCTTTTTTCCCGCTTTTGTCGATTTTTTCCGCTTTTTTCCCGGCGCCGATTAAATCCCGATCGCGCTTTGTGCAACATTGCTACAGACATGACTCTTCATGAAAGGGTACTTACCTAGCTATATATACAGGACCCTCATTCTCATTTGAATCATCCTACATCAATTCTCAATACAATATACATTTTACAATTACTATCCTACGATTGATGTCTTTGTCTACGAAGTATTTTAATATTTTCGTTGCATATACGACTAGTGATCGTTACAAATTGCCCCAAACATGATTGGGTGCAAAACCCCATAGTTGGGTTCTAAGCCCACAAGTGACCCTTGTGGCGCTTTGCCCTCCAAACCCTAAACCATAGGGCTTGGAGTACCTCCCAAGCTACACAAATCAACACTCCCTCTTAGCGAGAGAGGTACTTCCAAGACTAGGAAGTATCTCATCATGATCATTACTGCTTGCAACACTTGCCCAACTTGTGGCACTCACAATCGCAGCAAGCCCTATACAGTGAATTATGCCCTTCTCAAAAGTGTCGTTGTCACTGTTGGAAGCACCCTGCTTCTTCTTCCTATCCTGTAACGTCTTCCACTCTCTCCACGATTCCTTCTTGGCAGTTGTAGGAGCACCCTTGCTCCTCACTGACCACGCGCTCTTCTTGGACTGTAGAGTCTCCCTTTGAATCTGTAAGCTTCCTCTCGAACTAGACTCCCTTTGAGTCTCTAGAACCTGGACCTTCTCTGGAGATGTACCTTCTTCTCGAGAACCTGTACTTGCTCCTCTAAAACCTGCACTTGTACTTGCACATGCACCTTCTCTTGCTGAACCTGCACCTGCTCCACCTGCGTCTTTCCATGATCCACAGGCTTGCCCATAAACCTATAGAGACCATGCTCTCTAATTCCAAGTACAATCCCATTGGACTTAGAGCCTCAGGCTTGAGCCTTGCCCTCCCATCATGGAACAAGACCTCAAACCCCTTCCTCTCGATCATCGAGATGGAAATCACGCTATATCTGAGTCTTGGTACAAACAGTACATCCTGGACCCACATCACATGTTTTGTCTCCATCCTGAATGGCACAACTCCCAATCCTCGGATCTCCAACTAACTCTTGTCGCCCAACACCATGTGCAACGTCAAGTCCCATTTAGCTAGAGTCTCAAAAACCTCCTGTGACCCTGTCATATGCTTTGTCGCACCATTGTCCGCGTACCATCCATCCTCATTGACGGTACCCTGCGGGAAATGAGAAATCATAGCAAAGCCCTCTTACAATCTCCTGGAGAGATCATCTATCTAAGCTGAAGTGGCAACACTGATGGCCTGCTTCCCTTTCCTTTTCTCATCATCCCCCTTCTTCTTCATCGGACATCTCGACGAATACTGACCCATCTTGCCACAATTAAAACACTTGCCTTTACTCAAGTCCTTCTTTTGCTTACCCTTCATTTGTGCTGCAAGTGCCATGTCATCATCTGAAGCCTTCTTCTTCGAATGAAGATCCTCGTCTTGCAACTCTTCCTGAATGAAGTTATCCCACAGCCTATCCCAGTCTGGCAGCTTCTCCCCGGCAATGATTCCTTTGATAAAGGGCTTCCAATCCTCGGTGAACCCTTGCAAGGCAATCCTAACCATATCTCCATTTGAGCTAGACACACTAATTGTAGCAAGCTCATCTTTGACCTAAGTCAGATACGAGGTCACACTTTCACCCTTTATCATCTTGGTGGACTTCAAATTATCCTCCAATACCAATACCTGATTCTCGTTCTTATTCTGGTACAAATTCTGAAGAGCCATCCACATCTCATGTGCATTGTTCTTCCCAGACAAATTGTTGAAGAATCTAGGTCATTGATGTATAGTAGGATTCTTCTAGACTTTATAACAATTTGCGAAGCACTTTTACAATTTATCTTGTTAGCTTAATCTTCTTCTCTTCTTATTAATGCATGTGTGTTTACTTCATCAAATTGCTACCAAAAACATAAGAACAAGAACACAAGATGTTGGTTCTCTGCCAGGGCAAAACCTCTCCCAATTGATCAATGCCAAAAACTAGACCCTTGACAAGAATATCCTCCAAGCACAAGTCAAGTCCTTCCCTCTTCTTGCACTTTGTTTCCAGGCACTTCGTCCTCCTCCTTCCGGCACTTCATCCTCCTTCCTTCTTCAACTGGAGATAGACCTTGTTTATGTGAGCTCTAGAAGAGATACTTCTCTTTTATAGTTAGTGAGATCCTTCACCTATGGAGACACTTTCCTTTTCTTGACAAACCGAGTTTCTTCTTGATGTGTAGTTGTAGGCTTGATGTGACAGCACAGCAGCCCTAGTTTCTCGCACGTGTGGGTGGTTTCCTTGAATATTTGACTCCTATCTTCGCTTGGGAGAACCTCTTCTTCGCTCTAGCGAGAGGCCTTATAGGCCTAAGTTACTAGCCTAAACAATGAGAGATATGGGACTGATATGTTGTTGCTGTTATAACTTATGACTGCAGAGAGGAGGCCTCTTTTTCTCTCAGGTGTGACTGTGTTTGACCCTTAGAACAGCCCCTTAAACTTCGGTCTTGTCTTCTCCTTCTTCGTTGCACTAGAGGCTCCTTATACTCGGCTTCTTTCACTCTTTTCTCGACTTCTCTTGCTCGCTGATTTCAGAGGTGAGTTACCTTTTGTTGGAGGAGTGGACAGCCTCTATATATAGAGGATTGTCCCTCCCTTAGGCCGACTTGAGTTTTCTTCATCGTTTTTGCTCCTTTTGGTGATGTCGTTGCATGGAGAGGACTTGTCTTTGCTTGGAGGGATATTCTTTGACTCTTATACAAATATATACATGGTGTAACATGCCCTTAAGGGTCTTCAAACTTTCTGACTCTTTGACTCGCCTATAGCACTTTATCTTGTGCTAGACCTATTTCAATGAGCAAGAAACTCATTAGTAAATAGAACAAAAATAATATTTCTTTTTTTAAATAAATACAAATATCAAAAGTACATTTATGAAGACCAAACCTAGTTACACTTTCTTCAACACTCCCTCTTAACTAGGGAGGTATTCGTAAATCATTACAAGGTGTTTGGCTATTTTTCAATCTTGAAGAATTCACATAAGAGAAACTGGATTGGCAATCCATCTGTTATAGCATCATAGTAACCAACATTGTTCATAGCAAGGCCTTTGACTAACAGCGCTATCTCTCATAAGATTAGAGCACAATGTTAGCAAGACCAATGACTTATAGACACCTTAGTCATTGTCTCTCAAGGTACATACCCACCCGGGTGTTCACTGAGTGTGCCGAGAGAATCAGCGCAGAAGCCGGGACAGAGCGACGCAGATCCAGCTAAACGCCACGCAGAGGCAGTCAGGAGCTGTGCAGTGCCTCAGAGAGCCAGCGTGGGTGACGCAGAGACTCTAGAGGTTGACGCAGTGCCTCCAGAGGCTGACGCAAGGGTTATTGGCCGATGTTGGGCCAGGAAGGGCTGACGTAGTCCTTAGAGGTAAACGTCGGGGTTTTCGTGGGGCAGATTGGCGCTGGGAAATGTCAGAGTGTTTATTCGAGGTTTCAGTTGGAACATCTACTTCCAAGTAGAGAGGTACTACTACCGAGATTATTCTTTATTGGGTGAGCCGGTTTTGGCACCTAGATTGTATTCAAAAACTACATAATAATAAAACCCTCAGATAGCTGCACCGTTTTCTCGCATTGGGCTTTCCCGGGGACATTGGTCCAAAAGCAACGGTGTCATGCTTGTTTTGTTTCCTTCAGTTGATGATCTGTAATGTGTTGAGCATGTACTTGTATTTATTTTCAGTATTTACATGGTAAATAACTTGTTAATTAATCAGAACAATTAGGCAGAAATAAATCAGAGAACTACATGAAGGGTTTCTAACAGTTAGATTTAGAAATTCCAACATGGTATCAGAGCATGGTTGCAGATCCCAAGAGAACTGAGGACATCAGCCGAAGCAGAGAAGCAGCAGCAAAAAACAGTTGTCCCCAGTGACAAAAGTTGTTACTAGCAGAGAACTAGCAAGGAAGGGGTGACGCAGTGCCTGCGTTGTTGATTTGGGGTAGCATCAGATGTGTTCTAGCCTTGAAAATTGGTGGAGAGGCTAAAGCACATGAGATCTCCAAGACCTAGAAATGTTTTGGGCAGAATCTAACTAGTTTGGGAGATATTAAAATTTAAAATAATTAATATTTTTAATGGAGTTCCTAAGTCTAAACTTAGGAAAAATAAAATATTAATATGAATTAATATAAAAGTGGGTTGGAATGGTCCAAAAGTCATGGATCAAGCCAAATCCAATCTTAGTCGTTGATTAGAGAATTAATCTCGGTCGTTGATGGACCAACGAGAAAAGTATAAGAGGAGGCTTGAGGGTCAATTGGAGAACACACCAAGAGAGATCAAGAACTCAATATTTTGGGGCAGGGTTTGCTGAGGAAATAGAGTGAAGTGATCTGAATTACAGCTCAAGAGCAGTGAATACATAGCAGAGAGGCAAAGTTAGTACCGGGAGGATCAGCACAGAAGCTGGGATAGGTTGACGCAGAGCCAGCTAGAGGCCACGCAGAAGCAGCCAGAGGCCACACAGAGCCAGCCAAGAGCTGTGTAGAACTAGAGAGGGACAGCGTGTGAGACGCAGAGGCTCCAGAGGCTGACGCAAAGCCTCGAGAGGCTGATGCTGGGCCAGATAAGCTGACGCTGGGCCAGAGAGGCTGACACAGGTCCTAGAGGCAACACTGGGAAATTTTCGTGGGACAGATTGGAGTTGGAAAGCTGGATAGGGTGACACAGTCTCTATCAGGGTGACACAGAGGGGCAGAAGTTGTATTGTTGCTGAGGGATCGTTCATCCGGTGATTCAACCAGAATATCTGTCTTCGACCGAGAGGCACTACTGCCGAGGGCATTCTCTGTTGGGTGAGCCATTTCTGGCACCCTGGTTGTATTCTGAAACTACATAATAATAAAACCCTCTGAATAGTTGCACCAGTTTTCCCGCATTGGGATTTTCCGGGGACATTATTCCAAAAAAAACAGTGTCACTTGTGTGCTTGTTTCTTTCAATTGATGATCAGTATGTGTTGATATTGTACTAGTATTTATTTTCAATATTTACATGGTAAATAACTTGTTAAGTAATGGAACAAGTAGGAAGAAATAAATCAAATAGTATAAGAAGAATTTGTAACGGTTAGACTTAGAAATTCCAACATGCGTAATCTAGTTTGAGCCAAGAAGAGGATCAGCATAGTGGCAGAAGGGAGCAGACTCGACCTACGTAGTGCCCAGTCATCTTTTTCAATTAGGAATGATTAACACCTGTGGCCAGGAGGTGCAGATGTTGCTAGTGTCGGGATTGCACAGAGCCTAGAAGCTTTGACCTTCAGTTTGTTGGGGCTTAGGAGGCTGTGGGTAAGTTGCAGAGTGAAGCTGGTGGGGTACTATAGTCAGAACAGTACCTAACAGGGCAAGACCAAGGAGAAGGGAGTTGCTACCAAGGCAGATTTCCAGCCAAGGAATCTGGATCAGTGGTGCAATTGCACAGACGATCAGAGTGGGGCAACTCAATGTTGGCAGAAGGATTTCCAAGAGGGAAATCGAGGCTCAGAGGGAGTCACAGACTCACACCGAGAAATTCCAGAAGGGAAGTAGAGGAACAGCGAGATGGCATTGAATGGGGTAAGAGACCAGGACAGAAGGACAGAGCCTCAAACTTCGTAGTCTGGAAGGCCAGAATCTTATCTGTTCTAGACAGGAATCGTCTCAAGCAATTCGCCTTGAGGACAATAGCGGTCCTAGTTGACCCAATTGATAACAACAAGTACGAGGATGCAATGGCGAGGGCCAAGAGCATCATCCTTGACAAGGTCAAGGATCATGTAGTACCACACATTGCCGAGAAGAATACGGCATATGAGATGTGGGAGGCCCTAAAGAAGTTGTATCGGCATACTTCCATGCGGAGGAAGATGCTACGAGAAAATCAGTTGTGGTCATACTAGATGCAAAAGGGAGAACAGATCGACCCCTTCCTCGGTCGCTTGAAGGAGATCCGGGATCTCCGATCAACTGACTTCCATAGGAGCCACGCCGAATCAAGAATTGATGGTGAGAACAACCCAGAATGTAGTCTCAAAAGACTGGGAGGTGTTTGTCCAGAGCATACTGGGTAGGGCGACCCTTCCAAGTTGGGAGGAAATGTGGGTGGCTCTTCGCCAAGAAGAGATCAAAAGGGTAAGCCAGGCAGGAAGCAGCGGCAAGGGGATCAGAATCAAGGAGGAAGAGGAGGATGTTACCCTAGCATCTGAGGAAAAGTGGGAGAAACAGAAGAAGGACCTCTCCAAGGTCAAATGCTTCAACAATGGGGAACTGGGTCACTATGCGAGCCAGTGTCCGAGGAATAAAAGCAAAGGAGAGGCTTCCGAGACCAATGTTGCGCCAGCAAGGGCAGAGAAGGAATTGGAGACAGATGATGACTGTGCCATGAGTGCTCACACGCCACTTGAACGGAAGTGGGGAGGCATCAAGCTATAGTCAGACTAACTACAGGCGATGAGGGGCAGGATCCTTGAGGTACCCAACCTCTTGGATTATACCTGGCTACAAAGGCCCCAAAGAGGAGTAGCAATGTTGGCGAATGTCAGTAGAGATGGATGAGGATGAAGCGACAGAGGGAGCTACATTGCAGGATTCTCGGAACAGCGCGAGGCTAGCAGGCTGCAACAGTGCGAGAGGCATGGGAGTGTTGCACCAGTGCAGGATGGCACAGAGAGGTGTGCAACGATGCGAGATGCAGGAAGTTGTTGCAACAGCGCAGAGGTCAGAGAGGGAGCACTTGTCAGCAACAGAGGGAGTTTCAACTTCGTGGGTGTCTCTACCCTTAAGATGTCAGAGTTGGGAGATCAGTTACTTAGGTCAGAGAGGGATCACTTGTCAGCAACAGAGGGAGTTTCAACTTCGTGGGTGTCTCTACCCTTAAGATGTCAGAGTTGGGAGATCAGTTACTTAATTCTCAGTAACTGAGTTGCAGTGCAGCAGTTAGCAGTGGCAGTGCTATGGGCAGCACGATGCAGCATGATGGAGGGGTTGTTGTACGGATGCAGCAGTGGCAGTGGCAAGGTCATGGGTAGGAGTACATGATGCAGAAATGCAGAGGATGTTGGGTAGCAGGCCTAGCATCAGCACAGGGACCGATGCCGGATGATCAGGGTGATGCTCAATGATGAGTATTACTAGAGCACAGTCCTCGCTAAGAGGGAGTGTTGATTTGGAGTAGCATCAGATGTGCTCTAGCCACGAAAAATTGGTGGAGAGGCTAAAGCACATGAGATCTCCAATACCCAAAAATGGTTTGGGCAGATTGTAAACAGTTTGGGAGATATTAAAATAATTTATATTTTTAATGGAGTCCCTAAGTCTAGACTTTAAAC
Source organism: Pinus tabuliformis (assembly GCA_031772625.1). Lineage (NCBI taxonomy): Eukaryota > Viridiplantae > Streptophyta > Pinopsida > Pinales > Pinaceae > Pinus > Pinus tabuliformis. The sequence continues at coordinate 120,099,069 of CM062816.1, forward strand.
TTAGGGAAAATAAAATATTAATGTGAATTGATATAAAACTATGTTAGAAGGGTCCAAAACTCATGGATCAAGCCAGAGGTAATCTTCGTCGTTGATTAGGGACTTAATCTCGGTCGTTGATTTGTCAGCGAGAAAAGTATATAAGGAGGCTTGAGGGTCACTTGGAGAACACACCGAGTTGATCAAGATTTCAATTTTCTATGGTAGGGTTTGCTAAGGAAGTTGAAAGAGTGATCAGAGTTGTAGCTAAGGGGCAATGAATACAGAAGCAGAGAGGCAGAGAGTGTACCGAGAGAATCAGCGTAGAAGCTGGGAGAGAAGGACACAGAGCCAGCTAGAGGCCACGCAGAGGCAGCTAGGGCCCATGCAGAGGCAGTCAAGAGTTGCGCAGTGCCTCAGAGAGCCAGCGTGGGTGATGCAGACGCTCTAGAGGCTGACACATGCCTCCAGTGGCTGACGTAGTGCCTCCAGAGGCTGACGCAGGAGTTATTGGGCTGACGTTGGGCCAGGAAGGGCTGACGCAATCCTTAGAGGCAGACGCTATGGTTTTCGTGGGGCGGATTCGAGCTAGGAGCTGTCGGAGTGTTTATCCGGGGTTTCAGTCGGAACATCTGCTTCCGAGTAGATAGGTACTACTGCCGAGATTATTCTCTATTGGGTGAGTCAGTTTTGGCACCCAGATTGTATTCAGAAACTGCATAATAATAAAACCCTCAGATAGTTGCACCAGTTTTCCCACATTGGGTTTTTCCGAGGACATTGGTCCCAAAAAAACGATGTCACTTGTGTGCTTATTTTGTTTCCTTCAGTTGATGATCTGTAATGTGTTGAGCATGTACTTGTATTTATTTTCAGTATTTACATGGTAAATAACTTGTTAATTAATCAGAACAAGTAGGCAAAAATAAATCAGAGAAGTACATGAAGGGTTTCTAACAGTTAGACTTAGAAATTCCAACGGTAAATGCCTTCGCGCATATCATTGGTGAAAGAGATCCTTTTATTCTTGATCATGTTTCTAGCACTTTTCCCATGACCCAACGTATATGATGATATGACTTAAACTTTGATGCATACATACCTCATCTTGATTCTGCTTTGATCATCTCGGCTTCATTTGATAGTTCTCCTCGATTGGTGCAACCTTTCTTGCTTCATCTTCTCTTGCCTGCATATCATCCTTTATTGAATCCCATAAATGGGACTCCCAATGAGACATCTGCCCTTATGTATGAACCTTCTTACGAAGATTCTATCAGAGGATCTTGAAGACCCTTATCTTACAAATGTTTCTTCCCTTGATAATGGAGGCCTTCTAAGAATTTTAATCATGATCAATTATTCTTTCATTGTGGATGAGGTCCTATAATAGGTATGCTCCTTCTATATGAATATCTTGAGCTATATCTACACCATGCTCCTATATTCTAGAAGATATCTTTAACCATGCAATCTATTCTATTTCTATATGCTCCTATACTACTCAAAACTTTGAAAGAAGACTTTAAGTAAAGAGGTTGACTTAGTCATAGTAGAGATCTGGAGGATCTTCCTTTTTCTACTTCTTGTCTTCTTCTTTCACTTCTTGAGTTACATGAGCTTCTTCCCTTTTTCTCTTGTTGTTGTTGTCCTTCTTAAGTTTAGGACAATCCCTTTTGTAGTGTCCATATTCTTGGCATCCAAAGCATTGGACTTTGGACATATCTCTATTGCTTGATCTTCGTGGACCAAATTTTCCAAATTTTCCCTTTCTCTTGGCCATGGTAGCAAATGCTTGCTCCTTTGATCCCACGTCATCTTTTGCTTTGAGTCTAGTTTCCTCTATCTTGCATAGAGACCATAGTTCACTTAGTGGGGTAGCTTCCTTCTTGGCATATATGCTTGATGTGAAGTTGCCCCAATCCTTAAGTAGAGCATTGAGTACTACAGTTGTCATTTCTCTGTCAGACATGACTTCACCTAGCTCTTAAAGTTGATCCCTCATCTCAGATATCTTCATGAAGTATGGAGCTATTCCTTCCCTTGATATCTTCATCTTGTACAAATCATTTCGTAGAGATATCACTTCTCCACCTATGCTTACCGAGAATAGCTCTATTAGCTTGTCATATATCTCTTTTGAGGTTTCAAATTTGGAGACATAAGGAATGAGAGAGTCTTTGATGGATTCTATTAGAATCCTTTGAGCTCTTGTCTCATCCTTATTGTTCTTGGCTAAGGCTTGAGTTTGTTCCTTAATGGGGATAGTGATGTTCCCTTTGATGTGATCTAGAAGTTCATTCTCTTTGAGAAGTAAATCAGTCCTTGTTTTCCATGCAAGGAATTTATTGGTCCCAACCAATTTGTTGTTTTCCTTACGAAAAGACATTAATGTATATTCAAAAATGGGACATATACTTACTTGAGAGAGTTTGAGATGTAGTGGACTTGCTTTCTTCTTGAAGAATTGATGGCTTGCCTTCCTTCGATCTTGATGTTCTTCAAGTTGCTTTCTCCAAATGGACTTGCTTGATGGTGAGATTTGCTTGATGACTTGTAGCTTGATGTAGGTCACTCTTTGTTTTTTCTTCTTGTAGGTGCCTTTATATAAGGCTTTTCTTCTTGTTTTGTAGTCTTCCTTGATGAATGATAGATGGTAGACCATTCTTGTCCTTGATGTGATTGAGACTTCTTGGCTTGATGCTTCAAGCTTGTAGATGTTCTTGAGATGTTCTTCCTTGATGAGTCACCTTATGAGTGTTCTTGAGATGCCCTTTCCTTGATATGACACCTTAGCTCCGATACCATGTTGAAGAATCTAGGGCATTGATGTATAGTAGGATTCTTCTAGAATTGATAACAATTTGTGAAGCACTTTTATCTTCTTAGCTTAATTTTCTTCTCTTCTTATTAATGCATGTGTGTTTACTTCATCAAACTGCTACCAAAAACATAAGAACAAGAACACAAGATGTTGGCTCTCTACCAGGGCAAAACTTCTCTCTCTTAGAGAGGAAAACCCTTCCGTAAATTTCTCTTATTGAAGCTTCTTATTGATCAATGCCAAACCCTAGACCCTTGACAAGAATATCCTCCAAGCACAAGTCAAGTCCTTCCTTCTTCCTGCACTTTGTTTCCTGGCACTTCGTCCTCCTTCTGCTGACACTTCGTTCCCCGGCACCTCGACTGGAGATAGACCTTGTTTATGTGAGCTATAGAAGAGATACTTGTCTTTTATACTTAGTGAGATCCTTCACCTATGGAGACACCTTCCTTTTCTTGACTAATCGAGTTTCTTCTTGATGTGTAGTTGTAGGCTTGATGTGACAGCACAGCAGTCCTAGTTCCCTTGAATATTTGACTCCTATCTTCTCTTGGGAGAGCCTCTTCTTCGCTCTAGTGGGAGGCCTTATAGGCCTAAGTTACTAGCCCAAACAATGAGAGATATGGGACTGATATGCTGCTCTTGTTATGACTGCAGAGAGGCCTCTTTTTCTCGCATGTGTGACTGTGTTTGACCCTTAGAACAACCCCTTAAACTTCGATCTTGTCTTCTCCTACTTCGCTGCACTAGAGGCTCCTTATACCCCACTTCTTTCACTCTTTTCTCAACTTCTCTTGCTTGTTGATTTCAGAGATGAGTTACTTTTCATTGGAGGAGTGGACAGCCTCTATATATAGAGGACTCTCCCTCCCTTAGGCTGACTTGAGGCCGACTTGAGAACAGTAGGCCGACTTGAGTTTTCTTCATCGTTTTTGCTCCTTTTGGTGATGTCATTGCATGAAGAGGACTTGTCTTTGCTTGGGGGGATATTCTTTGACTCCTATACAAATATATACATGGTGTAACATGCCCTTAAGGGTCTTCAAACTTTCTTTTGACTCTTTGACTCACCTATAGCACTTTAACAGGAGCTACAGCAAGTTACATCAAGGACAAAGAGCACAGAAAGGGCTGCTTGCAAAGGACAGCAGAGAGCAAGTCAAGTTGTTATGCATTTATGTTTTGTGGGCAGATGAGGGCCTGAAGGATTAGACTAATAAGAACAAGTTTTAGGCCTATATATATATCTTGTGTACAGTTATTGATTTCACTGCTGATATATTCCGCTTGTGCAAAGCTGTTCATTGTTGAGCACTGTTAGTGTCTTTATGTGCTAGTCTAATCATAGACCAGACCAAGAGTGCAAGGGAGTTTCAACACACACCTAAACAAAAGCAAAGAAAACTGTGTCAATTCACAAATAAAGCATGAAATCTTAAGTTTATAGGCCAAAGGGAGAAAAAAACTACCCTGTAATTAGTGACAATCTATGCCCATGCAAACTACAAAATTTGTATGTGCTTCATATCCACAAATTCTATACCAATTGGACTTCACACAGACAACTTTGTCAACACATACTTGGGTAACTCTTACATTTCTGAAACCTCCATGAGTGAGGCAGCCCTAACCAGTATTTATAATTATCTGACTTGAAAACCCTGAACATTAATTTTGACACAACGGCTGCCAGAAACAGTGGCAGCATTTCACCTTACACATTTGTAATTCTCTTTCCTAAACATGAAATTCCAGCTTTAAAACAATTCCGCAGTCAATCATGACCATGGACTCGCTGCCTAAAAGCATTATAATTTATAACTTTATTGGCAACTAACAAAGTAAACCCCAAGTTTGTGATTACTTACATGCTTATCTGTATCACTTAGTGTTGGAAGATCAATATGTACTTGAGAGACGTGCATTGTAAACAATGAACCAGCAAGAGTTGCACTGTTTTTGACACAACAAACTACATCTTGATCTTTAATTTCAGCAACCTGCACTCAGATCAGTTAGCACATATTTTAACAATGGAGCTCTCCATATGTCAAGATAAGATGCACAAATGTTCCTCTCCTTGAATAATCACAATTACAGTGTCAGAAGAGCCATAACCTCAAGCCAGACAGAAGTGGTCTCACTTCCTGTAAAGAGATATTGACCAACAAATATCGTATCCCCTTTCGTCACAGTCTGTTGTATAAAGAGGAAAAATACAATTCAATGTTAGTCTATCAGAAACGTTATCTCAAACCAATAAAAAAAGACAACGAAAGCAGTACATACAAACATGATACTCTAATCTCTATCTATTTGCAGCAATGGGCATACAGTGAAAAGGAAACATAATGAGAAATTGAGAATAGCTAATAGATGGTATGTATCCATCTACAGGACATATTTTTTGCAGCTATAAGAATGCAATGTTGAATGATTAACATTTCCAGTCCACATTAATTTTCTTTAACTGCAGAGTAATATAATGTATATCCTCTCAGAAAACAAGTATATTAAGTTTTAACCATGAAAACTAGACAGAGAACAAGTATGGCAATTTGTTTGTGCTTTTTTTGGGAAAAATCTGCTGTCAGACAAATTCTTCCATGTTAAACTGGATTTTGGCAGTCATTTTGCTCATCCAGACATTTTGATTGCATTTGCACCCTTGAGAATTTCATTCCAACATGCTATTAGAGGGAAAACTTGGTGTTTATTTCATGGCCATGAATTGTTTGTGGGCTGGGCAACGGTTTTCCACTGTTCTTTTCTTATCCAAAATATGTTCTGATCTTTTTCTCCAGATTTCTGCAACAAAAATAGGATTTTATTTTTGTGAATTTCTACAGTGTTTGTGGCTTTATTGTCAGAGATTTGTGCAATAGTTTTACAGTGGTTAGCTTAGTTTATAATTAAATTTCAAGCTCTGATTTTTTTTCAAACAACACATCATATGATTTGGCCCTAGGTTGCATTTATCTTCCACCAATATACCAAACCAATTGTATGCATTTTGGGCACATGGAATGTAATATTCTAGGGAAATTTGTTCTGGGTTTTATTTAGGCAACTAGGGTTTTCAACAAACTTTTCTTTTACTGTTCAAACAAACAATTCTTCCAGCCATAAATTAACCTCTAGTAAACAGCATTGCTCTTTCAACAATACACGAAACCATACAGTTTAAGATTATAATTTTGATCATCCAATAATTCAACAGTATTGAAATAGTCCAAATTTATCTATCCAGGTGAATCCAACCAGTTCCAGTGCAATTGCAAAGAATTCTAAGCTAATTCTGGATTCAACAAAACTAGATAACTGATCAATGATTTCTATCAACTGACCCGAGCTACACTGTTTTGGTTCTAACGGTTAAAAATAATAAGGGTACCAATGAGGTGTTTCCTAGTGCACTAGACTTTTTGCCTACGAAGACACTTCAATTACCTTTTTGGCATGTGAATTTATGGGCTATATTAACGTCATGGTGAAAAGTCACTTTATGTGGTACTTGTACTAGGTACTTTACATTAATGTCACTTAATGTCTTAAAGTGACTTTATGAGGAAAAGTAATAAAGTACCTTTTAATATTTTAGTTACTTTCTATTATTAATTAATTTATGTGGAAAAGAAGGTACATGGTACAAATCACTAAAGTGACTAGAAAATTCATTAAATGAGAGGGACCACATGACAGAAGGGGTCAAGTGAGGGAAATGATCTCCACCATTGATCTCATGGGCTGAGATCTAATCTCAGCCCTTGATCAATAGGATTAGGGTTTTATCTAACGAAAAACAAAAAGGGAGAAAAGGCAAGAGATCTCTCTCATTCTTCATGTGCATTTGCAGAGGAGGAGAGAAAAGCTGAAGGAGGAGAATAGCTAAGGGAGAATGGTTTCCATACCTGAGAAAACCATTGCTACAGCAGGCTTGAGTTCCAAAGTGGCTGAGTTCAAGCTCAAGGAAGACAGCACGAAATTCTAGGAGACAGCCACAGCTGTTCTGCACAAATTTCGAGGTAGGAACAGAGATCTGATTGAAGGAATTTCATGGCAGAGGCTGAGGAAAAGGCTGCACACATTTTGAGGCAGCAGTCTGCCCAATTTTCAGGGTCACTCCTGTAGCAGTCAGTGAGAAATTTGGGACAGTGGCAGCGAGACAGGGGTCACGAAAATCAAGGATATGATAGCTGGCCTGTCAGCACAGGTTTCTAGCATATCTGTGCATTAAATGAAGGTTGGCTGACATGCATTTCTTAGCAGTCAAAGTCTGTGTTAAAGCCCGAATTTCCAGGGAGAGAACAGCAGCCAGAGGTCCGAATTTCTAGTTTTTGAAAGCTGAACAGAAGTCAGATAAAAAAGCATAGTCTGTGGTTCAGAAATCAAGGAGAAAGTGGACTGACTGAGGCACTCTTCCGAAGGGAGCACTAAGTACACCTTGTTGTTACTATCTCTGTAATAATTTTCCTAAGAAGCTAATATATTCCTCTGCTTAGAAATGTTTTCCCCATTGTGGGGTTTTTCCAGGGTCATTGTTGACCAAAAATCACTGTGTAAAAAGTGTGTGAAAATCTATGTATTCTTGTGTTTATTTCTCTTCTCAGCTGGAAAGATAAACGTAGTAGAGTAGTCCTAAATGTTTCATAAGAATTAGTATTATAAGTTTACATATCAGGTAACTCTTTGGGGCTGTGGGCATTAAACATTATGCTAAAACCTTGAAACAAGGAGGGCTACAGAACTCAGAAAATTTCTACACTAGCCAGAGTAGACCACCAATACTAGCTTCAGGATGAACCCTTGTCCTGTTTCAGAGACTGTCTGCAAGGTGACTGTAACTCAGAATTGGAGTGCGAGTTATCTCAAGAAGATAGCGTAATATGATATATCTAAAGGCTTATGCAAATTCTGATATGTTCAAAATCTATCTGCGTTAGCTTCAGGGCCTTCAGCCTGCTTCATATATCCGTCCAGGCTTAGTGAGGCCTCGAACCTGTTCTTTCACTCCCATACAAATCTCAGGTGGCCACAGAAAGTTAATCATTGAACCCCATCTTACAATTCAGCCTCAGAAAAGAGGCGTTTAACTTCAGAAGGGTTTCGGCCTGCTTCAGATAATTACTCCTGCCACAAGGTGGTTTGCAAGGGAATGGACCTTAGAAAAGTTCAACCCTACTCCAAGAACACTTCGTTATCTCGGGACTACGATCTGCTCATGAATTTAGCATCGGAAGCTTCGTCTAGCTTCAGGTTATCTTGCTGCGTTAGGAACTTCAAACTGACCATGAATTAACCTCAGAGATTTCATCCAGCTTCAGGAAGCTTGATTTGACTTGCTGCTCCTTAGCCAAAGAATTCCCTATGACAAAACAAAGTAGAAAAAATAGAAAATAGAACTAACTATGGTAGAATCTTTCACTACCGAAATTAGTAAGAGAGATGGGGTCTTAAAACCCTCAAAGCTCTAGCTCAAGAAAATAGATGATTTGATCCACAATTGATGATGTTTGATTTGATCTCAACTCTTCTCTATTTATAGATCTTTCCATGGGCTCCACAATGTGAGGGATTGTGGGTGTTGTTGCCACACAATCTAGCAGGGGTCCTAGGAAGGGTACCTATGGGGCAACTACTAGACCAAGCAACAACAATGGGGCAAAGACCCACTATCACCTCACTCAGTGTCCCCTGCTCCTTACGGACTTTCACCGATGGGAGGAGTCCCGGTATGAGGGAAATCACTTGAATGATAGGATCAATGGCAAGGTATGATGTGATTTCCAAGGCCCATTCAAATGAGAGGCTCAACTAAGAGCTCAATGCTTCAAAAACAAGCTAATACCTCTCCAAGAACACCTATGAAGAGACTTGGACCTAGGGCTAATGATACTCAATGATGATAAGGATTCCTAAGGTCAAGGCTCCTAAGATGTTTAGGAACTCTCAAGAAGCTTTAGATGATGTTTATATGCCTTTAAATAGACTTTCGCTGCCATTGAGAAGCCTAGAGTGGAACCACACGAGACCTAGGATTTGTGAATAACCATGTGACGAGACCCTCCAAGGAGCTCACTAAGTCAAGGTAGTGTAGAAAAAGGGTTTTAAATGATTTATTCCACCGAATACTATGTGCAAAAACCCTCAAGAAGACCTCACACCTAAACATTCAAGTTGAGTTTCCAAGGTCTGAGCTAGGGCTTCCGGTTTCTTGCAAATGAGCCATGGAAATTTAGTAAAACCTTGAGGAATCCTAGGGGAAACACTAGTGCAATTCTTTATCCAAGTGGATGAGAAAAATTCCTCCCCTAATGAATTTCACAGGAAGCCCTAGCTAGGCCGTCTACGTTTTGGAGGCCAAAAAATTGGGAGAAAACACGAAAGAGAAGAGAAGAAAGAGTGATCACCAAATTTACTCGATCAGTGCTTGTCCTTGGGCTATGGAGTCTATGTGAATCGAAATTTGGTCGAAATCGTCTTCCAAGGACACTAGAAAATGATGCCCTAGCAAGCACTCTCTAGCATTTACCCACCCAAGATTTCTTGACTTTCATGGAAAGAAAACGAGTTCTACTCCACTAATAACATTCATCTACTTGTTATCAATGAGTAACATGCACAAATTTGCAATCTAACAATCCTTTACAATGATATTCAATAATTACAGCACAAAAGAAAGAGCTAGTTACAAAATTTCCACACACTATACATTTTTCATGCAAAAATCTTCCACAAGATTACTTACAAGACAACAAGAGATATATCCAAATGCAATATCAAGAAAATGGCTCCAAGAGTGTTGAACAGGTTGTCATTGATGTCAAAGCGGGTGTAGTTATAAGATGATTAAGCAGGTGTGCAGCAGGTCATTGATCAAAGAAGGAGCCGGTGCATGTATCAGATAGATAAGAGGTTGCAAGAACAAAACCCTAGCCCTAGGATTTGAGTTCCTTGGATTATGAAGATACCATGTCCTTGTTGCCATTTTTGGAGCAGCAGATTAATGTGCTTGCCTCAGAAATTCTCACCAGCATATTATACTCATGAAACCGACTCGAATGGTATGTGGAGCGTCTCGTGGGCCCTCCCGGTTTGTGAGATATGCTTCGTCAAACTCTGTAATCCAACTTCTGGACCAAAACCCCAAAGGGGTGCTAAGGTGGGTGCTAAGGTGGCACCATATGGTTGACTAATAATGTGGCAGCCATTGATGATGATGATGATGTGGCAAAATTGGACGATTGTTGAAAATTCTCTCAAGGATAAATATGTGGCAGCATTTTAAGAAGCAACATATATCTATGAAGGTTGGCCCAAAATCATGGGATCAAATTAAAATCCCAAAAAGAATTATTTATATGGAGGATATCTTAATGGGATAAATTTAATTATATGGTCCAAATTTAAAAGTAACATTTGTGACCCATATTAATTAATATAATCCTAAGTATCTACCTTACGCTATTTTTGGTCCAAGGCATAAAGGAGTTTTCTTTTTAGCATCAAAAATTAAAAGTAAAAATAAAGTTTTCTACAAAACCCTAAGTTAACTTTGGGATGGAATTTAAAATTTAAAAACAAATTAATTTTACCTCCAAAGCCATGGTGTCGGCCCATTCTAGAAGGATCTTCATAAGATTATATAAACACATTATTTGGATCTTTAAAGATAAGCGAGAAAAAGGTGTGAAGTCTCTCTCTACGACCAGACGTACTAAAGAAAGTGGGTGTCTTCTAAAATAAACAGATCAGATAATTTCTTGTGGCCAAAAAGGGTTTTTCATTGGATATTTTTGAAAGGTGATTTCTGTTGGTTATCTATTGAAGGAATTTTATTTTTTGGGGCTTAGAATTATGATTTGGGTCTGTGAAGCGAAGTCATTTTGTTTTCAAGAAGAAGGCTTTCTGAATTGAAGTTTTTTTTGAAACAATTCGCTCATTATTTGTGGCCAGTTTTTGCGGAAGGATGATGACAGGCCTAATCTCTCATTTCTCTCTGCGTCCTTCGTTAATCGTGTGAAATTGGAGCGAAGATCGATTGATGACAAGGTTGCACGAAACGGGGAAACGGGTACAAGTTTCCGAAACGGGAAGCGATACGAAACGCAACCTCCCCAAATTTTGGAAACGGGGAAACGCGAATATATATATAGATATATATATATATATATATATATATATTAGGACATTTAAGAAATATGTGCAATCATAAAGCATATATGATACATTCTAATTTATTACATTATGATAAAACTGTCAATTGTTAATGCATAAACTATAAGTATCTAAATTTGCATCACATTTGCTCATGTAATCACATAATGAAAATAGAAATATCCAAAATCAGCCACGAGAAATTTCTAATTTCTTGTCTCGTGCTTGATTGGGAGTCTCCTCCTACATAGTCGAACAACTTTAATGCTCTTGATTAAATACAAGTTTCATACCCTAGTACCCTACATTCTCTTGATTATTGGGAGTCTCCCCTGCATAGAGGGCTTGGTTCTCTTGATTAAATACAAGTTCCATACCCTAGTACATGATAAAATCCAATGGAAACATTGCAATCCCCCCAATCCTGAAAAACAGATAAGTCTGCTCCCCCAATCCTGAAATCCTGAAAAACAGATAAGTCTGCTGGATTTTGAGTGAGATCTAAAATTCTACTTTCTCCATATGAAATCCAATGAGGGCGAAACCACTCTCAAACATCCTGAGTCATTTCATGGTAATGTTAAAAATTTAAGTAAAAGGATGAAAATGAAAAATAAAGGAGAATATTTAAACATTACCATGAACTGCATATCAACACTAGGGCAAAACTTCACTTTTATAACTTTAGACAGGCATCTGGAAGCAACTAGAAGTCACTAGGCTAGAATAGATTAGAAAACAAATAAAATAAAATAAAACACAAGTAAATGCTGAAACGTGGGTCATACGGCCCTGAAACGTGTTTCAGGCCGTACTGGCCACGTTTCAGTTTCGTGAAATGTGGCAGTATGGCCTGAAACGCGTTTCAGGGCCGTACCAAACACGTTTTAGCGTTTCATACCTGTTTCCGTACGGAAACGCCCTTCTGCCCCACGTTTCCTGCAACACAGATTGATGATTTTGTGCGTCTGAAGCTGCAGTTAAATGTCGAGAAGATTTTGGCATAATATATTTTTGGGGTATATTGTGTTTCGTTAGGCTCTTATATCGCTTTCATTAAGACATAAACCTCTGGGGCAGATCAATACATGCAAAGATTCTCAGTGTCTCTGATCAGAGGAATACTATTGGTCCAGTCAACAAAGATCAAATGTTAGCAAAAGATTCTTTGATGAACAATCATTAGCAAATACCGTGTTGATAATAATATGCAGTTTTATGGAACACGGCCCCATGGCTCGTTACTAATTGTCGTAACTCACACTTGTTCTCTGATCCATCCGAAGTGAAAGCAATTCTGACAGGACTCACACCTTATATGGAAGCAATATATATATATATATATAGAAGACTCTGTTGATCGCTATCCTCAGAAACATGAACGACCTTGGTATATTTGTAAATGGACAAAGTTGTTACATACAGTAAGTTAAGAGGTTGATCATATACAAGTGTGTTTGTATCCTGTGTGAATAGATGCGATGGCAACCAATTGTGTTATAAATCCCAGGGTATGGAGCAGACAGTTTTGTTGTAGATGGATGTCCTGTCAGATGAGTTGTGCATTAGTGGATTCCGTTGAGCATTAATCTAGAGCAATGCTGATTACAAAACCCTTATCTCTAAGCTCTGTAGGCAACATTTGAGATACTGAAACAACAAGTGATGACCATATGATCAAGTTGAAGCAACATTGTCTGAGTTTTGGCAGCAATATACTTGTGCACAACATGATTGATAGTCAGCAGTCTTATAATGAAAATTGTTGAGGTCCAATGATAGAAGTTGATAGAAGTTAGCATATGGAGAAGATTTGTGGTTTGCAGCTTTAAGAATGTGTATTTCAGTGATTGCATGCACCTGATAATATTACTGTGAATGTTGAAAATCAGTGGAAGCCTTGATGTTATGTAGGGACAGAGCTACATATGCAGTGTACAGTGCGACTAGGAGCAGAACATGCATAATTCTTGTATGCTACAACATAACAATAGAAGCAGTGACAGTGATAATGTATATTAGTGACCTTGAGGGCTTCATTTGAATTTGTTATATTCACAGTGATATTATAGAGAGCTTGCATAGCTAGACATCCAACCTTGACCTGTGATATTGTTTTGTGAATACATGACAAATTGGTTTTGATGGGAGTAAACATTGATAATTCCTTATATGTGACAGTGACCTTATTGTATTTGAGGAACAGCAAAAAGAGCAAGGGTGGCAGCAGAAGAAGCAGTTTTGGGCAGGTTGGAGCAATAGCAGAAGCACCAGTTGCAGCAGTGTGAAGTAACAGCAGTAGAGCTTGAGTTGTAGCGGCAGCTGGTATAGCAGTACGGTAAAGGAAGTAGTTGGAGCAGAGACAAATGTGGAGCAGCAATAAGATAATTAGATTAGTGAAGGTAGTAAAGAGTGTTACAGCAGAAGTTGCAGTAATGAGTATTACCGTGGAAGCAGTAAGTAGTGGAGTAATAGATAGTACGTGCAGTAAAAGCAGCATGCCGTGGGGGCAGCATACAGAGAGGCAGCAGTGGAAATTAATGTGGCAACAACAAAAGCAATGGAAGTTGTAGTGGCAGTAGTGATTGTACTTGGGCCATTATCCCTGGCACGGGAGCCCAACTTTTTGGAAGCATTTTGCTTCTTTCCAGATTGTTGGAAACTCTTGGGAGTCTCAAACTTCCTTCCAGGTCTTCTTGGTAAAGTATTGTATGTACATTGTACACAACATAATACAGTGCTTGTTAACGCTAAATCCCTTGTACTGCTCTGCATGTGATATATTTTACAGTCTTGTAATGATGCTCTGAATTGTCTTAAATTAAGATTTAATCAGTTGCGAAAAATAATAGGAAATATTGATTCACCCCTCACAGTATTTCCAACAATTGATATCAGAGCGGATCCTTCAATGGAAGTCTAACAGCTTAAAGGAAGATCCATAGCATACATTATTTTTGACAAGATGGTTAATGATTCTAAAGAAGATGTCCAAACACTCAAAGAGAAGGTTCGAATTCTAACACGTGACTGAGATAGGTCCAGATACATGTATATGATATACTTCACAACGAACATGGAAAACTAAAGGATGAAAAGAAAAAGATTGATGATAGTGATCATTGTACCTATGCTGACAACATCTAGCTTAGAGCTCAAATCAATGAGATGCAATTGTCCGGAAAGGATAAGGAACTTGATGAAGCCAAGAAGGAAGTTGAGGATCTCAAAGGCAAACTACTAGAGGCAAACGACAGGGAAAGAACCTTGACAAACCAGCTCAAGGAAAAGGAAAAAGAAAAGTCAAACAAATGGAACAAGCAGAATAAAGAAAAGCAGATCAACTCTTTGAATTGGGAACTTGAAGAAGCCAAAAGGGTCGACGATGTCTTAAAAGGTTAGATAGAGCAGAAGGAAGAAGATTGCATAAACCATGAGCATGAAATCGTCGCCTTGAGAGCTGAAGTAAACAAGCTGAAACAGAAACTCAGAAGTTCACAGGTGTTGGAAAACATTATCAATTGCCAAAGATCTCCATTCATCAAAGACAAGTCTTGGATATATTGGTGAAACCTCACATACAAATGATAATGAGCAACCACAAGTCAAAGAATATGAAGAACAACCACAAGAAGAGAACCCTCATCCGAATGATGAAGAACAACAACATGAAGAGAAGCCTCCTCTGAATAATGAAGAACAACCCCAAGAAGAGAAGAAGTCTTTTGTAAGGAAGTCCTATCCCAAAACTGAAGAACAACCACTTGTCAAGAAGTCCTATCCCAAGAATGAAGAGAAGCCCAATGTCAAGGTCCTATACAAATCAATCAACAAAGAGAGTTGGAAGACCAATGCTTCCAATCAAGATGACGCATTCATGACACCAACTCAAGATAGAGCACTCATGTATCGAGAGCAACAAAAAAAATTTCAGGGACAAGACAACTTCAGTAGATCTTCACCCCATAGAGCCAGGTATGCAGAGACATTTCATGGTTATTGTTACACATGTTCTGACTATGGACATAGAGCTCGATATTGCAGGGGACATAGTAGGAGCATTGACAAAGGGTTTTATCAAAGACCTTGGAGTAGATTTTCTAGAAGACGAGACAAAATCCTAGACACCTATAACAGCGGCAACTACAACTTTTTTACTCCATTATTGAGATAAAATGTAGAGTGTTATTTGTGCCATAATCTTGGCCATTTTGCACGAGATTGTAAAAGTGGATTGAAACAGACCCTGCAGATGCAGGAAGGAAGGAATGTTGAATGTTATCTATGTCACAACATTAGCCATTTTGCACGAGATTGTAGAAGCGGTTTGACGTGGACCCACAAAATCATGAAGATAGGTCATTCACTGGGCAGGAAGACAAGACCTCTAGGATCTGGCAGAGAAAGCAAGTATTCCCATGATCTCTCACATGATTGATAGATACAAAAACATAGGGGTATTTTGCAAAAGCATATTGTTCAGACAGGACATCAACGCGGGATCCTATGCAACAAGAAAGCATGTTGATGGGGATAGTTTATGCAAAGGTATGTGGCACAAGTATACAATTGACAAATAGTTAACATGGATAGAATATAAGACAGATATGTAAAAATCATAACAGGTTCAGGGGGAGAAAAAGAGTTAAAGATTACAGGTCCATAGGATCAAGCATATTATCAGGGGGAGCTTGCAGAGATGATGCAGAGAGCAGGTTGTCAAGAGGACCCATATCATTTGATGTGTCGGTTACTCTTTGCCATTGATGTCAAAGGGGGAGAGAAACTTGGGGGAGTCTAGGAGGAGAGAGAGAGAGATGCAATATGCAACATACCTTGTATGCTTGGTGTGTTGGTATCAATGACAAAGGGGGAGATTGTTGAACAAGTTGTCATTGATGTCAAAGCGGGAGTAGTTGTAAGATAATTGAGTAGATGTGCAGCAAGTCATTGATGTCAAAGAAGGAGCAGGTGCATGTATCAGATAGATAAGAGGTTGCAAGAACGAAACCCTAGCCCTAGGGTTTGAGTTCCTTGGATGATGAAGATACCATGTCTTTGTTGACGTTTTTGGAGTAGCAAATTAATGTGCTTGCCTCAGAAATCCTCACCAGCATATTCTACTCATGAAACTAACTCCAGTGGTATGTGGAGCATCTCGTGGGCCCTCCCGGTTTGTGAGATATGCTTTGTCAAAATTTGTAATCCAACCTCTGGACCAAAACCCCAAAGGGGTGCTAAGGTGGCACCATATGGTTCAACTAATAATGTGGCACCCATTAATGATGATGATGATGTGGCAAAATTGGATGATTGTTGAAAATTCTCTCAATGATAAATATGTGGCAGCATTTTAAGAAGCAACATATATCTATGAAGGTTGGCCCAAATCATGGGATCAAATTAAAATCTCAAAAAAAAATATTTATATGGAGGATATCTTAATGGGATAAATTTAATTATATGGTCCAAATTTAAAAGTAACATTTGGGACCCATATTAATTAATGTAATCCTAAGTATTTGCCTTACGTTGTTTTTTGGTCCAAGGCATAAAGGAGTTTTCTTTTTAGCATCAGAAATTAAAAGTAAAAATAAAGTTTTCTACAAAACCTTAAGTTAATTTTGGGATGGAATTTAAAAATTTAAAAACAAATTAATTTTACCTCCAAAGCCATGGTGCCGGCCCATTCTAGAAGGATCTTCGTAAGATTATATAAACACATTATTTGGCTCTTTAAAGACAAGCGAGAAAAAGGTGCAAAGTCTCTCTCTACGACCAGACGTACTGAAGAAAGTGGGTGTCTTCTGAAATAAAAAGATCAAATAATTTATTGCAGCCAAGAGGGTTTTTCATTGGATATTTGTGAAAGGCGATTTCTGTTGGTTTTCGCTGGAGTTTTGTATCTATTGCAGGAAGTTATTTTTTTAGGCTTAGGATTATGATTTGGGTCTGTGAAGCAAAGTCATTGTAGGAATTTACAGGGTAAGTTCCTCAGAAAGAACACCAAAAGGACACCGCTCACAACCAGATCACAGATCAATACACCAGTATTTTTGACGTGGTTAAAACCCTCAAAGAGGGAAACAGTCCACGGCCTGCGCCAACGTGGCTACTACAGGCAATTTATTAATCAAAGAATGAAAATTTACATAAGCTTCTCTCATGCACGGATTACCCGAACAATGACCCTCCATGCGCTTTAAATAGAACTCATGGACCAATCGAGTGTCAAGCCAAGGATCAAGTGTCGGTAATACCGGGGAGAGAATGAACCGTCGAATCACTACATATCGTGACCGTCGGATTGTAAGTTACAAAATGTACAACGCTAAAGAAACACACTTTACCTAACTCTATACCTAACTCTAAACTAGACCAAGTTGTACTTAACTATTTCCTATGTGTCGGAATATCCTAACATCCCCCCTTAAGAACAACTTGGGATAGGATTGAAGGATTTACAAATATGACACAATAGGAGAAGGAAGGAGGCACTAGAGCCTATCCCCCCTTAGTGACAACTTCCTGAACTCCAAGCATATATCGAAGTTTAGTGAACTTCGCCTCTGTGAGAGCCTTTGTGAAGATGTCTGCAACCTGATCATCTGTTGAACAATATTGCACTTCAAGAACATGGTCATGAATGAGCTTTCTGATGAAGTGCATGTGTAGTTCAATGTGTTTGCTGCGCTGATGCTGGACTGGATCTTTGCATAGCTGAATGGCACTTTGATTATCACACCAAAGTGTGGTTGGATGCTGTTGCTCAAAGCCAAACTCTGATAGGATCTGACGAAGCCACAAGGCTTCCTTACTAGCTTCCACAGCACCACGATACTCTGCTTCTGCTGACGAAAAAGAAATGGCAGCCTGTTTCTTACAAGCCCATGTAATAGGTCCTGAACCAAGAGTGAAGACATAACCGGTAGTAGACTTCCGATCATCAGGGTCACCAGCCCAATCAGAATCAGTGAAACCAACTAATAGAGGAGCTGCTTTGGCACTGTAATGAATCCCAAACTGTACTGTACCTCGAACATAACGAAGTATTCTTTTAGCTGCTTTCCAATGACTTTCACGGGGGTTTTGCATAAAACGAGCAACAAGGCCAACAGCAAAGGAAAGGTCAGGACGAGTATGGGTTAAATACAAGAGTTTTCCTACAAGTTGACGGTATAAGGTAGCATCAACTTCAGGAGAAGTACAAGAGACTGAAAGTTTGACTCCAGACTGAAAGGGAGAAGGGGCTGGCTTACAGTCTTCCATGTGAAAATGACGAAGAATATCACAAGCATACTTGGACTGGGAAAGGAAAATACCCTCCTTGGATTGCAAGACTTGAAGACCGAGAAAATAGTGTAAGTGTCCTAAGTCTGTCATTTCAAATTTCTTTTTAAGGCTGGACTTCACATGGTTTATAAGGTTGGGATCACTACCAGTAAGAATAAGATCATCAACATAAAGAACAAGGATGATAAGAGAGTTGCCCACTTTCTTGGTGTAGACAGTATTGTCAGAATAACACCTAGAAAAGCCAGATTCTAAAAGAAAGCTATCCATTTTGGCATACCAAGCCCGAGGAGCTTGCTTGAGACCATAAAGGGATTTCTTAAGTCGACAAACAAGGCTGGAGTCTGTTTGTATGAAGCCAATGGGTTGTTCCATATAGATTTCTTCCTGCAAGTCCCCATGCAAGAAGGCAGATTTAACATCCATCTGATGGACTTCCCATTTTAAAGAGGCAGCAAGGGAAAGAACAAGGCGGATAGAGTTCATTTTGGCAACAGGGGAGAAGGTTTCAGTGTAGTCAATGCCTTCAACCTGTGAAAAGCCCTTAGCAACAAGACGAGCTTTATGTTTATCAACTTTCCCATCTGGTCCATACTTGGTTCTGTAAACCCATTTACATCTAACAAGTTTGCGTCCCTTTGGTAGAGGAACAAGATCCCATGTATCATTTGCCAACAATGAATGATATTCTTCATTCATAGCTGCTTCCCAATGTGGATGGCCTGAAGCTTCTGCAAAAGTGTCAGGATCATGATTTACTGGAGCTTGAGCCAGTAAAGAAGAGGCTCTTTCAAACTGAGAACGTGTACGTCGCTGATCTGTAGGATCACCGGCAAGATCACCTGCTGCATCCCGAGTAGCACGGACCCATCTTGGAAGTTGAGGATCCTGAGAAGGTGGGGGAGGATTATCATCCTCACTTTCATCATCTGAAGAAGAAATGTTTTCAAAAGTAGAAGAGATAGGAAGAGGTGGCACATCCGCCGGACTAGGCTCGCAGGCCGATTTATTTTCATCAAATTTTACATCTCTTCTAATGATAACATTTTTGGACTTAAATGGAATAAGTCTATAACCTTTTACATCTTCAGAATATCCAACAAAAGTACATTTCTCACTCTTAGGTTCTAAAGCTTTATGCTTTTCATCTGGAATATGGGCCCATGCTTCACTTCCAAAAACACGAAAGTGACTTACATCTGGTTTAATGGAACTCCAAGCTTCTTCTGGAGTGATATTCTCTAGAACCTTAGTAGGAGTGCGATTGATTATATAATTTGCACAATTAATTGCTTCAGCCCAAAAACTAAGACTGAGTCCTTTAGATTGCAGCATACAATTAGCCATTTCCTTTAAGGTGCGATTTTTCCTTTCAGCTACACCATTTTGTTGTGGAGTGTATGGAACAGTATGTTGCATTTGAATTCCATTTTCGGTGCAAAAGTTGATGAATGTGTTTTTAACATATTCTCCACCATTATCAGTTCTTAGCTTAAGAATTTGATGTCCAGATTGTTTTTCAACAAAGGCTTTGAAGGCCAAAAATGTGTTAAATACTTCGCTCTTGAGTTTTAAGAAGTATACCCAAGTGCGTCTGGAGAAATCATCAATGAAAGTTAAGAAATACTTGCAGCCAGAGAATGAAGCAACAGGAAGTGGACCACATAAATCACTGTGCACAAGCTGTAAAGGGGCTGAGGCGTGCCAAGAGGCACGTTTGTCAAAACTGTCCCGATGATGTTTTCCGAGTACACATCCGGAACAAACACCATCTCTGCAAGATACCATAGGAAGACCTGTCACCATATTTTCTTTACATAGATGCTGAAGGGAGCGATAGTTTAAGTGACCAAATCGCTCATGCCAAAGTTTGCTCACTTCATCATTATGAGCAACAAATACTGAGGGAAGATTTGATGACCCAAAGTTGTGAAACTTATACAACCTTGTGGAATCATCAGCAATACCAGTAGCTAGAATCTGTTTAGGATCTCTTAGATCCTTGATTACAACATCATGAGGTGAAAATTCAACAATTTTACCTTCACCTGAATGAGTTATCTGATATACAGATAGAAGGTTGCAGGATAAGGTTGGAACACATAATACATCATTAAACTGACCATTGTCTAGATGAACAGTTCCAGTCCCTACAACATTAAGAGATCTATCATCACCAACATATATATTTTTGGTGTTACAATTATTTAAAGAAGAAAACATGGCTTGGTTTTTGGCCATGTGATAAGAGGCTCCAGAATCAATGAGCCACTCATGAGAAGGAGAGGAAGAAGATACATTTAATGCATAACCAGACTGAGATGATTGACAAAGACATGCAGAAAGTGCCATTCCGGAAGTTGAAGTTGAAGTATGCTCCACATGGATGTTATGTTTCTTCATTGCGGCTTCCAAGGCTTCCATCTTCTTAAAGCATTTAGATTCTAAGTGGCCATCTCGATTACAAAAGTTACAATGTCTATCAGTCTTCTTCCATTTGTTTTTATTGGTCTTATCATTTTGAGGCTGAGTTGGTTTAGGACCATTCTTTTGAGGATATGACTTCTTAGGATTCTTTGAATTTGGTTGCTGCTGGGCGGCTAACGCTTTCGTGGAAGAGTTTCCAAGATTAAGAAGACCAAGGTGTAAGAGTTTTTCTTGTTCTCTTATTAAAGAATCACAAAAAGAGTCAAAGGAAGGGGCCTTGTAGTCTTTTCTTTGACAAATGAAAGCTTCCCTTGTAGAATGGAAGGTGGAAACAAATACAGAGTAGGCTGGTCCCAACTTAGTAAGGATGGAATAAATAAGGTTACTATCTTCTTTCTTAACCTTAACACCTTCCAAAAGATATCTAAGGGTCTTGAATTTGGACAAGAAATCTTCAATGCAAGAAAAATTATTAGGATCCAATGTAAGCAACTCATTTTCAAGTTGATGGGCTCTAATTTCATTTTTAATCCCAAAAACTTTAGTGAGTTTTTCCAATGCTTCATGAGGAGTCTCAAGTTCTGCAATATGGAATCTAAGATCAGGAGAAATAGACATCCCTATCAAACCACGTGCTTGATCTTGTCTATTTTCCCATTTTGCAGCCTTGTCTTCATCTTTTGGTTTCTTCTCTTGGTCTGTGGCTATTCTGTAGAGACCTTTACTTCTAAGTAAATCTTCCATGTAGGCTATCCATTGGAAGTAGTTAGTGCTGTCAAGAATGACTTGGCATGGACTTTCCATTTTAAAAAAAAAAAAAACTGAAGCTGAAGATGCTGAAAGTAAGTGTTCCAATGGATAGATCTCGAAAAATTAGGCTGTTTTAAAAAAAACGGCTCTGAAAAAGGCTTCTGGATGAAGAAGTTATGGCTTTTTGAAAAAAAATTGTTGAAGTTGCCGGCAAAGTGCGCGAATGTGCGGGAATGAAAAAATCCGCCCCCACAAAATGGAGACTTGAACCCAAGACCTCTACTCTCTTAAAATAGCTTTGAACCAATTGATCTATACAAAAAATTTGAGAGAGAGAGAGAGAGAGAGGGGGGGGGCCTTGGTTTGCGTGCTTGCCTTGAGAAAGCTCTTTTTCCCTACAAAACACAAAATACAAAACCCAACACGAATATGCAAAGAAAAACGAACCTTGCGGCTCGAAGTTAGCTTTAGCCAAAAAACTAGATATATTAAAAAAATGAACCTTGCGGCTCAAAGTTAGCTTTAGCCGAAAAACTAAATATTTTTCTCAATGTTTCTGATTTTCCGAGATCACACTAAGGTGCAGGGAAAAGAGCATACGCATGAGAAAAATCCTTCCTTTCTGTTTCTGATTTGCCCAGATCGCACAGAGTCGCAAGGCAAAGAGCATACGCAGAAATGAAAGGTATAGATCCGGTTAAAAAAAGGCTAAATAAACCGAAACCGAAATAAGCAGAGAGAAAATAACAGTAAACTGCAAATAAACACTGTATACCTCCCGATCTGAAAAATGACGCAGCTAGGGCTACCGGAAACCTTTTCGCGTGAAACGAAAGAGGTTCCTCACTGGAACAGATGCTCCGAACGCAACAGAGCAGTCCTCTCGGCCCGAAAGCAGTCAGAAACAGCAGATCTAGGAAACGACAGTCGGATGCAGTTCTACCGGCTTCAGATTTGGATCACCAACGGACGCGGCCCTCAAATAGCTCTGATACCATGTAGGAATTTACAGGGTAAGTTCCTCAGAAAGAACACCAAAAGGACACCGCTCACAACCAGATCACAGATCAATACACCAGTATTTTTGACGTGGTTAAAACCCTCAAAGAGGGAAACAGTCCACGGCCTGCGCCAACGTGGCTACTACAGGCAATTTATTAATCAAAGAATGAAAATTTACATAAGCTTCTCTCATGCACGGATTACCCGAACAATGACCCTCCATGCGCTTTAAATAGAACTCATGGACCAATCGGGTGTCAAGCCACGGATCAATTGTCGGTAATACCGAGGAGAGAATGAACCGTCGGATCACTACATGTCGTGACCATCGGATTGTAAGTTACAAAATGTACAACGGTAAAGAAACACACTTTACCTAACTCTATACCTAACTCTAAACTAGACCAAGTTGTACTTAACTATTTCCTATGTGTCGGAATATCCTAACAGTCATTTTGTTTTCAAGAAGAAGGCTTTCTGAATTGGAGTTTTTTTCTGAAACAATTCGCTCATTATTTGTGGCCAGTTTTTGCTGAAGGATGATGACAGGCCTAATCCCTCATTTCTCTCTGCGTCCTTGGTTAATCATGTGAAACTGGAGCGAAGATTGATTGATGATTTTATGCGTCTCAAGCTGCAGTTAAATGTCAAGAAGATTTTGGCATAATATATTTTTGGGGTATATTGTGTTTCGTTGGGCTCTTATATCGCTTTCATTAAGACATAAACCTCTGGGGCAGATCAATACATGTGAAGATTCTCAGTGTCTCTGATCGGAGGAATACTATTGGTTCAGTCAACGAAGATCAAATGTTAGCAAAAGATTCTTTGATAAACAATCATTAGCAAATACCGTGTTGATAATAATATGCATTTTTGTGGCACACGAGTCACGACCCAATGGCTCGTTACTAATTCCCGTAACTCACACTTGTTTTCTGATCCATCTGAAGTGAAAGCAATTCTGACGGGACTCATGCCTTGTATGGAAGCAATATCCATATATATATATATATATAGAAGACTGTCTTGATCGCTATCCTCGGAAGCATGAACAGCCTTGGTATATTTTGTAAATGGACAAAGTTGTTACATACTGTACGTTAAGAGGTTGATCATATACAAGTGTGTTTGTATCCTGTGTGAATAGATGCGATGGCAACCAATTGTGTTATAAATCCCAGCGTATGGAGTAGATAGTTTTGTTGTAGATGGATGCCCTGTCAGATGAGTTGTGCATTAGTGGATTCCGTTAAGCATTAATTTGGAGCAATGCTGATTACAAAACCCTTATCTCTAAGCTCTGTAGGCAACATTTGAGATACTGAAACAACAAGTGATGACCATATGATCAAGTTGAAGCAACCTTGTCTGAGTGTTGGCAGCAATATACTTGTGCACAACATGATTGATAGCCAACAGTCTTATAATGAAAATTGTTGAGGTTTGATGATAGAGGTTGATAGAAATTAGCATCTGGAGAAGATTTGTGGTTTGCAACAATAAGGATGTGCATTTCAGTGATTGCATGCACCTGTGAATGGATAATTGTTGATAATATCACTGTGAATGTTGAAAATCAATGGAAGCCTTGATGCTATGTAGGGACAGAGCTACATATGCAGTGTACAGTGCGACAAGGAGCAGAACATGCATAATTCCTGTGTCCTACAACATATTAATAGAAGCAGTGACAATGATAATGTATATTAGTGACCTAGAGAGCTTCATTTGAATTTGCTATATTCACAGTGATAATATAGAGAGCTTGCATAGCAAGACATCCAACCTTGACCTGTGATACGGTTGTGCGAATACATGACAAATTGGTTTTCAAGGGAGTAAACATTGATAATTCCTTATATGTGACAGTGACCTTATTGTATTTTAGTAACAACAAAAGGAGCAAGGGTGGCAGCAGAAGAAGCAGTTTTGGGCAGGTTGGAGCAATAGCAGGAGCACCAGTAACAGCAGTAGAGCTTGAGTTGTAGTGGCAGCTGGTATAGCAGTATGGTACAGGAAGTAGTTGGAGCAGAGACAAATGTGGAGCATCAATAAGCTAATTAGATAGTGAAGGCAGTAAAGAGTGTTGCAGCAGAAGTTGCAGTAATGAGTGTTACAGTGGCAGCAGTAAGTAGTGGAGAAGTAGATAGTAGGTGCAGTAGAAGCAGCATGCAATAGCGGCAGCATTCAGAGAGGCAGCAGTGGAAATTAATGTGGCAACAACAGAAGCAATGGAAGTAGTAGTGGCAGTAGTGATTGTACTTGGGCCATTATCCCTTGTACGGGAGCCCAATTTTCTAGAAGCATTTTGCTTCTTTCCAGATTGTTGGAAACTCTTGGGAGTGTCAAACTTCCTTCCAGGTCTTCCTAGTAAAGTATTGTATGTACATTGTACACAACATAATACAACACTTGTTAAAGCTAAATCCCTTGTACTGCTCTTCATGTGATATATTTTATGGTCTTGTAATGATGCTCTGAATTGTCTTATATTAAGATTTAATCAATTGCGAAAAATAATAGGAAACACTGATTCACACCCCTCTCAGTATTTTCAACAATTGATATCAGAGTGGGTCCTTCAATGGAAGTCTAACAGCTTGAAGGCAGATCCATAACATACATTATTTTTGACAAGATGGTTGATGATTCTGAAGAAGATGTCCAAACACTCAAAGTGAAGGTTCGAATTCTAACACGTGACTGGGAGAGGTCCAGATACATGTATGATATACTTTACAATGAACATGAAAAACTAAAGGATGAAAAGAAGAAGATTGATGATAGTGAGCATTTTACCTATGCTGACTATATCTAGCTTAGAGCTCAAATCAATAAGATGTAATCATCCGGAAAGGATAAGGAACTTGATGAAGCCAAGAAGGAAGTTGAGGATCTAAAAGGCAAACTACTAGAGGCAAACGACAGGAAAAGAACCTTGACAAACCAGCTCAAGGAAAAGGAAAAAGAAAAGTCAAACAAATGGAACAAGCAGAATAAAGAAAAGCAGATCACCTCTTTGAAGAGGGAACTTAAAGAAGCCAAAAGGGTCTAGGATGTCTTAAAAGGTCAGATAAAGCAGAAGGTAGAAGACTGCATAAACCATGAGCTGGAAATCGTCACCTTGAGAGCTGAAGTAAACAAACTGAAATAGAGACTCAGAAGTTCACAGGAGTTGGAAATTGTCGATTTGGGGTAGCATCGGATGTGCTCTCGCCACGAAATATGGTGGAGAGGTTAGGGCACACGAGATCTCCAATACCCAGAAAGGGTTTGGGCAGATTCTAAACAGTTTAGGAGATATTAAAATAATTAATATTTTTAATGGAATCCCTCAGTCTAAACTCGGGGAAATTAAAATATTAATGTGAATTAACATAACATTGTGTTAGACCCGGATGCGGGTGATTATCTGGCTAATTAAGTTGACAAGACGGACGGGCGGCGGATGGGCTGGCCAAATGGCCGCCTGCATCCTTCCCCAAGCCCGCCTGAGGTACATTCAAGGCACCTTGCAGGTGCCATTAAATGCGCCCCAAGGCCGAGACCACTCCACCTCCTTCATAGCAATGGAGTCTGCAGAAAATTATGGTATCCCTCCCCCCTTGCTCCACTGTGTCTGCCCCCCGCAAGCCTCTGAGCCATGCTCTCGCACTGTCACAGATTGCCACTACTGGCTGCTTTGCTGCATTGACTTAGGTAATGGATTTCATTATTCACAAACCAGGCTCTGCAACCTAGCTCTGGCTCAGCCCTCCCCAGTCCATCCTCTGCACAATCACTCCACCACCTCCCCGACTGCTAATCGTCCCTTCAATCCCGCCATGGTTCGTCATAGAATGAGAAGTAGGAGGGGAGGCACGCGAGGCGGAAGCGTCCGCCCTCCTGCAACTCCCAGCCCTGCTTCGTCTTCCCCTGATTCTTCAGCAGACAACCCCAACCCTCTCGGCTTTTTCCCTAGTCGATATCCAGACACCCGAAGCAGAAGGGGTAGAACCTGTTTTCAAGGTTCTAAACAACGGAACGCTGCAGTTCACTTAGCAAATTCCCCCCTCCCCCCGCATCCAGCACCCCATACCACTCAATTTCATTTTCGTAGCACTCTGAATCGGCCCGTCATCACCGCTACTGTCACAATTACTTTCACTAAAGACCTGGACCAGTCGGAACCTCTGGGTGCACACAGAGAAGAGCTGAATAGGGCAGCTCCAAGCGATAGAGGAGTTTGCAGCCTAGGCGAAATGCATCCTGACGTTGATAGAGCCACCATGCATGGCAAAGCACTGGCTGGCAATCAGCAAACTGTAGACAACATGCTTGGCGACACTCAGGAATCTGGTAGCCAACGAGGCGACACGTCTGGCCTGCATGCGGGCATGGGGAGCATTGAAAGGGCCCATCCAACTCAAGGAGCAAACACGTCAGCTGAAGAGGATGACTGGTACAATTATGCATGCAGGATTGAAGAGGAGTCGGCACCGGACAACCTTTAGCCTTGACACGTGGCTGCCAGGTGGCGCTTCTTTTGCCAGGTTGATACTCATGCTGACTGGGAGTTTTCGATTAATTTCATGTTTTATGATTAGATCAATGCACTGTCTGACATGTTATTTTGTTTTCTAGTCAAAACTGTCAACACATGTGGTTTTTTGGATTTCCTGGACTGGTTTCCCCTCTGTTGGAGCAGTCACAGCTAAACTAAACTATTTTGTGATGGTTGTTGCTCCGTACTTTGGAGGCTAGACCTCTCTGTAATTACTTTTTGTACTATATCAATAGATCAATCTTATTTAGAAAAAAAATATAAAACTGTGTTAGAATGGTCCAAAAAACATGAAGCAAGCCAGATCTAATCTTAGTCGTTGATTAGGGACTTAATCTCAGTCGTTGATATGTCAACGAGAAAAGTATAAGAGGAGGCTTGAGGGTCACTTGGAGAACACACCAGATGATCAGTTATTCTATTCTCTAGAGTGGGGTTTGCTAAGAGAGAAAGAATCAATGATCGAAGCTGCAGTTGAGGGGTAGTGAGTACAGAGAGACAGAGAGGCAGATATAGTGTCGGGAGATCAGCGCAGGAGCCAGAGAGAGTGACGCAGTAGAAGCTAGGGCTCACACAAGACCACGCAGAGGCAGCAAGAAACTATGTAGTGCTTTAGAGAGGCCAACGTTGCTAACGCAAAGGGCTAAAAGGCTGACACAGGGCCTCCTGAAGTTGACGAAGCCCATTCAGGGTGACACAGGGCCAACGCTGGGCAGAGAGAGGTTGACACAGTCCAGAAAGGCAGACGTTGGGGTTTCTAGGGCAGATTGGAGCTGAGGAGCTGTCGGAGGGTTTATCCGGGGTTTCAGCCGAGACATTTGTGTAATATCCCTAACCCAGAATATTCCTCAAACCCCAGCAAAACTCTAACCAAATACTTGCAAATGATATAATAACCAGGAAGCTCAAAATGACAAAATAACAGTTGTACAGCATATAATAGTGTAAACAGGAATATAAGCAGATACTCAAGAAATGCAGCGAGAAATGCTAAGCCATTTTATTATACTGGTAACTGAGCAATAAAATGAGTACATGAGGTGATCAGAAAGATGGCACCTCGACTTGCACAAGGCAAGTGAAGAAATACACTCAGAATAGCAAAGAATGGCCTCTCTCAGAACTGTGTGGATGTTGTTGGAGAACTGTCGTGCTACTGCTACTGCTAGAAAACAAATGATGATTCGGGGCTGCTCCCCTCCTCGGAAAATGTTGAAACTCTGGAGTCGGGCTCTACTCAAGAAACCCAGAAAAACCCAAAAAGCTCTCCTGGAATAGCCGACCCCCGAAAATCACCCGCCTTGGGGTTCTGTGCAGTTCCTCAAAGCTCTGCGCTGCCACTGAAGGAAACCCCTCTAAACTATGCCTGAAACTCTGCCAAAATCCTCCAATAGACAAGGGCTGGTCCCCTGCTCAATCACCCAGCATAAATCCTCCTGCAAAACCCCAATCCAACACTACTGCCAGAAAGAATTGCGTCCCTCTCAGTGCTGCGCAGTCCTCCAAAACATTGATGAAACTGTTGTTGAAATGCTAATAAAACTATTGCCGAAATGCCAATGGAAATACCTTGCTCGAGCAGGCACTCAAAGTCCCCCGTGGCTAAGGGTGAGATCTCCGAACGGAGACATTCAATGCACTAAACAGTGCTGCAGACTAGCTAAACAGCGAGCGTGCTCAGAAGTCGAAACAACTAGCTCAAAATGCACATAACTGAATGATCAAAATGAGGGGGCTCCTCTCTCTGTTACAGCCCTCGCCTCTCTCAATCCCAAGGCTCACCTCCTCATGCGTGGTTCCCCTCTTGCCACGTGTTCCTTCCCTCCTGCACAGTCTCCATATGTCTGCATGGGCTCCATTTCTGAATCCCCCTTTGGCTCCCTTGGCTCCCCTTTAAGTCACAACGTTGTGCTACTAGGAAGTGACTTTTTATTTTAAAAGTGATTTATGACCACCGTCCTCACTTTTTTTATTTACAAATAACTATAGAAGGCAAAAACTGAACAAAATTGAATATTCCAATTAGCCATGGCTAATTAGGAATATTACAGTCTCCCCCGGCAAAATGTTGCTTGTCCTCAAGCAACTGAAGTGATGGATGTTGCAAGATCTTCTCACTCTCCCAAGTGGCATCCTCATCTGGAAAATTCTTCCACCTCACCAAGAATTCCCGGACCGTCCTGTTCCGTAGTTGCCTCTCCCTGGTATTAATGATAGCCTCCGGCTGCAATACCAAATGCCCCTCGTCATCCATGGGTGGTAGCTCATCTGTCACTGTCACCTGCTGCCCCAATGCCTTTTTCAGGCATGATACATGAAAACCGTTATGAATCTTGCTGCCTTGGGGCAGCGCCAACTCACATGCAACCTGTCCAATCCTGCGTATCACCCTGTACGGCCCATAAAAGCGGGGCCTGAGCTTCTCAGCCCCCTTCTACTTTAGTGACCACTGTCGGTATGGCTGTAATCGTAGGTAGACCATGTCCCCACCTCGAACTGTCTCTCCACCCAACCCCTGTCGGCATACAGCTTCTGCTGGTTCTGTGTTGTAGCCATGTTATCCTTGAGAGCTCGGAGAATATCATGACTCTCTTGGATCCAAATCTTGGCTCTAGGAGCCTTGCTATCACCAAACATCACGTCAACAAAAGATAAAGGATGATACCCATATAAGGCATAGAATGGTGACATACCAATGGACATGTGGTGTGAAGTATTGTAGCAGTACTCCCCTAGATGCAGCCACCTCAACCATGATCGTTGCTGCCCACTGACATAGTTACGCAAGTAGCCCTCTAACCACTTGTTAACTATCTCTGTCTGCCCATCCATCTGTGGGTGATAATTGGTACTCAATGTCAACTCCATCCCCCACCAGCCGGAAAAGCTCCTGCCAAAACCCGCCCATGAAACGGTTGTCCCTATCACTGACGATGTTCTTAGGAAGACCATGTAGCCTGAAGATCTCTCTGAAGAACAGCTCGACCACTCGTGCTGTTGTATAGTGTGCGGATATGGCAAAAAAGTGTGCGTACTTCGTGAGTCGATCAACGACGACAAATATACAATCCTTGCCCTATACCATGGGCAACCCTATGATGAAGTCCATCGAAATACTCTCCCATTTCCCCTCCGGAATGGGAAGAGGCTGCAATAATCCCGCGGGATGGCTCATCTCTCCCTTGTTCCTCTAGCAAACATAGCACTCCTGGATGTGCTGGAGTACGTCCTCCTTGAGGCCCTTCCACGAGAACCTCTCCCTAATGGCCCTGTAGGTTTTGGTAAACCCCTAATGTCCTGCCAAGGGTGAATCATGTGATGCCTGGAGTATCTTCTTCTTGAGCTGAGACCCCTCAGTCAAGAAGATCTGGTCCCTGTAATAGATGATCTCATCGATCACCCTGTACCTGTCATCTGCCACCTGCCCATCCAGAACTTCACATGCAAACCTGTCCTTGGAGTACTCTACTAAGAGTCGAGCCCTTCAGTCTGTATCCAAGCTCATAAGAGACAACGTGGCTGGTCTACGTGAAAGGGCATCTGCTACCACATTGTTCTTACCCTTGACATATTCAATGTCAAAGTCATATGCTTGGATCTTGCTAATCCACTTCTGCTGCCTCTCCTGTAGCTGCTTCTGCTCCAAAAAGAACTTGAGGCTGTTGTGATCAGTCCTCACCCTGAAACTGTTACCCACCAAATACTGTCAGTACTTAACCAATGCATGCATGATGGCCAGCATCTCCTTGTCGTATATAGAATACAACCTCTCGTGCGGAAGGAGCTTCCGGCTCTCAAAGGCTATAGGGTGACCTCCCTGCATCAACACTGCGCCAATCCCCTCTCCCGACGCATCACACTCCAAAACAAATGGCTACGTAAAATCTGGCAATGCAAGCACTAGGCAGTTGCTCATAACCTCCTTGAGCCTGTCAAAGGCTCGCTGCACTGTATATGACCAACCGAATGCCCCCTTCCTCGTCAAATCTGTTAGGGGTGCAGTAAGCTGCGAGAAACCTTTGACGAACTTCCGGTAGTAAGTACAAATGCCAATGAATCCTCAAAGATTTGTCACATTTCTCGGCTCCGGCCATTCTGTGATGGCCCTGATCTTCTCCTTGTGGACCCTCACTCCATCCACTCCTATGATGTGTCCCAGATACAACATCCCCGTCAACCCAAACTCACACTTGGAGAGTTTGGAATAGAACTGCTGCTCCTGTAAGATACTCAATACCGTCTCAATGTGCTGGAGATGCTCCTCCCAAGTCCTGTTGTAAATGAGAATGTCATCGAAGAATACCAACACAAACTTCCTCAAGTGACTACGGAAGATGTGATTCATATAGGACTAAAATGTAGCGGGGGCATTGGTTAGCCCAAAAGGCATCACCAAGAACTCAAAGTACCGATAGTGACACTTGAAGGCGGTCTTGGGAATGTCCTGCTACCTCACGCAAATCTGATGGTACCCAGATCTCAAATGAATCTTTGAGAAGAATCGTGCTCCCCTCAACTCATCCATCAATTCATCGATCCTGGGTATCGGGTACCTGTTCTTTAGGGTCTTCTTGTTCAGGGCCCTATAGTCAATGCACATCCTCAATGTACCATCCTTCTTCTTCACCAACACTACAGAAGAAGTAAAAGGACTCGTGCTCAGTCAAATGTGCCCAAGAGCCAGCAACTCCTGAATAGCTCGCTCAATCTCATCCCGATAGGCCTTGGGGTGCCTATAGGGAGTTGTGACCACTGCCTATATGCCCTGCTCAAGCTCGATGGTGTGCTCAAACCCCCGATCCGGTGGCTATCCTGGTGGAATCTCCCCAAACACTATGGCATACTGATCAAGGATGGACTGTATCCCTGAATGTACCGTTTGTCTTGTAGTCCCTGCCTCTGAAGCACGCAGCTCCACTGCCCACTCTGTCTCCCTTCCGGAAGACTGCCTCCATCCAATGAGTCGACACAGTCTGAGGCGGATATGTGTGTTGTCCCCGTATCTTCTCATGCCTCCCTGTCTTCTCATCATCCCACTCCATCTCTAGGGTCTTCCAATCCGTCGTGACCTTCCCTAGAGTGATAAGCCACTGAACGCCCAGTATCATGTTGGTGTCCGGGATATCGACCATGAAAAAGTGGTCAGTCAATGTGTAGGTGCCCATCGTCACTGAAAGCTCTGGAACATAACAAGCACACGTCATGGTCTGATCTCTTGGGACCAAGACTGAAAACCCATCGAAGCTCTCTGTCTGAATACCCCTCTGCTCAACCATCTGTGCATCGATGAAGTTGTGGGTCGCCCCACTGTCAACCAAAACTGATACTCGCTGGCCATGTACTGTCCCTCGTACGCATAGCGTCAAATACTTGGGAACTCCTTGCAATGCTGCAAGGGCCCCTTCGGTAGGTGAAAAAGATGCACCACCTACTGCTGACGGTGGAGGTGGCAAAGGTCCCTGTATGGCATGGTTATCTCCCGCCTCCACATCATCCTCGTCATCCTCTTCTCCACTGCTCTCGGAGAAGACCTCAATAAAATGTGCTTTACCCGGAGCACATCTATGTACCGGTGCCCACAGCTCCTAACATGTGAAGCACAACCGCTTCTTCTTCAGCTCCCTCTTAACATCGTCCTCGATCTGTACTCGTCTTGGATTCCCCTTTGGAGGTGGAATCCTCACATCCTTCCCCTTAGACTGAAAAGGCTGTCTTTGGGGGTAAGGTGTCTGAGTCCTGGGTAAGACATCCTGTAAGTCCCACGTCCCGCTGATAGCGTCCTGGAGCGTGGTTGGTCTAGTGGATCGGACTAAACCCCAAAGTGGTTCTACTAACCCCTCAACACACATATAGACCCTCCATGCTGTGGATAGGTCTGGCACCATCACGGAGACCCTCAAGAAATCTGTAATGTAGGTCTCTGGGCTCCCTGTCTATTTGAGCCTCTTCAGCTCAACAAAATGCTGCTCTAGATCCCTCCGATCAAATCGCTCCATCAATCTCCTGGTAAACTCCGCATATGTCGTCATTGTAGAGTGCCCGAGTGTAACCATCCCGTGAAACCACCAATCCTGGGCCTCGCCATCCAAATGCAATGTTGCCACCTTGATGGCATTTGCCTCTGACATCTGGTTAAGCTGGAAATAAATGTCCAGCTTCTCCACCCAAGACTTCGCCGAACTATTTGATGAACCATCAAATGTAGGCAAGTGAAATCTACTCGCTGCACTGTGGGTGTCACCATCATGGTAATGCCGGTTTCCTCTGTGATGATTGCGGAGCCTACTATCCCACTGGCGCTGAACAAAGTCTCTGAACGGAGACACTCAATGCACTAAACAGTGTTGCAGACTAGCTAAACAGCCAGCGTGCTCAGAAGTCGAAACAACTAGCTCAAAATGCACGTAACTAAATGATCAAAATGAGGGCGCTCCTCTCTCTATTATAGCCCTCGCCTCTCTCAATCCCAAGGCTCACCTCTTCCTGCGTGGTTCCCCTATTGCCACGTGTTCCTTCCCTCCTGCGCAGTCTTTCCATGTGTCTGCGTGGGCTCCATTTCTACGTCCCCCTTTGGCCCCCTTGGTTCCCCTTTAAGTCACAACGTTGTGCTACTAGGAAGTGACTTTTTATTCTAAAAGTGAGTTATATCCCCCGTCCTCACTTTTTTATTTACAAATAACTATAGAAGGCAAAAACTAAACAAAATTGAATATTCCAATTAGCCATGGCTAATTAGGAATATTACAATTTGTCTCAGATTGAGAGGTACTACTGCGAAGGGCATTCTCTGTTGGGTAAGCCGGACTTGGCACCCAGATTGTACTCGGGAATTGCTTAATAAGAAAAGCCTCAGATCGCTACATCGGTTTTCCCGCATTGGGTTTTTCCGAGGACATTGGTCCAAAAATAACGGTGTCATTTGGTGTGATTGTTTCTGTTTCCTTCAATTGTTGATCTGTAATATGTTGAGCATGCACTAGTGTTTATTTTCAGTATTTACATTGTAAATAACTTGTTAAGTAACAGAACAAGTAGGTAGGAATAAATCAGTAAAGTGCATGGAGGGTTTCTAACTGGTAGACTTAGAAACTTCAACATGGTATCAGAAGGTGGTCGTAGATCACAAGAGAACTGAGGACATCAGCCGAGTAGAGCAATAGCAGCAGAGAACAGCTGTCCCAAGTGACAGAAGTTGTTTCTAGCAAAGCAGCAACAAGGGAAGGGTGACGCAATGCCTGCATCATCAAGGGTGAGCCAAGAAGAGGCAGCGCAGAGGCTAAGGAAGGCAAAGGGAGCCTCACGCAGAGCCACAGAAGCTAGGAGGGCTGACGCAGTTGGCTAAGGAGGTCGGGTTGCTAGTGCTAGGATTACATAGAACCTATGAGCTCTCACCTTCAGGTTGTTGGGGTTTAGAAGGTTGTGGGAACGTTGCAAAGTGGAGATATTGAGGTACTATAGTCAAACTAGTACCTAACAAGGCAAGGCCATAAGGAGGGAGTTGCTACCGAGGGTTTCTAGCCGAGAAATCCGAATCAGTGGTGCAGTTGCACAGACGATCAGAGTAAGGGGCATCTCGACATCGACAGAAGGATTTCCAGGAGGGAAATCGAGACTTAGAGGGAGTCAGATCGAGAACTTCCAAGAGGGAAGTAGAAGAGAGTCATGGCACTACACAGAGTAAGAGACCAGGACAAGCTGGACGGAGCGTCGAGCTTCGCAGTGTAGAAGGTTAGAATCTTATCCGGACTTGACAAAAATCATGTCAAGCACTTCGCCTTGAAGACGATAGTGGTCCCAATTGACCCCGCTGACAATGACATGTATGAGGAAGCAATGGCGAGGGCCAAGAGCATCATCCTTGATGGGGTCAAGGATCATGTAGTACCACACATTGCCGAGAAGGAAACGACATATGAGATGTGGGAGGCCCTCAAGAAATTGTACCAACATACTTTTGTGCAGAGAAGGATGTTACTAGAGAATCAGCTGAGGTCATATCAGATGAAGAAGGGAGAGCCGATTGATACCTTCCTCGGAGGACTGAATGAGATCCGAGATCAATTGACTACTATAGAAGCCACAACAGATCAGGAATTGATGGTGAGGACAGCCCTGAATGCAGTGTCAAAAGACTAGGAGGTATTTGTCCAGAGTATATTGGGCAGAGGGACACTTCCACCTTGGGATGAGATGTGGGCAGCTCTTCACCAAGAAGAGATCAGATGGCAATCAAATATGGGTAGCAGCAGCAAGGGGATCAGATTCAAGCAGGAGGAGGAAGATGTTGCCCTAACATCTGAGGGAAAGCAAGAAAAACGGAAGAAGGATCTCTCCAAGATCAAGTGCTTCCACTGTGGGGAGCTGGGTCATTATGCGACCCAGTGTCCAAGGAAGAAGAGTAAGGGAGAGTCTTCCGAGACTAAGGCAGCACCAGCAAGGGCAGAGAAGGAAGTGTTGATAGACGATGATTGTGCCATGAGTGCACACGCACCACTTGAGCGAAAGTGGGGAGACATCGAGTTGTAGTCAGGCAGACTACAGGCGATGAGGGGCAAGATCCTCAAGGTATCCAGCCTCTTGGATTAGACCTTGCTACGAGAGCCCCGAAAAGGAGTAGTAGGACTGGCTGATGTGGATAGAGATGGATGCAGATGAAGCAGCAGAGGGAGCTACAGTGCGGGAGTCCCAAGACAGCGTGAGGCTGCAGCAGTGCGAGAGGCACAAAACTGTTGCACCAGTGCAGGATGGCACAGAGAGGTGTGCAACGGTGTGAGATGCAGGGAGTTGTTGCAACAGCACAGAGGTCAGAGAGGGAGCACTTGTCAACGGTGGAGGGAGCTTCAGAATCAGGAGGTTCTCTGGCCCAACAGAGAGGTCAGAGTTGGGAGATCAGTTACTTAATTCTCAGTAACTGAATTGCAGTGCAGCAGTGGGCAGCATGATGCAGCATGATAAGAGGAGTTGCAGTGCGGATGCAGTGTTGGGAGAAAGGACCAACAGCCGCACAGATGTAGAGGGAGTTGTCGTACAGATGCAGCAGTGGTAGTGGCAGAACCATGGGCAGCAGTACAGGATACAGTAGTGCAGAGGATGGTGGGTAGCAGGCCTAGCATTAGCACAGGGACCGATGCTGGATGATCAGAGTAATATTCAGTGAGTAGTATTTCTAGAGCACAGTCCTCGCTAAGAGGGATTGTTGATTTGGCGTAGCATCGGTTGTGCTCTAGCCACGAAATTTGGTGGAGAGGTTAAGGCAATGAGATCTCCAATACCCAGAAAGGGTTTGGGCAGATTCTAAACAGTTTAGGAGATATTAAAATAATTAATATTTTTAATGGAGTCCTTAAGTCTAAACTTAGGGAAATTAAAATATTAATGTGGATTAATATAAAACTGTGTTAGAATGGTCCAAAAGACATGAATCAAGCAAGATATAATCTTAGTCGTTGATTAGGGGCTTAATCTCAGTCATTAATATGTCAAGGAGAAAAGTATAAGAGGAGGCTTAAGGGTCACTTGGAGAACACACCAAATAATCAGTCATTCTATTCTCTAGAGCAGGGTTTGCTAAGAGAGATAGAATCAATGATTGGAGCTGCAGCTGAGGGGCAATGAGTATAGAGAGACAGAGAGGCAGAGATAGTGTCGGGAGATCAGCGCAGGAGCCAGAGAGAGTGACGCAATAGCAGCCAAGGCTCACACACGGCCACACAGAGGCAACCAGGAGCTGTGCAGTGCTTCAGAGAAGCCAGCGTCGCTGACGTAGAGGGCCAAAAGGCTGACGCAGGGCCTCCTGAGGCTGACGCAAGGCCAGCACTGGGCAGAGAGAGGCTGACGCAGTCCAGAAAGGCAGACGTTGGGGTTTCTAGGGCAGATTGGAGCTGAGGAGCTGTCGGAGGATTTATCCGGGGTTTCAGCCAAGACATTTGTCTCAAACTGAGAGGTACCACTGCCAAGAGCATTCCTTGTTGGGTAAGCCGAATTTGGCACCTAGATTGTACTTAGAAATTGCTTAATAAGAAAACCCTCAGATAGTTGCACCGGTTTTCCCGCATTGGGTTTTTCCGGGGACACTGGTCGAAAAGTAACGGTGTCATTTGGTGTGATTGTTTTTGTTTCCTTCAGTTGTTGATCTGTAATCAGTGTTTTCAAAACCGTTTTTAAAAACCGGTTACTGGTCTAACCGGCCGGTTAGCAAGGCCGCCGATCTAAACCGGCCAAAAAACCCGGTTGGGAAGGCCATTTCGCCATTTTTTTGCCCTAACCAGTGAAAACCGGCTGGTTTAGGACAGAACCGGCCGGTTCTGTCCTAAACCGGCCGATTTTAGTCATGCCCACCGTAAAGTTAAAAAATCATATTTTTCACTGTGTTTTAGGGGTTTGGGGGGGAACTAAGTGTGTTTCAACCCTAACAATGTTAGCAATTAATGGTAATGTTAAATTCTTAAAGTAAAAGGATGAAAATGAAAATTAAAGAAAATGTCACTTCATCCTTTTACTTAAATTTTTAACATTACCATGAAATGACTCAGGATGTTTGAGAGTGGTTTCGACCTCATTGGATTTCATATGGAGAAACTAGAATTTTAGATTTCACTCAAAATTCAGCAGACTTAATGGTTTTCAGGATTTCATGGTTTGGGGCTAAACAATAAATGCAATCGAAGCTCCAAATGATGAGCAAAACTCCTGATCTAGATGCCATTGTGTTGGACGATATTGATCCAACATTAGAATGGGTGGAGGACACTGAAGAACCTGTGTTTGAGGCTGATTTTGATATCGACATGGCTATAGCGGGGGATGATGCAGATTATGTGGTGGCATCAGAACTAGGATCAATAACAACATCAAGGAAAGGCAAAGAACCAATGGAAGGCACTAGTCATGCAAGTCGACAAACTCGTGCTTCCATTAGGTCCACTTCTATTGTCATTGGTGACATTGATACTGAGGTTGCAGATCAGGCTAAGGCATCCTCAGACTCTGAACCAGATGATGTCTATGTAGCTCCTGATGATGATCCTGTGTCTAGTAGTGGTGATGAACTTGATGATTGATCATGTGTACACTGTAGACTTGTAGTAGGTCAATGGCCTCAAAGCTTGCAGCATTGTTTTTGGACTTTATAGGCCATTTAGAGCCTCATTTCTTATGTATTTTGCTATTTTGTCGATGATATGTATTGTACTCGGTGCCATTTTGATATATTCACCTTTACATGGTATATAAATGAGCAAACTTTGCATATTTTGTCTCTATTGGCTTGGAATCATGGTTTTACATCTTAAAAATAGTTTTGTTTCATTAAAAATTAATTATTTAATGTATTTTTTTAAAACCGGTTCGTTTAGACCAAACCAATCCCGGTTAGACCGGTTCCGATCGGTAAACCAGTTCATTAGGTGGACCGTTCCGGTCACCGGTTCCAGTTTTAAAAACATTGTCTGTAATATGTTGAGCATGCACTAGTGTTTATTTTCAGTATTTACATTGTAAATAACTTGTTAAGTAACGGAACATGTAGGTAGGAATAAATCAGTAAAGTGCATGGAGGGTTTCTAATTGGTATACTTAGAAACTTCAACAGAAAACATTATCAATTGCCAGAGATCTCCATTCATCAAGACAGGTCTTGGATATATTGGTGAAACCTCACATTCCAATGATAATGAGCAACCACAAGTCAAAGAATATGAAGAACAACCATAAGAAGAGAACCCTCATCCGAATGATGAAGAACAACAACATGACGAGAAGCCTCATCCGAATAATGAAGAACAACCACCAGAAGAGAAGAAGTCTTTTGTAACGAAGTCCTATCCCAAACATGAAGAACAACCACTTGTCAAGAAGTCCTATCCCAAGAATGAAGAGAAGCCCAAAGTCAAGGTCCTATACAAATCAATCGACAAAGAGAGCTGGAAGACCAATGCTTCAAATCAAGATGACGCATTCATGACACCAACTCAAGATAGAGCACTCAGGTATGGAGAGCAACAAAAACATTTCAGGGATGAGACAACTTCAGCAGATCTTCACCCCATACACACAAGTATGCAGAGACATTTCATGGTTATTGTTACACATGTTCTAACTATGGACATAGAGCTCGAGATTGCAGGAGACACAGAAAGAGCATTGACAAAGGATTTTATTAAAGACCTTGGAGTAGATTTTCTAGAAGACGAGACAAAATCCTAGACACCTATAACAGTGGGAACTACAACTTTTTTACTCCATTATTGAGATCAAATGTAGAGTGTTATTTGTGCCATAATCTTGGCCATTTTGCACGAGATTGCAAAAGTGGATAGAAACAGACCCGGCAGATGCAGGAAGGAAGGAGTGTTGAATGTTATCTATGTCAAAACATTGGCCATTTTGCACGAGATTGTAGAAGCGGTTTGATGTGGACCCCACAAAATCATGAAGGTAGGTCATTCACCGGGCAGGAAGACAAGACCACCAGGGTCTGGGAGAGAAAGCAGGTATTCCCATGATCTTTCACATGATTGATAGATTCACAAACATAGGGGGAGTTTGTAAAAGCATATTGTTCAAACGGGACATCAGCACAAGATCCTATGCAACAAGAAAGCATGTTGATGGGGGTAGTTTATGCAGAGGTATGTGGCACAAGTATACAAGTATTCCCATGATCTCTCACATGATTAATAGATGCACAAACATAGGGGGAGCTTGGAAAAGCATATTGTTCAAACGGGACATCAACACAAGATCCTATGCAACAAGAAAGCATGTTGATGGGGGTAGTTTATGCAGAGGTATGTGGCACAAGTATACAATTAACAGACAGTTAACATGGATAGAATAGCAAGACAAATATGTAAAAATCATAACAGGTTCAAGGGGAGAAGAACAGTGAAAGATTACAGGTCCACAGGATCAAGCATATTATCAGGGGGAGCTTGCAGAGAGCAGGTTGTCAGGAGGACCCATATCATTTGATGTGTCAGTCACTCTTTGCCATTGATGTCAAAGGGGGAGAGAAACTTGGAGGAGTCCAAGGAGAGAGAGAGATGCAGGATGCAACATACCTTGATTGCTTGGTTTGTTGACATCAATGAAAAAGGGAGAGATTGTTGAACAGGTTGTCATTGATGTCAAAGCGGGAGTAGTTGTAAGATGATTAAGCAGGTGTGCAGCAGGTCATTGATGTCAAAGAAGAAGCAGGTGCATGTATTAGATAGATAAGAGGTTGCAAGAACGAAACCCTAGCCCTAGGGTTTGAGTTCCTTGGAGGATGAAGATACCATGTCTTTGTTGACGTTTTTGGAGCAGCAAATTAATGTGCTTGCCTTAGAAATCCTCACCAGCGTATTTACTCATGAAACTGACTCCCGTGGTATGTGGAGCGTCTCGTGGGTCCTCCTGGTTTGTGAGATATGCTTCGTCAAACTTTGTAATCCAACTTCTAGACCAAAACCCCAAAGGGGTGCTAAGGTGGACCATATGGTTCACTAGTAATGTGGCACCCATTAATGATGATGATGATGTGGCAAAATTGGATGATTGTTGAAAATTCTCTCAAGGATAAATATGTGACAGCATTTTAAGAAGCAACATATATCTATGAAGGCTAGCCCAAAATCATGGGATCATATTAAAATCCCAAAAAGAATTATGTATATGGAGGATATCTTAATGGGATAAATTTAATTATATGGTCCAAATTTAAAAGTAACATTTGGGACCCATATTAATTAATATAATCCTAAGTATTCTCCTTACACTATTTTTGGTCCAAGGCATAAAGGAGTTCTCTTTTTAGCATCAAAAATTAAAAGTAAAAATAAAGTTTTCTACAAAACCCTAAGTTAATTTTGGGATGGAATTTAAAAATTTAAAAACAAATTAATTTTACCTCCAAAGCCATGGTGTCGGCCAATTCTAGAAGGATCTTCATAAGATTATATAAACACATTATTTGGCTCTTTAAAGACAAGCGATAAAAAGGTGCAAAGTCTCTCTCTTCGACCAGACGTACTGAGAAAAGTGGGTGTCTTCTGAAATAAACAGATCAGATAATTTCTTGCGACCAAGTGTGTTTTTCATTGGATATTTCTGAAAGACGATTTCTGTTGGTTTTCGCTTGGAGTTTTTGTATCTATTGCAGGAAGTTGTTTTTTGGGGGGCTTAGGTTTATGATTTGGGTCTGTGAAGCGAAGTCGTTTTGTTTTCAAGAAGAAGGCTTTCTGAATTGGAGTTCTTTTCTGAAACAATTCGCTCATTATTTGTGGCCAGTTTTTGCTGAAGGATGATGACAGGCCTAATCTCTCATTTCTCTCTGCATCCTTGGTTAATCGTGTGAAACTGGAGCGAAGATCGATTGATGATTTTATGCGTCTGAAGTTGCAGTTAAATGTTGAGAAGATTTTGGCATAATATATTTTTGGGGTATATTGTGTTTCGTTGGGCTCTTATATCGCTTTCATTAAGACATAAACCTCTGGGGCAGATCAATACATGCGAAGATTCTCAGTGTCTATGGTCGAAGAAATACTATTGGTTCAGTCAACGAAGATCAAATGTTAGCAAAAGATTCTTTGATGAACAATCATTACCAAATACCGTGTTGATAATAATATGCAGTTTTGTGGCACAAGACCCCATGGCTAGTTACTAATTGTCGTAACTCACACTTGCTTTTTGATCCATCCGAAGTGAAAGCAATTCTGACGAGACTCACGCATTGTATGGGAGCAATATATATATATATATATAGAAGACTGTGTTGATCGCTATCCTCCAAAGAATGAACGACCTTGGTATATTTTGTATATGGACAAAGTTGTTACATACAGTACGTTAAGAGGTTGATCATATACAAGTGTGTTTGTATCCTGTGTGAATAGATGCGATGGCAACCAATTGTGTTATAAATCCCAGGGTATTGAGCAGTCAGTTTCGTTGTAGATGGATGTCCTGTCAGATGAGTTGTGCATTAGTGGATTCCATTAAGCATTAATCTGGAGCAATGCTGATTACAAAACCCTTATCTCTAAGCTCCGTAGGCAACATTTGAGACACTGAAACAACAAGTGATGACCATATGATCAAGTTGAAGCAACATTGTCTGAGTTTTGGCAGCAATATACTTGTGCACAACATGATTGATAGCCAGCAGCCTTATAATGAAAATTGTTGAGGTCCAATGATAGAGGTTTATAAACGTTAGCATGTGGAGAAGATTTGCGGTTTGCAGCATTAAGAATGTGCATTTCAGTGATTGCATGCACCTGTGAATGGATAACTGTTGATAATATTACTGTGAATGTTCAAAATCAATCGAAGCCTTGATGCTATGTAGGGACAGAGCTACATATGCAGTGTACAGTGCGAGTAGGAGCAGAACATGCATAATTCTTGTGCTACAACATGACAATAGAAGCAGTGACAGTGATAATGTATTAGAGACCTTGAGGGCCTCATTTGAATTTGCTATATTCACAGTGATATTATAGAGAGCTTGCATAGCTAGACATTCAACCTTGACCTGTGATATGGTTGTGTGAATACACGACAAATTGGTTTTGATGGGAGTAAACATTGATAATTCCTTATATGTGACAGTGAAGCAACAAGTGATGACCATATGATCAAGTTGAAGCAACATTGTCTGAGTTTTGGCAACAATATACTTGTGCACAACATGATTGATAGCCAGCAGTCTTATAATGAAAATTGTTGAGGTCCAATGATAGAGGTTGATAGAAGTTAGCACATGGAGAAGATTTGCGGTTCGCAGCACTAAGAATGTGCATTTCAGTGATTGCATGCACCTGTGAATGGATAATTGTTGATAATATCACTGTGAATGTTGAAAATCAATAAAGCCCTGATGTTATGTAGGGACAGAGCTACATATGCAATTTACAGTGCGACTAGGAGCAGAACATGCATAATTCCTGTGTGCTACAACATGACAATAGAAGCATTGACAGTGATAATGTATGTTAGTGACCTTGAGGGCTTCATTTGAATTTGTTATATTCACAGTGATATTATAGAGAGCTTGCATAGCTAAACATCCAAACTTGACCTGTGATATGGTTGTGTGAATACATGACAAATTGGTTTTGATGGGTGTAAACATTGATAATTCCTTATATGTGCCAGAGACCTTATTGTATTTGAGTAATAGCAAAAGGAGCAAGGGTAGCAGCAGAAGAAGCAGTTTTGGGCAGGTTGGAGCAATAGCAGGAGCACCATTTGCAGCAGTGTGAAGTAACAGCAGTAGAGCTTGAGTTGTAGCGGCAACTGGTATAGCAGTGTGGTACAGGAAGTAGTTGGAGCAGAGACAAATGTGGAGCAGCAATAAGCTAATTAGATAGTGAAGGCAGTAAAGAGTGTTGCAGCAGAAGTTGCAGTAATGACTCATGAGTATTACAGTGGCAGTAGTAAGTAGTGGAGTAGTAGATAGTAGGTGCAGTAGAAGCATAATGTAGTGGGGGCAGCTTACATGTTGAAATTTCTAAGTCTAACACATTAGAAATCCCTACTGCATTATCTGGTTTATTTTCTCCTACTTGTTCTCTCCATTAACAAGTTATTTATAAATATAAATATCGAAATAAACACAAATGCAGCCTTAACACATATACAGATCAGCCACTAAAATAACTAAGACAATCACATAAGGGACACCGTTATTTTTGGACAATTGTCCCAGGAAAAACCCAATACAGGAAAATCGGTGCAGCAGATATGAGGGTTTTATTATTATGCAGTTTCTAAATACAACTAGGTTGCCAGAAATGGCTCACCCAACAGAGAATGCCCTAGACAGAAGTACCTCCTTCGGAGACAGATATTTTGGTTGATCAATAACCGAATGATGAGCCCCACAGTGATTGTTCCTTAGCTAGACAGCGAAAGCTGCTCCAAGTTTCCCTCTAGAACTGTGACACTCACTAGAGTCTGCG
Source organism: Pinus tabuliformis (assembly GCA_031772625.1). NCBI lineage: Eukaryota > Viridiplantae > Streptophyta > Pinopsida > Pinales > Pinaceae > Pinus > Pinus tabuliformis. The sequence continues at coordinate 120,142,996 of CM062816.1, forward strand.
TCACCCTCCTGCGGCTCTGCTTCGACTAACCAGCACTCAGTCTGCCCCACAAAAATCACCCACCATAGCCTCTTGGCCCTGCGTCAGCTCTACTAGCCTCTGCATAGCTATTGTTGCCTCTGCATCAACCACTTGGCTCTCTGCATCAGCCCTCTGGTCCTCTGCGTCACCCACGCTGGCCTTCTCAGCGTTTGTGTCAGCCTTCCCAGGCTTTGCGCTGTGTCTCTGGCAATATCTCTGCCTCTCTACTATGTATTCTCGGCTTTCTGCCCCTCGCTGCAATAGATAACTGATTCGACTCTCTCAGCAAACCCCACTCTAGAAAATTGAACTGACTGACTAATTTGGTGTGTCTCCAACTAACCCTCAAGCCTCCTCTTATACTTTTCTTGTTGAGTCTTCAATAGTCGAGATTAACTCCCTAATCAACGGCTAAAATTAGATTTGGCTTGATCCTCGTCCCTCGGAACCTTCTAACCCAAAATTATATTAATACACATTAATATTTTAATGTTCCTAAGTTTATACTTAAGACCCCATTAAAAATATTGATTATTTTAATATCTCCTCATCCGGGTAGAATTTCTCCAAACAATTTCCAGGTTTTGGAGATCTCATATTCTTTAGCCTCTCAACCAATTTTCATGTCTAGAGCACATTTGATGCTACCACAAATCAACACTCCCTCTTAGCGAGGAATGTGCTCTAGTAATGCTTCACCATGGAACCATCACACTGATCCTCCACACCGGTACCTGTGTTGATGCTTGGCCTGCTGCTTCACATCGTCTGCACTGTTGCTTCATGTACTGCTGCCCATGACACTACCACTGCCACTACTACATCTGTACTGCAGCTCCCTCTCAATATGTTGCCCATGCTACCCCTAGCACTGCCACTGCTAACTGCAACTTAGTTACTGAGAAGTAACTGACTTCTCCCAAATACCGACATCTCGGTCAGTCTGGAAGCCTCGTGATGTTGGAGCTACCTCTGCTGCTCTCTTGTGCTCCCTCTGCTGCTAATGCGCTGCTGCATACACCTTTGTGCCTCTTGCACTGCTACAACCTCCACTGCGCTGCCTCAGATTTCTGCACCCAAGCATTGCCTTATTTCTTCACTACACTTTGCTCCACTCGACCCCTGTCATCATGCTACTGTCATTAAGGGTTCTCGTAGTCGGATATGATCCAAGAGTTTGGGCACCTCAAGGATCCTACCCCTAGTATGTAGTCCTCTTGACTACAACTCGATGTCTCCCCACCTCCTCTCTAAAGGTGCATGAGCACTCATGGCACAATCGTCATCAGTCTCGACCTCTTTCTCTGCCTTAGCTAGAGCTGCCTTTGAATCAGAATCCTCTCCCTTGTTTTTCTCCCTTGGACACTAGGATGCATAATGTCTCTCTTCCCACAATGGAAGCACTTCAACTTGGAGATGTCCTTCTTCTTCCTCTTCCCTTGTTGTCCTGCAGATGCTAGAACCGCATCCTCCTCCTCCTCTTTCTTGATTCGACTTCCCTTGCCACTACTCGTAGCCTTGGTCAATGTCCTGATCTCTTCTTGGCAAAGAGCTCCCCACATCTCCTCCCATCCTGGAAGAGTAGCCCTGCCCAAAATACTTTGGACAAATGTTTCCCACTCCTTGGATACTGCATTCAGGGCAGTCCTGACCATAAATTTTGGATCCAGTGTAGAACCCATGAAAGTAAGTTGGTCGCGAACTCCTGCAACCTGAGAAGGAATAGATCTATCTGCTCTCCCTTCTGCATCTGATACGACCGCAGCTGATTCTCCAATAACATCTTTCGCTGCATGGAAGAGCCCTGGTATAAGTTGGTCAGGGTGTCCCACATCTCTTTTGCTCTGTTCTTTTCAGCAATATGTGGTATGACAGGACTGTCAGGATCTTGGCCTTCCAAATGACAAAGTTGGAAGCCTCGTCCAACCTGTCTTGATCCCTCAGTCCATTCACTGCCATTTTAGCTCCTCTTCTGGACTCCCTCTAAGTCTCGACTTCCCTTCTAGAAATCTCCCTCTTATTCCTGATTTCCCTCCTGGAAATCCTCTGGCCAGCTGTCGAATTGCTCCTCTCCAATCCTCCTTGCAACTACAACTTAGATCTGGATTTCTTACCTAGAAATCCATCAAGGTAGCGACTCCCTCTACCTTGGTTCCATCTCCTTAGACAATGTTCTACTCCGGCAGAAACAGCATCCCACCAGCTCCTCAAGTCACAATCTACCCACAGCTCCCCAAGCCCCAGCGACCGAAGAAACTGAGCCTTTCAGGCTCTGCACAATCCCAACAACGGTTGAATCTACACCTCCTGGCCATAGCGTCGATCCTTCCTAGCTGAGAAAGATGATCAGGCACTGCATAGGTCTAATTTGCCCCTCTTTGCCTCTGCGTTGACCCTCCTCCTGGCTCAAAATGATGACATAGGCTCTGCGTCACTTCCTCTCTAGCTGCTTCTCTGGAACAACGTTGTTTCTTGGGACCGCTGCTACTGCTGCAAATCCTTCAGATTACTGTCAGTGCCTTTAGTTCTCCTGTGATCTGCAATCCTCTGATACCATGTTGAAATTTCTAAGTCTGACACATCAGAAATCCCTACTGCATTATCTGGTTTATTTTCTCCTACTTATTCTTTCCATTAACAAGTTATTTATAAATATAAATATCGAAATAAACATAAATGCAACCTTAACACATATACAGATCAGCAACTGAAATAACTGAGACAATCACACAAGGGACACCATTATTTTTGGACAATCGTCCCTGGAAAAACGCAATGCGGGAAAATCGATGCAGCAAATATGAGGGTTTTATTATTATGCAGTTTCTGAATACATCTAGGGTGCCAGAAATGCCTCACCCAATAGAGAATGCCCTCGGCAGTAATACCTCTCTTTGGAGACAGATATTCGAGCTAATTAGCAACCTGATGATGAGCCCCACAGTGATTGCTCCTTAGCTGGACAGTGAAAGCTGCTCCTTAGCTGAACAATGAAAGTTACTCCAAGCTTCCCTCTGGAACTGCGTCACCCTCCTACAGCTCTATGTCATCTCACCAGCACTCAGTCTGCCCCACGAAAATCACCCAGCACAACCTCTTGGCCCTGCGTCAGCTCTGCTAGCCTCTGTGCAGCTATTGTTACATCTGCGTCACCCACGCTGGCCTTCTCAGCCTCTGCGTCAATCCCAGCTACCTCTGCGTCAGCCTTCCCAAGCTCTGTGTTGTCTCTTTGGAACTATCTCTGCATCTATGCTATGTATTCTCGACCTTCTGCCCCTCGCTGCAACAAATCACTGATTCGATTCTCTTAGCAAACCCGCTCCAGAAAATCAAACTGACTGATCAATTTGATGTGTCTCCAACTAACCCTCAAGCCTCCTCTTATACCTTTCCTATTGAGTCTTCAACAGACGAGATTAAGTCCCTAATCAATGGTTAAGAATATATTTGACTTGCTCCTCGTCTCTTGGAACCTTCTAACCCAAAATTATATTAATACACATTAATATTTTTATTTTCCTAAGTTTATACTTAGGACCATGTTGACCACTATGTGTCAACGACCCATAGCAATACACCCCTTCTTTTCGCAAAAGGGATAGCGCCTGATTGATGTGTCTGTGTCGTCCAACTATCATCATCAGTCTGACATCCATGATGTTATGTAAACCCTTTTTGCATGTGTATAATGTAAATGATCTCAGCAGATCCATGTCATGTATGTAACGACCTAGGTAAACCTACTTTTCTATTGACGAACTCCATTCTGGGAGGTTTTTTGTCTCACCAATCCATTCTCGAATGGTCAGCAGAGTTTTCCTCCAGTCTTACCCCAAAGCTGGAATGGATTTTGTCGCTAGGATCTTTGGCGAGTCCTAGTGTTCTAGATCGAATCTAGGTAAAAGTAATTTGGAAATAATCCTAACTATTTGGTTAGTTTATTTTATTAAAAATTGATTGGTTTGATACATTATATTTGTGTCGCAGAAATGGGTAATCTATGAGAGTCTATTACAAATGGGTTTCCCCTTTATGATGTCAAAATATGAAAATCATGATGTAAAGTGTCTTGATGGTTGGAAAAATAATTTATCCCATCAAAGTTTAATTAATTAAATTTTCTGGCCAAAAATTAATTAAAATCCTAAGCCAGAAATTTAATTAGTTCTAAATCCTAGGTAAATTTAAATTCTCCAAAGGCAAAATTCGTCAGTCCTAAAAAATTAAATTTTAAAAAGTCCCAAGACTAAGGTAAACTAATTATTTTGATAAATTGTAAACCTTTGATCCTTGGGGTTATGTCAAAGTCAATTTTTTTGGAAAATTAATTGAAAAATTTAGTTTTTGAGTTAATTAAAATGCTTTTAATTGAAAAATTTGAATTTCCTCAAGAATTAAATATTTTAATCTTCATCAACGGTCGAGATTTCTTTAGGCAAGAGGGAGAAATGCGACAGGAGATTAGGGTTAGGGTTTGGGATCAAACGACCCCTAGCGGACCTGCTCCTTGTTAGGGTGCAGGGGATCTCGTACCCACCTGCAGAAACACAGACCAATACAACGACAGATCAACTTAGGGAAGAAGGCTCCGAGAACAGGCTAGTCTGGGAGAAAAATGACTGACGCGAGCAAGGGGGGAGAGATCCCCTCCTACAAGGATATAACAGCAGGAGAATCAAGCCGAAACGGAGCGAACGGTGGGTCTGGGAAACGCAGCAAGGACGCGCCGATTATGGGAGCAATATGGCAAGCAAGGACGGGGAACAAATGTCTACCACAGGCAACAAAAAAACCCAGGTTTGTCATTCCAAATAATAAACTTGAGGAGTACAGAGGATATATGAAAGACCATGCACTCATTTGCAAGTTTGTAGGAACATGGCCGTCTGAGAAAGACCTAACGAAATGGATACAACAGAGGTGGAAGCCCAAAGGGCATATAGATCTTAAATTGGGGGCAAAAGGTTTCTTCACAGTAATATTTGAAAACCTAGAGGATAAGGAGAGGATCTTTGAAGAGGGTCCATACTTCTTCAATAACGCAGGGCTCTTCATGAGGCAATGGGAAGAATGCTATAATCCAAACAAAGAAAAAATGCTAGCAGCACCAGTTTGGGTCAAATTGTTTGGGCTTCCGATAGAGTTCTGGGATCCAGAGATTCTAGAAGGAATTGGGAACTCAATCGGGACCTTTGTGAAGGTAGCAGAAACTACCAAGAGAGGCAGATATACATCATATGCCAGAATTTGTGTCTACATGAATATCACAGAACCGCTGCCGGATCATATTGAAATAGAATATCATGACGAGGTCTGGCAACACCCAGTTTATTACGAACACATTCCTTTCAGATGTAGACGTTGCCATGAGTATGGTCATCTGTTCAAATGTTGCCCGATGAATGAAGATGATACACCAACAGATCAGGGGGGTGGAAAGGGAAGTTCTGATTAGGAGGGGAGGACTAACGAAGGAAACAGAGGAAGGTTTACAGAAGTACTAAGAAGAAGAAAACCCCAAAAAGGAAAAACCAAACAAAACCCCTCATCCAAAAAGCACTCAGAAAAGCCAAAACCAGTTTGAGGTTCTACGTGAATTAGAAATGGAAGCGGAAGGTGAAGAGGATGAAGATGAAATAGTGGAGAACTAGAAGGAAAATAAAAAGGGAAATAAGGAGCCAAATAATATGGAAATGGAAAAAGAGGGGGAGAAGGGAGATCGGCTACAAGAACAGATCCAAATGGAAATAGATCCTCAATAGGAACAAGAAGGAGAAGAGGAACAGGTCATGAGGAAACTTTTGTAGGAATGGAAGCATCTGGATGAAAGATTCATACCAGATGACCAGAAACAACTTTATAAAGATATGTTCCAAAGATACAAAGAAAAACGAGGGACAATAATAGCAAAGCAGCCAGAGCAACTTGGAACGCAAGGGAATCAAAACACGGAAATAGGGACTATAAGGGAGGAAGGAAAAGAGGAATGAGACCTATGAGTGAGACCATCCAAATGGTGGGAGACATGTTGGTGAATTCAGGAATAGTAGTGCCATTGTCGGAGGTTATCCAACAACCCCTCAAATTATTGAAATGATCATCACAACCTGGAATATTAGAGGGTTGAACAGTAAGGGGAAACAAAGATATCTGAAAGAGAGACTCAAAAGAGATAAACCAAATATAATGCTAATCCAAGAAACAAAATTACGAGAAAGCAAACTAAAAGAAGTGATGAGTAATTTCAAGCCGCATTATGAGATCATTGGTCAAGATGCGGCAGGCAACGCAGGAGTGGCAATCCTCTGGAACCCAGAGGAAGTCCAATTTGAAGACTAGATCAGTATACCTCGAATCCTCTCAGGAAGATTCAGAATTATAGGTTCTCAAGAATGGATCCTCTTATCCAATGTATATGGACCCCATATATAGAGCGATCGTATGAATTTCCTTCAGAATCTAGCAATTATGTGGTCCATGCATCCAACCTCTCCTTGGATAGTAGGAGGAGATTTCAATATGATTACATCAATAAATGAAAAAAAGGGTGGGCTCAGAAGAACAGAGGCAGACATGGAATCCTTTGGAGACTGAATAGCAGATCAAAGGCTGGTAGATATACAGACTACAAACGAGATCTACAGATGGCATAACAGAAGGGGAGGTAGATACCAGATCGCTTCCAGACTAGATAGATTCTTAATGTCAGAACAGATTATAAATTGGGATATTTTCATTGAAGCAACGATTCTTCCAGGAATGGGATCGGACCACTGGCCGATCAAAATAGAACTTGACATTAAAGCCAATCCCAAGAGAACGCCCTTTAGGTTCGAAGCCTTCCGGCTCAAGGATAAAAATATCATGAAGAAAGTAGAAGAATGGTGAAAGCAAAGTCGTCAGAAAGGAAGAAACAGAATGCAGACATTTCAGCTGAAATTAAAAGCACTGAAAGGAAACATCAAGAAATGGAATAAAGAGGAATTTGGACACATACTCAAAGATCAGCAGCTGCTAGAACAGAAGATGAAGCAAATCCAACAAGAAAACATTACCACAGGTAGAAGTGATGACCTGGCCAGAGAAGAAGGGATCCTGATAGGACAAATGGAAAAAAGACGGAAACAAGAAGAGATCTTGTGGAGGCACAAATCCAGGGTAAATTGGTTAAGAGAAGGGGAGAGGAATACAAAGTTCTTCCACCAAGCAATGATCTAGACAAGGCAGAGAAATAGAATTTTTTCTATAAAAAATGAAGCAGGGACACGAGTTACACAGCATGAGGAAATAGAACAAGTCTTAGTGAATCATTTCAAAGAACTCCTCATGGAACCCAATGTAGACCGAGGAGAAGCTACTGAAAGAATCTACAAAGAGATCCCAAGTATGATTACTAGAGATCAAAATGTAGCCCTGATGAGGGCAGCCACCTTGGAAGAGGTAGAAGAGATAGTAAAAGGGATGAAAAAGAATAAAGCCCCTAGCCTTGACGGATTCATAGTGGAATTCTATCAAGCAGGTTGGGACTTCTTGGGCCAAGACATCCTGGACGTGGTGGAAGAATCAAGAAGAAACCAGAAGGTAAGTACAGGCTTAAACTCAACCCTCTTATCTCTGCTTCCTAAAGAAACTAAGTCTGAAGCCCCCCAGGGCTTTAGACCCATTGCCCTTTGTAATGTTATATATAAGATAATAGCTACTCTAATGGCTAAAAGACTTAAGCTAGGTTGGGACTTCTTGGGCCAAGACATCCTGGACGTGGTGGAAGAATCAAGAAGAAACCAGAAGGTAAGTCCAAGCTTAAACTCAACCCTCTTATCTCTGCTTCCTAAAGAAACTAAGTCTGAAGCCCCCCAGGGCTTTAGACCCATTGCCCTTTGTAATGTTATATATAAGATAATAGCTACTCTAATGGCTAAAAGACTTAAGCCTATTTTATCTAGTATTATCTCCCTGGAACAAACAGGTTTCGTTGAGGGTCGGCAAATCCTGGATGGACTGGTGGTCTCCCAAGAAGTAGTGCATTCTCTGAAAGTAAAAAAGGAAGCAGGTATGATGATTAAACTTGACCTCTCCAAAGCTTATGACCGTTTGAATTGGAAATATTTGAAAGAAGTTTTAAGGGCCTTTGGTTTCTGCAATAGATGAATTGAATGGATCTCTACTATGATTTCCTCAGCCAATTTCTCCATCCTGGTGAATGGAACCCCTTCCCAGCGTTTTAAAGCGTCCAGAGGACTCCGACAGGGAAACCCACTGTCCCCTTTCTTGTTCATCATAGTTGTAGAAGGCTTAGGACGATACATCAAAAAAGAAGTAAGAGAAAGAAAGCTTAAAGGAATCCAAATATGGGGCAATAACCTTCCTATTACTCACCAGCAATTCGTAGATGACATTATGTTGTTTTGCACTATGTCCCTCAGAGAAGCTCGCAGAATAAAAGAAATTCTATAACTTTTTATGACAGCTTCAAGCATGCAAATTAATAAAGACAAATCCTGCACTTATTTTTTCAACACAGCTGGAAACATCAAAAAAATTTAACAAGAACACTTGGAATTCGATCAGGAGAACTCCCAACAAGATATCTAGGAACGTCGTTAGCCTTGAATCCTCTAAGTTTATCGAATTGGCAACAAACCACTGAGAAAATTGCTAGAAAACTAGCCAACTGGTCTTTCAAAACTTTGAATTTTGCTGGCAGAGCTGTTTTAGTTAAGGCAGTCCTTCAATCGATCCCAATATACCAACTATTGGCAATGGCGGCCCCTAAAGGAGCGTGTGCAAAGATGGTAGAGATTTTTAAAAAATTCATTTGGGGAGGACTGAAGGAACAAAGAAAATGGTCTCTAGTATCCTGGAAAGACTTGGTGAAAATCAAGACTGAGGGAGGGTTAGGCCTTAGAGATCCTTACATTCTGAATCAAGTAATGGGTGCTAAACTTTGGTGGCGCTGGATGAATGGAGGAAACAACCTATGGAAAAGAATATGGACAAAAAAACATAATACGCCAACAAAACCAGAGGAGATCTTAAGAATAAGGGATACCGCGAAAGGGTCGACAATTTGGAATCTAGCCAGTCAAAACAAGGAAATTATAATTAAACATGCTTTTTGGGAAATTAGGGATGGCAGCTCCGCCAAGTTTTGGGAAGAAGCCTGGCAGCAAAGAGAAAGACTGAACGGACTTCAAGCTTTAAGCGATATATGCCAAAAGGCAGCTGAGGAAGGAATGAATTTTGTAAGGGACTTTTGGAAGGAGGGAAGTCAAGACGAAGTATGGAGAATCTGGAAGAGTCCGGAAGAATGGATGGACCAAGTTGACGAAGAACAAAGAGAAATATATCAAAAGGAAATGCAAACAAAGAGAATACCTATAAGACCAAGACCAGACATACTGAGATGGGGTTACACAATAAAAGGAAATTTCAAGATTAAAGAGGCATATCATCTCCTTACTCCTAGAGAACCAGAGGATATGGCAGTAAATTGGAAACAAATATGGACCAGTAATTGGTGGCAGAAAGTGGTCCACTTCCTGTGGCTGGTAAGCAAAGGTCGCATCCTAACCTGAGACCAACTCTAAAAGCGAAGCATACATGGCTCCCCCAAATGTAATCTTTGTAAACAAGAACAGGAAATGCAGGAACACCTCCTGAACTCATGTAAAGGAGCTCAGTGACAATGGGAAGAGGTTAGGAAACTCTTTGGAAGGACACACAGAGGTCAACAGAGTATTAGAAACACAATTAAAATATGGGGAGGTGGCCAATTCACAAGCCTGGTGGTAAGACGAGCCTGGAGTCTAGTAGTAGGGATGAATATGTGGATGATCTGGAAAGAAAGAAATAGAAGAACCTTCCAAAACAAAGAGATGACAAAAGACCAAATCTGGGGAAAAACCTTGAGTCATATTCGAGAGACCATCTTAGCAGATACCTGGAACGTAGAACACTGGGAAGCGACGCCGGAAGAAGATCAGATTTTAAGGAAGCTAAACCTGCATCAAGGGATGGTAGCTCCACAGATGTGGAAAAAACCCAATATGAGATATAACAGTACCATGCACTTCTCTCGCCCCTCGGCTGGATTTATAAAGCTAAATTTCGATGGAGCATCCAAAGGAAATCCAGGCCCGGCAGGGATTGGAGGCCTCTTTCGAGATGATCAAGGCAAAAAAAATGGATTTACTCAAACAATGGTGGCATCATGAGCAACAATGAAGATGAATTGATGGCAGTACGTCAAGGACTGAAGATAGCAATCAGAAATAGATACAATAACCTGGAAGTGGAAGGGGACTCCCAAATGGTCATACACGTAATCAAAAAACTTAATAACGGGACCTCATGGGACAAGGTTACTCAGAGTTGGAGAACGGCCAGCCTAATTCAAGAGTTGGAAATTATCCTAAAAAAATTTGAATATATGATCATTAAGCATGTTAGAAGAGGGGGTTAACAGAGCAACAGATTTTCTTGCAAACTGGGGAAGCCAGGAACAAGGAAGGAAGCTGGATAACATATGGACTCTGCATTCTGAGGACTCAGAATTGGAGCCACTGAGAATGATTTTAAACCATGATAATCATGAAGACACGATTCAAAGACAATAGAGACAGATGGCCCCCGATCGGGGTGTGGAGAAAAGTAGGTGAGGGCGGCAGGAGGAATTATGATCATGGAAGGATAGAGGGGCTAATTCAGATATATGATGTCGTCCTTTCAGCCAGAGCAGTGTACCGCATGTCAGCGCACTTCTCAAAAAACTGGAGTGGGGAGGTGGAGTGAAAGCAGTAAGCAGTAGTGGCGGCAGTAGTGGAAGAGGGAGAGGGACACATGTTTTGTATTAAATTAAGGTGGTGAAGGATAGAAAGAAGGGTAAACTAAGCTGGGAGGAAGAGGAGCAGTGCGCAGCGCAAACAGAAGGAGCATCCAAGGCGACTAGAGATTCCGGGTATGTTAACTCTTAGACCCCTTCAGTACTTTTCTCTGTCATGAATGGTATAATGGATGATTTTAATACATTTGAAGCCTCTGAGGAAGAAAAGGGTTGGCGTGAAGTCGCTCTTCACTCATCAATGCATTATGAGGGTGAAATGGGTCAGAACCAGGGAAGGGTTCTAGACGGGCGGAGGAATTGTTGCCATGCGAATAGTCCGGGAAGAAACTTGGGGGGCCAAATCACCCAACCCACTGCAAAGGAAAAGCGGGAGACTGAAGGGAGTGATACGAAAACCTTGTACCTAGCCCAACAATTGATCCGAATGACTGAAGGCCTTCTTAAATTCTTGCATCTTGAAAACGACAAGCATTGTAACACCCAAACAAATGGCAGTGACTGTAGCAGGAGAAGAGGGATAAACACCAAGAAAATTGAGGAGGAAGACAGTTATGCTAAACTTCAAAATCTGACCTCTGTGAATGAAAATTGTCAACAGGATAAGGTAAAAAGAAGGATGGCACGCCCGGGTCGTGGCAGGGAGCGTGGAAGTAGAGGTTGTTTGAGACAGGGGAATCAAGAGGATCGACCAATAAATGCTCCAAGTAGCCAACACAGAGGGAGAAGATCTACTTTGACAGCAATCAAGGATGCTGCCAGAGCTTATAGGGAAGGCACAGATGAAGATATTCGTCAGGTCATTCAAGAAATGGAAGCCAGTGTGATGGAGGAACAGTCTAATTTTGAGATAGAAGAGTGGGCAGATGTTATCAGAGATCCGAGGAATACTCGAGGAAGGTTGACGCTATATGCAAAGACTTTGGAGCAGGTGGCGGGGGAAATGGCCGAAATTGCAAGAGGCATGCCAAACTTGCAAAAAGAAATGAGAAATTTCCAGGTTATCGTGATAATGCAAATGCATCAGAAGCTATCTCAGATGGCTCATACGACTCCAAGCCAGGCTGAACCAATGGATATTCCCATTGATATGGACCCGAATACTAGTGATAGAAAGGAATGATGCTTTAGTGTCTCTTATGTGTTCAGTGAACTTTCTTGCTTTCACTGTTTTATGCATGCTAGTAGCTTACTAAGTAATTTTAGTTGTATAGTGCATATCGCCAGGATGGAAAGACTTGTTAAATTTTGTTTTTGGAATGCATATAGCAAACTAAGGTGGCCAACAGACATGGTTTCCCTTCGACGCAGGTTGAGGCCACCACCAAGATGTATCTAGTCTCTTTGGTTATTATAAATAGAAAAGGAAGGCACTACCTACACTTACAAAAAAACGATCGAGATTGCTTTGACGAGGATCACTCGAACTAGCCATTGGAGGACTTATCTTTAAATAGGAGGTTGTTTGTCAATTGATCCATCCGACCTGAGTCGTGTGCTTAGCAAAAAGCTCTTGTGTAATCTTTTTCCTGGATAGTAAAGAAAGACTTTGGGGTTAGGTTTTTTGGTGTTACTTTTCATGGGAATATTGTAAGATGTGTTGTTTGCATGCATAAATTTTTTCTAAACCCATTGATAATAGCTTCTAAAGAGTGATTTGAGTACAGGTATCTTGCTCAGTTGCTGAGGTTTGAATAATAATCTAAATTTTGAACGTAATAGCAGGTATCTCTATTTGTCTGAAATTTATTATTATTTTTTCGCTCTAGTTTTAATGGTTGGATTGAGATTTGCAGAAAAATCTTGATTTTAGATCATCGGGCGTTAGGGAAGTTTTCAGTTGGACCAGCCAACTCCCGATTCATGTTTTCTGAGGATGTTAATTTTAGGTATGTTCTATGCTAAAGCAATTTATTTCAATTTCTTTTCCACATTAGCAATCACATCAGCATAAAGTAAACTGCAGATAGAACATAAATATAAATCGCAGAAGACAAGCCAAGACAAGAGGACACAAGATGTGGCGCTAGCCAGGGACAAACCCCAATGTGGGGAAACCCTTGATCAATTATTCTTTTATGTTCTTCAAAATTCAATAGAGAAAGTGAGAGAGATAGTACATGTACAATAGAAGTCAATCACTTTGACTTTTGATATCGACATGAGATCAATTGAAGACATATTGCTTCAATTGATTCTCTAAGGTGGCCCGTTCACCTATCATAGTGTTGCATCCCGTCTATTTGCAGCACATTACCATGTGACACCTTGTTGTACTGTCACATGTGTTGAACCTTGATGACTGAGCTGCTCTCATCTTCATGTTGCTCATCATGCTGCATCTTCCACGGTCTTATTCATCATCAAGCTGCCCATGCTCATGATCTCATTCATCATTATGCTGCCCATGCTCATATCATCATGCATCATTTTGCCGCCCATGCTCATATCATCATGTTGCTTATTATGCTACCCATGATCTCATACATCAAGTTGTCTTCCTTCGGAGATAGATGCTCCCGTTGTTTCGGTAGTTCCCGGTAGTTTCGGCTTTTCCGGCTTTTCCGGTATTTCCGGCAATTCCAGTTTTTCCGGCTTTTCCAACAATTCCGGCTTTTCCTTAGGATCTGTCCTCCTACTAAAACCCAAAGACAAGTAGAGAGAGGAAGAGATCCAAGTGTGTATAGAAATGACTTGAAGTCCTCTTCTATTTATACTAAAACATAGAGATTGAATAGACATGACTGTTGGGCTTCTAAGCCTACATAAGTTGCTGGCTGACTTAACAATTTGTCCATAACATAAATAAATTCATAACTTCATAAATACTTATCAGAATCGGATGATCTTTAGATCAATCCTACACCTCTCAATGAGAGGGATCAAAATAAAAATATCAGCTGCCATAAATAATATGACCAACATGGAGTTTGGCCCTAGTTGCCAATTTTAACACTCCCTCTAACCTAGGGAGAACTCCATCCGCTGATCCATATGTCCAACTATACTATCTCTGCCATTAGTGCCCTGCACTGCTCTACTAGCTCTGCTCATCTCTGTTGGCTTTGCTCAACTCTACTCAGCTCTGTTGGCTTTGCTCTGCTCTGCTTAGCTTTGTTGACTCTGCTAGCTCTGCTTTGCTTTGCTCAGTTTTGTTGGCTCTGCTCAGCTCTGTTGGCTCTGCTCTGCCCTGCTTTGCTGGCTCTACTCTGCTCAGCTCTGTTGGGCCTCTTCTGTTCAACTTAGCTCTGCTGAACCATAAAGAAGAAGAATTGATCGAGAATGTGTCATACCATTCTCCACTGACCTGAAGTCAGTCTCAGAGTGCATACCACTAGTCCCAAACCAGTCTCAACCGACCCAAAGTCAGCATCATAGTGGGTACCACTCCTACTACTAGTCCCAGACTAGTATCATCAGTCTCAGAGAATGTACCACTGGTCCTAGACCAGTCTCAACCAACCCGAAGTCAGCGTCATAGTATGTACCACTCTCACTGATCCCAGACCAGTCCTCCACTGACCTGAAGTCGGTCTCAGAGTATGTACCACTGGTCCCAGACCAATCTCAACCGACCTGAAGTCAGCGTCATAGTAGGTACAACTCCTACAGTTGGTCCCAAAGCAGTATCATTGATCCTAGATCAATGAAGGTCACGAGGATGTATCATACCATCCTCCACTGACTCAAAGTCAATCTCAGAGTATGTACCACTGGTCCCAGACCAGTCCTCAATCGATCCGAAGTCAGTGTCATAGTGGGTACAACTCCTACCACTGGTCCCAGACCAATATCATTGATCCCAGGTCAATGAAGGTCATCCTAGCATAGGGAGTACAGTAGATACAGAGATGCGTCCATCGGTACTACTATGGTCCCTATCCTCATTTCCCTGCTCATTGATCAGATGAGAGGTACTTCCCATGAGTCACAGACTGCATGGGTAGGATGCCTTGACAGGAGAACTTAATCAATCCTATCCTCACATGAGAACTAATCATCCTGCTACACAATCGCCATGGAGAACACATCATCCATGTCTCACAGGAGAACTAATCATCCTGCTACACAATCGCCATAGAGAACACATCATCTAGGCCTCACAAGAGAACTAATCATCCTGCTACACAATCGTCATGGAGAACACATCATCCAGACCTCACAGGAGAACTAATCATCCTGCTACACAATCGTCATGGAGAACACATCATCCAGACCTCACAGGAGAACTAATCATCCTGCTACACAATCGTCATGGAGAACACATCATCCAGACCTCACAGGAGAATTAACCATCCTGTCCCACAAGAGAGCGAATCATCTTGTCCCACAAGAGAGCGAATCATCTTGTGCACAGGAGATCGAATCATCCTATCCACAAGAGAGCGAATCATCTTGTCCCACAAGAGAGCGAATCATCTTGTCCACAGGAGAGTGAATCATCCTGTCCACAGGACAGAGAATCATCCTGTCCTAGTGCGCACCACCAGGGGAGGGTCAGTCACCCTGTGGTCGTATGTTGCTCCAGTAAGAACCACAACCCCCCAGAGCTCCTAGAGCTCAATGTATGCAACATGCAAGACCTTTTTACAAGGTCTCTCGACAACTCCAAGTCGTTCGGGAAAATCACAAATTTGATCTTTCCCGGGGGCTCTGACAAAGTGTAGCGACCTGTACATCATCTCAGTGCGATGGAGCCTCCTTGCTCATCGACTTACCATATCCCAGATAAGGCAGTATCTAATGTCTATCTGTTGGAGCAATCATTGAATATGGGATTCCTAAATAATCGAATCCCGCCTCTGGTTGTCACAGAGAATCACAGTGGTATTCATCATGTGTACTCACTGAAGAGTTTCCACAACCAGGCAACTTCATACGAGGTCATACTCATAGTTATGTATCCAGTCTCGGCAGTACTTATAACAACCGATTTCTACTTCCTACTCATCCATGATATCAAAGCAGAATCCAAAGAGAACGAGCACTGAGAAGTGCTCTAGTGATCCTCCACACTGCCTGCCCAGTCAGCATTCGAATAATCATGCAGTTTTCGTATTTCCGGCAGTGTATCTCAATCCATGAGAAATTGTGCCCCAAAGATATCTCAGAAGATTCTTGGCACCAATCCAGTGAGGCTCAACCAAATATGAGCTCACCATCTAACTGCAAAACATATGTCCAGAATCCAACTACCTCTTACTTCTGCAAATGAGAGGGTCTGCACCTGTCAGACATAGGTGCCGGTATGAGAGGTCTGTCATCCACAACCTTCAGATTTGGATCAATTTCACTCCTAGTGAATCTCAGCTTCATCAGACAGTTGTTGATCCTCTCATACTATGTCCGAGGTGTTTTGCTTCAAGCCATAGAGGGCTTTCCACCACCTGCATACGTGAAATTCTCGATCATGAATCTCAAACTCCTCGGGTTGTTCCAAACCTGTGGCATGAGGGGAGAATGGTCCCCTTATAAGATTTTCCTTCGGTACATCTCAGACATGTACCTTCATGCTCTTTTTGAATTCAGGCATACTTCTCACCATTTGACTCACAGACCTTCGGTCCTGTGTCACTAGACATGGTCCCCACTGGACTTCCTGCAACTTGATACAACCCAGAACTCAAAAAAACATCTTCGAAAAATCTATTTTCAAACGCGTACCTTTCCATCGATAAGTGCCACCCTGAACCTTTGATTTCCATTGCTGAAATGGACACGAGGTTCTTCTTGCGATCAGGTACATAAAAGAGATTCTGGGGTTCCTTGCTTTCTTTGAAGAGTCGACCATTTCCTTGATGACCTGCATTACTAGTCATTCCTTTAATCATTGAAGACCCTGGAATGATTGTTATCTTCATCAAGAGATGTGTCCCTGTCGGACACTCTTTTGCATGATGGCCGAACTTATTGCAACCAAGGCATCTGCCTTTCCTTCCACCCTTAGATCTGAACTTCCCAATGAAGTGATCTTCCGTTGTGCCATTCTGATAATATTCTTTGCTTCCACTTCACCATTAGCGAACTTAGAAGAGAGATGTGGAACTCATCGATCCTTTTGTCTTGTCCCTATTGTTTTTGGTGATTGCTCTTTCACTCGCTTGGGCATTGTCTTCACCTCAACTCCGATAACATGTTAATTTTAGGTATGTTCTATGCTAGAGCAATTTATTTCAACTTCTTTTCCACATTAGCAATCACATCAGCATAAAGTAAACTGCAGATAGAACATAAATATAAATCGCAGAAGACAAGCCAAGACAAGAGGACACAAGATGTGGCGCTAGCCAGGGACAAACCCCAATGTGGGGAAACCCTTGATCAATTCTTCTTTTATGTTCTTCAAAGTTCAACAGAGAAAGTGAGAGAGATAGTACATTTACAATAGAAGTCAATCACTTTGACTTTTGATATTGGCATGAGATCAATTGAAGACATATTGCTTCAATTGATTCTCTAAGGTGGCTCGTTCACCTATCATAGTGTTGCATCTCATCTATTTGCTGCACATTACCGTGTGACACCTTGCTATACTGTCACATGTGTTGAACCTTGATGACTTAACTGCTCTCATCTTCATGCTGCTCATCATGTTGCATCTTCCATGGTCTTATTCATCATCAAGTTGCCCATGCTCATGATCTCATTCATCATTATACTGCCCATGCTCATATCATCATGTTGCTTATTATGCTGCGCATGATCTCATACATCATGCTATCTTCCTTCGGAGATAGATGCTCCGGATATTTCGACAGTTCCCGATAGTTCAGGCTTTTCTGGCAGTTCTGGCTTTTCCGACAGTTCCGGCGTTGCTGGCATTTTCGGCTTTTCCGGATTTTCTAGCTTTTCCGGTATTTCCAGCTTTTCCAGTAGTTCCGGCTTTTCTGGCAGTTCCGACTTTTCCGACTTTTCCGGCAGTTCCAGCTTTTCTGGCAGTTCCGGCTTTTTTGACTTTTCCTTAGGATCTCTCCTCCTACTAAAACCCAAAGACATAGAGAGAGGAAGAGATCCAAGTGTGTATAGAAATGATTTGAAGTCCTCTTCTATTTATACTAAAACATAGAGGTTGAATAGACATGACTGTTGGGCTTTTGAGCCTACACAAGTTGTTGGCCGACTTAACAATTTGTCCATAACATAAATAAATTCGTAACTTCATAAATACTTATCGGAATCAGATGATCTTTAGATCAATCCTACACCTCTCAATGAGAGGGATCCAATAAAAATATCAGTGGCCATAAATAATATGACCAACATGGAGTTTGGCCCTAGTTGCCAATTTTAACAGAGGAGCCCAGTGAAATTAATCCCGGGCTTATCATAAGATTTTTTCTTGGTGATGCACAAAGGGTTTCAAGTTAGCACCTCTTAAAATTTAAAAATTTAAATTTTTTGTGCGATATAATGACAGATCTAGCTGAATAGAGCCTGTAGTTTGTAAATTTTGTAATTATTTTTCTAACGTGGGTTTTTCTGGGTTTTTGTTTTTATCATCATACATATTGTTTGGGTGTTTTCTTGTTGTCGTGCAACTATAGATCTGAGGAGGAAATTTGTGTAGAGTTCAAATCTAGGCTCTGGAGGATAAGATCTGGATCTCTGGGGGTTTATCAACATAATTTTACAGGGATATCATTAAAAATTTTGTAGTCCAAGGGTTGTGAAATTTTTAGTTCTGGAAACTTTCATGAGGGTTTCAGGAACAAACCTGAAGCAAAAGGATTTAACATTTTAATCAGAATTTCTGGAAGCATCTTAAGGGATTTTTTGGCTACCATTCATCTGAGTTTTCCGATCTGCTAGCTGGGTTTTCTCCTTTCTCAAATTTTCGATTTTTCTCTCTCTGCTGCCCGGGGTTTTCTTGGTTTTCAACCTTCAGCAAATTTCAAAATTGTTTTTGTTTGTTGCACTGTCACAGCTCCTCAAAACCCTACCTGTCATCATCACTACATTCTGCCTAGCACAGTCTCCTCCCTCAGTCTCGAATTTCCCTCACTATTCCGCCCTTAAAAACCCTCATCATTGCTCCCTTCCTTCACGTCCCTTACCCTTCTCCTCTGCTCGCTGCTCCACTTCCCACCACTGTCGTCATTTCTCCCTATCCTCCTGCGGTTTTACCATCCGCTGCTCCCTCTCATCCTGTGGCCCTCTCTATCACGGCCTTTTTCTTCACACAACTGCTCAACCCTCATTTCTATGCCATCTATCTTCCCATCTGCGTGCTGCATTTTTCCCATCAAACCTATGTCCTCATCCGCAGCTGTTACAACCCTCGTTCCAGCTCTCCTCCCCACGATCCTAGCTCGACCTTCTCCCATCATGCCTACAAGCCATACCCCTGTGTGCATCTCATTCCCTTCTCTTCTTCGTTACCCGCTCCTCCGTCGCCCGCTCCTCCTCCGTCGAACTCCATCCTTGCCGCCATCGTTGTTTTCTTTTCATTTCGTCGAACTGCACACACATAACATAACTCTCATTCGACTTTTTAAATTTTATTTCATTTGTATTGTATATACATTACGTTAGTTTCATTTTTCATTTTTTTTATTATTTGTATATGCATTAGGGGTTAGGGTTAGTATATTTTTTTTTATTTTCATTTGAAATTTGATTTGGTCGTGATTTTTATTTTTCATTTCGATTTGTTTTAATTTGATTTTTGTCTTGGTTGACTTTCGATTTGGTTTTATTAAGTTTGACTTGATTTTTATTTGATTTGTTTTTGTTTTATATCTTTTTATTTTTATTTATGATTTAAAAATGTGTTTTGATTTTTCTTTTCTATTTTCATTTAAATAACATCAAAAAACAAAAATAAAACATTAAAAAATCTATAAAAAATAAAAATAAAAATCTAAAACATTTAAAAAATCTAAAAATAAAAAATAAATTTTGGTGACTTTAGAATGGCTAAGGAATTAAATTAAAAGAGGATTTGCGTTTTCACATTAAAACTTCTAATGTCGCCTCTGAACCATTAAAATTTCAATTCATTAACCCTTTTGATTTACTTTTGTCATATTAAAAATTTAATTCCTTCATTTACCACATTAAATTATTTGCCTAAGGGATAATTAAAATTCAAAGTTAAAGTTACTTGGCGTCATTGGTGTTAAATGTAAAATTTTAATTTTTGTGGTATTGATTTCTCTATTGGAAAGCGCGATTAATGTTTTAGAAAATTATATTGCCTATTCGAAAATAATTCTGGATCTGAGTTCTTAATGAAAATTATTTTAAATCTGGAATCTCTTGCATGATAAAGTTTGAAGCATTCGCATTTGATCGTTCATGATCGTCGCAATTCGTCACATTATAAATTGCTCTGGGTAACTTGTTCTCATTTAGTTTATGGTTAATTGAATATTAAGGCACTGGTCTATAATCATTTCTATCTGGTGGTTGTGTCTTGGTTGTGTTAGTGTTTGATCTATTCATCTCAGTTAACCAAGACTCATTTATATTCGTCAAGTTGTCCATCTCTAAGTCTCCTAGAGCCTGCGTTCCACATGTTATTCTCATTCATTCACCTTAGAGACTACCCTCCTTGACTTGTCTAGGAGAGAGTCTAAATGGAGTGAGTAAGGATTAGAGTGACAACCCTTACTTTGAGCATTGTCGCGGTGCCTAGACACTTTGTGCGACAACAAACCCCATTAAAAATATTAATTATTTTAATATCTCCTCATCCGAGTAGAATTTTTCCAAACGATTTCTGGATTTTGGAGATCTCATGTGCTTTAGCCTCTCCACCAATTTTCATGGCTAGAGCACATCCGATGCTACCACAAATCAACAATACAGAGAGGCAGCAGTGGAAATTAATGTGGCAACTACAGAAGCAGTGGAAGTTGTAGTGCCAATAGTGATTGTACTTGGGCCATTATCCCTAGGACGGGAGCCCAACTTTCTGGAAGCATTTTGCTCCTTTCCAGTTTGCTGGAAACTCTTGGGAGTCTCACACTTCCTTCCAGGTCTTCCTGGTATAGTATTGTATGTACATTGTACACAACATAATACAACGCTTGTTAAAGCTAAATCCCTTGTACTGCTCTTCATGTGATATATTTTATGGTCTTGTAATGATGCTCTGAATTGTCTTAAATTAAGACTTAATCAATTGCGAAAAATAATAGGAAATGTGGATTCACCCCCTCTCAGTATTTCCAACAAAGAGAACGAAAATATCAGCTCCAAAGATATTGAAATGCATTAAGATATCTCCAATAGACAACCAAGAGAAAGGTGTGAAATTCTCTTCAAGAGAGCTAATCCAAGAATGTGACGATGGTCCAATACAAAATGAGGCCTCTCTTATTTATATGAGTTTCTTCAAGTTCAATTTAGCCTAATCTAGCCCCTAATAATATTTTAATGTACAAAATAACATGTCTTTGGTGACAAGCCCACCAAATAGCTCATGAAGTGAAAGATAAGCCATCCAAAGCTAGCCGAAATGATAAAATAATGATAAGAGGGTCGTTGGAAGGCCTGAATGAGTCCTCAAAGTGCCATGATGAAGAGGAGGGCTCCATAAATGATGATCAAGGGGGTGGCCCCTTGATTTCCAAGCAAAACATCATGTGGTGCTCCCAAGTGGCTATGGGGCACAAGCAATGGTCTCATGGGTCTCCAAGTGGCTCAATAACAAGTCGATGCTCCATCAATGAGGGCTAGAAGATGACACATGCCCTCCCATGTCTCCCCAGAAGAGACAAAACCTCATTTGGGCCCTGGATCAGCTGCCAAGTGTCGAGTGCAAATGTGTGGCCGGCTGGGCAACATGGTCCAAGTGCATCATCATCTCTATATGGTTGGGGCACAAACAAGCAATGTGGTGGTGCTGAAGAAGCCCATGGTGTGGCAAACAATGCTCTGCAATGTCA
Organism: Pinus tabuliformis; assembly: GCA_031772625.1. Classification (NCBI taxonomy): domain Eukaryota; kingdom Viridiplantae; phylum Streptophyta; class Pinopsida; order Pinales; family Pinaceae; genus Pinus; species Pinus tabuliformis. Next base: position 120,164,749 of record CM062816.1, read on the forward strand.
GAGGCCCATAGCTCTCAACACTCACCCTACAAGTGCCATTATGACCCTTTGGAGGGCTTGGATCTCGTATAGGGAGACCAAGTCCAAGATGAAGACCCACCTGCAATCCTGTATAAGATCCAATGTGTCTCCTCACCTTCCAATACAATTAATCATTAGTGCAATTGAGTAAATAAGCTTGCTAATCAAGGGCAGAAGTGGACACTTCATAGTGGCATGCAATGTTCCACCAAGTCTCCGGGGCGGCGAGACGCAAGTGCGAGGAGACGCACAAGGGGGACATGTGGGAGTACCCTCAAATTTTAGGGAAATTTAGGGGGGACAGGGGACGTCGGGGTATATAATTTTTTTCCTTTTTAATATATATATATATATATATATATATATATATTGCAAATTCATATTCAATAATGAAAGCATAAATAGAATGATACATACATAATTGAATATAATGAAATACATTGATCCATACTCATCATCCTTACTAATACATATATGATTCATCCATAAACCATGAGATTCAATACTGAAATACTCTGATTCATATTCAGTATTCATTATTCACCATTCTCGAATCTACATTGATTTAAAAATTAAATTCATCATTCATCATTCTAGATTCTAAATTGATTTAAAATTAAAATTCATCATTTATCATTCTAGAATCTAATTAATACTAAGCAAAATAGACTATAATAGACACTGAAATCTAAAGACTGGAATAGTAAATTGATATAACTAAAACTCAAAAACAACGGAGTGATGAGTCTAAAAGTCACTCTAAAGTACACAAAGGGCTTGGTGCTCTTGATTAAATACTAATTCCATACCCTTGTACATGACAAAATGCAATGGAAACATTGCACTCCATCGAATCCTAAATTCCTGATTAATTGATCTAAAGACTAGAATAGTAAATTGATATAATTAAAACTCAAAAACAATGGAGTGATGAGTCTAAAAGTCACTCTAAAGTACACAGAGGGCTTGGTGCTCTTGATTAAATACCAATTCCATACCCTTGTACATGACAAAATGCAATGGAAACATTGCACTCCATCGAATCCTGAATTCCTGAAAAACTGTTAAGTCTGCTGGATTTTGAGTGAGATCTAAAATTCTACTTTCTCCATATGAAATCCAATGAGGTCAAAACCACTCTCAAACATCCTGAGTCATTTCATGGTAATGTTAAAAATTTAAGTAAAAGGATGAAAATGAAAGATAAATGAGAATGTCACTTTTACTTTAAGAATTTAACTAACATTACCATGAATAGCATAGCATTAATAGGGAAACATGGTCAAATACTACGTTTTCCCTGTCATAAATCATTGTTTACAAGCAAATTTAAGGGGGGACACAGAGCCCATTTTGAGGGGGGGACACCCAGGCATCCCCCTTTTGGGTAGTCACGTCCCCCACACTGGGGAAACGTCCCCCCCTACATCTCCCCGCGTCTCCGCAAAAGGGGGACGTGGGGAAATGTTTCCCTAGACGTCCCCCAGTCCCGGGTGCGTGGGATGCGATGGGTGCATGCACCCGACCCTGGGGGACGCGTCCCCGTGGAACACTGGTGGCATGCCCTTCCAAATGGGCTTTAAACATGTACAGATGTTACCTTTCTCGACAAGAGAGGTTAATGAAGGACCCTATTAGGTGGTTTCAACCTCTAAGGGAGTGACAAGTCCATGGAACATCCATTAAATGGTAAGTGTCATGCGAAATAATGTTGCAACAGAGTGGGGACAAGAGGGAAGGCTCCAAGCCACATGCCATGGTACAAGGGTAGATATGATTTAAGGAAGCCCACACATTAGATATATGAATGTAGGAGGGAGAAATCGTGGTACATGAGTTACCTCGGCCTTTGTTTTTCCAACCTTCTTCATATGTTTTTTTCATTTTATTGATTTTTCTTGATTTTACTGCTCGAGACTCAAGGGGATGAGAGCATGATGCGTAATATGTAACAGTGAATACCCCCTTAAGGTGAGGCAAATCATCACCCACCAGGGGTTGGGACAATCATGGATTCCTTAATGATGCAAGGGGCACTCATATGGGCCCTAGGAACCAGGGTGACGGGCATAATGATAGGGAGTAGAGCTCATGTTTGGCTTTTGACCACGCAGCAAGTGCTAAATTCTTTTGTATAGGCCATCTTTTGCATTTTGTGAAACATTTCCTGTTGCATGTGGCCCTATTATGCTTTTATCTTTCTTTTTAGCTGCATCAACCTTTAGGGCATCGTTCCAGAACCAACCCAAGGTGTGGGCTAAGGGAAAGGGAGGTTAACACCTTGTAGACCCAATGGAAAAATGTGGACCCAGATGAGGAAAAATGTGAAAGGGGTTGTAGTGAGCAGAGGGGAGTGAAATATATGGTATTGGGAAATGGGCCACACAATCAAAATCAGGGTTTCGCATGTAGTGCCACTCCTAAATCTAGTAGCTAACAGAAGAGATCTCACAGGACGAAGGTACAAGATTAACTCCCAAGTTGAGGTAAGGGAAAAAGAGTACAATGAAAGCCCATTCTTTCTGTTGAATCCCCCTCCTAAGCCATGCCCAAATGTGCCCAAGAAAAGCAAGCATAAACACCCAATCACATAATGAAAAATCATACCTTCGAGGTTGGAAGGACCACCTTCAAACATATAATCATGATAGATGAGCAGGGGCACACAATGGCTAGTTCAGGTGGCGAAGAATAGTTGCACATCGAGCTATCAAGTGGCTGCAAGGGGTTGTTGGCTGTCGGTTGCAGACAAATCTAAGAGAAAATTTCTCCTATAAGGGTCACACACTGGTGGTGTGTAACATGTGAAACCCTCAATTTTGGGTTTTTTTAGCCCTAGCCGACCCAACTTTTGCCCAATGTTGCCCCGACATAGGAAAAATTGGGTTTTTACCCCTTTTTTAAGACTATAGCCTACAAGGTCAGATAGGCTATTTCGTCATCCATTAATCCATGAATTTGGAGAGGACATTACATGGAGGACCACTTGATGGGAGCCATTACAAGGTCATATACGAGATTTGTTCAAAGCTTCTGTTCTAGAAGATTTACCATTTAAATTGCCAACTTGGAAGAATCTTCACTACTGATAGGGTTGTGGGAAGGTGCTTTTTGTCAAGTGGCATACTCTACAGCATTACAGTTACTGGAAATCATTTTTCTATCCTATGTAGATTATTTGTCTTCAGAAAATAATTACGGAAAATAACAAACAAAATCACTACTGCAATTTTCAGCAATAATAAAAGGAACTGAGAAAATAATGCACACACATAACATTTAGACACCAATGGTTTTGGACAATAATCCCTGTAAACCCTAAAGGGAAAACTAGCGCAGCAGATGATGATTTTATTATTATTCTTCAGCAAAAACTCTGTGATTGCAAATTACAACTACTTGTCGTAAACTGGGAAAGCTCCGGTAATTATTTTTCTCTAGCCACCAGCACATTAAGTCACCTGGAAGGAACTCGACCTCCCTCTACAATACTGTTGATTTGGAGTAGCATTGGATGTGCTCTAACCATGAAAATTGGTGGACAGGCTAAAGCACATGAGATATCCAAGACCCAGAAATGGTTTGGATAGATTGTACCCGGTTTGGGAGATATTAAAATAATTAATATTTTTAATGGAATTCCTAAATATAAACTTAGGGAAAATAAAATATTAATGGGTATTAATATAAAACTGGGTTAGAAGGTTCCAAAAGTCATGGATCAAGCCAAATCTAATCTTAGCCGTTGATTAGAGATTTAATCTCGATCGTTGAAGGACCAATGAGAAAAGTATAAGAGGAGGCTTGAGGGTCAGTTGGAGAACACACCAGAGTGATCAGTCATTCATTTTGCTAGAGCGGGGTTGCTAAGCAAAGTTGAATCAGTGATCAGCAGCGAGGGGCAGTGAGTATGAGGCAGAGAGGCAGAGACAGTACTAAGAGACCAGCGCAGAAGCAGAGAGAGCGAGAGCAGCAGCCAGTCCAGGCTACGCAGAGCCCAACAGAGACAGCGCAAAGGCCAGAGGGACTACGTCATCCACGCAGAGGCTGTTGGAGTGATGCAGAGGGTCCCAGAGGCTGCGCAGTGCCTCAGAGAGCTAACGCAGAGGGTCCTGGGGCTAACGCAGGTCAGCAAAAGGCTAACGCAGAGGCCAAAAGGGCCAGCGCTGAGCTTCAGTTGTGCCGGAGAGGGTTTCATGGGATAGGTTTTTTGAATACCTGTTTCCGAATATAGAGGTATTGTTGCAGTGTATTTTTCTCTGTCGGGTGAGTCGATAGGCACCCTGTTGTACTCAGAAAGACTACATAATAATATAACCCTCAGAATAACTACACCAGTTTTCCCACATTTGGTTTTTCCGGGGACATTTGTCCAAAAATAACGGTGTCACTTGTGTGCCTATTTTCTTTCAGTTGATGATCTGTAGATGTTGTGACTGTATTGTGTTTATTTCGGTATTTAAATGTTTTAAATAACTTGTTCAAAATTTACAAGTAGAAGCAATAAACCAGCAGAATACAGTTTAATTTTCTAACGGATAGACTTAGAAAATTCAACATGGTATCAGAGCGTGGTTGCAGATCACAGGAGAGCTGAAGGCATCAGCTGAGCAGAGCATTTGCAATAGAATCAACTATCCCGAGTGCCAGTAGTTGATCCTTGCAGAAGGAACAGAGGAAGGGTTGACGCAGAGGGACTACATCATCAATCTAGGCCAATGTTGCACGAAGCGGGAGCAAAGCGGAAGCGCGGAAGCGGAAGCGGAAGCGCGGAAGCGGAAGCGGAAGCGCGGAAGCGGAAGCGGAAGCGCGGAAGCGTCATTTTCCAAAAATCTAGGAAGCGAAGCGTCCGCGGAAGCGTCTGCTATATATATATATATATATATTTTTTATATTTTTTTGCATTTATACTCAAAACAAACATCCCAAATACCAAATTAATTGTAGAAGACATGAAAACATGCATATTTTTGCATAAATCAAGATAGATATGGCATCCATGATTCCATTGTAGTTACTAGTATGTACAACAATCATCTATATTCTAGCTATTACAAACATACATCAAATTTTTAAGCATATTATAAAACATAAAACATTTAAGCATATTATAAAACATAAAACATAGAGCATATTATGATTTATCTAGCAAGTGAGCAACTGTCAACATTTGTCATGTCCAAAATTCAAATAATAATGTTTACAAAATATGTCACTTGGTCACCGCCAAGCCAAAAAGGTTCAAAATTCAAATTCACAAGTCTACAAGTCTAATGAGTAATCTATGACAAAAAGTAGTAGATTGTGAATATATCTACTAATCTCTCCTCCTTCCACCACGAATAGAACGTGGTGGCGGGCCTCCACGTGGTGGCAATGAAGAAGATGGTGCCTCTGGAAGTCGTGGCACTGAAACTGATGAAGAAGAACCCCCTGCTGTTGGTGTTGAACCATGGAACCTAGGAACCAAGGGACCAGATGAGGGAGCATCTGCTATATTTATATTTTTTTTTGCTTTCATTTGTCACCCTAACCCAAGGTGGACCCACCCCCAACAAGCAAACTCACCTAAAATTTAAAAAAAAATTGAAAAAAAAACGATTTTCTAAATGCTTTTCCGGAAGCTTTTCTGGAAGCGTCTTGGAAGCGTCTGGGAAGCGTCTGGGAAGTGCCTGGGAAGCGCCTGGGAAGCGTCTGGGAAGCGCCTGGGAAGCGCCTGGGAAGCGTCTGGGAAGCGCCGTACGAAGCGCGCTTCGGCGCTTCCAAATTTCCAGGAAGCGTCTAAAAATTTCGGAAGCGCGCTTCCGGGGGCGCTTCCTGGGCGCTTCCGTACGGGGTGCGCTTCGGGCCTAGGATCCGGGGGGGGGGGCGCTTCCTGCAACATTGATCTGGGCCAAAGAGAGGCTAACGCAGAGGCTAAGGAGGGCAGAGAGAGGCTCACGCAGAGCCACGCAGAGGCCAGGAGGGCTGACGCAGTTGGTTGAGGGAGTTGTTTTGCCGGTGCCAGGATTGCGCAAAGCCAAGAGGCTCAATCCTTTAGTTGCTGGGGCGAAGGAAGCTATGGGCAGTTTGCGGGAGTGAAGCTGGTGGGGTACTATGGTTAGAACAGTACCTAACAGGGCAAGACCAAGGTAGAGGAAGTTGTTGCCGAGGCGGATTTCTAGCCAAGGAATCTGGATAAGTGTTGCAGTTGTACAGATGATTGGAGAGAGGCAACTTGACGGTTGGCAAAAGGATTTCCAGGAGGGAAATCGGAACTCAGAGGGAGTCCAAAAGAGAAATTCCAAATGGGAAGTAGAGAGACTCGAATAAGTCGAACCGAGAACTTCCAGACGGGAAGTAGAGAGACTCAGCAAGAGTTGAACCGAGAACTTCCAAGCGAGAAGTAGAGAGACTCGGAGGAGTCGACCGAAGAGCAGCGATATGGCTGTGAATGGGCTGAGAGATTAGGACAGGCTCGACGGAGCGTCCAACTTTGTGGTCTGGAAGGCCAACATCTTGTCCATTCTAGACAGACATTGTATCAAGGGCTTCGCCTTGAGTGTGATGACTATCCCAGTTGACCCGATAGCTAATGAAAGGTACGAGGAGACAATGGCTAAGGCAAAGTGTATCATCCTTGATGGAGTCACTCCTTCGTTTGTCGCCTTCTGCAACGATCAGCTCTGTCTCTCAGGACAGCGAATTTCTGTTGTTGCTCTGCTCGAATCAGTGTTTTACAACTCGGCCGAGTTGAAACCGAAACGGCCGTTTCGGACCGAGTCAAACCCCAAAACACTGACCCGGCCAGCAACCCGGCTCGGCTGACCGAGTCATAGCTGACTCGGTCAACCCGGCCGGGTCCGTATTGACTCGGCCGAGTCATTAAAAGCACGGCTGGGCAGCGTATTTTATGAATTAAATTCACTTTTTTGTTGTTTTTTTGGTAAAGTTAAGTAGGGTTTGTGGATTCCAAAGGGTAATGGTAGATTGTTAAATGCTTTTGGGGTCCATTTCCCCCTCCCAAACTCTATTTAAGACAGCCAAATGCTCTCATTTCACTCACAGCAGTCTTATGCATTTGAGTGAGAGTCTTCTTTGAGAGTTAGTGAGCAGTTCTTGAGCTTGTTTTGGAGCAGCAGTGAGGAGTCTTGGAGGAGCATTGTAGCTGGAGTGAGGAGCTTCTTGGGCAGCCATTTGGAGCAGCATTGAGGAGCTGATTCTTGGAGCAAGCTTGAGGAGGCAGTTTGTGCCTGGAGGTATTTTTTTCCACCTCTATAAATCTGTTTTTACTTAGTAAATTTTAGGTGCATATCAAAATAGCTTACAGAGTGTTTTTAGTCAAATAAATGAACATTGAATCAATTTTTTTTTTTTTTTCATTTTCAGATTGTTTTCCTAGTCAAAAAATGGCACCTAGAGCAAAAGATCCTGCTTGGGCATATGTTGAAATGGTTGATAGTGAGATGTGTTGCAAGTTTTGCCATAGGAAAATTAAGTCAGGTCCTGGGGGGATTCATAGGCTGAAACAACACTTGGCAGGGATTAAAGGCAATATTACTGCATGTCCCTCTGATCAAATTGGGGAGATTAGAAAGAATTTGGTGGAAAGCTTTGAAAAATTTAAAGAAGAAAAGACTAGGCAAAAAGAGATACAGGCTGAAATTGGGAGGAAGAGGGAGATACAAAGAATGATGGCTGCCAACCCCCACTATGAGTTTGAGGGTTCTTCCTCTATCCCTCAAACTGATGCATCAAACCCTTTCCGTTATGTTCCTCCCTCTTTTGCTTCTGTTCAAGATAAGGGAAAGGGTAGAATGAAGGGTGATGGGACTATCAAAAGTTTTTTCACTCACTCAGGCTCCTCTCCATCAGATGCACATGGTCCTGAAGTTAGTATTAGTAAAGGTCTTGCTCAGCCCACTTTAGATGACCATTGGAAGAAAGAATTGAGGGAGACTGCTTGTGACTACATAGCTAGATGGTGGTATGATGCTGATATCCCCTTTAATGCTGCTCGTTCACCATATTATGAGCCTATGTTTGAGGCCATACATGCTGCTGGAAAAGGCTTCAAAGGCCCTACTATGCAAGAACTAAGGGGGTTTCGTTTGCAGAAAGAAATTCAATCAATTAATGAGTATTTGCAAGATTTCAAGGAATCATGGGCAAGAACAGGGTGTACCATCATGTCAGATGGATGGACTGATCAAAGAAACCGTACCATCATAAACTTTCTTGTCTTCTGCCCACAGGGAACCATGTTTTTAAAATCAGTTGATGCATCTGATAAGGTAAAAGATGGCCACTTGTTGTTTCAGCTATTGGATGAGGTTATTAAGGATGTGGGGGTGGCTAATGTTGTTCAAATCATCACAGACAATGCCTCTAACTATGTTCTTGCTGGTAGACTGTTAGAGGAAAAACACAAGACCATCTTTTGGACCCCATGCGCTGCACATTGCATAGACCTCATGCTTGAGGATATTGGAAAATTAGATTGGGTCAGAAACACTGTAGATAATGCCAAAAGCATAACAAAATTTATCTACAATCATACACTGGTTTTGAGTCTCATGAGGAAACACACTGGAGGCAAGGATATTATTAGGCCTGCCATCACTAGATTTGCTACACATTTTTTGACATTGCAATCTATGCTTTCCCAACATAGAAACTTGCAAAAGATGTTTTCCAGTGATGAATGGAATCAAAGCAGTTGGTCTAACAAACCAGAAGGCAGAGAATTGAAAAGGAAAGTCCATGATGAAACTTTTTGGAGAAAGGCAGCAGAGATTGTGAAGCTTGCTGAGCCACTAGTTAAGGTGTTGCGGTTGGTGGATGGGGAAAGGTTGGCTATGGGCTTCATTTATGAGGCTATGGATCAAGCAAAGGAGCAAATAAAGACAGCATACAAGGATAGAGTGGCAAAGTATGGGCCCATTTGGGCAATCATTGATGAAAGATGGAACAATCAACTCCATCGCCCTATACATGCAGCTGGGTATTTTTTGAACCCACGGTATCATTATAAAGCTAAGGAGTCAGGAGCTTTGAGGGGGGAGGTCAGAGATGGACTGGTTGATTGCATTGAGCGCATGGTCCAATCGGAGTCTGATCAGCTGTTGATACATCAGCAGGTCACATCCTTCAGCAATGCAACAGGTACCTTTGGGAAGAACCTAGCAAAGATTGCAAGAGAAGCAGATGAGCCAGGTAAACAAAAATTTCAATTTTCAATTTCTTAATGGTTTTACTTTTTTTATTAAAGTTTGTTAAATCATTTATAATTTGAAAGTTAGATATAATTTGTAATTTTGTTGAGCTTCAGCCTTCATCTAACTCATAATTCATTACACTCCTATGTTTTTTGCAGCACAATCGTGGGAGGCCTTTGGTGGCCAGTGCCCTGAATTGCAAAGGTTTGCAATTCGTATTTTGAGTCAAACTTGCAGTGCATCTGGGTGTGAGCGCAATTGGTCTGTCTTTGAGAGGATTCACACAAAGAAGAGAAACCGTTTGGAGCAAAAACGGTTGAATGATCTAGTTTTTGTCCAATACAACCTTCGGCTCAGACGGAACCAATTGCTGAACAAAAGACCTGATTCAGATCCCATTGTGTTGGAAGACATTGATCCAACATCAGATTGGGTAGTGGAGAGTCGTCTACCAGAGTTTGATCCTGATGAGGATCTTGAGATTGATCAACTTGATGTTGAACATCCACTGCAGCCCGTTCAGTTGAATGCAGATCCCCATCCACCAGCCTCAGTCTCACAGCCAGCTAGTAGGACTCCAGTTGTAGGTGCTTCGCCTTCCTCTGCTCAGCCACGACAGAAGCGCAGCCGCATTTGTACTCTATCTCAGCTTGCATCTGCTGCACAGCCTAGTGGTACTGGCACCACCTCTACAGTTGCAGTTGGAGACGATGATGATGAGGAGGAGCCATGGGGCCCCTTGTCTGACTCTGATGATGATGATCCAGAGATTGGTCGAGATGATCTTGGCTCCTCTGGCAGTAGCTACTAGCCTCCTTGGTTATTTGTATTTTGTTTTGACTCTTGAGTCTTTGATCATGTATGACAGACTACAGTAACCAGTTGACTATGTATTTACTATTGCCATTGGGTACCATTTTGATATAATGGATTGGTTCATGAGCCTACTTTGATCATATGTTGTCTTCCATGTATATTATAATGTTGTGTGTTTGGAAACTTGAATGAAAATCTTTAAAATTATGTTTAAAATATTTAAAATTATGTTTTTTTATAAAAAAAATAAATATTTAATGTATTTTTTACAACGACCGAGTCATTGAAATCGAGCCGGCCGAGTCATTACCGAGTCGGAGTCGGAGTCGGAGTCGATCCTCGGCCGAGTCGGAGTCCGAGTCCGAGTTGTAAAACATTGGCTCGAATGATGTCCTCAGTTCTCCTATGATCTGCAACCACCCTCTGATACCATGTTGGAATTTCTAAGTCTAACCCATTAGAAACCCTTCATGTACTTTCTGATTTATTCCTAACTACTTGTTCTGTTAATTAACAAGTTATTTACAATGTAAATATTGGAAATAAATACAAGTACATGCTCAACACATTACATATCATCAACTGAAGGAAAAAAAACAAGCACACAAGTGACACTGTTGTTTTTGGACCAATGTCCCTGGAAAAACCCAATGCGGGAAAATCGGTGCAGCTATCTGAGGGTTTTATTATTATCCAGTTTCTGAATACAATCTGGGATTCTGGGTACCAAAATCGGCTCACCCAACAAAGAATAATCTCGACAGTAGTACCTCTTCTTCGGAGACTGATGCTCGGTTTGAAACCCCGGATAAACACTTCGATAGCTCCTTAGCTCCAATCTACCCCACGAAAAACCCCAACGTCAGCCTTTAGGCATTGTGTCAACCTTTTCTACCCTCTGCGTCAGCTTTCCCGACAGTTCCCAGCAGTTCCAACTCCTGCCCTCTGCATCAGCTTTCCCGGCTCTTCCGGCAGTTCCGTTGTTCCCGGCAGTTCCGACTATTCCCAAAAGTTCCAGCTTCTGTCCTCTGCGTTAGCTTTCCCGACTATTCCAGCAGTTTCGGCTGTTCCCGGCAGTTCCAGCTTTTGCCCTCTGCGTCTGCTTTCCCGGCTGTTTCGGCAATTCTGGCTTCTGCGCTAATCATCCCAGCACTATCTTTGCCTCTCTGCTTCTGTATTCACTGCCCCTCAGCTACAACTCTAATCACTCCCTTAACTCTCTCAACAAACCCAGCCCTAGAAAGTTGAATCTTGATCTCTTGGTGTGTTCTCCAAGTGACTCTCAGGCCTCCTCTTATACTTTTCTCGTTGACAAATCAACAGCCGAGAGTAAGTCCCTAATCAACGGCTAAGATTAGATCTGACTTGATCCATGACTTTTGGACCATTCTAATACAATTTTATATTAATTCACACTAATATTTTATTTTCCCTGAGTTTAGACTTAGGGACTCCATTAAAAATATTAATTATTTTAATATCTCCCAAACTGTTTAGAATCTGCCCAAACCCTTTTTGGGTATTGGAAATCGCATGTGCCTTAGCCTCTCCACCAAATTTCGTGGCTAGAGCACATTCGATGCTACCCCAAATCAACATCATGTCGGCTTGAAGAGGAGGGACAAACCTCTATTTATAGAGGTTGTCCACTCCTCAAAAGGAAAAGGAACGTCACTCTGAAATCCGCAAGAAAGAAGAGGGCTAAAAAGAACGAAGAGAAGACAAGGAAGAGGGCTACAAGGGCAGCGTAATAAGAAGACAGAACAACGAAGGAAAGGAGGACATTTCTGAAGCAAAACAATCACATGTGCGAGGTCAAGGAAGGTCTGACTGTGGCCATTGCAGCAGAAAAGTATAGGTCAACATATCTCATTGTTTTGGGTGCAAACAAAGGTCTACCAGGCCTCTCTCTACCAGCGAAGGAGGAGATCTCATAAACAAAGGAAGAAGGACCAAGATCAAAGTTGAAGGGACTATTTTCTAGGGCAGAAAACAGTCACACGTGCGAGAATCAGAATTATGTATGCAGTCATAATAGCCCTACATCCAAATTAGTTTATTGGTGGAAAGAAAATTATGTATGCAGTCATAATAGCCCTACATCCAAGTTAGTTTATTGGTGGAAAGAAGAAAGGAATCTTCATAAGAAGAAGGGTTTCATCAATAGTGTCTTCTCTAGAGAAAGTATAACAAGGTTGAAAGAAGAACAAAGTGCAAGAAGAAGGAGAACAAAGTGCCAGAAGACAGAAGTTTATGTGTCGGAAGTTGCAACGTAGAAAGAGGAAGAATTTGACTTATGCTTGGAGGATATCCTAGTCAAGGGTCTAGGGTTTGGCAGTGATTCAAATAAGAAGCTTCAATAAGAGAAAACTTACAAAGGGTTTTCCTCTCAAGAGTGGAGAGGTTTTGTCCCTGGTAGAGAGCCAAGCTTTGTGTTCTTGTTATTTTGTTTTGGTAGCAGTTTGATGAAGTACACACATATACACTAATAAAAAGAAGAAGAAGCATAGCTAACAAGAAAAGTAAAAAGACTCCACAAATTGCTATCAAGGAACGAAGAATCATCACAACACTACTTTGCCCTAGATTCTTCAACAAAATAAAACTTCTATGCTAGACTGGTGCCTCTCCAAATTGCCAAGCCAATCACATAAGAACAAGCTTTTTTCTCCACAAATCTACTCAATCTTTCTTAGAGGTACTATGGCTCAATTTTATGGCTAGTTTAGACTCTGCCCTCGGCCCTTTTAATCTCTGCTCACTTGGTCAAGGATCCTGAGGTCCTCGGCCTTCATCCTTTAAGCCTCGACCTCCATTACCAACTTGATTTTTGAGCACACGTTATGACCAATCAATCCTAGAGGCCCTCGATTTCCTTCTACTCACCTCAGCCCTCAAATCTAGGGCTTGATTCATCTTTGCGACTTCTTCTCTTAGTTATAGTTGAATGCAACCTCATTGTACATAAATTGGCACCTTTCAACCCCCCTCAACCTTTATAGAACAAGAGTATCTCCGCCTTCCTAGGGCTCTCTTAGCACAAGAGCAATTACATCTTCTCTTGCACTTCATGTCTCATGAAACTCATCTGAGTTTCCTTAAATACTTTTCTTTGGGTCACTTAGGAAACCTTCTAAATCTAGGGTTTTCATGTATTTCACCCTTAGAATAAATTATTATTTCTTTCTTGGTCCTAAACCCCTTACTTGGGTCCAAAACCCCATTTCAGGTAAATCACCCAACAAACAACTTATTTATGGGTTGTCGTCTCTCGGAAATACCTTCCAAGCTACCCAAAATCTAACATAAGTTTCTTGGAGTTAGGTGTGTTAGGGTGTTGAAATTTCTAAATGTGACACATTAGAAATCCCTACTACATCTTTTGCTTTAAATTCTCCTACTTGTTTATTACATTAACAAGTTATTTATAAATATAAACACTGAAAATAAACACAGATGCAGCCTTAACTCATATACAGATCAGCAACTGAAATCACTGAGACAAACACACAAGGGACACCGTTATTTTTGGACAATTGTCCCCAGAAAAACCCAATGTGGGAAAACCGGTGCAGCAGTTCTGAGGGTTTTATTATTAAGCAAATTCTTGAGTACAACTAGGGTGCCAGAAATGGCTCACCCAACAGAGATTGTCACAGCAGTAATACCTCTTCTCAGAGACAAATATTCAGCTTCCCAGCTCTAGTCAGACCCATGAAAATCAGTCTGGTGCTTCCTCTTGGCTCTGCGTCAACCCTGCTAGCTTCAACGCAACTCCTAAAGCCTCTGCGTCAGCCTCCTAGCTCTCTGTGTCGTCTCTTGGCCCTTCTGCATCACCCATGCAGGCCTCTCTGCCTCTGCGCAATCCCCAGTTGGCTCTGTGTAGCTCCTCCTACCTCTTCATAGCTCTAACAACCTCTGCATTAGCCTCTTCGGTCTCTGCGCTGCCCCTCTGGCACTATCCTTGCCTCTCTACTATGTACTCACTGCCCCTCACTGCAACAGATCACTTGTTCGAATTTCTCAGCAAACCCCACTCCAGAAATCGAACTGACTGATCTCACTTGGTGTATCTCCAACTGACCCTCAAGCCTCCTCTTATACTTTTCCTGCTGAGTCTTCAACGGCTAAGATTAGATTTGGCTTGATCCTCATCATTTAGAACCTTCTCACCCAATTTTATATTAATACCCATTAATATTTTAATTTTCCTAAGTTTAGACTTAGGAACCCCATTAAAAATATTAATTATTTTAATATCTCTCCAACCGAGTGGAATTTCCCAGAACGATCTCATCTTACGTGCCTTAGCTTCTCCACCAATTTTCATGGTTAGAGCACATTCGATGCTACCACAAATCAACATAGGGCAGTTGCCAATCTTACCCATGTTGGGAAATAGTTAGAGTTTCTTACGAGGCAGCAAAAGAAGCCTACTTTGGAGTTGCAGAGCAGTCCTCTTCAACAGTGGTATAGTACATAGACAAAGTTTGCAGTACCATGAATCCACATTTGCATAGTGGGGAGGTGATTTGGTATGAGGAAGAAGGAGCCAACTCTTTCCAGTTGCTTTTATAGGTTGACTAGGATCATGAGATAGAACTCTAATATATAAGCACTGCAGTTGAAATCAGAGTAGTGCAACATCAGCATGGTGAGAATATTCCTTGTGTTGGCATTTATACACAAGGTCTTTTTCAGGGTGTGTTGATAAATAAGATGATGGAAGACACATTCCGTGGAAGGTTATGGACTCTAAAAATAATATCAATCTTGTTAATACTTCCTATTTTAGAAGTTTATTTCAGTTGGTATTGAGAGAGATTATGAGTTGGTATCCCACTAAGTTAGTGATGCTTGGAAAGATACTTCTAGCTAAAGGTATAGTGCAGCAGGAGCCCTCTTATATTTGGTATGACAGATCCCAAATGGGAAACGGGATCCAAGTGGATCATGTCATCATGTGGCATAGCTTGAAGGGATGTCAAGAATTCATTTGATGCAGCAATGATTTCTCAAATTCAGTCAAGGTGAGATATCACCTGCAGTAGGATCATATAGATCTTTTGACAGAATGGTGGGGCGCATTATTGAGTTTATGGAGAGCATGGATGACATTGTTACAGGTATTTTATCTGGGAGACCAGCAGCGTGCAGAGATTGGGTATTCCACTTGGGGATGGAGCATTCAAATAATAGGTTTGCCTCTAAGTCGAGGGTTGGACACCTCCAGGATGATGGGTATACAATAGAGGACGACATCATCTGCTAGTCCCTAAGTCCACATTCAAGGGCAAGACAGTGAGAATGGTCCATGCTTCACTAATGGTAGTGCATCTTGGAGATTGCCACATTTATAATCAGGTCAAAGAGAGGTTCTATAGGAAGGGCTTCGAAGGTGTTATATCAAGTGATGAGATGGAATGTATGACTTGTCAAAAGGGCAAATTGAGGCATGGTTGTTTGGCAGACTTATTGCAGAACTTGCTTAATCTAGATTTGGAATTGGTGAGTGTATCTGTGGACCTTATAATAGGCCTACCAAGGTTGCAAGGTTGTGATTACATTGATAGAGTATTTGACTGGGTGACCAAGTTCGCACGTCCTTTCATGATTCCATCAGAGTATAGGTAAGCCCGAGGGGTAGGATTGTTTGGCAATGAAGTGTGCAAACCCCATGGGATGTCTAGGTATACTCTCAGCGACCAGGATAGTTGGATCTCCAGTGTGCATTGGCAAGATCTTTTCAGGTGGGATGGCATTGGTATGACACAGTGTCAGGCATGGTATGGTGAGGATGCTCTCCATTTGGTGGATTGGGTTCCAAGGGAGCAAATGATTAGCACAACAATGACACCCCCACTGGCACATGAGGAGATATGCCCTTCAGATTTACTAGGAAGGATTCTAAGGGATGGTTCACACTATAGTGGATCCACTTGTGGCCGGATGATACAGTGGTATATTTGGGACCCAGGTATCAAAGGATTTATTGATGGTTGGATAGTATAGTGGTATGGAGTGACATAGTGGTACATTTGGGACCTGGGTATTGATATGCAGGTTATGGCATTGCTTGAGGACAAGCAATCTTGAGGGAGGACTGTCATGTCCCCTTCAAAATGATTATTACAGGGGAAATGATTGATTTAATTAGATTAAAATGTGGCTATGAGAACAAGGAAGACTTTATAAAGTCACATTATTATGTATTTACATGCCCACAGAATTGGCACGCATGGAATACTTACCCATGGTATTGGGATGGCCAAAAATTATAAAAGGGAGCTCAAGATCATTCTTTAGGTGGGGTGGATGGATGATTTTCCTTATTTGATTTTGAGCCCTTGTGGTTTAAGGAAGGGGTAAAACCTTATCCGTAAGGAAAACTGGAAAATTGGTTTCAAAGTTGAAACTTGAAACTATACACCCTAACCAATCTAAGAAGAATCACTATGGATTCTTCATTGGAGCATATTGATTGGCAAGATAGGTTTGCCAGAATGTTGAGGTTTTAATTTTGTCAAGAGATTTCATTTGTTTTGCAGGGCATATTTTATTCATGAGGAGATCTCCATTTTGTATGCAGTGCCAAAGCTGATTTGAAAAAAAGAATATTATAGTGAGGGCCATGGTTTTCATTAATCCATGAGACAAGTTCATTAGAGCAAACGGTTTTATCTTTGAGATTAATTATAAAAATGAGGGATTCATAAATTGTGAGTACAGCATCATTAGTGCAAGGAAGGCCAAGCCTATTAATTTCTGGGCATTAAATCTGTCATATGATAGAGGCTAAGGTGCCATATTTTGAAGGAGGTAGCGCTGGTTATCTTGGAGATCAATTTACTAAAAGGGTAACTTCTGTAATGCAAGGAAAATCACTCCTGGATAGCAGATTTCTCTCTGTGAGCAGACTTACTAAATAGCAGCATTCTCTGTATTAAAATTACAGCCACCTTGTGCCATAGCCACGACAAGACAAATATATGTTTAAGCAGCCCAAAATTCACATAATCCACCAGGCCGAGTTGCTTTGTTTGCTGGGCAGTGGAATGGTTTATCATTGGCAACAGGGTAATAAAAAGACTTCAAGGAATTGGAGGCAGAATACCTCAGCTCTGAGGGCCAAATCTTCTTGTGCAGAGACAGCAATCAAACTCAGTAATCCCTATTTTCTACAGGCAAACATTCTCAGGTTTCCATGATATTTTGTAACCAGATTTGACATGAGAATCTTTCCTTCAGTTTTTAATAAATAAGTGGTGAGTTGCACATGCTTAATATGCTGTGCATATGATGCTGAGGTTTTCTATTTAACTTGCATGCAAAATATTTGTCAAAATAGTGCTGCCCTTTTATCTATAGGCAAACTGTTTGAATAATCTGTTTGTCAAAATGGCTGTTAATAAACTGTTTGATGAATTGTTTCAATGAGTTAATGGACCATGTAGTGGTTGGATGTATGATAAGTGTTTGACAGAAGGCTTCAATGAGCATTTTGATTATTGCAAAAGTTTAATTTGGCACATTTAGGAATTATTATAGTGGCTGATTGGGCAATCCCAAGGGGTATTAATTATTGTCCATTGTTGCTGCTGTTTTATCATATTTCATAACATCCCTGAGGTTGAAAATTCAGAGTGTTAAAATCCAGGTAACCTCTAGCACAGAGGTGAAATTACTGAAGTTGCATTAATTGCCCTAGATCAGGAGATTTCCACAAAGAGAAACCTTGAAACGGTCCCTAAACTGTACTTTTGAAAAACCTAAAAACATTGTCTTTCTTAGCCATATTTTACGAGGATCAATTTGAGAGATAGCAGCATAAATTATTGTTTGGATTCAACTACGAGGGTCGAAATTCAAAATAAAGAATCACCGGTAAGAATGGTATAAGTGTTCAAGTTAATGGCATAGGTACCACTCAAGTTAATAACGGGGTCCTTGATAATGTCTTAAATCTGGATAATATGAGAGGAAACCTCTTCTTGTTTATAAATGTGCATGAAGGAGTTATAAACTTCAGTTCATGTCAGTACAAATATTGGTGATAACTATAAGACAATTGCTCCAAGGAAAGCTGATCATAATGCAGGTTTATGTAAGTTCCTTGTTTCCTCTTAATCCAAGTCTCATTCATATTATGCTTTTGGGGCTCAGACTGAAAATAATAGTTGGTTGTGTCATGCCAGATTGTGACACATGAATTATGGAAAATTACAGTGAATGTACAGGTTAAATACTGTAAAAGGTTTGCCTACTATATCAACCACTAAAGGTGTATGTGAAGGATGTGCATTAGGAAAGAACCACATGGAGAAAATCAATATAGGGAAAGCCTGGAGCATAGAGCTCTCACTGCAGCAGGTCCATAGTGATATTTTTGGCCCAATCAATAATCCTACAATTAAAGGATCCAAATACTTGCTAAACTGGACATCATCCTCTCTCTCTCTCTCTCTCTCTCTCAGCTCTGAGATGTCAAGTCTTCAAGCCTCAGACTCACTCCTTGTATCACTGAACCTATGATACTGTGTGTGTATATATAATCTATGATACTGTCTGTGTATATATAACCTATGACACTCTGTGTGTGTGTGTGTATACACAGTATCATAGGTGCACCTAGAATACTTATCTAGTGATTAGCTTAGATTAGCTTAGGTAGACCTAGTGATTAGCTTAGCTAAATACTTATCTAGGCTGCACCATTTCTTTTGATTTCTTTATCATGCTCTCAGCATTTCCTAGGAGTTGTATTTGCACTCTACATTCCATTCATAATGGATGTATTTTCTAGTCCCATTGACCTAGCTTTGTGGCCATTTGTTGGAAATTAATAAAATTATCTTATCTTATTGAATTGATGATTGGACAAGAAAGCTATGGTCTATTTCTTTAAAAAATAAAACTGAAATATTTGAGATGTTTAAAGAGTTTAATGCTTTGGTTGAGAATGAAAGTGAAAAGAGGGTAATATGTTTGAGTAAATAATGGAGGTGAATATACTAGGAACAAAATTGAGAAATTATGGTGCTAAATATGGAATAAAATTTGAAAGAATTGTTCCAAAGACAATGGCAAAATGAGGTCACTGAAAGAATGAATAGAGCTTTGTCAGAAATGGTAAGGTCCATGTCGCATTCAAAGGGCTTAAAATATAATTTTTGGCGCAATTGCATGTGCTACACACGTTTTAAGTAGGGCTTCCACTAGAGCATAAGGGATGTAAAGCCACAGGAAAAATTAAGTTGTCAAAAGCCTACACCTACATAATTCAGAGCAATCGGTAGTTTTTGTTGGGCATAGTTATGTGCTACACATGTTTTGAGTAGGGCTTCCACTAGAGCATGAGGGATGTAAACCACAGGAAAAATTAAGTTGTCAAAAGCCTACACCTACATATTTGAGAGCAATTGGTAGTGTTTGTTCATGGGAAAAGAGTTAAATCTTGAACCTAAGAGAGAAATGCATCATTGTTGGTTCTAGTGAGAAGTGCAAAACCACCAGGTTGTAAGATCCAGATATCAATGATGTGTTTGAATCAAGGGACATGAGGTTTGATGAAGATTCATGTCCTTATAACTTTCATATCTCTGTAAATACTCCTTCAGTTGAGTTGACTGAATTTGTATATGATGATGATTTGCTTGCTTCTAATGGTAATGATGGCATGGATTCTAATAATTCTACATAACCTAATTCAAATTCTAGTCATGAATTAGTTGATCATCCCTCTTCTAGATGAGGATGTCGATATTTCTTCTTCTACTTCTAGTAATGAATTAGTTGATTAGTGCTCTTCTATAAAAGGATGTGGATAATTCATCTTCAAATGATGACAGCCTCATGTTGATACATCTAATGTTGGCACTAATGACACAAATAACAGCAATAATTTGTCCAAATGAGTTGCAGAGACTGTTGAGGCTAAAGATGATGGAGGTAGTCCTTATAAACCAGAAGAACCAAATGGAAAAGGAATCATAATCCCATCGCTAAGGTAATAGCTGCAAAAGATCCAACGAATTATCAAGAGGCTCAAGGTAAAGAAGAATAGGAAAACACTATGAAAGAAAAGTATAATGCGTTACTTAAAAATAGAACTTTGAAGTTGGTGCAACTTCCAACATGTAAAAATATGATTGGTTGCAGAAGGAAGTCAAAAACTAAATATAATTCTAAAAAGCCAGTTGATAACATAAAGCAAGACTAGTTGCTAAAGGTTTCTCACAAAATGAAGGCATTGATTATGAAGAGATGCTCACTCCAGTTCCAAACATGAACACCATAGAAATATTATTTTCCTTGGCAAGAAGTTTAAAATGACAAATTTATCAAATGGATGTAAAAATGCAATCTTGTATGGTGATATTCATGAGTAAATATATGCAGCTACCACCTAATTTTGTTGATGAAAAGAATCCTAAATATGTTTGCAAGTGGATAAATCTCTATATGGTTTGAAACAGAGACCTAGAGTGTGGAATGATAAAGTTGAGGATTGGTGTGAAAAAATGTAGATCAGATCCAAACCATTATTTAATGAGGGAAAAGAATAAAATATTAGTTATGATTTTTTATGCAGATGATTTGGAGATAATTTGAAGAAAACATTGTTGAAGAATGTAACTATTGTCGGTCTTCATAATTGTATTTGAGTCATGAAAAAGAAAAACTATTTATAAAAGAAATTTTTATTAAGGCATGGGTTTCATGCTTGGGTCAATGGTCAATAGGTCAAAGCACTCATTGAGTGCTCTAGGATTCTTTTGTTGAGTCAAAATCAAAGTTATTATGTAAGAGACCCTTCTTAGGGCTCATTGTGTCAAAGAAAGAACAATTGTTTTATTGTCAAAATTAAGTCTTATTCCTCCATCAAGTCGACCTCATGATCAGACTCGTCCACTTTGCAAAGACCATATATATAGAGCATTCGACCTTGTGAAGTGACACCGAATTTTTCATCATCTTTGATCTGCAATTTCAACAGAAAGAGGAGTTCGATATAGAAGGATGTTTCTTATGATTACAGGACCGAAATTTCTTATGATTACAGGACCGAAAGTTTCTTATGATTACAGGATCAAAGCTTGTCAAAAGAATTGCAAGACCAAAGTTATTTATGGTTGCAGGAGCCGAAGGTACAAGAGAATAAAGAGGGTCGAGTATCCTAAAGAATTATTTGATGTAGACTTATGAAGAAATGAATGAGCAGATGGTTTACTTCTTGAAAGGCTGACTTGATGGATGGAGGATGTTCTTAGTCTAAGTCAAAAGGGTCTTGGTCATCTCAACTTGATATTACTAGTAGAAGAGTTTGACTGGGTTTTGCCCCTTGTTGGGGGTTTTGCCCTGGCTGAGTGCCTACATCTTGTGTTCCTTTTCTTGTGTTCCTAATCTTCATTTGTTTTGGCATTTGTCTTGACGATGGAAAGAATAATAATATAATGAAAAGAACTAAAAGACATCACAAGAACTTGTCAAGTTAAGGAAAATTATTTAAAGAACCCTAATCTAAATGATGCCCTAGATTTCTCAACAAACATTTGATATGACTGATCTTGGTCTACCTCATAATTTTATTGGGATATATATTGGGTGACTTAATGATGGCATTTTTCAATCTCTATCAAAACATGCTCTTGATGTACTTCAGAAAATTAGAATGAGTTATTGTAAAAGTGCTCCTCTTCTTTATAATCTCGTGTGAAGTTGTCAATAGTTTTTCATTCCAAAGAAGTTGATTCTACTGTGTATGGACAGCTTATTGGAAGTCTGTTTTAACTTTTATTTGATTCATTTTAGGCCAAATATATGCTTTGTAGTTGATTTAGTTGCTAGATATATGCAGAATCCAAAGGAAAGCCATTGGAAGGTGACTAAGATAATTTTGCAATATATCAAAGGGGCAGTGGGATTCAATATTCATACGGAGGGGAAATTTTGTTTCTTGGTTATACATAGCAGATTTGGGTCGTGATCCTAATGATAAAATGTTTACCGCAGGTTATATGTCTCCACTGGGTACAGTTCCAATTAATTGGTCAAGTACAAAGCAAAATGTGACCTCTCCATCTTCTTGTGAGTCTAAATATAGAAAAGCAAAAGATGCTAGGAAGGAAGCAGTGTGGATCGGGAATCTCTTATATGAGCTCTGGACTTGTTCAAAGGATGGCTACAAAAATCAGATGTGACCACGACGATGCAACTCACTTGGCAAAAAATCCAATTTTTAATATGAAGAATCAAGACTAAACATGTAGAGCTAGAAATTCAATACCTCGGAATCTTGTGGAGGATAGCATTGTTAAAAGTGTGTTTTGTACAAGTCAAAAACAAGCAGCAGATAACTTCACCGAATGTTTGATAGAGGCAGAGTTAATGAAGTTAAGATATATGATAATTTAACGCCACCTTCCTTGTCTTCTTCTTGATACTTCTTGATGTATATTTACTGTTCCCTGGTTAATATTAAGGGGAGGTGTTAGGATTTGAAATATCGCCTAGTGGCAACTTAGATGATGCAATTTTGTATGCAAGCCTTAACGGCACCTTTGGGGAGTTGTTTGAGCAATTATTACCCATAGTGGTCATGTCATATGGCCTCATGGGAGTTTTATTGAAAGTTAGCTATGTTGGCCTGGAATGCTTTATTGTATTTTCGGGTAGACCCATCGGGTTTATTAATATTTTAGTGGATGCCTCTAAAAAGCTAATGAGAATGAGTAGAGGACTTATATCACTCCTTTGTACACATATATGGAGAAATAAATGAGAATATTATCATGTACAATTGCTATTTTCGAGCTTAGTGATAAATCTTAGAGAACGAGATCCACCTTTGAATCTGTTGTATAAGTTTTGCTTTTGTTTCCTTTGCTAAATTATCATTTATGCTTGTAGAGTGAAGACTCAATTATGATGATCTTTTGTTCATCATTTTTGCACTGATCATGTAATGATGTGTATAATAATAGCCCCAAGGGTTAGCTCAATTGGTTGAACCATCTGCCCAAGGCATTTTGCCGACGACGAGCGCTTAGCTCATAGGTCCAAACCCAGTTTAGTCCCTCAATAGTGGCTGGTCGTTGAGCCACTCTGCATCCAGACATTTGTAACGTCCTAGGGTAATTTTTTCCCTTAGGGTTCTAATTTTGTCTAGGGATTTTCCAAATAAATCAGAAAAGATTATACAACAATAGTACACATTCATTCATCCATTTAACAGTAAACATCACTGAATAGCATAAAGATTTCCAACAGCACTATGATTCTTCAGCAACCCAAATAGTTAGGGATGACTGCCCACAGAACAGTAGATCTACAAAAATCCACCAATACACTTTGTTAGGGCTATTACACCCTAACCGTATCAATCACTTCAACACTAACAATATAGTTGCAATTTACAAATTAACCCTAGCACTGTAAATCAATACAATCTTCAATCAGCAACTGGTCCCCTACAAATTTCAATCAACTTACAGCACAGTTAAGAACTCTGCTATAATACTGATGCCCTACTGATCTGACCTGCTGTTCAATGCAGACCTAGTCTCCCAGTCGTTCACTGCCCGGATCAGTGTGGCAGTTTTCCCAAACCTTCTCCGCCGTTACATAACTCTCCTTGCAGTTGGAGTTCACCCTATTGCTTGTCATGTGGACCAAACCTCGCGTGAAATGGCTCTTACTGCACCCACTTGTTGACTGGAAGTGAAACAAACCCTTTTTTTCCTCTGGTTTGGATGCCACAGGGAGTAGTTCGGGATCGGGACCCATTTACATTCTTTCTCTCATACATGAATCATGTCAAAACTACTGCGGGATGCCCTAACTCACCTGTTCTTCAGTCACCAGAACACCTAACAAGCCTGCTCTTCAATAGCAGAGAATGGCTCAGGTTAGTGTGTAAATGGATAAGGAAAATGAGGGGGGCACAGATCTGACTCAGGGTTTCTATAGCCTTCGCTCTTCCTGAGGTAATCAACCCCAGATTTTGCCCTAGCCAAGCCACAGAATAATCTGACCTGCTCAGAACTTAGAAGTAGTTGTCCGTAACCCTAGAAGAGGGCCGCTGACCTCAGGGGGCACAAGCGGACCCCAGATTTGCCTTTTATGCCTTTAATCAGTCTCCAGGCAATTACAGGACTACAAACCATTCTATAATTTGTGCCCTAGAAACCTCTGTTGCCACTGGTACTCCAAAATCGTACTCCAAATTCTTAGCACTGATCTCACAGTGACTTGGGAAGAGTTTCCCGTGTTGCTACATGCCCTTAATGCACCTGGTTAACACAGGAAATAATTTACTGTGCCCCAGGACCCTTGACATCTGCTCAGATGCAATTTGAGAGGATTCCTTCAAAATAATCATTCGCTGGCTTGAGACAAATATTGCTGTTGAACATAGCCACAGAGACTTCTCCCTTACTAACCAGGACAGAACCGAGTTGCTTCAAGTAGATATGCTTTACCAGAACAGAGAAAAGAAGTGACTAGCTAGGGTGGGATCAACTCCACCGAAACTAGAGAGGGGATTAGCTAGGGTGCGATCACCTCCAACGAAACTAATAAAGAAAGGGTCTTAAAACCCTCAGAGCCTTGGGCTCAAGAAGAACAGAGACAACTCAATCCAATTTGATGATGACAAAATGATTCCAACTCTCCTTTATTTATAGATTTCCTCATGGGGTTTTCTCCTCCTTAATCTAATGTGAGGGGTTCATGTGCAACCCCCAATTTGGGCTTTTTGCCCCAGCTACCCCAAAATTTACCCAATGTTGCCCCAAAATATTGAATAATGGGTTTCCCCCTTTATCAAAGACTATAGCCAACAGGGTTGGATAGGCTATTCCGTCCTCAGGCAATTAATCCATAGGGGACATTGCAATATTCTCGAGAAGATTTTCCTTGGAAAAAAACAATGTGTATAGACGATAACTCTATTAGTCTGTGTGTGTGTGTTCTCATGCATTACTCATGCACACTGACTACAAAACCAACCTACTATTTAGTTATACATGTGACCCCCTATATATTTAGGATTAATTTTTTAATATAAAAATTGCATCTGTACATGATAAATACATACACGTCTGTCTATATATCTCTGATTGTTCCCCCCTACCCTGAAATTTTGAAAGTTCTATTTCCAAAATCCTGAAAGTTCTATTTCCAAAATCCATACCATTTCGAAAGCTTAACCATTTCCCCATCCTAGGTAACATAGAATCAAAAAACTTCTCTAGAGAAACAAAGAGAACATGTTCAAACATAGTTGTAAGAAGCAGCTCAAGATAGAATGATTATCCACTCAATTACAACATTAACAATGAGTTATTGCAGTCTGGCATTTGTATGTCAACAGATATTAAATGGAAAATGAGATACATACCTTGGCTAGCCCAGCATAATTTATTGGCAAGACTTCGGATGATGCTTCTTTGGTCTGATCTGGTGTCAGAGTCACGAATGCATCAATCTCAAGCACAATAGGTTCCTCACTCTTGTTAAAAACTTGCAACTCTGGACCAACTGTATCCAGCATGATCTGTTATGTGTAGTATAGTTAATTTCGTATCTAGGGAGCACTAAGATGCACATTAGAATTGAATAATAACCCATTAACACTAAAAATACATTCAAGATGAAGACAATTCTTACAGTGCTATATAAGAAAACTACTGAACGCATCAATAGATAATGAATATTAGTTCCAATTTAGGCACCAAAGTAATGCTGGGATTTGCGAAACATAACTAGTGAGAAAACATGGAGAAAAGAGAACAAAAAAATCCAAAATCAACAGAAGAATAACAAAAAGCAATTATAGAACAGAAGATATTCTCATTAGATCAACCATAATAAAGTAAAATAAGAAGGAAATGTGTTCCTAGAGACAAGATTAAATCTCTAAATTACTGAATCTAGATAGTATGTAATATAATATCCCTTTGGGAAAAACTTGAATCGATGTAACAGTGAATGAGTAACTTTTATAGCTAAGATAGTACCAACAAACTTGAAGGTCCTGCTAAAAATAGGCTTTGGTTATTCCCTTCTTTGTGATTTCCTTATAAAAAGTAAAACAGTGGCCTCGAAAAATAGAATGACAAGCTTTCTGAAGAAAATAACTTTTAGTTCAACTACATGTTGCACCCTAAAATCCATGGGAGGAAATAAAATTGTCAATATGCATGCATTTATGAATTGTGAGAAACTAGCACATTTTATCAGCCATTACTTCTCTCTATAGGTAATGAAGCAATTGCATTTGTCCTAATGGACAACAGTTAGAAGAACAAAATGAACTTACAGCACAAAGTTTTTTAATTCCTTTCACAGCAATCTTCAGATTTTCAAGAGTTTCTTGGTGATAGTCATTGTCTCCCCCAGAAAAGTCAAAACGAGCAACTGCCAAAGAATGCAAACATTATACGGGTCATGTTTAGCGAGCACATACCAGGCCCCATATAAACAGAGAACTATTCAACTAAACATCTGCTGCAATTCCATCCAATCTCAGAAAGCTACAAAACAATCAGCAACTTGAACATGGTAAAACAGGCACAGATCAAAAAGAACGTTTTGATGGAAAACGCACCAGACATCCCAGCCTTAAGGCACCCCTCAATCTCCTCAACAGATCGTGACTTTGGACCAAGAGTACCAATAATTTTTGTCATTGCAGGAAAGAAATTCTGCAAGATACCAAACGCTGAAGTTATGTTCAATATTAGGATTCAATCAAACATTATCTACAAAATTCTAACAGCTTGCTAATACAATACTAAATTATGCAAGCAAACTTTCTAAAACAAAACTACAATCTCGAAGGGGTAAAGGATAAGTCCCATTCTAGTTTCAGAAGCCAAGCCCAAAACCCAAACAAAGACATTATTGAAGGTTTAGCAACTATATTCTGCACAGATTTTACCTAAGAGCCAAACTCTTCTCAAAGATCAGTCAGGTGAAAATTTCAATTGTGCAAGCAAAAGGACACATGTGGGAGTCAAAGAAGCAGTTATGGCTTGCAGTTATCATTATAGAGTAGACCAAAGAACCAAATATTTGAATAAGAGTTGAGGACCTTGTATATAAGAATGCTTAATAATACTTTCACAGAACAAAATCGATTTTAGGCATGAAGGCACCTCTCCACCTGTGTAAGAACCCTCACAGCTTGCTTCTAGACAGGCTGAACCTGATTCTGGAGTTGAAAGAATTCCAGCTAAGGGCTTCAGAAGCAGGCTCTAGCCAGTTCCCTTTGCAGATCTTACAGTGGTGTTGTTGCCAACCTATATACTCCATGGGATGTCTCTGATAGATGCCAGATGTAGATTCAAGTTTCAACATACTCACTCCTGCTTTAGTAGCCTTTATGTTCCATTGGTTCAATAAACACCTATTGAACTTCAGGCAAAAAATCCATATGTTTACATGTGGAATGGCACCCACAAACCGTGAATGGGTAGTGTTTGGTGGTTGTCAATAGTTTTGAAACTCTGTTTGGACTACAGATAAGCCTCGCAGTTAGGATCTCAACAAAACTACATTGTGATATAATTTGCAACTAGTGCTTCATCATTCGCACTTTGCAGAACTTCCAATAAGTAGAACTGAGTTCTTGCTATTTCTCTGATTCTTACTCCTAGAGACTTCTTTGGACATAGATGCAGCTAAGATTTCATACAATCCACTGTTATTCCCAACAACTTTCAGACAGTTTCTGTGGATCCCTCAATCTTCTCTAGGTGTAGGTATATGGTTATCAGCCTGGCTGATATGTGCAGAGATGGATCAAGGTGAGAAGCTGAGTAGACTACTATAGTGAACATCACACATACTCAACCATGCTCAAGTACACAGAAAATTTGTATTGAAAACTCCTTGCACATGGAAAATGGATTCCTTTCATAAAGAAAGGGCTTTCTCCACAATTGCCACATTACACCTCTAAGGTGACACTAATATTATATGCAAACAACAGATATACCAACATTGTCACCAAACATACTCTACATGGTAAAAGATATACTAAGTTAACTACAAAATATGATGAGGTCATGTTAATATTAGTAAAATATTAAGAACTTTTGAAAGTGCCCATCGTTTCCTCCATGCTTAGCAGAGAGTTGTCCCCAAGTACTGCTTACGGAAACAGCTTTTCAAATGTAAACTGTGAAATCCACTTTAATTGTAAGGGCAAGCATTCTTTATTGCCAATTAGAAATTTTGTGACTTGCTTCTTTTTTATGTATGTCTTGGTGTCAATAAGTGCCCAATCTGTAACTGGAGGTTTCAAGTTTGATATGGCATCCTATGGATGTAAAATTGCTGAAAACCACATTACTTGCAAGTGCAAGAAATGTTTTTAACCAATTAGAAACGTTGTGATTTCCTTCTTCCTTATGATGTAAGTCTTTGTATCAAGAACTCTGGAAAAAAGTCTTGATGTCAAGAAGTGTACAATCTGTAAGTGGAGGTTTAATGGCATCCTATAGATGTAGAATCTGCACCTCCTTTTATAATTGTGGCAGTTTATACATTAAAAGAACTTTTGAAAGTGCCCATTGTTTCCTCCCTGATTAGCAGGGAGTTGTCCCTGAGTTCTGATTAGGGAAACAGCTTTTCAAATGTAGACTGTGAAATCTACTTTAATTGCAAGTGCAAGCATTCTTTATTGCCAATAGAAACATTGTGACTTGCTTCTCTGTGATGTATGTCTTGGTGTCGATAAGTACCCAATCTGTAACTGGAGGTTGGAAGTTTGGAATGGCATCATATGGATGTAAAATCTGCTGAAATCCACATTACTTGCAAGTGCAAGAATTGTTTTTAAATTTTAACCAATTAGAAACGTTGTGATTTGCTTCTTCCTTGTGATGTAAGTCTTAGTGTCAAAAACTCTGGAAAAAGGTCTTGATGTCAAGGAGTGTACAATATTAAGTGGAGGTTTAATGGCATCCCACAGATGTAGAATCTGGACCTTCTTTTATAATTGTGGCAGTTTATAAATTAAATTGTTGACATGGGCTACATTGCCAATACCAAAATAAGCCAATAAATCAAGGTAGAAAGCATCTGGTCTAACAACTTACTAAATAGGATAAGGAACCTCTCTAATATGTTTGAGTTTGTGAGGATCTGATTATAAAGCAGTGTTAGATCCTTTGTTTACCTTGTTGGCCTATATAATTGGCCAGGGAGTTGAAGTATGACTCAGACTTGAAATGAATTTGTGCTAAGTACTCTATAAAAGTGGTCAATTTTTGTTGCTCCTTGCCTGTCTAAATGGAGCAATACTATGTGTCCAACACAAAATTGGTGTTATATCCTTTGTTTACCTTGTTGGCCCATATAATTGGCCCGGGTGTTGAGGTATGTCTCAGACTTGAAATGCGTTTGTGCTAAGTACTCTATAAAGGTGGTCACTTTTTGTTTCTCCTGTCTCTCAACAGATGTGTCTTGAGATCAAATGGAAACAGGAAGCTCCTAAGATGCATGGGTTGAAATCCACAACAAATATCAAATGGTGAATGACCCAAGTGCCATGTTAAATTGTTTAGAGATGTCTGTTCCACTCATGGTTAGACTGATGATAGGTGTGAGAGCATATACAAGGGTCCAATTCACAACATCGTTTTAGCTGTTAGTTTAGGCTGAAATCCACAGCAAATATCAAATGGTTAATGATCCAAGTGCATGGAGTTCCCTGTAGTAGCTATGTAAAATTGTTTGGAGATATTTTTTCCACTCATGGTTAGACTAATGATAAGTGTAGAGAGCATATACAAGGGTCCTGTCACCCACCAAAAGTGGATGACCCCATAGGATAATCTTTTCTCCCATCTCTTCCAGCCAGCCAGCCAACAGCCCCGGACAACCACTAGTAGCTAATAATGATGTGTCATTCGTATCTCTACCATCTGCATCAGTTGTTGGAATTTCTAAGTCTAACACGTTAAAAACCCTTCATGCACTTTACTGATTTATTCCTACCTACTTGTTCTATTAATTAACAAGTTATTTACCATGTAAATACGGGAAATAAATACAAGTACATGCTCAACACATTACAAATCATCAACTGAAGGAAATAGAAACAAGCACACAAGTGACAGCATTGTTTTTGGACTAATGTCCCCGGAAAAAAACCAATGCGGGAAAACCAGTGCAGCTATCTAAGGGTTTGATTTATTAAGCAGTTTCAGAATACAATCTGGGTGCCAAATCCGGCTCACCCGACAGAGAAAAATCTCGGCAGTAGTACCTCTCTACTCGGAAGCATATATTTTGGCTGAAACCCCGAATAAACACTCTGACAGCTCTACAGCTCCAATCTGCCCCACGAAACCCCAGCGTCAGCCTCTAGGGATTGCACCAACCTCTCTGGCCCAGCATTAGCCTAGTGTCACTCTAGCTTGGCCTACGTCAGCCTCTGGAGGCAATGCGTCAGTCCTCTAGCCCTCTATGTCACCCACGCTGGCCCTCTGAGGCACTGCGCAACTCCTAGATGCCTCTGCGTGAGCCCTGGCTGGCTCTACGTGAACCCTTGACTGCTTTTGCGTCCCTCTCTCCGGCTACTGTGTTGATCCTCCCAGTGCTATCTCTGCCTCTCTGCTTCTGTATTCACTGCCCCTCAATTGCAACTCTGATCACTCTCTCAACTTTCTCATCAAACCTAGCCCCAAAAAGTCGAAATCTTGATCTCTTGGTGTGTTCTCCAAGTGACCCTCAAGCCTCCTCTTATACTTTTCTCGTTGACAAATCAACGGCCGAGATTAAGTCCCTAATCAACGGCTAAGATTAGATCTGGCTTGATCCATGACTTTTGGACCATTCTAACACAGTTTTATATTAATTCACATTAATATTTTATTTTCCCTAAGTTTAGACTTAGGGACTCCATTAAAATATTAATTAATTTAATATCTCCCAAACTGTTTAGAATCTGCCCAAACCCTTTCTGGGTATTGGATATCTCATGTGCCTTAGCCTCTCCACCAATTTTTGTGGCTAGACTCTAGAGCACATCCGATGCTACCACAAATCAACATAAACCATATGTTTCCTCGCCCATTTGGCAAGAGCACATGTTGGAAGATGGGCTTCCAATCAAAAGGTACTTCATTCATTTTGCAATCGAGTGCTTATGCATGCTTATGCTTGTTTGCATCTTGGGCATTTGACATGGATTATCAGGTAACCTAAAAGGAAGAGGGGTTTTGACCGTGATCTTATTCCCTCACCTTAAATGGGGGGTTAATCTTGTTGGGCATTGGATAATCCACCGTTCCTCGTGTGTTTCACGACATATGCTTAATTGCCTTTCAAGGATCCGTTAACTCTAGCGATACATCTGTTTACTAACACTTGCGGGTTTTGGTGTAACGACAATTGTGATTCCAACAAGTGGTATCAGAGCTAGGGGGGAGATTGTTGGGTATTGGATAATCCAGCGCTCCTCATGTGTTTCACAACCTGTGCTTAATTGCTTCTCAAGGATTCGTTAACTCTGGCGATGTGTCAGTTTACTAACACCTGCGAGTTTTGGTGTAATGGCAATTGTGATTCCAATAAATCTTCCATCCTAATCCAATGGGACCTCCCCTAATGGCCCAATGGGTATAAGAGGGGCACTACTTGGGAAACCCTGATTGAGATAGCACAGTCCCATCTCTCCCTATTTCATACTTACCATTTTCTACCTTACATTATAAACCCTATATTCGACCTCCCTTCTTTGGGTTCAACTAACCATTGGTTCTCTAGGATTTGGCACCATACATCGTCATACCTGAGTATGGGTCAAACTTGGCTCTAGGAGGTTGATGCAACTAAAAGAACAAGACAAAGTGTATGATGGCCACAAGAAAAAACAAAAGAAGATCAAAATGCAAAAGATGGTCGGGACATTCACATTAGCACATGGACAAAAGCCTAACATGAGCTCTACCTCACTCATTATGGCCATCACCTGATTCCTGAGCACATGTTGCTCTTCATATTATGAGAAGGAACCCTTGCATGTCCCAACCCCTGGTGGGAAATGAGTTGCCTCATCATTAATACAGTAATAACTGTTATACATCATACAAACCAAACTCTAACCCTTCGAGCTATGAGTATAAATACAAAGAAAAATCAAGAAAAAGTAAAAGGCACACAAGAGGGGTGGAAAAACAAAGGCCGAGTTGGTATCTCATGCATCCACAATTGCTCCCTCCCACATCTATAAACTCAAGATGAGGAGCCCATCATAGTTGGTCCCTTTGACCATGGCACTTGGCCATGAAATCTTCGCTCCTATGTTCCATCATTATTCACATGACACCTATTAATTGAAGGGTGGACCAAGGACATGTCACTTCCCCTTGGGGGTTGGAAACACCTAATAGGGTGGTCTATTAGCCACTCCTACCTAGGGAGGTAACACCATTGCAAGTTCAAAGCCTTAATTTTGGAAGGGAAGCCTTATTTGAAGTGTCAAATTGCCCATTTCTTTCAAGTTTGGTTCACTTAGATGCAAAAGCGATTGAATGTACCTAATGATGTAATTGCCAACACTGGATATTCTATGTAATTATCAGGTGGTTCCACAACCATGGCTTGGGCAACTTAACTGGGACCCAAGTCCTTTAGAGGAGCATATTGACACCCACAAGTGGAGTGTTGAGAGCCATGGGACTCCAAGTAGTAACAAAGCATCATACATATCTATGGGCACCTCCAACACCCACAACATTCCAACACTTTGCCCTACATTGATGACTTTTATGGGATGATGCACCAAGACCCAACATGCCCTAATCGGCTTAACACTATTAGAGGGAGGGCAATTGATCCAAGGCCTAGAGCAGGATGGTCTCAAACCTTGAGACATAGGAGGGCTAGCACCACCTTGAAAGTGTTGAAGAATGTAACTAGGTTTGGTCTTCATAATTGTACTTGACGTCAAAATGTAATATATTTGTCAAAAGAAAGCAAAAAGATTTTTATTATTATTAAATTGACTTGTTAAAGCATGGGTTTCATGCTTGGGTCAATTGTCATAGGTCAAGCCTCCATTGTAGGCTTTAGGATTATTTACTTGAGTCAAAAAATCAAAGTTTGTTTGGTCAAAGACTCCTCCATCAAGTCTCCTTCAAGACGACCTCAAAAGAATCATCATCAAGTCGGCCTAACCTTAAAATGGAGACACAACTGCTCAAGCTATCATGTCGGCTTATTTCTCATGGAGACAACTATATATACAAGCATAAGCACTTCGCTCAACTCAAAGATAACAAGTTGGATCTTTTCCAAAATGGTTTCGTATCATTTTCAATGATGGCACAGTCTTAACATTTTCGATGAAGGCATAGTCTTATCATTTCGGTGAAGGCGCAGTCTTAGCACTTCATGAAGGCACAGTATTAACATTTCGATGAAGCCACAATGAAGCTTTAACTTCGCTATATATTTCAAAGCTGGCTTAGGTGCTACCACAGTGACAGGGTCTCGGTACAATAACACAATCTCGGTGCAATCACTGTTGATGTCACATGATAAAGGGTTCGCAACAATCTGGTGCAATCACATGATAAAGGGTTCGATGCCACCATAGTTTGAAGGTTTCGGTGTCATCACAGTAAGGAGGTCTCGGTGCATCACAGTGACAAGAACTCAATGCTAACACAGTGACATGGATTTTTGGAATGCAAACACAGTGAAAGGAAGAACAAACAAGGATGACTTGATGGAGGTAGTCTTGAGTCTAGGTTGTAAGGGTCTTAGTCGTCTCATCTTAAATCTACTGAAGGAATAATTTTGACTGGGTTTTCCCCTGGCAGCATGCCTACATCTTGTGTTCTCTTCTATTTGTTGCTTGGCATTAGTCTTGATGATAAGAAAGATAATTCTAAAAGAACAAATAATAATAATGAAAAACATCACAAGATAATGTCATATTAAGAGAAATCATTTAACTACCACACTTTGTATTTCTCGACATGGCATATGAGCTATGGTCATGGTCAAAGGCAGTTTGAAGAAGGGTAGTTCTGGGCTAATGGAACTAAGATTACAGTGAACATATTAAAGACACCAAGAAGGAGGAGGTTCGGATGTCTCAATGAAAACAGTGGAATCATTCCAGAGAATGAGCTTGTAGAATTTCGGTGAATACACAGTACATCAAAGGAGTAACTTCACTATAAATTGCAGAAAGATTCTTGGCATATAAGTGTGGACTGATAGTGAAAACAAGAGACAGAATTTCGGTTTATTATAGTGAAGAAAACTCAAACCATGAACTGAGTCATCACAAGACCAAAGGTTTGTGTATGGATAATCATTGCTTGGGCTATATCTACAACACCATACTACAATGCCATTACTAAAGGACTGGGTTACTATCTCTATAATGATGAAGACAGGGATGACACTACAAGTATATAAATATAACTTTGTCATAAGTTATCGAATAGAACCAAAGTATGAAGCATTTGTCTAAACTGTGTCATCACATCTAAAGTCTGTCCTATGGAAAATGAAACTCAAGCCTTGAGGATCTGAATTGATAAGTCTAAGCACAAGGAAACAGCCCAAGGAAATCAAGTAAGTATTAAGATGCACTTGCAACAAGTTTAATGAAATCAGAGGTATGTAATTCACAAGGTATGTATGTTCATAAGTGTTTAAATTTCTATTATCTCTAATGGTTCATATAATCCTTATTTATAACTAGGACTAGGATAAAGAGTGTACTCTTTAGATAACATATTAAAACGTTAATCCTCTTCCTCTAGGATTTACAAGTAATCTAGGATTCCAAGCAAAAATCCTTGATTAAAAGAAGGAAGAACTTTTCATAGGATTCCATCCTTCACGATTATGTAGGAGATCTAACTTGAGAAATTGAATCATGTTCTTGGTATCACATGTTGTGCTTGTTAGTATGTAATACAGGTATAAAAGATGATGGCTTAATACAAAGAGAACACTTCAAGGAATCCTTACAAGGTTTGCCAAGGAACATCTCCAGATATGTCTTAAACTATACACCTTACAAGATTCTCTTAAAAGTATGATCATCTTATTTTTTTTATATTTGCATTATATCACTAACATCGTTATGTCTAGTTGTCTCGAATCATAAAGATTCTTGTTTAGGGTGATTCATCATTTGATAAATCTACCCTCCCTATATCCTTGATTGTTCTTATAGAACCCTAGACAAGTTCTCTAGAAAACCCCAACCTAAGGGTATGTTCACAATGAATGAAACCCTAATCTACTTAGGTTTATTAATGGAGTCTAAAGAAACTACTATTATGTTTGTTATACTGATGATGTCATGTTTGGGGTTTCGGTATGATCATGAAAAATGATGTTGATTGAAATCCCAAACCTTTGAAGTTCTGGTGAAGTAGGGTTTGCTATGTTATGAATTGAAACCTTAGATCCTTAGGGTTTGGTTGGGTCTATAAGCAAAACCCTTGTTATGTATTTAAAGTCCTAGGAATGAAAAACTAGGTATGTGTTACAATTGGCAACTAAGGCCAAACTCCATGTGGGTCATCTTATTTATGGCAGCTGATATTTTTCTTGGACTCCTCTCGTCTAGAGGTGTAGGATTGATCTAAAGATCATCCAATTCCGATAAGTATTCATGAAGATATGAATTTATTTGTGTTATGGGACAATTCGTCAAGGTCGGCCAGCAACCAAATAACCCCCACATGTGCTCAACGTTTTAGTATAAAAGGAGATGACTTGAGAGTCATTTCACACACACTTCACTCTTGATTTCTCTCCACTTGCTTTGGATTTTAGTGGAAGAGAAATCTAGGAGAGGAAGCCCTAGACGCAGGAGGAAAGGAGGTTGCCCTAGCCGCAGTAAGGAAGACAAGCCAGCGAGGGTTTGAAGGGACGTTGGAGGTCAGCTTTAGGTGACCGAGTGTTGGAAGGAGGGTTTATCCACGCTGCTAGGAGAAGCCTTCTATAGGTTGTCTAAGGCAAACTTATACATTGTTTAGAGGAGGTCTCTACAAGCCCTAGCCGCAATCCAACAAGTGCCACAAGCTGGTGTTCTAACATGCCCTAAACGCAGTCAAGGAGGAGGCCAATACAAGCCCTAACCGCAAATAGAAAGGGTCAAGGAACAGTGTGGAAGGTCTGCTACAGGAGGCCGAGTTTGGTGACTGTCTTAAGGCTGAAATCTAGGGCCAAGAGGGCAGGCTGCTAGGCCGAGTAGAGGAGAAGCTAAACGCTAGAATTTGAGTGACTGTTTGGGCACGTTGAGGAGGCTGAAAGCTACAGCAAGCTAGGCCGCAGGCCATAGCAAGTTGTTGGAGTTATTCCAGGGTTGCGTTGAGGTGGACAGACCCTTAAGAGGATAACGTGGCATGGGAGGAGCCTCTTCAAGGTTGGCCGTAGCACTAGAGGGCTAGTCTCGTTGTGTGTTGGGTTAAGGGCAGTGGCACATGCCCTAACTAGAAGTATAGACATAACAATGCTAACAGTGGGACAACAACAAATGGTGCTTGGTGGAGCATGGTAAATGGGACAGCAAGGACATGGTGCTTCGAGGAGCATGGTAAATGGGACAGCAAGGACATGGTGCTTCGTGGAGCATGGTAATTGGGACAACAAGGACATGTTGCTTGGTGGAGCATGGTACATGGGACAGCAAACAATCATGGTGCAGCAATGAGATGTGACAACAATGTGATAAGGTGCAGCATGATGTGGAATGCTGCTGCATAATAATGGGCATCATAATGAAGTGAAGTGTAGCATGTTGTGTGCAGCACTTGCAAAGAGCAGTACAATGATATTAAAGGCTACAATGAGATGCAACATGATGGGCACCGTGAGTTATAGGATGAGACAACACTGGTACGCACAACAAGATGATAAGGTACAACGAGATGTTGCAGTACCGGAAGGTGCAACATAAGGTGCAGCAGTATGATGTGTGCAGCATGGTAATGAGGTCCAACATAGTGATGATAGGTGCATCGTGGTGCAGCATAGTGAGGTGCAGGATGATGACGAGGTGCAACACTATGATGGGTGATGGAGTCACCATGGAGAATCAGTTGAAGCAACATGTCTTCAATTGAGTTCAGCGACCTCATGTATCATCTTCTTAGAGATGAGCTATGCTCTTATTTAGATAAATCAAAATGTTGACTTCTATTGTATATGTACTATCTCTCTCTCTGTTGAACTATTGAAGAACATATAAGAAGAATTGATCAAGGGTTTCTCCACATTGGGGTTTGTCCCTGGCTAGCGCCACATCTTGTTTCCTCTTGTCTTGGCTTGTTTTCTGCGATTTACGTTTATGTTTTATCTGCAATTTACTATTATGCTGATGTGATTACTAATCTGGAAAAGATATTGAGCTAACTGTGAAAATTGAAATAAACTGCTTTAAGCATAGAACATACCTAAACTTAACAGTTCATTTGGTTGAAACGCTAGCCTGGTCTAGGTCGGTATATGTCTAATGTATTAATATTGCCTGACATATGATGTGCTTATGATACGTTGATGAACTCCTAGATATATGTGTTGACATACGTGTTAATAGTCATGAGTCCTAGGGTTTGGAAACAAGCCCTAGTCAAAGTTTGATGGTCTAGGATTATGTTGCTTGGAAAACCTAAGGGTTTTGCAGTTATACCCTAGTAATAATTAAAATTCTCTAGTATGTGTGATATGACAATCTAGAATCTATGAATCTATATAGTCATTGCTGAGAATTTGTAGTTGGAAATCTAGGGTTTACATCAAACCCTAGTAGATGCTAGTCATGATGTTGATGAAGTTGTGATTGGTTTTGATTATTGGAGCTTATGTATAAAATCTAGGGTTTACATGAAATCCTAGTAGGAAGTCTAACATATGAAATTTGAAAATTGTTAGATGCATTAATCTGATTTGATTCGAGGGTTTGTTATATGAAAGATCATGTCATGTCATTAAAAGAATATTGAAACCCTAACATAATGATTTTGATATCTTGATGAGTTGTGGATATAATTTAGGGTTTGTGACAAAACCTAGGCAAGAAGTTGAAGTATTGAAGTATAGTCTCTTGTTGATTATGTTTGAAAAGTCTAATGCTTCCGTTATTATAATATTTTGATATGGCTAACTTCATGCTTCTATAGTTTTGATTGTACTTGCTATCTACGTGTGCAGGTACATCATCTTCAAAATGGTGAAGATGTTTGTAAAAGTAAAATTGATGTGATAAGCATGATGTGAATGGTGATGGTAATGATAACTCCGATGAGATGAATGGAAGCCACGAAAGATTATTTGATGTCGAAAAGAAGAAGCTGATCTCCCTAGGTTAAGAGGAAGCCCGAATAAAAGAGATCTTCGTGACATTAAGAGGGAGCCTAGATAGAGGAAAGCTTCTCGATTGAGAGGAAGGGCATAACATTGTTTTTATTGGAGAATGCATTTTGAAGGATATGTTACTAAGTGTTGCCGCACAGAATGTCTAGGCACCACAACAACGGCTCAGATCGGGGGCTGTCACTGTGATCCCCAATCTCTCCATTTAAGTTGTCTCCCTACAGCAGGCTAAGGGAGGTAGACCCTAGGGAAAAATGGAATGAAGAAGAACTAGTTGGGAACCAACCGGTTCGGGAGACACAGTGAAGCGATCAAGTACTTGATTAAGATTTAGAAAGACCTATATGATTTGATTAGATTTTAAACGATTGATACCAGTGCCTTATGGAGTCAACAATATTGCTAGGGAAATTAAGACCAAGTAATCAATTAGCAACTGTTGCTTAGATGAATGACTATCTTATATGAAATGCAAATTCTAAAGCTAATGTGAGATGCAAGAATCTTGGCTAATTTTAGTTAAATTCCTACTTAAATGTGAATCCTTTGATCCTTTCTGTGTTGAGCCTGATTTCTTAGTAATTGGTAGAAAGAAGATAAGACGTAGCACACTAAGATGTGATTAACGATACCTCTCCTGAAAATCTAACATAACCGGTGCCTCTGGCGCTATAGATAGCTATGGCTCTGACGACTGCAAGGTCACCGTTTTAAGTACTATTAAAAGCAGGCTTCTCAAGCAAAGATGGATGGATACCTATCTCTCTATCGACCAAGCTTATGCTTGGAAGTAAATTTTATTTATGCAAAGCTAACTTATATGCGAATGCACTAGATGATGGGATGAAGTTAGACTCGAGGATTAGAAACACTTGTGTCGCAAAAGCCCTCAATCACCAAAATTAAATGTTCGCTTTATTGGATGAAGACTTAAAATTAAACTCCTGAAAATATTACAATTAAACCACAAGCTTATTTCAAATCTTTCTGATACAATTATAGCTCAAAGAGAACAAAAACTTCTTTGCAATTTAATATCAATGTCAACAGATGTTCACAAATACTCAGCTTAGGAAACAAAGATATGCAATCTATTATAATTCCACGACAGAGCACTTTAACAATTACTTGAAAATATTCGCAATATATCTAACATGTAACACACATCAAATAATTCAAGCAATGACGATCAATTTCAATAGATGCAAGATATTTTAGCATTTAAGTTTCTAGAGATCCAAATACTTTAAAAAAACATGAAATTTAAATGCTAATTAATTCACAATCCTAGAATTAAAATGATTTATGCTTAGTGACCCAAATATAGGAAAATTTATCACTTTCCTATGGTCAATCTTTAGATAAAGAAAATTTAAGCGCGTTTAACTATAGAGAAATGAAAAATGTTAATACCATAAAAGTTCTCTTTTAGATTTTACCCTTAGCCTGAAAAGACACCAAGAAGGAATTTTAAATTGGCAATTTAATTAGTCCTTAGGAAAAAAATAAGATGGCTAAGTTTTATGAAGCAAGACTAAATGCAGTAAATGATTTATGTGACCAAAACAAATCAAAAGGATTTAATAATTTTCAAATTTTTTATTGGGCCAGAGGCCACATGGATAATAAAAAAAAAAAACTTTTAACGCGAAAAAATTTACTTTTGATTAAAAAAGAATTAGACGGTCTCAAAGTCACATGAAAAATGAAGCCCTTTTTTATTTTTAGGTTTTTTTATTTTTTTAGAAATTTTTATATTTTTAAATCAAAATCATAAAAATAAAAATATGAAATATAAAAATGTGACACTAACTAGAATGGAATGAAAAATCAAAAAAATGAATGCCAAAACCAAAATCGAAAGTTAAAAATAAAAATAAAGAGACTCTAAAGTTTTATTTGAATGAAATCGAAAATTAAAAG
Source organism: Pinus tabuliformis (assembly GCA_031772625.1). Lineage (NCBI taxonomy): Eukaryota > Viridiplantae > Streptophyta > Pinopsida > Pinales > Pinaceae > Pinus > Pinus tabuliformis. Next base: position 120,205,071 of record CM062816.1, read on the forward strand.
AAAAGAAAGAATTAAATCTAATCTACTAACCCTACTAACACACAAGCAAAGCGAAAATGAAATCACGATTTTTTTTATGAGTGCAGGTCGACGGCGGGGAGCAAGGTTCGATGGAGGAAAGTTGTTAGATGACAGCGAAGGATGAGGGAGGATGAGGAGACTTGACGGCGGATGTGGATGGAGCTGTGATGCAGGTTCGACAGCGGTGAAAAGGATGCAGGTCCGACTAGAATGAAAGATGCCGATCTAGAGGAGCGAGGGCAGTGGAAAGGCAAGGTTGTAGGTCAAGGCCGATGGGAATCACGCCAAGAAAGAGGTGCAAGCTGACGCAAATCGATGGATGAAGGCAGGACGAAGCTACAGATAGGAAGGAAAGAGAACACGAGCTATCAGGGTGATGAAGGCAGCATTTGAGAATTGCAAGATGGAAAAACAGTGCGGAGCTGGAGTTGTAGCTGTGAGCTAGGGCAAGAAGCAGGAGTAGCAGCAGAGAGGGAATAGGCTGCGGAAATGGAGAAGAGAAAAATGCAAGAAGGCAGCAGCGACGAGGGAGACTATGATGCAGGAGCATCCAGCACCCTTAGTCAAAAGGAGGAATTCAAAGCGGAAGAAGAGGAAGACGTGGACCAGGGGAGAAAAACAGGGAAAAATCTGTTTTAAAACAGATTTAAAGGATGAATGGATAAGTCTCTCGAAGACTTATTAATGTAATCTGCCATGTGTATACGGGTTGTTGAGCAAATCAAGGAGGGGATGTGATCGGATCCCTCATAGTGATCTGATCCAATGTTTCCATGTTATCTGCCACATATGCATGCATTATCAAGCTTTAAGGGCTTTTTGTTGGAGGATTGATCGGATCCTTCCGTGATCCGATCCAACAATGTTTCCTTATATATATATGTGTTGAACCTGCATGTTCAAGGTAGTAGAGGAGAGACGGAGAATTAGATAGAAATTGTGAATTAGAGTGTTTACAATGTAGCCAGAGGAGAACCCGTTCTAAGGGTCCGATGCCTTAGTTCTGTAATTACGTTGTGTATACTATATAGTGTGCTTAAGCGTTGATTTGTGCCTGTGTCTTTTATTCCTTGAATAGTCTAAGTATGCGGATTTGATTGACCATCGATCACGGTTGGATCGATGGCGATCCACTAATTAATGGATTGTTGTTGTATATGAATGTTCGTGCATAAATGGAATGATGACGTGCTTAACCGGAATGTTTCCAAATTATGGCAGAACTGCGTTTACCGCAGTAATCCCCCAAAAAGGCAACCGGGATTAAGTTAAAGAGGAAGCGGCGAGAATGCACAGCGACCGTTGGATCAGAATGATCATCGATCCTGATCATATCGCATCGGCGGAAGCCTTAGAGTGTTATTGGACCCGACCATCATCGCAAAGCGATCAGCAATAAGGCGATGGATCCTGAACAGTCAGATCGTGAGCCAGATCGACAGCCTAGATGTGATCGGCGATCGCATATCGGAGCGGCAAAGGACTTGGACAGTGGAATAGTAAAGGGCTGATACGCCGATAGCGATCATGCACTGATCAGCGATCGAAGGTGTCGGCAGTCAGGCGGCATCGAAACAGCGCTGAGGGAAGGCAATAATGGAACCGTCGATAGTTATGAATGTCGGTGCATAAGATTTGAGATTCCAAGATTTGAGATCCGCCTTATGTGTGCTTGAGCGGGTTTCCCATGTATTCTTTGTATTGTGTAAAGTGTTGCGGCCGAAGGGTTAAGGCTTAATGCCGATATGTGTAATTCTCCCAATAGATGTGAAAAGGCCAATAGTGTGGTGGCTCCGATTTTAATGAAAGTCCATGGTTTTAAGGCTTAAAAGCCTAAAGAATGCTTCTGATAGGCTTTGTGGGCCATAACCCACAAGCCTCAAGGTCGATTTCTTTAAGGGAAAGGGATTTTGATTAACCCCCAGAATCTCAATTCCATCATTTGGTATCAGAGCAGACGAAGAATCTGCGTGCAAGGGAAGGTTAAAGGATTCCAGAGAGAAAGAAGGAGTAGGAGGTACAGTTGTTTAAAGCTGGAGAGTTTGTGGTCTTACTGTCGCACAGAGAATGACAGCAGAAAGTGAGAAGATTGCAGCAAACCTAGAGCATGGAGTGCTCATATGGTTCCAGAGGAGAGAACCTGAAGGATGCCAAAAGACTGAGTGAGGAGAGCTTGGTGAGGTATCATGTAGTAGAAGAAGACTGTTACTACAAAGGTTTGGTTGCAGCTCACAAAAGATCATGAAGGAAGTTCCACTGAAGAAATGCAGTGGGTAGAATTGCTAAGGACAAGGAGAAGCATATGACCAGGAGGTCATAAATTTTTGTGCCTCGAGAGTCTGATGCTAGAGCATCCAGCACCCTTAGTCAAAGGGAGGAATCCAAAGCGAAAGAAGAGGAAGACGTGGACCAAGGGAGAAAAACAGGGAAAAATCTGTTTTAAAACAGATTTAAAGGATGAATGAATAAGTCTCTCGAAGACTTATTAATGTAATCTGCCATGTGTATACAAGTTGTTGAGCAAATCAAGGAGGGGATGTGATCGGATCCCTCATAGTGATCTGATCCAATGTTTCCATGTTATCTGCCGCATATGCATGCATTATCAAGCTTAAAGGGATTTTTCTTGGAGGCTTGATCGGATCCTTCCTTGATCCGATCCAAAAATGTTTCCTTATATATGTGTTGAACCTGCGTGTTCAAGGTAGTAAAGGAGAGAAAGAGAATTAGATAGAAATTGTGAATTAGAGTGTTTACAATGTAGCCAAAGGAGAACCTGTTCTAAGGCTGCGATGCCTTAGTTCTGTAATTATGTTGTGTATAATACATAGTGTGCTTAAGCGTTGATTTGTGCCTGTGTCTTTTATTCCTTGAACAGTCTGAGTATCCGGGTTTGATCGACCATCAATCACGGTTGGATCAATGGTGATCCACTAATTAATGGATTGTTGTTGTATATGAGTGTTCGTGCATAAATGGAATGATGGCGTGCTTAACCGAAATGTTTCCAGACTATGGCAAAACTATGTTTAACGCAGAAATCCCCCCAAAAAGGCAACTGGGACTAGGTTAAAGAGGAAGCGGCGAGAATGCACAACGACCGTTGGATCTGAATGATCAACGGTCCTGATCATATCGCATCGGTGGAAGCCTTCGGGTGTTATCGGACCAGGCCATCATCGCAGAGTGATCAGCGATAAGGCGATGGATCCTGAACCGTCGGATCCTGAGCCAGATCGACAGCCCAGATGCGATCGACAATCGCATATCGGAGCAGCAAAGGATTTGGACAGTAGAATAGTAAAGGGCCGATACGCCGATAACAATCATGTGCTGATCAGCGATCGGAGGTGTCGGCAGTCAGGCGACATCGGAACAGTGCTGAGGGAAGGCGGTAATGGAACCGCCGATAGTTATGAATGCCAGTGCAAAAGATTTGAGATCACCTTATATGTGCTCAAGCGGGTTTCCCGTGTATTCTTTGTATTGTGTAAAGTGTTGCGGCTGAAGGGTTAAGGCTTAATGCCAATATATGTAATGCTCTCAATAGATGTGAAAAGGCCAATGTGTGGTGGCTCCGATTTTAATGTAAGTCCATGGTTTTAAGTCTTAAAAGCCTAAAGAACGCTTCCGATAGGCTTTGTAAGCCATAACCCACAGGCGTCAAAGTCGATTTCTTTAAGGGAAAGGGATTTTGATTAACCCCTAGAATCTCAATTCCATCAGAATACAGCAGCGAATGGCGAATAAACAATTTCGAAATCTCCTAGAGACTAGAAAAACGCAGCAAGAGCAAAACGATTTCGAAAAATTCCTTTTGGAAAACCCCAAGCAGCAAACAAATCTGAAAACCTCAGGAAGCAGAGAAACTATAGCCCAAACTCAACATAAACCCAAGAAACAACCAAAAAAAAAAACGAATTTCACACTTATGCTTCAGATTTATCAATGAAACCCTCGTAAAATTAATTTCAGATTTAACAAAAAAAAAAAACCTTGGATTGCAAAACTCTGGATACACTCCCTGCAAAAATCATCTCGATGATCTAAAAATCAAGACTTTCCTACAAGACTCAATCCAACCATTAAAATAGCGCGAGAAAATGAGAATAAAATTCAGATAAATAGAGATCCTTACTATTACATTCAAAATTTAGATTATCACTTAAACCTAAACCGCCGAGCAAGATACCTGTACTCAAATCACTCTTCAGAAGCTATCATCAATGGCTAAAAGGAAATTTATGCATGAAAAACAATGCATCTTACAATGTTTGCATGAAGAATAACACCGACAAAAATTAACCCCAAAGTCTTTCTTTATTATTCAAAAAAGATTACACGAGAGTTTTAGCTTATAGCACACGACTCAAAAATCAGATGAATCAACTAACAAATGACCTCCTATTTAAAGATAAAACTTCAAACGGCTAGTTCAAGTGATCCTCGTCAAAGCGATCTCGACCATTGATGAAGATTAAAATTTCTTTTAATTTCATCCATCGAAATATTAAATTCTTGAGGAAATTCGAATTTTTCAATTAAATGCATTTTAATTCACTAAAAAATAAAATAAAAAATAAAAAAATAAAAAAAATTGAGTTAATTTCCTCAAAAATTTGACTTTGACTTAAACCCCAGAGACCAAGGGCTTAAAATTTAGCAAAATAATTAATTTAACTTAGTCCCGAGACCTTTTAAAATTTGAATTTTAAAGGACCAACGAATTTTGCCTTTGGAGAATTTAAATTTACCTAGGACATAGAATTAATTAAATTTATGGTTTAAGATTTTAATTAATTTTTTGGCCAAAAAAATTAATTAATTAACCTATGAGGGGATAAATTACTTTTTCAACCCTCAAGACACTTTACATCATAATTTTCATATATTTTCCATCATAAAGGGGAAAACCCGTCTGAAATAGACCCTCATAAACTATCCATTTCTGCGACACAAATATAATCCAGCAGACCAAGAAATTTGTAATAAAATAACCTAACCAAATAGTTAGGATTATTCCTAAATCACTTTTACATGGACTCGATCTATAACACTAGGACTCGCCTAAGATCCTAGTGACAAAATACATTCCGGCTTTGGGGTAAGACTGAAAGAAAACTCTACCGACCATCCGAGAATGGATCGGTGAGACAAACAACCTCCCAAAATGTAGGTCGTCACCAAAAAATTAAGTTTGCCTAGGCAATTACATACATGACACAGATCTACTGAGATTATTTACATCATATGCATGCATGGGTTTACATTATAACATGAAGATCAGATTGATGATGATAGCTGGACGGCACAAAATCATCGATCAGGCGTAATCCCTTTTGCAAAAAAAGGGGGTGTACTGCTATGGGTTGTTAACACGTAATGGTCAACAATAAGGAAAGTGTATGATTGAGGAATCTTCTGTCAAAGATTTGGTTGATAGCCCTACTGTGTTGAAAAGCAACATCAAGACCCCGAAGGTTTGTGTTTGATTATGTACATGTGAGTATATTCTTGATTGGGGTTATGTTTGTACAGGTAAATCTCTCGAAGGTTTGATAGCATGTTGGTTACCGATTAGTTTAATCGAGAGAGATTTTTTGTCCTTGATATGCTGGATCAAGGAGTGTTGAGGCTTTGTGAGTGAAGCATTGCCTGGGAGGACATTTGGTCAGCACTTTGTGTTGATGTCTAGGTCCCGAAGTTGGAAAGGTGGTGTTGGTCATAGAGCTCTGACCTCAGATACACACCTAGATCCCTGGGTTGATGGTTAGCAAGTAAGCCAAATGATACCTAGAAAGGCTGAAAGCTTGAGTCCATCTTAGTCCCACCTGATAGATTGCCCTGGTCAGGAATCTAGTCTGTGGCATTGTGGTGCCTAAATTGTTGAGAGACCAATGGATAGAATGCCCTGGTCAGGAATCTAGTCCATGGCATTGCGGTGCCTAAACTTCTTTATAGATGATGTGTTGAGATCTTCCATGTACCTTTATGGTTGTATGTAAATATGAATACCTCCCTAGTTAAAAGGGAGTGTTGAAGAATGTAACTAGGTTCGGTCTTCATAATTGTACTTGAAGTCAAAATGTAATATATTTGTCAAAAGAAAGCAAAAAGAATTTGATTATGATGATGAACCTTGATAGAGGTTTGAAACGCGTCGACCCTAAGAATTCTATGTGATTTCTCCAGAAGATCTTTGCTTAAATTTTATTATTATTAAATTGACTTGTTAAAGCATGGGTTTCATGCTTGGGTCAATTGTCATAGGTCAAGCCTCCATTATAGGCTTTAGGATTATTTACTTGAGTCAAAAAGTCAAAGTTTGTTTGTCAAAGACTCCTCCATCAAGTCTCCTTCAAGACGGCCTCAAAAGAATCATCATCAAGTCGACTTTCCCCAAGGAACTCCAATCGGCCTAACCTTAAAATGGAGACACAAGTGCTCAAGCTATCATGTCGGCTTATTTCTCATGGAGACAACTATATATACAAGCATAAGCTTCGCTCAACACAAAGATGACAAGTTCGGATCTTTTCGAGAATGGGTTCGTAGCATTTTCGGTGATGGCACAGTCTTAACATTTTTGGTGAAAGCACAGTGTTATCATTTTGGTGAAGGCACAGTGTTATCATTTTGGTGAAGGCACAATCTTAGCACTTCGTGAAGGCACAGTATTAACATTTCGGTGAAGGCACAATGAAGATATAACTTCGCTATATATTTTAGAGATGCCTTAGGTGCTACCACAATGACAAGGTCTCGGTGCAATCACTATTAATGTTACATGATAAAGGGTTCCCAACAGTGTGGTGCAATCACATGATAAAGCGTTCGGTGCCACCACAGTGTGAAGGTTTCGGTGTCATCACAGTAAAGAGGTCTCGGTGCATCACAGTGACAAGAATTCAATGCTAACATAGTGACATGGATTTTTGGAATGCAAACACAGTGAAAGGAAGAACAAACAAGGATGACTTGATGGAGGTAGTCTTGAGTCTAAGTTGTAAGGGTCTTGGTTGTCTCATCTTAAATCTACTGAAGGAAGAATTTTGACTGGGTTTTCCCCTACAGAGGGGTTTTGCCCTGGCAGCGTGCCTACATCTTGTGTTCTCTTCTATTTGTTGCTTGGCATTAATCTTGATGATAAGAAAAGATAATTCTAAAAGAAAAAATAATAATAATGAAAAACATCAGAAGATAATGTCATATTAAGATAAATCATTTCACTGCCACACTTTGGATTTCTCAACAGAAAGGCCCCACGTTGGAGCAAAGACAGGCATTTTGACCACCCGGAGACCCATGAGACCACTTTTGTGCCCCAAAATGAAAATTGGGGTGCACAGAGGATAACTAACAAAGACCTAAGGACCAAACCTTAGGACGTGATTTTAGAGGGTTTCTACTCACATCTTGGCACCAAGAAGCCTCAAAGCTAGCCCTAGAAGGGTTCACACATGCATGATGTCATCACTCTCTCTATTATGGCTCACACGTGTGGGCAAGAATTATGTTTTATCATTGACTACTAGGTGTGAAAGTTTCATCTATTGCAACAACTGGAAATTATTCTCCTAACTGTAAATTAAATTATGCAATTTATTTGCTACGGCAAACAATGAATAAAATCACAACTGCAATTTTCACCAAAATCATACTACGAAAATAAAATACTGGAGATTGAGAAATTCTAGCACACACATAGGAATTTTGACACAGTTATTTTTGAACAATTGTCCCCGAAAAAAACTAATGTGGGAAAAATCGGTGTAGCAAATGAGGGTTTTATTATCATTCTTCAACAGTAATTCTGAGTACAATAATTTAGATGCTCCACTGGTAATCTAATCTGAAGAAAATACTAGCAAAATTATTGTGAGAATTTTCTCTCACCCCATAGTTGATTTCTGCCACCAAAATTGCCTCCCTAGCCACACATTGAACCTTTTGTGTCACCCTCTGCACAGTGCTTACGCAAAGCCTCTGGGGATTTCGACCTTCCTCTCACTGCCTCTTCCCGGGACTGGAATATTTCCTCCTGGAATGTTGTTAACCTCCTCTACCACTTGTTACTCACCTGCTGGCTCTATCTTCTCTATTGAATCTTTGCCACTGAGAAAATCGAACTGCTTGGGCAACTGTGTATCCGCACTGGTATATTCTCCATCACCACATCGATCACTTCTTCTATCTTCCTGTTGGGACTCCAATGGCCAAGATTAAATCTTAATCGATGGCTCAGATCATTTCTGGATCGATCTGTGTGAGCTTCTAGATGATTCTCACCTTATCTCAATTAATACTGAATAATTAATCATATTCCCTAAGTTTAAACTTTAGAAATATTTAAAAAACGGCTAATAATCTAATTGAGAAACTTCTAGGTGGAATTTGCAAAAGCGATTTATGAGTTTTGGACTTTGGAGATCTCATGTATTCTAGCCTCTCCACCAAATTTTGTGGCTAGAACACATCCAATGCTACAAAAACTAACACTAGGTCGGCTTGCGACCTTGCTTGTTAGTAGCACATTATTTTATTATTTTAGGGGGCATTAGGCTAAAATAGACTTTATGACTCCTCGTATAAATAGAGGAGAGATTATTTTAGGGGGCATTAGGCTAAAATAGACTTTGACTCCTAATATAAATAGAGGAGAGATCACTGGTATCAAAGGTGTTGAAAAATGTAACTAGTATCGGTTTTCATAATTGTATCTGAGTCATGATGTAATGTGTAGGAAATACTAAGAGGGGGTTGAATCAATATTTCCTAGCAATTAGCACTTTTTAATCTTTTTCATAGCATTAGTTAATCTTCATTTATTATTATTGTTCTTCTTCAAATAATCATAAACAATAATCAACAATAGACAACACCATACAACAATGCAAAAAGATAAAATAGTGGACATAAAAAAAAATTGGTGGAAACCCCCTCTGGATCAAAATCCACCGAATGCTTCTTAGTAATTGTCTTCTTCTCTCATTTTAAAAGAATATAATTACATCAAGTTTTCAGCTCCAACCATAGTATTCAAAACCGGCCCAGCTAACTGGTTATCGGTCTAACCAGCCGGTTAGCAGGCCCACCAGTTGGAACCGGTCAAAAAAGCCAGTCAGACACCCTGTTTGGCCAAAAATTGGAGCTAACTAGTCCTAACCGGCTGGTTTAGGACGGAACTGGCTAGTTTGTGGTCAAACCGGCCGGTTTTGTCCTACACCAGCCCGTTTATTGCTAGGGCAAGTATAACCCCCACAAAATGCATTTTTGTGAGTTTTGAAGCTGCTTTGAGGGAAATTTGGGGTTGTTTTCCTCCAAAAATAGTCCCTCCAAGAAAAACATGCCTACCCTCTCATTTTCCTGACACATTTCAACCCTAACAATGTTAGCAATTAATGGTAATGTTAAATTCTTAAAGTAAAAGTGACATTTCCTTTAATTTTCATTTTCATCCTTTTACTTAAATTTTTAACATTACCATGAAATGACTCAGGATGTTTGAGAGTGGTTTCGACCTAATTAGATTTCATATGGAGAAACTAGAATTTTAGATTTCACTCAAAATTCAGTAGACTTAATGGTTTTCAGGATTTCATGGTTTGAGGGTAAACAATAAATGCAATCAGAGCTCCAAATGATGAGCAAAACTCCTGATCTAGATCCCATTGTGTTGGACGATATTGATCCAACATCATAATGGGTGGAGGAGACTGAAGAACTTGTGTTTGAGGCTGATTTTGATATCGACATGTCTTTAGTAGGGGATGAAGCAGATTATGTGGTGGCATCAGAACCAGGATCAGTAGCAGCATCAAGGAAAGGCAAAGAACCAATGGAAGGCACTAGTCATGCAGGTCGACAAACTTGTGCTTCCATTAGGTTCACTTCTATTGTTATTGGTGGCATTGATACTGAGGTTGCAGATCAGGTTGAGGCATCCTCAGACTCTGAACCAGATGATGTCTATGTAGCTCCTGATGATGATCTTGTGGCTAGTAGTGGTGATGAACTTGATGATTGATCATGTGTACACTGTAGACTTGTAGTAGGCCAATGGCCTCATAGCTTGCAGCATTGTTTTTGGACTTTATAGGCCATTTAGAGCCTCATTGCTTATGTATTTTGCTATTTTGTCGATGATATGTATTGCACTCAGTGCCATTTTGATATATTCACCTTTACATGGTATATAAATGAGCAAACTTTGCATATTTTGTCTCTATTGGCTTGGAATCATGGTTTTAAATCTTAAAAATAGTTTTGTTTCATTAAAAATTAATTATTTAATGTATTTTTCTAAAACCGGTTTGTTTAGACCAAACCAGTCCCAGCTAGACCAGTTCCGGTCGGTAAACGGGTTCATTAGGTGGACCGGTCCGGTCACCGGTTCTAGTTTTAAAAACTATGGCTCCAACTAAAGGAGGCTCCAACCCCCTGATTTACAGAGTCCAACTTGTAGGATGCTTCTACACCCTCTTAACCTGTTGTAACCGAAGGACCCCCCGACACCCTGTGAGTCAAGCCACAACCTGACAAGCGCCCCAACACCCTATTTTCCAGCAGTTGTCAGAAGGATGCTTCATCGCCCTGTAATTTATCAGCCCCAACTAAAAGCGTGCCGCAATGCCCTGTGCAAGCTACGACCTACCCTAGCACCACCTGACCACCCTGAAGTGTTCTCAGGCCACAACCTGAAGTTGACTCCAATCACCTACCCTCCACCACCCTGCTACCCTAATCAACAGGCGGACCATGTTTCACAATTTTCACACTGGATCCCCCTGTGCTCTGAATCAATATAAGAAAGTTGTAATGAGATAATGTTGCTCTGCATATATTGCACAAAATTGCTCAAACTGACCACTACACAAATCAAGCCAATGAACAAGTTGCACATCAAATGTTGTCACTTCAACTGTCAACTACTCAAACTGACCACTGACCATTGTATTGCTCAAATTGATCACTACATACATTGTCACTGCACTACATTGCTCACGAATGAATAAGCGTTCAAGAGCTCACGAGGCAGTCTAACCACATCACTATACTAAACGTTTAATGTTGTTGCAAGTGTCGGGCACAAATATTTGATGATGGCACAATCCAAGATGCCTCAAATCATCCCTATGACCTACTTGCAATGCTCTCAAAAACTGCCCGAGTAGAGCCACTAGCATATCTTATCATTGTTGCTGTTGATCACAAGTCATACATTGTTGTCCATGTCTCTTGTCAATAAGTTGTACAAAAAATTTATTATCATGTCAAGAATCTTGTCAATGTGTGTTAAGTCTTTGTGACAGGTCACTAAATATGTCAAGTCACTAACATGTACATAAGTCAACTAAGATTGCTATAATCTATAGGTCAGGTATTATAGGTCAAGGTTGTATGTTACATGTCGTTGATAGCCAATTCCACTAACTGCTAAGAGTCTCATTAACAATATCATTGTCAAGTTTCTATGTCAATATATCAAGGTCACTGTTATATCTTTTACTACTTGTCAAGTCAAGGATCAAACCCCAATAGTCACTCTCTTATTGACATGCCAAATATTACAGTGGTTAACTTTTACCAATTAATCACAACCCAATGTTACAGATTCACTCTGAAGTCTTTACACTATTGTTATCAACTTAAGCATCTCATCAAATCACACAAGAGTCATTGTTTCACTATTAGATTCTCAATCATATGTCAAGAGAAGTGTACAATATTTTTAAACTATTGTCAAGGTTACATAAGATAAGTGTTATGTCACAATGTTACTATACTAAATGTCATTTGTCAATATCATATCGTATTCAAGTCATATGTCCAGACTATATATCAAGTTACTGTTAATATGCTATTGTCACATCACATGTGACTATCACCAAGTCAACACAACATTGTCAACATGCTTGACTGTTGTAGATGATCATATCACTGGTAAAGATCAAGTTAGACCTTTCAATCTGACTAAAATTGACTTGTCTACAGAGTAATTAGTCTTTGGAAAGCATTAGTCTAAGCTTGGTAGGGTTTTTGTTTCACTTTTCGAACAAAAGTAGCCCGAATGCACTTTCTGGTATGAGACAAAGTGACCTAGCGCACCTGTCCCTCTCTGTAAGTGCGATGCATCACACTTGTGTCTATGTCTAGCCTGTGATGGTTCCTGTAGGATGCAAAAATTGCATTTCTATGCCTTGCTTCATTTTTTACTTTCGTCACTAAATTTTTTGAGCCTCTGTAATAGTCATTGTCTTTGCAAAAGCCATTAGTGTGTTTACATTTGTGTTGATTGCCTTTTGATGAGGATTTGTTTGGTTTTTCTTCCTTCTTGTTAATTACGGTTTGTGAACATTGAGCTTGATTGTTGATATGATAAAAAGAATTTTGAGATTGCAATTGCAATCTGTGTGAGTTAATTTGGTCAATGATCTAGCTTCATTTTCATTTCCATTTTCATTGCGTTTGAAATTGAAAAGGAAAAGAAAAGAAAAAAAAATTAGTTTCTTAACAATTTTTGAGTGTTTTTGTTTCCATTTTTGCAACAACAAAAAATCCCCCCCAATTGTGTATGAGAGTGTTAATCGCCTTTGAGTGTCATCTTTTTTTATCTTTGGAATTTTCACCCAATTTCAGTTTGAGTCCTCTATTAATGAAATCTCATATTACATTTAATTTCATTGGGAATTTCTTTTACTTACACTTGATTGCTTATTTCATTGCATTAATGAGGGAAGGTATTGTTGTTCATAAATAGTCTTGTTATATTATTCTTTCGCTCATTTGGATTCATCTTGTGTTTGTTTTGAAGAATTCCCTTGCATAAATTACATTTGCATGGTTAGAATTCTCATTTTCACAACACAAAAGGAAATTGTGCACAAATTACATTTGCATAATTTTCAGAGGAATTGTGCATAGATTACACTGCATGGTTTGACATCATATGAGGGCTTTGAATTGAATTGGAATAGTTGCATTGAAAGATCTAGTTAGGAAGCATCTTTGATTGTTGCATCATTGTTTGTTTCTTCCTTCCCGTAGATATATCTTCATTGAAAAGTGAAAGAGTTCTTATTATCATGCTAGTTGCATCATTGGGAGTTCAAGTGAAATCGTACCGTGAGCCTTGAAATTGAGACATAATTGAAGATCAACTTTAAATTGATTCAATTAACCTAAGGAGCATTTGAAACATTAACGACACACATAGAGGTCTAGGCTAGAGACGTATTTTGACGTCTTTAAACGTAGGAGTTGTTGTTATTTGTCTGCGTTACATTATGGGGGTAGTCGGTATTCCATGTACGTAAGTATATCGGATCGTTCTCCATGTACCCTTGGGTATATCGGATGGCACTCCACATATGAAAAGCATATTAGAATACTTCCTATCATACAAGACACATTAGATAGCACTACTCCGGAGTGCACTTCCACATACCTCCAGGTATATTTTGGATGTCCCCATTAGGTTGCTATCCTGCCATAGGTAACCAAGTCAGCCACCTTGTTAACTGTGATACACCGAACACAACATTCGAGGAGATTGTCCACACGAATTGGAAACAGTATTCCGCAATTCACAGTGACTTGTTAATCCTTAGCTGCCTAGTTACCCCTTTTTTGTGTCTTTAATTTCTAAAATCAATTAATTGATCACGGAACAACATCCTCGTCGTGGAACAACTCCTTAGTAGATCTTAGGTTGAGATTAATGGCAACAATTCCTGAGTCCACCAGTCAAGGAAACCCCTTTGATGGGAATCTTGGTCCTTGTTATAGCACCATTTACCACTCTTGGTATATGTGATGCTTTGTTTATGGCCTAGGGCAACCCCTCCTTCCAGACTTGGTCCAAATATATAAAAAAACTGTGTTTTATTCCCTGTACGCTACTTTTCCCTGAGCTAAAAGCGTGTACACATGGGTTAGTCAATACCCAACCCGTGTATATGTAGTAAAACACTTAAAAAAATTAAATTTCCTTAATTTTGGGTGGAGTTCAAGGGTTTTACTTGTTGATTACCTCCTATTGCCCATGCCCCAACTGTTTCCCAACTAAAAAACTAATTGGGAGAGGTATAAATAGACCTCTATGGGAAGGCCTTAAGGAAGAGAAGAGATAGAGTTATTATACTGAGATTATCCCTGACTGAGTCTAATGAATCCCTGTGCCTCATGCACTTCCCCAAGCTTCAAAAAACCCTTGTTTCCTTGATTATAAATGTTCTTCCTTTTGCTTGAGATATCATGGTGTTGGTGATGGAAGAAGATTGTTTAAGGCTGGGATAGGACGAATCCGAAGGACAGTTCTGCTTGGAGCCAAAGAAAGACTCGAGTGAATTCTCTCCATGTTATTTATAGCTTACTGCAATAAAAGAAATGTTGTCTTGTTTCTGAAATTAACTATTTTTATGCATCAAATTATGTTTTAATTCATATATGAATGTCGTTTTGATGTATGATCAATCATTTTTTTATATGATATAAAGTCAATTTCGTGAATATACTTTACTTCTATACTGCTATGTATGTTCGAATTGAATGATTTTCAAGTTTGAAGAACATCGGGAGTTGCAGAGGGTCTGAACCCTACGGGACCTACTCAAATGAAGGAAATCTGGGTATGAACACTCTTACGTAGTTTGATAATATAAGCATCTTGCCTGAGCTGTATGAGTATTTCTTGTTGTAGTTTGCTTCTGCTCTGTTGGGGTTCTAACCCAAAGCCCTAGGGTGCTTTCACCCAAAACAGTGATTTTCCTTCTTTTGGAAATATTGGTGCTCCTTATATGGCAACGTTGTCCCTTCCCGAATTTACCATTGGTTTACCAGTTTGGTTGTTTTCGACCTCCTTGGTTCCAAATGTCCAAACTGCTTCTCAACCAAGTAGTCCTCCACCTAAACAACATCAACCTCAAGTTGATCCTAAAGTTGACCCTTTGCCTTCTTCACCTATTGTTTCTTCATCCCTTTCTTCCTCCTCGCCTAGTGAAAGTCTTGATTCTAGTAACCAGGAAGCTAAGAAGAAGAAGAAAAAGATGAAGAAGAAGCAAAATAAGCAGGGAACCAAGCAAACATTGCTATGAATGCAACTGATGTTGAGAAACCTTCCAACAAGCCCCGTAAAGTTAAATTCCCTTGCATGCTTTGTAAGGGTGATCACCTTATTAGAGATTGTCCTGGTATTCCACAAGTATTAGAAGTGTGGTCCTCAGGCTCACATCAGCGCTTGTCGTCAGTCTCTAGAGACCATGCTGATGACAAACCATCAATTAGTGATAGTAAGGTCCACGAGAAAAAAGGGTAAAGTTAAGTTTCCCTATAGGTTATGTGAAGGGAATCATCCTATTCACCTTTGTCCTTACATGGATGAAGCCTCAAAAGTGTTGGAAAACCTTAATGCTTCTCAACAGCGACTTCTAGCTAGTTATCAGAAACTTTCCCCTAATCATCCCTTAGTTGATGAAGTGATTAATCCTAATCCATCTTCAGTCAATCCCACTCTCTCTGAACATGAATCTCATGAGTCCATTCCCAACCAACCATTGGTTGAAAAAATGGGTGACTCGATTCCACCTTCAGGTGACAGCACTTTTCCCGTAGAGAGTGAAGTTCATACCACTTGGGTTCTTCTTATTTCTTCAAATCTTGTTGAACAAGGGGACATTTCTCCTATTGTCACAGAACCCCCTCCAAGTAATGACTCACTTAGTCAAATTATTCAACAGGTACAAGTAAGTCAACCCATTTATAACATGCCACAGGTGCCAATTAGTCAGCCTGTTCTAGGAATGACATAAATTCCATCAAGGAAATTGTTACAAGGAATACCCCAAGCTCTTGTTGGTCAGACAACAACCATGCAACAGCCTTATTCAGGCCAATATTTCCAAGGTCAACCTTTTCAACAATATCAAGGCTTTCCTGGGACTAGACAACCTGGTATGGGTTATCTTAATTATCAAAACAATTGTATCAAGGTGGGATGCAAATGTCAGTAGCCCAATCCATCCTATCCTATCCTGGATATCCCTCACTAGCAGTTAACCTTCCCCCACAAGGTTACTGAGCTACCTAAGGTCTCGAAGCAAAGTTCATTTTCTTATGTCAAGCTCCTTAAAAAATGAAACAAGGTTCCCGAGCAGAGTTCCTTGTCTTGTGTCAAGCTGGTTAAAAAAATGAAACAAGGTCCCTTGAGCATAGTTCTTTTACTGTGTCAAGCTCATTAAAAAATGAAACAAATCCCCCTCTAATTCAAGTCTTTGATTAGATCTCGTAGATGTCGAGTCGAGTCTTTCACTTGACCTCGTAAATAAACCTTCATTCCATCCGCCTATTAGTAACAAGTAGTCTACTTAGATGAATGAAATGAAGCTTGGGGGGCATGCACCTAGAATTGCGTCATTATGTTGGGGGCATGAAAACCAATTTCAAGCATAGTTTTCCTTTGTTTCAAGATTGTGTAAAAATGAAACCAATTTCAAACATAGTTTCCCATGTTTCAAGCTTATGTAAAAATGAAACCATTCTCATTTTATCGCGCGTGATTGCCATTTTTATCAACCTGTTTCTACCATATGAGCCTTGGTTTTCTCATTCCATCATCACCATTTGCTTGATCAATCATACGCTTTCACTTGGTTGTTTTTACCCTTTCCTGAGGAACCGCTGTGATGAGTGGTCTTATTAGCCAGCCTCTTGACCTTTGCGTGTTTTGAGCAGTTCCATCATGACAAGAACCAGTGGTTACCCTTTATACCACTCATTCCTCTGGGAGGAGTCCTCTTTCAGCGCTTTTCAAACTCACAAAACATGAAAATATTGTCGAGCACTTGTCTTTTTGAACTCGTTAAAGTAAATGAAAAGATGTATGCCCAGTATAAGTTTAACCCTTTTCCAAACTAGGATAGACTATTTACGATGAAGGAATACTTTAGTCAAACATGACTAAAAGGTTCTCCTGAGTATCATTTTATGATTTTTCGAACTCAAAAAACTAAATTTACGAAAAGGAACCTTTGGAGTTCTCTTTTTCGCCTCTCTTTTAAACTCTCTAACCATGAAAAAGAAGTTGAGTTACACCTTTGCTAGACTCGTAAAATTATCAAACAGCATTGGACTCATCGAACATGACGAGACCAAACCATTCCTTCTCAGGGTTGGTTAAAAATACTAATAAGGATTTATCCAAATGATGAACTTATAGATCAAATCCATGTTATCCTCCCCAAGCTTGTCAAAAATAAAGAGGCACTGGCCAGAAATGGTTGGGAAATTGGGAAAATAGGTGTCTTTAACTATTAATGGTAGCAAGTCGCTCTTGAACATGACACTCTCTCACTTCATCTTCGTGACTATTGGGTTGGGAAATCTGCTTCTCTCTTTGGTTAATCACACCATATCAAAAGCCTTCATAATCAGTTTTGAGTCAATGCTACCAACTCTGTAAAGTGTCACCGATATATTCAAGAGAAGTCCTTCAGTTAACATCTACTACAATACCCTTAAGCCTTATTTCATGTTTGTTGCTCCTGAAGCAGTTTTGCATCACTATATTCTGTCTCAAAATCCTGATACCCGTTTCATGTCGTTAATGGGGGATACATCAAGGACTTCCTATGATTGGTCACTTCTTGTCGACATCAGCATATTATACTAGAAGTTGACTTAGAAACTCCCTTCAGTGCCTTGGAACTTGCATACCTCAATGGCAAGTTTCTCGCTTTCGGCGACAAGTTCTCCTCATTGGCATTCGACTAAGAGATTCTGTATGATGTTCAACTTCAGCTCATTTATTAACGCTGCATAGATTGTATTGTAGTACCTTGAGATTCATTATCATTCTTGGTGGTTTCTCTCACATATGTTAACAGCTTACATCATTGGTCGGTAATTAGATGTGTCTACCATGTTTGACTCCAACTCATTTATTCGCATGGTTAGACTCGTACTATCGAGTGAATGAGGTAGAAGACCCTGGATCTAGTTTCATCCATTCGCGCTGCAATTTCAAAATTCATACCAGATCACAAAGTATGATGGCTATGATCTTTTCAAAAAGTCATCCAAGCATGGGTCCACTATCTGACATCAATGGACATGACTTTGATTGTTGTACATGTAATATTGGCATATAGGTTGAGTATGTGTATGCCTACCTCAGTGATGATATCATGATGATTATGTACTGTAACAGATGATCTCGACCAACCATTGCTTGATCCGGACTTGTCACAACATAAAGCACTTCAATCCTCAGCCATTTCTTCTTGTTGAAGAATCTAGGGCAGCCAAGGTTAATGAGATTCTTCTAGTCATGATAACTATTTGTGAGGTGTTTTTAATTTTTCTTATTAGCACAATCTTTTTTTTTTTGTAAGCTGGGGTGGGACTCTCTGATTTACATGTCCATTATGTACCCCTCTACGGGGGAGGGGTAGCCCAAGATTTGAACCCAAGACTTCCGGTTCGGTGAGACTTCATTTCCACGGCCCTTGCCGCTTGAGCTACCCCATGTGGACTTAAAATCCTTATTAGCACAATCTTTAATATTAGAGTGTATCTTCTTAGTTCATCAAATAGCTACCAAAACAAAGAGACAAGAACACAAGATGTTGGATTTTTGTCAGGGCCAAAGCCTCTCACTCTTTGAGAGGAAAACCCACATGTGAGGTCCTCATTTACAATATATATATATATATATATATATATATATATATATATCCTAATAGTTGTTGATTTGGGGTAGCATCGGATGTGCTCTAGCCACGAAATTTGGTGGAGAGGTTGGGGCACATGAGATCTCCAATACCCAGAAAGGGTTTGGGCAGATTCTAAATAGTTCAGAAGATATTAAAATAATTAATATTTTTAATGGAGTCCCTAAGTCTAAACTTAGGGAAATTAAAATATTAATGTGTATTAATATGAAACTGTGTTAAAATGGTCCAAAAGACATGGATCAAACTAGATCTAATCTTAGCCGTTGATTAGGGACTTAATCTCGGCCGTTGATATGTCAACAGGAAAAGTATAAGAGGAGGCTTGAGGGTCACTTGGAGAATACACCAGAGTGATTAGGCATTCTATTCTCTAGAGCAGGGTTTGCTAAGAGATAGAATTAGTGATCGGGAGTTGCAGCTGAGGGGCACTGAGTACAGAGAGACAAAGAGGCAAATATAGTATCGGGAGAGCAGCGCAGTAGCCAGGGAGAGTAATGCAGAGCCAGCCAGGGATCACACAGAGGCAGCAGGGAGCTGCGCAGAGCCTCAGAGAGGCCAGTGTTGCTGACGCAGAGGGCCAGAAGGCTGACGCATGGCCTCCTAAGGCTGATGCAGACCCATCCGGGTTGACACAAGGCCAGCATTGGGCTAAGAGGGGCTAACACAGTCCAGAAAGGGCTGACGCTGGGGTTTCTGGGGCAGATTGGTGCTGAGGAGCTGCCGGAAGGATTATCCGGGGTTTCAGCGAGGGGATTTGTCTCAGACTGAGAGGTATTACTGCCAAGGAAATTCTCTGTTGGGTAGGCCAATTTCGGCACCCAGATTGTACTCTGGTATTGCTTAATAAGAAAACCCTCAAATAGTTGCACCAATATTCCCACATTGGGTTTTTCCGGGGACATTGGTCCAAAAATAATGGTGTCATATGGTGTGATTGTTTCTGTTTCCTTTAGTTGTTGATCTGTAATATGTTGAGCATGCACTAGTGTTTATTTTCAGTGTTTACATTGTAAATAACTTGTTAAGTAACATAACAAATAGGTAGGAATAAATCAGATAAAGTGCATGGAGGGTTTCTAACTAAGTAGACTTATATCAACATCTTTGATTTACCTTGAGTTATCATGAACCAGACATAGAATTTGGAAAATTAAGTGTAGAGGAATACCTGGAAATTAGCTTGAAGACGATCCCAATCTGCTCCTGCCCCTGTTACCAAAAGACCAAAACCTCCCAGCCAAGCTGAGCACAACCTTGGCATTCAGCGCCAAAATACTTCCCAATTAGAGTATTTCGGTCCCCCGTGCCCAAAAGCTTCAAGAATAATGTAATTCCAACTCTGATTTAGATCTCCAATTCTCATTCCCACCCTCCTCTTTCAGCCCCAAAAATCCTCCCCTCTGCCTCTGCGTGCTTGGAATAAGTAACCCTCTTAGGTGGTCACCACCTTCTTCCACCGCCCTCCTTAGATTTGATTTGGCAAATTGACTTTTACATGTAGAGTGAGGTGAGGATAAGAATATAAATCTTATATTATTTTATCTTTTATAAACTTTAATTATAATAACAAATTTAATAGTTATCAATGTTTATGATACTAATTAGAAAAAAACTTTGACTTATATAAATAGATGTTTATATCCATATATATTAACAATATTTAACTTTTAACTTTAAACCTTATAATGATCAATATTTATCTTAAAATTATTGGAATTTATTAATTTTATTTAACACCTTATAAGTACAAAGTGTTTGATATGTAGCTTTTGAATGTCAGATTTTAGTTAATACCTCTCTTCTTAATAATTTAGGTATTTTAGTCCCTTTTCATTTATTTAACTTTTTCATAATTATTTAATAAGTATACTAGTGCAAGAGATGCGATGTGTGCATATGTAACTATCATATGCATACATCGTATGCATGCTAATACTCTTTTGCTTAAAGATTGAAATGAGTCATTACACAGCACAAAATTCTTCTTATAGAGATTCCAATTGACGAATACCAAGACCATGAACCTAAACCTATTTAGCCACTCCAAGACCAAAACACCAATCCTCTTCTTTGTCACTACTGAGATCATCATCTTTGCTGCACCAATGAAGCCATCACTACTACATCACCGAGATCTTCATTACTGCTACAACACCATTACTATACCTTCACTGAGATCTTTATCAACAAGATCTCCATATTGAGATATTTATATATATGAATGAGATTTGCACCTAGATCCACTGAGATCATGACTGTCTCACCATAGTTGTACCTTCACCGAGATCATAACCTTGTGACTATGTCTCCATCAAGATCAAGACCATAACTATGCTAGGATCATGACTACACCTTGAAGAGTGTGTCACTATGAGATCTATTCATCATAGTTATACCGAGACAATGTGTGCTACTGTGGGATCTCTGAGATCATCTTCATCACCGAGACTATGACTATGTTTTCTTCCTGCACTGAGATCTTCACCGCCACTGTGATTGTGTTCTCCTTGCACAGAGATCTTCCTTGTCGCAACTATGCCGAGACTGTCCCTCTATGGTACCCATCCGAATGTGTCTCACTATTTTTGTCATCCGAAATTTTAGAGGTATATAAGCGAAGATCTCAGACTTATACAACGAAAATCACAGAGAATCTAAGTTCTTGTTTTGTCCTTTTGCGCAAACCCTAGCTGGGTATTTATAGTGGTTTCGTCTCATAATAGCCAACTTGTGTTCATGAAGAGATGTGTCATTTCAAGTGAGCCAACATGAGTGTATTTATTTCAATTTGTTGGCCGACTTCTTCAAGAGGGATTGTGCTTGTCTTTAGAGGGCTTCTAGAATTTCCTATAGACTTGTATATCTTAAACATAGTCTCAAGAAGAGCTTCTTCATACATGACATTGACTCTTTGACTTAATAATAAATCCTACGGCTCCCAATGGGAGCCACTACCAAATAAACCTCTTGCTCATAAAACGCATGCAGCACGGCATATAAAAATAATTTTCTTTCTTTCATTTCATCATTTACAAAGATCATGTCATTATGAACACTGAACCTAGTTACACTTACACTCCCTCTTAACTAGGGTGGTATTCATAATAGTACTTGGTCATTGTCAATCTGAAAAAATTCTCAAAAGAAGAATCATATTGATAACCCATCTGTATAGCACCATAGTAACCAAAATTGTTTCCATAGCAAGGCCTTGACTGACAGCCCTATCTCTCATCAAATTAGAGCACAATGTTTGCGAAACCAATGACTATAGACACCTTCATCATTGTCTCTCAAGGTACATATCCACCTAGGTGTTCACTGAGTATGACCTTCTAGGACTATTCTTATCTTGGGTTCCCAGCCCTCAAATAATATCGGTCCTCTTGCCTACTCTTATCTTGGATGCCCTACACATCCTCAAAGAGCATCGGAAGACAGATGATTACCCAATCTTCCATTCTTTCTTCCCAAGTGAAGACAAGAATGTTGTGTCTATCTCTCCCTCTCAACTAGAGAAGGTATGCCCATTCCTATAAAGGAATGTACCCAAGTTCCCTCTGACGAGAAACTTGCCCAAGCTCCCTCTCAATTAAGGACTTGTCAGAGCTCCCTCTTAATTAGGGGCTCTCTTTTTCATCAGTAGCTTCTTTGTGGGTCCTTCAGCTGCTTGATCAATTTCCTTCCTTGATGTCATGAAATTCAGTCAAGCTTCTTTCATGTAGGGCATTAGCCATCCATCACTTTCCTTCTTGGTTTGTCATGTCATTCCTTTCTTCATGGAAAGTGGCCTTCTTGATACATATCTGGAACCTTTATCGTATGACTACTTCTTCCTCATCATGTTTCTTTCTCGAATTTCCATTCACCACATGTATACTAGTTGTACTTGTACTTACAACTCTTGTTCCAATAGCCCTGCATGAACTCATCCAGATATTACTCAAGAAATAAAAACATAACATTAAATCAAATAATACCTTACGAGATGGCTCTTCATCATGACATCTTCCTATAGGTATCGCATCCTACATACATGTTGACATATCTCCCAAAGATATACATTGTCAAGGGTCTCCATCTTTTCAAGACTTTCATAAGAGTCTTCATATCTTTCCAAGAGATTTCCTAGTCAAATCTTCTTGGTCTTTTGGATGTTGATCGCCTTCATCATGGTTGCATATCTCACGATCTCTTCCTTCCTCGCACATTCCATTCCTAGGAACTTTCAATCATAGTTTCTTAATTGTAGTCTACCACCTCATACTTCATATGAGGACATATTATGTTGATTTCATCTAGTGTGACTTATGCCTTCCTGCATCCTTTTAGAGGAGGAGCTTATTTTTCTCTTGATCATGCTTTTCAAGATAGAAGTAATGATCCATGTTACCTGCAACGGTACGACATGAAATTATAATATTAAACACAAGCATGCATCCCTCAGTTTACCTTTAGGTCATCTAGGCTTCTTCCAGCAGCTTCCTTGATTGAAAAGATCTTCAACCCCTTGATCTGCTTCATCTCTCATGTCATCATACCATCATCCCATGAACTCCACAAGTTGGAGTTTTTGATGAAACACTTGCTTCCTCTCTAGATTAGTGAACCCTCCAATGCGGATTCCATCAGAGAATTTTGAGGATGTTGTATATCCCCATCTAGCAAATGTTTCATTTTTGACTTAATGTATGATAAGCCTTGTCCTAGATGAATTCGTCATTTCCTTCTATTGACCACTACGTGCCAACGACCCATAGCAGTACACCCCCTTTTTCCGCAAAGGGGATAGCGCCCGATCAATGTGTCTGTGCCATTTAGCTATCATCATTAGCCTGATTTCCAAGATGTTATAATGTAAACCCATTCTGCATGTATATGATGTAAATAATCTCAGCAGATCCATGTCATGTATATAATGACCTATGTAAACCTACTTTTCTGGTGACGATCTACATTCTGGGAGGTTTTTTGTCTCACCGATCCATTCTCGGATGGTCAGCAGAGTTTTCCTTTGGTCTTACCCCAAAGCTGGAATGGATTTTGTTGTTGGGATCTTAGGCAAGTCCTAGTGTTCTAGATCAAGTCTATGTAAAAGTGATTTGGGAGTAATCCTAACTATTTGGTTAGGTTATTTTATTACAAATTGTTTGATCTGCTGGATTATATTTTGGTCGCAAAATGGGTAGTCTATGAAGGTCTATTACAAATGGGTTTGCCCTCTTATAATCTAGAAAATATGAAAATCATGAGGTAAAATGTCTTGAGGGTTGGAAAATAATTTATCCCCTCATAGGTTAATTAATTAAATTTTCTGACCAAAAATTAATTAAAATCCTAAGCTATAAATTTAATTAATTCTAGGTCCTAAGTAAACTTAAATTCTCCAAAGGCAAAATTAGTTGGTCTTAAAAAACTAAATTTTAAGAGGTCCAGGGACTAAGGTAAATTAATTATTTTGATCAATTTTAAACCTTTGATCCCTGAGGGTTAAGTCAAAGTCAAATTTTTGGGGAAATTAAGTCAAAAAAATTATTCTTGAGTTAATTAAAATGCATTTAATTAAAAATTTCGAATTTCCCCAAATATTTAAATATTTCGACAGGTGAGATTAAAAGAAATTTTAATCTTCATCAACGGTCGAAATTACTTTGACGAGGATCACTCAAACTAGCCGTTGAAGGATTTATCTTTAAATAGGAAGTCATTTGTCAGTCGATCTATCTGATCTCTTAGTCGTGTGCTAAGGAAAAAGCTCGTGTAATCTTTTTTCTGGATAATAAAGAAAGACTTTGGGGTTAATTTCTATTGGTGTTACTCTTCATGGGAATATTGTAAGATGTTTTATTTTCATGCATAAATTTTTTAAAGCCATTGATGATAGCTTCTGAAGAGTGATTTGAGTACAGGTATCTTGCTCAGTCATTGGGGTTTAAATAATAATTTAAATTTTGAATGTAATAGCAGGTATCTTTATTTGTCTAAATTTTATTATTATTTTCTCGCTCTATTTTGATGGTTGGATTGAGTTTTACAAGGAAAACTTGATTTTTAGATCCTCATGTGTTAGGGGAAGCTTTTAGTTGGACCAGCCAACTCCCGATCCATGTTTCCTGAAGAGCCCAACTAAATTAGCTCTGGTATTATCATAAGATTTTATTGATGATACACGAAGGGTTTTGAGTTAGCACCTCCTTTAAAATTTAAAAATTTTAATTTTTGTGTGGAAAATTGATAGATATCGCTGTTGAGAGCCTTAGGTTATCATCTCTAGGAACGGAGTTGGACTGATACTCCTCAAATCTGAAAGATCTACCATTCTTGTGCATAGATTTGTAAATTTTTTATTTTCTAACTTGGATTTCTGGGGTTTTGTTTATTTTTGTATATCTGGGTTTTGGGTGCTTTTGTTTTCGTTTGTCTTGCAGGTACAGGGTGCATATATGAAAGAGAAGTTTAATTTGAAGCTAGATCTAGGCCTTGGAGGGTAAGATCTTGCATCAATACCATTTTGTAGGGGCATTATTTTACAGTTCGAAGGTTTGCATTTTTTTTAAATCTGGAAATTTTATAAGTGTTTCAAGGAAATCTGAAGCAAAAGGAGTCAATATTTTAATGAAAATTTCTGGAAATTTTTTAAAGGGTTTTCTGGCTACCATTTATCTGTTGACTGAATTTTCCAAGCTGTTGCCTGGGGTTTTTTTATTTTTTGCTGCAAATTTCGATTTTTTTTTAAACCCTTATCCCTCCATTTTTGCCATCCCTCGGCTCGCAATCCTTCCTAACCTGCATTCTTCTCTTGTTGTGTTTTTCCATTTGCTGCTATACCCTCGCGTCCATAGCATACTCCCTCTTCTGCGTTTTTTGTTGCACTGTTGCAGCTCCTTCAACCTATAAAACGCAGTGCTGTTCCATCGTTGCCATATCTTATTCCCTGCCTAACATCATCATTTCCCTTCATTGTCCTCTTGGCTCCTTCGAATCTACAAACCCTTCACGATCTCTTTCCCCACGTGATCCTCCCATTGCAGCTCCATTGCCCCTCCATCAAGCTGTCGCTGCCAATTGCTTGTTGCCCCCTTCATGAGTCCCTCTTGCCATCCGCTCGAGTTTTTCTGCCAAATGCTGCCTGTCGCTCCTCCTTTGTCATATTGTCGCTGCCATCGAAGCCCTTCTTGCCCTCACCACAGTTCTACCATCCATCGCAAACTTGCAATCTCACTCGAGCTTGAAGCTCTTTCCGCCGCCACCCCTGCGTACACAAACACTTCAAAACAATTCGATTTCATTTTTATTTTGTTTTGTCTTCGCGTTAGGTTTAATCCTTCTTTTTAAATAAAAAATCCGATTTCATTTTTAACTAAACTTTGGTTAGATTTGTTTTAAAATTTCGATTTTTTTTGTTTTGGCTATTGTTTTTAGATTTTTTTATTTTTTTCATTTGAAAAACATTTAAAAAAACATTAAAAATCTAAAAAATTTAAAAATTGTTTGGTGACTTTAGAAGCGCAAATGAAATAAATCGAATGGGGGAATTTGAGCTTTACATTTAAGATATTGTTATTTTTATGTGGACTAGGGCCCATAAAAATTTAATTTTGACTAAGTCCTTTTGATTTGATTTTTAGTCACATTAAAAATTTTAATTTCTTTATTGTCAAGTGCGATTAATGTTTTAAACATCATATTAACTATAGGAGAAAGATAAATTCTTCTAGATCTGGGATTTAATTGCTAAAACTCTTGCATGATAAAGTTTTGGGCATTCACATTTAATTGTTCATGATCGTCACTTTGCCACATTTTTAAATTTGCTCTGGATAACTTGTTTTTATTTAGTCTATGGTTAGTTCAATATAAAGGCACTGGTCTATAATCATTTTTATCTTATGGTTGTGTCTTATTTTATAGATCTATCCACTCAGTTAATCAGGACTCGTTTACACTCATCAAGTTGTCCATATAAGTCTCCTAGAGCCTGTGTTTCACAGGCTATTCTCATCCATTCACCTTAGGGACTACCCCCTTGACTTGTCTAGGAGAGAGTCTAAACGAAGTGAGCAAGAATTAGAGTTACAACCCTTACTCTGAGCATTGTAGCGATGCCTAGACACTTTGTGCAACAACATTTTTTGGCATCGTTGCTAGGGACAGAGTTTTTTGTCCTTGGTCTTCTCAATCTCTTCTCATCATTTGATCCTTTCATCTTCACCCATTCATCTTCATCTCATTTTCATCATATCATCTTCTGTGTCTAAGTTAGATTTATGTCCGAGTGGCGACTCCACTTCCTTCATCTTCTACAAGGGCGTGTACTAGGAGGAACCCAAGCAGCTTGGCTAATCTTGCTCCGGATCCTGAAAGGGCTCTCAGAGCTAGATTACACAAGCTCTCTTCTTGTACACTCCTTGACAATCTCGGCCAGGTTGCTATCTGTGACATCCATTCACTCTACTTGAATCCTCCCGTTCTAGACATCATGGATATCTATGAGCCTCTTAACTTTGCTAACATCCAGGGTTATCCCCATAACCTTCCTAATAATGGTCTAGACAAGCTACCCGCTTTCCAAGGAAATAATGCAATCACTGTTAAAAATCATTTATATGCTTTTCAGACTTGGTGGGCTAAATTCACTCAGGCTCAAAATTATGAGGATGTGCAAATGAAATGCTTCGTCTTGACCCTTGAGCAAGATGTTATGGATTGGTTTAGGGATAGGCCTGATCATAGCATTGATTCATATGATTCCCTCCTTAATGCTTTTAGAGAGAAATTTTGTGATAAGAAAGAAGATCGATTTCTAGCAAAAGCCATTAGCGTCATTAAAAAGAAAGAAAATAAGACGAGTGAAGAATTTAATAAAAGATTTAATGGTATGCTTAAAGAAATATCTACTAATTACAAACCAATTGAGAAAATGCTTCTAGAATATTATCTCGATGCTTTCAATCCTGACACTTCTTATGAACTAAGAAGGTCCAAGCCTAGTGACTACAAGGCTTGTCAAATCACAGCTGAAGAGCTAGAAAAAGATAAGAAGGCTTCTGGCAAATCTGAAATTCTTGGGTTTGATAGATCTGTTGTTAAATTAAAAGAACCTAAAGGAAAAGAAAAGGAATCTGAAGAAGAACCTATGCAAAAATTGCTTAAGAAGTTAGAAAATATGGAGTTAAATCAAGCTAGGATGATTGTTGATCATGCTAAGGAGATAACTACATTACAGTCTAGGTTGATTCAAATGGAACGAGCTCAAATGCATCAACCTAGGGGTCAGAATAATAATAATAATAATAATCATCGAAATAATTGGCAGAAGAAAGGTCAATCTAGTGAGCAGAGGCCTCCTCACCCTCTTGAAACGAATAATCTTGTGGAGGAGACCCCGCCTTATTGTAGAGCATGTGATGAGCTTCATGAAGAAGCCACTTGTCCTATTATCAAGAGAATCATGCATCATGAGATGCTTGGGACAAGCAACCAGATAAATGTGGTTGGTAAAGAATATCGTTTGTCGCAAGAAAATTGGGAAGAGGTCAAGGGAAATAGTCAATCTGTCAGACCTTTTAC
The DNA here is from genome assembly GCA_031772625.1 of Pinus tabuliformis. NCBI lineage: Eukaryota > Viridiplantae > Streptophyta > Pinopsida > Pinales > Pinaceae > Pinus > Pinus tabuliformis. The sequence continues at coordinate 120,233,393 of CM062816.1, forward strand.
ATCTTCATATAGTATCAATAATTTTGGTCATGAAACTGATGTCTTAGTTAAGCTCTTTGGTGAGAAACCTCCGCCTGAGCGAGTCCTTGAAATCGCTAAGGACAAGGGGTTAACTTATCAAAGGAGAAATCAAAATGATAATCCGGTTAATTCTCGAAGTCTTAACTTTGGATCAACTTCTGGAATTAAACTGAGTTAGGAGGCTGGTTTAGTAACTCTAAAGTTTTGGTCCCTGTCACCGAAAAAGTAAAGATTCCCTCCCAAAGGACTAAGTTATTGAATGTTATTAGTAGCACCCAGGTTAATGCAACTCAGGAGGAACCTCTTGAGGCTTTCTATCAAGATGCTCCCATATACTTACAAAGTATGGATTCTAATAATAAAGAACACTCTTCGTTCTTCATTACTTTGCTTGTGAACAATTATCGCTTATATAATTGCATGCTTGACTCTGGTGCTTCCGCTTATGTGATGACTAAGAGAGTCATGGAGCAACTTAATTTAAGGATATCTATGTCGTACTATAACATATGAGACATGGATTCAAAGAAAATTGAATTTCATGGGTTGATTAAGGACTTACAAGTCCATCTGTCTGTCTACCCCAATATCATGATTGTCATGGACATAGTTGTGGTTGATGTGCCTGATGCTTAGGGTATGTTGTTGTCTAGGAAATGGGCCTATGATTTAGGAGGAAGCATACAAATGAACTGGTCATATGCTATGATTCCTTCCCCTAATGGTCAAAAATATCTTAAGTTAAACAGAGAGCTTGAAAGGAGATTCCATGTGTAAGATCCTAAAAGTCCCCACAATGAAATCATAAGTGAACAACCTAGCCTACGGAATCATGCTATCCTGTCTAATTCTATCATTCCCTTGGCGGCCAAGGTTGAAGAAAGGTGGGTAATTTAAAAGATAAGGTTTCATCTTTATACTTTGATGATGCAGCATCTAGACATGGTAAAGGTGCGGGGATTGTCTTAAAATTTGTTGGACACCTAATCCTCTAAGGGTTGGTGTGGAAGCTAAACAGCCAAAGGGAGTCCAACAGACCACTTGGAATATGAATCCAAGGGTCACACCATGTACTATAAATGTATATCATGTCAATAATATATGTACTCTCATGCTTATCATTCATACTCTATTGCTGCCATGTATGTGTTTAACATGGTATCAGAGCGGGCATACTCCTGCCCTGCTCCAATTTGAGCCACTGGTATTGTGGCCTTTCTCTACATGTCAGTTTTGTCTATCAGAACTGCACCTAAGTGCTCTGCCATTCCTCCACAGAAAATTTTGGGCAAGCCAGACCTGGGCATTTTTAGCGTGTCAGCTCTGCCTCATTGCTAAAGCCTGTCAGCGCTACATCTTCCATCTCTCCTGCTCTTATTTCGGAGATTCGTCTTGTTTTTTATACAAATTCAAGGCATCATCGGCATGATTATTTCTCTTACCTAACCTCACCGTGCCCTGCAAGATTATTCACACCTGCGATTATGGACGTTACTCTGCCTGTTATTCTCTGGTTTGAAAATTAAATTTTGTGCCAATTTTCTGCCATTCTGCCTGCTCATCAAAATCACAAATCTTCCTTTCAAGCTCAGAGAGGTATCAGGCAGGGATGCCCTCTCTCTCCCTTCTTGTACATCCTCATGGCGAACTCCCTCATTAGAAAACTAGCAACTGAAAAAACCGTTGGCTCCCTCCCGGGTCTCAAACCTTCTAATGTAGCAACTCCCCTGAATCACGCCCTCTTCGCGGACGATTCTCTGCTCCTTGGAGGCATTTCCACCAGAATTGTGAAAGCCTTCGACTCTGTGCTGAGAAGTTATTGCAGGGTGTCTGGCACTCTAATCAATGAGAGTAAAAGCGAAATCTTCAGTTGGAACACTGAGCAGCAAGAGATCACTAATATTTCGAAGATCCTCGGGTTCAAAGGACATGCTCAATGGGACAGTTTCAGATATCTTGGTCTTCCCATTTCCTCAGGGGTGAACAAGAGGTCCCTCTGGACTCACATCATCAGCAAAATCAAATCTAAAATTGTTGCCTGGGGAGGATACTGGTTAACAAAAGGCGGTAAAACCATTCTAATTAAATCTCAGCTGTCAGCTCTGCCCATTTATCAGGCAGCGTTTCTTCTGGCCCCCAGACATGTAACGGATCAGATCGCTACCCTCCTCAGGGATTTCCTATGGCAAGGTGGGAAAGGCAATGATAAAAAGATGCACTTAGTCAATTGGGACACGGTTAAGAGGCCGATTGCTAAGGGCGGACTGCAAATTCGAGACCCCTCCCTTGTCAACAAAGCGATGGGCGGTAAACTCTTGTGGAAAATGATCCATGAACCCACTCATCCCGCCAGCGTAATTTTACAATCAAAATATGCAGACAATGACGCTCTCAGCAAAATGCAATTGCAGACTACAACATCTTGTTCGCAGGTATGGAGGCTTTGTTGTAAAAGTAGCGATTTTTTCAAAAAACTCATGTACAGAATTCTCAGTAATGGTAAGCGCACCCACCTGTGGAAATATCGAATAATGAGAAGTGACCCTCTGGCAGAAAGCGAAGAAATCGCTGATCTCAGAAACTGGCTTGAAAGAGCGGGAGTAAACAGTGTTTATGATCTGGTAATTTGGGACAACCGTGGTGATTGGGTAAGATGGGATTTCCATGGAGTCCCCGCGCGCCTAAGAGGCCAACTAATCCTGTTGGAGGACCTGCTCGAAGATGCCACTCCTGTCAACAGATTCATGAAAGACAGATGGGGATGGGGCCAGACTGGAGTTTATACATCAGCAGAGGGATATAGGGCTCTTCAGGGATCTAAGAACAGCAACCAAACTCCCACCTTCTGGAAACAGGTCTGGGAGCCGTTAGCCCTCCCAAAAGTTAATTTTTTTTTCTGGACCTTGGCACACAATAAACTTTTAACAGGAGACAATCTGGTAAAAAGGAAGATCGAAGGGCCTCATAGATGTGCGCTCTGCAGATGTAATCTAGAAACTGCCCAGCACCTGTTTTTGGACTGCCTATTTGCCAAGGAGGTGTGGGGGCTTCTACTCCAAGATTTTCAGATCTCTATCCCTCAGCAAATCTCTATTCCGGATCTTTTTGAGTCATGGAGTACCTGCTACCCCCGAAGTATTCCTCATAAGTCCTTTTGGCGCAAAGTATGGATAGCGCTTCCCAAATTTGTTTGCTGGCAGCTATGGTTAGCTCAAAATCAGCAGATTTTCAATGATACACAGCACTCTCCGACTCAAGTAGCAGCAAAAGCTAAGGCTCTTCTCTTGGAAGCGGCTCAGCAGTAGTATTTCAAAGAAGACCCTTTTCTCAGGCCGAAAGAAAAGAGGTGGCTGGCCCTTGAGCCACATCCCCGAAAGTACCTCCTTACACCCCTGAAAGCAAATCCGGAATGGAGAAAAAGAGAGCCAGATGACATCTTTCAAAGCTGGTGGAGGGCCCAAAAACTAACTACCATATTCTTTGATGGGGCGTCCAAAGGGAACCCCGGAGCCGCAGGTGCTGGTGGGATCATCTACTCTTCGGAAGGGTCCTTTAGTGATTCTTTTGCTTGGGGCCTTGGTCTGAAAACAAACAATCAAGCGGAGATTCTTGGGCTGCTCAAAGCTTGCCTTATTGCCAGAGAGAAAGGTGCTAAAGATATCCAAGTCTTCGGAGACTCAGAAATTTTAATCAAAAAACTAATCAAGGAGGATTTTTTCAACAATGCTGGACTCAACAAAATCATGGACAGATTAAAGAGAGTCCTTCTAGGCTTTGATTCGTACAAGTTTTATCACATCCTCAGAAATTCCAACAAGGAAGCAGATTGGATGGCGAATTTAGGTTGCACTCTCATGAAAGGGATCTTAATTGTAAATGGGGAAAGCTTTTTCCAAAATTAGTGAAACTGCCACATTCCAAAGGCGGCAAAAGAAGGATTACAGCCATGTATGCGGGGTCGCTATGGCAAAGACCCACTCTTCTTTCAGCATATAAATAAAATTCATAACCGTTTTAGTTAAAAAAAAAAAATCACAATCTTCCTGCATTTCCTTGCTATACGTTACCATGGCATGTCTCTGTTGGTGTCATTCTTTACCGTTTTAAGTTCCGTGGATTTGGTGATGCCATTATTTTGGCTGACTGTGTCATTCTTAGCAGCATTTGACATTCTGAGGATCAAAAATCCCTGCGAGGCATAGCGGAGAAGCGAAGGATACCACTTCATCCTTGAGATCATGGACATCGGCAGCAAATTTTCCCTCTAGAATTCAATAGAAAAAAATGGTCAAAACTTTCTCTGGCTTCAATTTCAAGTATATACCTGTTAGCATTGCACCTGCCTCACTCCACACAGTGTATACCTCACGGCCTCATCCCTCGTTTAATAGTTGCGTACTATGTTGTCAGGCCCGGATAACATAACTCCTGGTCAACATTCCTCCCGGTTTTTAATACAGGAATTTTCTTATATAATGCAGGTCTGACATGTTTTAATACATGTGCTTTTTAACTCCATTTTTAACGTGTTGTGGGTTCATAACTCCGCCAAATATACCTTCCTAGCCACGCTAGCCTCTTCCCATAGTAACGACTCCTTTTGTCTGTCAAACTTGTCTTCATACTCACAGAACGTTACACTCCTTTTCCAGTACATACGTGAGAGAGCACCTTGGCATTGTTAATGTGATTGGCATCATTTGCGACTTCTCAAGCATCATTGAATCTGAATCGGGCTTTCCAAATGTAGTGCAGGAGATGAGATCCCTCCATGGACTGCGTTGGGTGTTCAGTGCCTCACCAGTTTCCCTTACGCATTTGAAGTAGCCAATTTTCCATGGCATAGCATGTTGAATTGCTCGACTGCAAAAGTAGCTTAGCATTTCCTGCTTTCCTAGATTAGCATTTCCTGCTTTCATAGATTAGCATTTCCTGCTTTCCTAGATTAACTTTCCAATTCCGCAATTTCATTTGAGTAATATAGTTAGTTGTAGATCACTTTGTTTCAGTTTTGCAGGTACCAAAGAAAAAAACAAAAGCACTCAAAAAAAGAAAAGTCCTTTCCATTTCATGCCTAGTAGGAACCGAGATAAATCAGGCAAATTCCTACCCAACACCCCCACCGCATCACTAAGTCACCCTTCTCTCTTCTTTGGTGACAGTGACCCAGAGGAACCTATAGGTGAACATCCTGAGATATACCAAGACCCTATAGAAGAAGAAGAGTTAGAAACCACTCCATCTGAAGCCATGGCTGATAATAGGAGAGAAGATGAGAGAATAGAAGGAGCTTTCCCCATCCGAGAGACCAATGGAGATATGAAAATGAAAAACATTAGCCCCTCCACCTTGCCTCACTTCCATGGACTGACCACTGAGGATCCTGATACCTTCTTGTTTGAGTTTGCTGTCCTTTGTAGAACCTATGACTATACTGAAGATGAGCAAAAGCTGAAGCTTTTCCCTTCCACTCTTAAGGATGCAGCACTACGCTGGTTCATGGGATTACCTGGGAATAGCATCGCTACTTGGGCTCAGATGCAGCAAGCCTTCAATACCAAGTATAGGGATTATTGTAGGTCCAAGGAAACCAAGGGAGAGATCTTTCGAATGACCATGGGGAATGATGAGTCTTTAGAGGATTATGAGGAGAGGTTCCAACTTAGCTATAAACGGGCCAGGTGCACACTTGACCCTGAATCCCTCAAGTTGGTTCTACTCCGAGGAGTCCCTGAAGATCTCTTAGACACCCTTCACATGTTAGCTGGGGGGGACATTTACCAATTGCCTTATGAGGAAATCAAGACTGTGTTTCGAAATCATTCCAGGGCAGCTAGAAAACGAGGTAGAGGAAATCTCCTCTCCACTGGTGTCCCTTTCTCCAAACATGAGTTTACAAACCAATTAGAAGATCTTAAGAGTGAGGTGAGACAGACCATTGCCATGCAGCTGGACACATTCAGGATCCAGCAGAAGAAAGAAGAAGCTGAGAGAGCCTTGGCTGTCTTCTGTCCTAGGTGCACCAGAAGACACCCTAAGAACGAATGTCCATTGCATTCGGTTGAAGTGTGTTTCGTTTGTGAGGAGGACCACCCAACAAATCAGTGTCCAACCTTACCTGGGTTTAAAGCCATGTACCAAGGAACCGAAGCCCCCACTGAACCTCTCTACTTCATCAACCAAAGGAGGCCTCAAGGATCTAGACCTTATCAGCAGGGGATGCAAGGGGCATCTCAAGCTTATTACAACCCCAACCACTCGACTCCCATGCCTTCCTGGGGTCCCCCTGCTCATCCTTCTTGGTCCATGCCTCCTCCATGGTCTTATCCACCTTAGTACCCTACTCAACCTACTTCTCATCCATATCACTCACATACCCAGTCGCAGCCTCAATGGAGTGCTCCTCAGTCGGGGTGGAGGCCCCAATACAACACTCCTCCTGCCATTTTGCCTCCACCACCAGCTCAACCTCAACCTTTACCTCCTGCTCCTCCAAGGCAACCTCAAATGCCTGCTCAACCGAACCCGAACCCCAACAATAGACAGGCCCAGCAGGTATACACTGGGGAAACATCATGTCCTACCTATGCTGTGGAGATCCAGGAGATCAACCTTCGATCTGGAAAGACTCTACCAGATCGCCAACCTCCTCCCCCTGAGGATGAGGAAGATCTACAGGAAAGTGAACCAAAAGCTATTCCACCCTTTCCTGAGAGATTAACAGCCACCACACAACCTAACCCCGAAGAAGATGAGCTGTTGGGTGAGCTCAAGCAGTTGTGTGTAAAAATCCCTCTTCTCCAAGCCATCAAGGATGTGCCAATATATAACAAGCTGGTTAAGGAGAAGTGTTTCAAACACCCAGGCAGACGGAAGAAAGATGCCTCAACTATCAATGTCATAGGACAACTGTCTGACCTTATGCTAGGACAAGTCATCTGCCCAAAGTACCTAGATCCTGGAAGTCCTGTAGTAGATGTTCACATCAATGGCACCATTATCCCCCACACCTTGATTGATCTGGGGGCGGCCATCAATGTGATGACCAGGGATACCATGCAAAAACTCAATCTCCAGGGTTCTTTGAGGAAGACCTCTACAGTACTGCAATTAGCAGATCGCTCCACCGTGACTCCCGAAGGGATTGTGGAGGATGTCCTGGTCTCTATTGACTCTTGGGAATACCCTGCAGACTTCCTGGTTCTGCAACCAAAGGCAAAGCTTACTGGATACCCTCTCATTTTGGGAAGGCCTTGGTTAGCTACTGCAGATGCTTACATAAGTTGTAGGGCAGGAAATATGACCATCAAAAATGGTCCCATGTCCAAGCAGCTAGTCCTATACCCTCCTGCCCAACCCTCCTTAGAGCATGACTTACCACTTTGGCTAGAAGAAGGAGAGGAAGACGAGGTGTACTCTGCACCTCTGTGCACCCTAGATACCACTAGAAGAGACCCTCCTACCGAGGATGATTTGATTGAGACCCTGATCCAGAATCCACCTTCCAGTGCACTATCTCTAGAGAAGTTGGTGGAGGATGCCCAAGCTAGCACCTTAGTGGACCTTTGTACAACCAGCCCTGTCACTCCCAGAGTCAAAAGTGTGGAGTTCGGCCCTGAGAGAGCATTAAAGATCAGCTCCTCCCTATCTCCTTCCCAGGAGAAGGAGTTGTGTAGCCTATTGGCCAGCCACTTAGATGCTTTTGCTTGGAGCTATAAGGAGATGAAAGGAGTCCATCCCTCGGTCTGTACCCATCATATATACATCAAAGAGGATTGTAAACCAATTAGGCAACCCCAGAGGAGAATGAATCCAGCCCTTAAGGACATTGTCAAGGAAGAATTGCAGAAACTGTTGGATGCTGGATTCATCTACCCCATCTCAGATAGTGAATGGGTGTCCCCTCTGGTTTTGGTTCCCAAGAAAAATGGGAAATGGAGAATCTGTGTAGACTACCGAGAGCTGAACAAAGCTACCAAGAAAGACCATTTCCCTCTGCCTTTCATAGATCAAGTGTTGGATGGACTGGCAGGAAAGAAGTTCTTCTCTTTCCTGGATGGGTTTAGCGGGTACAACCAAATTCAAATCAGCCCGGAAGACCAAGATAAGACCACCTTCACTTGTCCTTGGGGTACCTTTGCCTACCGTGTCCTTCCCTTTGGGCTATGGAATGCTCCTGCTACCTTCCAGAGAGCTGTCTTGAGCATCTTCTCGGAGTTGGTCCATGATGCAGTAGAAATCTATATGGATGACTTTACTCCTTATGGGGCTAACTTCCAGGAAGCATTGTCCAACTTGGGAAAGGTCCTAACCAAGTGCATCGAGATGAACTTGTCCCTTAGCCCTGAAAAATGTGAATTCCTAATGACTGAAGGGACTGTGCTAGGCCATACCATCTCTCGCCAAGGGTTACAGGTGGATCCTAACAAAATCGCTCTAATCAAAAAGGTTCCACCTCCACAAAAGGTAAGGGATGTTAGGAGTTTCTTGGGATTAGCAGGATATTATCGAAGATTCATTAAAGATTTCAGCAAGCTAGCCTCGCCATTGTTCGGTCTGTTGGCAAAAGATGTGGAGTTTAATTGGACTGACGATTGTCAGAAGAGTTTGAATGAATTAAAAGACAAGTTAGTGTCAGCTCCAATCCTGAGAGGTCCAAACTGGGCCCTACCTTTCCACATCCACACTGATGCCTCGAACAAAGCCATAGGTGCAGCCTTTGGACAAGTTGAGCAAAAACTTCCATATGCCATTTACTTCGTTAGCAAAAACTTGTCCAAAGCAGAGCTGAATTACACTGTAACCGAGAAGGAATTCTTAGCTGTGGTCCATGCACTGAACAAGTTCCGACATTATATTACTGGTTACCAGACTTTTGTACATACTAACCATGCTGCTATTAGATATTTGATGAATAAACCAGATGTGAATGCTCGTATTATTAGATGGTTACTTTTATTGCAGCAGTTTGATCTAACCATTGTTGATAAACCAGGGAGAGAAAATGTTGTTGCTGACTTCTTGTCTAGATTGGATTTGTCTGCAGATGAAGATGGGACGGTGGATGACCAGATGCCTGATGAGCATCTGTTTGCTATCTCAGTACTCTCTCCATGGTTTGCTGATATAGCAAACTACCTTGTTTCAGCTCAATTCCCTCCGCACCTCTCTTCAAAAGAGAAGAGCAAAATCATCAGAAAGAGTGCCTCATTTACATGGATTGGGGGCAATCTGTTCAAGCTTGGCCCAGATCAGATCTTAAGGCGTTGTGTAAGGGAGGAGGAAGTCTTTGACATCCTCCTCACCTGTCATGATGGGCCTTGTGGAGGACATTTTGCAGCAAAGAGAACTGCCTTCAAGATCCTGCAGGCAGGCTACTATTGGCCCACACTTCATCAAGATGTCAGAAGATATGTCAGCCAGTGTGACCAATGCCAAAGAATGGGGAAACCGACCCAAAGGGATGAGATGCCTCTCCAACCTCAAGTGACTCTTGAGCCATTTGAGAAGTGGGGCATGGACTTTGTGGGTCCAATCAATCCCTCTTCGAGGCAAAGATCCTACATCATTGTGTGCACTGACTACCTGACGAAGTGGGCAGAGACCAAAGCAATCAAAGCAGCAACAGAAGAAAAAGTGGTCGAGTTCCTAAGAGAGAACATCTTCTATAAGTTTGGCTATCCAAGAGAGCTGGTCACCGATCAAGGGAGCCAGTTCACCTCCCACCTGGTTGAAGATCTCCTAGCTCATCACAAGATCAAGCATAGAACTTCCACTCCCTATCATCCTCAAGCAAATGGGCAGGTGGAAGTCACCAATAGAGCATTAGAAGGGATCTTGACTAAAGTGGTGAGCAGCAGCAGAAAGGACTGGGCAGATCGCCTGGTTGAAGCCACATGGGCTTACAACACCACTTGGAAGACCACCACCGGCTTCACACCTTATGAGCTGGTCTATGGGAAGAAAGCTTTGCTGTCCATTGAGTTTGAGTATAACACTTTGAGGATGGCAGCTCAGCTGGATCTAGATCTCAGCCATGCACAACAAGAAAGGCTATTGCAGCTGAATGGACTGGATGAGCACCGCATGCAGGCCCTCCTTCACTCAGAAGTGGTTCAACTTCAGAGGAAGGTGTGGCATGACCAGCATCTCCATGACAAGCAATTTCAGCCGGGAGATTGGGCTTTGTTGTATGATTCCAGATACAAAGATTTCAAGGGGAAGCTGAGAACCAGATGGCTAGGGCCATATTCAGTGGAAAAATGTCATGACAATGGATCTGTTCTTATCCGGACCATTGATGAGGAAGCCATCCCCATGCTTGTCAACGGGCATCGATTGAAGATCTACAGGAGGCCTCCCTCCAGACAAGAGTTCATCAAAACTATGGAGAAAGCAGTATTGGTCACAGAGAAGGGTCCTGCCCCTGCTTTGGGCACACCCTGAAGAATCTAAAAAAAAAAAAAAAAAAAAAAATAATAAAGATCCTTGGGTGAAAACCTCTCTGAGGCGCCCAAGGCAGGTGGTAGGGGTGAAAACCTCATCTGAGGCACCCCTGCTATCTTCCAAAAAAAAGAAAAAAGAAAAAGAAATAAAGATCCTTGAGTGAAAACCTCTCTGAGGCGCTTAAGGCAGGTGGTAAGGGTGAAAACCTCATTGAGGCGCCCCTGCTATCTCTCAAAAAAAAAAGAAAAAAAACAAGATCAATAAGCTATTATGTGAAATTTGCATGCAGATTGCAGGTGTTCTATGGAGGAGAGGAAGCCTCTCAAGTCAAAGTCAAAGGTCCTTCTCATGCAGCCAGGACACCTCACAAGCTCCTCCTCCAAGAATGCTTATGTTTTTCAAGGTATGTGCAATTTTATCATGGTTTGAATCTTCTACAGGAAACTGCTGTCTTTCTACAGGAAGGCACAGTTTTTCTACAGGAGGGCGCAGTCTTTCTACAGGAAGGCGCGGATTCTCTACAGGAAAGTGCAGACTCTCTACAGGAAGGCCGAACTTTCTACAGGAAGCTCTGTGTCTACAGGAAACTTCCTGTAGGAGTTTTGGGCGGCCAGAATTCGTCGAAAAAGGAGATTTCGCGACCATGGCTTGGTTTGGATGCATGCAAGCCTCTGTTAAGCATCCTTGCACGTTGCTGTCACCATGCTCCACCACCTGTGTCGACATGCGGCCAAGTCCCTGCACAAACAAAGGAAATCGATGAGTTCTCGTGAGAAAGCCATTTCCAAATAGAAAAATGATGGGATCTCATACCACAGGCATCAAGAGCTCCGGGATCGTGATCAGAACCGCCATCGTGCAGCATGCACCCAAGGAGAAAGGACTGTTACGAGACCCCTCGCGGGGATCCTGTAACAGTTCAACCTGCTCAAGTGGATGCCATTCACAGCACCGTCATCTGAGATGAAACGCGGGCGCATGCAAGCAAATCTGTCCACTCCAGCGTTGGCATCCGGTTACCACGAGCTTCCGGGTCTGTGTACGCCGCATGCAGCAGGTAGATCCGCTTCATTACTGAACAAATCTAGTTCATCTTCACTGCCCGATGTTTCATCTCCTCAACTTCTGTAAGAGGGAAAAGCTCAGAGGCCGGTTGGATGCTCTTGTGTTGTTGTCCAGGACAAAGGCAAAGAAATCCTGAACTATAATCCTCGTCGAGTCTTTGTGCCACCTGTTCTTCTCAACATTGCACTGATCAAAGCTTAAGCACTTGCCTCCTGCATCCAACACGTCTATGAATTACTGCTCATATGGAAGAATAACGGCCAGCGCCATGCACACTCCTACACTCTGAGAAGTCTGTTCAAGTAAACCATGAAGAAAATAAACTGAGAAGAAGCCTATCAGAAAATCAGCCACCAAAGCCTACTTCTTCGACCACCGGATTCAGCGACAACGAATGGATGAAAAAGGCACAGCCTTCTATTCTAATTATTCTCTTGTATGAAACAAGAGGTAAAAAGGATGTGGATAGCAAGCAATGCTAGAATTATATTGAGCTTGTATACCCTCTCAGGCATTGGGAATCACACCATTTTGAGAGATTCACCCATAGGGTATATATTAATGTTTTAAATTTTATACCCAAATAATATATACCAACGAAACAACAGTAAGTTTGCATGAAAGTTATTACAAGTCTCATAATTTTCGCAGGAGTGAATTATCACACACTTATGCTTGGTTGCAAACAAATATACATGGTAAGGCAAATTGTCTTGGTTTTTTCGAAACCTCATGCAATTTCACTTACTGTTGGCGACCGAAACAAAGTACCCTACAAATGATTCTTAAAACATGCTATTGTGTATCGAATATCATCCTCTGAGATTTGATGATGTGTGACAAATCTGAATCTGGTATGACCATTAGGAATTGCAAGAACACCTTCATGCTTCATGGTTTCACAAAGCTCTTCTGCCCTAGGGATTGAATCAGCAGTTATATTGACAAAGATAATAATTGTATGAACGACATCAAGATCCACATGAAGCCCATCAATGCCATTCAAACCTTCAGCTCAAATACGACACTTATGATGTATTCAACCTGAACCCCGACTACCAGAGTTTGAATTCCCTCACGGCACAAGAAGTTAGACAGGTCGTTTCATAGTGCAAAAGACTGCCTTGCAAACCCTAGCCTATCACCCAACCAGATCCAATGAAAGCCTCAAGGCATTTGTATATTCTGACAATGGCAAGTGAAGTCACTTCATAGGGCAAAGTGCTAATTATGTCTCTTGGACTGGTGAGAGAGTGTTTTTAGGGCGCTGATGTTGGACAAAATTGCACTAGTTAAAGAGTTTATGTCAAGCCTCCTGTATCTGAACATAGAAAATAGGGTGGAATTGCAAGAAAATTTTAAGTTTTTAAATGGATCAAATTGACAATGTATTAGAGTTATTGAAAACTCTAATCATGTCTACTGTTGAAAACACCGTTAAAATCAACAAGGACACTATTTCTGATATTCAAATTTGTCTTCAATGTGCACAAGAAAAGATTGATTTTTTGCAGCTTGAATCTCAACTGCAACAGGAAGAATTACAGCAGTGGAGTCATCATTCTGAACCTGTTTTTGTTCAAAACATTGAAACAGACTCCCATAAACAACAAGTCAATAATGTTACAGTTGATTCAGATCCAGTGCCCAATGAAGCAGCAGAGTTACATGCAGAAGCAAAAAGCCATCCAACACTTCCCAAGCCAATCATCAGACCTTGGGAAGAGCTTGTTAGCAACAAGCACAGAACATGTCTTGGATATGATGAGGAGGTTTCCTTTCATATTCCAGATGACTCAAAACCCATTTAGTTTCAGAGCGCTGGATTCCTTCATGACAGTTCACCTTCAATTGTTCCAGATTTTGCTGCTCTTCCACAGCAACAACAACAGATTGTGAAATGCCAACACTGTGACTAAGTTGGCCATATGAAAGATCATTGTTTTGATCTTCACCCATGTAAGCATTGTCATAAAACCAGTCATTCTTCAAACAGATGCTTCAAAAACAAGCCTCCTACAAGAACAAAGATTCATCTTGGATGGATCGCTTCTTGGCAATGGGCATCAACAGCCAAGAAGATATTTTAGTCATATGTCCGAACTTGTTCTAGAGTATTGAACAGTCTTGCAATTGAGTTTTCTCCATCATCTCACCTTGTATCTGACAGGGGGGAAGTGATGGTCATCTACAAGCTTCAAAGCCACATCAAGCGAGCCTGAGCCACAACCTGCCATACCAGATTCAGAGTTGTAGCCAGAGACAAAGATGCCCCTGAGCATGCCTTCAGTTAGTGATGCCTCTTCAAAGAATTGGCGACACTTCCTCTAGCAGAAGACTTTAGCTTCTTGCCAGTTTTGGAAGAGTTCCAAGAATTGCATTAAGCATTCCAGAGTTGGTGGTAATCCTTAAACCATCACAGGTTGAGGTTCTCCCTTTTATGCGGGGTGAGACCTCCCTTTCATGGTTGAAGGTTTCCCTCTTCAAAACATCAGGAGCACTTCCTCTAGCAGAAGACCTCAACTTCATGCCAGATTTGGAAGAGTTTTGGGAACTGCACTAAGCATTCGAGTGTTGGTGGTCATCCTTAAACCACCTCCCTTATACCAACATTTCAGAGAGCACATTTAGCCTAGTGCTGCCATGCATTTTTGCACATTTTGTATTACAGCTCTCTTCTTGGACTCATACATACCCCTTCGGATTAAGGGGGGAATGTTGGACACCTAATCCTCTAAGGGTTGGTGTGGAAGCTAAACAGCCAAAGGGAGTCCAAGAGACCACTTGGAATATGAATCCAAGGGTCACACCATGTACTATAAATGTATATCATGTCAATAATAGATGTACTCTCATGCTTATGATTCATACTCTGTCGTTGCCATGTATGTGTTTAACGAAATCTCCCTTTGGTCATATTTTCAAATTTTCCTATCGGTTAGAATTTAAAGCGACCAACAATGTCGCTGAATATAAAGCCTTGTTGTTGGGTATTGAATTGGCCAAAGCTTTAAAAGTTAAATTGAAAGTATCAAGGGTGATTCATATTTAGTTATCATGCAAATTAAAAATATATTCACATGTAAAAATCAGAGATTAAAAAATTATAGGAATGTTGTGTGGGATACCATGGAGTATTTTGATCCCATTAACCTTGAAGCTATCCCAAGGGAGCAAAATAGTTTGGCCGATGAGTTAGTTGTTGCTGCTTCCACCATGCAATTATCTGATAATTTAATTGAAGATAAAATTAAGATGGAAATTGTTTTAGACCTTTTGTCCTAGATAATTCTGAGCATTGCCAAGTCTTTGATGATGAAAGATAGATTATTCGCTTCTTAGACAATTTGGATGAGTTTCAGGGTTTTCAAGTAAATTATAAGGAGGATGGACCTGATATCAATGAAGATATTTTAAATCCTACTCCTCGGAATGTTGTTGCTCTTGAGCAACACTTTGATCGGCATGATGTTGTTAAGAAGAAAGAGGAAAATAAAATTGATCCTAGAGAGTTTGTTGAAGTAAACATTAGTACATCTAAAGATCCTAGAATCATTAAAGTTGGTAAGGGTACTAATGAAGATGAAAGAAAGAAATTTATAAATTTACTTCACACTTATAGGGATGTTTTAGCTTTTTCTTACGATGAACTAAAAGGATATAGGAAAGATGTTATGGAACATACTATTCCCTTAAAGGATGAAAATGCTAAGCCATTTCGTCAGAAACTTAGACAAATAAATCCTAAATTGGCCCCATTAGTCCAAAAGGAGCTCACAAAGATGATGGCTACTGGCATTATTGCTCAAACTAGGCATTCAACATGGTGCTCAAATTTGGTGATCGTTAGGAAAAAGAACAATACAATCAAATTGTGTGTCGATTTCAGAAACCTTAATTTGGCTTGTAAAAAGGATAATTACCCTTTGCCTAATATGGAGACCACGTTGCAAAGAGTGACGAGATCCAGGATGATGTCATTGTTAGATGATTTTTCCGGATATAATCAAGTTTGGGTAAAAAAGGAGAATCGACATAAAACGACTTTCACCACACCATGGGGGAACATTTGAATACATAAGAATGCCTTTCGGTTTAACAAATGCTGGGGCTACTTTCCAAAGGGCCATGGACAATGCTTTTAAAGGTTCAATTGGAAAATTCATTGAAATATATCAAGATGACTTTACTGTTTTTTCTAAGAATTGTATTGATCATATAAGTCATCTTAGGCAAGTTTTTTACAAATGCAGGGAGTTTGGCATTTCTCTAAATCCTGCTAAATCAATCTTTGGGGCAACTGAGGGGAAGTTACTTGGTCGCATAATTTCAAAGGATGGGATCAAGATTGATCCTGAAAGGGTTGAGGCAATTCAAAAGATTCCTCTGCCCCATAATCTAAAATCCCTCCAGTCCTTCTTAGGAAAAATAAATTTCCTTAGAAGATTTATTCCGAATTACGCAAAATTAGCAAAGCCTATTCAAAGTCTTTTGAAAAAGGACGCAAATTTTATGTGGAAAGAAGACAGTAGAAAGGCTTTTCAAGAAATAAAGAATGTTATAGCCAAAGCTCCTATTTTAATCAGTCCCGATTATTCCAAGGATTTCATGATTTTCTCTTTTGCTTCTGAGGATACCATTGTTGGTGTCTTACTTCAGAAAAATAAGGATGGGCAAGAACAGCCTATTGCTTTCATGAGTAGAGCGCTTCAGAATTCTGAGTTCAATTACACTACCATGGAAAAGCAAGCTTATGCCTTAGTTAAATCTCTTAAGCATTTCAAGACATGTGGGATATTCCAAAGTCATAGCTTACGTCCCACATTCTGCTATCAAAGATATATTAACTCAAACTAATTGCTTAGGGACCCGTGCTAAGCGGGTAACAAAGATTCAAGAATATGATTTGGAAATTAAAACCACAAAGTTGGTCAAGGATTAGGGTTTAGCATAGATGTTAACTGAAAATAACGAGCAAGCTCTTGGTTTGATTTGTATTAACGATTCATCTTCACCTGAGCTGCAAAGATTAGGAGAGCATGAATGGTACAAGGATATTATGTATTACCTATTGAATCTTACATGTCCTAGCCATTTAGTTGCTCATAAAAGAAGGGTTCTTAGATTAAAGGCTTCTAAGTATTGCCTCATGAAGGATGGCCTTGGGTGGCGAAATCCAGAGGGCATTATACTTAGATGTGTTGATGAAATTGAGTCTAAAAAGTTGATTTCTGAGTTTCACTCTGGATTTTGTGGAGGGCATTATGCTGCTAGAACTACCACCCACAAAATCCTTAGAGTTGGATATTATTGGCCTTCAATTTTTACTGATGTGCACAAATTTGTCAGAAGTTGCCAGTCTTGTCAACTATTCACTGGGAAGCAGAAGCTAGCTTCCTTGCCCCTTCAACCTGTGGTTGTTGAGGCTCCTTTTCAACATTGGGGTCTGGATTTCATAGGGAAATTCCATGAAAATTCTAGCAATGGTTACTCATGGATTTTGATCGCTACTGATTATTTTACAAAATGGGTAGAAGCCATTCCAGCTAAGAATGCCACTGAAAAGGTTATTATGGATTTTCTTGAAAATCAAATAATTACTAGATTTGGTGTCCCTGCCAAGATCACTATTGACAATGCTAAGGCTTTCAGTTCTATGGAACTTTCATCTTTTTGTTTTAAGTACAACATTGTGTTATCTCATTCATCTAACTATTATCCTCAAGGTAATGGCCTGGCTGAATCGAGTAATAAAAATCTTATAACCATTATCAAGAAAATAGTGGGAGATAACAAGCGATCTTGGGACAGTAAAATCAAGTATGCTTTGTGGGCAGATAGGATAACAAAAAAGAAAGCTACTAGTAAAAGTCCCTTTGAATTAGTCTATGGCCTGGATGCAACTTTGCCAGTGCACCTTAAATTGCCAGCTTACCAACTCCTTCAGCTCTTTACTAACGATAAAACTGTTGTCCAAAATAGAATTAATCAGCTTGTAGAGTTGGATGAAACTCGTAGGAAGGCTTTTGATAGTATGTATAAGAATCAATCTAACATCAAGAAAATCTTTGACAAAAAATCTCGTCCTAGATCTTTGCATGTTGGAGATATGGTCTTGTTGTGGGATCGAAAGTATGAAGACCCAGGAAAGGATAACAAAATTGACAGTTTTTGGCTGGGACCATACATCATTCGAGGCATTGCTGAACCCAACTCATTCCATTTGAGCACGTTGGAAGGAGAAGCACTGGATTTACCTGTGAATGGCCAAATGCTCAAATTGTACTTCAGAGAGGACATCTGATGCCATTGGGCATCCTTTGTATTGTATTCCTAACCCTACACCCTTTCATTTCAACATTTCATTTTGTAATTATGTCAGATTTATGTTTTTCATGTTATTAGGATAGTTAATAAATGAAGAGCTTATATCTTTCCTGTGCTTAATATTGTATGATGATTTTTTGGATGGATGTTACTTATGTTATCTTGTGTGTTGCGTGATGCAGATTCTGGATTCTCACATTCCTCTGATGCAACAACGTGTCCCCAAGTAGAGCCAGATGTTGACCACTACGTGTCAACGACCCATAGCAGTACACCCCCTTTTTTCGCAAAAGGGATAGCCCCTGATCGATGTGTCTGTGCCATTCAGTTATCATCATCAACCTGATTTCCAAGATGTTATAATGTAAACCCATTCTGCATGTATATGATGTATAATCTCAAAAGATCTGTGTCATGTATGTAATGACCTAGATAAACCTACTTTTCTAATGACGATCTACATTCTGGGAGGTTTTTTGTTTCACCGATCCATTCTCAAATGGTCGGCAGAATTTTCCTTCAATCTTACCCCAAAGCTGGAATGGATTTTGTCATTGGGATCTTAGACAAGTCCAAGTGTTCTAGATCGAGTCTATGTAAAAGTGATTTGGGAATAATCCTAACTATTTGGTTAGGTTATTTTATTACAAATTGTTTGGTCTCCTGGATTATATTTGTATCGCAGAAATGGGTGGTCTGTGAGGGTCCATTACAGATGGTTTTTCCCCCTTATGATGTAAAAAATATGAAAATCATGATGTAAAGTGTCTTGAGGGTTGAAAAAATAACGTATCCTCTCATTCGTTAATTAATTAAATTTTCTGGCCAAAAATTAATTAAAATCCTAAGCCAAAAATTTAATTAATTCTAGATCCTAAGTAAATCTAAATTCTCCAAAGAAAAAATTCATCAGTCCTAAAAACCATATTTTAAGAGGTCTAGGGACTAAGGTAAATTAATTATTTTGATAAATTATAAACCTTTGATCCCTGGGGGTTAATTCAAAGTCAAATTTTTGGGGAAATTAATTCAAAAAATTTATTTTTGAGTTAATTAAAATGTATTTAATTAAAAATTTCGAATTTCCCCAAATATTTAAATATTTCGATGGATGAGATTAAAAGAAATTTTAATCTTCATCAATGGTCGAGATTGTTTTGACTAAGATCACTCGAACTAGCCATTGGAGGATTTATCTTTAAATAGGAAGTCATTTGTCAGTCGATCTATTCGATCTCTAAGTCATGTGCTAAGCAAAAAGCTCTTGTGTAATCTTTTTTCTAGATAATAAAGAAAGACTTTGGGGTTAATTTCTGCTGGTGTTACTCTTTATGGGATATTGTAAAATGTTTTATTTTCATGCATAAATTTTTTAAAGCCATTGATGATAGTTTCTGAAGAGTGACTTGAGTACAGGAATCTTGCTCAACCGTTGGGGTTTAAATAATAATTTAAATTTTGAATGTAATAGCAGGTATCTTTATTTGTCTAAATTTTATAATTATTTTCTCACTCTATTTTGATGGCTGGATTGAATTTTGCAGGGAAATCTTGATTTTTAGATCCTCAGGCATTAGGGGAAGTTTTCTGTTGGACCGGCCAATTCTCGATCCGCGTTTTCTGAAGAGCCCAGCTAAATTAGCTTTGGGCTTATCATATGATTTCATTGGTGATACACGAAGGGTTTTGAATTAACACCTCTTTTAAATTTTAAAAAACTTAATTTTTGTGTGGGAAATTGATAGATCTGGCTGTTGAGAGCCTTTTATTATCAGATCCAGGAGCGGAGTTGGACTCATACTCCTCATATCTTATAGATCTACTATTCTTGTGCATAGATCTATAATTTTTTTGTTTTCTGACTTGAGTTTCTAGGGTTTTATTTATTTTTGTATCTCTGGGTTCTGGGTGTTTTTGTTTTCGTTTGTCTTGCAGATACAGAGTGTAGATCTAAAAGAGAAGTTTAATTTGAAGTCAGATCTAGGCCCTACAGCGTAAGATCTAGCCTCAATACCATTTTGCAGGGGCATTATTTTACAGTTTGAGGGTTTGAAATTTGTTTTAAATCTGGAAATTTTATAAGGGTTTCAAGGAAATCTGAAGCAAAAGGATTCAACATTTTAATCAAAATTTCTGGAATTTTTTTTAAATGGTTTTCTGGCTACCATTTATCTGTTCACTGAGTTTTCCATGCTGCTGCCTAGGGGTTTTTTATTCTTTGCTACAAATTTTGAATTTTTTTGAAACCCCTTATCCCTCCATTGCTACCATACCTCTGCTCGCAGTCCACCCTAACCTACATTCTTCTCTTGCTGTGTTTTTCCATTTGTTGCCATACCCCCGCATCCATAGCATACTCCCTATTATGTGTTTTCTGCTGCACTGTTGCAGCTCCTTCAACCTATAAAACACAATGTTATTCCATCGTTGCCATATCTTGTTCCCTGCCTAAACATCATCGTTTCCCTTCGTTGTCCTCTTGGCTCCTTTGAATCTGCAAAACCTTCACATTGTCTTCCCAAAGTTCTCCTCCTGCTGCAGCTCCACTACCCCTCCGTCAAGTTGTTGTTGCCATCTGCGCACTGCCTCCTACGTGAGTCCCTCTTGCCATCTGCTCAAGTTTTTCTGCCAAACGTTGTCTATCGCTCCTCCTTTGTCATATTGCCACTGCCATCGAACCCTTCTTGCCCTCACCAAAGCTCTACCATCCATCGCAAACCTGCAATCTCACTCGAGCTCAAAGCTCTTTCTGCCACCACAACTGCATACACAAACACTTCAAAACAATTAGATTTCATTTTTATTTTGTGTTGTCTTCGCGTTAGGGTTAGTCCTTTTTAAATATAAAAAATTGATCTCATTTTTAACTAAACTTTGGTTAGATTCGTTTTAAAATTTCAATTTTTTTTGTTTCAGTTGTTTTTTTTCAAAATTTTATTTTTTTTTATCTTTTTTTTAACTTATGATTTTGATTTTTTTATTTTCATTTGAAAAACATTTTAAAAAAACATTAAAAATCTAAAAATTTAAAAATTGTTTGGGACTTTAGAAGCGCGAATGAAATAAATCGAAAGGGGAAATTTGAGTTTTACATTTAAGAAATTGTTATTTTTATGTGGCCTAGGGCCCATAAAAATTTAATTTTGACTAAGCCCTTTTGATTTGATTTTTAGTCACATTAAAAATTTTAATTTCTCTATTGTCAAGTGTGATTAATGTTTTAAACATCATATCGACTATAAGAGAAAGATAATCCTTCTAGATCTGGGATTTAATTGCTAGAAACTCTTGCATGATAAAGTTTTGAGCATTCACATTTAATTGTTCATGATCGTCGCTTTGTCACATTTATAAATTTGCTCTGGATAACTTGTTTTTATTTAGTTTATGGTTAATTCAATATAAAGGCGTTGGTCTATAATCATTTTTATCTTGTGGTTGTGTCTTATTTTATTAGATTTATCCATCTCAGTTAACCAAGACTCATTTACACTCATCAAGTTGTCCATCTTTAAGTCTCTTAGAGCATGTCTTTCACATGTTATTCTCATTCATTCACCTCAGGGACTACCCCCCTTGACTTGTCTAAGAGAGAGTCTAAACAGAGTGAGTAAGGATTAGAGTGACAACCCTTACTCTAAGCATTGTCGCGGTGCCTAGACACTTTGTGCGACAACACCTTCAATGTTCAATGAGGTTCCCAAGAGCTATATCCTTCATGTTTGACTGCCATGGATTTTGTCCTTCATGATTCCCATGGTGATGTCACGAGCTCTTGTTTCTAATGCTTCCATGATGCCACGATGCATCTTATTGTCATGGCCATATCAAAAGATTGAGGAGCTTATGATAAGACCCTTTTGTGAGGGATACCATCTCAATCATAGTAGAGATCTGTTACTCCCTCTTTCCTTGGCCCTTTTCTTCAGCTTCCTCCATCTTTCTGATGATATGAGCTTTCTTTTCATAATCTTTCTATAGCATTGAATCTTAGCTATATTGTTTTGTCTTGTTTTGAGGACCAAACTTCCCTTTCCTTTTTGCAAATGTTTGAGTCTTTTAACCTTCAACACTTTTGCCCTCAACTTGCCTTTTTCTATCTAGCATAGAGACCACAAGTTGAATGAGGTAACTTTCTTGTCATTTGTTACCTTGCTTATCAATTAGAACAATGATGATTATCTTCTTATCATTTCTCCTAGATCTCCCAATTGAGATCTCATGAAGATATTCCTTCATTCTTTGATACCTTCAATTTTGTGTAGATCAGGTCTAAGTGATATGACCTTCTTTACTGCATTTTCAGAGAATATATCTTCTAGTATTTCATATATCTCTTTTATGTCTCCTCTCTTGCTACATAGGGATGAGAGGACCTTTGATTGATTTCATAAGAATCCTATGAGTCCCTTGATTCTTTTTCCATGCATTCAAACAATGCTTGATCTTTAGAGACTTTTCCATAGATATCAATGACTTCTCTTTTGGGGACTATATTCATCCTCCTTTCTTATGCAAGGAATTTCGATGACCCAACCAATTTATAGATCTCCTTGCAAACACGAAGTCATTTAACCAAACTTGATTATAAAATGAAAGATACTTACTTGACAAGTGAAGATGAACTCTTCTACTTGATCATTTTGATGATGGTTGAAGAATATGTATTAGGGCTTCTTCTTGGATGATCTTCTTTCAAATGAGAAAGCCTTTCCTCAATAGAAAAGGTTGCTCCTTTTGATGAGGATGATTTGTTGCTTCCTCGGATGATCTTCTTCTAGGGCAAGGAGATGATCCTTGCTTGTTTTTATAACCTTGAAGATGACAATGCCTTCTTGCCTTCAATATGCTTTGCCTTCTTTTGTAGTGTAGATCAAGACTGCTTCTAGGGTTTCAACTTGATGAGAGTCTTGGTGGCCTTTTGATGATGACTATGGAGACAAAAGTTCTTGTTGTTGTAGACTGCTTCTTTGATCTAGGGTTTGATCCTTCAATGTAGATCTTGATCCTTTTGATATTCTTCAACTTGCTTTGATGCCCTTCTTGAAACTTAATCCTTGAATGTCTCTTTTATGCCCTTCCTTTGACATCAGCATCTTAGCTTTGATACCATGTTGAAGAATCTAGGGCAATCAATGTTAATGAGATTCTTCTAGTCATGATAACTATTTGTGAGGTGTTTTTAATTTTTCTTATTAGCACAATATTTAATATTAGAGTGTGTCTTCTTAGTTCATCAAATAGCTACCAAAACAAAGAGACAAGAACACAAGATGTTGACTTTTTGCCAGGGCCAAAACCTCTCACTCTTTGAGAGTAAAAGCCGCACAAAATTCTTCTTATAGAGATTCCAATTGACGAATGCCAAGACCATGACCCTTGAACTATTTAGCCACTCCAAGACACCAATCCTCTTCTTTGTCACTGCTGAGATCATCATCTTTGCTGCACCACTGAGGCCATCACTACTGCATCACCGAGAAATTCATTTCTGCTACAACACCATTACTATACCTTCACCGAGATCTTTATCAACGAGATCTCCATATTGAGATATGTATATATATGAATGAGAGTTGCACCTAGATCCACTGAGATCATGACTATCTCACCATAGTTGTACCTTCACCGAGATCATAACCTTGTGACTATGTCTCCATCAAGATCAAGAACATAACTATGCTAAGATCATGAATGCACCTTGAAAAGTGTGTAGCTATGAGATCTTTTCATCATAATTATGCCGAGATAGTGTGTGCTACTGTGGGATCTCTAAGATCATCTTCATAGCCGAGACTATGACTGTGTTTTCTTCCTGCACTGAGATCTTCACCGAGACTGTGATTGTGTTCTCCTTGCACCGAGATCTTCCTTGTCGCAACTATGCAGAGACTGTCCCTCTGTGGTGTTGAAGGAAATGTAACTAGGCTAGGTGTAACTAGGCTAGGTCTTCATAAATGTAATTTTGATATTTGTACTTATTCAAGAAAAGAGAAATTATTTTTCTGTTATTTGTCAATGAGTTTCTTGCTCATTGAAAATAGGTCAAGCACATTTTGAAGTGCTTCTAGAGAGTCAAAGTCAAAATGTAATTATGATAAGACCCTTTGAGGGCATGTTACATCATGTAAGTCATCATACAAGGTCATGGGAACACCTCCAAGACAAGTCAAGTCCTCTACTAGCATTAACGAAGTCTCCAAGCAACAAATAATGAATAAAAATGAATTAAAGGGCAATCTGTCAAGTCAGCCTAAATGATAGTCCTGTCGACTTGAATAGGAGGGACAGACCTCTATTTATATAGGTTGTCCACTCCTCAAAAGGACAATGAATCCACTCTGAAATCTGCGAAGGAGTAAGGTGAGAAGAAGACAAGGGAAGAAGCCTCCAAATCAGTGTGAAGAAGAAGGAAGAGACACCGAAGGTTTAAGGACTATTGTAGGGCTAAAGGACAGTCACACGTGTGAAGAAGGAAAGGGTCTACCTGCTGTTGTAATAGCTCTCTACCACATATATACAAACTGCATTGTTTGGGTATAGATCATAGGCTTAAAGAACCTCCTACTCAAGCGAGAAAGAAAGGGAAGAAAACAAAGTGAATAGGGCTAATCTGAAGCATATAACAGCCACACGTGCGAGAAAAGAAGGACAACCTGCGGTCATCACAGCAACACTGTCACAGTCATATATATCTCTTTGTTGAAGGCTCAAACTAGGCCTACAAAGCCTCTCTCTCAAGCGTGGAAGAAGGGAATACAAGCAAGGAAAGTCTAACATAGTTTTGGAGGAGAAAACACTCTCACGTGTGAAGGATTAGGGCTTCACTGCTGCTACCCTAAGTCTGCAACAATTGCTGGAAGAAGTGTTGGAGGGAAGAAGACAAAAGTGTTGCAAGAAGAATCTATCTTGAAAAGACTTGACTTGTGCTTGGAGGATCTCATTGTCAGGGGTCTAGGGTTTGGCATTGATCAATAAGAAGCTTCAATAAGAGAAGACTTACCAAGGGTTTTCCTCTCAAGAGTGGAGAGGGTTTGTCCCTGGCAGAGAGCCAAATTTTGTGTTCTTGTTATTTTGTTTTGGTAGCAGTTTGATGAAGAACAGACATATGCACTAATAAGAAGAAGAAGAAGTATAAGCTAATAAGAAAAGTAAAAAGACTTCCCAAATTGTTATCAAGTCATAGAGAATCATTACAACATTACTTTACCCTAGATTCTCTAACATGTGGTACCCATCCGAAAGTGTCCCATTGTTTTCGCCATCCGAAATTTCAGAGGTGTATATGCGAAGATCTCAGACTTGTACCCATCCAAAAAACACAGAGAATTTGAGTTCTTGTTTTGTCCTTTTGCACAGACCCTAGTTGGGTATTTATAGTGGTTTCGTCTCCATAATAAGTCAACTTGTATTCATAAAGAGATGTGTCATTTCAAGTGAGCCAACATGAGTGTATTTAATTTGATTTGTTGGTTGACTTCTTCAAGAGGGACCATGCTTGTCTTTGGAGGGCTTCTAGACTTTCCTATAGATTTGGATATCTTAAACATAGGCTCAAGAAGAGCTTCTTCATACATGACATTGACTCTTCGACTTAATAATAAATTCTAAGGCTCTCAATGGGAGCCACTACCAAATGAACCTCTTGCTCATGAAACCCATGCAACAAGGCATATAAAAATAATTTTGTTTCTTTCATTTCATCATTTACAAAGATCATGTCATTATGAAGACCGAACCTAGTTACACTTTCTTCAACACTCCCTCTTAACTAGAGAGGTATTCATAATGGTACTTGGTCATTCTCAATCTGAAGAATTTCTCATAAGAAAAATCGGATTGGTAACCCATTTGTATAGCATCATAGTAACCAACATTGTTTCCACAACAAGGCTTTGACAGACAGCTCTATCTCTCATCAGATCAGAGCACAATGTTGGCGAGACCAATGACTATAGACACCTTCATCATTGTCTCTCAAGGTACATACCCACTCGGGTGTTCACTAAGTATGACCTTCTATGACTATTCTTATCTTGGGTTCCCATTGCCCAGCCCTCAAAGAATATCGGTCCTCTTGCCTACTCTTATCTTGGATGCCCTACACATTCTCAAAGATCATTGGATGCCAAATGATTGCCCAATCCTCCATTCTTTCTTCCCAAGTGAAGACAAGAATGTTGTGTCTATCTCTCCCTCTCATCTAGGGAAGATATGCCCATTCCTATAAAGGAATGTACACAAGTTCGCTCTGATGAGGAACTTGCCCAAGCTCCCTCTCAATTAAGAACTTGTCAGATCTCCCTCTTAACTAGGGGCTCTCATTCTCATCAGCAGCATCTTCTTCGTGGGTCCTTCATCTGCTTGATCAATTTCCTTCCTTGATGTCATGAAATTCAGTCGAGCTTCTTTCTTGTAGGGCATTAGCCATCCATCACTTTCCTTCTTCGTCTATCATGTCATTCCTTTCTTCATGGAAATTGGCCTTCTTGATACATATCTAGAACCTTTGTCATATGACTACTTCTTCCTCATTATGTTTTTTTCAAGAATTTCCATTCACCACATGAATGTTAGTTGTACTTGTACTTACAACTCTTGTTCCAGTAGCCCTGCATGAACTCATCCAGATATTATTCAAGAAATCAAAACATAACATTAAATCAAATAGTACCTTACGAGATGGCTCTTCATCGTGACATCTTCCTGTAGGTATCAGCATCCTGCATACATGTTGACATATCTCCCAAAGATATCCATTGTCAAGGGTCTCCACCTTTTCTAGACTTTCATCAGTCTTCATATCTTTCTGGGAGATTTCCTAGTCAAATCTTCTTGGTCTTCTGGATGTTGATCGCCTCCATCATGGTTGCATATCTGACGATCTCTTCCTTCCTCACACATTCCATTCCTAGAAGCTTTCAATCAAAGTTTCTTAATTGTATTCAACCACCTCATACTTCATATGAGGACATATTATGTTGATAATCTAGTGTGACTTATGCCTTCCTACATCCTTTCAGAGGAAGAGATCCTTTTTCTCTTGATCATGCTTCTCAAGATAGAAGTAACGATCCATGTTACCTGCAACCATACGACATGATATTATAATATTAAACACAAGCATACATCCCTCATTTTACCTTTAGGTCATCTAGTCTTCTTCCAACAGCTTTCTTGAGTGAAAAGATCTTCAACCCCTTGATCTGCTTCATCTCTCATGTCTATTGAAATTTCTAAGTCTATCCGTTAGAAATTTTATCTGTATTCTTCTGGTTTATTTCTTCTACTTGTTAATTTCGAACAAGTTATTTAAAACATATAAATAACGAAATAAACACAATACAATCTCAACATCTACAAATCAACAGTTGAAAGAAAACAAACACACAAGTGACACCGTTATTTTCGGACTACTCGTCCCCGGAAAAACCCAATGTGGGAAAATCGATGCAACAATTTGAGGGTTTATTATTATGCAATATTTCCTTGAGTACAACTTGGTGCCAAATTGGCTCACCCGACAAAGAAAAACAACCGGCAGTAATACCTCTCTATTCAAAAATAGGTATTCAGAAAACTTGTCCCACGAAACCCTCTCCATTCACTCTGAAGTACTGCGTCAGCCTTCTGCTACTCTGCGTTAGCGCTCTGAGGCACTGCGCCACCTTTGGGACCCTCAGCGTCACTCCTGCTACCCTCTGCATGGATGCTGCAGACCCTCTGGCCTCTGCGTTGTCTCTTTTGGGCTCTGTGTGGCCTACTCTGGCTTCTGCTTCTCGCTCTTTGCCTCTACGCTGGTCTCTCAGCACTATCTTTGCCTCTCTGTCCAGTACTCACAGCCCCTCGTTGTTGATCACTGATTCGACTTTGCTTAGCAACCCCGCTCTAGCAAATCGAATGACTGATCACCCTGGTGTATCTTCCAACTGACCCTCAAGCCTCCTCTTATACTTTTCTTGTTGGTCCTTCAACAGCCGAGATTACATCTCTAATCAACGGCTAAAGATTAGATTTGGCTTGATCCATAACTTTTGGAATCTTCCAACCCAATTTTATATTAATACCCATTAATATTTTATTTTCTCCTAAGTTTAGACTTAGGAACTCAATTAAAAATATTAATTATTTTAATATCTCCCAAACCAGTTAGAATCTGCCCAAACCATTTCTGGGTCTTGGAGATCTCATGTGCTTTAGCCTCTCCCCCAATTTTCATGGCTAGAACACATCCGATGCTACCCCAAATCAACACTCCCTCTTAGCGGGGACTGTGCTCTAGTAATACTCCTCACTGAGCATTTCTTTGATTATACGACACTGGTACCTGTGCTGATGTTAGGCCTCCCCGCCCAACATCCTCTGCACTGCTGCAAACTGTATTAGTGCCCATGGCCCTGCCACTACCACTGTTGCATCCATACAGCAACTCCCTCTGCATCCGTGTTGTTGCTAGTCCTTTCTCCCAACATTGCATCTGCACTACAACCCCCTCTCATCATGCTGCATATTGTTACTGCACTGCAACTAAGTTACTGAGAAGTAAGTAACTGATCCACCCAACTTCTGACATCCCTGTCAGGCTAGAAACACTCCTGATGTTGAAGCTCTCTCTGTTGCTAACAAGTGCTCCCTCTACTGACTTTTGCGTTGTTGAAACAACTCCTTGCATCTCGCACCACTGCAAACCTCTCTCTGCCATCCTGCACTGTTGCAACACTCTCCGTGCCTCTCGCACTATTGCAGCCCGCTAGCCTCACGCTATCCGGGGACTCCTACACTATAGCACTCTCTGTCGCTTCATCCGCATCCGTCTCTACCAACATCAGCCAGTCCTACTACTCACTTCGGGGCTCCCACAGCAAGAATCTAATCCAAGAGTTTGGGTACCTCAAGGATCCTGCCCCTCATCGCCTGTAGTCCCCCTGACTACAGCTCGTTGTCTCCCCACCTCTTCTGTAGAGGTACATGAGAACTCATGGCATAATCGTCATCCTCCTCGACCTCTTCTCTGCCTTCGTTGGCACTACCTTAGAGTCAGACGCCTCTCCCTTACTCTTCTTCCTCAGACACTGGTTCGCATAATGACCCAGTGCCCCACATTGGAAGCATTTGACCTTGGAGAGGTCCTTTTTCTTCTCTTCTCCTGCTTTCCCGCAAATGCCAGAGCTGCATCCTCTTCCTCTTCCTTCTTGATCTGGACTCCTTTGCTGCTACTTCCCATCTTGCTCAGCCTTCTAATCTCTTCTTGGCGAAGAGTCACCCACAATTCTTCCCAATCTGGAAGATCCGCCCTACCCAGTATGCTTTGGACAAATGTCTCCCATTCCTCGGAGACTGCATTAAGTGCAGTCCTTACCAACATCTCCTCATCCAGCGTGGCCCCTATGGAAGTCAGTTGGTCTGAATCTCCTTCAACCCACCGAGGAAGTGATATATCTCCTCCTCCTTCTGCATTTGGTATGACGACAGCTGATTCTCAAGTAACATCTTCCTTTGCACAGAAGTATGACGTTACAATTTCTTCAAGGCTTCCCACATTTCATTTGTCGTTTCCTTCTCGGCAATATGTTGGACCACATGATCCTTGACCCCATCAAGGATGATGCATTTTGCCCTGGCCATTGCCTCCTCGTACTTCTCATTTTCAGCCGAGTCAATTGGGATCGCCACTGTTCTCAAGGCGAAGGCCTTCATGCGATGTTTATCTAGAATGGACAGGATCCTGGCCTTCCAAACCACAAAGTTGAACGCCCCGTCCAGCCTGTACCAATCCCTCAGCCCATTCATGGCAATCTCTCTGCTCTTCTCGTCGACTCCTTCGAGTCTCTCTACTTCCCTCTAGAAGTTCTCCTTTCGACTCCTGCTGAGTCTCTCTACTTCCTGCCTGGAAGTTCTCTGCAAGACTCCCTCTGAGTCTCGATTCCCCTCTTGGAAATCCTTCTACAAATCGTTAAGTCACCCCTCTCCAATCGTCTGTGCACCTGCAACACTGATCTGGATTCCTTGGCTAGAAATTCGCCTCATTAGCAACTCCCTCTACCTTGGTTTTGCCTTGTTAGGTATTGTTCTGCCCACAGTACCCCACCAGCTTCACTCCCGCAAACTGCCCACAGCTTCCTATGTCCCAGCAACTGAAGGACTGAGCCTCTAGGCTCTGCGCAATCCCGGCACTGGCCCCGCTAGCCTCTCTCTGGCCCTGACTGATGACGCAGTCCCTCTGCGTCAACCCTTCTTCTGTCTTTCTGCAAGGATCAACTTTTGTCACTCGGGACAACTGATTCTGTTGCAAATGCTCTGCTTAGTTGATGCCTTCAGCTCTCCTGTGATCTGCAACCACGCTCTGATACCATGTTGAAATTTCCAAGTCTATCCGTTAGAAATTTTATTTGTATTCTTCTGGTTTACTTCTTCTACTTGTTAATTTCGAACAAGTTATTTAAAACATATAAATAACGAAATAAACACAATACAGTCTCAACATCTACAGATCAACAGCTGAAAGAAAATAAACACACAAGTGACACCGTTATTTTTGGACAACTCGTCCCCGGAAAAACCCAATGCGGGAAAACCGGTGCAGCAATTCTGGGGGTTTATTATTATGCAATATTTCCTTGAGTACAACTGGGTGCCAAACTAGCTCACCCGAGAGAGAAAAAACATCGGCAGTAATACCTCTCTATTCGGAAACAAGAATTCAAAAAACCTATCCCACGAAACCCTCTCCAGCAACACTGAAGCACTGCGTCAGCCTTCTGTTGCTCTGCGTCAAACTCAAAACCCTCTGTGTTAGCCCTCTGAGGCAATGCACAGCGTCTGGGACCCTCTGCGTCCCTCCTACTGCCCTCTGCATGGATGACAGAGGCCCTCTAGCCTCTACGTTGTCTCTGCTGGGCTTTGTGTGGCTTGCTCTCTGCCTCTGTGCTGGTCTCTAGGCACTATCTTTGCCTCTCTGTCCAGTAGTCATTGCCCCTCGATGTTGATCACTTGTTCGACTTTGCTTAGCAACCCCCCTCTAGCAAATTGAATGACTGATCACCCTAGTGTATCTTCCAACTGACCCTCAAGCCTCCTCTTATACTTTTCTTGTTGGTCCTTCAATGACCAATATTACATCTCTAATCAACGACTAAGATTAGATTTGGCTTGATCCATGACTTTTGGAACCTTCTAACCCAATTTTATATTAAAACCAATGTTTTAAAACTCCGACTCCGACTCCGACTCGGCCAAGGGTCGACTCCAACTCTGACTCCAACTCCAACCCGATATCAACTCAGCTGGCTCGATTTCAATGACTCAATCGTTGTAAAAAATACATTAAATATTTAATTTTTTTATAAAAAAACATAATTTTAAAGATTTTCATTCATGTTTCCAAACACGCAACATTAGAATATGGATAGAAGACAACATATGATCAAAGAAGGCTCATGAATATATCCATTATATTAAAATGGCACCCAGTGCACTGTCCAATACATACATGATGGTGATATAGAGATCAAAACAATAACACATAACCAAGGAGGCTAGAAATGGCCTCTACAACAAAAGTAAATTGTGACCAGTACTACTGGCTACCGCTAGAGGAGCCAAGATCATCTGGCTCAACCTTTGGATCATAGTCAGACAGGCCAATCCATGGGTCCTCATCATCATCTCCAACTGCAATTGTAGAAGTGGTAGCACTAGCAGGCTATGCAGCAACTGCAAGCTGAGATAAACGAGATATGCACTTCTGTCGTGGCTGAGCAGAAGAAGCGCTTGCAACTGGAGGACTTGGGGTTGGCCCTGAGGCTAGTACAAATGGATCAGGATCTACATTCAACTGAACATCATGTTCGAGTGATGCCACTGTCTATAAATCATAATCAATATCCTCATCAGAATCAAACTCTGTTGGATGACTCTCCACTACCCAATCTAATGTTGGATCAATGTCTTCCAACACAATGGGATCTGAATCAGGGCTTTTGTTCAACAACTGGTTGCATCTGAGCCGGAGGTTGTATTGGACATAGAGTAGATCATTTAACCATTTTTTATCCAAACAGTTTCTCTTCTTTGTGTGAATCCTCTCAAAGACAGACGAATTGCGCTCACACCCAATAGCACTGCAAGTTTGACTCAAAATACGAATTGCAAACTTCTGCAATTCAGGACAATGGTTACCAAAAGTCTCCCACCATTGTGCTGCAAAAAACATAGGAGTGTAATGAGTTAGCTCAACAAAATTACAAATTATATCCAACTTTCAAATTATAAACAATTTAACAAAATAAGTATTAAGAATTTGAGAATTGAAATTTTTGTTTACCTGGCTCATCTGCTTCCCTTGCGATCTTTGCTAGGTTCTTCCCAAAGGTACCTATGGCTTTGTTGAAGGTTGTGACTTGTCGGTGTATCTCCAACTGATCACACTCCAATGGGATCATGCAATCAATGCAGTCAATTAATCCATCTCTAACCTCCCCCTTCAAAAGCTCATGTCGCCTTAGCTTTATAACGATACCGTGGGTTCAAAAAATACCCAGCTGCATGTATAAAGCGATGGAGTTGATTGTGTCATCTTTCATCAATGATTGCCCAAATGGGCCCATACTTAGCCACTTTATCCTTGTATGCCCTCTTTATTTGCTCCTTTGCTTGATCCATGGCCTCATAAATGAAGCCCATAGCCAATCTTTCCCCATCCACCAATCACAACACCTTAACCAGTGGCTCAGCAAGCTTCACAATCTTTGTTGCCTTTCTCCAAAATATTTCTTCATTAACTTTCTTTTTCAATTCTTTGCCTTCCTGTTTGTGAGACCACTGGCTTTGATTCAATTCTTCACTGGAAAATATATTTTGCAAGTTTCTATGTTGTGAAAGCATAGATTGCAATGTAAAAAAATGAGTAGCAAATCTAGTGATAGCAGGCCTAATAATATCCCTACCCCATGTCTCCTCATAAGGCTCAAACTCCACGAATGATTGTAGATAAATTTTGTTATGCTTTTGGCATGATTTACAGTGTTTTTGACCCAATCTAATTTGCCAATATCCTCAAGCATGAGGTCTATGCAATGTGCAGCACATGGGGTCCAAAAGATGGTTCTGTGTTTTCCCTCTAACAGTTTACCAGCAAGAACATAGTTAGAGGCACTATCTGTGATGACTTGAACAACATTAGCCACCCCCACCTCCTCAACAACCTCATCCAATAGTTGAAACAACAATTGTCCATCTTTAACTTATCAAATGCATCAACTGATTTTAGAAACATGGTTCCCTGTGGGCAGAAGATAAGAAAGTTTATGATGGTACGGTTCCTTTGATCAGTCCATCCATCTGACATGATGGTACATCCTATTCTTGCCCATGAGTCCTTGAAATCTTTCAAATACTTATTAATGGAGGCAATTTCTTTCTGCAAATGATACCCCCTTATCTCTTGCATAGTAGGGCCTTTGAAGCCTTTTCCAGCAACATGTATGGCATCAAACATAGGCTCATAATATGGCGAACGGGAAGCATTGAAGGGGATATCAGCATCATACCACCATCTACATATGTAATCACAAGCAGTCTCCCTCAATTCTTTCTTCCAATGATCATCTAAAGTGGGTTGCAAAGTTCTACTAGATTGAGGACCATGTGCATCTGATGGAGAGGAGGGTGTGACCGTGAAATAACTTTTGATATTCATATCACCCTTCTTTTTCATTTTACCCTTACCCTTTTCTTGAATAGACTTCAAAGAGGGAGGAACATATCGAAAGGGGTTGGATGCATCAATACAAGGGATAGAGCAAGAACCCTCAAAATCAAAATGGGGGTTGGTAGCCAGCATTTTTTATATACTCATCTTCCTCCCAATTTCAGCCTCTAACTCTTTTTGCCTAGCCTTTTCTTCTTTAAACTTCTCAAAGTTGGCTAATGAATCCTTCCTCATCTCCCCAATTTCTGGTGATTCACATGGAGTAATTTGGCCTCTAATCCCCGCCAAGTGTTGTTTCAGCCTATTAATGCCCCCAGGACCTTCCTTAATTTTTCTATGGAAAAATTTGCAATGCATTTGACTATCAACCATGTCAACATATGCCCAAGCAGCATCTTTCACTCTAAGTGCCATTTTTTCACTTGAAAATCAAAGGAAAAAAAAAAAACGAAAAAAAAAAAATTAGCATTGCTTCAATGTTCATTTCTTTCACAAAAAACACTCTTTTCGATTTCCGGATTTGCACAAAAAAAAAATAAGCAAAATCAGAATTTTACAAGTGAAAAAAATACCTCTAGGCACAAACTGTCTCCTCGAGGTTGCTCTAACAAACCAGCTCCTCAATGTTTCTCCAATGGCAACCCAAGAAGCTCCTCACTCCTGCTACAATGCTCACTGAAGACTCCTCACTACTGCTCCAAAAACAAACTCCACAACTCCTCACAAACTCTCACTCAAATTCTCACTCAAATGCAATGAGATGGTTATGAGGAAATGAGAGGGGTTGGGTGGGTTTTATAGGGTTTTGGAGAGGGGAATGGACCCCAAAGAACCTAAAGGCAAATTAGAAATGGGTTTGGGGTCCCCAAAAAACAATTTTCAAAAAAAAATCGCATTGTTCTAGCTTTTTTGGGCTGCTGTCACCGAGCCGGCCGAGTAGGCTCGAACTCGGCCGAGCCAGCCGAGTTATTACCGATCCGGCCGAGTCGTTAGACAACTTGGTCGGCTCAGTGATAACCCGGCCGGCCGTTCCGGTTCGAAGGCCAAGTTGACCCGGTGGGGGCATGACTTGGACCAACTCGGCCGAGTTGGTTTCGAACTAACCGTTTTTCAAAACAGTGATTAATACCCATTAATATTTTGTTTTTCCTAAATTTAGACTTACGAACTCCATTAAAAATATTAATTATTTTAATATCTCCCAAACCAGTTAAAATCTGCCCAAACCATTTTGGGGTCTTGGACATCTCATGTGCTTTAGCCTCTCCACCAATTTTCATGGCTAAAGCACATCTAATGCTACCCCAAATCAACAATGCATCATACCATCATTCCATGAACTCCACAAGTTGGAGTTTTTGATGAAACACTTGCTTCCTCTCTAGATTAGTGAACCCTCCGATGAGGATTCCATCAGAGAATCTTGAGGATCTTGTATATCCCCATCTGGCAGATGTTTCCTTTTTGACTTGATGTATGATGAGCCTTGTCCTAGATGACTTCATCCTTTCCTTCAATGTTCAATGAGGTTCCCAAGAGCTATATCCTTCATGTTTGACTGCCATGGATTTTGTCCTTCATGATTCCCATGGTGATGTCACAAGCTCTTATTTCTAATGCTTTCATGATGCCACGATGCATCTTATTGTCATGGCCATATCAAAAGATTGAGGAGCATATGATAAGACCCTTTTGTGAGAGAAACCAACTCAATCACAGTAGAGATATGTTGATGAGGATGATTTGCTGCTTCCTCAAATGATCTTCTTCTAGGGCAAGGAGATGATCCTTGCTTGTTTTTATAACCTTGAAGATGACATGCCTTCTTGCCTTCAATATGCTTTGCCTTCTTTTGTAGTGTAGATCAGGACTGCTTCTAGGGTTTCAACTTGATGAGAATCTTGGTGGCCTTTTGATGATGACTATGGAGACAAAAGTTCTTGATCCAAGTGGATCCTAGAAAACCCTCTAAGTCTTCAAAGTCTTCTAAACATTCAAGACTATTGCAAAAGAAGAGCCTTTTAAAAAGTCGGATTACACTATCGGGAGGCAAAAACATAGAGAAAACATTGAAAAACAAAGTATCGGCGGCTTAAAACTACTTTGCATATGAGCCGTCGGATCTGGCCGATCAACGGTCCAAATCCGATCGGCAAATCGCAATCGACAATGCAGGTAAAGGCTATTGGCAGAGACCACATGGTATATGCGACCGCAATCAGCGGGGTCAACGAGAACTGTCAATCAAGCGCGCAGATCGACGGCCCAAGTTGAATCGCAATATCGCAATCGACGATTGCAGAGGAGCGCTTACAAACGGCATGGGGGTATGTGCGATATGTGATTACGATATTGCAATATCGCATCGAAGCAACACAGAGGAGCAGAGTCGATTCATGCGACTGCGATAGCCGGACCTGCGAGATTATAAATAAAAAAATATATATTTTGAGTTCCGTAAAACAACATTTTCCTTTGTATTTGTGTTTTTTGTTAAATAAACGAAATACGAAGGAAAAGCGTCGATGCGATGAAATCGGACCCAAAAGGGTTTATGAATGCATATGCATAATATTTCAAGTCCGTCTAAAGCCATTTTACGAGGGTTTTCAGTGTTTAATGTATTTTTTTAATACAAAGGAAACAAGCGGGATTTCGTGCGGCCATAGGCGGTAAGTGGTTTTGGCCAGGCTTCACCCAAACCCATACACTGACTACCACGTGGCCAGGACCTAGAGAGAGAAAACCACCCTTTTCGGGCAGTTAACCCCTGTACGAATGAGCCGCCCGAAATGAACCACAATCGTTGGATCTAGATCTCCCAGATCAACGGTGAAGATGCGATAAGCGACATAAAGGCAGACCCGATAGGAGTTATAAGGGGGATTTATAGTATTTCAAATCTGATAAACAGTAGTTTGGCGAATTTCCTGTGTTTTTAGTGTATTTCTCTATGAACACAGAGAACGTTGTTTCTGGGGATTTCAAAGGCCCGATGGCCCATTCTGTTACAAAACAGGTGGCCACCATCCCTGAAAGCGTTAGCAATCATGATTACTAACGCTCAGAGGGGGATTTGAGCGGACAGACGTTGGGAAGCCAAAGAGCCCGAGAAGGAGAAACAAACAAACAGCGTCGATTGGCTTTAAATCCACAGATTGACAGAAAATAGAGCAAGCAATGCTGAAACAGAGAGCAAATAGGGACAGAGAGTCAGTGAGGAGAGTCCGTGTACTCACAAAGACTTGGGGGATCCAAGTAAAGCCTTGTTGTTTTGTATCTGTTGCGTGAGACTCAAATTGAGCTCACTTTTGTAAAAAACTCTGCTTCTGAAGACAATAGAGAGGTCACCACTGAAGGCTAGACCAGGAGACGTAGCCTAGGAATGTTGGGTGAACTCCTTATTAAACTTGCTATGTTTATGTGTGTTTGTCTATTATGTTCTTTAACTGTTTCATTGTCTATGTATTTAGCAATCTTATCAATCCATTGCATAAAGTAACATAGGCAAATCCATGCACATGAGCCTATAATACCTTAATAATTGTCTAAGATCTCATTATCAAATCAAGTGGTATCAGAGCATTAGCTTTGTTAAGGTTAGACAAGCTTGTGTTGGATTGTTGAATGCTAACTAAGTTAAAGCCCAAATTAGGAGAAGGAGAACTGGTTGAGGCTAACCAGAAATTGGAAGAGTCTATCCTAGGAGGAAAATGGCAGAAGAAATTCCCTTGAAATCAAACTCTCAATTCATGGACAGTTTCATGACCATGAGAGCCATGGTAGAAGAGATGTATCGAGAATTTAAGAAAGGTCGAGGTGAAAGTACTTCAACCTCCAAACAAGACAAAGGAACAGAGGAACCTCTTCTAGATGGCCATTCAGAAGGCAAAGGGAAAAGGGAGGAGCCTCCTCCATCAACACCTCCTTTTAGCCCTGAAAATAAAAAGAACAAAACATCTTTGATTAAATTAAATGTAAAATTTGATTTTCCAATATATGATGGAGAATTAAATGCAGAAAAACTAGATAACTGGATTAGACAAATTGATGTATATTGCAAAGTGCAGAACATCGATTCAGAAAGGAGAAAGATTCAGCTGGCCAGCCTTCGCCTTGGAGGAACTGCCCTAGTGTGGTGGGAAGGCAGGACACAAGCTGATTTGAAGAAGCATGGTAAAATTCTTTCTACCTGGAGTGAATTTGTTTCTACCATTAAAAAACAATTCTATCCACTAGCTTATATGCAGCAAGCAATGATGAGTTGGCAAACTCTTCGCCAATTAAAGGGACAAAGTGTACAAAGCTATACCCAGGAATTTAGAAAAAGAGCTTTAATTCTAGGCATTTCTCTAGACTCACCTAAAACTTTGCTTAAGTATATAAGTGGTCTGCATAGCTATTTGAGGCACACCATTCTCATGTTTAACCCTACTAGCATAGATGAGGTATCAGTTCAAACTACACATCTAAAGGCTAGAGGCAAGAATGTGAACCCAGAGATTGGGGGATCATCAAAACCCACTGCAAGCAAGAACAAAGAAAAGAAGAAGCAAAAATGGAAGGAGAGGAAGACAAACACTGTACAGAAAGACAAGCCTTCATGCACTCACTGCAAGAAGGATGGGCATGATGATGAACACTGTTGGTCTTTGCATCCGGAGCTGAAACCCAAGAAGTTCGGTGGTAAGAAGAAGAAGACTACTGTTGTTATTCAGAAAGATTTGGGGTCAGACTCAGGCGATGAAACAACCGTCACAGCCACAGGTATAAAAGGTAGAAATTTTGAAGCATCTAGTAGTAATTCTGCACAATCTATTGATAATGAAGACAATGAGAGGAAAATGCATGAGCTTTTTCATATTAGAGTTATTTCTAAGCATCAAAAGATTGATACTTTATTTGATAGTGGTTCACAAGTAAACTTGATTTATGAAACAATTGTAAAGAGGTTGGGCTTACTAACAACACCTCACAAGAAGCCATATCCATTAGGTTGGGTATGTGATAAAGCAAAGCTACAAGTGACTAAACAATGTAAACTTAGGTTTGCTTTTGGGTCAACATTTGTAGATGAGGTTGAGTTAGATATAGTTCCCTTGGATATATGTGGTATTGTTTTTGGAAGTCCTTACTTGTATGATAGAAAAGCCATTTTCTATAGAACTGAAAATAAGTATCAACTCACAAAAGATGAAATAGAATATATTGTAAGAGCTCATCAACTCAAAAATAACTACTCTCATAAACTCAGGGCAGATGAAAAGAATTGTAAATTCACGCAAATAATTTTTACTAGTGGTTTTAAAGGAAAAGACCCATGATAAAACCAATGTATTTGAAGGTTGTGATGCTAAACAGAAAGCTGATTTAGAAAAAGTTGTTTTAGAATATGATATCCTATTTCAAGAACCTAAAGGTCTGCCACCCAAAAGGGAAATAGTACATGATATTCATTTGCAGCAAGATGCTCCATTGCCTAACATCAGAATGTACAGGTTATCCGCTTTAGAGAATGTAGAGATCAAGAAGCAGGTACAGGAGATGTTCGATAAAGGGTTCATAAGACCAAACACATCACCATGCGGATCTCCAATCATGTTGGTGAGAAATAAAGATGGTTCGTGGACGATTTGCATTGATTACAAAGCACTGAATAAAATAACGATTAAGAATCGTTATCCTCTTCCTCGCATAGATGATCTATTAGATCATTTGATTACTTTTCCAAGTTGGACTTGCGTAGTGGCTACCACTAGGTCAGAGTTGCAGAACAAGATGCATAGAAGACTGCTTTCAAAACAAAGCAAGGGTTGTATGAATGGCTAGTTATGCCTTTTGGCTTAACTAATGCTCCTGCCACTTTCATGAGAGTTATGAATGATGTACTCTGCCCTTTTATTGATGATTTTGTAATTGTATATTTAGATGACATTCTTGTTTTCAGTAAAACATGGGAAGAACATTTAAAGCATGTAAAGCAGACTCTAGATGTTTTGAAAAGAGAAAATCTCTATGTTAAGTTATCA
The DNA here is from genome assembly GCA_031772625.1 of Pinus tabuliformis. Classification (NCBI taxonomy): domain Eukaryota; kingdom Viridiplantae; phylum Streptophyta; class Pinopsida; order Pinales; family Pinaceae; genus Pinus; species Pinus tabuliformis. Next base: position 120,272,990 of record CM062816.1, read on the forward strand.
AAATGTGAATTTGGCAAAACATCTTTGAATTATTTGGGTCATATTGTAAGGGGTGGTGAATTGAAAATAAATCCCTCTAAGGTGGAAGTCATTGTGAACTGGCCTAAACCCAAATCTGCTACAGAAGTTAGGAGCTTCCTAGGAGCAGCACAATATTGGAGAAAATTTATTGTTAACTTTTCCTTGATTGCAGCTCCCTTACATACTTTAACCGGATTGAACAAGGTGTTTCAATGGGGAGGCAAACAGCAGAAAGCTTTCGACACCTTAAAAGAAAAGATTAATACAGCACCAGTACTAGCATTGCCAGATCTTTAAAGACCATTTGAGATTGAAAAAGATGCCAGTGACTATGCCATGGGAGCAGTGTTGATGCAACATGGTAAACTCTTATGTTATCATTCTGAGACATTTAATTCTGCAGTAGTTAATTATCCCACATATGATAAAGAATTGTATGCATTAGTGCAAAGTATGAAAAAGTGGAAACATTACCTAATGGGCAAAGAAACAGTTATACATACTGCATCAACCACTTCAATATTTACACTCACAAACTAAGTTGCAGCAATCAAGACACTATAGGTAGATGGGTTTTCTACAATAGTTTCATCTTGTCATCAAATATAATGATCCAGGTGGATCTTCAGATACAATGGCATGGAAAAACTCAGAAATCAAAATGATCGGAATGAAGTCAACCCAGGACCAGAGTAGAGATCTTGTCTTTCTGATTCCAACGGCGCAAACGGTACTTCAATCCGAGTCCGGATGATGAAGTTATTGCAAAAAGAAGGGTTCTTCAATCCTTAAGAAAAAGAGGAATTTCCTTTAGAAATGGGTCTTAAAGCCTTAAAGGCAAATCGAAATCGGAGGTCGCATGAGGGTGGACTTAAGCATTGGGCCATGGAACCGCCGATCTCTGATAAAATCAGATTGGTGGATCAGAGGCAATCACAATCGGCGGTCATATACATACATAGATATATATATATATAGATAGATAGATAGATAGATAAGCTTATATCAGCGATCAGGCAGTCGGATCGACGATACACAGATCGGCGGAACCATTATCGGGGCATCAAAGCATTATATATGAGCGGGACCGATGCGATCGGTTGACGCCAATATCAACGATCGGCAATCGGCGGTCAGCCCTTCCCTGTGAACAGGACCTATGGACCAGCAAAATGCCGAATGCGACTTCAGCACAGACCCGATAGGAAAAATAAGCCCGATTTCATGATTTTGAGGTCCGGGTATATGGTTTTGAGGCCATTTTTTTAGTGTTTTCTTTGGGATTTTAAGCCTTTATCCATGCAATGATAAAAGGGCCCTTTTAAGAAGTGGTTGCGCTTGCCGATGCTTCCACTCTACCAACCTCTCTTATTAACCAGGCAAGCCCCGATTTAAAGGGGATCTTGTCCGAAAATCCATTATAAAAGGAATCAATGGAAGAGCACGGGGGAGGCAATCTTTATGGTTGCAGCACGCTGTTCGCAGGAGGCTGAGAGCAATCACTGATCTGTTTTGAACAGTTTAAAGACTCCAGCCCTTGTTATTACTGCGGGAAGCTTTGGTGTTGCATACCACTCCATTTCAGGCATTCATTTCATTAGATCAAGTAGATTGGAGGTATAAGCCTCTTTATGGACAGATTGATGAATGTAATTATGTTTATTCATGCCATTTAATAAGGAAGGCCTCCCCATTGTTGAGATGGGCCTGGAGACGTAGTCCAAATTAGACAAACTCCATTATCAAGCCTTGGTGTTCCCTTTTGTGCCTTTTATGTGTTTTCTTCTTCTTTTCATATGTGCACATTTATGTGTTAAGCTGCAATTTTATATGCAATTCTTTTCTATACATCTATAAGCGAAAACATCCTAGATCATATAAAAAGGGCATACACAATAAAGTTGCAGATATGCTATCAAGACCAATCATAAATGCATCTATTGTACTTAAGCATAACTCAGTACTGCATGAAAGCTACATTGAACAATATGCTCAAGATATGGATTTTAAAGATGTATATGCAATTTTAAGTCATGGCAAACAAGTAGAAGAATTGGATTATCATGTTAAGAACCAACTCTTGTATCATTTGGGAAAGTTATGCATTCCTCAAACTGAAAGAGTTAACAAAATCCGAGAAGCGCATACTTCTCTAATATCAGGTCATTTTTGTGTAAGTAAAACAATTGCACAGCTACAAAGGTTCTGTTATTGGCCAAGAATGCATAAAATAGTTTCTAGATATATTAGAGGGTGTACCATGTGTGCTAAAAGCAAGCTCAGCAATAGAAAACTAGGCTTGTACACTCCACTTCCAGATCCTTCTCATCCTTGGCAAAGTGTTTCCATGGACTTTGTTGGAGGATTGCCAAAATCTAGAAAATGTCATGATTACTTATATGTTATTGTGGACAGGTTCAGCAAAATGTGTATTTTAATACCTTGTAATAAGCAGATTACAGCTGAACAAATAGCAAAGTTGTTCTTTCAACGTGTATGGGTTCATTTTGGGTTACCCACTTCTATTATCTCTGATCGAGATTCTCGATTTGTTGGGAAGTTTTGGTCAAGTCGATGGGAGTTAATGGACACTAGATTGAAGAGCACAGCATTTCATCCACAAACGGATGGCTAAACAGAGGTGGTCAACAGGACAGTGATCCAGTTGCTCAAGGGATATTGCAGCAAGCATCCCAAGCGTTGGAATGAACATTTATGTTATGTGCAACATGCTTACAATCGTGCTAAACACTCTTCTACACAAAGATCTCCTTTTGAGACTTGTTTTGGTTTTACACCAAGGTCTCCCTTGGATTTTGTCTTTAGTAAAGACATAGCAGTTGATGGACACAGTGATGTGGACAAAGAAACCAAGTTCATTGAACAGATCTAAGAAATTCACCAGGGAGTGCAAGAACAGCTGGAAAAGAGCCAAACCAAGTACAAGGCAAGGCAATAAGCATCAAATTGAGCATAGCTTCCAAGTTGGTGATCAAGTCTAGTTGTACATCAGCAAACACAGAATGCAAGGTGAAGGTAAGAAGCTGAAGCCAATAAGGTATGGGCCTTTCAAGATATTTGAGAAAATTGGTGAGAATGCTTTTCGCCTTGATTTGCTAACTTACATGCACATCTATTCAGTAGTTAATGCAGAGAACTTGAGACTATTTGAACCTTCATTGATTGAAGATCTCGAAGAGCAAAGTCAATTGTCTTCTATTGATGATCTGTTGCCTGAATATCTCAATGAGTTGCAGGAAGATACAGTTCTGGACAGGAAGGTGAGAACTACGCGCAGAGGGGATGGTGAGTACCTAAGAATTGGACTCAAGGGTTCAAAACCAAGCAGTGCAAGATAGATAGAGATTGGACAAGTGAGGAAGTTGTATCCTCACTTGATTGATGCTTAAAAACCAACTTTTGGTGGTCCAAAAGCCTTTTCAGTGGGAAGTCGTGATGCAAAATGGATCCTAGAAAACCCTCTAAGTCTTCAAAGTCTTCTAAACATTCAAGACTATCGCAAAAGAAGAGCCTTTTAAAAAGTCGGATTACACTATCGGGAGGCAAAAACATAGAGAAAACATTGAAAAACAGAGTATCGACGGCTTAAAACTACTTTGCATGGGAGCCGTTGGATCTGGCCGATCAACAGTCCAGATCCAATCAGCAAATTGTAATCGGCGGTGGCAGGCGTAGGCTATCGGCGGAGACCACATGGTATATGCAACAGCAATCAGCGAGGTCAACGGGGACTGCCGATCAAGCGCGCAGATCGACGGTCCAAGTTGAATCGCAATATCGCAATTGGTGATTACAGAGGAACGCTTACAAACGGCCCGGGGGTATGTGCGATATGCTATTGCGATATCGCAATATCGCATCAGAGCAACACAGAGGAACGGGGCCAATTCATGCGACTACGATAGCCACACCCGACGAGATTATAAATAAAAACATATATATTTTGAGTTTCGTAAAACAACATTTTCCTTTATATTTGCATTTTTCGTTAAATAAACAAAATATGAAGGAAAAGTGCCGATGCGATGAAACCGGACCCGAAAGGGTTTATGAATGCATATGCATAATATTTCAAGTCCGTCTAAAGCCATTTTACAGGGTTTTTCAGTGTTACATATTTTTTTAATACAAAGGAAACAAGAGGGATTTCGAGCAGCCATAGGCGGTAAGTGGTTTTGGCCAGGCTCCGCCCGAGCCCATACACTGACTGCCACGTGGCCAGGCCCTGGAGAGAGAAAACCACCTTTTTCAGGCAGTTAACCCCCGTACGAATGAGCCGCCCGGAATGAACCACATTCATTGGATCTAGATCTCCCAGATCAATAGTGGAGATGCAATAAGCGACATAAAGGCGGGCCCGATAGGAGTTATAAGGGGGATTTAAAGTATTTCAAATCCGATAAACAGTAGTTTGGCAAATTTCCTGTGTTTTTAATGTATTTCTCTGTGAACACAGAGAATGTTGTTTTTGGGGATTTCAAAGGCCCAATGACCCATTCCATTACAAAACAGGTGGCCACCATCCCTGAAAGCGTTTAGCAATGATTGCTAACGCTCAGAGGGGGATCTGAGCAGACAGAGGCCGGGAAGCCAGAGAGCCTGAGAAGGAGAAACGAACAGACAACGCCGATTGGCTTTAAAGCCATAGATTGACAAAAAACAGAGCAAGCAGTGTTGAGACAGAGAGCAAACAGAGACAGAGAGTCAGTGAGGAGAGTTTGTGTACTCACAAAGACTTGGGGATCCAAGTAAAGCCTTGTTGTTTTGTATCTGTTGTGTGAGACTCAAATTGAGCTCATTTTTGTAAAAAACTCTGCTTCTGAAGACATAATAGAGAGGTCACCATTGAAGGCTGGACCAGGAGACGTAGCCCAGGAGTGTTGGGTGAACTCCTTATTAAACTTGTTGTGTTTATGTGTGTTTGTCTATTATGTTCTTTAACTGCTTCATTGTCTATGTATTTCACAATCTTATCGATCCATTGCACAAAGTAACATAAGAAAATCCATGCACATGAGTCTGTAATACCTTAATAATTGTCTAAGATCTCATTATCAAATCAATTCTTCTTGTTGTAAACTGCTTCTTTGATCTAGGGTTTGAATCTTCAATGTAGATCTTGATCCTTTTGATATTCTTCAACTTGCTTTGATGCCCTTCTTGAAACTTGATCCTTGAATGTCTCTTTTCTGCCCTTCCTCTGACTTCAGCACCTTAGCTCTGATACCATGTTGAAGAATCTAGGGCAATCAAAGTTAATAAGATTCTTCAAGTCATGATAACTATTTGTGAGGAGTTTTTAATGTTGGCTTTTTGCCAGGGCCAAAACCTCTCACTCTTTGAGAGGAAAACCCGCACAAAATTCTTCTTATAGAGATTCCAACTGACAAATACCAAGACCATGACCTTGACCTATTTAGCCACTCCAAGACCAAGATACCAATCCTCTTCTTTATCACTGATGGGATCATCATCTTTGCTGCACCACTGAGGTCATCACTACTGCATCACCGAGATCTTCATTACTATTGCAACACCATTATTGTACCTTCACCGAGATATTTATCAACGAGATCTCCATATTGAGATATGTATATATACAAATGAGAGTTGCACCTAGATCCACTAAGATCATGACTGTCTCACCATAGTTGTACCTTCACTGAGATCATAACCTTGTGACTATGTCTCCATCAAGATCGAGACCATAACTATGCGTGGATCATGACTACCCCTTGAATAGTGAGTCACTATGAGATCTTTTCATCATAATTATGCCGAGACAGTGTGTGCTACTGTGGGATCTCTGAGATCATCTTCATCACCGAGACTATGACTGTGTTTTCTTCCTGCACTGAGATCTTCACCGAGACTGTGACTGTGTTCTCCTTGCACCGAGATCTTCCTTGTCACAACTATGTCGAGATTGTCCCTCTATGGTACCCATTTGAAAGTGTCTCACTGTTTTTGCCATCCGAAATTTCAAAGGTGTATATGTGAAGATCTTAGATCTATACCCATCCGAAAATCACAGAGAATCCGAGTTCTTGTTCTGTCTTTTTGTGCAGAACCTAGCTGGGTATTTACGCTGGTTTCGTCTCCATAATAAGCCAACTTGTGTTCATGAAGAGAAATGTCATTTCAAGTGAGCCGACATGAATGTATTGAATTCGATTTGTTGGTCGACTTCTTCAAGAGGGATTGTGCTTGTCTTTGGAGGGCTTCTAGACTTTCCTATAGACTTGTATATCTTAAACATATGCTCAAGAAGAGCTTCTTCATACATGACATTGACTCTTTGACTTATTAATAAATCCTAAGGCTCTCAATGGGAGCCACTACCAAATAAACCTCTTGCTCATGAAACCCATGCAGCAAGGCATATAAAAATAATTTTATTTCTTTCATTTCATCATTTACAAAGATCATGTCATTATGAAGACCGAACCTAGTTACACTTTCTTCAACACTTCTGACTTTGCACTTTAGGGGACAATCTGCTACAGGTCATTTTATCACATCTAATCAAATGGCTTGAAAACCGAGATCAATCAACATCCTTAACACTTTGTCATTATCTCTTTATAAAGCCCTAAGCATCATTTCCCCAAAAAGTCAGAGTTTTTGGGTCAATCAACTCAAAAACCATGTTTTTGGCCCAAGCGCATCCTATCCTTTAGTCCACTTGGGATGGTCGCATGTTGCATAACTGAGCAGTCACACTGAATAGCGGAAGTTGCTCTCCTTTGCAAGTGCGATGGTTCTAGAATTTCGGGAAAAATAAAAAATATTTACGAAACTTCTCCTTCCAGAAGCTTCTAAGGTGGTTTTAACCATTTACCATTCATAGAGATCTCGAATTCCTACCCTAGAGGTTTTATTTCTTATCCTTAGAGCTTATCCTCCTTCATATGTGGATCTCAAGCCTAGATTGGTAAATCCTAAACTACCACTTTTACCCTATAAATTCACTGCCTCCCATAGAGTCTGGGTTGGCTTTTGGAGATTATTAGTGCCCTCATGTTGCTACTTTAAGCTTAAGGAACCATCATCCATTGATGCATTAGGGTGGAGGTTGAAGGTTTGCTTTGTGGCAAGGAAGGACAAGACAATTGAGGAGACATCTACAAAGTCAAACATCTATAAATGGTTGTAACTCTCTCCTTCATTTATTAATACAAAAAGCACTATGTTTTCCTATACTTGTATCATTTTGATGCATATGTATTTCAATGCCTACTTGACTCACTGAATAGATATATTAGTTTATGCTATGGATGTCTTGTAGTTCTCTTGTTTGTTGTGATTGTCTTGCAGGTTCCATTTATAATAATTGGAGTTAGATCTAAAGTCTACAAGCCAAGAGAAGATGAAGACTTGCAATGGACTCCAAGTAGGCCTTTCCTCCATTTATTAATTTCTCTAAGGAAAACACTGTCCTTTTTGGTTTCTGTTGTTTCTAGATCAGCCACTAGATCTAAGATGTTGAAATTTCATGACTAAAAACAAGTTTCCTGCAATCCCAACCCGATTTTAATTTCACCTTATCACTCCCATTTGGTTAAATGCCCTTTCCCATAAAACATACATTCAACATATAGAATTCTAGAAATGAAATTTTCAGATTAAAACACGTGAGACTATCAACACACGCTGAAAATAAATATGGACATAACCCAACCGCAACACACATAAAAATACACACAATTTTTTTGATCAACTTAGACCCAGGCAAAACCCCTTCAATCTTCTCTTGGGAAAACCTGTTAAAGAGCTCTTCAAATTTATTATCTTTCAAGTTCAGGAAAAATACATTTGCAGACAAAACAAAACAGTAAAATACAACTTATCTCTTCAGCCCAAAACTCTTTGAAAACCGTGCCCACTTTGTCTCGATTTTCGTGCCCACTTGAAGCTAAAAATATGTATTGTACAGATACCACTGTACGAACTCCATACGAACTGTACGTCTTTTTTTCAAAAAAATCCGAAAACTTCTCTCGAACGGCATGCAGCTCACAACATTCAATGTTGTTCATATTGTACCTTTTGTTGTCTTCTATGCCTTGATTTCCATGCCCAGCGTTGCCCAAAAATCACTCCTTCAGCTTGTTGCAACAAATTTCTGCCTCAGAACTTTTCTCCAGCGTTCAGCGTCCTTTCTCCAATCTGCTCATGAAGAATGAACGTAGTCTCTCTTTTCTTTTCCCCCTTTTGATTCCCTAACTGACTTTTGAGCAACCCTAAGATCTAATGGCTCAGATTCATTTAGATCAAGGGATGAGAATAAATGTGCATTTAATTCTCACTTTCTACTTTTTAACTCACCAATTAAATAGAATACCCACATTGTACTTTATGTCTAAAGTCACTTTTCACTTTATAATTTAACATTGATTTTACCACTTATAAAGTCATTTTCACTTTATAAATTCACACTTAGGAAAAGAATTATTTTGAACACTTTTCCGTAGGTAGAGACTAACCCATGGGAAACCACTTGTCCAAGGTACATTAAAAATCAACATAAGAGATTCACTTATGTCTGCAGAAGAGAATTTTTCATAAAACACCAACATTCAATGGGTTCGATATAATGTTTTTCAACTATATAAAACCTCTCATCAAGGTATACATGGCATCGTCAACATTGAACTTTAGAAGACTTGTGAGGACTCCACCTTGGAAATAGAGATCCAAGTAATTCATCTACAACATGTTATTCTCACCATATAATCTCTTGTTGAATTGGATACATTGTTGATCATCAGATTGTGCACAACTCGACATGGTTACAACCCATCATATTTTATTGCTAAGAAAAATCAACTTCTCCATTGAGCAAAATGAATCTTGCATCATCAAATGCAGCAATTTTGTCCTCATCTCTTACAATGATTGGTACATAAAGGTTTTATTGTTGAAGGAAATGGCAAGGATATGCATCACACTATTCACATTAAGTCCTATGCTTTTTCACTTGTAGTTTGGCTCTAGGTAAAACGTTAATTATATGTACTTTAGATAACAAGGTTGATATTTAAAATTAGTTTACAGATCTAAAGAGGACCTGCGAAATGTATTAAATATGATTGATCTAACTGCTCATGATTATCTTATATATTATACAAACATACAAGCTACCTTTCAAATAACGTCAAAGTTGAGAAAACATTCCATTTCACAACAAACAACTTGCTTATACTCGCTCTCATTGCCCTCTATTTGTCTGAGTTTTACTAAGTTCTCTTTCCTTTGAAATACCATAATAGGTATTCAAAAACAAATAAAAAAATTAAGAGTCATATATGCCTTCTTGCTGACTAGGAATAAATATTCATGAGTCGTAGATCAAGGCTGACAGTGCAGTAAGAAGTAGATAAAAGATGAGTGCCGTAGTTTCGTACAAAGGAAATCAAAGGAATTACAGACTAGTAATGATTTAAAGGACGTTTCCAAAGATATGAAAGCGTGCAGGAATAAATGTATGGAATGAACGTTGCAACAGTGTATACAAAAATCAAAGAAAAACAGAAAACCAAAAGTGTTGAGACTTACGCTACATATGACCATGGGTTTATGCTTCTAAATTTTGGAAGGGGTTACAAAAGAATTTAGGCACTAACTCTAAAATGGAGCCAAAATTGACTTTATAACTGTACCTATAAGGATTGCCCAATATGTAGGCTCTAATACGGTATACCAAGTGATATGTATATAGAAGCAGGTTAAAAGGAGAGATCACAAACTTCTATCACCAAAATCAAAGACATTCGACTTGTTCACAAGCACTAGCAATTCATATTCAAAACTGTGAATGCTTCTGCATGGGAAACAGACGAGATAAGGCAATTTTATTAATGCCCAGCAAAAGAGCACAAAAGTAGGTCAAAGGATCTAAAATAGTACATCCAGTGTCAATATAAAGTGGGATTGATGGGGCATCTCCTAGAACAATTCTAAAAGCAGAAAAAATAATGATGTCTAAAAGACACGTTGATACTATCATCACAGATAATTTACATGAAAAGAGATATACTAAGTTACTAACATAATGCAAGACAGGTTGACCACATAAAAAGCCCCCCTTATCACCTGGCTTAAGTCACACGTGTTTCATGTCTGTGTTTGAATTGAACAAGAAAACTCACAAAAAAATTACCAGTGAAAAAAAAATTCTAATAAAATTCACCATTAAGTTCGGCAAAGAGAATTAAGCGTGAGCAATTACATTAAGATTTGTGGCAAATAACTTCAGAATTAAGAACAGCTAAAATTTTCCATTGCCCCTTATTTCAAAACCCTAATACAAGAGAAATATATCTTAGATATAAAGGAACTCTTTTTAAATATCAGATTGAAATCCTCTTATAAGAGAATTCTGCATATGAACCAGATTCGTGGTGATTAGATTTGCCAAATATGGCAATTTAATTTAATCGTCAATGCTTGATATTCCCTGGATCTCATTTAATTGTTTTCCCGAAAAAAAAACAGTAACTAAGCAGCTACCAATGCATACAGTGGTGCATAGCAGTTCGACATTGAATGTCTATAATCTTTACATCTATGGTAGGTTATCATCCTATGTTGCATTTGTTAGTCAACTTTTTGTGGGGGTTGTTAGAATTAGTGCAGCCAAAGTTGCATGGAATAGCCTCGTCCCATACTGACACCTTCAAAATTTTACCATTTCGATGCAGGTGATTCGTCTCAGCTTCCGAGATAAGGTATTGCTGAGAAATTTTTGTTATTTGGCAGTCCTACCTCAACCTTAGTATTATTGTTCTAAAAAATGTCACTATCAATTCTACAACAAACATAAAATAGTAAACAAACGGTCCAAATTAAGTGTCAAAGAGATACCAAAGATGAGTAGTAGAAGCTTATTACACGCAAATAAATGAAATTAGGTCCGATTCAGACGAATCGGGTTTCTAATTAATTAGAATGGATAATGTTTTTCTTAATCTATGCTCTGCCCATTATTTCTAGCAATATCAAGCGATCACTGGAAGCGTCAAAAGCTAATCCCCATTGTCTCATGCACATCCTCGGCTATTGTCATGGGCTTTAATGGGGCTTAGGGATCGAAATCAAGGCCACTGGTTGGTCAATGCCACCGATCCATTGAACTAAGCTTGTTTTGCAGGGAAAAAGCATCTTCTTCCTGGGATTGTGAATGGCGTCAAACATGAATTTTCGTTAAAGAAAACTTACAGCCTTGGAAGGCTCGAGAATGGATGCCATGCGGATGGGCTCCTCCAGCAATAAGTTGGCTCCCTGCATTGTTACTGTAATATGGCTCCCGTTCCTCTTCTTCCTCTTGTACACCGGAGCCTCTCAAGGTGCAAATATTTACGAGCAGCAGTAGAGCAATTATTTGGGAAACCTTTGGACTGAGAAATATGTGCCTATTTTCTCAGCTTGGGGAATTTTGACTTTTCATCTAACCAGTTTGGTAGCACACTTTCAGCGAACACAAAGCGCGGTGTCCCAGATCAAGGCCACCCTAGATATGAGGGTAATGGCTCCTACCAAACAAAGGCAACTTTAGATATTAGGGTAATGGATCCAACCATTGCGACTGATACCATTAAATTTTATTAAGATAAACACAAATTGGGGTCATTGACTCATTGTGACAATAGCATAAGGACTCGCGACTTTTCATGTGGTCTGAATTGACAGCACGTGAAATAAAGTGAATAATATTCTTCGATATAATAATATTCGTCGATCTAGAATATCTATTTTCCCAAATAAAAAGGCCTCTAAACTCAGGTTTAACCACAAAGGTTGAGATATTTGCCATAGTTGGCATTTCTGACATCGAGAAACATGAGAGCCCGCTGTAATAGACCGTCGATTTGGTCCTTATGGTGAATGGCGCTTACCTCAAAGAACATGAGTACGATTCTCATTGGTGTAATTGATGTTTCCTATTTATTGCGATTTTTTGAAAAGTTAATTAATCTTCGTTGTAATAGTGATTGTTTAAGCTTTTATTGATGTTTCCTGTTTGTTTATTGCGATTTTTTGAAATAGGTGAATTGGTTGTTTGTAATAGTTATTAAGGTTTTATTGATGTTTCCCATTTATTTTGATTTTTTTGAAATAGGTGAATTGGTTAATTAATTTTGGTTGCAATAGCGATTGTTAAGGTTTTATTCATGTATTGAGATTTTTTGAAATAGATGAATTGGTTAATTAATCTCGGTGTAATAGTGATAGTTTAAGGTTTTTGTATGTTATGTAATATTTTTATATATAGTTAATTTAAGTTTATTATTAATTTTTGTTTAGCTTAATTAATGGATAAAATGTTAAAATGTTTTTTTGGGTTAGAATTAATAATATAATTTTTTAGTAAGATTGTGATTTATTATTATTTAAAATGTATGGTTGAATTTATAAATGGATTCAACAATATAAAAAAATTTTGAAGCATTTTATTTTTGCAACCTAAACAATTTAAACTTGTAGTTTTTAAAAATCTCTATTGGATTTTGGATAAAATTGATGGGGAAAAGTGTTGGAAAAAATGGTCACTTAGTCTATTAGTTAGACTAAGTGATAAATTTCTAAGTAGGATTCTAATAATCGATTTGCTTATTGACTAGCATACATCCATCTTAACTATGGATCTAACATGAGCTGAGAGGGATCAAGTTTCTTCACGTGCAAACTTCTTTACAGAGTATGGACCAAATAAACGTTTTAACCATATAAAACCTTAATTTTTCATGACATATACATTAAAAGAAAAAGAAAAAATATGATATATAATATATATGCAATTACATTAAAATATTTTACATAACATGTACATCGAAACATTTTATGACCCAAATTAAAATGGTTTTTTATTATTAAGATATTGTTAAGTATATATCATATTACTTAGTATTAAAATATTTTATCAGTAACTAAATTATAAGATTTAAACATCTTACTCACACATTTGTTTTTACTTCTAATTTCTTTACTCTATATATATATATATATATATATATATATATATATATATATATATATTATTTTTATTATAGTCAACAATATTTTTCTATTTAAAAGAGAATTTTTAATGTTAGATTTTAGGCTTTTGTGATCCATAATGTAATAAGAATGTCTTTCGGATTAATCACATCATTATTATTTGGTTGACGTTTTGAACCAACTAATATGGTTCATCCTCAAGACAAAGGTGAAAAAATCCATGCATTACAGTCCATAATTATTAATTAATAAAATAATATTTATTAATTTCTACTTAAAAACTAACGTTATAAATTACCCGTTAATTGTTTATATAAATATGAAATTATTTATTAATAATATTAAATTATTATTTATATATTATTTATTATAATAACAAATTTATTTATAAAAGGACCAGAGTTAATAAAATTATAAACATATTATAATTAAATAATACAAATTAACCTTTTTTCTCTTTCATAAATAAATAAATAGAATAATAAAAATAATAATATATAAATATAATATAATGTTTATTAATTGTTTATACATATATGAAATTATTCATTAATAATAATGTTGTTATTTATATATTATCTATTATTTTATTATAATAACATAAATATAAAAAAAAATATAAAATCATAAGGGGTTACATTTTTTTTAAATTACTTTTATTAATTAAAAAAAAAAAACAGGGACCCGGATGCGGGTGATCCTTCTAGCTATCAATGATTAAGCCCATCGGACGGACAGTTGGCCTCATGGATGGCAGGCCGGCGGACGGTTTGGTACAGGCAGTAGGTGGATTTAACAGGTTCAAGGCGAGCGAGTTAATTCGGCTGCAGACTCGGAGTTGGCTCGAATTCATTTCGAGCATGGCGACCTTGATTGCTGTCTGGTTTTGGACTATGGATAAGCGCGATGACATTAATGCTGCAGGGGTTTATGAGGCTAAGTCGCCTCAGATCGGGCGCATTGTCATTTGGGTTTGGTTGTTTGAGCGGCACTGGAGACGCTCTGAGATTTTCAGAGCTCTCCCCTCTCCTGGTCAATTTCATTTCTTTTGCTTTCCCGGGCTCTCTGACATTGCAAACATGTTGCGTAGAAGAGGCATCCCTCGTAGGGGAAGTAACTCTGGTAATAGAGGAGGTCGTGCTCGGCCAGGGCCTCAGATGGTTGCTCCTATTACATCTGCTCTGCCCTCATCTCCGATATCGGAACCGGATAGGTCTCGTCCGAACGCTTCATTTCAGACCTCCAGCTTCTCCTTCCAGAGTGAGCTCAATAGACCCATTGTGACAATCAATTTCACAGTTTCTGTTTCTGAAGAGGAGGGTAATTCTTCTAGTTCGGCTACGTCTGGTCTCGCTCCTGCACAAGACGACAGCATCTTGCTCGGGGACCTCTCAGGACGCGTTTATCATATGGACCACAGGCAGGAAGTAGCCCCTGCTCCGGATCAGACTCAGCAACAGAATCCCGCTGAGGAAGACGTTCTGCTTTATGGACCCTCTCAACGAAATTCCGGAGTTCTACACCTGGTTACTCATTCGGATGGCGAGCCTGTTCTGGATGAAGATGGTTTTGTTACCTGGTTAACCTCCCCCAGCCCGGATAAGGAGGACACGCCACCTTTGCCTGGACATGTCGATTGAGCACAATAACTTCTTGCCGGAAGGCTCCCTTGCTCATATGTTATGTTTTTTTGTTCTTATGATTTTGAGATGGAAATCAGTGGGTGATGACTGGTCTACTCCTACTTATGATTATGTCGTAGGTTTGTTTTTACTGGCCGTCAATGTAGGCCAAGCAAAGTATAGGAATGTTAAATCTAGTCAGCAGGACTACATTGTATTTTTGACTGAAGGGCCAAAATGTAATATCCCTGGTTTTCTGGTTGAGGACTGGCCTAGGCCTCCTCTGAGGACTTAACTTTTTGTACATATTTTTTCACTTTTAATAGAATTAGCATTTACTGAGAAAAAAAAAAAACAGGGGGAAATGAAGACGAAAGAGTTAGAATCCAGCTCTTACTCAATTTTCACCCATCATCCTATTGAGATTGCTAACATGTTTCTCAATTTCAATAGCCTCTCTTAGCTTCCTATGGTGGAAGTGATCAACCCTGGCAATGACCTTAGCATTCTTAATGAATATATGGTGCTTATATTTCTTTGCATGCTCTGCAAGAGCTGATGAGCGAGATCGGTTGTGCCTGATGTTAGTTGCATACTCTTGGATTCTCTATTTAATAGAGGTCTCCCCAAATGTAGGGAACCCCACAGGAACATGGGATGGAGTAGACTCCTTTCATGTCCTTGGGGTCAATAGGGTATCTGAGAGAATTTCTAATGGTATTAAGGGGATTCTAATGGTATTAAGGGGCTTAAAAGTAGAGGAAACATTACCTATTTTTCCCAAATAGAAATAAAATATATGTATAAACCATTAATAAACATTATAGTATATTATATTTATATATTTTTCTTTTTATTATTCTATTTATTCATTTATTTATTTATGAAGTAGAAAGAAGATTAACTTGTATTAGCTAATAATAATATCTTTATGATTTTATTGACTCTAGTCTTTTTATAAATAAATTTGTTATTATAATAAATAATAATTTCATATTTATATAAATAATTAACGGTTAATTTATAAGCCAATCTATAATTATAAATTAATATATATTATTTTATTAATTAAATAACTAATTCCTAACGGCTAATTCTGGACTATGATGCATTATTGTTCTTTATTAATTAGGATTTATGGATTTTTTCACCAATTACTGTTTGTTCATCATTGACTAATGTAAATTGTAATATTTTTTTTTTTTAAATATTTATTTTTTTTAAATCCATTTTTCGAACATTTGATTCGTCTATAATTTAAAGATCTTATTACAATTTTTGCATAATACAATGCCAGGTGGATGGATGCCTACAGAGTTTCTGCCCTAATTTATAGATAAAATTACAATATTCATGCCATGATTTTAGATATTTGTGCACTGTTTTTTATTGTTAAGCTTTGCAGGAAAACCATCCAAAATAATCCTTGAAAATAGGTCATACTTATGTAAGTAACACATTTACCATCAGTTACCATCATTTAAGAAGTCTTTGCATCAAAAATGGATAGGAGTATGATGTAAATAAATATACTTAACATAGTTACTACCCACCATTATTTGTGTTCCCTAGCAGTGTAATATGTAGGAGTAAAAATGTACTTATTAGTGGTTACTACCCACCAAAATTTATGCAAGTCTTTACGCCTAAGTGGGCAATTAATTTCTCCATTTCATATATCAATTTATTAGTCCCTACCTATTACTTGCTACACCATGATTTAACACTTATCCATTTCAATTTGCCAGACTTCCTAATACCCATTTCCCATGTATCCATTTCAAATTTTCATGATTTTCTAATACCCATTTCCCCTAACTCTATCAAAATCCTAATAATTATATTGTTATGCTCTTAACCTGCAAAAAGATACCCAAATACAAAATATGCGAAGAAAGATATCCAGAACATAGAATAGTGAGAGACAACAGCAAATATTTTATTATTCAGAAAGCAATGTTCACTGGCCTCTTCGAGGGGGCAACCTCCAATAGAGCAGTGCTCAATTCAAAAATAAGACACGATGCTCCTCGTCGGGAGTCTCTATCCTTTATATATGACTCATTCATGCAATACCATGGGTTTTATTAATACCATATATCTAATACCATGGCCCATTTGCAACTAACTGTAACTAACTGTGGTCCCGACATTAATTGCGGGTTAACCACTTACAATTATTAATATGGGCTTTATTGACTCTTTACTATGACTCGATCCCACTACATAAATAAGGGGGTTAGGGTGGGACCCTAACATGCCCTCCCCCTTAAGAATAGCCTTGTCCTCAAGGCTGAAGCTGCGGAAATTGTTGAAGAATAGTGGTTGGTTCCCAAGTTGCATCTTCTGGAGAGGTGTCTTTCCACTTGACGAGGACTTCCCTAATCATGCGGCCACGCAGATGCCTTTCTCGTGTGTCTAGGACCCATTCAGGTTGGAGCCAGATTGACCCTTCCTCGTCCAATTCAGGTAGACTGGATTGAATTCTGCAATTGTTCCCAATCACTTTCTTGAGGCATGAGACATGGAAAACAGGATGGATTTTTGCAGTAGGTGGCAAAGCCAGCTTGTAGGCTACTTCTCCAATGCGCTGCAGTACTTGATATGGTCCGTAGAATTTTGGAGATAGTTTCTGACAACCCTTGTCTTTGAATGATGTTTGCTTATATGGTTGCAGCCTTAAAAAGACCTGATCCCCTTCTTGAAATTGGTGCTCTGAGCGATGCTGGTCTACCTGTTGCTTCATGCGGTTTTGAGCTTGATGAAGATTCTCTCTAAGATGGGCAAGCATGGAAGCACGGTTTTGTAGGAGCTGATCCACTACTTGTACTTTG
Organism: Pinus tabuliformis; assembly: GCA_031772625.1. NCBI lineage: Eukaryota > Viridiplantae > Streptophyta > Pinopsida > Pinales > Pinaceae > Pinus > Pinus tabuliformis. The sequence continues at coordinate 120,290,487 of CM062816.1, forward strand.
AGCCCCCCTTGATATAAGAAGTAGGGGAAGGAGGGAATTGACCATATACTGCTTCATAGGGAGTCATTTTGGTGGTGGCATGATAGTTGGTGTTATACCACCATTCAGCCAGAGGTAACCACTGTACCCAAAGATGTTGCTTTTCTGAAGTGAAACACCTAAGGTAGGTTTCCAGACATTTGTTGACGGCTTCCGTTTGACCATCCGTTTGAGGATGATAAGAAGTACTGAGTTTTAGTTGGGTGCCTTGTAGCCTGAAGAGTTCCTGCCAAAAATTACTAGTGAAGATCGGATCGCGATCGGACACAATAGAAGTGGGCATGCCATGCAATTTGAAGATCTGATCCATGAAAGATTGAGCGACCAAAGTTGGTGTAAACGGGTGGGGTAGGGCGCAGAAATGAGCATACTTCGAAAGTCTGTCTACAACCACCATGATGACTGACTTGTTTCCTAACTTTGGAAGACCTGTAATGAAATCCATAGAAACCTCTGTCCATATTGCTGCTGGGATGGGCAACGGTTGTAATGTGTCTGGTGCTTTGACGGTCTCCCCTTTGTGGCGTTGACAGACATCGCATTCTGCCACAAAAGTGAGGATGTGCTTTTTCATGCCTGTCCAAAAAAATGATCTTCTGCTGTGAGCATATTTCTTCTGAAAGCCTGAATGTCCTGCAATGGGGGATGAGTGCAATTCTGCCAAAATGCGACTTTTGAGGGTGGATGTTGGTGATATTACGACTCTGTCCCTGTAGCGAAGAATCTCATCCTGCCACGAGTAGCCCTTGGTGGAATTTGGATCCGCCTGCAATTGAGAAATGAGTTGGGAGAGCCCGGGATGTGAAAACCATTCCCTGCGAACCTCTTCAATCCATTCTGGAATGGAAAGGGAAATTGCTAGCAAGGTACTTCCCTCCTCAAATTGGCGAGATAATGCATCTACTACATTATTTTCTTGTCCTTTCTTGTAAATGATCTCATAATCATATCCCAGCATTTTGGCGAGCCATTTATTTTGTTGTGGGGAGGATAGGCGTTGCTCCAAAAAATATTTAAGACTGTGATGGTCTGTGTGGATTTGGAAACGTCGCCCCAATAAGTAAGGTCGCCAAGTCTCTACTGCATGTAAAATGGCCATCATTTCCTTCTCATAGGTAGATTGGCCCAGGTTCTTCCCACTTAGTTGTTGGCTTGTGAAGGCCAAAGGTCGCCCTTCCTGCATTAAGACCGCCCCAATACCCGTACCCGAAGCATCACATTCAATGACAAAAGATTTGGTGAAGTCAGGTAGTGCTAAGACTGGAGTGGAACACATGGCATTTTTTAGAGCTGTAAATGCCTATTGTGCGTCCTCATTCCAGAAGAATGAATTTTTCTTTAGGATTTGAGTGAGGGGCTTCGCTATGCGACCATAATTGCGGACAAATTTGCGATAATAGCCTGTGAGACCCAAAAATCCTCGCAGACTCTTCAAGGTCTTAGGTTGAGGCCAATCCTGCATTGCCTGGATCTTTTTGGGGTCCACCTTGACACCTTCACGCCCCACAATGTGGCCCAAATACTCAACTTCTTCCATGCCAAACGAACACTTGGACATCTTAACAAATAATTTATGCTTGCGGAGCAATTGCAAGAGTAGATCTACATGCTGAAGATGTGCGGCCCAAGTGCAACTATAGATGAGGATGTCATCGAAGAAGACAAGGACAAATTTCCTGAGATATGGTTTGAGAAGGTGGTTCATAAGGCTCTGAAAAGTAGATGGGGCATTACAAAGACCGAATGGCATGACCAGGAACTCATAATGGCCTTCATGAGTTCGGAAAGCAGTCTTTGGAATGTCGACTTCCTTCATGCGAATTTGGTGGTAGCCTGAGCGAAGATCCAGCTTAGTGAAGAATTGAGCCCCATTGAGTTCATCCAGCAAATCATCAACCACCGGGATGGGAAATTTATCTTTGACTGTCAACTTATTGAGGGCCCTGAAGTCTGGACACATCCGCCACTCCCCATCTTTCTTGAGCACCATGACCACCGGTGATGAATAAGGACTAATGCTAGGATGAATGACACCTGCTTCCTTAGGAATACTGCAGTCGCCGAATCCTCAAAATGTCAATGCTGCCAAAAGTCCTGCGAAAATCATGCCCTGGTATAGGAACCCCACACAACTACTCAGATCAGGTGGATCTGAGAGATCTGAATGGCGGATCGGATAGCTCTGAGCGGCGGAACAGATTGTTGCTGCAGATCTGATGGATCTAATAGATCGGAATGGCTGGTCTTCTAACTCGGAACTGCGGGACTAATGTCTGCTGCTGCTACACCCCTTTGCGCGAGTGGATCTGGCAGAGATGATGCGTTATCCCAAGATAAAAAAGGAAACTATGGTCTCGAGGAGTGCCAGGTGCTACAAATCGAAATATACATAAGGGTCTAATAGTAGTACTCGGCCCAATGTTTCAGGGCTCTAACTAAGGAGGACCAACCGTACCCTTAGCCGTACAACCCGACTACCCTATCATACGGGTGAGTAATCTCTCCGAGTGTTGTTCTCGGTGTACTGTAGCAGCAAGACGGCCGATGGTTTATCTATGGCTAGGTTGCAGAGGCGCTAAGGGGCCTCTGATATACCCAGAAGGTACTTGGAAGACAGTCCATACGCGGTTCTGTCTAATGCGCTACTACTCGAAGGGGTACCCACAGGGGTTACAAGGGAGTCCAACAAGCGTGACCACCTCTTGTATTTCCTGCGTACATGCCTCCCCAAATCCGCGGGTTTATGCACTCAACGACAGATCCCGTGGTTTAAAGACGCTGGAACACGTCTCTAGCCAAAAAAAAAATTGCTAAGAAATGGAGATCCCACCAGCCCTGGAAAGTGCTCTGATACCACTTGTTATGCTCTTAACCTGCAAAAAGATACCCAAATACAAAATATGAGAAGAAAGATACACAGAACATAGAATAGTGAGAGACAACAGCAAATATTTTATTATTCAGAAAGCAATGTTCACTGGCCTCTTCGAGGGGGCAACCTCCAATAGAGCAGAGCTCGATTCAAAAATAAGACACGATGCTCTTCACAGGGGGTCTCTATCCTTTATATATGACTCATACATGCAATACCATGGATCAATACCATGGGTTTTCTTAATACCATCTATCTAATACCATGGCCCATTTGCAACTAACTGTGGTCCCGACATTAATTGCGGGTTAACCACTTACAATTATTAATATGGGCTTTATTGACTCTTTACTATGACTCGATCCCACTACATAAATAAGGGGGTTAGGGTGGGACCCTAACATATATCTCAACCTTAAATCTCTCAAACCCGTAATTTGGACACAATGATCTTATATGCAATTTACTTGAGTTGTAGGGACTAAGCTACCTATATCATATGTTATTATATAAGGTTCCACTCAAAGAGAGGTTATTAAAAATGAGAGAGAGAAGAGATTTTAAGGACATCTAATATGAAATAAATCATTTTTTATTATACTTATATGTATCTAGACAACATATCATGTAACAAAGTTTGAGTAAGCATGTGTATTCATCTTGTAGACATTAAACCATTGTGTTGGAACGACAATTACTATTTCTATGGATGCCCCATTAGCATGAGTATTATGTTATGTTGGGATTTAGATGATGTCACAAACCATGCCTCGTAACTAATATGAGACATCACACAAGAGGAGAGGAGTTTTTTTAAGTTGTATAACATCCACACATGCAACCATATAGCACATCCTATGTAGGAGGAGTAGGAGGCTAAGCAACCACATGTATTCATCCTATAATCAATCAACTAGTATGTAAGTTGGAGGGCCACTACCTCCATCGATACAATAATCGACATGGGGATTATGGTATGTTGGGACGGATATGTTGTCGTGAGCCATACCTCTCAACCAATGTGAGATAAGACACAAGAGGGGATGAGATTTTAAAGCCATGTAACAATCCAACATGCCAAACATAGCATATCAAATTATTTGTAATTCATGTAAGCACCCATGTAACGCATCCCATGGAGGAGGGAGGCCAAGCCAACATGCATCTTCATCTTGCAACTAATGACCATTATGTTAATAGGAGGACCACTACCTATTTAAACACCCCCATTGTGAAAGGATTATTGTATGGTAGGCCTTATATGTTGTTGCAGATTGGTCATGTTAGGGTTCTAGCCACCAGAATGACTAATGGATAGATTAATATATTGTTATGTAAGAAAGGTGAGTATCAGTAAATAAGGTCAATAATATGTGAACACAACTTTTGTAAGAGGGATTACCATAAAGGTTTGCCTACTAGAAAATTCCTCCTTAAAAGAATAGAAAATAGTATATACAAAGGTAGAAGCATCGTAAAAAACATATTGGAGAACTATTGTACTTGTGGTCTACTATGTTGAAGGTTGCCCCCTCAATGAGGCAAGTGAACATCGTGCCTTGGTGATTAAAGTATCATCTTCTCTTCTTTTATAATTGTGCTCTCAATTTTTATTTGAGTCAATTAAATATTTGTATGCTATTTGCACTTATTTTTGAAAATCTATGTTAGGTGCATTACAAGTGATATCAAAGCAACCTTCATTTGACCTATTTTTCATAAAAAATAAAATAAATAAATAAATAACTATAAAATAAAAATATTTAGAAATATTTGTAGGTTAGAGTCGTATTTTAGTGTCTATAAAAAACCACAGTGATTTGTCATTAGACACGTAAATTTGAGGTCAAGGACAAATACACACAACAAACGACACCTACACACATAATCTCACTTCCACATACACTTGAGTATATTGAAACTCTTATAGACAACCTGAAACTAGCTCAAGATCAATTACTCAACTGCTTAACTACTATAGTGCCACTAAGAATAGCTCTTGGGAAGAATACTCTCACATACTTGGGTAATCGAGTAGTGTAACTAATGGTACGGTTATCCCTCCTTAGTTAGAGCCGTGAGGAATTAGGTTGAGTAATATTTTTGGACCCCACAAGTATATTGCAAAGTTATAGCACAGGGAAACCATGTTGATTTTCCATGATACTGGAGTCTAGGATAGAATCTTAAATCATTGACACTACCAAATCCAAGTATCACAACAAACTACTTTTCAACAACAGAACAATATACATCAATAAATCTACTAATGGAAGATATATACAACTTTTTCCAAATTTATACAACAACCAATCTCCATTATACTAATCAACTGATAATACAACAATCTAGGGCTCTCATACCAGGGATAATGGCCCTCATACATCCATTGATACAAGATAACAATAACTAGCGCTTGGTGTTTATCATGATGATCACCAATCTACCCTAAACAAGATACACTAACCATCTAGCTGATGTAGCGCACTCTCTCAACTCTTCTTGATCATACCCTGAACACACTTGCCCAGTCCTTTGGCTTTCGATCTACAACAACACAACTTTTCCTCTATCTATGAACTAGCTCCATTAGGTCATTGAACATGACTCCAACTGTTATCTAGTTGATCGTTAGTCCTTCAACGCATCAACACATCGAGACTCTTGTCGAGTTGTTCACAACTTTGTTTGTGAACAACTCTCAACTGCCCACAGCTACTCCTCAGCTCTATTGGGACTTTTCTTCCACTAGTGCCTCCTTGAGTTGCCTGATGAATAAACACTTAGGGTCGGAGGGATTCCCACTATCATATTGAATTTCACTTCTCCAACCATGAACTTAGGGCATGGAGGATTGCCCAAATTATGTTATAGATGTCTTTCTCGACAAGGCAAGTATATGGCTACAAACTACTCCTGGATTATCATACTTATGAGCTCTTCTTATGCCACTTCTAATTATCCCTTAGTTATTCAAGAGAATTGTTTCTTAGGGCTTGAAGCAAGCCTCTATAATCCTCCACAAGTCGTTCTTTTGACTACTCTGACTCTCCACTTCTAGCAGGCCTAAAGTCCTTCTAGGTCACTGCACTTAGGACTTAGATTTGGTCCACTCTCAAGTTGCCCTCCAATAGTCCACGAGTGTCCAATACAAAACCAACCAAACATCAATAATACATAGACATTGTTGTAGCAGCTTCTCCTTGGTTAGGGCATCTAACCACTTTGATTACTCTTCCTCTTCACTGCTAACAGCCCTCCACAAATAGTCCTCTTCTAGGACCGTACATCCACTAGAAAATCATCAACTCAAGAAGATGACCAATTGTCCAGCAACCTCTTATTGCTCCTTTTGACATACATGTAATTGTTGTTGATGAATTTGCTTGTAGGAGGTGCCAATCACCGTCCAAACTAGGACCTCCTATCCACTAGCAAAATATCACAACAAGAGAACAACCATACCTTGTAATTGTTATCCTTCTTGTCCTTAGTTTCTATACTTTCTTCTGCAACTTCAATCCTATGATTAGGCTTGACTGTAACTACATTCACAACCCCTCAAACTAGGGTGAAATGGCTCCCAAAAAATTTGGTCTAGCTCCTCCTTCCATTTTGCATTACTCATTGCCCCTTCAACCTTTTTTGCAACCCATTGTTGGCCTTTTCGACCCTTAAAAAGACCACCTACAAGACCGTCCTACAACTAGAGTGCACTTGAGAAATTATAGACTAGATTTCAAAGAAAGTCATCCTCCAATTTAGCACAAAATTTCTCCTCTTCCTTGTTGGGTTTTCCTGCTCCAACTTGGCCTAGTCATTAAGAGAAAACAATCCCAAAAAACACCTCTTTCTCACCTTCGATAGGCATTCTAGGATCTACAGTTGTCTTAGAGGTAATACTGTTATATTTCACACTTGAATGGATGACAAATAAGCCTTCAAACAACTCTTATTTATATGTTTTATGGTTGGCACAACTAGCCCTCTCTAGGGTTGTCCTAAACCAAGGTCAACCTGATTTTTGTGCCAAATTACCCACACACAACATTCAAAAATCCATATCTCCATTTCTACAAGGACTCTTCCAGTGCTTCAAGTTGCCCCAAGTTCCTTTAGGGGCGACCTATGACCTCTAAATTCCAAGTGACCAACCAACATCACGGTTTCACACCCACATGCTTGGGTGCAAAGCCCATAGGCTTGGGTTCTTAGCCCACAAGTCACTTTTGTGTGCCAATGCCTCCACAACCCTTTAGCCTAGGGTTTGGAGTACCTCCCAAGATACAAATCTCAACAAATCAGTGTCCTTAAGACCCTTCAATCCCTAATATTTACTACTTCAATTCTTGGAAAACGAGTTTACTACATGAGGTTGCAAAACTCCTACAGATTTGTTAATATTCAAAATTTGAGCATTCTAGCAATACAATATTATTTAGTTCAAAGTATAAATCCGCCAGAGTATATGTGTGTGTGTGTTTGTGTATAAAGCGGACCCAAAAATACATTTATTTGGGACTTATTTCAACAAATTCCTGGTGTCATGCTAATCATAGTGGTACCCCTCTTTATTAAGCCATTTTTTTGTGTGTACCCACCTACCCTATCACTGCTCACCTATCTTCCCCACTCAAGAACATTATGTTGACCACTTTTGTATAACTTTCCATTAAGCCTTTTTTGTGGACCCACTCATCGCCTTTCCCTACTCCCTCATAACTAGCCTCACCCTCCCATCACCCACTCTCGATGGCATCCCAAAACTACTAGATTGCTCCCTTGGAAGAATCCTATACAAATTTTCAAAACCAATACGTCATTACTCAAGCTCAAAAAACAAACAAACTTTTCATGGCATTACTTCCACATTAGCTACCTTTAATTATAAGATCAATCAACTTGATCAAAACAAGGGACCTAATTCCCCTAAGCAAACACTACACTGCAAGGGCATTGAAGCATCACATTCAAACTCTTTTTCTTGCAATCTTTGCCTTCCTAAAGTAGATCTAAACAAACTTGATGGCTTTAATCCCACTAGTTGTGTCACTCGAATAGAATATTATTTCTCACTATGGAAAATGACATCCTAAAACTTTATGTGGGTGTCCTCTAATTAGTCCTAGAGTACTGGTAGTGTTGGCAATTGCATAAGAATTCCCATTGTGGATATATTGCTTGGATGCAATTTCTTGATAATCTTTATGAATGCTTTAGCATCGATAGTAATAATTTGGGCCATTTGACCTAGCTTAAATAATCGAGTATAGTTGAATATTACATTGTTGATTTCGAGCAATTGGCTTTCCGCAACACAGGCATGTCAAACACCTTCTTCAGTCAATGCTTTATCAGTGATCTCAAGGATGGCATCCATGCTCATGTTTTCACGGCCCACCCTTAGACTTGGCTTGGAGCTACTAATCGAGCTAAATAAGCAAAATAGGTGGCCAAGTCTCCTCTCAAAAATCCATCCCTTATTCCTCGTCCCTACCCCACCAATAGCCCTCCTCCATCTCATCCACTCAATATTCTCAAGTTAACCAAGACCGAAATGGTCGAACAACAACTTTAAAGTCTTCATTACACATGTGATGAAATTTAATTTCCAAGGCACAAATGTAAGGAACATAAAGTGACTCTTCCCCACCAGCCTCATCGCCTTAATAAAAAGAAACATTCCTCTAATTGGTCACCCTAAGGTGGAACCACAAATATCTCTGCATGCTTTAACTAGCATTTCATCCCCCCAAGCTCTGAAATTAATTAGCCACATCAAGCATCGAAAAGTAATCATCCTTATTGATAATGGAAGTTCACACAATTTTATTCATTGCAAGGTAACCCAAGGGACCCATTGTTATATCCATATCATCAATAATTTTCCAAATTATGATCACTAATGGCATGTCCATGAAATGTAGTGGTCATTGTGAAAATGTTTGTCTTCATGTTGGGGATTATTCTCTCAAATCTTATATGTTTTCTATTGAAAAGGGGGGTTGTGACATTATGTCAGGCATAAAATGGTTGTGCACACTAGGCCCCATCACTATGGATTTCAAGGAATTATACACAAGTTTCCAGCAAGAGGGGAATTGTTATACTTTCCATGGCATCACAAATAACTAACTAGAAATTATTGGTTCAGATCGCATGGAAAAACTTCTAAAAAGGGCCATTATGGTATCATTTCCTAATTCCATGCTACTCAAGCCTTTGAGATTCCTTCCCAACCAATTCATCCACACATTCAACTTATCTTGTGCTGCCACCAATCAATTTTTGAAGACCCTCAAGGCCTCCCATTTCTCCATGGTTCCCATGATCATGCCATTCCACTCATTTCTAGTAGCCATCCCCCCAATGCTTATTCTTGTTACCACCCATTTGCTCAGAAAAATGAAATTGAGAAAATTGTTCAAGAATTGTTAGTTGTCAACATCATCCTCCTAAGTACAAGCTCTTATTCCTCTCTCATGATCATGGTCCTAAAAAAATACATCACTTGGCGTATTTGTCTTGATTTTAGTGCCCTCAACAAAATTACCATCAAGGAAAAATTTCCTACCAACCTTGATCTTGCTTTGTTCATCACCAAATTTGTACAAAGGAGGTTAATATTTTAAAAACTAACCTGAAGACTCATGAAGGTCATTATTAATTCTTGCTCGTGACTTTTTGCTTATGTAATGCCCCATCCACTTTCCAAAGCCTTGTGAACCACATCTTTCAACCTTTTTAATTCCATTTTGTCCTAGTCTTCTTTGATGACATCCTCATTTACAACAAGTCATGCAAGGCCACCCCATGCATGTGGAAAAGATCTTACAGTTATTGTCTCATCATCAAAATTTTGTTAAAAGGTCTAAATGTGATTTCCAGGTCTCGGAAGTGGAATATTTAGGCCATATTATTAACAAGTATGGTGTATGAGTGGACCCAAAGAAAATAGAAACCATGAAGTACTAGGCGTGACCTAAGACCCTTAAAATCTTACATGGCCTCCTAGGCCAGACAAGATACTATAGAAGGTTTGTCCACAACTATGGAAAAACTACAACCCCACTTACAAGTTTACTTAAGAAAAATACTTTCAATTAGATTGAAACCATTTATCTTGCCTTTCAAGCTTTAAAAGAAGCTATGTTCACTTCTCTAGTCTTAGCCTTGTTTGATTTCATTAAGACTTTTGCCTTGGAATGTAATTCCTCTGACAAAGGCATTGGTGTAGTTCTTATGTAAGAAGGTCGTCGCACCTTAGCCTTTACTAGAAAACAACTTTTGGAGCAACATTTGGGAAAATACACTTATGAAAAAGAATTGGTTGGTATTTTGCATGTTTTCAACATTCGACACCCACTTGCTTGGGCAATATTTTTCATACTAAAACAAATCATCGAAGTCTCAAACATTTTTTGGAGTAGCAGCTTTAGTCACAAGAGCAACAAAAATGGGTCACAAAAATGGTGGATATCATAATGAGATAATATATAAAATTGGCAAAGAGAATGTAGTTGTCAACACTCTTTCCAAAAAATATGATGGGGACAAGCCCCTTTTTCCCCTCTCCTTCTTTGTATTGAAATGGTTGATAGCAATTTGCTAGGAATGGTTCCAAGATTCAAAGACTTCAAAATTAATCCACCAATTGCAACAAGATTCTCAAGCATTTCCTTTGAAAATTGAGGAGATCCACTTTAAAGTTCATATATACTTACTCCCATAGTATAATCTTAAATCCATGATGCTTCACCACTAGCAAGCCATTCGGGTTCTTCATATAACATATGAGAGGATCAAGCTCATGGACCTATACTTATCCCACTCACTGTTGATGAGCCCCAAATTTGGTAACATTTTGGGCTCATTTGGCCTACTTACCCTTGCTCAACCCTTCATTTTTCATCACTTATGCATCATTTTTTAGTATATTCATGTTATTTGTACGAAGGAGGGCAGTCACTATTCCTAGGTGGCTAACACATGTTTATTTCAGGTTTTTTTGACATTTAATGGAGCAAAACCACGCAGATGAAGGCTAGGAGACAGCCAAGATGGGATTGCGGTTTTGTAGGAAGGCTGTCCACAACATTGAATGGCCTTCCTCGTGATCTCCACCCCAACTCCGAGCTCCAACCACCACCGAGCTAGAAGGCAGCCAAACGGATTGAAAGGAAACAGCAGATTACTCTTAGTTTGGGCAGCCAAACCCCACTAATTTAGGAGGCCAGCTTGGCCCTTGTAATGTATAAATGATGAGGTTGTAGCCTTCGATGGGGACTTTTGAAACTTTGTTGTTTATTCTGGACTACGAGCTGATAGCTCTGTTTTGCTCTTTGTAAGCCATTTTTGGCATGTTGTTAGACTTATGACTATTATCTTTTAATAAAAGGCAGGCAGATTTGAGTTCAGTTTTGAGTTCTTAGAGGAGCTATAGCTCTCAGGGTTGGGCCCAACCTGAGAGCAATAGACCTCCTTTCCTTGTATTGATATTTTTCTTTCAGCGTTGTACTTCTTTTCCTTCACATGCATTTGGAAACACAGTTTTCTGAGTTGAACTTCTTGGTGTGATTAAGTAGGTTAGTTTTATGAACAAAGTTGCTTTCAGTGGTTTAGATTAGAGTAAGGAGATTAGAGTTAATCGGAGCTCCAAAAAGGGTTGATTGCACACTCACTTCCACCTCTGTTTAGAGATTGGGATTGCAGCCCGTGCCACCCACCAAAAACACAGTTTTACATGTTCATACAAGCTTTAATGCAATGTTCTTGGTTGTAGCAACATCCATGCATTCAGATCTTGTGGAATGAATCTTTGTTTCAGTACCATGCAAGAGTTTCCTTACAAAATCACGTTGTCGTTCTATGGTTTTATGAAAACAGTTAGAATAGGTTGATCTCGGTTTTGTGCAAGACACAGATGATTTGTTTCATTTACATTGTGCAGTATCACTCTCTCACTCCCGTATCCTTCTAAGCCGTGCCTAGGCCATCCACTCATCCCTCAGTTAGACCACTTACCTCCTAAACTCTTCTATCACCCACGTGATTATACCTTTTCGGCCTTCCATCTCCCCTAACCTCCTCTAGACCAACCAGCTTTGCACACCCCTTCTCCATCTCATCTCTCTGTCCATAAGTCATCACCAGCTCCCCTCCTACCTCCCTGTCCATCCACATAGCCTCTTCCACTCATCCCTCACCCAAAAATCCTATTGCAGAACATCCTGTAGAAATTAGCAGACTTCCTGTAGAAATCCTGAACATCCTGTAGAACCCCTGCAGACTTCCTGTAGAAGCTTGTAAACACGGTTGCCAAGCATCTGAACTTTATGAACTTCTCTGAAAGGATGCTAGGGATCCCTTAGACCCTCTCTGAGCCTTCCTGACCTCTTCCAAGCATTTCCCTCCTTGACCTATCCCTGCACAGTCAAAGACCCAGATAGAAGCACACACATAATAATTCCAACAACTTGAACAAAAATACAAAAATACGTTTTATTTAGATCAAAGTAGTCTAGACACATGCATCTCACCTTCCTAGAAGTAATGGCACCTCTTTCAGTAGTTTGCATTCCCACCTTTGCATCAGTAGGACTAGCTGGTAGAATTAGGGTTTGCTAGGGTTTTTCATTTCTTGTTGGCTTTCAGTTTCTTCCTGCAGTAGGTTAATTTCCTTTGAGATAGCTTTCATTCATCAGTTAAAAAGCTTCTTCTGAGAACTCATAGAAGTTGGCTTGAGCCCTAGCGGACTTGTGCAAGCTGACCAAGTGACAGTTGCGACAAGAGCTAGTACTTGTGCATACAGCACCGTCGCTTCCAAGTTTGTTACGAACTACCGGGTTGATAAAATTAGAGAAGGAAGCTCCAGGAGTTGTAGCATTATTGCTACAATACTGGATCCCACCATCTTTTTGGCGCCGTTGCCGGGGAAGCGTTAGAGTATTAGTAATTGTTGCTTTTCTTCTATTTTCCTACTCTCAGCTTCTGCCAAGTAGTTTATTTCATTTCCATTCTGCAAAAGTAGCATAGACATTTCCTGCTTTCATAGATTAACATTTCAATTCCGCAATTTCATTTTTGCAAGCATAGATTAGCATTTCAATTCTGCAAGCGTAGACTAGCATTTCCATTCCTGCAATTTCATTTGAGCAAAGCAGATTAGTTCTTTCCTGCTTTCATTTCAATTCTGCATTTTCATTTCAGCAAGATAGTTAGTTGTAGATCAATCTGTTTCAGTTTTTGCAGGTACCAAAGAAAAAAACACAAAAGCAATCAAAAGTCTTTCCATTTCATGCCTCGTAGGAATCGAGATAAAACAGGCAAATTCTTACCCAACACCCCCACTACATCACTGAGTCACCCTTCTCTCTTCTTCGGTGACAGTGATCCAGAAGAACCTATAGGTGAACCTCCGGAGATATACGAAGATCCTATAGCAGAAGAAGAGTTAGAGACCATTCCATCTGAAGCTATGGCTGACAATAGGGGGGAAGATGAGAGAATAGAAGGTGCCTTCCCCATCCGAGAGACCAATGGAGACATGAAAATGAAGAACATTAGCCCCTCTGCTTTACCTCACTTCCATGGACTGACTACTGAAGATCCGGATACCTTCCTGTTTGAGTTTGCTGTCCTTTGTCGAACCTATGACTATACTGAAGATGAGCAGAAGCTGAAACTCTTCCCCTCAACCCTTAAGGATGCAGCATTACGCTGGTTCATGGGCTTACCTGGGAACAATATCACCACTTGGGCTCAGATGCAGCAAGCTTTCAATACCAAGTACCGGGACTACTGTAGGTCCAAGGAAACCAAGGGAGAAATCTTCCGGATGACCATGGGAAATGATGAGTCCTTAGAGGATTATGAGGAAAGGTTCCAACTTAGCTATAAACGGGCCAGGTGCACACTTGACCCTGAATCCCTCAAGTTGGTCCTGCTTCGAGGAGTCCCTGAAGACCTCTTAGATACCCTTCACATGTTAGTTGGAGGAGATATTTACCAACTGCCTTATGAGGACATAAAGACTGTGTTTAGAAACCACTCTAGGGCAGCCCGGAAACGAGGTAGAGGAAACCTCCTCTCAGCTGGTATTCCTTTCTCCAAACATGAGTTTGCAAATCAATTAGAGGATCTCAAAAGTGAGGTGAGACAGACCATTGCCATGCAACTTGATACATTCAGGATCCAGCAGAAGAAGGAAGAAGCTGAGAGGGCCTTGGCTATCTTCTGCCCTAGGTGTACAAGGAGACACCCTAAGAATGAATGCCCATTACATTCGGTTGAGGTATGTTTCGTTTGTGAGGAGGACCATCCCACAAATCAATGTCCAACCTTACCTGGGCTTAAAGCCATGTATCAAGGGACAGAAGCCCCCACCGAACCTCTCTATTTCCTCAACCAAAGGAGGCCACAAGGACCTAGACCTTACCAGCAAGGGATGCAAGGGGCACCCCAAGCTTATTACAGCCCCAACCAAACTACTCCTATGCCTTCCTGGGGTCCCCCTGCTCATCCTTCCTGGTCTGTGCCTCCTCCATGGTCTTATCCACCTCAGTATCATACTCAACCCACTACTCATTCGTATCACTCACATGCCCAGCCACAGCCTCAGTGGAATGCACCTCAGTCGGGGTGGAGGCCCCAGTACAACACTCCTCCCGCCATTTTGCCTCCACCACCAGTTCAACCTCAACCATTACCTCCTGCTCCTCCAAGGCAACCTCAAATGCCTGCTCAACTGAACCCGAACCCCAACAACAGACAGGCCCAGCAGGTATACACTGGGGAAACATCATGCCCTACCTATGCTGTGGAGATCCAGGAGATCAATCTGCGATCTGGAAAGACTCTTCCGGATCGCCAACCTCCTCCCCCAGAGGACGAGGAAGACAAACAGGAAATTGAACCAAAGGCTATTCCACCCTTTCCTGAGAGACTAACAGCCACCACACAACCCAACCCAGAGGAGGATGAGCTTCTGGGAGAGCTCAAGCAGTTGTGTGTGAAAATACCACTTCTCCAAGCCATCAAGGATGTGCCAATATACAACAAACTGGTTAAGGAAAAGTGTTTCAAACACCCAGGCAGGCGAAAGAGGGATGCTTCAACCATCAATGTCATAGGACAACTGTCTGACCTTATGTTGGGACAAGTCATCTGCCCAAAGTACCTAGATCCTGGGAGTCCTGTAGTAGATGTCCACATCAATGGCACCATCATACCTCACACCTTGATTGATCTGGGGGCTGCCATTAATGTGATGACCAGGGATACCATGCTCAAACTCAACCTTCAGGGTTCCTTGAGGAAGACCTCGACAGTCCTACAATTAGCAGATCGCTCCACCGTGACTCCCGAGGGGATTGTGGAGGATGTCTTGGTCTCTGTTGACTCTTGGGAATATCCTGCAAATTTCTTGGTGCTGCAACCAAAGGCAAAGCTCACTGGATATCCTCTTATTTTGGGAAGGCCTTGGTTAGCCACTGCAGATGCTTACATAAGTTGTCGTGCAGGAAACATGACCATAAAAAATGGTCCTATGTCCAAGTAGCTAGTCCTATACCCTCCTGCCCAACCCTCATTAGAGCATGACTTACCACTTTGGTTGGAGGAAGGAGAAGAGGATGAGGTGTACTCAGCACCTTTGTGCACCCTAGACACCACTAGGGGAGATCCCCCAACCGAGGATGATTTGATTGAGACCTTGATCCAAAATCCACCTCCCAGTGCGCTGACCTTAGAAGAATTGGTGGAGGATGCCCAAGCCAGCACCTTAGTGGACCTCTGTGCGACCAACCCTGTCACTCCCAGAGTCAAGAATGTGGAGTTCGGCCCTGAGAGAACGTTAAAGATCAGCTCCTCCCTATCTCCTTCCCAGGAAAAGGAGCTGTGTAGTCTGTTGGCCAGTCATCTAGATGCTTTTGCTTGGAGCTATAAGGAGATGAAAGGAGTCCATCCTTCGGTCTGTACCCATCACATGTACATCAAAGAGGATTGTAAACTGGTTAGGCAACCCCAGAGGAGGATGAATCCATCCCTTAAGGACATTGTCAAGGAAGAATTGCAAAAACTGTTGGATGCCGGATTCATTTACCCCATCTCAGATAGTGAATGGGTGTCCCCTCTGGTGTTGGTTCCCAAGAAAAATGGGAAGTGGAGAATCTGTGTGGACTACCGAGAACTGAACAAAGGTACCAAGAAAGACCATTTCCCTCTACCTTTCATAGATCAAGTGTTGGATGGATTGGCAAGAAAGAAGTTTTTCTCTTTCCTAGATGGGTTTAGCGGGTACAACCGAATCCAAATCAGCTCGGAAGACCAAGATAAGACCACCTTCACTTGTCCTTGGGGTACCTTTGCCTACCGAGTTCTTCCCTTTGGGCTATGCAATGCTCCTACTACCTTCCAGAGAGCTGTCTTGAGCATCTTTTCTGAGCTGGTCCATGATGCGGTGGAAATCTATATGGATGACTTCACTCCTTATGGGTCCAACTTCCAGGAAGCATTGTCCAATCTGGGAAAAGTCCTAACGAAATGCATTGAGATGAACCTGTCCCTTAGTCCTGAAAAATGTGAATTCTTGATGACTGAAGGGACCGTGCTAGGCCATACCATTTCTTGCCAAGGGTTACAGGTGGATCCTAACAAAATTGCTCTCATCAAGAAGGTTCCACCTCCCCAAAAGGTAAGGGATGTGTGGAGTTTCTTAGGATTAGCAGGGTATTACAGAAGATTCATTAAAGACTTCATCAAGCTAGCCTCACCATTGTTTGGCCTGTTGGCAAAAGATGTGGAGTTTAATTGGACTGACGATTGTCAGAGGGCTTTGAATGAATTAAAGGACAAGTTGGTGTCTGCCCCAATCTTGAGAGGTCCAAACTAGGCCCTACCTTTCCACATCCACACTGATGCCTTGAACAAAGCCATAGGGGCAGCCTTAGGACAAGTCGAACAAAAACTTCCGTATGCCATTTACTT
This sequence comes from Pinus tabuliformis, assembly GCA_031772625.1. Classification (NCBI taxonomy): domain Eukaryota; kingdom Viridiplantae; phylum Streptophyta; class Pinopsida; order Pinales; family Pinaceae; genus Pinus; species Pinus tabuliformis. The sequence continues at coordinate 120,307,384 of CM062816.1, forward strand.
TGTCAGCAAAAACTTATCCAAAGAAGAACTGAATTACACTGTAACTGAGAAAGAATTCTTAGCTGTGGTCCATGCACTGAACAAGTTCCGACATTATATCACTGGCTATCAAACATTTGTACATACTGATCATGCTGTAATTAGATATTTAATGAATAAACCAGATGTGAATGCTCGTATTATTAGATGGTTACTTTTGTTGCAGCAGTTCGATTTGACTATCATTGACAAACCAGGTAAAGAAAATGTTGTTGCTGACTTTTTATCTAGATTGGATTTATCTGCAGATGAGGATGGAACAGTGGATGACCAGATGCCCGATGAATATCTGTTTGCTATTTTAGTACTCTCTCCATGGTTTGCTGATATAGCAAACTACCTTGTTTCAGCACAGTTCCCTCCGCACCTATCCTCAAGAGAGAAGAGCAGGATCATCAGAAAAAGTGCCTCATTTACTTGGATCGGGGGCAACCTGTTCAAGCTTGGCGCTGATCAGATCTTAAGGCGTTGTGTAAGGGAGGAGGAAGTCTTTGATATCCTCCTCACCTGTCATGATGGGCCTTGTGGAGGACATTTTGCAGCAAAGAGGACTGCCTTCAAAATCCTGTAGGCAGGCTACTATTGGCCCACACTTCATCAAGATGTAAGAAGGTATATCAGCCAATGTGACCGATGCCGAAGAATGGGGAAACCGATTCAAAGGGATGAGATGCCTCCCCAACCTCAAGTGACTCTTGAGCCATTTGAGAAGTGGGGTATGGACTTTGTGGGTCCAATCAACCCTCCTTCGAGGCAAAGGTCTTACATCATTGTGTGCACTGACTACCTGACAAAGTGGGCAGAAACTAAGGCAATCAAAGCAGCAACAGAAGAAAAGGTGGTTGAGTTCTTAAGAGAAAACATCTTCTACAAATTTGGCTACCCAAGAGAGCTAGTCACCGATCAAGGAAGCCAGTTCACATCCAACTTAATTGAAGACCTACTAGCTCATCACAAAATCAAGCATAGGACTTCCACCCCCTATCATCCTCAGGCAAATGGGCAAGTGGAAGTCACCAACAGAGCATTGGAAGGGATTTTGACTAAGGTGGTGAGCAGCAGTAGGAAAGATTGGGCAGATCGCCTGGTTGAGGCCACATGGGCTTACAACACCACTTGGAAGACCACAACCGGCTTCACACCTTATGAGCTGGTCTATGGGAAGAAAGCTTTGCTGTCAATTGAATTTGAATACAACACTTTGAGGATGGCAGCTCAGCTGGACCTAGATCTCAGCCATGCCCAACAAGAAAGGTTATTGCAGCTGAATGGACTGGACGAGCACCGAATGCAGGCCCTCCTTCACTCAGAAGTGGTTCAACTTCAGAGAAAGGTGTGGCATGACCAACACCTCAATGACAAGCAATTCCAGCCAGGAGATTGGGCGCTGTTGTATGATTCCAGGCATAAAGATTTCAAGGGGAAGCTGAGAACCAGATGGCTGGGACCATATGCAGTGGAAAAATGTCATGACAATGGATCTGTTCTTATTCGGACCATTGATGAGGAGGCCATCCCCATGCTTGTCAATGGGCATCGACTGAAGATCTACAGGAAACCTCTCTCAAGACAAGAGTTTATCAAAACTGTGGAGAAATCAGTGTTGGTCATAGAGAAGGGTTCTGCCTCTGTTTTGGGCATACCCTGAAAGTTCAAAAAAAAAAAAAAAAAAAAAGATCCTTGGGTGAAAACCTTTCTGAGGCTCCCAAGGCAGGTGGTAGGGGTGAAAACCTCATTTAGGCGCCCCTATTGCCTTTCAAAAAAAAAAGGGGGGGATTTGAAAAAGATCCTTGAGTGAAAACCTCTCTGAGGCGCTTAAGGCAGATGGCAAGGGTGAAAACCTCATTGAGGCGCCCCTGCTATCTTTCAAAAAAAAAGAGAAGAAAAAAAAAGAAAAAACAATAAGCAAAAAAAGACAGGGACAACAAGTTTATAATGTGGCAATGCATGCAGGTTGCAGGTATTCTATGAAGGAGAGGAGGTCTCTCAACTCAAAGCCAAGGATCCTTATCATGCTGCCAAGAGACCTCACTAGGACCTCCTCCAAGAACACTCATCTTCTCCAAGGTATGGGCACGATTTCATCACAGCTTAGTCTTCTACAGGAAGGTGCAGACTTTCTACAGGAAGTTCTGTATTTCTACAGGAAACTTCCTGTAGAAGTTCGGGACGGCCCAGAATTCATTATGTGGGGAGATCTAACGGCCAAGGGTCGACACGGAGGCATGCAAGCTACTATTTCCTCCATCACACACTGCTGTCACCTTCTGCTACCACCCCAGTTGACATGCAATAAAAGTACCTGCACAATCAAAACAAATCATTGAGTTATCAAGAGGAAGTGATGTTTAAATGAAAAAAGATGCTGAAGTGCCATGTAATACCCATCACAGCTATCCAAGGGCCCTGTGAGCGTGATCGTGATGCCACGGTCTTCATCGTTCAACATGCACCCGAGGAGGAGAAACTGCTACAGGACATCCTGCAGGAGTCCCGTAGCAGTTAAGCCAACTAGAGTGTACGCCATTCCATCGCCTGCAACATGCAAGGATAACGCAGGCACATGCAGCTGAATCATAAGCTTCATCGTCAGCAGCCTGTGAAGAGGAACCTCCGGGCCTGTGCAATCAAGCAGCAGCAAACAGATCTGGTCATCGTCGTTCAAGAGCCTGAAGAATCATGTCGCGGCCGCATAGGTAAGTGCCTCGCCCTTTCTTCCGTCGAATTACATGAATTTTACTTTGAAATGTTTGCAAGTGTGAAGTGAATGGGTTGAGCGGTCGTATGGCCATTCGACTGGCCACGTCGACCAGTCAGATGGTCTAGTCGGATGTGTAACCGGTGGTCGTGGCAAAAGGAACGGGTAGTGCACACGTGAGAGCCATCCAGTCGGGGAGAAGCGCGTTTTAACAGAAATGGCGGCGGCGGATCTGCGGGGAATGATGCGGCAGTCAGGGAACTTGCAGTAGAATGATTAAGTGACGTCGCCCAACGGTCCGGCAGGGACAGCTCACCCCCGCGCCACGGATTCCGCCGGATTCAAATCTATCGGCTAGATTGCCACCCCACGCATTTATCATCAGCCGTTTGAAAGTCGAGTGAGCATCCGGATTCCTCTGAAGCTCGACACTCCAAGTCTTCGGCCGTTCGAACGTCTGTTAAGCAGCACAGAGAGCGCAGAACCACTGCAGTGTTCTCCAGAACCCGTGCGCTGTTTCTACAGGAAAGCTGCTTCTACAGGAAGCTCGCTGTCACGGGAAAATTGGGCTCTTCACGTCAAAGGTGGTGAATTAAAAAGGTAAGCCTGAACCTTGCCTCCCATGCAATTGGTTTCGAGGGTGGCGGAGTCGACGTTCTACAGTCTGCTCATAAAGGAATGCAAGTATTGTCTGCCGTTTGCATGAATTGTCGTCGGGTTGTATGTAAAGTCTCCTACAGGATATAATTTGTAATTAAAGCTCTGTTAACACTCATCTAGAGATAGTTTCGTGAATTGTATGCGTGGCTCTGTCCCAAAAGGCTAGTTTGTTGCATCCGCCACCTCCAGCCAACGTAGCAGTTTTTCACCATGCCGGGTGGGTTCATCAGAAAGGAACCAACCGACTCTAAGAAACTACGAGAGAACCCTGAGGTGGTGGATCTGTTCACCCGTGCGCAATGGATGTCGTTCTGCGACAAATTGCAGGGGTATGATGATGAGGTGGCAGAGGAGTTCTTGCGGGCTCTGAAGCCGAAATCAAAGACATTAGCCACCGTCAATTTCAGGGGTTTGAGTCTCAGACTCACCCCACAGTTCATCAGCCGAGTTACCGAGCTCCCAATGGGAGTACCATGGGACAAAGAAGAGAGGAAATTAGGCCAACAGGCTAAGAAAGAATTCTTTCCACCAGAGGAGCAGTTCTCAGAAGATAAGAACGGGGTTCGCAGGACTAGCTTACTGCCACTGTGGAGCGAAGTCAGCCTCCAAATCATGAAATACATCACCTGCGAAGGTTGGTTTAGTATTGTGTATGGGTACCATTTTCGGTCACTCACAGAATTAAGGCATCAGATGGACCTACCTGTAGAGAACAAATTAAGCATTCCCTACTTTCTATTGCAGTCTATGACTGAATGTGACAACAAGTTGAGGGAAGGCACACCAGACCAGGTAGCTCATCACGGGCTCATTAAGCTCCTCGTGGAGGATGCACTCCACACATACAAAGTCCCTCTCTCATGGGAAGCCTTCCGAAATCTGACCAAGGATGGCAATATAAAAATGTTGACTGAAGAGCTTGGTTCCTCCAGCAACGAGGAAAAGGAGTCAGTACCCACAGGGAAGAAAGAAAAAGGCCAGAGACCCACGGCCAAAACACCAAAGACAGAGAAAAAGGAGAAATGAGAGAAAAAGAGTGCCAAGGAGAAAGAGGAAGCACCCATATTAACACCCCGAGAGAAGAGATTACAAAGCAGGGTGGACAAGACTGAGCAGGTCCACATCAGCAAAGGCACCTCGACAGCAGCCTCGACCAAGTCAAAAAGTAAAACACCCTCAGCAAAGCAACCTAAAGTGGTGCCACCTGTTCCTACAGGAAAACCGAAACCGGCTTCTACAGGAAGCCCGAAATCAGCTGAAAAAGGGCCTTCTACAGGAAGCCCTGAGAAAAGAAAACCAAGGGAAAAGAAAGCCGATGTTCTTGCAAGGGAGGCAGCAGCTGTGCTGGCCGCCCTCAGTACACCTCCTAAGCCCAAGGAAAAGAGAAAGAGGGAGGCCCCTCTATATTTTAAAGCTAGGAGAAGTGTGAGAATAAAGACGGGCAAGCCACAGCCTCCATCCAGCAGCCCAATCACTATAGATGATGCCCCTACTTCGCCCAAGGAGAGGTCCCCCTCAAAGATATCAGTCACCTATGAGAGGGGGAGCCCGAAAACAACTACTTGGAAAGAAAGATTAGACCAATTGGCTTCAAAAGCCCGGCTACAGGATGCTGAAGCTGCTCTACAGGAAACCTTAGCCCGGCTTAAGGAAACAGAGAGAATGGAAGGAGAAGCACCCTCATCACCACCGAGGGAGGGCGAAGTAGAGCCACCAAGAGAAGAAGAAAAAGAGCACATTCCGGAGCCTAGCCCTCAGCCAAGTCTGAGCTCATACTATAACTTCTTGGAAGCTGGTAAAATTATACCACAGAAATTCACTGTGCCACTGTTCTTTGCATTGGAGGAAGAGAGAGTACGATCACACACGTGGATGAAAATAGCCAAATCAAAAGGTGTGGCAGACATAGGCCCCTTGGAAGAGCAACTCAAGGAGGCCAGAAGGGAATTAGCTATGGCTAAACACGTGGCAAATTGCCAACGGGTGTTCCTACAGGAAGAAAACGAAAAACTTAAGTTGCAGCTACAGGAGCTGAGGAGAGGAACAAGCACATCCTCCGGGGACATCACAGCAGAACAGCAAGGCAAAAAGGAACTGCACATCGGTCTTGGGGAGCCAACCACGCATCTACAGGAAGCAAAGCTGCAAGCACAAATTGAGGTGCAAGCTCTCAAACAATAGTTGCAACAGACAGCCAGCCAAATCCTATGGCCTGTACCTGAGAGACCAATGGCTACAATTTCAAATCAACACCTTGGCGCAAAGGGGTATCTCTTAGCTCCAAGACCCGCAGCAGTTCACTGAATTATGCAATACCAGTTCATCTGAGGATAAGGCCAAACTATCAGAGTTCTACCTCCATAATTTGGCCCTTCCTAATGTGGTTTCATGGGATCCCAACACGGTCTTAGGGGATATGCAGTTAATGGCGCTTGCCTCATGGTTGAACCATGAAGACAAAAGAGCAGCAGAAGCCAAAGCGGTCATGAACCGAGAGCTGAATGAGCCATTACTAATTAGACCAGAACCAGGGGATCCAACTGCACTAATATCAGCACACCAACACTTATCCACCGACCCTCAAGCTTCATTGAAATTTATGGATCAGCAGGCCCAGGCCATAGCGGATTTTGAGGATATGGAGAGACTGTTAGGAGATAACTGTATTCAAGCTTGTACCCGCCGATGGAATACATTGGCCCACAGTCTAAAAATCAGAGAGTATCATACTCCAACTCGCATGAGGGAAGCTCTAGTACGGGTGCCCCTTTATAAGAAATCTATGCAGAACCTCCAGACCAGCTGGATTGGCCTCAAACTAAGCCCACCTCTGCTGTTAGGATTGATGGAAGGCAGCACAGAGAAAGATGAGCATGAACAGTGGGAAGAGGTGGAAAGAAAGGCTGGGTTCCATGTCAGAAAGGAGGACACTACTGCAGAAGCTTGGGATGTGAGGGTGGCAGTAAAGGCAATGAAGGATGAGGAGCTGGACTAGTTGCTCAAGGATGAGCAATCACTTTAGCTGGGGGGTGATGATGAGCCCCAAATTTGGTAACATTTTGGGCTCATTTGGCCTACTTACCCTTGCTCAACCCTTCATTTTTCATCACTTATGCATCATTTTTTAGTATATTCATGTTATTTGTACGAAGGAGGGCAGTCACTATTCCTAGGTGGCTAACACATGTTTATTTCAGGTTTTTTTGACATTTAATGGAGCAAAACCACGCAGATGAAGGCTAGGAGACAGCCAAGATGGGATTGCGATTTTGTAGGAAGGATGTCCATAGCATTGAATGGCCTTCCTCGTGATCTCCACCCCAACTCCGAGCTCCAACCACCACCGAGCTAGAAGGCAGCCAAACGGATTGAAAGGAAACATCAGATTACTCTTAGTTTGGGCAGCCAAACCCCACTAATTTAGGAGGCCAGCTTGGCCCTTGTAATGTATAAATGATGAGGCTGTAGCCTTCGATGGGGACTTTTGAAACTTTGTTGTTTATTCTGGACTACGAGCTGATAGCTCTGTTTTGCTCTTTGTAAGCCATTTTTGGCATGTTGTTAGACTTATGACTATTATCTTTTAATAAAAGGCAGGCAGATTTGAGTTCAGTTCTGAGTTCTTAGAGGAGCTATAGCTCTTAGGGTTGGGCCCAACCTGAGAGCAATAGACCTCCTTTCCTTGTATTGATATTTTTCTTTCAGCATTGTACTTCTTTTCCTTCACATGCATTTGGAAACGTAGTTTGTTGAGTTGAACTTCTTGGTGTGATTAAGTAGGTTACTTTTATGAACAAAGTTGCTTTCAGTGGTTTAGATTAGAGTAAGGAGATTAGAGTTAATCAGAGCTCCAAAAAGGGTTGATTGCACACTCACTTCCACCTCTGTTTAGAGATTGGGATTGCCTATAGGGTGTTTTCCTACGATTGGTTACTATGGTTATCTTTGTCCCATAGGGGTGGGCGAGTCTTAAGCTTCTTGGTGATCAACCATCGCACAGGATTCCCTGTCGCAGGTTGGGTAGCCCCAAGGAGAACCTCATAGACAATGACCTAGCCTAACCCCCTATTAATTGGGTTTTTTACGCACTCTAACTTTGGACGTGGGATGGTGAAGGATTTTAAGCTCCCTAATATGTAAACTTGTATGTCTCAATGTAAGTGATCGATGGGTGTTATTGGAAGCCTATCCCACCAATACTACATCTAACTACAAAGATTGTTGGGCCCTAGTGCCCAAGTGGGCTTTATCTATGTGTGTTAAATTATTAAGGTGTAGCGTTTCAAGTCTTCCCCTGATAGTGTTAACCAAGTTCACGTTCGCTTAGGGTGTGTGTGTGTGAAAATTATGTGTCAAGTGGATGAGTTAATTGAGAATGTTTTATGATGTCATGTGCTCTTGAAAACTAAGTGCTGAAAAAATGTAAATAATATTGAAAATGGATAGTAAAATGAACAACAAATCCAAGCACACAAACCCCCACCCAAGAAGGTTATCAGGCAACTAAGAAAGAGGTGGCAAACAAGCTACTCAAAGACACATTTTATGGCCAAAGGGTCCAATGTCTAAGGGACTGTGATTTAAAGGCACTAATATGCTATAAATGGTGCTAACAAACAACAAAAATTAGAGGTGAAAAATGTTGCAAAGGATAGACAAGAAGCTCCAAAAAACTAGGACACGCAAGGGGATCTTTGTTGGGTGTGGAGCCTGATTATCTTCTATATTCAAAGGTATCGCCACATAGGACCCCAGTTCGAAATGGGGGCGGAAACACTGCCCGTAAAATATTCGCTGCAGGGGGTGTCCAGGGGGGGCGGATGCGACCTTTGGGAGCCCCCCTTGGCGGGGGTTTTCGGGGGCAGCGCCCCCGAAGCTAAAAACAACTGTAAAATTGCCTTGTAAAAGTATAGTAATTTATAGTCAATCTGGGCCGTTCATTAGGTAGATGATCTGACGGTAGAACTTATGTTTAGTTTAGGTTTTTTTGCCCTAGAAGGCAACCCCTCTCTTTGTATGAGGGTATTGTATTTGAGGCTGTGTGATAGATGTGTATTCGGTGAGCGAGAAACAGAGAGGTGAGACTGTGAGAGAAAACAGAGGATATTACAGCGGATTTGTTGTAGGTTGTGTCTCTTCATTTTGCTGGATAATAGAAAGGAAGGACTGGCTGTTAGGGGTGGACGTAGCCCAAACTGGGTGAACCATGTATATCTGTGTCTCTCTTGTTTTGTGCGTTTTCTGTGTTTATATTTCTGCAATATTTTATGTGTTCCATTGCTCCGTAATATATAATTTTCTAACAATCTTAAGGGGGAAAGGAAACACCAAAATCTAAAGGGAGTAAAATGATGAAGAAACCTATCTAAGAGGGTTGTAAAACAGTGGACAAAACCCTAGAAATCAAAGGTTGAAAGTGTTGTACCCTAGACTCCTCAACTCAACAAATCTCTTCCTAAATGATGGAGGTGTACTCTAAACCCTAGGGGGATTTTTTCTTCCTCAATGAGAAATTACTAAGAGAATCTAGGCCTAGGGGTGGCTTAGGAAAGAACATAAACCCTTCCCAGTACACACGCAACACAGTCGACAAATCTGAAAAATTCTAAAAACAATTCTGAAAAATGACAGAGTGCAAATTCTGACATGAAAAGTGTGTTGAAATGCAGAAAATGGGCCAAAAAATGTGTTCCAGAATGTAGATAATGTGCCAAAAAGTGTGTTTGCTCCCGCAAGCCTCACTCGATTGATTTCACCCAAATTTTTTCGTCTCATGCTTAATTGGTACTTGTGACATGTGAAAAGATGCAGAAAACCAACATAAACCAAAAACTTTTCCAGAAAACAAAGTGGATCTAAAAATAGAAATTGAGAGGCTAAAAATAGCTGGAAAAACACTGAAGAACATTGAAACGATAGTCACCAAGGATCTAAATTACTACACTAGTGGAGTCGTCATTTGTTAGTATGAAAATTCTTAATATGTGTACCAAAAATGCTTCACTTAAGTCACTGGTGACAAGTGACCCTAACAACAAAATGTGGTTGTTTACGCTTCAAATCTGCAATGACAAAATAAGAAAACCTTGCATTAAAAAGATCATATGCAACCCAAAACATAGAACAACAATAAATAACCAATGTAATAACCCAATAGAAGCTTTGAATGAATAATATTTTTATTAGAAAACACCTAGTGAAGAGGATTTTACAACATGGATCTGCAAAATCCCCCTCTGTGGGATGGGTCCTTTGATGTCCTTATGCTTCAACGATTCGTTTCTCTCTCTCAATATGCAGAAAAACCCAAAAGAAAGATGGAACTCAAGTGGGAGCTCAAATGTGGGAAGATGATAGCGGTGATGATGATAATGATCACGATGAAGAATGAATGGAAAACCCTCTTATTTATAACAAAGTATTGGGCTCAATTAGGAATTGGAAAATAATAAAATATTATTGACCAAATCAAAATCTAACCGTTAGGAATACTTTATTATATTTTTTGGAGAGGGAAAAGATATTCAAAATGGTCAAATATCTTTATTTAGAAAATGGTTGAAGTAATTAACAAATAAAATGATTTATTAATCACTTTGTGAGGATTAAGAAAAGTGTGAATTTGAAATAATTATTAAATAATGGTTTAATAGTTATTCCAAAAATATATTTAAGGAATAACAAATAAATAGTGTTTTATTTAATTATTCCAAGGTGATTTAGTCAAATGTGATCATAAATAATTATCAAATAATGATTTAATAATTATTTCTAAAGAAAATTAAATGAATAATGATTTATTCAATTATTCCCATGGGTTTTTTTATTCTCATAGGTGATCATTTTTTAGGTGACAACATCCCATGAATGAGAAGTTTAAAAAGGTTGAAGGTTTAATGACATCTATGTCGCTATGGGTGTTTATGGGTTTGTTTGTTGAGTATGCATTGACAAGATGTTCAATGACACTAAATGGAAGAGGAACACGTTGAATACATCATTTTTTATTATTAATGCACTAATGGGGGATGAGAAATCATCTTGTGTAATTCCATTTGTGACTATGTTTGCTTTGGTCCTTTTATGGTTGGGACTTTTTGTGTCATTGGTCTTTGTTAGAAGTCTGTTAATGGTTCTTCAGGCCTTATGTTTCTAGATGTAGTACATGTTTGTAAGACAGACAGGGCATGGTGAAGTTTTATATGCCCTTCTAACCGTGCATTTAACAATTAGGGGTGCCCACGGTGATCGGGCTATCTTTGTTGACCATCTCAAAGCATACTTATGGCCGTGACAAAAGATCCCTAATGATGTCAAGGTAATGTCATGGTGTGTCTATCGAAAAACAACAATGGAAATCACAATTGCGAAACTTGGGTACTTGAAGGAAACATTTACAACATCTCATTGGATGGTGAGAATTTACAAAGATAAGCCACCAAACTTCTGCAAGGCAAATCAACAAGCAAAATATTTCAAACATGTGGTTATGGGTCAACCGCATAAAACCTTTTTCCAACGAAGTCCATTTTCTAGGCCACACACTACCAGCATCACAATAGGCCCACAAGCATTATAGGGTATCTCTATCCTCAACTCTTCATTCATCATGGTTAAGGGTTAACCACATAAAACCCTTGCTATCGAAGTCCATTTGCTCGGACGCACATTGCCAATATCATAGTTGGCTCACAAGCATTATAGGGTATCTCTATCCTTGGATCTTCATGGATCATGGTTATGGGTCATCCAAAAACCCTCGGTCATAAAACCCTTGGTTTTGGGCGATACACAAGCCCACAACTCATCTTCAACAAAGGCTTCTTCAGAGGGGACTTCACAAAATGGGGACCATTGATTCCTAAGGGGGGAGGATTGATCCAAATGAAAAATGGCACTCACCCATGGTGTCTACCCATGGTGTGTACCCATGGTTTTTACTGATGGTATCCAACCATGGTATTCTCCCGTGGAATTTACCCATGGTATTGTAATTCAAGAGGGTTATAAACAACGAGCCTCATTTTGTAAAAAAAGGGGGACAAGGGAGTCCATCTCAATCTAGCTACAATGGTTCGATTTATTTTAATAAAAGAAAGTTTATTTGTGTGTTTTATGGGTTTTATGGGTTTTCTACTTCTCTCTCGGTGTTATCAGATCTTGGCCCCCAAGATTCGGATCAATGAACAACTCTAGCCAACACTTAGCCAATTCTTTGCTCATTGTTCATGGCGCTAAAAGTCCGTCAACCAAGGGGTCTCCCCGATGTGAAATCCAAATTAAACCTTACGTCATTTGGAATAGGAGCCTCATCTGGAGTATTGGCCCAGTTGCCATGTATTCTTACATATTTTCGTTGACTCTAACTATCAACAAGAGAGAGTAGTGCAAATGTGCCTTCAAAAAGCAAGGGCATGTGCCTAGTGAGTGTTTAGTTGTATGTGTGACAAATTTCTTTTACTACGGAGGGGGAAAATAAGTGAACCTATAAGAGAGAGGTAATAGTTCCATTCTAGTAGAGACACACATAAACAAGAAAAATCCATTCAACATCCAGCGGAATAGTCCACAAAGATGCGATGGTCATTGCAACTAATACAACAAGAAAGATATGTCTAATATATAGCGGAATAGTCCACGACGATGCGACAATGACAATAACCATTACAATACATTATCAATATGATAAGTACGAAAATAACTGAAATAGTTCAACTACTTTAGCACCGATGAAAGCAAACATGAATTACAAACATTCAGAGAACAATCTTACAAATATTCATAATCCATGCACGAAGAATGTGTTGGCCATAAGTCTTATGATATTAAGTAAAAGTTCCAAGACACATGTATACAATGAACTCCTTGCTCCTTAAAAGAACTATTTGGTCTCTCTAATGCCTTGTGATAGGAGCCAAGGTGAAAATTCCTTTGCTTATACAATGAGGGTGTATATATAACCAATGAGGTGATGCTTCACCTTCCCTGTGACTCTTTGACTACCCACATGACTATTTATGTTCCTATGACTTTTTGACTTTTACATGAATCTTCATATTCTGAATGGGTTCTTTGGACTTCCAATTTACAATACATTTTGAATAGATAATTACCTAATCCACAATAATGATGTGCATATGATGACTTTTGACAGGAAATGACATGACACTGATGACATGGACTGCATGATGATGTGGTAGTGTCAAGATTTTCTTTTGCTGCTTTGTTCTTTCCTCTTCAATAAGAGATGTATCCAATGCTTAATTTTCATGAGAGATATGATTTTTTCTTCATATATACCCTCCAAAGGGTTCTGAATTGGATGGAGTCTTCATGCGGTCCCAATCTTTGGTCCTCTGTTGTAATTTTGTGTTCCTTCATCTTCTTGTCTGATGATCATCTTATATTTTCAGCTCCATATGTGTCTTCTAGCATGTCCTCCTTATCCATCTCCCTCTTCATCATCTTCCCATAGCATGATAGAGTTCCTACATCTATAATCCACTCGTGACAAGATGACATCAATTTGATAAACCCCTATCTCAGATATTGCATGATGATCCATTGACTGAACCATAACTAGTTGGTAGGATGAGGGAGAGGCTCAATGACTGTGCAATTGCATAACTTAGGTAGTCGAGGGGCAAGCTTGAGCCTTGAGACTATGCAATGTGCAGTTCAGGCTTGGATTGAGCAAAAAGATTGCGCAATTGGGGAGCTCAGGGAGCCAAGCTGAGGGCTTGAACACTAATTTTTCCCATTGCACAATTCTAAAAGACAGAGGAGCCCGGGTGATTGAGAAATTGTGAAGTTCAAGAGCTTAGGGCTGAGATTTGAGCCTTGAGATTGCACAATGTGTAGTGTAGGTTGGATTTTGCAAGCAGATTACGTAATTTTGATTCTCGGTGAGTCAGACTACAAGGTTTTACATTGTTTTAGTCAACTGCGCAATTTTGAGAGGAAGAGAAGACCTGGTGATTACGCATTTCAAGAGCTCGGGGTTTGGGCTTGAGCTTAAAGACTACACAATGCGTAGTTGGGGGTATGCTAGAGGGCTACATTGTGCAATTCTGGTGGTCAAGGTTCAGGCTTGAGCACTGGAACTGCGCAATGCATAGTCCTGGGAGAAAGGAACTCTGCGTTGCGCAATGTCAAGGAACAAGGTTGCAGCTTGAGGTTTGGAACTGCACAATGCACAGTTGAGGAAGGCCATATGAGGCTAGGTTGCAAGGAAGTTTTCAAAAAATGGCTAAGTCTGGGATCAATGAGACTGATGTGAACAATGATATAACTTTATTGAGATCACTTGCTTAGAACACTTGGCGACATAACAACATACATCATCTAGAACATTTTAACAACATATTTACCTTAATGCAACGACTTTACAACAAGTGTGACACTAAAGATACACTTTGCAACGACTATGACAACACTTGTGCAACAATGCTTAAAACTTTGGAAATGAGTGTGACAGGTGTTTACATGGTAAGATCAACTCATTTTCATGAAGATAAACCCTTGAAGCCACAAAAATTATCTTATACACATTGTGCAACATCTAACGTGTGTGAAGACAACATTTACTACTTGAAGAGAAAAGGGAGAGTGACACTTGCGATATGCGAACGATATTGAAAGCGACACATGCCATAGTGAAGATAAAAAGAAAATGACATGAATTAAAGTGAAAGCAAGCAAGAGCGACATTCGAAAGCATGAAAATGACACTCACGAAAATGAAGGTGCACAAAAGCAACAGTTTGAAAAACTCACCAAAATAGAAGTACAAACACAACCAAAAGTGAGGGATTGTCAATGATAGTGCGCACTGAATGTCAACATGGGTTGAACATTGCACATACATTGTCTTGACGAACTATGCTTATGCTTGTTCAAGCTTGTGTGGAAGAATGTGTTCATGAACTCGTTACAAACTGAGCATGCGTGAGCAAGTGACTTCGATCAATCAAGAAGTGACCACGGAACGACCGATCACAAGATCCACAGTAGGCTCCAAAATCTAAGTATAGGAAAAATTTTGGAGGGTGTTTATCGCAACGACAAGACTTGGCGACACACTAGTTGAACTCCAACTTCTCTGCCTTGGTCAATTCTTTCGTGCAGGGTCTAGTTCTTTCGAAAGTATTGATTCATCGTTCAAATTACCATGGCTTCCCCACTTACCCCGTGCATAAACATAGCCCCCTTCATTCCTTTACTCAATTAAATACAAACATAAGATTAGGAATCACACAATCTTTCAAATCGGGATAGGGTAATGAAGTTTGTGAGTTTTAGATTTTCATAGTATAGCTTTTCATCTCTAGTGTTGCTCTGTTTCCAGCAGCCCTGGATAATACCCTAATAGAGTCACTTTAGGAACAAAAACATTGCTTCGCTACCAGTGAGCCTGGAAAGTACCCGACGGAGTTTCTTGCTTCACCTCTCTACACAAGAAGCCTTTCTCTCCTTTTGCCTTTATTTATTTATTTTATATAGGATTGTGCATTGACACTTATTTATTTCATGGGCGGAAGAGGGATCACGATTTATTGAGAGCATAAGAGGTTGTCCCTTCAGAGAAGCATATATAAGACCTCTGATATTGGTTTGCTTGTTTATATTTTCCCCTTGTCCTTCTTTACTTGATTGGATCAACCTAAAAACACTGAAACATAAAAACCCGAGTGTAGGCATGAGGTTTCCATAATAGACATGGAGATCATGGTTTGACACAAGGGTTTCTTAACGCAATGATCATATTTTTTGTTAGAACATCATTGACCAAAAGATGTAACCAAGATAAGGAAGAAGGACAAAGAGTTAGCCAAATGTTGCAGTGTCCACATCCCTTCTGAGCCAACAAATCATCTTCATGCAAGGTCTCACAAAATGAAAGGAAAGACAACACACAACAACAAAACAAAACTAGAAGACAAGACGAATAGTGGATAAACGAAAACATGATCCGAAATCAAAACCAAAAAAAACAAGACAGACTATAGGAAATGAATGTGCGGGTAAAATAATATGCAACTAGACCTATTCCTAACCTAATCATCTAGAAGGTTGGGGTCACGTATAATGAAATTTTCAATGAAGCCACCGTAACTGCTTTTGACCTACATTCACAAAGATATAGGAAATTAAAATTGAAATAAAGCAATGTGCAACAAAACAAATAAGAACTTGAATAACTTACACAAAAATTTGAAGGTCTTGCATGTCAGCAGAAAGATAGGCCATAGCCACTACTTCTAACTAGTTCACATTCTTACCTTTTTTTATGAAAACCATCATTCAACAAACCTCAAAAGCTTCTTGTGAATGTGTCTTCAACTACACTGAACTCCTTAGCAAGCATGTAGAAAGATCGAAACTTGTTATTTGTGACGGAGGCTTCCAAGTAAGATTGCTCCAACCATTCAACGATTGGATCATAAAATTCGTGACAATCCTCTTGAAAACCTTGAAATCTTTGAAAATATGAAATTTCAATTAGAGGCACGGGATTACGATCAGAATATTGGGAGGGAAAATAGACCTGATCATATTTAGCAGACATGTCAATACAATGAGGATTTGACATAACCATCAGCGAGTGCTGAAGTGCCTCAACCGCTTAACAAGTACCATGGTAATAAGATGTTAAACCATGAAGATCAAAGGGTGTAAAACAACTGTCATTGGATGTGTTGATGGGAAAATAGTAAGTTGAATGACAGTCATCAGAGACAGAATCATGATCAGATGGGTTGATTAAAGCATGAGATTCCCAGTTTGTAATTACCAAAGATAAATCAACTTGAACAAGTTTGGAAATGATCAACATACATATTTTTGACACTTTAAATTTTCTTATGTCTTAAGTATGCACAATTTTTTTTTAACGTTGATTATTTAACCATTTTTTAAGTTGTCTTATTCCTCTTCTTATTTTTTGTCTTAACATATTTGTTTTTAATGGTTTTCCAAACATGTGATTTTTGTTTTTCTTTGCAATGTTTTTTATAATGATTTTTTTCTGCAAAATAAATTAAAAAATAACATTAATATTTTGAGGTTAGGATTTTTTTATATATTTATATATCGTTAATTAATACTTCAATACACATAAAATAATTGTCACTAAAAAATAATAATTTTAAAAATTGCACAGAAAATATGATTCCCGATCTTAATCTTTTTTTTATTTGTTTATATGACTTTTTTATTATTAATCATTTTCTTAATCTTTTTTTTTTTTTTTTTATAACTATTTTTAATTTGTTTTTTTTTAAAATCTTTTTCATTTATTTTAATGAATTATTTGTTTATTTTAATGTTCTTTTTTTCTTTTCTTTTTTTAATTATCCTATATTTTTTTGTTTAGTTAATTTTATATTATTTTTGATTAGTTAATTTTTTAATTTTTTTTTAAACGAATTTATTTATTTATTTTTATTTTTTTATGTTTGATTTTTTTGTATTTTTTTATATTTGTCTTTGTTTTGCCATATTTTTAATTTTTAATTTATTTATGTTTTAACATATATTTTTATTTATTTATTTGTGTGTGTTTTTTTTCAATGTTTAATTTTTCGTGGGTCAAGTTTTCTAAAAAAAATTTATGTTTTATTAAGAAGAGTCTTTTCAGTAGAAATCACATAGGAGAAATTTTTGCGGACGTTATTTACTTATTATTATTTTTTAAACTTTTTGTGTTTTTGTTTCTTTTCGTTTTTTTCAATATTTTAATTTTTATTTAATTTTGTATTTTTCATTTTTATTTATTTATTATTTTATATTTTTTATATTTTTTTGCATGGTCCGTGTCGATCCTTGACTAGCAACCCAATCCTATTATGTGTCAATTTGATAGTTGATTTTAAAGTTTTCGTTATAATGGATCGAGTATGCCTCCAAAATGTGTCAATTTGATGGTTGGACTTTAAGTTTTCATTACAATGGGTCAAGTTTGCCTACACTACATGTCAATTTGATGGTTGATTTTTACATTTTTGTTGCAATGCGTTAAGTTGTCTTAGGCTAAGATTTTAAAGGCGTTATACTTTTATCATTTAAAAAAGAAACTATGCTTGGTATAATTACTCCTTTATTCAAGTGTTCATTTTAAAAGTTTTTTTAGTCATAATTTGTTTTCATAATGCCATGGTTGAATTTTGTTGAAAACTTGAGGTTTTTTGTAGTCATGGTCTTTGGTTTTAATTCCATGGTTGAAAAAAATGTTAAAATTTTAAGGTTTTTTTGAGTCATGATATTTTATCTTTAATGTTATGGTTGAAAGTAACATATTTTTATCTTTAACAACATGGGAGAAAATTGTTGGAATTTTAAGGTTTTTCAAAGACGTGATATTTTATCTATAATGCCATGTCTGAAAATCGTTGGAATTTTAAGGTTTTTCAAAGTCATGATATTTAGCCTTAACATCATTGCTAAAAAATGTTGAAAATTTACCTCGAAAAAAAACAACATTTTTCCAGCATTAACACTTTTTGTTTTCAGGGTGGATTTTGCAAAAAAAAAAAAAAAAAAAAAAAAAAAATATTGGCTTTTACTGCCATTTTTAAAAAATGTTGAAAATTAATTAATTAATTAGAGAAAAAGTTAATTTAGCATCAACACTTTTTGTTTTTTGGTTGTTTTTCATGTTTTTTTGGCTATAGTTCTCGTTTTGAGTTTACAATTCTTGTTTCAAAATTTACATTGTTTGAAGATATTGTTGATTTTCATAATGATTATCAGGCTCCCACGATCTGAGTATTTGGCTATGAGAACTCCCCCATCATAAGGTCTGGTAGCTTGCCCATAGCATGTACAATTTGAGGATCCTTTCTTCTTTTACCAGGTTTCCTTAGACACAATTCCCTTGCCACTTTTGAGTAAACATGAACATCTTTGATTTCTTGGAACAATGATATGCAAACAAACATGTTTTTAAGCTCACCCAAGAAAACAAATTTAGGTTAGATAGTCTGTGTCGCTAGGTCAAATCTTTATGGGTAAGGAGGAAGTTGTGGTTCTTGGAAAACTTGCTCTATTCTTGAGGTCTCAGGATATTGGATTAGTTATGGTTCTTCATTTAGAACTTCCTCGTTGAGGTCTTACACATGTATAAGAGGATGTTCTTCATTTAAGGTCTTTCTTGATCTTAAGTGGATATCATGACAATCTAGGGAAGATATGGAGTAATTTGAGTAAGTTGGGTAAATATCAAGCTCAACAACTTGGGCTAGTTGAGTTGCCTTATTGTTATTGGGGTTAGGAATGGGCTATGCAGGTAGTTGTAGTTGAGGAGGGGTTGATGTGGCTAGTTGTGTTGGTGTTTAAAATTGTGGAGAGGGAAGCAGTTACAATGGTAATTGCATTAAGACCCACTAAGGGCCTCCAAAAGTCAGATTTTTCCATCCATGTTGCAAAACTTGATTTGGGGTAGGAGAAGCCATCCATGGCTGAGTAGGTATGCATCATGTTGGAGAATAATATTACACAAAAGGGTTGGTCTAGTATGCCATGAGGTTGTTGGAATTTTAAGGTTTTTCAGAGACGTGATATTTTATCTATAATGCCATATTTGAAAATCGTTGGAATTTTAGGGTTTTTCAAAGTCATGATATTTATCCTTAACATCATTGCTAAAAAATGTTGAAAATTTACCTAAAAAAAAAACATTATTCTAGCATCAACAGTTTTTGTTTTAAGGGTGTTTTTTGCACAAAAAAATAGTTTTTATTGGATTTTAATATCATTTTAAAAAAATGTTGAAAATAAATAAATAAATTAATTAATTAATTAAAGAAAAAGTTAATTTAGCATCATTGTTTTTCATGTTTTTTTTTGCTATAGTTCTCGTTTTGAGTTTATAGTTCTTGTTTCAAAGTTTACATTGTTTGCGGATATGGTTGATTTTCGTAATGACTATCAGGCTCCCAGGATCTGAGTATTTGGCTATGAGAACTCCCCCCATCATAAGGTCTGGTATCTTGCCCATAACATGTACAGTTTGAGGATCCTTTCTTCTTTTACTAGGTTTCCTTAGACACAATTCCCTTGCCACTTTTGAGCAAACATGAACATCTTTGATTTCTTGGAACAACAATATGCAAACAAACATGTTTTTAAGCTCACCCAAGAAAACAAATTTAGGTTAGATAGTCGATGTCTCTAGGTCAAACCTTTATGGGTAAGGAGGAAGTTATGGTTCTTGGAAAACTTGCTCTATTCTTGAGGTCTCAGGAAATTGGATTAGTTATGGTTCTTTATTTAGAACGTCCTCGTTGAGTTCTTACACATGTATAGGAGGATGTTCTTCATTTAAGGTCTTTCTTGATCTTAAGTGGATATCATGACAATCTAGGGAAGATATGGAGTAATTTGAGTAAGTTGGGTAAATATCAAACTCAACAACTTGGGCTAGTTGATTTGCCTTATTGTTATTGGGGTTAGGAATGGGCTATGCAGGTAGTTGTAGTTGAGGAGGGGATGATGTGGCTAGTTGTGTTGGTGGTTACAATTGTGGAGAGGGAAGTAGTTACAATGGTAATTGCATTAAGACCTATTAAGGGCCTCCAAAAGTCATATTTTTCCACCCATGTTGCAAAAGTTGATTTGGGGTAGGAGAAACCATCCATAGCTGAGTAGGCATGGATCATGTTAGAGAATAATACTACACAAAAGGGTTGGTCCAATATGAATTAATATATTATGATTGGTCTAAAACCATACCTTGAAGCTTTAGCTTCCATGGTTCTTTCTAAGAGATGAAACATAATTGCTTTGGTTCCTCAGCTTCTTAGCAGACAACTTTCACAGCATGGATGGACACTTGCTAGTAGCAAAGTCCTCATTGTATATTGCACATGTCTCAATTTGGTCCAACAAACATTCCTTCGGCAAGTGCTTCCTTTTTCACTTTGGATTGAAAATTGTCAAAGCTAACTTTGTTGCCCCTTACTTTTTGTTCATATTCAATGTATCTAATTGGGAGATTAATAAAATGACTATATTAGTTTTAAAATCTTCTAAGATATTCAAAATTTCTACTCTTGTAACCCCATTTCTAGCAATCTTGCCAACTCTTGTCAATACATCTCTAGGTCCTCTATTGGTTTTTGAAATACCCCTAGAATATCTTCAGCATAGCTCAATGATGACATCATATGATTGTTGAGAGGCATCTCCTCCACCCATCAAGTTGAGAGTTTTAATGAAATCATCTCAGATCCTTCTTAATAGTAAGATACCCAATTCCTCAATAGCCAAACTTTCTTACCTTGCTCTATAGACTATAGTTGAATCTTTCAACATTTCAATTCCTCAATAGCCAAACTTTCTTACCTTGCTCTATAGACTATAGTTGAATCTTTCAACATTTCAATTCCTCAATAGCCAAACTTTCTTACCTTGCTCTATAGATTATAGTTGAATCTTTCAACATAATCTACAAGACTCTCGTCTTCATTTTTTCATTTTGAAGACTTCCACATCTTTGTCTTTGGTATTTCTCTAGGAATTTGTGTTTCATTTGATTCCAAGTGTGGATGTTGCCCCTTCCAAGGTCCATGAACCAGCGTAGTGAAACATTCTTGAGTGTGGAAGGGAAAAGTTTCAAGTTATTAGCATCTGACACAAAATCATAACTCCTAGAGAGTACACCAAATTCAAAGAGGAATGCCCTAGAGTCTTCCTTGGATAGACCATGAAAGTTTGACAAAACTAAGTGAGAGTTATTATTCATTTTGGTTTCCTCGTTTGATTCTTGAGTAGGGAGTCTAAAGGTGGGCGTTTCTTCCTTAACTTCACTGGCCATCTCCTCTCAAGGCTTGTATTCTTATTCTTCTTTTGAAAGTGCTTTAGGAGATTCAAGAAAAAATAACTCTCCAAAGTGCAACTGCTCACTTATCAGATCTTTAAGAAACATAATTTTCATCGACACAAAGGATGAAGCTAGTGCAAATTTGGATTCCTAACCAAAGATTTCAGGTTTCTTCTTAGCAAGAGAACTTGTTGTGGGAGTCAAGTAGTTGTCATCTATATGCCCTTTTTCCTCTTGAGATGGTCTGCATTGTTAGTTTTACGGGGATTTTTGGTGGAACTACCAAATATACCTTGTTGATTTCTAATTTTGGGCATGAAAAATTAAAAATACATTTTATCTAAAAATAGGCTATTGAAAGGAAGAACTTGAAAGAAGCAAATCACAAAAACAAAAACAAAAAACAAAAACAAAAACAAAAAAACAAAAAAAAAACCTTCTTAACTAAATGAAACAACAAAATAACGACTATACCATTTACAGTTCCCCAGCTAAATCAAACATCAAAACAACAATTATATCATTGATATTTCCCCACAATGGTGTCAAAATTGATGGGTTGTTTAATTACCTCCTAATTATTCAACAAACAATTGAAGAGTTGTATATTTAATAATCAATTCAAGGTTCATGTGGAACTTGCAAACTATTGTGCATCATATATGCCAGTATAATATTTGAAATTGTTGATGAGGTTGTAGTAATTTAAATGTGTCAAAGGGAAATATATTAAGATGCTTTCCCAAGTCGCCAAGAAAACCACACCATGTGCAATCAAACCACACTTGTAGGTAAAGGGCACACTTCTACCTAGTGGGCTTAGAGAGACTAATGTTGTAACCCCCAACACAAGTAGAATTAGTAATTTAAGTTGCAAGAAAGTAAATGTCACTACTCTACCTAATGGGTTTAGGAAGACTAATGCTCTAACCCCCAACATAGGTAGAAACACCATATAGGCAGAAAGTAAATTGCACTAGCATTAAAGGGTGACTTGTTCAAGTATTTATATGATCTTGAATTCTGTAACACGAATACGCATGAAATGCAATGGTTAGAAATTGCACTAAACCACAAGCTATAAGAGATTCAAACTAAAATATGTTATAAACAATTACACCATGAATTGAATTAATAATTACAGTTTATGGAAGATAGAGTAAAGTAGAAATCAATCTCATAAAAGAGTAATTAGTTGAACCCGTAAAACATAACACTGTAATGTTAAATGCAGGGTTGTAGCAATAACCTAAATTATGAGTTACAATTTTGATCACACACAAATTGCTGTAATAGTCAGTTCGCGAGTTATAATGGTATTAATTAACAAGTTGTATCAATGTATATGATGGATAGTTGCAACACTAGGTAAATAACAGAGCTGCAACAATATAATACAGAGTTGTAACAGAGTAAATGTTGAAATAAAAAGATTATAAATGAAACAACAACTACATTAAAAAGTTACATATAATACCTATCTAAGGAGGTGGGCCTACCTCCTTATGCAAGGCACTAGTTAAGAAAACATTAAGGTGTTAATCAATCAACGCACCATCAACTCGAATTGGAGCATAATGAAAACTTGTATTGCATAAACTTAAATTACAATCATAGTTTTTCTTATTTTAGTTGATTCTTTAATTGTTAACTCTCCCATATGGAATAGAGCACTGACTTTTATACACTATGTCAAATGCCTAAATTAACCCAAGGATTTGATAGGAAACCGTGAGAATATGGCTATTCCATCTAATTACAATGATTCCACTAAAAGAGAAAAATTGGGCAAGTGCTAACTCGTTTAATTTTGTGACAAGTGGTAGTTGGGTCAGTATTTACTTGTTGAGTGACCAATTACCTTTGCCACTTTATTGGTTAGGAGATTGATTGCTTGACTACTTTGGGCAATCTGTTGGTGATAATTATGCATTTGAGATGATGAAATGTATCATCTATCTTAGAGTTGCAACACACTTCCCTAATGGTTAACTGTACGAGAGGTGCAACGCCAGTTTTAGAGTGAGTTACAACAACAATGTTGTGCGAATTGCAACAAAGAGGAGTTGCAACATGAGTGGTAGCACTTCGGAGTTACAACATCTCTACTGGAACAATGAGTTGCAACAATCAACAACAGGGAATTGCAAGCCTTGCATATTGCTTTTGTTTGAAAGTATGTGTTGCCTTCTAAATACCACTGATTAGCATAGAAAGGTAATTATCTCCCTAAATGCATAAGAATGAGCATTAAAATGGCACATTAAGAATATAATTTTACATTGACTAAAAATGCATCTTCATGGACAAAAGGAGTGTTGGGATAAAATGTAAATGGGAAAAATATGTACAAAAAGGTATTAAACGGGTGCTAAAAAGATGCCAAATTGGGCACCCATCAAATAGAATTTCAATTTGCAAAAAAAAGGGTTCCATGTTTAATGTTCCCATTAATTAGGTGAAACTATAACTTCGAACAAAATTCCTACTAAATTTAGAAACAAAAAAATTCCCATAAAATGATTGAGTTTGTCCACCTTTCAACTTACTTTGTTTTGAAGCTTTATTCTAAAGTATTCACTAAGGAGATGGAGATTAAACTTTTATAGAATATTCACTCCTTATGCTAATGGGGATGTACACAAAGGTGGTGACACTCCTACTAATATAATATTAATTGGTTATAAGATGAATATGCATGCTTGCTTGACCACCTCTTCCTCATTTGTGGAGCATGTTATGTGCGTAAGTGTGTGATTAATAAATGGTAAAATACATTGTATTTAAGATCCTGGATATTACTTCAAAATTTCCTCTCCTCTTGTATGTTATCCCACATTGTTTCTAATGATCAGTAATGCACCTAACAAAAATATTCATGACATAAGTGCAAATAACATCCAAATATTTAACCAATAAAAAAAAAAACAAACAAAGAGCACAATGATAAAGGAGCCAAATATGCTACTTTTATTATCAGGGGGACAATGTTCAATTGCCTCTTCAAAGGGGCAACCTCCAACAAAGCATAGCTGAAGTACAATAATTCTCCAAGACATCTTTTACAATGCTTCTACCTTTATATATATTGTTTTCTATTCTTCTAGAACATTCCAGTAGGTAGAACCCTCTAGTAATCCCTCTTAAAAAATTGTGTTCACACTATTACCAACCTTATTTATTAATAATGACATTTCTTACATAATCTATCTATTATTTGTTGCATCAATTAGGACCCTAGCATGAGCCACCCCCCCTCCAAAGAGAACCAAGGCTTGAGATGTGGAAATTACTTCAAAATTTCGATGAGTTCTTAGGTAGCATCCATGAGTAATATATCCTTCCATTGGACGAGAACTTCTTGAATTGTGTGTTAGTGGAGATGTCTCTCACGATGATCAAGCATAGCTATGGGTTGCAACCAACTGGAACCTTCTTCATCCAATTATGGCAGACTGGTTTGAAAATTGGAATTAGATCCAATCACTTCCTTTAAGTAAGAAACAAGAAAAGTTGGATAGATCTTTGAGTGGTTGGGAAGCTACAATTAGTAAGGAATAGGTCCATTACACTAGAGAATTATATAGGGCTCGTAGAATTTTGGAGCAAGCTTGTAGCAATGGTCAACTTTAAAAGAAGTTTGCTTATACGTTTGTAGATGAAGAAACACATGATCCATCTTAGAAACTAGCATTTGGAGTGATTTTGATCATATTGTTACTTCATTTGGTATTGAGCCATGTCTAAATTATCTTTTAGAGTACAGAGAATGTTGGCCCAAACTGTAAGAGTTTTTTCCACCTCTTCTACCTTTAAGACACTCAGGAGATAAGATAACACTGATGGTGGCATTTGAACATAAACCGCCTCAAAGGGAGTCATATGTGTGGCACCATGATAAGTTGTATTGTACCACCATTCAACTAGTGGTAGACACTAAACCCATTGAGACTATCTTTTAGAAGTAAAACATATAGCTTCAAAGCATTTGTTGACAACTTCCACTTGACCATTAGTTTTGGGATGATAAGCAGTTGCAAGATGCAATTGGGTGCCTTGGAGTCGGAATAATTCTTTCTATAAGTTACCAGTAAAAATAAAATCACGGTTAGTGACAATTGATTATGGCATTCCTTGTAGTTTGAAGACATTGTCAATGGAAATTCAAACCATTATAGAAGCTTTAAAAGTATGTTGTAGGGCATATAAATAGGCCCATGTGGAAAGTCTATCAACCACAACCATGATAACTATTTTATTACTAGTTTTAGGACGTCGTATAATAAATTCCATAGATATATCGGTCCATACAGTTGGTGGGCTCCAGTATTGTAGCAATAATGCTACAACTCCTGGAGCTTCCTTCTCTAATTTTATCAACCCGGTAGTTCGTAACAAACTTGGAAGCGACGGTGTTGTATGCACAAGTACTAGCTCTTGTCGCAGCTGTCACTTGGTCAGCTGGCACAAGTCCGCTAGGGCTCAAGCCAACTTCTATGAGTTCTCAGAAGAAGCTTTTTAACTGATGAATGAAAGCTATCTCAAAGGAAATTAACCTACTGCAGGAAGAAACTGAAAGCCAACAAGAAATGAAAACCCTAGCAAACCCTAATTCTACCAGCTAGTCCTACTGATGCAAAGGTGGGAATGCAAACTACTGAAAGAGGTGCCATTACTTCTAGGAAGGTGAGATGCATGTGTCTAGACTACTTTGATCTAAATAAAACGTATTTTTGTATTTTGGTTCAAGTTGTTGGAATTATTATGTGTGTGCTTCTATCTGGGTCTTTGACTGTGCAGGGATAGGTCAAGGAGGGAAATGCTTGGAAGAGGTCAGGAAGGCTTAGAGAGGGTCTAAGGGATCCCTAGAATCCTTTCAGAGAATTTCATAAAGTTCAGATGCTTGGCAACCATGTTTACAAGCTTCTACAGGAAGTCTGTAGGGGTTCTACAGGATGTTCAGGATTTCTACAGGAAGTCTGCTAATTTCTACAGGATGTTCTGCAATAGGATTTTTGGGTGAGGGATGAGTGGAAGAGGCTATGTGGATGGACAGGGAGGTAGGAGGGGAGCTGGTGATGACTTATGGACAGAGAGATGAGATGGAGAGGGGGTGTGCAAAGCTGGTTGGTCTAGAGGAGGTTAGGGGAGATGGAAGGCCGAAAAGGTAGAATCACGTGGGTGATAGAAGAGTTTAGGAGGTAAGTGGTCTAACTGAGGGATGAGTGGATGGCCTAGGCACGGCTTAGAAGGATACGGGAGTGAGAGAGTAATACTTCACAGTGTAAATGAAACAAATCATCCGTGTCTTGCACAAAACCGAGATTTCATCAACCTATTCTAACTGTTTTCATAAAACCATAGAACAGCAACGTGATTTTGTAAGGAAACTCTTGCATGGTACTGAAACAAAGATTCATTCCACAAGATCTGAATGCATGGATGCTGCTACAACCAAGAACATTGCATTAAAGCTTGTATGAACATGTAAAACTGTGTTTTTGGTGGGTGGCACGGTGGCTATGGGTAGTAATTGGTTCTCTACTCCACCTTTATCTGGACAACACTATTTGTGGAAATTGGATTCTGTCAAGTAAGAAGTCTTTTGGAAGGCCATCGAAAATAATATATTTATGACTTGTTTGAGGATTTAGATCGTCTACAGGCTAGAGGTCATTTTTCTTTGATAGGATGTATTTGCTTGAATTAGGGTAGCATATTAATTTAGTTAGTTTACACTTGGAACCACAACACTAGGTGGTTGCTTTTTGTTTGTTGCTATTTTTCTCCAATCATCCTCTTTTAGTCTATCAAGTCATGTTTTTCTTGACATCATTGCACCCTTAGGTGTTTTTCATGGAGACTTCGTGGCCTTGGCCCCTAGTTCCCTTTAGGACATCTTACTCTTTGCCGAGTTAGAGTTCATCCTCCTAGTCCTCCATTGAGTCCTCATCCTGACTCTAGTTATGTTGATTCTTCCAAATATTGCTTTACTTCCTCATCTTCCCAACCCTATATTGCCACCATGTCAGGCACTAACATGGGTGTGGGAAAACAAGGTAACCCCATAAGAGGAACCTTTATTGGTATGGTCATTGATCCTCCATTTATTCCCTATATGGCTCATTTGAGCCTCCCTAATTTTAGCTAGCTCATCAACGATCCTCTTATCCATGACCCCAGTTGGCCTACTATGCCTACCAAGCTTCCTTCTGACATCCCCAAGTTTGAAGAAAATCTTGGAGAAGGTCCCACAAATCATGTTCGCTCATTTCATACGTGGTGTTCATCTAATTCCATCACTGAAGACTCCATTCATCTTATTTTGTTCTGGCGCTCCATCACTGGAGCTGCTGCTAAGTGGCATGTGGACCAACTCCATGTCTCCCATTCCACCTTCGCAACTCTCGTCAAAGATTTAATGTCATACTTCCAGTTACCCCTTTGATATGAAACTAGTACCGAACTCTTTACCTCCTTTTGTCAAACTTTTTCCACCCGCCTATTTGACCATGTTCAAGAATGGCACAGAAGAAGGAGCATGTGTGGGGATCCTGAATTTGAAGACCATGTCTATGTGGATTGGTTCCTTAGAATGATTTTGGCCCCCATTGGTAGAGATGTCGCCTCCCACTTCCCCCTGTTTAAAGAAGAAGCGCTCAAATGGCTTTGAAATATGACCTGATTTATTTATAGCCAAGATATGTTTATACTATCCTTCCTGATCTTCCTCAACCTAGTGCTACTAATGCACTGGGGGCATCTCGTGTTGCTGACAGTATCATTGGATCTATATCATACCCTCAACCTCCACCCTCTCCTCAACCTCATATGGGTTATGGTCAACCCCAGGGGGGACCAATTCCACTTACGTCTATCCCCCTCTTGATTCTTCCCATGGCAACACTTACCAAGGTTCAAGCATGTCACGCAAATCCCCATTCGCATCAGTTGATGCTAGGGCCAATTGTCGCTTCACTTGGTTATCCCAATTTTACTGCTAATCCTTTCTATCCTTATGCACCGACCAACGCTCCAACTCCTCTGGCACCAACTTTTTAGACCCTTTGGCACCAATGCCCCAGCCTCCCATCCCTTCTCCACCTCTGCAACGACAACAACCACCTCCTCAAGGTAAAGTGTATGCTTAGAAAAGTGCAACCAATCCCCCCAACCCCAAGTGAAATAGTAAGGGGAAGGGTAACCGGAACTAGCCATCTCAAGGTAACCAAGGAAACCAAGGTCCATCACCCAATTACCTTAGGGTGACTGGTTGACTCATGTGTCAATTTTTATCATGAGTAACCATTACTTACTCATGTTTTTATGGTCCCTTTAGGCTTCTCCTATGTGGCAACATCGCGGAGTCACCCTTGTTCATAGCATCAGAGATGAGTCACCTGTGCATCCATGGAGTTTGTTCATAATCTCATTTAGTCCTATTATAGTGTATCATCCACCTTTGTGTCGCATTCATCCCATTGTGCTCATATTTGGACTCCAGTTATATTGCTCTGTCTTTGAAAAACCTTTGTTTGAGTAATTGGCCATCCCCTCTGGAATCAAGTCAGTTGCTGCCAAGTCAACCATGCATATCATGCTCTGATAAAGGAATTCGTTAGTTACCCTTTCATCTTGTACCCTTCCATCATCATCCCTAGTGTCAGTCCATCAGTCACATT
This sequence comes from Pinus tabuliformis, assembly GCA_031772625.1. NCBI lineage: Eukaryota > Viridiplantae > Streptophyta > Pinopsida > Pinales > Pinaceae > Pinus > Pinus tabuliformis. The sequence continues at coordinate 120,336,284 of CM062816.1, forward strand.
GTTATGACCCTTGTGCCTTTGTTGAGGAATCCTCATTGCCTCACCTCTAGCAGGCCCTCTTCTATCGACTTCAACACATTTATTCCAGGAGAGTGGTCTAGAGGGTGGTGTACCTTTGTTCTAACTTTCATCATTGTTCGACGCCTCAGATCAAGCAAAAGGAATCATCATTTCCCTTTGATTTGGTTGTTTATCGCGTGCTCGATTGCAACTCATTATCACACGATCGAGAATTGTACACTTGATGGTCCGGTGATCCAACAAATTGTACCAGTATTTTTTAGGTGTGTGTGAGATGTTCCAGACCTCATGAGGGGGTCACCCTTTAGGGAGCCCCCCACATGTCTGAATGACAAAAAATTATGATCCAACCTCAGATGTAATTTTGTAGATTTGACTGGCTCGATTCCTGCTACTTGTAGTGCCCACAACATGCATGCCTCTGTCAGATGATCCATTCAGATCTTCAGATCCCTTTCCTATTCAATAAGGTTTCTTTGGTTGTGATTCCCCATCACCATGTCAACTCGAGGGACATTATGTATAATGTACTTAGATGTTATTATATTCAGTCCTCGCCTCTGTTTTCCAGGCACATTATGTATATGGGACTCATTGTATTATTGTATCACATTTTGGTCCATTGATGCCAGCATATCATGTATCATGTACTTTGTAGCTCAGCCCCACATTGTTGGGCACCATGATTGTTTGTAATCAGTTATCTCGACGAGTATGGGTATGCCTCCCCTGCCTCATTTGAGATCATGTACTGCAAAATAAAAGGATACTCATATCATATTAGTATGTCTCGTCCCCTCCATTTCTCTGTCCTTCCTTGCATTGCTTTAGCTATCTCTCACACTCTCTCTCTAACTCCTCTTCGGTGTCCCATGGAAGTGTAACCTACTACATATTCCAGTCATACGATTTGCTCCTCACGCTCGTACGTTGGGGGCAATATGTTGTCACCTAAAAAATGATCACCTAACCATTTCTAATTAGGTGGATCGAAATACACCATGTAGTATTAATTTTACCATATTACAATCACTTTCACCATAGGAAATAATTTAGTAAAGCATTTTTATTAAATTATTTTTGTTTAAAATCAAAAAACACCATGAGAATAATTGAATAGATCATTATTCATTTAATTTTCTCTAGAAATAATTATTAAGTCATTATTTGATAGTTATTTCTTAACACATTTGACTAAATCACCATGGAATAATTAAATAAATCATTATTTATTAATTTTATTTTTGGAATAACTATTAAACCATTATTTGATAACTATCTTAAATTCACACTTTTCTTAATCCTTTCAAAGTGATTATTAAATCATTTTATTTGTTAATTACTTCAACCATTTTTTAAAATAAAGATATTTGACCATTTTGAATATCTTTTCCCTCTCCAAAAAATATAATAAAGTATTCCTAATAGTTACATTTTGATTTGGTCAATAATATTTTATTATTTTCGAATTCCTAATTGAGCCCAATACTTTGTTTTAAATAAGAGGGTTTTCTATTCATTCTTCACCATGATCATTATCATCATTACCACTACTGTATTCCCACATTTGAGCTCCCACTTGAGTTCCATCTTGCTTTTGGGCTTTTTTGCATATTGAGTGATCCATATCTCTTCAACTACTAGAATTAACTAATATCTTTTACTTCTGTGATGTTAGCAAAATTGCACATGAAAGAGTATGAAAAACCACATGTGCATGCTTTAAAGAATATGAAACATAACGACAACCCTCAAATCCAAGAACATAAGACACATTGATAACAGAGTTCACCTAGTGTGGGTTACATTTCCGAGCCTGGTGTCAAGAGTGGGGAGCCCACTTCATTAATGCTGCAAAATGGTGACTAGTACATGGTACATTCTTTGTCATTATAAGGATAAACTTCCTCAATCTAAGTGGTGTGTCTCTCTAAGAGATGTTCTCCCTATAGGAACTCTCACTCATATGGGCCCTCCTTCAGCATGACAAGCTAATAAATTCTCACATGGCGTGGCATACAAGTATCTTTCCACATAATAGTAACAAGGATCTCAACAACAAAATCATCATCTCAACAAATCAAACAAAAAAGTTGGCATCATTGCATCATATACCTCCACTTTCAAGGAAGGCCTAAAAATGCGAAGTTCTGCTGACGAAATGGACTACATTGTTGAATTCGTGGCGGCGAAACCATGTCAAATGAATATAAACTTGGCCCCTTTATGACATCGTCAAATTCTGGACCCTCGGGAACCTAGAAGATTCCCCCAAAGATTTCTTCCTGGAGATGGTTGAAAAATCCACTATTAGGATGAAAATTCTGAGCCCATCATTATGCTCCTTAAAAAATTCTGTGAAAAATGACTAGAAAGTCGTCATCATTCCTCTGTAAAAAGTCAGCCTCCAAGGGAATCTTTTTCATTCCATAAGATTTTGAAAATATTCCTTGTTGTTGGACACTTGAATTTTTGTTGCTCAGATGGGGCAATGGACCACACCATCATGTTCCCTGCGAAATTCTGGTTCTTTTGAGTATAAAGTTGGGATATTGCTATCGCTGTGAAAAATTGCCCTCTGGGAATCTTTTAGGTTTCTCACTGGATCAGAGAATATTCTTGCAAAGATTTTGTATTGAAAAATGTGTCAGGCATGGTTCCGCCTCGACATCCATGTCAAGGTTCTGCCTCTGTCCTCTATTCAGCCACCGCTACTCCGCTTGACTCTCCTTCCCCTTGTCAAATGAACAAGCTTGGGTTTAAAGGTAATTTTTTGGGCAGGATTACCCAAGATGACTCTGTTGACACATTGGTTAATTATGGCGATTGGTTGGAGGGTGGCTCAGGTTCCAACCCGTGTCCCACAAACTAGTTTAAAAATGTTGTATTTTTTACGTGGGGTTGTTTGTTGATACCCGACGATGATGGCGTTGTTTTGTTGAAATGGCGTGGAGTGGAGTGTTTTGGGGCTGTGTGGTTTTATGGGGCCACTGACAGTGGGCTGACCCACCGCCCGGTGTGGGTTCGACACCTGTCAGCCCCGCCATGTGTGGTTCTATTGTAGCAACCTTTGGGTCATTTTTTTATATAATGTAGTGTCGTTGGGCGGCGAGCCCACTAATGGCGGCCCACTCCCACTATAATATTTATATTATATATGGTGCGGTGGGGTGGCAGGGGTGGTGGCCCGCCACCTCCTTTATATATATATATATATATAATTTTGACCAGATTTTGGGGTTTACAGGTAAAATTAATGAGGCGACAAAAACGCCCTTTCTAACTATCATTTTTCATGGGCCATGCCTTTGCTAAATTGTTGCCTTGTTAGTGACTACCACTTGGCCTAGTTTGCCCAAAAATTTGACTGCAAATATCTTGAGCATACAAACTCATATTTGTGTCTCATTCACACTGTTGGAATCAGGGTGACAAGCACTACGATCTACTCCTGGTTTCACTTCATTTCGAGGAATTTTATTTTTGAGCTATTCTTAGCCACTTTTGAATCCTGAGCGTTTCTAGAGCCACCTGGATCATTCCTTCCCATTGAGGAGCTTTTGGTCCTCCAAAAGCATGCACATGATCTGCAACTGTTGTGTTACATTTTCTGCACCACAAGTGTTCTTCGAAGCCATAAGTGATGAACTGACACCTGCATCCTCTGCAAATATGTAGTATAATTATTGAAAACAAGATGTTTAATTACATGACCAATCATGACCCAAGCATCCCCATACTTGCCAAGAGTTTGTAACATACACTCTTTAGGCAAGTTTAGATCATAATAGAAATCAATATCCCAGCTAACAAATAAAAGGCCAAAACATCATCATTGCTTTAATAAGCGATGGAAATCAAATTATCATTTTTACATTTAAATTGCAACACATGATTTGCAACACATGTTGGGTCCCTATAATACTAGTGATTACCCCATTACTATTGTAGTTATACCCCTTATTTATATTGTTGTGCCCCTATTACCCCCATATTGTTATTTCTGTGCCCCATAGAATCCCTCTATTGTTATTTTTGTGGCTTTATATTATTATTGTTAGGTCGGCTGGATTATATTGTGACTCCTTAGACTCCTATATATAGAAAGGAGGTTTTGTCATTTGTATCATCCAAGAATTGTTCATTTATGTAATGTAAAGGAGGTTGCCCCCTCGAAGAGGCTGAATTCTAAGGCGTTGATCTATCTTTTCTATCTTTTCTTGAGCTGGTTTCATAACATTTGGTATCAGAGCTTTGGATTCTAGGGTTTCGCTGCTCCAAACAGGTCATCGTGGCATTTTCGCTATAACTTTTTTTCTGTGACGTTTCAGAAGTCGCAAAAAAAAACCCATTTGAGAAGAAATCGCGCTGAACCTTGGGTCCGAATTTCAGAGCTTTTCGCGCAATATTTGCGGAGATATGATCTGAGGAAGTTGGTCTTTTTGCAGACTCCTGAATTACATTCAAAACAGGTGACCTGGGGAAAATCGTCATAACTTTCTCTCTGGGGATCGGATTGAAATTTCGTAAGAAGGTACAGAAAGAGGACGGACTGTAGTTTCTTGTGTGTGTGTTTCAGATTCAAAGGTTGAAACAGTGACTCGTGGCACGTCGTACAAGTTCGCTCTACTGAACTAGTCTAAAAGCAAGTCACTGTGGGAGATTTCACATAACTCTTCCTTGGAGAATCCAATTTGGCTCAGACTTGTGGCATTGGAAAGAGGACGCAGAAGGCTACTACAGGTAGCAATTTCAGAACTGGATGATCTGAAATTACAGAGATACATCAGATTCAATATCAGGCTTCTATAAAGTGAAAAAAGGTGTGTAGTTTTTTTTTAAATTTTTGTGTAAGCTTGGTTTAACGGAATTCAAAGGGCATAGTAAAGCATTATTATCGGTAACTGATGCCCCGAGGAAAGAAAATGCAAACACCTAGTAAGGAACCTGAAAGCTCTAGCATGACTCATGAAGAAGAGGAAGAAATGCTACATGATATATCAAAATTACAAGAACAAGTGCAACAAATGTCACGCTCACAAAAGCTAACAGAAGCTAAGATAAGTGGCGTGGAATCTAAGATAAATGGCGTGGAATCTAAGATAAAGGGCATGGAAGCTAAGATGGATGATTTGAAGATAGATTTGAAGAGAGACATGGAAGAATTGAAGAAGTTGCTACAAGAAAGGGTCACTAATGGTGAAAAGGTAGTAAAGGAAACTCATGATGAGAACAAAAGAAATGTTAATCATGATTCCATAGACGCTAATGTTGGATCGAAGAATCACCATATTCCAAAAATCGATATGAGGAAGTTTGATGGCAAGGATCCCGCCACATGGATATTACAGATGGAGCAATTCTTCGATCTCAATAATGTGCAAAACACACAAAAGGTACGTATGGCAACTGTATATTTGGAACCAAATCAGTTTGTATGGTATCAATGGCTTTGCTCTCGTAAACAATTTATCACTTGGGCAATTTTTACGGAAGAATTGATAGCACATTATGAGGATACAAAAAGCAACACTTTTTTTAGCCAATTGATAAGTCTCAAACAAAAGGGTTCAATAATGGAGCACATTGAGGAGTTCCAAAAATTGAACATAAGGGTAAAAGATATTCCAGAGGAGCATAGGATTGATGTGTTCATAGGGTCTTTAAAGGATAATATCCAACATGATGTTCGCCTTTGGGAACCTGATTCATTAGAGAAGGCATTCAGGTTAGCAAGAAAAATGGAAAGCAAAATTATGGCAACCAGGAAGCATACCACTCACAACTATAAAGACGGAAGTGTTGTTGCCCCTAGTCTTCCACAACCTATAAGGTTGACACCACAACAATTGGAAGAAAAAAGAGCAAAAGGGCTTTGTTACAGTTGTGATAGCAAATACACTAAAGGTCATAAGTGTGCTGAGAAGAAATTATTCTACATAGATTGTGAAGAGGAAGAAGAAAAGGAGCAAGAAAGGTCAAAAGAAGAGGATATACTCCAGGAACAAAGCCTAGATGAAGAACAAATAAATCCGACCATATCTTGTAATGCATTGGCGGGAATTACCACTCCTCAAACCATCAAGATAGAAGGACAAATCAAGAAGAAAAAGGTAATAGTGTTGATTGATTCAGGAAGCACCCACAATTTTATTCATTGTAGGGTAGCAAAAGAATTGAATTGCTTCCTATATCCAGCACCAGAGTGTCAAGTGATGATTGCAAATGGAGGAACAATAAATTGCTCTGGAAAGTGCCATAATATCAAGCTATCCATGGGAGAATATGTATTGACTAGCCCAATGCTTTCCATTCCAATGGGAGGTGCTGATGTTGTACTAGGAGTCCAATGGCTACAATCCTTGGGTACAATAGCTTTTAATTTTCAAGAACTTTTCATCAAATTTTCTACGGAAGGAAAGGAAGTTGAATTAAGGGGTATTGCAGGGAAACCAGGAAAGATAATCAGCTCTAATGGCATGACAAAGCTTCTAAAAAAGGAGCAAAGAGGTGTAATTGCACAATTATGTTCGCTAGATGTTTCCACATTGGAATCATCTATTTCTCCAGATCTCCAAAAAGTCCTGGACAATCATTCCAAGGTATTTGAGACTCCCAAAGGTCTCCCACCTATGCGTGATCATGATCATGCTATTCATCTGATTCCAGGAAGTGTTCCTCCAAACATCAGGCCGTACAGATATCCCTATGTCCAAAAAAGTGAAATTGAACGTATGGTTGCAGAAATGCTAGAGGCTGGTATAATTCAACCGAGTCAAAGTTCTTTCTCAGCTCCAGTAGTATTGGTGCACAAGAAGGATGGATCATGGCGCATGTGTCCGGATTATAGGGAGCTCAACAAGCTCACTATTAAAGATAAGTTCCCCATTCCTGTCATTGATGAATTACTGGATGAATTGCATGGATCAATTTACTTCACCAAGTTGGATCTTCGTTCGGGATATCATCAAATCAGAATGAAGATTGAAGACATTCCGAAAACGGCATTTAGAACTCATGAGGGTCATTATGAATTTTTGGTCATGCCTTTTGGCCTTACCAATGCACCTTCAACATTTCAAGGTTTGATGAATTCAATTTTCAAACCATTCCTTAGAAAATTTGTGTTAGTATTTTTTGATGATATACTAATCTACAGCAAGTCTTGGAAGGATCATGTTGAACATGTTGACAGGGTGCTACAACTATTGGAGGAGAAACAATTATATGCAAAAAGATCCAAATGTTTCTTTGGAGTCCAGGAGGTGGAATATTTGGGTCATATTGTATCTCATGAAGGAGTTAAGGTAGACCCTAGCAAAATTAAAGCCATTAAGGAATGGAAAATCCCCACATCCATAAAGCATCTGCGAGGATTTCTTGGGTTGACAGGGTATTATCGCAAGTTTGTTAAGAATTATGGGAGAATAGCAGCACCTCTAACAACATTATTGAAGAAAGATTCATTTTCATGGACTCCGGAAGCAACAAAGGCCTTTGAACATCTTAAAGAGGCAATGTGCCAAGCACCGGTCTTAGCTACACCGGACTTCACAAAAACCTTTATTGTGGAATGTGATGCTTCAGGAAATGGAATTGGTGCTGTTCTAATGCAAGATGAAAGACCCATTGCTTTTGAAAGTCGTCCAATCAAGGGAAAGTTTTTAAGCAAAGCTATTTATGAGAAGGAAATGTTGGCAATACTCCATGCACTTAAGAAATGGCGACCCTACCTAATGGGAAGACACTTCAAGGTAAAAACGGATCATGATAGCCTTAAATACTTTTTAGAACAAAGATTATCCTCTGAAGAGCAACAAAAGTGGGTCACAAAGATGTTGGGTTATGACTTTGAAATCATCTACAAAAAAGGGAAGCAAAATGTGGTGGCAGATGCACTCTCAAGAAAGGATGAGGATGTGGAAGCATTGTTGTGTGCCATTTCTATTATCCAACCAGATTGGATAAACGAAGCAAGGGAGGAATGGAAGAATGACGAAGAAGTGTGGGCACTTATTCGAAAGCTACAACAAGATTCCAGTACTTCTGATACATTTAGCTGGCAAAATGATTCGTTATGGTACAAAGATCGCTTATACCTCTGTAAGAATTCCCAGCTAAAACAAAAGATTCTTATGGAATTGCACACTTCTCCCTTAGGAGGGCACTCAGGATTTTTAAAAACTTACCACAGGGTTAAGAAGGAATTTTTTTGGGATGGCCTTAAATCAGATATTCAAAAGTTTGTGGCGGAATGTTTGGTTTGCCAACAAAATAAAGTTGAAACAATTAAGACACCGGGTCTATTACAACCTTTATCCATTCCAAGCCAACGTTGGGAGGAGGTTTCAATGGATTTTATCACAGGTTTACCCAAGTCTGAGGGAAAGAGTGTCATCATGGTGGTAGTTGACAGACTTACCAAGTATGCACACTTTTGTGCATTATCACATCCATTTAAAGCCAGTACAGTTTCTACTGCATTTATGGAAACAGTTCAAAAGCTACATGGAAACCCAAAGATTATTGTAAGTGACAGAGATCCCATTTTCACTGGAAATTTTTGGACAGAATTATTTTCTTGTCTTGGTACTCAGTTAGCTCATAGCTCATCTTATCATCCTCAATCTGATGGGCAAACTGAGATAGTAAACAAATGTTTGGAAGGATATCTTCGTTGCTTTGTATCTGATAAACAGACACAATGGGTCAAATGGTTGCCTCTGGCTGAATGGTGGTATAACACTTCCTTCCATACAGCAACAAAAATGACCCCATTTATGGCACTTTATGGGTATCAACCACCATCCATCACATCATATTTAAGAGAAAATTCTAAGGTTCAGGCAGTGGAACATCACATCGAACATCAACAACAAGTCCTCCAACTCTTAAAGGATAACCTCGTGTTGGCACAAAATAGAATGAAACAACAGGCAGATCAACATCGCAGTGAAAGAAGTTTTGATGTAGGTGATTGGGTATTCCTACGGCTACAACCATATAAGCAAATGTCCCTAAAGCAAGCTAAGAAGGATAATAAATTATCACCAAAGTATTATGGTCCGTACAAGGTGTTGCAAAAGATTGGTACTATGGCATACAAATTGGAGCTTCCTGCAGCTTCTCGATTGCACCCAGTTTTCCATGTTTCATGTTTAAAGAAGGTTATAGGTGACAAGCTCCCAATTCAAACAATATTGCCAGAACTTGACGAGGAAGGAAAAATTATATTGGAACCGGAAGCAGTCACAGAAACAAGAACTCGACAGCTACGAAATCGATCAATTTCAGAGTATCTTATCAAGTGGAAGAACTTATCCGCTGAAGATTCCACATGGGAGGATGAGAATTTTATGCAGAAGTATCCAGAACTACTCAAGCGTTGAGGACAACACTTTTTTGAAGGAGAGGGGCATGTTGGGTCCCTATAATACTAGTGATTACCCCATTACTATTGTAGTTATACCCCTTATTTATATTGTTGTGCCCCTATTACCCCCATATTGTTATTTCTGTGCCCCATAGAATCCCTCTATTGTTATTTTTGTGGCTTTATATTATTATTGTTAGGTCGGCTGGATATTGTGACTCCTTAGACTCCTATATATAGAAAGGAGGTTTTGTCATTTGTATCATCCAAGAATTGTTCATTTATGTAATGTAAAGGAGGTTGCCCCCTCGAAGAGGCTGAATTCTAAGGTGTTGATCTATCTTTTCTATCTTTTCTTGAGCTGGTTCCATAACACGAGCCCACTAATGGCGGCCCACCCCCACTATAATATTTATATTATATATGGTGCATTGGGGTGGCAGGGGTGGTGGCCCGCCACCTCCTTTATATATATAATTTTGACCAGATTTTGGGGTTTACAGGTAAAATTAATGAGGCGACAAAAACGCCCTTTCTAACTGTCATTTTTCATGGGCCATGCCTTTGCTAAATTGTTGCCTTGTTAGTGACTACCACTTGGCCTAGTTTGACCAAAACTTTGACCACAAATATCTTGAGCATACAAACTCATATTTGTGTCTCATTCACACTGTTGGAATCAGGGTGACAAGCACTACGATCTACTCCTGGTTTCACTTCAATCCGAGGAATTTTATTTTTGAGCTATTCTTAGCCACTTTTGAATCCTGAGCGTTTCTGGAGCCACCTGGATCATTCCTTCCCATTGAGGAGCTTTTGGTCCTCCAAAAGCATGCACATGATCTGCAACTGTTGTGTTACATTTTCTGCACCACAAGTGTTCTTTGAAGCCATAAGTGATGAACCGACACCTGCATCCTCTGCAAATATGTAGTACAATTATTGAAAACAAGATGTTCAAATACATGACCAATCATGACCCAAGCATCCCCATACTTTGCCAAGAGTTTGTAACATACACTCTTTGGGCAAGTTTAGATCATAATAGAAATCAATACCCCAGCTATCAAATAAAAGGCCAAAACATCATCATTGCTTTAATAAGCGATGGAAATCAAATTATCATTTTTACATTTAAATTGCAACACATGATTTACAAAATGTGGCCATGACAAGCTAGCATATCTAATAAAGCCATCTCTCACCCATCAAGGTGAATGGGTCCTCTCCCTGTGGCACCGAATTCACTTGTTGAATAGCTTCACTAGTTGGTTCCTGCATTGGTGCTTTGTCCTTAAGACACTACTCTGGATGGAGCCCCCAACATGTGGCTATTTGATGTCCACTTATGTTGCAATGAATAAAAAAAATCTTCTTCCTCCATACCTGCTTAACCTTCTTCCTTTTGTGATGTGGAGATGAATTTTCACGCCTCATCCTCTTTCTTGCTTCCATTCTCTTCCAGCACTCAACAACCACATGGTTATGCAAACCACACAAACTACATGATTTCTATTCATCATTAATAATATGTTTGTAATCAAAATGAGCTCTAGAATATTGAGACTGATTATACTTCTCTTGGCTGTCTCTAGTGCAAACCTGGCGTTGAGAGCTTACTTTAGCTCTTCCTCTGTAATGTGCATTGTCATGGGAGGATAGTGATGTGTGTAACACCTCGTCCTCCCAGGTCCACCCAAGTAACCAACCATCTAGGGTAAACATGTGACGAGAGAGGCTACTATAATGGATTCAACTTCCTTGGTGACCTTAAGGAAATGGAACTGACATAACATATCAAACAAACCCATCCCCATTAGTGACAACACCCTTAGGAGACATGTCATCCACTTAGACATCTTGTCCTTGAGTCCCACTAATGATTTAACTCTTTTAACCCTTGGTCACTCTCATGCTATAGGCAAGACAATGACCGAAAGCCAAAGTCACTCTCACAGGCCTGTGTGCTAGCGTCTTTGGACTTTGTCCAGCAGACTTGTGCCAACGTCCCTGAGATTTAAGCCACTTTTCTAACCCAGAATCCCGACCTCTACCCAGAACTTGTTATAACCTTTAGAATCCATCAAAGACACGATGAAAATATAAACAAATAAAAAATCAACCTTAGGACTAGGCTTGAGCATCCCCAATCGGGATTGACATTCTGTCAAACACTTGGCATCAATGCAACCTATAGGTATAGGATACAAGGCAGAGCATATATGACTGAAAGAACTTATGAAACATAACCAAAAGGATCACCTCCTTCTCCATTGAATTATTATATCATCAATTAGGTCTTGCATCCATGCATTCAACAATTACAAGTAATTACATGAAATAACCATGACATGAACCAGTCATTTAACCATTCTTATAACCATTCTTATAACCAACATAAAACCATATAAATATCAGAGATATGACAACCATTAAATTCACATATAAACCAATGCAAAAGTAAGAGAACTTAGCTTTTATTAATCATAGGAAAATCCGACCAGGTGCGGGACTTCCATGTGCCACCTGACCATAGACATGACTGAATGAAATACCTCTTTCAGCCAGTCACGCCCGTGTCATATTCCAAGCATGCATGTGGATCTCATAGAACAACCAATCCATGAACAACCAAGAGAATCCAGAGATTAAACCACATCCACCCTCATCAAACCGTGACCACACCAAATCGGTGCTTTGATCACAATCAAATTGAACTTCCGAAATCCATCGCTATCCTTGAGAAATTTTCTATCTCTTTGTCTCCCCGGCTTCACCACAATCCAATCTCGGATTACTAGGCCCTAAACCGAGACCAATCTATGAAGATTTACCACAATCCAAACCCGGATCACTGGGCCCTAAACTAAGACTTCTCCCTCAGGCTCTACCGTGTATCCTGCCAAAGCCATTCAAGGGATTCCTAGACCTTTGGGAATGAACCTTGAGACCACCTCCACCCCGGATTCTGAAATCTATCCGACAAGCCAAAGCTCAAAACCGAGATAAACATCCAACATACCGTGGCATTCAGAAAAAGGAAAGGCTAGGTTAAAAATGACTGTCATAACCCGGAAAAACCATGCCACTCACAACAAGAGAACCATACACCAACATGCAAAGCCATGCATTTCCAAACCAACTAGGAAATCACACATGAAAAAGGTTAGCTACAAGTATTCCTATTGAAGATACTTGATCCTGCGCTTCTTCCTTGATCCTTGCTTTTCCTTTGCTTGCTTTTCCTTCCTTGAGGCAAAGCTAGAGTGCTCCAAGAAAAATCTAAGTGACCAAGAGTGACAGAGAGAGAGAGAGTAATGAGAGAGCTCCAAAATTGAACTGAAAAAAGGTTTTTAACTGATTCTCAGGAGTCTTTTTATGAATGAGGCCTCTAATTTCTTCATTTTTCATTATTTTCCTTCAATTTCCTCCTCACATGCAACCTGTGATCTTTCACCTTACTTTTCTCCTTATTTCCTTTATTTCATAAATAAATGCGGCAAAAATACCTTTTTTTCCCTTTTAATGCATTTGCCTTAGCCTTTGGCAATTTTCCTTAGCCAAAACACACATCCAATGATGCCCACTAGGATATATTTGCTCGACATTCAGCTTGGAATAAGTGTCCCTTAATTGTGGCCTTATTTTGCCTTTATTAACTTTTATTACATGAAATTTTCACTAGGGCTATTATAGAACCCTCCCCCTTGGGGAACACTGTCCTCGATGTTAAACCACACCATGACCTCAACAAAACCACTAAAAAGCAAACATATTTCCCATGGAGCTTTATAACTTAGCTCGTTGTAGTATTTACAATGAAAGACCTGCTCAAAAGCAAAACATCATGACAACATGACAATATAACAACCATAATAACATGACACCCATACCGCTTATTGGAGCTTTATAACTTAGCTATTGGCGATATTTACATATAAATACATATACCAAAACATAAACATATGCCAACATGTACAAACATCAAACCAAAACTGCTTTGCCTCAACCGGCAAAGAATGAAGGATACAGGGCCTGCATCTGATATGCCATCTCCCATGTAGCTTCTTTAGGCCCAAAGTGCTTCCACTTCACTTCAACTTTCTCTATGGATTTTTTCATGAACATGAGATGTTTCCACTCCAATATGCACTGAGGCTCCGGCTGGAACTCTCCTTCTTTTGCCACATGCAATACAGACCAATCAATAACATGATCAACATCCTTTATATACTTCTTAAGCAATGACATATGGAAAACATCATGGAATTTCACTGTTGGAGGAAGTGCAAGTCGATATTCCATTGGTCCAATCCTCTCAAGGATCTCGAAAGGCCCACAATACCGTGGTGCCAACTTGGCATGTGAACTAATCCTCAAAGATATTTTCTTGGGCTTGATGCAAAATGCACATGCTCCCCAACGTGGAACTCCTTTAATACCCTGTGCTGATCCACATAACTCTTCTATCTATCTTGTGTTGCCTTTATATTCTTCTTTATAACCTGCATTTATTGCTCCATATCTGCCAACATATCTGGTCCAATAAGTACCTTATTCACTAGATCACTCCAACTTATGGGAGTGTTACAACTCCGTTCATACAATGCCTCGAAAGGACTCATCCTTAATGACTCCCGATAATAATTATTGTATGCAAACTCAACCAATGGAAGATACTCCTCCCATTTCTTTTGCTGGTGCATCACATACCTCCTCAACATGATCCAGGTGGATGTTGGTGGCCACCCAGCTATCCCACTTGGACCCCCACAACTGTCTCTTTCAGTTTTTTAGTTTCTGTAATTGTAGCACAATTTACTATTTTTAGTAGCTTTTCAGGACCTGAACTTCCGAAGTTGTTTTGAGGCCCCAAACGACGTTTTTTTTGGAAATCTGGGAGCAACATGGGTCCATGGACCGATGTTGCTCTTCCTAAAGTTGTAGTGCTCGGATAGATCTTTTTAATGAGCTATTGTATGTGTCAAACGGAGATTGGGTGCCAAAGTTACGACCCCGGGAAGTTGATGTACCAACTTACCCAAAACAGGGCCCACAATTTGGTGTTTCATCTTCTAGGGTTAGGTTTAGGGATGTTAAGGGTTTTCAATTATTTCTCAACAACAAATAGGCCTTTGAGCCTCATTGTAACATAGTTGAGAGGCATGTAGCCGCCACATCTCTTCTCAGAGATAAGCTACCATCGCCCTAGCTGGTTTATTTCCATTTCTGTTTGTAAGTATATTTCAGTATGTTACATTAATGAAATGAAGTATTATTTCCACTGCATATTTGTATTTATGGTTATCTTTGTAATCTGTTGCGTTCCTGTTTAAATCCGGATCACAACATATCCTCCAAGATCCTGTTGACCCTCTCTATCTGTCCATCTGTCTGCAGATGATAAGTTGTACTGAAGGCCAACTTTGTAACCAAGCCTGAAAATAGACCCTTCCAGAACTTGGAAGTGAACTTTGCATCCATGTCTGACACAATCTTTTTTGGAACACCATGCAATCTCATTATCTCTCTAATGAATACCTGTGCTACCTCACTTGATGAATATGTAGTCTTTACTGGAATGAAGTGAGCTACCTTGCTCAACCTGTTGACCACAACCATAATATAATCATGTTGCCTCACTTTCCTCAGAAGAGTTGTATTGAAATCCATGGAAATGACCTCCAATTTCCATTCTGAAATCGCTATAGGTTGTGATAAACCACCTGGATGCTTACATTCCACCTTGATCTGATGGAAATCTAAACATCTAGCCACAAACTCTGCCACTTCCTTCTTCATATTCAGCTAATAGTAGAACTTCTTCACCACCGTCAATGTCTTCTGATATCCTGGATGACCTGAGTATGGCTTCACATGAAACTCCCTCAAGATAAACTTCTTGTGTTCACTGCAATTCAACACATAGACCATGTCTCTAAATCTCACCAAACCATCTTTTGTGAGACAATAATATGCATCCCGATCACCTGCACCTGTACCTGTACATGTACTATGCGGTAACCTATGCATAATCTCCATGTATTTTTCATCCCGCTATCCTACCTGCAAGATACTATCCTGTAACTTTGTCCCATAAGCTCATATATTCTATATGATTTACCTGTACCTTCCTACTAAGAGCATCTGCAACCTTGTTCTCCTTCCCTTTGATGTATCTGATTTCGAAGTCGAACTCACTAACGGTAGCCAACCATCTAGCTTGCCTGGCATTTAGATTCAGATGGTCAAACAAATACCTTAACCCACTTTAATCACTCATTAATGTAAACATCCTACTCAGAAGTGTTAGACTCAGTGTTGTCAGTCCTCTGTCAGAGCCATATTCACCAAGGTTCATTTCTCGTCATTTGCAGTCATCAAATGCCAATTTGGTCAAAAAGAGTCATTTTAATTCTTGAGTCCAGGGTTTTGTCTCCAAAAGTGTGAAATAACGCTTGCAGGCCAGAGGGAGGTTCAATAAGTCTCTTACTTCAAAGAGTTTCATCATCAGTAATGCTTGAAAATGATTCTTCTCCAAAACTCTGTTTTGGAGAAGAAATCGTCAAATTTGTTTTTGTAATAAATTTGCATTTTAAAGTCTTCCATCATGGAGTACTTCGAATGCAGGCCCTGGTCATCTTGCTAGGTTTAGCAGCTCCTATCTCTGCAAAACAATCCACAGAAGAACCATCATTTCAGCTAAAGAAGGTCAGAGAAGAAAATGAAAGACAGAGTTTGTCAAAATGCCAAAGTTCTACATACTGAACAAAGTGGGTTATTACAAAGCAAAAATCAAAATTCATGGTTCAATGAGATATTGTCCACTTTTAAATTTCATTTGCACTCAATGAGATATCAAAAGCTTAAGAGAGAAGTCGAGTGTGAAGATTGGAAGAACAAAGCTGTGATATTAAAGCCGTGACTGTGTGAAGATGGCGTGCGGCGCACACAACAGGTGGCGCGACGCACTGGAGGAGCGCGGCGCACTGGGCGCTTTTACACAGTGCAAATATACACTGGCGCGGCGCACTCACCAGGCGCGACGCACTGGGTATGCTGCGCGACGCACAGGGTAGACAATCAAATTTTTTATCTTTTCTCTGCAAAAATGCAAATCACTCAGCGTTTCTAGCTCTATGTTGGTTTAAGTAATAGCTGTCTGCTGGTATATTGATAAATGCTGATCCTAAATTGGCGTGTGAACTCAGAGTCAAAGCAAGAGAATTCAGACGCAGTTCTGAAGCTTCGATGGCACAATAGATAAATAAATCTCCCATGCTTTGATGGAAGAAGGATCCTATGACTTTCGATGGGTATAACAGTGTCATGCAAAGCCTGATTTCAACACTCTGTCTTGGTAGCCTGAAATCCACGCAAATGTTGTCTCGGCATCTATGTCTCAATGCTCTATCTCTGCAGATGCTCTGTCTCCTCCGTCTCCTCCATAATGATAATAATCTCAGGACCAAAGTCGCTACATACCCCAGTCAACATCTCTTGAAAAAGTGGAACAACAGACCTCTTTTGGATGCAAGCTTGGCAATCAATCACAACGTGGCATACGCAGGCGCTGCCTAGATTTTGAGGCCTCACAAGCTCAAAGGAAAACCATGAGTAACAGTTCCTGGAAGTCTACAAGTCTAATGCCTGAAACCGATCCATTGTTAAATTCAATTCATGATTCAGAGACAAATACTTCATCATCAGTTGCTTGTGAAAAAGGTGCGACTACTGACTGCAAAGAAAATTGTTCCGTTAAAGAGAGAAATAGGTGCAAGCATTGAAAGAATTTCTCAGCCTACATCTAACGCTTTGAAAAATGGAAGAAACACCAAAAGGGAAGTCTAGCAGCATCGTAAGAACAATTTCAGACCAAATGGAAGAAGTTGCCAAGGAAGTACTAGCTCCAGCCAAAAGAAAAGCGATTGCAAGATCTACCTCGGAGCTGTTGGTGGATCAAACCACTAAAGAGGTTTTGATAACGAGAAAATCCAGTCTAGCCAGCCTAGGTAGAATTACCTCAGACAACATTGACAATGCTACCATTGCCACTACTCCAGGTGCAAGAAAGCCTCCCTTAGCTCAGAAGATGCAATCGCCCAGAGTCAGTGGACACATACCCAAGTGGAAAAGTGGTCAACTGCGGATAGAAGATGAACTGACAAATGCTTTTATTGAAGAAGTGGCTTTGAGCAGAGCTTCAAGTGCTACTAGTCATGGCCTTTCATTTTCAATAGCAGGACCGGTTGTGGCTCCAGCTGGAGACTTGGGACTCATCAATGACTTGCAAGAAGCAAGGTTGCATGCAAGCATGGCCCTAAAGAAGAAAGAAACTGAGTCCAAGGACATTGAAATAAATCTAGAAACTGAATTACCACACAGAGATCCTCCTTTTCCAATTTGTCTGAAGTTCCTCGAAGTCCAATACAAAGTAATTTTGCAAGGGAAACCCACTAGCATATTGAGGAGCTCCTGGACTGAACCGATATTCTTTGAGAAAGATATCCTACATGGTGTCAGTGGTTCCATAGCCCCTGGAGAAATGCTGGCTATGATGGGTCCTTCAGGGAGTGGAAAAACTACGCTTATTAATCTGTTAGCTGGAAGAATCCAACAGAATGTCTCCGGTAGCATCACCTACAATGACCAGCCTTACTCAAAGGCCTTGAAACGCAGGATTGGATTTGTCACGCAGGACGATGTTTTGTTCCCCCATCTCACAGTTCGGGAGACTCTGACATACACTGCTCTTTTGAGACTTCCCAGGACATTATCAAAGCATCAGAGGGAACAACGAGCTCAGGAAGTGATTCATGAACTAGGCCTTGAAAGAGGCCAGGATACGATAATAGGAGGAAGCTTTGTTAGGGGCATTTCTGGAGGTGAAAGAAAGAGAGTTTGTATTGGATGTGAAATTCTGATTGATCCTTCTTTATTATTTCTAGATGAACCTACTTCTGGTCTGGATTCCACCACAGCACTACGAATTGTTCAGATGTTGCATGATATAGCCCGGGCGGGCCGAACAGTTGTGAGCACAATTCATCAGCCTTCGAGTAGGCTGTTCCATAAATTTGATAAGCTGATACTTCTGGGAAAAGGGCATTCTGTCTACTTCGGAAAAGCATCAGATGCCATGGAGCATTTTGCATCCGTCGGTTTCTCCCCCTTTCTAGCCATGAATCCAGCTGACTTCTTGCTTGATCTGGCAAATGGCAACATTCATGATATCTCAGTTCCTGCAGAATTGGTGAATACATCTCATGCAGAGGGCGGGGATAGTCATGGTGATCAGTTTCCAGGGAGTCTATCTTCTCATGATGTGCTTGAGTATCTGGTAGAAGCCTATGAGACCAACGTTGCACCTATAGAAAAGGCAAAACTGATGGCACTGAATGAAGTAACCGAGGATTTGAAATCATCTGTATCTGCAAAACGTGAATGGAGTGCAACATGGTGGGATCAGTTCTCGATTTTGTTTGTCCGTGGTCTGAAGGAAAGGCGCCACGAATACTTGAGTTTTTTGAGAATTGCACAGGTCATCTTAAAAGCTCTTATTCTCGGTTTGCTCTGGTGGCAATCAAAGATAGATACTGCCAAAGGACTTCAAGATCAGATAGGGTTGGTATTTTTTATTGCTGTTTTTTGGGGATTCTTCCCGGTCTTTACAGCAATTTTTACTTTCCCTCAAGAACGAGCAATGCTGGCTAAGGAGCGAGCTGCTGATATGTACAGATTGAGTGCTTATTTCATGGCTCGCATCTTAAGTGATCTGCCCCTAGATCTCTTCCTCCCCATTGGATTTTTGATTATTGTTTACTTCATGGTGCACCTTCGCATGACTGTTGCAGCCTTTTTTCTCACCATGCTTACGACATTCCTCAGCATTGTTGCTTCTCAGGGTCTTGGACTGGCCATCGGT
The DNA here is from genome assembly GCA_031772625.1 of Pinus tabuliformis. Classification (NCBI taxonomy): domain Eukaryota; kingdom Viridiplantae; phylum Streptophyta; class Pinopsida; order Pinales; family Pinaceae; genus Pinus; species Pinus tabuliformis. The sequence goes on from CM062816.1 coordinate 120,355,603, forward strand.
GCTGCCTTTATGGATCTCAAGAAGGCAACAACTCTGGCTTCTATTACCATGATGGCATTTATGCTTACTGGTGGTTTCTTTGTGCAGAGAGTTCATCCGTTCATCAAATGGATCAGGGCTTCAAAAATAAATAAAACAAAGACACCTGTCAGAGGAATAGAAACAGATGGTCTAGTCTGTCTCCAGCCATGATTTCATGGAACCCACGCTGCAGTTTTTTCATTTTAATTGGTCATCGGAGAAATCAAAATGTAACGCTGCTTCAGTTACTGATTGTTGGCTGTTCATTTCTGTCAATAATGATTAAACAATCCCCACTTTGGGTCGATCCATTTCCTAATGGCAGAGATTATTTATTGTATGAAAGATCATTTGTAAAAGAGAGAGTTCTGAGTTTCTGAGAAAAAGCGTGGTAGGAAAAAATCCAGCATTACCACTGTACAGTTTTGACAGAGAAATAATTCAATGGTGCAGCTCTAATTTATAAGATTCTTGCAGTATGAGTTTTGGCATGTGTTTTTCTCTTTGTTTCATATGTATCATGTGTTGTTTTGTAGTCCATTCCTAATCGTTTCCAGCTGAATACTTTCAAGTGAGAAAGGTAGAATTCAGTCATTGCTCTGCCTTGAGGAAGTGTTCAGATTTTATGTATTTTCTTCTGCCTAGAAAGGATTCATACATTAATGCCCTTTTCAGCTTTCTTAAACAGTCTTTTCATCCCATTTAAACTCAATTCGATTGCTAAAACCTCATGCTTATCTCGCCTTATGAAATATCCTGTGCCTTTGATTAAATCTCTGCTCATGCTGTCCTTGTCCCATACAGCCCAACAACTTAGTCATTTATGAAAATACCCTCTCTTATCTATTTACTAGCCTAAAATCAGTTCCCATTGTAAGTCATCTCGGACTCTATTTATCATTTTATTGAGATTGACTGGAGAGAGCCCTCTCCTGTCCTCGTAGGGCTAGCTACGAGGCTGAGCTTGGTTTGATGTTGCCTCGAGTTTTGCCTTCTTCAGCCTAAGGCAGATTCGAGCGCTAACAAGAAGACAGTGCTTCCACATGTTCAGTGCATGTATAATCACTACTAGCTCAAGATCATGCGTCAGATAGTTCTGCTCGTGCTCATTCAGTTTTTGTGATTCATAGCACACTACTTGTCCTTCTTGCATGAGAACTCCACCAATTCCTCTCTTGCAAGCATCTTTACACCCTACAAACTCCTTATTTGGATCCACAATCTTTAGCACTGGTGCATGTGTCGACAACTCCTTAAGCTACTCAGAACTAGCCTCACATTCTTCTATCCATTCGAACTTATTACCTTTCCGTTGCAATGATGTGAGAGGATACACGATGCAGGAGAAGTTACTGATGAACCTCTTATAGTAACCTGCTAATCCCATAAATGATCTCAATCATCCACGTTCTTAGGAGCTTCCCATTCCATGATGGCCCTTATCTTTTCTCGATCCACTGCTATGCCTTCCTTGGAGACAACATGTCCCATGTAAATGTACCTTAGTCTGAAAGAAGTTGCATTTGCTAAGCTTAGCATACAACTGATGTTCTCTTAACAATCTCAACACTACTGCTAAATGCTTGGCATGTTCTTCCTCATTTTTAGAATATACCAGTATGTCATCAATGAATACAATAACAAACTTGTCTAGATAGCGATGCAACACACTATTAATCAAACACATAAATGTAGTTGGAGTATTATTCAAACTGAAAGGAACAACAACAAACTCATAATGCCCATACTTGATCCTAAACAAAATCTCGAAGATATCCTCTTCCTTGATGCGTACTTGATGGTATCTCGATCTCAAGCTGATCTTAGAGAACATTGCTTCTCCCTTCAACTGATTAAACAAATAATCTATCCTCGGCAAAGGGTATCTGTTCTTGATCGTTACTTTGTTCAGCTACCTGTAATCAATGCATAATCTAAGAGTACCATCTTTCTTCTTTATGAACAACACTGGCGCACCCCAAGGCGATACACTTGGCCTAATGTAACCCTTGTCCGACATTTCCTTAAGATGCAACTTTAACTCAACCAACACAGGTGTGCTCATCCTGTGAGGTGCTTTTGATGTTGGAGCTACCCCTGGCACCATCTCAATAGAAATTTCTACTTCCCTATGAGTTGGAAACTTTGTGATTTCCTTGAGAAATACATCATGAAACTATTGCAAAACTGGGTACTTGCTCAATACACCAACATCCTCAACCTTCTTACCCTTGTCACTAGAAATGTGTATTGCAAACATCAAACAACCTTTGCTGCAACTACGCTTAACTTGCATAGCGGTAACCATTCTCACTGATGTAGGCTTCTTCTTCCCCTGCAAAGTCCTCTTTTCCTCGCTATTGTCCGCACACTCAATGGCCTTGTGAAGCATCACCTCTGCTCTGCACCAATTATCACATTACTAGACCTGCAACAAGCATTTGAGATTGAGACAGATGCCTCCGACTATGCTATTGGTGCGATTCTTATTCAACATGGGCATCCAATGGCTTACCACAGTGAGACACTTTCAGAGACAGTTTGAAAGTATCCCACTTAGGACAAAGAAATGTATTCCATTGTGTAGGCATGCCATCAATGGAAGCATTACATTATGGGGAAGGAAATGGTCATCTACATAGACCACCGACCCCTACAGTTCATACAAACACAAGGGAAGTTGCAGAATGATTGCCATTAGAAATGGTCCACCTACCTGCAACAATTGCATTTGGATATTAAGTATAATAAGGGCAACACCAATTATGTCATTAATTGCCTCAGCCGACCACTAGTCATGGCGCCAATCATTATGATCGACTCTTGTGGGCATGAGACTTTGGGGTGGCTGCATCTTTTCAAGAGAAATACAGAATTCGACAACACATATCAGATAGTCCTAGAAAGGAAGCAAGTTCCAAATTTTCACCTTCAGGATGCACTATTATGCCACCTAAGACACATCTGTGTTCCTTCAAGTGAGCGTGCCAAGATGATTTGGGAGGCACACTATAGTTGGGTCGTTGGACATTTCAGAGTAGAGAAAACAATTACGGTATTGCAGAAGTATTTTTATTGGTCGAAACTTCGTCAGGATGTTGGGAAGTACATTAGATCCTGCACCGCCACGCCATTGCCAAACCAACCATCAAGAAGCAAGGCTTGTATACTCCTTTACCTACTCCTAGTCGGCCTTGGGAATCTATCTCCATGGATTACATGTCAGGCCTTCCTTCTACTAAGCAAGGCAATGATTACGTTTTCGTGGTCATCAACAGATTCTCCAAGATGGCCAACATGGCAGCCCACAAGAAGAGTATAACAACAGAGGCCACTGTTAATCTCTTCTTTGAGCGAGTGTGGGTACACTTTGGGATCCCACAGTCCATTGTTTCATATCAAGACAACAAATTCTTGAGTGCATTTTGGTCCAGTCTTTGGTTGATGCTGGATACAAAACTTATTAAGTCCACAACTTTCTATTCCCAAACTGATGGCCAAACAAAGGTTGTCAACAAGATTATCATACACATTCTATGCATGTACAACTTGAAGCATCCACGCACGTGGGATGAAAGTCTCCCTTATGTTCAACACATCAACAACAAATATCTCCACAACTCAATAAGCGACAACCCCTTTCAAGTAGGGTTTGGATTTTAGCCATTATGTCTAGTTGATGTGGCCATACCATTTGCAGCCACTCAGGCGGATTTGACTCAAGTCCAGTCTGAATCCAAAGGGCTAACAACTTCATTGGGTGCATTCAACACATCCTCCAGCATGTACATGATATATTGTATAGATCCAATGCTAAGTACAAGCAGCACCATGATCAACATCGAGTGCCACACAAGTTCCAAGTGGGCGACAGAGTTTGACTTATTTACAGAAGGAGCGCCTTGCTGGACCCCACCGCAAGCTTCGCCCGCTCTGATATGGACCATACACCATCACCAAGGTGATTGGTGACAATGCCTTTGAGTTTAACATCCCACCGTTCCTTGGTCTGCATCCAATGCGCAATGTAGACCGCCTTTGGCCATACTTTCCACCATTGTTGGACACATTTGACATTGCAGAATAACTCACACCAACAGAGCTCAACTCGAACTGCATGGAATAGGCCACAACTGATTAGATCATGGACACACAGATCAAGAACACTCGCCAACAAAGGATACAACTATATCGAGTTGTCAAAGCAGGCCAACTCCTTCACCAGGGCAAGTGGTTCACCAGGGACTAGATTCAACAGAAATTTCCTCACCTCATGGAGGCTCTGCACACAATGGGGAACATTGCTTCCTAAGGGGGGAGGAATGATCCAGGTGGATATTGGTGGCCACCTGCCTATTCCACCTAGACCCTCCACTCAGTTTCATATGTTTCCTTGTTTATTTCAGCATTTACTATTTTTAGTAGTTTTTTCGGGTCGTGAACTTTTTGAGCAGTTTCGACCCCCTAAACGACATTTTTTTGAGGTCTGCTACAAGCCCATGGCCATAGGAAAGGGCTTGCCATGAAACCTGTAGTACTGGGAGAGACCTTTATAACAAGGTATCGTACACACCAAACAAAGATAATATGACCAAGTTACGACCCGGGAAGTTGACTGCCCAACTAACCCCAATGGGGGCCTACAAACTCTTGGTGTTACATCTCCTGGGGTTAGGGTTTTGGTTGTTTAGGGATTTCTCATGTTTTTCAATAATAAATAGGCCCTTGAGCCTCATTGTAACATAGTTCAGTTGGCATGTATCCACCACATCTCTTCTCAGAGATAAGCTACCATCGCCTTGAGCTATCTTATTTCCATTTTGTTTGTAAGCATAGTTCAATATTTTTCTATTAATGAAATGAAGTGTTTTTCTGCTGCATCCTTGTATTTATGATTATATTTGTAATTTGTTTCATTCATGTTTAAGTTTGGGTCACCAACACTGCAATGGTTCCCTACCATCGCCTCTAGCTTGCTGCTCTCCACGTCCTCTCTCAGTTGTATTGAATCTCTTGTAAAAAACTACATTTTATTTCTCACTTGCATCTTGAGGTATTTATCTATTTGGTGGCCATTTTCCTTTAGCTTTCTCATTTCTTTTCAAGTCATGCTCAGGCTCAACTTTGCACTTCGACTGCTCATAACAATGCTTCAACTTTCGGATGGCCTTCTCTAACGATCTAGGATCATCGAACTCAATTCAGTCTCCGTATGCAACTGGAAGTCCACTGATGAATCTCTGAACCTTGGCCTTCTCCTCCTTGAGGTAAGGCACATATCTCAACAACTCCAAAAATCTGCTAGTATACTCATCATCTGTCATAGAACCCATCTGCAACTCATAAAACTCCTTAACTCTATCATCATAGTACCTCTCAGACAAGTACTTCTTCTTGAAGAGCCTTTCAAATGCATGCCAAGTCAAATATTCCTCATGTATACCTTTGACATTCTTCACATCTTCCCACCAAATATCCGCTTTACCTTTGAGACTGAAAGTGGCTATCTTTGCTTTCATGTTTTCTGAATAATCATGCAACCAGAAGAATTCTTCATACCAAGCAACCATGCCTGTACATCCTGCGATTTGTTCATATCTCCATCAAAGATAGGTGGCTTCGCCTTCTTAAACTCATATGGAAATTATCCCTTATCACTCCTCCTATAAGGATGATAACGATGGCGATCATGATGCCTGTCAGAACTAGAACTATAATAGTACTTGTGTCGATCACCTGTCCTATCTGGAGTGTCTAACAACCTGCCATCTCTGATCATGTTAGATATATCTGACCTGTGTCTACTAGGATACTTACTACCATATGCCCCATTAGTTATGTCCTTATTTCCATGGCTGATCCGAATTGGTCCCTGTCACTACAAATTTGACAAACTCTGAAGTAGTATCACATTCACCTCTGCTTGTTTCTCTTGTGCATGCATGATTTTGTCATTGTCTGCTTTGCAACTCCTTATTTCTTCCTTCAGGGTTCTCAATGTGTCTGTTAAGTTAGAAGAGTGCCCCACACCATGCTACCCATATGATGCATAGGGAGATTCTATGTAGTCTACCACCTTGCTAGCCATTTGATCTCTTTCCTGCAAGGCATACTATGTCAGCTAAACCAAATCACAATAAACCAACGTACCTTAGCATAATTCGGGGAGGATACCTTGTCTGCAAGATCATCAAATCAATGTGATACATATAACAACATATAGAGATATATCAAATAAGTGTATCAATGCATAAACATCATTCTAGCTAGGGTCTAGTCACCAATGCAAGGCCATATCAACAATGCATTTTATGACCTCATTCATGACAACGACCATTACTCCATTATACGCATTGCCACATGCAACTATCAACATGTATAAGCAGTGCCTAATCAACTACACATACTTATGAACACATGTAGTCGATCATAAGCGACTAATTCTTGTAATCAACCTACAAGACTGATACATGTAATCAAAACCTTCAAGAATGCACCTGTCATACAAGGATGTAGTCAAGCGACATATAATCAACATGTAATCAACATATAACCATATGTAACCAGTCATATAATTCTGATGATGCATCTCACTGTTGGAAATAATACTGAGAGGGGGGGTGAATCAGTATTATCTAACAATTTTAATAAATCTTCCTTATTTGATCTTTGAATTATTTTTGCATGTCAGTACCATAAAATAATGAGCATGAACAAAGAAAAACAGATAGTCACACAAAAGAACACAAGATGTAAGGTGGAAACCCAATGTGGGTGAAAACCACCTGCTGCAATATGTCTCTATCTTCTTTCAAATTAGAAACTCCTTTTACAATGATTTTGTACTGGTGCAGTCCTTTACCAGTACGCAGGCTGCAACCTGCAGAGAGCTACAACTCTCTCTCGTTTTCCAGTCTTCTCCTGGAAGGGAGCTACAACCCCCTACTTCTTTTCATAAAGCATCAAATGATCATCAAGTACATAACACTTACAGTCCACTACAGTTATCAGATCAGTAATAACAGAACTAACCCAGAACACCTTATCAACAGAGAAATTCAATCAACAGTACATCTTAAGATAAAGACGCAATTTTCCCTTCTGTGGCCTGCGTCGAGACACAGTTCACCTTCTGCTCTCCTGCGTCCACCAGCAGAGACCCTTCTGTTGCGCTGCGTGCCCACGCACTGTTCCTTCAACTGCTCTGCGTCCTGTTGCTGCAGGGACGCACCCCAAAACACTATCGCGCCGCGTCCTTTTACTGCAGGGACGCACCTGAACCTTATTCTGCTCTGCGTCCCCACGCAGTTCGCCTGTTACTGCACTGCGTCACGGACGCACCTGAATCTCACTCTGCCCTGCGTCCCCACGCAGGTCTCCTCCTACTGTACTGCGTCCCGACGCACTTTCCTTTCACTGTACCTGCGTACCTTCGGGTATGAATGATTTCAAGACTTTAAGAGTAACCCAAACAGTCAGATCTATAGATCTGATCATGCGCCAAAGAGATCTCAGTCCTTCACAGATTCGCCTTCTTTTGATCTAGACCAGATCTAGCCCTCATAAGATATTCGACCAAAGACATACACAAACCAAATGATCTCCTTTGCTTTATATAGGCAAGCTCCTCCTCAAATCATGGAACAATACCACGAGCCGACACCATAATAACACAATACCGTCGGCTAGATACCAAGAGTAAAACACAAGAAACCCCCACGTGTGCTTTTCTCTGCCTTAAAATGTGTGCACTGGGTGGACGCACCTCCTGAACGGCTGGCCTGCGTCTCTGGACGCGGCTTATGCATGGTGTACCTGCGGGTACGCATCTTCTGAACTGATTTCCTGCGTCCTTCTTTATTTTCAATAAAGAGAGAGCCTTGCCATGGGAGTTGCCATCAAGTACAACATCTGTAACATATATAGCCATTCCTGAAACATAATGCCAACAATATCCCCCTTTGGACTTGATGGCAACCTCACAAACTTTGCTTCATTCTCCCCCTTTGACATCAAGGGCAAAGGGTATGCTCCCCCTAAGATCATGCTCCCCCTGAACCAGATCTGCAACAAAGAACCATAATCCTCCATGAAAGAGATAGAGACATATTGCAGCTATTTCCAAGATCTCCTTCTGACCATCCTCCATAATGCCAACAATGCATTGTATGCTCCCCCTGAACCTGTACCATCAATCAGAAAAGATTCAACAATAAGATGATGCATCAACAACCCCCAGCTTTTGCCTGAGGTATTCAAAAGTGTCCCTGGGCAATGGTTTGGTGAGAATATCAGCAACTTGTTCCTTAGAAGGAACATACTCCAACTTGACCTTCTGTTCAAGCACTTGTTCCCGGAGAAAATGATACTTGATTGGTATGTGCTTGGTTTTTGAATGCATAACTGGATTCTTTGAGATGCTGATTGCACTTGTGTTATCACATAAGATGGGGATAGGTGGTGTACAAGTGATTTGAAAATCCTGCAAAGTCTGCATCATCCAAAGGAGTTGGGTGCAACAAGATGCAGCAGCAACATATTCCGCTTCAGCTGTAGACAAGGCAATCGAACTTTGTTTCTTGCTGAACCAAGATACCAGTCTGGAACCCATAAAGAATGCACCACCACTTGTGATTTTCCTGTCATCCACGCTTCCGGCCCAATCTGCATCTGTATAAGCATGAAGTGTAAGATCTATATCTCTAGGATACCATAAGCCATAATTTTGAGTCCCTTGAAGATATTTGAAAATTCTCTTCACTGCCTGAAGATGAGTCTCCTTCGGATTTGCCTGAAATCTTCCAACTATTCCAACTGCATGCATGATGTCCGGTCGGGTACCTGTCAAATAAAGTAAACTTCCAATCATAGATCTGTAGGTTGGTTGATGTACTGCTGCAGATTCATCATTTGCACTGAGACTACATCCTGTGACCATGGGTGTACATACTGGTTTTGCATCTTCCATGCCATATTTCTTCAAAATCTGTTTGAGATAAAAAGATTCCTCCTTCCTTTTGTTGGATTTGCAAACCAAGGAAATATGTCAGTTCTCCTAGTAAGGACATTTCAAATTCTTTCTGCATGACCGAGGCAAAGCTTTGACTCATAGCTTCTTCATTGCTGCCAAAAATAATGTCATCTACATACACAACAAGTATTAGCAATTTGTCATTTTCAACTTTTATATAAAGATTGCTATCTGCTGAACCTTTTGAAAAACCTTGTTGATGAAGATATTTGTCCAAGCGGTAGTACCAAGCCCTTGGAGCTTGTTTGAGACCATAGAGGGCCTTTTTCAATCTGCATACAAGGTTTGGATCATTTCCAAGAATGAACCCATCTGGCTGTTCAATGTATACTTCTTCTTCCAAGTCTCCATTCAGAAAGGCTGATTTCACGTCCATTTGAAATACTTTGAAGTTTTGAAAACTTGAGAGAGCAAGAAACATTCGGATGGCCTCAAGTCTTGCAACAGGAGCAAAGGTTTCTTCAAAGTCTATTCCTTCTTGCTGCGCATACCCTTTACAAACAAGTCTGGCTTTGTTTCTAATTACTTCTCCATTTTCATTCAATTTGTTTTTGAAGACCCATTTTGTGCCGATAACATTCTTATCTTTTGGTCTAGGAACCAGCTCCCAAGTGTTGTTCTTTTCGATCTTCTCAAGTTCTTCATCCATTGCTTTCACCCAACATTCATCTTTGCATGCCTCTTTCACATTTTGTGGTTCAGTTGAGGAGAGTAATGCTAAATAGCTTGAAGCTTCTGCAACTGTTCTTCGAGTTTGTACACCTGCTTCTTTCTGTCCCATAATCTGAGATTCTGGATGGTTCTTCTGAACATATCTGGATGGAGTTTTTTCTTCTATTCTTGTTTGCTCCTCTGGTTCTTCTTGAGGTTCTTCTTGAGATTCTTCTTCTTCATCATTCTGTCTTTGAGGGTAGCCTTCATCTTCTTCGATGTCTTCACGATGTACTTGCCTAGGAATGTATCCCTTCTCATCAACTACTACATCAATGCTGTCAACAATTCTGCCAAGTCTTTTATTGTAGCATTTGTATGCTTTGCTATATGGAGAATAACCAAGAAGAATGCCTTCATCTGCTCTAGGTTCAAGTTTGCCAAGCTGCTCATCAGTATTCTTGATATAGCATTTGCTCCCAAAGATTTTGAAGTGCTTTACCGAAGGAGTCCTACCATTCCAAAGCTCATGAGGAGTTTGAGTGCTGTTCACCCGGACATTCGTTTTGTTGAGAATAACAACCGCAGCATGTGCAGCTTCACCCCAGAAAGTAGCGGGAGTTCCTGATTCATCAAGCATAGCACGAGCCATTTGTTGGATTGTTCTGTTCATTCTTTCCACAACTCCATTTTGCTGGGGAGTTCTTGCTGTAGAGAATTCTCTTCTTATCCCATGTTCTTCACAGAAATCGAAAAATTTATTTGAAGTAAATTCCCCACCTCTGTCGGATCTGAGGCACTTAATTTTGTGACCTGATTCATTTTCCACCAAGGCTTTGAAGGATTTGAATTTTTCGAATGCTTCATCTTTGTGCTTCATAAGTCCTAACCAGACAAACCTGGAGAAATCGTCAATGAATAATATCAAGTATTCTTCTCCTCGAGGTGTTCTTTTTCTGAAGGGACCGCATGTATCTGTATGTACTAGCTCAAGAGGCATGCTAGCTGATCCTTCTTTCTCTGGAAAGTTAGTTCTGGTTTGTTTTCCAAACTGACATGATTTGCATATGGTGTTGTCAGGAATTTTGATATCTGGAAGATCGCGAACTGCCTGATATTTGCATGCTTTCCTTATTTGTGAGAAGCTTAGATGTCCCAACCTTCGATGCCATAACCAGTGCTCTTCATCCTTGCTCAGATAGCATTGTTGTTGTCCTTCTTCAAATATGTACAGATTATTTGGAGTTCTTTTGCCTTTGAGCACTGTTTTACCTGTATCAAGATCACGAACAAGACATCCATTCGATCTGAATATAACCTCGGTTCTTTGATCACACATCTGGCTGACACTTAGAAGATTATGCTTCAATCCATCAACATACAAAACATTTCCAGCCTTGACCTTTTCTTTTAACTGAGCAATGCCTTTTCCTTTTATAGTTGCAGGAGTATCATTTCCAAAAGATACTTTCTTTCCCTTTTCTAGAGCAGAATAAGATTCAAGTTTTTCTTTATCACCTGTCATATGCTTTGAACATCCAGCGTCAATGTACCATAGATTTTCCTGTCCCTCTGCATAAAATGCTATCCCACATCTTTCTGTTTGAGGTTCCTTTATTCTCCATGTTTTGGTGCTTGAGGCTTGTTCCTTTTTCTGCTGAAACCTGCTCCTGCATTCAGATTCTTCATGACCAAAGTTATTGCAAATAGAACATTCGACTTCATTTTCAAGAACCGAAAAGTTGTTATAGGTCCTTTTTGTAATCCCTGTCATACTTCTTTGTTTTTGAGCTTCCCTAGTCATGATTGTTTTATATGCAACACATTGAGCTGCTTTGTGACCAAAGTTATGACAAGAAAAGCATTGTCCATTGAAGAAACTTCTGCAGTTATCGAATCTACCAGCCAACTGATTGTAATTTCTATTTTCATCTATTCTTGAACCAAATTGAGAAGATTTTACCTGTGGCTGGTTCACCCTTAAGATGGATTGCCCCTGATAGTTTCTGTTTGTAATTCGTCCCTGCTTTACCTGATGATCTTCATTGTTCTTTTGCTCATTTCTTCTTGCTGCATCAAGATAACTCTTTGAGGTGGATGCTTGAGAGGTTTCTCCATTGTAGCCCAGACCTGTCTTGTTTAGAGGAGACCGCTGCACATTGATAATCTTATCCAAAGTTTCAGATCCTTTGACAAACTTAAGATTAATAGCTTTTGTTTTCTCAATCTCTTTTCTAAGACCAACAATTTCTCCTTCTAGTTTTTCAAGATGTTTTTCCTTTTCATCAATTTGAAATTGTAGAGTATCAATGATCACATTCTTTTCTTCTATACATCTCTTGAGTCTAGTAATTTCATCATAAAGGTTATCCACATCTATAGCATCCATATAATCATCATCTTCAAATGCCATTAACAACTTATATTCATTACCTCGTTCATCTTCATCACTGTTCGATAGACCATCACTATCTTCATGGGTGTAGTAGCTTTTCTTATTTGCACTTTGTTTCTTGTTTCATCTAACAGGTTCCTTTCCTTTATCCTTATAAGGACATTTTGCAGCATAATGACCTACTCTTCCACAAGCAAAGCATTTAAAAGGTAACTTACCTCTGAACCTTCCAAAACCTCTTTGAAGTTTTCTGACAAAATTTGATTCTTCTTCCTCTTCTTCTGGGACGTGGCTTGCTTCATAATAATCTTCTTTACCTGATGCCTTGAAAGCAGCTTCTCTTCTGTCTGATGGACCTCCCTTTCTCATTTCATAAGCAGTTAGAATTCCATGTAGCTGAGACATAGTGAGAATTCGTAGATTTTCCTTTTCTTCTATAGCAGATACTTTAGATTCAAACTTGGGAGACAATGATCTTAGAACCTTTTCAACCACTATAGCCTCTCTTATTTCTTCACCCAAATTTTTCATACAATTAACAATCTCATCTACCCGAAGAAAATAGTTAGCCACACTTTCATCATTATACATCTTGAGAGTCTCATACTGAATCCTGAGAGTTTGAAGTTTAGCACGCTTTACCTGTTCATCTCCTTCATAGCTTGTGACAATTTTGTCCCATATTTCTTTTGCGGATTTGTAGTGCATTACCTTCATGAATTCCGTTTGGGATATACATCCTAACAGAGTACTGACTGCTTTTGCATTTGTTTCATACTTCTTTTTCTCAGCTGGATCTGTAGGAGTAGCTGAAGGAAAAGCATAGCCTGTTTCTACAATGTCCCAAACTTCTGTACCAAGAGATTGAAGATATGCAGTAACTCTTACCTTCCAATAATTGAAGTTTGTCCCATCAAAAACCGGTGGCCTGATTGATGCTTCTCTCTCGTAGTTGCTCATGATGAACAATCTACCTTCAAGCGATCAAGCTTCTCTGAAGGACCTGCTCTGATACCAATTGTTGGAAATAATACTGAGAGGGGGGGTGAATCAGTATTATCTAACAATTTTAATAAATCTTCCTTATTTGATCTTTGAATTATTTTTGCATGTCAGTACCATAAAATAATGAGCATGAACAAAGAAAAACAGATAGTCACACAAAGAACACAAGATGTAAGGTGGAAACCCAATGTGGGTGAAAACCACCTGCTGCAATATGTCTCTATCTTCTTTCAAATTAGAAACTCCTTTTACAATGATTTTGTACTGGTGCAGTCCTTTACCAGTACGCAGGCTGCAACCTGCAGAGAGCTACAACTCTCTCTCGTTTTCCAGTCTTCTCCTGGAAGGGAGCTACAACCCCCTACTTCTTTTCATAAAGCATCAAATGATCATCAAGTGCATAACAGTTACAGTCCACTACAGTTATCAGATCAGTAATAACAGAACTAACCCAGAACACCTTATCAACAGAGAAATTCAATCAACAGTACATCTTAAGATAAAGACGCAATTTTCCCTTCTGTGGCCTGCGTCGAGACACAGTTCACCTTCTGCTCTCCTGCGTCCACCAGCAGAGACCCTTCTGCTGCGCTGCGTGCCCACGCACTGTTCCTTCAACTGCTCTGCGTCCTGTTGCTGCAGGGACGCACCCCAAAACACTATCGCGCCGCGTCCTTTTACTGCAGGGACGCACCTGAACCTTATTCTGCTCTGCGTCCCCACGCAGTTCGCCTGTTACTGCACTGCGTCCCGGATGCACCTGAATCTCACTCTGCCCTGCGTCCCCACGCAGGTATCCTCCTACTGTACTGCGTCCCGGCGCACTTTCCTTCCACTGTACCTGCGTACCTTCGGGTATGAATGATTTCAAGACTTTAAGAGTAACCCAAACAGTCAGATCTACAGATCTGATCATGCGCCAAAGAGATCTCAGTCCTTCACAGATTCGCCTTCTTTTGATCTAGACCAGATCTAGCCCTCATAAGATATTCAACCAAAGACATACACAAACCAAATGATCTCCTTTGCTTTATATAGGCAAGCTCCTCCTCAAATCATGGAACAATACCACGAGCCGACACCATAATAACACAATACCGTCGGCTAGATACCAAGAGTAAAACACAAGAAACCCCCACGTGTGCTTTTCTCTGCCTTAAAATGTGTGCACTGGGTGGACGCACCTCCTGAATGGCTGGCCTGCGTCTCTGGACGCGGCTTATGCATGGTGTACCTGCGGGTACGCATCTTCTGAACTGATTTCCTGCGTCCTTCTTTATTTTCAATAAAGAGAGAGCCTTGCCATGGGAGTTGCCATCAAGTACAACATCTGTAACATATATAGCCATTCCTGAAACATAATGCCAACAATCTCCCCCTTTGGACTTGATGGCAACCTCACAAACTTTGCTTCATTCTCCCCCTTTGACATCAAGGGCAAAGGGTATGCTCCCCCTAAGATCATGCTCCCCCTGAACCAGATCTGCAACAAAGAACCATAATCCTCCATGAAAGAGATAGAGACATATTGCAGCTATTTCCAAGATCTCCTTCTGACCATCCCCCATAATGCCAACAATGCATTATATGCTCCCCCTGAACCTGTACCATCAATCAGAAAAGATTCAACAATAAGATGATGCATCAACAACCCCCAGCTTTTGCCTGAGGTATTCAAAAGTGTCCCTGGGCAATGGTTTGGTGAGAATATCAGCAACTTGTTCCTTAGAAGGAACATACTCCAACTTGACCTTCTGTTCAAGCACTTGTTCCCGGAGAAAATGATACTTGATTGGTATGTGCTTGGTTTTTGAATGCATAACTGGATTCTTTGAGATGCTGATTGCACTTGTGTTATCACATAAGATGGGGATAGGTGGTGTACAAGTGATTTGAAAATCCTGCAAAGTCTGCATCATCCAAAGGAGTTGGGTGCAACAAGATGCAGCAGCAACATATTCCGCTTCAGCTGTAGACAAGGCAATCGAACTCTGTTTCTTGCTGAACCAAGATACCAGTCTGGAACCCATAAAGAACGCACCACCACTTGTGCTTTTCCTGTCATCCACGCTTCCGGCCCAATCTGCATCTGTATAAGCATGAAGTGTAAGATCTGTATCTCTAGGATACCATAAGCCATAATTTTGAGTCCCTTGAAGATATTTGAAAATTCTCTTCACTGCCTGAAGATGAGTCTCCTTCGGATTTGCCTGAAATCTTCCAACTATTCCAACTGCATGCATGATGTCCGGTCGGGTACCTGTCAAATAAAGTAAACTTCCAATCATAGATCTGTAGGTTGGTTGATGTACTGCTGCAGATTCATCATTTGCACTGAGACTACATCCTGTGACCATGGGTGTACATACTGGTTTTGCATCTTCCATGCCATATTTCTTCAAAATCTGTTTGAGATAAAAAGATTCCTCCTTCCTTTTGTTGGATTTGCAAACCAAGGAAATATGTCAGTTCTCCTAGCAAGGACATTTCAAATTCTTTCTGCATGACCGAGGCAAAGCTTTGACTCATAGCTTCTTCATTGCTGCCAAAAATAATGTCATCTACATACACAACAAGTATTAGCAATTTGTCATTTTCAACTTTTATATAAAGATTGCTATCTGCTGAACCTTTTGAAAAACCTTGTTGATGAAGATATTTGTCCAAACGGTAGTACCAAGCCCTTGGAGCTTGTTTGAGACCATAGAGAGCCTTTTTCAATCTGCATACAAGATTTGGATCATTTCCAAGAATGAACCCATCTGGCTGTTCAATGTATACTTCTTCTTCCAAGTCTCCATTCAGAAAGGCTGATTTCACGTCCATTTGAAATACTTTGAAGTTTTGAAAACTTGAGAGAGCAAGGAACATTCGGATGGCCTCAAGTCTTGCAACAGGAGCAAAGGTTTCTTCAAAGTCTATTCCTTCTTGCTGCGCATACCCTTTACAAACAAGTCTGGCTTTGTTTCTAATTACTTCTCCATTTTCATTCAATTTGTTTTTGAAGACCCATTTTGTTCCGATAACATTCTTATCTTTTGGTCTAGGAACCAGCTCCCAAGTGTTGTTCTTTTCGATCTTCTCAAGTTCTTCATCCATTGCTTTCACCCAACATTCATCTTTGCATGCCTCTTTCACATTTTGTGGTTCAGTAGAGGAGAGTAATGCCAAATAGCTTGAAGCTTCTGCAACTGTTCTTCTTGTTTGTACACCTGCTTCTTTCTGCCCCATAATCTGAGATTCTGGATGGTTCTTCTGAACATATCTGGATGGAGTTTTTTCTTCTATTCTTGTTTGCTCCTCTGGTTCTTCTTGAGGTTCTTCTTGAGATTCTTCTTCTTCATCATTCTGTCTTTGAGGGTAGCCTTCATCTTCTTCGATGTCTTCATGATGTACTTGCCTAGGAATGTATCCCTTCTCATCAACCACTACATCAATGCTGTCAACAATTCTGCCAAGTCTTTTATTGTAGCATTTGTATGCTTTGCTATATGGAGAGTAACCAAGAAGAATGCCTTCATCTGCTCTAGGTTCAAGTTTGCCAAGCTGCTCATCAGTATTCTTGATATAGCATTTGCTCCCAAAGATTTTGAAGTGCTTTACCGAAGGAGTCCTACCACTCCAAAGCTCATGAGGAGTTTGAGTGCTGTTCACCCGGACATTTGTTTTGTTGAGAATAACAACCGCAGCATGTGCAGCTTCACCCCAGAAAGTTGCGGGAGTTCCTGATTCATCAAGCATAGCACGAGCCATTTGTTGGATTGTTCTGTTCATTCTTTCCACAACTCCATTTTGCTGAGGAGTTCTTGCTGTAGAGAATTCTCTTCTTATCCCATGTTCTTCACAGAAATCGAAAAATTCATTTGAAGTAAATTCCCCACCTCTGTCGGATCTGAGGCACTTAATTTTGTGACCTGATTCATTTTCAACCAAGGCTTTGAAGGATTTGAATTTTTCGAATGCTTCATCTTTGTGCTTCATAAGTCCTAACCAGACAAACCTGGAGAAATCGTCAATGAATAATATCAAGTATTCTTCTCCTCGAGGTGTTCTTTTTCTGAAGGGACCGCATGTATCTGTATGTACTAGCTCAAGAGGCATGCTAGCTGATCCTTCTTTCTCTGGAAAGTTAGTTCTGGTTTGTTTTCCAAACTGACATGATTTGCATATGGTGTTGTCAGGAATTTTGATATCTGGAAGATCGCGAACTGCCTGATATTTGCATGCTTTCCTTATTTGTGAGAAGCTTAGATGTCCCAACCTTCGATGCCATAACCAGTGCTCTTCATCCTTGCTCAGATAGCATTGTTGTTGTCCTTCTTCAAATATGTACAGATTATTTGGAGTTCTTTTGCCTTTGAGCACTGTTTTACCTGTATCAAGATCACGAACAAGACATCCATTCGATCTGAATATAACCTCGGTTCTTTGATCACACATCTGGCTGACACTTAGAAGATTATGCTTCAATCCATCAACATACAAAACATTTCCAGCCTTGACCTTTTCTTTTAACTGAGCAATGCCTTTTCCTTTTATAGTTGCAGGAGTATCATTTCCAAAAGAGACTTTCTTTCCCTTTTCTAGAGCAGAATAAGATTCAAGTTTTTCTTTATCACCTGTCATATGCTTCGAACATCCACTGTCAATGTACCATAGATTTTCCTGTCCCTCTGCATAAAATGCTATCCCACATCTTTCTGTTTGAGGTTCCTTTATTCTCCATGTTTTGGTGCTTGAGGCTTGTTCCTTTTTCTGCTGAAACCTGCTCCTGCATTCAGAGTCTTCATGACCAAAGTTATTGCAAATAGAACATTCAACTTCATTTTCAAGAACCGAAAAGTTGTTATAGGTCCTTTTTGTAATCCCTGTCATACTTCTTTGTTTTTGAGCTTCCCTAGTCATGATTGTTTTATATGCAACACATTGAGCTGCTTTGTGACCAAAGTTATGGCAAGAAAAGCATTGTCCATTGAAGAAACTTCTGCGGTTATCGAATCTACCAGCCAACTGATTGTAATTTCTATTTTCATCTATTCTTGAACCAAATTGAGAAGATTTTACCTGTGGCTGGTTCACCCTTAAGATGGATTGCCCCTGATAGTTTCTGTTTGTAATTCGTCCCTGCTTTACCTGATGATCTTCATTGTTCTTTTGCTCATTTCTTCTTGCTGCATCAAGATAACTTTTTGAGGTGGATGCTTGAGAGGTTTCTCCATTATAGCCCAGACCTGTCTTGTTTAGAGGAGACCGCTGCACATTGATAATCTCATCCAAAGTTTCAGATCCTTTGACAAACTTAAGATTAATAGCTTTTGTTTTCTCAATCTCTTTTCTAAGACCAACAATTTCACCTTCT
This sequence comes from Pinus tabuliformis, assembly GCA_031772625.1. NCBI lineage: Eukaryota > Viridiplantae > Streptophyta > Pinopsida > Pinales > Pinaceae > Pinus > Pinus tabuliformis. The sequence continues at coordinate 120,374,065 of CM062816.1, forward strand.
AGTTTTTCAAGATGTTTTTCCTTTTCATCAATTTGAAATTGTAGAGTATCAATGATCACATTCTTTTCTTCTATACATCTCTTGAGTCTAGTAATTTCATCATAAAGGTTATCCACATCTATAGCATCCATATAATCATCATCTTCAAATGCCATTAACAACTTATATTCATTACCTTGTTCATCTTCATCACTGTTTGATAGACCATCACTATCTTCATGGGTGTAGTAGCTTTTCTTATTTGCACTTTGTTTCTTGTTCCATCTAGCAGGTTCCTTTCCTTTATCCTTATAAGGACATTTTGCAGCATAATGACCTACTCTTCCACAAGCAAAGCATTTAAAAGGTAACTTACCTCTGAACCTTCCAGAACCCCTTTGAAGATTTCTGACAAAATTTGATTCTTCTTCCTCTTCTTCTGGGACGTGGCTTGCTTCATAATAATCTTCTTTGCCTGATGCCTTGAAAGCAGCTTCTCTTCTGTCTGATGGACCTCCCTTTCTCATTTCATAAGCAGTTAGAATTCCATGTAGCTGAGACATAGTGAGAATTCGTAGATTTTCCTTTTCTTCTATTGCAGATACTTTAGATTCAAACTTGGGGGACAATGATCTTAGAACCTTTTCAACCACTATAGCCTCTTTATTTCTTCACCCAAATTTTTCATACAATTAACAATCTCATCTACCCGAAGAAAATAGTTAGCCACACTTTCATCATTATACATCTTGAGAGTCTCATACTGAATCCTGAGAGTTTGAAGTTTAGCACGCTTTACCTGTTCATCTCCTTCATAGCTTGTGACAATTTTGTCCCATATTTCTTTTGCGGATTTGTAGTGCATTACCTTCATGAATTCCGTTTGGGATATACATCCTAATAGAGTACTGACTGCTTTTGCATTTGTTTCATACTTCTTTTTCTCAGCTGGATCTGTAGGAGTAGCTGAAGGAAAAGCATAGCCTGTTTCTACAATGTCCCAAACTTCTGTACCAAGAGATTGAAGATATGCAGTAACTCTTACCTTCCAATAATTGAAGTTTGTCCCATCAAAAACCGGTGGCCTGATTGATGCTTCTCTCTCGTAGTTGCTCATGATGAACGATCTACCTTCAAGCGATCAAGCTTCTCTGAAGGACCTGCTCTGATACCAATTGTTGGAAATAATACTGAGAGGGGGGGTGAATCAGTATTATCTAACAATTTTAATAAATCTTCCTTATTTGATCTTTGAATTATTTTTGCATGTCAGTACCATAAAATAATGAGCATGAACAAAGAAAAACAGATAGTCACACCAAAGAACACAAGATGTAAGGTGGAAACCCAATGTGGGTGAAAACCACCTGCTGCAATATGTCTCTATCTTCTTTCAAATTAGAAACTCCTTTTACAATGATTTTGTACTGGTGCAGTCCTTTACCAGTACGCAGGCTGCAACCTGCAGAGAGCTACAACTCTCTCTCGTTTTCCAGTCTTCTCCTGGAAGGGAGCTACAACCCCCTACTTCTTTTCATAAAGCATCAAATGATCATCAAGTACATAACAGTTACAGTCCACTACAGTTATCAGATCAGTAATAACAGAACTAACCCAGAACACCTTATCAACAGAGAAATTCAATCAACAGAACATCTTAAGACAGAGACGCAATTTTCCCTTCTGTGGCCTGCGTCGAGACGCAGTTCACCTTCTGCTCTCCTGCGTCCACCCGCAGAGATCCTTCTGCTGCGCTGCGTGCCCACGCACTGTTCCTTCAACTGCTCTGCGTCCTGTTGCTGCAGGGACGCACCCCAAAACACTATCGCGCCGCGTCCTTTTACTGCAGGGACGCACCTGAACCTTATTCTGCTCTGCGTCCCCACGCAGTTCGCCTGTTACTGCACTGCGTCCCGGACGCACCTGAATCTCACTCTGCCCTGCGTCCCCACGCAGGTCTCCTCCTACTGTACTGCGTCCCGACGCACTTTCCTTTCACTGTACCTGCGTACCTTCGGGTATGAATGATTTCAAGACTTTAAGAGTAACCCAAACAGTCAGATCTACAGATCTGATCATGCGCCAAAGAGATCTCAGTCCTTCACAGATTCGCCTTCTTTTGATCTAGACCAGATCTAGCCCTCATAAGATATTCAACCAAAGACATACACAAACCAAATGATCTCCTTTGCTTTATATAGGCAAGCTCCTCCTCAAATCATGGAACAATACCACGAGCCGACACCATAATAACACAATACCGTCGGCTAGATACCAAGAGTAAAACACAAGAAACCCCCACGTGTGCTTTTCTCTGCCTTAAAATGTGTGCACTGGGTGGACGCACCTCCTGAACGGCTGGCCTGCGTCTCTGGACGCGGCTTCTGCATGGTGTACCTGCGGGTACGCATCTTCTGAACTGATTTCCTGCGTCCTTCTTTATTTTCAATAAAAAGAGAGCCTTGCCATGGGAGTTGCCATCAAGTACAACATCTGTAACATATATAGCCATTCCTGAAACATAATGCCAACAATCTCCCCCTTTGGACTTGATGGCAACCTCACAAACTTTGCTTCATTCTCCCCCTTTGACATCAAGGGCAAAGGGTATGCTCCCCCTAAGATCATGCTCCCCCTGAACCAGATCTGCAACAAAGAACCATAATCCTCCATGAAAGAGATAGAGACATATTGCAGCTATTTCCAAGATCTCCTTCTGACCATCCTCCATAATGCCAACAATGCATTGTATGCTCCCCCTGAACCTGTACCATCAATCAGAAAAGATTCAACAATAAGATGATGCATCAACAACCCCCAGCTTTTGCCTGAGGTATTCAAAAGTGTCCCTGGGCAATGGTTTGGTGAGAATATCAGCAACTTGTTCCTTAGAAGGAACATACTCCAACTTGACCTTCTGTTCAAGCACTTGTTCCCGGAGAAAATGATACTTGATTGGTATGTGCTTGGTTTTTGAATGCATAACTAGATTCTTTGAGATGCTGATTGCACTTGTGTTATCACATAAGATGGGGATAGGTGGTGTACAAGTGATTTGAAAATCCTGCAAAGTCTGCATCATCCAAAGGAGTTGGGTGCAACAAGATGCAGCAGCAACATATTCCGCTTCAGCTGTAGACAAGGCAATCGAACTTTGTTTCTTGCTGAACCAAGATACCAGTCTGGAACCCATAAAGAATGCACCACCACTTGTGATTTTCCTGTCATCCACGCTTCCGGCCCAATCTGCATCTGTATAAGCATGAAGTGTAAGATCTGTATCTCTAGGATACCATAAGCCATAATTTTGAGTCCCTTGAAGATATTTGAAAATTCTCTTCACTGCCTGAAGATGAGTCTCCTTCGGATTTGCCTGAAATCTTCCAACTATTCCAACTGCATGCATGATGTCCGGTCGGGTACCTGTCAAATAAAGTAAACTTCCAATCATAGATCTGTAGGTTGGTTGATGTACTGCTGCAGATTCATCATTTGCACTGAGACTACATCCTGTGACCATGGGTGTACATACTGGTTTTGCATCTTCCATGCCATATTTCTTCAAAATCTGTTTGAGATAAAAAGATTCCTCCTTCCTTTTGTTGGATTTGCAAACCAAGGAAATATGTCAGTTCTCCTAGTAAGGACATTTCAAATTCTTTCTGCATGACCGAGGCAAAGCTTTGACTCATAGCTTCTTCATTGCTGCCAAAAATAATGTCATCTACATACACAACAAGTATTAGCAATTTGTCATTTTCAACTTTTATATAAAGATTGCTATCTGCTGAACCTTTTGAAAAACCTTGTTGATGAAGATATTTGTCCAAGCGGTAGTACCAAGCCCTTGGAGCTTGTTTGAGACCATAGAGGGCCTTTTTCAATCTGCATACAAGGTTTGGATCATTTCCAAGAATGAACCCATCTGGCTGTTCAATGTATACTTCTTCTTCCAAGTCTCCATTCAGAAAGGCTGATTTCACGTCCATCTGAAATACTTTGAAGTTTTGAAAACTTGAGAGAGCAAGAAACATTCGGATGGCCTCAAGTCTTGCAACAGGAGCAAAGGTTTCTTCAAAGTCTATTCCTTCTTGCTGCGCATACCCTTTACAAACAAGTCTGGCTTTGTTTCTAATTACTTCTCCATTTTCATTCAATTTGTTTTTGAAGACCCATTTTGTGCCGATAACATTCTTATCTTTTGGTCTAGGAACCAGCTCCCAAGTGTTGTTCTTTTCGATCTTCTCAAGTTCTTCATCCATTGCTTTCACCCAACATTCATCTTTGCATGCCTCTTTCACATTTTGTGGTTCAGTTGAGGAGAGTAATGCTAAATAGCTTGAAGCTTCTGCAACTGTTCTTCGAGTTTGTACACCTGCTTCTTTCTGTCCCATAATCTGAGATTCTGGATGGTTCTTCTGAACATATCTGGATGGAGTTTTTTCTTCTATTCTTGTTTGCTCCTCTGGTTCTTCTTGAGGTTCTTCTTGAGATTCTTCTTCTTCATCATTCTGTCTTTGAGGGTAGCCTTCATCTTCTTCGATGTCTTCACGATGTACTTGCCTAGGAATGTATCCCTTCTCATCAACTACTACATCAATGCTGTCAACAATTCTGCCAAGTCTTTTATTGTAGCATTTGTATGCTTTGCTATATGGAGAATAACCAAGAAGAATGCCTTCATCTGCTCTAGGTTCAAGTTTGCCAAGCTGCTCATCAGTATTCTTGATATAGCATTTGCTCCCAAAGATTTTGAAGTGCTTTACCGAAGGAGTCCTACCATTCCAAAGCTCATGAGGAGTTTGAGTGCTGTTCACCCGGACATTCGTTTTGTTGAGAATAACAACCGCAGCATGTGCAGCTTCACCCCAGAAAGTAGCGGGAGTTCCTGATTCATCAAGCATAGCACGAGCCATTTGTTGGATTGTTCTGTTCATTCTTTCCACGACTCCATTTTGCTGGGGAGTTCTTGCTGTAGAGAATTCTCTTCTTATCCCATGTTCTTCACAAAAATCGAAAAATTTATTTGAAGTAAATTCCCCACCTCTGTCGGATCTGAGGCACTTAATTTTGTGACCTGATTCATTTCCCACCAAGGCTTTGAAGGATTTGAATTTTTCGAATGCTTCATCTTTGTGCTTCATAAGTCCTAACGAGACAAACCTGGAGAAATCGTCAATGAATAATATCAAGTATTCTTCTCCTCGAGGTGTTCTTTTTCTGAAGGGACCGCATGTATCTGTATGTACTAGCTCAAGAGGCATGCTAGCTGATCCTTCTTTCTCTGGAAAGTTAGTTCTGGTTTGTTTTCCAAACTGACATGATTTGCATATGGTGTTGTCAGGAATTTTGATATCTGGAAGATCGCGAACTGCCTGATATTTGCATGCTTTCCTTATTTGTGAGAAGCTTAGATGTCCCAACCTTCGATGCCATAACCAGTGCTCTTCATCCTTGCTCAGATAGCATTGTTGTTGTCCTTCTTCAAATATGTACAGATTATTTGGAGTTCTTTTGCCTTTGAGCACTGTTTTACCTGTATCAAGATCACGAACAAGACATCCATTCGATCTGAATATAACCTCGGTTCTTTGATCACACATCTGGCTGACACTTAGAAGATTATGCTTCAATCCATCAACATACAAAACATTTCCAGCCTTGACCTTTTCTTTTAACTGAGCAATGCCTTTTCCTTTTATAGTTGCAGGAGTATCATTTCCAAAAGATACTTTCTTTCCCTTTTCTAGAGCAGAATAAGATTCAAGTTTTTCTTTATCACCTGTCATATGCTTTGAACATCCACTGTCAATGTACCATAGATTTTCCTGTCCCTCTGCATAAAATGCTATCCCACATCTTTCTGTTTGAGGTTCCTTTATTCTCCATGTTTTGGTGCTTGAGGCTTGTTCCTTTTTCTGCTGAAACCTGCTCCTGCATTCAGATTCTTCATGACCAAAGTTATTGCAAATAGAACATTCGACTTCATTTTCAAGAACCGAAAAGTTGTTATAGGTCCTTTTTGTAATCCCTGTCATACTTCTTTGTTTTTGAGCTTCCCTAGTCATGATTGTTTTATATGCAACACATTGAGCTGCTTTGTGACCAAAGTTATGACAAGAAAAGCATTGTCCATTGAAGAAACTTCTGCAGTTATCGAATCTACCAGCCAACTGATTGTAATTTCTATTTTCATCTATTCTTGAACCAAATTGAGAAGATTTTACCTGTGGCTGGTTCACCCTTAAGATGGATTGCCCCTGATAGTTTCTGTTTGTAATTCGTCCCTGCTTTACCTGATGATCTTCATTGTTCTTTTGCTCATTTCTTCTTGCTGCATCAAGATAACTCTTTGAGGTGGATGCTTGAGAGGTTTCTCCATTGTAGCCCAGACCTGTCTTGTTTAGAGGAGACCGCTGCACATTGATAATCTTATCCAAAGTTTCAGATCCTTTGACAAACTTAAGATTAATAGCTTTTGTTTTCTCAATCTCTTTTCTAAGACCAACAATTTCTCCTTCTAGTTTTTCAAGATGTTTTTCCTTTTCATCAATTTGAAATTGTAGAGTATCAATGATCACATTCTTTTCTTCTATACATCTCTTGAGTCTAGTAATTTCATCATAAAGGTTATCCACATCTATAGCATCCATATAATCATCATCTTCAAATGCCATTAACAACTTATATTCATTACCTCGTTCATCTTCATCACTGTTCGATAGACCATCACTATCTTCATGGGTGTAGTAGCTTTTCTTATTTGCACTTTGTTTCTTGTTTCATCTAACAGGTTCCTTTCCTTTATCCTTATAAGGACATTTTGCAGCATAATGACCTACTCTTCCACAAGCAAAGCATTTAAAAGGTAACTTACCGCTGAACCTTCCAAAACCTCTTTGAAGTTTTCTGACAAAATTTGATTCTTCTTCCTCTTCTTCTGGGACGTGGCTTGCTTCATAATAATCTTCTTTACCTGATGCCTTGAAAGCAGCTTCTCTTCTGTCTGATGGACCTCCCTTTCTCATTTCATAAGCAGTTAGAATTCCATGTAGCTGAGACATAGTGAGAATTCGTAGATTTTCCTTTTCTTCTATAGCAGATACTTTAGATTCAAACTTGGGAGACAATGATCTTAGAACCTTTTCAACCACTATAGCCTCTCTTATTTCTTCACCCAAATTTTTCATACAATTAACAATCTCATCTACCCGAAGAAAATAGTTAGCCACACTTTCATCATTATACATCTTGAGAGTCTCATACTGAATCCTGAGAGTTTGAAGTTTAGCACGCTTTACCTGTTCATCTCCTTCATAGCTTGTGACAATTTTGTCCCATATTTCTTTTGCGGATTTGTAGTGCATTACCTTCATGAATTCCGTTTGGGATATACATCCTAACAGAGTACTGACTGCTTTTGCATTTGTTTCATACTTCTTTTTCTCAGCTGGATCTGTAGGAGTAGCTGAAGGAAAAGCATAGCCTGTTTCTACAATGTCCCAAACTTCTGTACCAAGAGATTGAAGATATGCAGTAACTCTTACCTTCCAATAATTGAAGTTTGTCCCATCAAAAACCGGTGGCCTGATTGATGCTTCTCTCTCGTAGTTGCTCATGATGAACAATCTACCTTCAAGCGATCAAGCTTCTCTGAAGGACCTGCTCTGATACCAATTGTTGGAAATAATACTGAGAGGGGGGGTGAATCAGTATTATCTAACAATTTTAATAAATCTTCCTTATTTGATCTTTGAATTATTTTTGCATGTCAGTACCATAAAATAATGAGCATGAACAAAGAAAAACAGATAGTCACACAAAAGAACACAAGATGTAAGGTGGAAACCCAATGTGGGTGAAAACCACCTGCTGCAATATGTCTCTATCTTCTTTCAAATTAGAAACTCCTTTTACAATGATTTTGTACTGGTGCAGTCCTTTACCAGTACGCAGGCTGCAACCTGCAGAGAGCTACAACTCTCTCTCGTTTTCCAGTCTTCTCCTGGAAGGGAGCTACAACCCCCTACTTCTTTTCATAAAGCATCAAATGATCATCAAGTGCATAACAGTTACAGTCCACTACAGTTATCAGATCAGTAATAACAGAACTAACCCAGAACACCTTATCAACAGAGAAATTCAATCAACAGTACATCTTAAGATAAAGACGCAATTTTCCCTTCTGTGGCCTGCGTCGAGACACAGTTCACCTTCTGCTCTCCTGCGTCCACCAGCAGAGACCCTTCTGCTGCGCTGCGTGCCCACGCACTGTTCCTTCAACTGCTCTGCGTCCTGTTGCTGCAGGGACGCACCCCAAAACACTATCGCGCCGCGTCCTTTTACTGCAGGGACGCACCTGAACCTTATTCTGCTCTGCGTCCCCACGCAGTTCGCCTGTTACTGCACTGCGTCCCGGACGCACCTGAATCTCACTCTGCCCTGCGTCCCCACGCAGGTATCCTCCTACTGTACTGCGTCCCGGCGCACTTTCCTTCCACTGTACCTGCGTACCTTCGGGTATGAATGATTTCAAGACTTTAAGAGTAACCCAAACAGTCAGATCTATAGATCTGATCATGCGCCAAAGAGATCTCAGTCCTTCACAGATTCGCCTTCCTTTGATCTAGACCAGATCTAGCCCTCATAAGATATTCAACCAAAGACATACACAAACCAAATGATCTCCTTTGCTTTATATAGGCAAGCTCCTCCTCAAATCATGGAACAATACCACGAGCCGACACCATAATAACACAATACCGTCGGCTAGATACCAAGAGTAAAACACAAGAAACCCCCACGTGTGCTTTTCTCTGCCTTAAAATGTGTGCACTGGGTGGACGCACCTCCTGAATGGCTGGCCTGCGTCTCTGGACGCGGCTTATGCATGGTGTACCTGCGGGTACGCATCTTCTGAACTGATTTCCTGCGTCCTTCTTTATTTTCAATAAAGAGAGAGCCTTGCCATGGGAGTTGCCATCAAGTACAACATCTGTAACATATATAGCCATTCCTGAAACATAATGCCAACACTCACAAAATCACATCAAGTTCCTCAGGAAAACCTTACTACAATCATGATCAACATGATGCAATGAAACAAGCACATGGAATGCAAGTGTAAGAGACACACATGGAACTGACATGCGTGCATGACCAACACGTTCACCCAAGGAGAGCGCAACCACACTCTGATACTAATCTATAACAGCCCCTCCTCCCAGGTCCACCCAAGCAACCGACCAACTAGGGTAAACATGTGACGAGAGAGGCTACTATAAGGGATTCAACTTCCTTGGTGACCTTAAGGAAATGGAACTAACGAAACATATCAAACAAACCCATCCACAACAATGAAAACACCTTCAAGAGACATGTTAACCACTAAGACATCTTGTCCGTAAGTCACAATGATGATTTAATCATTTTAACCCTTGGTCGCTCTCATGCTATAGGTAAGACATCGACCATAAGCCAAAATCGCTCTCCTAGGCCTGTGTGCCAGTGTCCCTGGACTTTTTCCAGTAGACTTATGCCAACGTCCCTGAGATTTGATCCACTTTTCTAGCCCAGAATCTCAGTCTCTTCCCAGAACTTTTTATAACCTTCAAAATCCAATCATGATCAACATGATGCAATGGAACAAGCACATGGAATGCAAGTGTAAGAGACACACATGGAACTGACATGCGTGCATGACCAACACGTTCACCCAAGGATAGCGCAACCACACTCTGATACCAATCTATAACAGCCCCTCCTCCCAGGTCCACCCAAGCAACCGACCAACTAGGGTAAACATGTGACGAGAGAGGCTACTATAAGGGATTCAACTTCCTTGGTGACCTTAAGGAAATGGAACTAACGAAACATATCAAACAAACACATCCACAACAATGAAAACACCTTCAAGAGACATGTTAACCACTAAGACATCTTGTCCCTAAGTCACAATGATGATTTAATCATTTTAACCCCTGGTCGCTCTCATGCTATAGGCAAGACATCGACCATAAGCCAAAATCGCTCTCCTAGGCCTGTGTGCCAGTGTCCCTGGACTTTTTCCAGTAGACTTGTGCCAACGTCCCTGAGATTTGATCCACTTTTCTAGCCCAGAATCTCAGTCTCTTCCCAGAACTTTTTATAACCTTCAAAATCCATCAAAGACATGATGACAATATAAACAAATAAAAAATCAACCTCGAGACTAGGCCTGATCATCCCCAACTGGGACTGACATTCTGTCAAACACTTGGCATCAATGCAACCTATAGGTCTAGGGTAGAAGACAGAGCATAAATTATTGAAATAGCTTATGAAACATAACCAGAAGGATCACTTATTTCTCCATTGAACTATAATATCATTAATTAGGTCTTGCATCAATCCATTCAACAACTACAAGTAATTACATGAAATAACCATGACATGAACCAATAATTTAACCATGCTTATAACCAGCATAGAACCATATAAATATAAGAAATATGACAACCATTAAATCCACATATAAACCAATGCAAAAGTAAGAGAACGTAACTTTTATTAATCACAGGAAAATCTAACTAGGTTCGGGACTTCCACGTACCACCCGACCATAGACATGGCTGAACCAATTCTCTCTTTCATCCAGTCAACCCCATGCCATATTCCAAGCATGAATGTGGGATCTCGTAGAACAACCAATCCATGAACAATCAAGGGAATCAAGAGGTTAAACCGCCTCCACACTCATTAAACCGTGATCACACCAAACCAGTGCTCCGATCACAACAAAACTGAACATGGAATGCCATTCGAAATCCATCACTATCCTTGAGGAATTTTTTGTCTCCTTATCTCTTAGGATTTACCACAATCCAATCCCAAATCACTAGTCCCTAAACAAAGACTAGTCTCTCAGGCTTTACTGCAATCCAAACCCGGATCACTATGCCCTAAACCAAGACTTCTCCCTCAAATTTACCGTGTATCTTCCCAAAACCGGTCAATGGATTCCTAGGCCTTTGGGAATGAACCTTGAGACCACCTTTGCCCTAAATTCTGAAATCCATCTGACAAACCAAAGCTAAAAATTGAGATAATTGTACAACATACCATGGCATTTGAAAAAAGGCAAGGATAGGTTGAAAACCACTATCATAACCTGAAAAACCATGCCACCAACTGCAAGAGAACCATACACCCTCATGCAAATCCATGCATGTCCAAACCAGCTAGGAAATCACACATGGAAAAGGTTACCTGCAAGTATTCTTGCTAAAGTTGCTTGATCATGCTCTTCTTCCTTGATCCTTTCTTTCCTTCCTTTCCCTTTTCTTGCCTTTCCTTCCTTGATCCAAAGCTAGAGTGCTCCAAGAGAAATCCAAGTGACCAAGAGTGAGAGAGAGAGAGAGAGGAATGAGAGAGATCCAAACTTAAACTAACAAAAGGTTATCAACTAATCCTTAGAAGCCTTTTTATGAATGAGGCCTCTAATTTCTTCATTTTCCATTATTTTCCTTTAATTTCCTCCCCACATGCAACCTGTTACCTTTCACCTTACTTTTCTCCTAAGTTCCTTTATTTCATAAATAAATGTGCCAAAAATTCCTTTTTGCCCTTTTAATTCCTTTGCCTTAGCCTTTGCCAATTTTCCTTCGCCAAAACACACATCCAGTGATGCCCACTAGGATATATTTGTCCAACATTCAACTTGGAAGAAGTGTCCCTTAATGGTGGTCTTATTTTGACTTTATTAACTTTTATTACATGAAATTTTCACTAGGGCTATTACAATGTGTTTCAATCATCCTCTTTCTCCAGTGGCTTTGACAATTCCTTGGAAGCTTTCGATACCTTTTAGCACTCTCCTTCATTGTACCCTAAACGTGCAATTTGAGGTCTTTGTACAACCTCAAATGGCCGAGTCATTCCTTGGCCATTAACACCTATTCCTCCTCCTTTATACCCCATCTTGGTAAGGATTCTCATGCTAGTTCTTGAAATGGGTACCTCCATGTTTGCAACAGAAATATTGTTACGTGAAAATGAAACTAAAGAACTATCAACATTGTTTACCTTAATTGTCGATTCTGAAGCAGGTGATGATGGCTTCACTAAGCCCTCGTTGCGCTTCAATTTTTCCAAGGTCATTTATGTGGATCATAACTGAAGTTGCAGTCTCTACTTCTCCTGTTTTTATTCTTGTAGAAGTCTCCTTAATTCAACATTATCTTCTTGAAGGCTCTGATTGATCTCCTCATCTAAATGACGAGAAGATGATGAAGAAGATGAATAATCACTGGAAGATGGAGTTAGAGCATTGCCCACTGCACTTTCTTTCTCTCATTCCTCTCTTTCCATCTCCTCCTCATAATCTTCACACATTATGTCCATCATGTGTGCCATCCTAAGGAGGTCCTCATAGAGATCTCTATTTCTCTCCATTTCTGCTTCTTGTTGCATGTTCAATCTCTGGTTATAATTCAAATTTGCAATTCACATCGGCGAGAAGACCGCTCTGATACCAAACTTGATCCAGATCTCTTTAGCTACTAAAATTAACCAAGATCTTTTACTTCAGTGATGTTAGTAGAATTTCATATGAAAGAGTATGAAAAGCCACATGTGCATGTTTAAAAAAAAATGAAACATAACGACAACCATCAAATCAAAGAACACAAGACACTTTGATAACAAAGTTCACCTAGTGTGGGTTACATCTCTAGGCCCGTTGTCAAGAGTGGGGAGGTTGCTTCATTAAATGTTGCAAAATGATGATTATTACATGGTAAATCCTTTGTCATTACAAGGATAAACTCCCTCAATCAGAGTGGTGTGTCTCTCCATGAGACGTTCTCCCTATAGGAACTCTCACTTATATGGGCCCTCCTTCAGCATTACAAGCTAATAAATTCTCACATGATGTGACATACAAGTATCCTTCCACATAATAGTAACAAGGATCTCAACAACAAAATCGTCATATCATAAAATCAAAAGAAAAACATGGCACAAGTGCATCATATACCTCCACTTTCAAGGATGGCCTGAAAATGCGAAGCTTTGTTGATGAAATGGATTGCACCGTTGATTTTGTGGTGCGAAATCGTGTCAAACGACTATAAACTTGGCCCCTTTTTGACACCATCAAATTCTGGACCCTTAGGAATCTTGAAGATTCCCCCAAAGATTTCTTCCTGGAGATGGCCAAAAAATCTGTTGCTCGGATGGAAATTCTGAGCTTACCACTGTGCTCCTTACAAAATTCTGTCAAAAATTAGCTTCCAAGGGAATATTTTTTATTCCACAAGGTTCTACAAAGATTCCTTGCTACTGGTCACCTGAATTTATACTTCTCAGATGGGGAAATGGACCACACATCACGTTCCCTGCAAAATTCTGGTTCTTTTGAGTATAAATTTGGCATATTTCTGTCACTGTGAAAATTTTCCCTCTGGGGAACCTTTTAGATTTCTCATTGCATCAAAGAATATTCCTGCAAAGATTTTATCTCAAAAAATGTGTTAGGCATGGTTCTGCCTCAGCATCTGTGTCAAGGTTCCAACTTTGTCCTCTGTCCGACGTCCGCTCCTTTGCTCAACCTTCCTTCCCCCTGTCAAATGAACAAGTTTAGGTTTAAAGGTATCTTTCTGGGTGGAATTACACAAGATGACACTGCTGGCACATTGGTCAATTATGGCGATTGGTTGGAGGGTGGCTCTTTTGTTGAAATGACGTGGAGGGGAGTGTTTTGGGGGTGTGTGGTTTGATGGGGCCACCGCAGGTTTGACACCCGCCGACCCCGTTGTGTGTGGTTCCATTATAATGGCCTTCAAGACATATTTTAATATAATTTGGTGTCGTTAGGCAGCGGGTCCACCAATGGTGCCCCATCCCCACTATAATATTTATATTATATATGGTGTGGTCGGGTGGCGGGGATGGTGGCTTGCCACCTCCTTTTCATGTATATATTATTTTAAAACCAATTATTCAAATAGTTTTGACCAGATTTTGGGGTTTACCGCTGAATTTAACGAGCTGACAAATTCGCCCTTTCTGAGAGCCATTTTCAGTGCGCCATCCCTTCACCAAATTATTGCCTCGTTAGTGACTAACACTTGGTCTAGTTTGACCAAAACTTTGACCATGAATATCTTGAGCATACAAACTCATATTTGAGTGTCATTCACACTGTTAGAATCATGGTGACGAGCACTACGATCTGGTCCTAGTTTCACTTCAACCCAAGGACTTTGATTTTTGAGCTATTCTGAGCCACTTTTGAATCTTGAGTGTTTCTAGAGCCACCTAAATCATTGAGAGAGAGAAATAGATTGTTGAAGCGCAATGACATTAAAGGACCCATCCCACAGAGGGAGATTTTGGAGACCCATGTTGTAAAATCCTCTTCACGAGGTTTCTTCTAATAAAAATATTATTTATTCAAAGCTTCTATTGGGTTATTACATTGGTTTATTCTTGTTGTTCTGTGTTTTGGGTTGCATATGATCTTTTTACCCCAGAGTTTTCTTATTTTGTCATTACAGATTTGAAAGATAAACAATCACATCGTGTTGTTAGGGTCATTGTCACCAGTGAATTAAGTGAAGCATTTTTGGTATGCATACTAAGAATTTTCATACTAACATGGGAGTAAGATCAAAATCTTCTGTAAATTTTGTTGATGCATGCGGAGCCATGCGCCACCGCCTCTTCCACAACCCCTGTGATTATTACCAGAATGTACAAGGGAAACATTAACATGTTGAGGTCTTCTTAGTTGACTCGATGTTGGTTAAAGTAGCAACATGGTTGTGTCAAGACTCTTTGAGGCTGTGAATAAATTGAAATAAATGTTTCAATGGATGGACCATACGTTGTCCCTAACGTTATACATTTTCTCTTGTTGCTTGTCAAAACTTGATGCACTGGACCCTTGTACTTGCCATTGCTCCATATCTGTGTCATGTCTCCAAGATTGACAACCAGAGTATTTGATATAGGTGTGACAAGAACCCATCGATCCACTTCATCTTGCATTAGAATGGTGATGTTGTTGGGGTCCAAGTGACCTACTAAACCAAGGACCAATTTTGGATTCTGGTAAGCTGGGTATAAATTGCATGACATGAGCTGAGAGTGATCCCCAAATAAATCATTCATGTATTCAACACTTAGTCTCAAGCCTCTGATATTACTCCCAATGACGACACCCCCATGCTCGACACCTCCAACTCTGACTTCGCATGAAAATGCATTTCTGAAATATCCCCCCACCCAGCATCAAATCCACTCATCACCTCCGGCACTCGAAAATCCAACAGTCTCGTGATCCGACCAATCTCCTAGGAACTGTAAAATGGATATGGTATGTATAACATTGGAAACAACAACCATCATTTTAGGCACTAGCTTCAATTGCAAAAGCTTAGATATCTCTCTAACTAGGGCCTTGTATACCTCTCATTGGCTTTGAGATCAATTCAAATGACGTTCGAAGACGAGGGTTTGGAAGCCAGCATCAATGGTTGTCATAGAGGCCTTAGGGAAAATCTTTTATTCCACTAACGTACTTCACAAGATTTGAAATATGCACCTAGAGAGGGAAAAGCTTCTTAATATTATGACTAAACTAGACACACTGGAGAGATTTCCACTGGTGTGGACTGACACTGACTCTTGCTTTGGTCAGAACATAATATGTAGCCCACGGGTATCGATCCGTATTTTTTGCCACATAATGGACCACAAGGTTCGCAAAGGGGTTGGCAAGAGAGGCCAGCTGACTGGTGCCAAATTTGCAAAATAGAAGATGATGAGAAGATGTGAGAAATTTCGAAAACCCTGATTTCCAAGGAGTCATAACCCACTTTGATACCACTAATCCGAATCTTGGGCGCCAAGATCTAAAAACACTGAGAAAGAAGTAGAAAACCCATAAAACACACAAATAAACTTTCATTTATTAAAATAAATGGAACCATTGCAACTATATTGTGATGGACTCCTTCGTCCCCTTTTTTTTTTCATTATATAAAATGAGTCCTTCTATTTATAGCCATCTTGAATTACAATACCATGGGTAAATTGCATAGGAGAATACCATGGTTGGATACCATTGATAAATTCCATGGGTAGAAACCATGGGTGAGTGCCATTTTCATTTGGATCATTCATTGAGTAGAGAAAACAATTATTCTTTTGCAGGTTGAGCTCAGCGCTGGAGCTAGCAATTGTAGTAGTTTCTCTCTTCATTTGATTAATTCAAAAAGGCTTGAGGGAATTTTCCCAGTTGGCTTCCCCTAGAAGTCACTGTGTATTTGTGGTTTTTTCAGTGCATGTATATGTATGTTGTTCTAAATTGTCATTTACATTCCACAGATCAGTAGAGTAGAATTGTGTCTCTTGATTTTAGTTTAATTTATTGAGCAGTTGCAATTTTATCAAAATTTCTACATGGTATCATAGTTGTGAAATCAAATTATAACTAGTATTTCAAACTTTTCTCTCAGGAATTTTGAAGAAGCGGCTTCTCTGCAACGATTTTTCTTCAAGTTTGGGAGGGTTTATTTAAACAAACTGAGATTGGAGTATGCCCCAGAGGGTAGCTCGAATTTCATAGCCTAGAAGGATCGAATGGAGGTAGTGCTTGATGACAATGTTGTGTTAGAATATGTGAAAAATGATATTGAAAAACCCCAACAATCTGATGCACAACAATTAGCCCAGTGGAAGAATGATGCTCCAAAGGTGAGAATAATCATTCTGGAAGGTGCGAGAGACCATGTGGTATTCAATCTCCATGGAAAAGAGACACCATTTGATATGTGGAAGAAACTGACTGAGCTATTCGAAAGTGGAAGTTACCATAGAAAATTGGCCCTAAAAGACAAACTTTGAAACATCAGGATGCACAAGAATGAAAGTATTATGCAATATCTCTCCAGGTTTACAAAAGTCCGTGATGATCTTGGAGGGGTTGGAGTGAATGTAGCAGAATATGACCTGGTGAGCATGTGGTACAGGTAAATTCTTAGTGTAGACACAAACAATTCCTCTAGCCCGAGAGAGTGGGTCTAGCCACAAACAAACAATATATGGAAAATCTCCTTAAGCTAGAATTGATTAAGAGGGCCTACATCTTAGAATGTATTCCGCTTGGTGATGATCCTGCTTCCTCACTCCAGCTATCTTTCGTTTCCTTCCTTCGAATACCTGAAACAAGCAAACAACAATGGCAACAAACGTGATAACATACAATATTGTATTCAGTCTACTTAATAGGTCAAGGAACATTAAGCCATAAAGATGTAAAATGACACTTCATGTAGGAAATTAATCAATAGTTGCACTTATATAAATCAGAAAAAGATTACCACCGGTGCCTTGACGATGTTGGTCTCCTTCGACATATCTGGGTTCCTAGACTTTTGCTAGCACTTCATGGATAGCCCCAAAAATGGAAGTTTTAAGGCCTCTTTCCCCGAGGTCTCAAACCAAACCAAAAACACACTATTTTCCCTCAAACATACACTAGAAAGCTACAAACTATAGATGACTTGCTGATCATTCAAACTCACTCCAAAACTAGTTTAGCTTGGGAAAAGAGAGGTTTATATAGCTTGGATGGATGGGAGATGGTTCCTCTCATCATGGGAGAAGGTCTTATCTCTTGAGTTTGTTCCATCCTAATAAGGGAAAGGAGCCCAAACTGAATTCCTCGGCTCCATCCATCTCAACCATCTACCACACTTCCGTTACAAAGCTTCTAGAGTTGGAAGCTTCGACACCATATATAAAAAACTTGTCAAAAGAGGATCGACACGACTAGAAAAGGGCTCAGTCACTGCTTATGGCACTAGGGCTAGTTTTAATCTCTGTAAATCGACGCGAGGAGGAAACTTGTCAGTAGCACCGGTCTTGTAAACTGGGATAAAAGGAAGTTTGTTGGGAAATGATGCAAAGGGGAATTATTCTACTCATGGAGGGACATATTGGGAGTTTCTTCATGATGGGAAAGTATGTCGGGTTCACCATAGAGGTCCTCCAGGATCATGGATAGGGAGTACAGGAAGAATAACAAAATGTTGTGTAATAGATGCCCCCTAAAGCATGAAGGCCAAACTAGAGTGAGGGGTGAAATGCTTTACAAGTGGAAGCAGGGAACCGGAGTCCATCATTGGAAAATCTGCAAGCAAGCATAGATACATATACATCACTAAAAACTATGAATAACGATACATGAATTGTCGTAGGGATGCAGCCATCCAGAGAATGATCATGTAAATGGATCCAATGCATGGGCGCATCCATCCAATAGAAAGGATCATAACGAAACCAAGGTATGGTTGCAACCATCCAATAATGATAAGGATCACATATATGGTCACAACCATCCACTTGAAAGAGACATGTATATCAACATGATCATGTCACATCACCTCGCAACCTAGACTTGGGTAATCTTAGCCCAGGGTCTTGTGCTCCAAACGACCTGATTAAAGTACAAATCCTAACCTGTGAATAAATGTGTTGAAGTCGAACATGCTAGAAAATCACTTGATTACTGGTTAATGATGTGAACCGTTAACAAGCGTGAGAGAAACCACCAATAATGACAATGGCTTTGAAGGTACTGAAAGCACAGTTCACGGAATGTGAATAAAGGAACTAATGTCGAACACCCATGAAATCACCCGATCGAAAGCCGATGATGTGAGCTTGTCATCGAGTGTGAAGAAATTTCCATTAGGGCATGAAAGCTCTAAGGTACTGGAAGGGAGTCGCTCAGCCAACTTCTTGGATGATGAGATGAAGTCGACAGGAAGCGACCGTGTCGAAGGAGTGCCATGATGTATCCCACATCATCGACATGAGACAAAGGGATGCAAATGATTTCAGATGATACAGAGAATCAGGAGTAAGTGTAACTACAGAAGGACTAACTCTTGAACATATCGACAACACGATTATGGAGTTTGACATCTTTTGGATCTATGGGATCGGTGGTCATGATGATGTGGCAGAGATCAAATGGAAGGAAAAAATGAATGGCCCAACCCAGGAAGGTCAATGATGAAAAGGAGGATATCCCAACCCGACATGAAGCAGAAAGTGTCATCCTCAAGAGCAAGTTCCGACACGACTGATAGAATTTCCAATTTCCCCCCACCATTTCTGGCAGGTGCCCCAATTATTTTTTATCGCAAGCTTGAAAGGGATAGCATGTGCTTGCACTATAAGTTCATCATTCAGAAAAATCCGACCTAGTAAGTTTAATGAGCCCTAGGAAGGAGAAGCTCACGTTTGTCAGGGTGATGAATCCATTGTCGTTTAATGTTTTAACGAGTCCGAAAAAGGTGTAACTCAGTATCTTTTTCATGTTTAGAGAGTTTGAAGAAGACATGGAAAAGAAAACTCCACATGGGCCCTTTTCGTACATTTTTGTCTCTCGAGCCCGAAAAGGTAGAAAACGATACTTGAGAGAACCGCTTGACCATTTCAGTTAAGGAGTACCTTTTTCGTAAATAGTCCATCCCAGCCTGAAAGAGGAGTAAAAGTATACTAGGTGAACGACGTTAAGAGCTCGACAATCTTTTCGTGTTTAAGGAGTCGGAAAAGAGCTTGAAAGCGGACCCCCCATTTTTATTCTCTTTTACAAGTCAAAAAGGGAAAAATACTCGACGATCTTTTCATTTGAGTTTTACGAGTCGAGAAAAGAGCTGAAACGTGACTCCAGTACCATCATCGATAATCCATCACCTGTTGCTGCACAAAAAGGTAAATGCATTATCTAGTTTCTGAGGAAAAATAGGTCAAAACAACTTTAAAACCCTAATATTTCATGAAAAAAGAATAAAAGGAGGAAAAAGTAATTATTTTTTACCATTTACCATTTTAGCTTTGTGTGAAGAGCTTTTTACCCATTTGTGCCCTAATTTTTCTGGAGCAGATTGTGGGAGATCGGGAGGCCATTCACTGAGTCGCCAATTGTAGGTAAGAGCCAAGACCTGAAGCTCCATTTTCATACTTATTTCACCTGTTTTTAACCATTTTTTGGATTTCATGAGGAGGTTTTGTAAAAAAAAATTGCTCTCGGTCAATGCGATTTCCGGGCATGGAATCGCACCAATCAGGGGCTATGAAGACTGTTAAGCGCGCCATTGCCGCTACTGTTTTTAAACAGTTGCATCGACGCCGTGAACAATTTTTTTTCATGTTTTTGCTCAATTTTTCCGTTTGAATCCAAATTTCTCTGGCCAAAGATGTTTATTGACTTGATTATATGGTTTTTGCAGGGAAAAAGTCGTGAAAAATGGTGGATTGGAAGAAACACGAGAATGAGGATATTGACACTCAAGCAATGGCTGACCCAAATTGCTTGGGAACTATGGGCTCCTCAAATTCTTCCTTACAACAGGTCTATGGGTTCAACTCGAATTGTTACGTATTTGATCAGTCTCTGGGATGCGAATCGGGAAATTTTCATGATTGGTGACCAAGAGCTGGAGTTAGAAACTTCAACCATTTATTTCATCACCGGAATATCTCAGAGAGGGGAACCAGTCAATATATATGGGTCAAGGCCAATTGGGGCAAGTGTGACCATGCTACTTGCAGAACATTGCCCGGAAGCACTCAAATCAAAAAGTGGCAAGATCAAGATTATGACTGTTTGGGATCTTGTGCTGAGAGTGTTACTGCTGACCATCAATAGTGTGGCTGGGGCCCAAGGAAAATGAGACCAACAAGTCAAAGTTTTAGTATGTTATCGACAGCACGATGCCCACTATCTTTAACTCGGTGAAAGCTATGAAGGTTAACATGAAACGCTAGATATCAAAAGCTAAGGCGGGAAACCTGAAGCAGTTTTGCTATGGGTTTGTTCTAGTGACCTTCTTCCTGGAGCAGATTTCGCTGTTCCATTATCAACTGGCTAAGGTGGAACCGCGATTGCCACGAGACCCATGGATGGTCCGTTGGAGTGCGTTGATGCCCGGGATTACCGGGGGCCAACAAATGTCCTGTAAGCCCGCCTTTTTCTCATGGCTACGACGACAAATAATCATAGTGGAGGATTGGCCTTACACCGGTATTGACTTCCGCGGTGATCTGGATATGCCGCTCCTAGAGGGGGAGGATTATGATGATGGAGGCAAAAAATAAACAATTTTAATTTTTGATGTTTTTTATTATTCTTGAGATATATGTGTTCATCAAATTTTGATTTTATGAATGCAGATGTTGGAACAGAATGCCTTGCCGAGATGTCCCCCAGTGCCAAGCGCGTTTCGCGGCAGTCTGAGGACGCTCCTTATTAGGAGGGAAGCGAAAATGAGGAGGAGATCACGCGGAATCTCAAGGGATTGACCCATGGGATCCTAGAGTATGCCTGAATGGGTGATGTCCCACGCCAGTATCAAAGGCATACGGTGGGGGTATCTGATTGTATCCGCCGATTGCTAACTTGCATAGTTCAAGCAGTTACATGCTACCATGAGCATCATGTTGTTTAGTGCATAGGTCTAGCATTCTGCAATTTTGAGGCCTGCGAGCCACGGATGTATTTTGAACACACATATTATTTTTTTGGGGTTTTTAAGTATATAGGCTATAATTCCTTGCTTACTATGGTACAAATGTTTTGTATTTTGAGTTTTTACATGTTTCACAAATGTCTATCCAACACATAATTAGCTAATGCATTCATGTGTCTAGGAATATGATGATATGTAATGTAATCAAAATTTCTTTCCAGTAAACGAATACGTAGATACATTCTCAATATCTGAGGGTTTTTGACGAAATATTTCCTGTTGAGTTGAAGGATGACAAGCTGTGAATCAAGGTTGACAACCAATTCTTGGATGCTAAGAGCGATAGCTTCTGACAACAATTCGATAATTGTGCTATACTCAACAATGTTATTAGTTGTTCGACCTAGACATATACCTTGAAGATCAATCAACTCACCATGGGGGTCATAAATGGCCCATGCCGCGGATGATAGATTCCGGGTACTACAACAAGCACCATCAATGAAACTGATGTGAGGAGACACCGACATCTGTAAAATAGGTAGAAACATAATACGTAAGAAAGCATCTTGCAAAACAACACACCAAACCACACTGTACAAAAATGAATAACACACTATTGTACAAAAGTAACCATGCAAGATGACCTAAGCATAGTACTTTTTGAGATAAAGCTCGTTCTGGGGCTTGTCTAAGGGATTTCCCTCATAGTCAATAAGCTCATAGGCCCCTTTATGTAACACACGTTTAACAGTGTAGGGCCCATGCCACATGGGTTCAAACTTGCCTACCCCCATCTTATCATTAGCCTAATCATACAGAAGAACCAAATCACCCTAAAAAAAAACTCGAGGAGAGACAGACTGATCAAAATGGGACTTGACCCACTTTTTTTGTGCTTCGATGACCAAAGTAGCGAGACGACGAGTCTCGTACAGTCATTCTAAATACAAGATACACTCTTCCTGAGGTGAGGTCTTGGGGAGAAGTTCGACAACCAGCTTGAGGGATGGAATTTCACACTCAATCGGTAAATTTGCTTCCAGACCGTAGACTAGCTGGAACGGTGTGAATCCAGTTGCGTCCTTGGTTAAGGTTCTATAAGCCCACAGAGCTGAAAAAAGCATGAGATGCCAATTTGACTTGTGCATCCCAATGGTGCGCTGAAGCATTGTAACCAAAACTTTGTTCACAACTTCAACTTGGCCATTGGCCTGAGGGTAGTACGGGGTTGAGCCATCATGGCGCAAGCCCAATGTAGAAGTCAACTCAACCATCATGTAATCTCGAAAATGGGAGCCATGGTCGGTGACAATGGCCTGAGGCACTCCAAACCTGGAAATAACATGATTGAATAGAAATTGAGCCATCATTTTACCATCCGCAAAGTATGTAGGCATCGCTTCGGCCCATTTGGTGAAATAGTCCACAACAACGATAATATACCCATGCCCCCTGGCCGAATGAGGGTTACATGTCATATAGTCAATGCCCCATTTGGCAAAAGGACCAACGGTAATAACGGGGTGTAGGTGAGCAGGTGGGGCGCGCATCTTACGCTGATAAATTTGGCACTCATGGCACTTGCGAATGACAAGGATGCAATCCTTGAAGATAGAGGGCCAAAAATAACCAGCGCAAAGGATTTTTTGAGCAGTAGCATATCCAGACAGGTGACCGCCACATGTGCCAGAATGGCAGTCATTCAAGACTCTCTTAGCCTCCTTGAGAGTGAGATAATGACAAAGAATTGAATCGACACCAATGTGGTATAAAGTATCTCTAATGATACGGTAAGGTTGAGATTGATGTCGAATGCATCAGTAATCATCCTTGGTCAACGCAGACCGGAAGGTGGATGTCTAGAGATATACGATGATATCACCGTACCCCGGGTCGAGAGTGCTAATTAAGAAAAGAGTCTCATCAGGAAGCTGCTCATTGATACCAATAGGGAGAGAAGCGGAGGGAAGGGAGCAAATCAACTCAACGAAGACCAATGATTTCTTAGATTTGGTAGTATTGAATACCAAATCGAAATCTTGGCGGATAACAATTCGATTCGAATACTCCCCCCCCAACAACTGACGAGTAAGGATGTATGTCATGGGGTTTCATTCCGAACTCACAGTGGTAGTGCGGAGTAGAATGTAATGCTGAAAACACTGAACAACCTGTACGAAAGCCAAAGCCAGCTTCTCAACATGAGCATAATGCGTTTCAGTGTCGAGGAGGTTGTGACAAAGGTAGTAAATAGCATGTTTGTTGCCTTTGTTATCGTCCTGTACCAACACCATAGCGATGGTACTAGAGGTTGCAGCTAGATAAAGGAAGTAATCGCGATGATAGTTTGGGGGATGCAACAAAGGAGCATTTATGAGGACAATTTTTAGGTCATTGAAATACTTTTGAGCAGCCTCATCCCAAACAAACGGGGTTCCTTGCTTGAGCAATCGGGTGAACCCTGAAGCTAGCTCAACATAGTCCAGTACGAAATGATGGAGGAAATTTGCATTTCCCTGCAGACTCTGCAGTTGATGCAAGGAAGATGGAGGGGGTAAATTAACTATGACCTCGACTTTAATAGGATCAAGGCGAATGCCTTCTTTCAGAATGATAAAGCCAAGGAGTCGTCCGGATTTGATGTAGAAGATACATTTATGAGGATTCAGCCAAATGTTGTAGTGTCTACAGCGAAGAAAAAATTGCCGGAGATGATTAGGGTGATCATGGCATTTAAGAGCATGAGCGGGGAGATCATCCAAGTAAGGTTGAACAATGTTTCGAATGTCATGAAACACATAAGACATTGTTCTCTGAAATGTGGTCCCAACATTCTTAAGGCCAAAAGGGAGATTTTTATATGTTAAGCTCCCTCATGGACAGATAAAGGTTGTCTTATCTTGATTAACTGGCACAATGTTTATCTGGTTGTAGCTAGAAAAACTGTCCATAAAGAAAAATAATTCACTCCTAGCACATTCATCAATGATCTGGTCAATGAAGGGAGTGGGGTAATTATCCTTAGGATAGGCATGATTGGGATCACAATAATCAACGCAAACGTGAATAGTGCCTTGTTTCTTTGTCACTGGTACAATATTCGACACCCAATCTGTAAGAGGGATCAGATAAATAAATCCATCTTTCAGAAGTTTTTCAACTTCAACCTTGACGGCGGTCGCTTTTCTAGGGTGTACTGGACGAAGCCGTTGACGAACGGGCTTCGCATGAGGATAAGTTGGAATCTCATGCATGACTATACTTGGGTCAATTCCAGACATTTCTTCATATGACCATGCAAAAACATCCTGGAACTCTTGGAACAGACAAGTATAGAGCTTGATCTCTTATGGAGAACAAGTTACCCCGATATGGACATTTTCAATGACACTAGGTTTGACAAAAATATCAATTAGCATCAATTGGGTAATGTTACCCATGTTTCCTTCCGACCAAACTTCATTAGTCATCATCAAAATTTGAAGTGGTTGGGATGGGAACTGAGAAGAGAACTCCTCGAGACAAGTAGACATGGCCGCTGGGCCAGGAAAGAACGAGGAACGATGATGAGTTTCTTTCCAAGGTACTTCCTCCAGAGACATTAATTCCATTATACTTTCGTAAGAAAGAAAAGTCTCTGCTAAGGGATGAGGAGATGTCAAAGAACCAAGCCATGAGGATTGAGAATACGCATCGAGAGATGTTCTCCGAACAAGATGATCAGAGGATACCGAAGGTGAAGCCGAAACAATTTCAACGTAATCAATTTCGGTGGGACTTAACGACATAACCTCACCCCATGTATCAACAAGATCCGGCAAAGGAATGGCTGAAGGATCAAACTTGACTGAAATCATGTTGACAAAGGCAACATGAGGAGGTGGGAGCAGAAAGATGCCCATCAAGGCAGGATCTTTAAAGAGTCCTACCCCCACACTCTCATAAGGAGCATCGGTGTGCTTGACATATGAAACATTGCCATCTGAGGAGGAAGAGGCAAAGAAGGACAGTTGGTCGACTGTGACTATCTTCCCTTGATGAGGAAAATGAATCACACAGAAAAGGGAGGAGGCTACAACATGCATGGCATGGGTCCAACTCCGTATGAGTAGAATATTGTAGTTAAGATTAGCGTCAATGATCTCTACTTCAACATGTACCGTATTTCCCTCCAAAGTAATGGAAAGGTTGGGAAGGACACTGAATGGTCACGAATCGCACATGTCAAAAGCTTCCAGAGTGTTAGGGGATTGGTTCAGAGTAGGAGAACCAATTACCTTCCAACAAGCGACAGACATGATGCAAGTAGAAGCACCTTCATTGATGACGGTCCTGTGAATGGTTTTCTCATTTATGATCACCTGAATGAGAAAGGAAATTTGATGAGGTAAATGCAAAATGTGGTTTTCCAGGTGAAAATTGATTGTATTAGATTCAGCTGGATCAATACCCCCAAAAGCTGACATTAACGTTTTCTGCTAAGAAGGATAACTTTGAAGGACCTCAAGAGTAGACATAGCTGATGGCGCTTGAGCCAAATCTTCAACAATGTTATAATGTTGAGTGGCTCAAACGTTCAGATTATACGAGGACTTTCGAAGCACACCTCGAGAAAGTGGTCAAATGGAGGAATCAAGATTAGGTCTCTCTATATGGAGAGGACCAAAACTGGATGGGGTGGAAGAAGAAGAGGTATCTTGTTTCTCTTTCCCTGCTGACGGGGCAGGAGTTTGATCATCTTTTGACCTGGTAGCCACGTTAATCGGGGTACTCACAATGAACACTTATGAACCTGTGGAAGCGGATGACTGAGGCTAGTCTACCATTTGAGTCTGCTTGGACGAAAAGGGCTCTTTCAGGACAGCTGGGGTCCCTTTGAGTGAATGACTAACTTTGGACTGTCTAGGACAATCCTTAGTATAGTGATCCTCCTCACAGATGAGGCATGGATACTTGGGATTCTGTTGGGAAGCATCACCAGCGGATGACTTAAGAGGACCCTGTTTTGGGGCATCGACTTTACCCTTGCCTTTGCCTTTCTTCCTACCGTTAGAGGATTTATCTGTTGTGGTAGACTAGACAATGTGAACCTCTGAGGTTTTACTAGGGCTGGATGAATTGCGAGAGGAATCATTGGGAGAAGTGTTGGAGACCGACTTCTGTTTGGAAGAAGGTTTTGCAGGGGTCTGAGTCATTGAACCAATTACTCCATCAACAGGAGGTGTATCCGAAGACTTAGATGTCGTCATATCACATGATGGGTCTGCGCGCAGCGGGTAACACATCATATAATGTGCTAGTTTGTGAATAGACAAGGTCTAGATATTGGGCACGTGCTATGGCTTGCTCCTCAGTGACGCATCCACCCATAGCAATGTCCTCAACAATTTTGTTGACAAATGATTTGGTGAACCACTCGGTCAACAACAGATTAGCAATTTCAAACTTAATCAAACGGCACCTACATCTGCATTCATGGATGTGATCGGAGATGTGGGTCACAGTGTCTTGCTTGAGCGACGTTATCAGATGGGTGCTAGTTTCATAGTGAACCGACAGCTGGAAATGTGTGAGAAAGGCCATGGCGAGAGTGTTAAAGTCATGATAAGTATTTTGAGACAACTGAATATACCACTTGGTGGCAACACCTATGAGAGTTCGTTGGAAAAGTTGAAGACGAATGGAATCATCAACGTAGGAATTCCAGGAGCACTAGAGATGATATGTCACCATGTGGGCTTGAGGATCGTCTTTCGCTTTTCCTTCAAACTTTGGACAATTGCTTGGAATCTTGGATGGAACTAGAGGCCAGTATGGTGAATGAAGAATCGGGTCATTTGTGAATGTAGACACATATGGCAATTCTAGTGTAGCCAAGAATGATAATTAGGTATTGAAAGGTATTTGAGGTTGATAAGGGGGCCCAACTAGCGGGGCCCATTCCTACTAGTAAGGATTTTGTCCATAAGGCATTTGATTTTGCCCCCATTGTAGGTGACCTTGCCCGTAGGGAGGATTCTGACCTTGAAAGCCTTGAAAGTATCTTGCCAGAGGCTGTTGATAAGCAACATACGGGTAAAAAGGTTGTTGAGCCTGCTGGCATTAGACATATGGGTTTTGCACCTGATGTCCCTGAGCATAAGGGTTTTGGACATGTTTCCCTTGGACGAAAGGGTTTTGGACTTACTGCCCTTGGACAAAAGGAGGCTGAACCTATTGCCCTTGGACATAAGGATTTTGCGCCTGCTGCTGCAGGACTTGACCCTGACCTTGCCCTTGCAAAGGTTGACCCTGTTGATATGAGTATAAGGGTTTCTGCTACCCAGGTTGACCTTGTTGCTGCAAGGGTTGACCTTGCGGTTGTAAAGGTTGTCCCTGCAGCTGTAGAGGTTGACCTTGCGATGGCATAGGCTGGGAGGATTGCGATGCATACTACACTTGCGGCTACATGGTTTGCTACAATCGTTGTGAGGGTTTCCTCTGCAATTGCTGCAGTTGTCCTTACTGCGGAATCATCTACCCTTGCTGCTGCATGGATGGCCCTTCTTGCAATGAAGGTTTCCCTTGTTGCTCAAAAATTTTCCTTGCTACTACAAGGGTACTTGAACAGTTCCTGAAATGACACCTTGAAAGTTCCCAAACTGTATCTAGCCATATCCACTTGGCGCGGCGGATGGATGAGGCTAAACATAAGGTCCAGGATAAGGGATGTATGGCGGATTAGCCATCGTTTGTGAATCATATGGAACATAAGGAGGTTGGTACTAACCTTGAGCCATATTGGGTTGCTGGTATTGGACATGGCTTGACCCAGACGGACCAACATTGGGCTATTGGTACTGGACATTACTTGATCCAGCAGGACCAACAGGATTTGAAATGGCACCCAAAGAGGGTTGGTTCATCCCAACCATGTGAGGTTGTGAGCCACTCACATTGGTTGTGCCATACATCATAGAAACATTCGGACTCTTCCCCCTAGGCAATGGCATAGCCTGCCCACTTACTGGAGGGATTGAAGAACTGACAGAGACATGACTCGACATCATCGGTTGAATTAGACGGGTTACTTGAACTGACGAAACTAGAGGATTTGGAATGGTGGTTCGCACCAGGACTGATGTAACTACAAAAATCATCATCTATTGTGAGGTCGAGTTTTGAATGAACGAACCTATGGTAGGCATAGCGCCAAATGCCCACATAGGGTTGTGATATAGTGATGAGGCAATAAGCATACCTAGAACCAACTGAGCTAAAGTCACGTAATTACGCGGTAACTCAGGATGAACACTGGTTGGGATGCTTCCCGTGTAAGGGAAACCTTCAAGAAGGAAAGGATATTCCCGCTCCTCGACTGTGCATGGAGTGGAAATCTCTGAGTGACCTAGAGAGGAGACTGGAATTTCGCCTTCTGATTCCATGGGTGAAAACAGGTGACGATGATGTTCGAGGGGATAATTCCAAAGGAATACTCGGCTGATCATACGGACTGTATGGATGTTGTGGTGATATCACAACAGGATCAAACAAAGTATTTAGAGGATAAACAACCAATCCAAGTTGACCTTCAGAAGTCGGCAGACTCTTAGGAGTCTGGATAGGATTATCCAGATATTCCGGGCCAATCTCAGAAAGTGACCCAGTATCTGAAGGAGGAGGAAGACATGACAAAGGTTGAATACTCAGAACAATTCCAAGCTCAACACCTTGGTCCTCAAGTGACTGCAGTAATTCAGGAAAAGGCTCCCCAGACAATCTTTCAGACAGAGGAGAGAAAGAGGAACTAGGTGAACAGTTGGTTCAACCAGGATGATTTTGTCTCAAATAACTAGAAAAGAGATTGTTTTCAAGGGAATTAAAATGTATTTAAAGGTATACTCACGATGTGGTATAAAAAATACTAACATGAATGTGATAAGATCGCGGGCAACAATTTTTTAAGACTTAAAAACAAACTAGTTCTCTTTCATGTTTTAAGAGTCGAGAAAGAAGCAAAGGTGACTCTATCACTTTCGGTTTGAAACGAGCTCGAAAGGACAAGCGGTCGGGTGATCTTTTATATTTAGGGAGTCAAAAAGATCAAAATGACTAATTAGGATGATTTAGGCAAAAGGATTACTAGGCAACCGTGAACTGCAGAATACCTCCCGATGAACCAAGAAGTACGGGCAAACAATATCCCCGAATACTGTGTTCAGTGTGTCATGTTTACAAGGCAGCAGATTCGGCTCCCTACGAATAAAGGATTGAAACCTAGCGGGGTCTCCCTTTATATACTCGGTGGTACGGGGAGCACAAGTCCGTACTAATGCTGTCTAGTGCCGAAGCGAATGACAACAGCTAGGTTTAAAGACGTCGGAACACATCTCTAGCCTAGACCTTTTAAAAGGTGATCGTTAGATTTCAAATGTGCCTTAGGTTAGTTGAGTACATTTTAGAGTTGATCTTGAAATTATGTCTCAATTTTCAGGCCTTGTCGATGTGCCTCAAAAACACCTATATGTAGCTAAATGAGACAATACCCTTTCAATTAGATGAATTTTCTACATTAATGAGATTAGGAAACACACTCAAATGCAACAAAACAAGCAATCGAAAGCAAAAATGACCTTTTCACTATTTCTCTTTTTGAAAACAAAATGATGAAAAACTCTTTCCAATTCCTAACTTTCCTATCAAACAAACTTCAAGTAGTCCTTTCACTAATAAATAGAATTCATTTATTTTCCAATGCACATGAGGATGCAACTCTAATTCTTAATGATGCTAACTAACGTAACATATTGATTCAACAAACTAGAGTTATGCATTTTTCAATGAAATGAGAAAATGAATCTTTCACTAACACTTCAATGCAATACTTCCAATACAATCAACCTCAAGCAAATGCAAAGCACATAAGAGAATTCCTTTCAGACTAATGAAGCAAATACTGAACCAAAAACAAGATGAGCAATATGATCTATGCTCGAAAAGAGACGCTCAAACAACAAATGAAACTTTTCAAACTTGTTAAATGGAGATCAAAGCAACAAAAGGAATAACGAATGAAATGCAAAGAGAAACTTTGACTATTGACTTGACTTGCTGAGCACACAAATAAGTGAATGGATGACGACCTAGATGCCCTAGGGTTACTAACCATCCAAGAACTCAAGAAACCAAGTGAAGAAAATGCAAATCAAACAAGCATACAAACTAAGCTAAAAGAGATTTCTAGCTGGGGAGAACACAGTGAAAACAAGCTGAGAGATAGAAATCAGAAGGGCAAGACATGGGCTACAATCTAGGGTAAACCCTAATCTTTAGCTACAAGAATCGGCGTGATTGCCTAACTAACAACAAGAGCCAAAAGGGGGTCGGCGTGACTATTTTTGAGAGACTTGCATTGATCAATGCGACTGTTAGAAAAATAAATGCATTGACCGAGGATTCAAGGACAAAATAAAAATTTTCAAAGGCTAAGACGAGACTTGCCACTGTAAATTTCAAGCTCAAAGCAGTAAACCGGGCAAAGCAGAGAACACTAAATGGAAATGGTGATACTATAAAAGTTCACACAAAACCATAAAATGACAATCAATCAAACAAAGGATTGGTTCCCCAGTATGGTCGCCAATTTGTGGTACAGGTAAATTCTCAGTGTAGACACAAACAATTCCTCTAGCCCGAGAGAGTGGGTCTAGCCACAAACAAACAATCTATGGAAAATCTCCTTAAGCTAGAATCAATTAAGAGGGCCTACCTCTTAGAATGCTATTCCACTTGGTGATGATCCTGCTTCCTCACTCCAGCTATCTTTCGTTTCCTTCCTTCGAATACCTGAAACAAGCAAACAACAATGCCAACAAATGTGATAACATACAATATTGTATTCAACCTACTTAATAGGTCAAGGAACATTAAGCCATAAAGATGTAAAATGACACTTCATGTAGGAAATCAATCAATAGTTGCATTTATATAAATCAGAAAGAGATTACAACCGGTGCCTTGATGTTGCTGGTCTCCTTTGACGTATCCAGGTTCCCACACTTCTGCTAGCACTTCATGGATAGCCCCAACAATGGAATTTTTAAGGCCTCTTT
The DNA here is from genome assembly GCA_031772625.1 of Pinus tabuliformis. Taxonomy (NCBI): domain Eukaryota; kingdom Viridiplantae; phylum Streptophyta; class Pinopsida; order Pinales; family Pinaceae; genus Pinus; species Pinus tabuliformis. The sequence goes on from CM062816.1 coordinate 120,405,665, forward strand.
CCCTCTAGTCTCACACCAAACCAAACCAAAAACTCACTATTCTCCCTCAAACGTACACTATAAAGCTAAAAGTTATAGATGACTTGCTGATCATTCAAACTCACTCCAAAACTAGTTTAGCTTAGGAAAAGAAAGGTTTATATAGCTTGGATGGATGGGAGATGGTTCGTCTCATCATGGGAGAAGGTATTATCTCTTGAGTTTGTTCCATCCTAATAGGGGAAAGGAGCCCAAACTGACTTCCTCGGTTCCATCTAGCCCAACCATCTACCAGAATTCTGTTACAAAGCTTCTAGAGCTGGAAGCTTCGACAACATATTTAAAAAACTCGCCAAAAGAGGATCGGCATGATTGAAAAAGGGATCAGTCGTTCCGTATGGTGCTAGGGTTTTTTTTAATCTCTAGAAATCGGCGCGAGTAGGAAACTGGTCAGTAGCGCCGGTCTTGTAAACTGGGATAAAAGGAAGATTCTTATAAAATGATGCAAAGGAGAATTATTTTGCTCATGAAGAGGGACATACTGGGAGTTTCTTCATGATGGTAAAGTATGTTGGGTTCACTGTAGAGGTCATCAAGGATCATGGACGGGGAGTACAGGGACAGTGAAAAAATGCTGTGTAACAGAGCCAAGCTCTTATAGGCCTTCCAAAATCCTAGCACAACTACTAGGACTCTGTGAATGGAAGGGAAAAATTACAGAATTGGGAAAGGTTGTGGTCCGATTTGGTTCAAGATGAGTTTAGGAGAAATAACAGAGATGGGACTTCATCTAAAGTTGAGGATGAAGATAATTTTTCACTAGTTGGAAAGGGGAATAAGGGAAAATGGAAGAATACCCAGAGAAAATCTGAATCAAGACAAAAAAATGGCAAGAAGAAAGACTTTAGCAAGATAAAATGCTTCCACTGCCATGTATTCGGCACTATGTAAAAAAATTTCTGCACAAGAAGTCTACCAAGAAGCCATTAAGAGGAGAAGCAGGTGAAGCACTAGCTTCACAATTCAAATTAGACTTCAACATAATAACATGCATGGCCAACGCTATTATGGGGAGTGTGTAGTACATTGATTCTGGTGCCTCATTCCATATTACAGGGTGCAAGGAGTTTTTTAGTAGCTTGGAGGAGAAGGTTCTCTAGATGCATATCAAAATGGGGGATGATGGGAGGTATAGTGCTACAGGAATTGGTACTTCCATCTTTGAGAGGGAGAAATCCTCTCCTCTTTGCCTCAAAGATGTTATGTATGTACCTGGGCTGAAGAAGAACCTGTTAGTGTCAGTCTTCCCAGCCTTCCTCCAGTGATCAAATATGCTCTTACAAAGTGATTTTGAAGTGTCAAGGTCAAATTTTGTCATTTCAAAGAGTTTTCAAGCAAAATTTGGTAACTAGGCATTAGGTCTAGGGTTTGCCCAAATGTCAGTCCATGTCATCATTCAGCTGAGCCTATCATCATTTAGAGGGTTGTCATTATCATGTCAGTGTCAAATGAGTCATTTTACACCTTATTCATGCTTCAGTTGTGCCTAGGTAAGGTCATTTCCCTCTCCTAGGGTTTTGAAAGCTAATATCTCTTGGACGGTCAAATCATCGACAAAACTTGTATCCTGATGTTCATACACCTTACCCTATCCTTAAAGTACCTTATAAAACACTTCCCATCCCTTAGATCCGCCAAATTCCTCATTTTTGCACAAACCCTAGTTTCTAGCTACAACCTAGCAATTTTCTAGGTTTGGCCTGTGTTTTGCCCTTTTGGACCCCTTCCCCTCACTCAATATCTGATATTCCACTTTCCCCTACTTCCTAACATCCCTCCCTACTCCCCAAAATTTCCCCAAGAATTTAGAAGCCCCTTATCCCCTTAATTTCGCTTCATTTCGACAAAATTCCTTGTTTCACACATCGGGACAAGTTTCACTCAAATGATGTTTCAGAGCAATCAAAAATGAATTTTGAAAAACTGAGAGAGGTTTTTGTCCAAAACATGCCAAGGAAGAAAAACCTCCTTCACTTTTTTCACAGGTGTCATGGTTTGAGAGAAATGTCAAAGAATACCGTTGCCTCAGGAGAATCAAAGGCACTTCTGAAGTGACCTTGGGAAAATCAAGTTTTCTCTTAGCTTGGTTGGCCAAATGATTTGCTTTATGGGTAAAATGATAACTAGACACAAATATCTTTCCAATGAGCTATCATGAGCTCAATTTTGGGTTGAGGAAGGCATTCAAAAGTTGACTGAAACAACACTCTTCCTTGAGGCAGCCTCATTTGGCACTTTTTGACCAGTCTTGGAAGATTTGATTTTTGACAGGTCCAATCAACTCCAAATTGAAAAATTCTAGTTGGGTTAGAACGTAGACTCACATTCCTTTCCAACGAGCTATCATGCGCCCAATTCTAAAACCGGGAAGGCCTCCAAAAGCCTCCTGCAAAAGCGCGACCCGTTGGGTGGTGCGCGACTCGTTGAGAGCCGTTCTGCAGTTCAGAAAATCAACGTGTGCGACCCGTTGGGAGGGGTGTGACCCGTTGGGGATTTCTCCACAGAAATTTGCCAGTAAGCTGCCAAATGACCCCAAATCTCTTCAAGGTTTCAGGTAGGCCTCTGATCATCAAAGTATTTTGCTTGATAGAGAAAAATGAGCATGGGAAATGTGTTTTAATGCCATCAAGTCGAAATGAGAAGTTCATGTATATTTGCTTTAAAAATGTCAAAATGCAAGTAGAGATAGGGTTTTGTTTTGCTGCTATCAAGGTTATCCCTTTCACCCCCTGAGGTTGTTCATGAGGAGGGAAGGCCATCACAGTAGCATGATATTCTTGAGACCCGACATGTCAGCTCCACTCCTTTGGTCACTTATCAGAAAGGCCCAAGGGCCTTATTTGCAGCAGCTAGGCGAGTACTATCTCCACATCAGGTGGAAGGGGTCTCGCCTTCATCTTCAGCTCAGCGAGTGTTATCTCCACATCAGGTGGAAGGGGCCTCGCTTTCTTCACCAGCACAGGTACTGCAGAGGGGCAAAGAGCCCATGGTTCATGAGGATCCGGTGATTGATCTTGAGGCCAGTTCTCCTAGCCAAGAGGCGAAGGAGGTCATTCAGCATCTCAGGGCTGAAAATGATGTTTTACAGAGGAGACTTGAGGGTGCCCAATGGACTATTACTTACCTGGAGCAGCGGAACAAACAGTTAGAGGAGGAGAAAGCACTTGATGAGCTATGGAGGATTCGTAGCGACCGAGTCTTGAACCGTAGAAGACCCGGTGATCCATTGCCTGTTGACCGAGAGTCAATGCTCATTCAGGAGAATGCTCACTTGGAGAGGCTGTTGGCTAAGGCCAACCAAGAGAAAAAGCTGCTGAGAAACATGAAGAATCACTATTGGGCAAGAATGCATGTATGCAAGGCCAAAATGAAAATGTTCCAAAGGAGGTTATCCGAGGCTCTTAAGCGGAGGAAGAAAACCAATCCACTCCGTATCTTGGCTGAGGCATCCCTCAAAGATCATGGCACTCACTAGCATCAGCTACAGCACAAATCCCAATTTTTTTTGAGAATTTTGGGTAATTTTGGAATTTTTTGGAAATTTACAGGTTTTGGCTTCTCAACGGGTCTCACCCCCGGTGAGACCCTTTGTCATCGTAGCTCCGTTTTGCAAAAACTCAGCATTTTTAGATTTTTCATGCAAAATTACATATGCCCATGGATGGACTTGAGTTTTTATGGGGTTTTGGGCCTCCAGAAGGTCAAAATACATGCAAAATTTGACTTTCTGCCCCTTTTTTGAGTTGCAGAAGCAGTCTTGGGAGAATTGAGTTTTGACTGGGCAAATGAACTCCAAATTCAAAAATTCTAGTTGGGTTGGAAAGTAGACTCGCATATCTTTCCAACGAGCTATCCTACATCTAATTCTGATACCGGGAAGGCCTCCTAACAGAGCTCCAAAGTGCGCGACCCGTTGAGAAAAGGGGCGCGACCCGTTGAGGAAATGTTGCCAGATTTGACCAGTTCAGCCCAGAAATTGCAGATTTGACCCTTTTCGACTTTCTGAGGTTAATGATGATCTTGATGGATGTAATTGTGACAATTTTTGGATACTTTTACTCTTGTTTAACATTTCTAGAAGATTTATGCATGTAAAGGGTAAAAATTGAATGTATGAATTGGTTTCCTAGCTTATAGAGGCAAGTTGTTTTGACTGCCTAGATTTTAGTGCTCAGTTTAGAATTAGTTGAAACAGCTCCTAGAAGGATGAGCTCGAACCCTAAAGGCAAGGGAAGAGGTTGGCTTGCCTATATTATGTATTTTCTTAATCATTTTCAAGGCTTGGAAGGTTGGACTCTTGAGGGAGAAGCTATCATTGTATTATCACTTGTATCTCTGCAATTTTTGGCTAAGGAAGACCAGGGTTTTGCAGTCATCTTTGGGATTCTTGTGGACTCATGTGTTGATGGTGTGTTTCTTCATGTTCTTGTAAGCTTTGTTATGTGATTCATTTCCTTTCTTTACTGCTGCACATTAAACAAATGAAGTGTTAAAGTAAGAATTCATGCTTGCCATGCTCTGCTTTTAAGTTTGTTTAATTTTGATGTTTTCTACTATCTAAAGAGAATTCAAATTCATTGTTTGCTCTCTTTAGCCTTCTTATCTTTCATTCCTAACCATCCACTTCAGTCAAAGACATCAGCACTGTCTCCTACCTCGCCCCAAGGAACCCCCTGCAGAAACTGTGTCCAATCCCCGCACCCTAAATTGCAGATCCTCAATTTGCCACCAAAAATCTCAAAAACCCCCAAATCAACCTTCAAATCAGTTTACTAGCCTAATATCAGTGTTACCCATTTGGTCATCTCATCAATTGAAGATCTACCGAGATTGACCGGAGAGAGCCTTCTCCTGCCCCGTAGGGCTAGCTACGAGGCTGAATGGTTTGATGTAGCCTTGAGGTTTACCTTTCTCAGCCTGAGGTGAAATTTCAAGCGCTAACATACTGGCGACCATACTGGGGAGAAAAAATTGTTTGTTCATTGACGTGTTATCTCATAAGTCTTAGACGGAGCCTGAAGTTATGCCAGGTAGCCTTCGAAAACGCTCTTGTTTTACATCAGCGTTAGTAGATAAACGCTGCTTCAGTCAATCTCCGTGAGCTTGTGATTATAGCACTTCATTTGTATTTTACCCCAGTACATGTATCAAGTTCAGATCTGATTGTTGATGGTGGACAACGATCAGACACTTGACAGGCTGAAATCATTCACTTGGCGACTCTAAATCAGTTTTGAGATCAGATCCAAAGACTCCACTGGAGGATGATCCCGACCAGCAAAAACATGAAAGGAGAATATGGACAGATCAGGTACTCAAGTTGGAATTTCATCCAAGATATTTTGTTCTTTGTTCTAAATTATTTCTCCTCTTTTCCTGAGAATGTAAAAAGGGCTTTGCAAAGTATACTGTATTTGAGAAGAGATCCTCGACCTACAGTTAATCCTTTTCCTTCGAAGATTGTGAATACCAAAGATTTGAATACCTTTGAGCTTGATCAAGACCTTTCTTCTAAATTTTGTGACGACCATCTTCAGATTGATGAACCCCAAGAGACCAAGACTGATTCTATACCTGCTGTACATACCCCTACACCTTGTAAAATCCCAGATCGGTATAAACCTCTTGTTTTACCTCCTGTTCTTCATGCTTTCCCCAAAAACTATGATCTATACTTGCCGAGGTTCGATGGTGAATATAAGAATGTCAATGCCGAGAAACATGTGCAGAATTTTGAGAATTTTCTAGATCTTTTTGAAGTTGATGATGAAGATGTCAGTATTAGGCTTTTTGCTCTTTCTTTGCAAGCCAAAGTGAAGAGTTGGTTCAAAACCCTGCCTGATGCAAGCATTTCAGATTTTCAGCAGTTTGTCAAAGTTTTTCTCGATAGGTGGATGATCGGGCAAAACCTTTTCTTGATTGTAGAAGAGTATAACCAGCTGAAAAGATTGCCAGGGGAGACAGTACAACAGTTTTCAGCCAGATTTAACCAAGTTTATTATTCGATGCCAGTTGATATAAGACCTTCTCCTAGATCTGCTCTCTTGCACTATCTGGGTGCCTTTGATCCGGAGATGGAGTTTCAGCTGAGAGAAAGGGATATTGCAACGCTTCATGAGATGCAAAACAGTGCAATAAATGTAGAGGCTCATCTGCTGATCCGAAGGGCAAGGTTGAAGGAAGAAGAGATGAAAAACATAGATCCAGAAAAATCAACATCTCTAGAGGTGAAGCTTGACAATTTGGTAAGTGCAGTGGAAAAGATGATGAACAAGATCACCGCAAGGAATGATTATGATGTTCAAACTCATGGCTCGCTGATTGAAGAAGAACAAGTTGCTGACCCAAAACATTTTGTTTCTGATCCCAGTTGTCATAGTGATTGTTTTATAGATCATTGTGAAGAAGAAAGAACTGTTGATATGACCTGCATGCTGGATGATGTGTTTTATAGTGATGATTTGCCTCATTTTGATCAGTATGATGATGATTATGTTCTCCAAACAAAAGCTAATCTTATAGACAAATCAACAACGAGTTTGTGGGAGGAAGAAGTTCATTTTCAGCAGCTTGAATACAATGTTCAACCATCACATATCAGCTATGACATCGATGAGGAAAGTGCAGAAAATTGGGAAGTAAGTGAAGGATCTTTGCCTCTTTGTTTTGATTCATTTCAGTTCATCAGAGACAACTTCCATGAAATTAGGAATCAGCTGTCAACAAGTCTTGATCTAGACCATCTTGAAGGCAATAAAAACCTTGTTCAAGACTTCTCATATTCAGATTTGCAGCCCCCAAATGCCATTGGTTTTCAAGTTGCAGATGAAAGCATGGAAGCTGACATATTTGATCAAATGATACAAGAAGGTTCCCTACCTTTTTGTTTCGAATCATTTCAGTTTTTGAAGGGTAGGTTGTATAGTAAATCTTTAAATGGACAGCCTATAACAAATCAGCAATCTCTCAGTGTTAATGTTGAGGACGAGACAAATAACAAAATTCTTGAGCAGCCTGTAGCATCAGATTTGCAGCCACCAAATGAAATTGAAGGGCAGATTACAGATGAAGCTGTGGAAGATGATTTGATGATGCCGGAAGATTCTATACCCTTTTGTTTCGAAGCATTTCAGTTTATAAGGCAGAATTCTCATAAAATCTCTCAAGAAAAAGATGAACAACTAGAAGGATGTCATACATTTTCAATGGATACATTGCAGCAGTCTTTTCAAGTTTTTCATGATCCAATAGCTGATGTTTTGGATGAGGTTTGCAGTCAAAGTCTTTCTCCATTAACTACATGTGAGCTTGAAACATGTGCTGATATGAATTTGATCCGGCAGCCAGTTTCTTTGTCATTTTTAGCAGAGGTCTCGTCACAAGACTCAGATCAAAGTTTGCATTCATGGTATGAGGAAACGAGAAGTAATCTATTAGATGAGCTAAGTTCCAGTGTGCTTGAATTTCATGATCCTTATGCAGTGTTTTTGGAGGCGGATAGAGAATTTATATCATTCAATGGATCTGTTTCTAAGTTGTCATGGGAGTTGCCTTTCAGTAGTTCTCTCTTGTTGGTCATAAGTGAGAACTTTTGGAGATTTCAAACAGCAGATGAGATACTTACTTGGTTGCATTGGTTTTTTCATTTCACTTGATCAGGTGATGAATGAAACTATTAGAGTAGGTTGTGATGAATAAGCTCCCTTTTGAGCATCTTTCTAGTTTTTCGGTTGTGTTTAAGTATTGAGTCAGTTTTTAGTTGAGAGAGAGTCAATTTGTGTTGTCAAGTCATCAGTTTTCAGTCATGCATTTCAGCTTGAGTTTTTGACTCCATTGCCCAATGGTTGAAAGCACTGGTCTGCTCTCCCAGAGGTCTGAGGTTCTTGGCACCTCCAAGGAGCTACCATCCCCATTGGAGCCAATGTTAGTGTCAGTCTTCCCAGCCTTCCTCCAGTGATCAAATATGCTCTTACAAAGTGATTTTGAAGTGTCAAGGTCAAATTTTGTCATTTCAAAGAGTTTTCAAGCAAAATTTGGTCACTAGGCATTAGGTCTAGGGTTTGCCCAAATGTCAGTCCATGTCATCATTCAGCTGAGCCTATCATCATTCAGAGGGTTTTCATTATCATGTCAGTGTCAAATGAGTCATTTTACACCTTATTCATGCTTCAGTTGTGCCTAGGTAAGGTCATTTCCCTCTCCTAGGGTTTTGAAAGCTATTATCTCTTGGACGGTCAAATCATCGACAAAACTTGTATCCTGATGTTCATACACCTTCCCCTATCCTTAAAGTACCTTATAAAACACTTCCCATCCCTTAGATCCGCCAAATTCCTCATTTTTGCACAAACCCTAGTTTCTAGCTATAACTTGGCAATTTTCTAGGTTTGGCCTGTGTTTTGCCCTTTTGGACTCCTTCCCCTCACTCAATCTTTGATATTCCACTTTCCCCTACTTCCTAACATCCCTCCCTACTCCCCAAAATTTCCCCAAGAATTTAGAAGCCCCTTATCCCCTTCATTTCGCTTCATTTCGACAAAATTCCTTGTTTCACACATCGGGACAAGTTTCACTCAAATGATGTTTCAGAGCAATCAAAAATGAATTTTGGAAAAAGGAGAGAGGTTTTTGTCCAAAACATGCAAAGGAAGAAAAACCTCCTTCACTTTTTTCACAGGTGTCATGGTTTGAGAGAAATGTCAAAGAATACCGTTGCCTCAGGAGAATCAAAGGCACTTCTGAAGTGACCTTGGGAAAATCAATTTTTCTCCTACCTTGGTTGGCCAAATGATTTTCTTGATGGTTAAAATGATAACTAGACACAAAGATCTTTCCAATGAGCTATCATGAGCTCAATTTGGGGTTGAGGAAGGCATTCAAAAGTTGACTGAAACAACACTCTTCCTTGAGGCAGCCTCATTTGGCACTTTTTGACCAGTCTTGGGAGATTTGATTTTTGACAGGTCAAATCAACTCCAAATTGAAAAATTCCAGTTGGTTTGGAAATTAGACTCAAAGACCTTTCCAACTAGCTATCATGCACCCAATTCCGACACCGGGAAGGCCTCCAAAATCCTCCTGCAAAAGCGCGACCCGTTGGGTGGTGCGCGACCCGTTGAGAGCCCTTCTGCAGTTCAGAAAATCAACGTGCGCGACCCGTTGGGAGGGGCGCGACCCGTTGGGGATTTCTCCACAGAAATTTGCCAGTAAGCTACCAAATGACCCCAAATCTCTTCAAGGTTGTAGGTAGGCCTCTGATCATCAAAGTATTTTGCTTGATAGAGAAAAATGAGCATGGGAAATGTGTTTTAATGCCATCAAGTCGAAATGAGAAGTTCATATATATTTGCTTTAAAAATGTCAAAATGCAAGTAGAGATAGGGTTTTGTTTTGCTGCTCTCAAGGTTATCCCTTTCACCCCCTGAGGTTGTTCATGAGGAGGGAAGGCCATCACAGTAGCATGATATTCTTGAGACCCGACATGTCAGCTCCACTCTTTTGGTCACTTATCAGAAAGGCCCAAGGGCCTTATTTGCAGCAGCTAGGCGAGTACTATCTCCACATCAGGTGGAAGGGGTCTCGCCTTCGTCTTCAGCTCAGTGAGTGTTATCTCCACATCAGGTGGAAGGGGCCTCGCTTTCTTCACCAGCACAGGTACTGCAGAGGGGCAAAGAGCCCATGGTTCATGAGGATCCGGTGATTGATCTTGAGGCCAGTTCTCCTAGCCAAGAGGCGAAGGAGGTCATTCAGCATCTCAGGGCTGAAAATGATATTTTACAGAGGAGACTTGAGGGTGCCCAATGGACTATTACTTACCTGGAGCAGCGGAACAAACAGTTAGAGGAGGAGAAAGCACTTGATGAGCTATGGAGGATTCGTAGCGACCGAGTCTTGAACCGTAGAAGACCCGGTGATCCATTGCCTGCTGACCGAGAGTCAATGCTCATTCAGGAGAATGCTCACTTGGAGAGGCTGTTGGCTAAGGCCAACCAAGAGAAAAAGCTGCTGAGAAACATGAAGAATCACTATTGGGCAAGAATGCATGTATGCAAGGCCAAAATGAAAATGTTCCAAAGGAGGTTATCCGAGGCTCTTAAGCGGAGGAAGAAAACCAATCCACTCTGTATCTTGGCTGAGGCATCCCTCAAAGATCATGGCACTCACTAGCATCAGCTACAGCACAAATCCCAAATTTTTTTGAGAATTTTGGGTAATTTTGGAATTTTTTGGAAATTTACAGGTTTTGGCTTCTCAACGGGTCTCACCCCCGGTGAGACCCTTTGTCATCGTAGCTCCGTTTTGCAAAAACTCAGCATTTTTAGATTTTTCATGCAAAATTACATATGCCCATGGATGGACTTGAGTTTTTATGGGGTTTTGGGCCTCCAGAAGGTCAAAATACATGCAAAATTTGACTTTCTGCCCCTTTTTTGAGTTGCAGAAGCAGTCTTGGGAGAATTGAGTTTTGATTGGGCAAATGAACTCCAAATTCAAAAATTCTAGTTGGGTTGGAAAGTAGACTCATAGACCTTTCCAACGAGCTATCTTGCACCCAATTCTGATACCGGGAAGGCCTCCAAACAGAGCTCCAAAGTGCGCAACCCGTTGAGAAAAGGGGCGCGACCCGTTGAGGAAATGTTGCCAGATTTGACCAGTTCAGCCCAGAAATTGCAGATTTGACCCTTTTCGACTTTCTGAGGTTAATGATGATCTTGATGGATGTAATTGTGACACTTTTTGGATACTTTTACTCTTGTTTAACATTTCTAGAAGATTTATGCATGTAAAGGGTAAAAATTGAATGTATGAATTGGTTTCCTAGCTTATAGAGGCAAGTTGTTTTGATTGCCTAGATTTTAGTGCTCAGTTTAGAATTAGTTGAAACAGCTCCTAGAAGGATGAGCTCGACCCCTAGAGGCAAGGGAAGAGGTTGGCTTGCCTATATTATGTATTTTCTTAATCATTTTCAAGGGTTGGAAGGTTGGACTCTTGAGGGAGAAGCTATCATTGTATTATCACTTGTATCTCTGCAATTTTTGGCTAAGGAAGACCAGGGTTTTGTAGTCATCTTTGGGATTCTTGTCGACTCATGTGTTGATGGTGTGTTTCTTCATGTTCTTGTAAGCTTTGTTATGTGATTCATTTCCTTTCTTTACTGCTGCACATTAAACAAATGAAGTGTTAAAGTAAGAATTCATGCTTGCCATGCTCTGCTTTTAAGTTTGTTTAATTTTGATGTTTTCTACTATCTAAAGAGAATTCAAATTCATTGTTTGCTCTCTTTAGCCTTCTTATCTTTCATTCCTAACCATCCACTTCAGTCAAAGACATCAGCACTGTCTCCTACCTCGCCCCAAGGAACCCCCTGCAGAAACTGTGTCCAATCCCCGCACCCTAAATTGCAGATCTTCAATTTGCCACCAAAAATCTCAAAAACCCCCAAATCAACCTTCAAATCAGTTTACTAGCCTAATATCAGTGTTACCCATTTGGTCATCTCATCAATTGAAGATCTAGCGAGATTGACCGGAGAGAGCCTTCTCCTGCCCCGTAGGGCTAGCTACGAGGCTGAATGGTTTGATGTAGCCTTGAGGTTTACCTTTCTCAGCCTAAGGTGAAATTTCAAGCGCTAACAGAACCTAATCTCTATAGTAGTATTACAGGATCATGGCTATGATGTTATTTTTAGTAAATGGAAAGCCTTTCTGAGACACATAGCTACTAGGAACGTGAAGCATATCGGAGTTCGAGTTAAGAACCTATACAAACTAGAGGTGGGAGACTGCACTGCATTGAGTAGTAACGCTGACAAGGTTTCAAGTCACGATGTTAGAGAAGTATAGCACATGATATTGGGTCATATACACCATGGTGCCTTAAAAATCACACATCATATTACCAATGGTCTCCCTAGAGGATCCCTTGACTAGCAGGATGTCTGCAAGGACTGCAAATTGGGGAATTATATCAAATCCACTTCCCATGACCGAGATAACAGAGCAGATGAAATCTTGGAGCGAGTCCACTCTAATGTTTGTGGACCCTTTTTTACAACCTCCACTGATCCAAACTTAAAGAGGAACGCAACAAATTACAGAGATAACCATAAATACAGATATGCAGTGGAAATAATACTTCATGTCATTAATGTAAAATACTGAAATATGCTTACAAACGGTAATGGAAATGAACCAGCTAGGGCGATGGTAGCTTATCTCTAAGAAGAGATGTGGTGGCTACATGCCTCTAAACTGTTCTAAATTGTGTTACAATGAGGCTCAAAGGCCTATTTATTATTGAGAAACAATGGAAAACCCTTCACATCCCAAAACCTAACCCTAGAAGATGAAACACCAAATTGTGGGCCCCGTTTGGGTTGAGTTGGACAGCCAACTTCCCGGGGTCGCGAATTGGTCGTATTATCTCCGTTTGACGCGCATGATAGCCCGTTGGAAAGATCTCTCCGAGGAATACAACGGAAAAGACAATTTTTTGAGAAAAAAATCGTTGGTGGTAGATTTCCCAAAAAACGTCGTTTAGGGCCTCAAAACGACTCCAGAAGTTTAGGACCCGAAAAACTGCTAAAAATAGTAAATTGCGCTATAATTAAGGAAACTGAAAAACTGAAAGAGATAGTTGTGGGGGTCCAAATGGGATAGGTGGGTGGCCACCAACATCCACCTAGATCATCCACAATAAAACATAAGTACTGTGTTATTTTTATTGATGATTTCTCTAGAAAATGTTGAATCTTCTTCATACAGAAGAAGGATGAAGTTTTCTCAAAATTTGTCGAGTTCAAGGCATTAGTTGAGAAGGATACTGGGAAGAAGGTGAAGGCTCTCAAGAATGACATTGGAGGTGAATTTGTTTTGCATGGCTTCAAATATTTATGTGGAAAAGAAGGTATTTGAAGGGAATTGACAACACCCCATAACCCACAACAAAATGGGGTAGCTAAGAGGAAGAATAAGAGAATAGTGGGAGAAATAAGGGCCATGTTTCATGATAAGGGGTTTTCATTACATCTATAGGTAGAAGCATGCAACACCATAGGGAAGAGATCTTGATGTGTCTCATTTAATCATTTTTGGAGCTTCAATTTATTCTCATGTCTCCAAGGATTTAAGGAAGAAACTTGTGCCTACAAAAGAGTTGGGAATTTTTGTAGGATACACCAAAACTCCACACAATTATGAGGTGTATTTTCCTTCACTAAGAATGAAAGTTATAAGGAGAGATGTCAAGTTTGATGAGTACAAGGCTATGCGATGTTCTTTGGAATGAAAGTTGAGTATCCCACAAGAGAAGGAGCTTCTAGCTCTAAAGGAGGAGCCTCAGGATGAGCTTCAGGAGGCTATGGAGCAACAACATGCAGAGGAGCAGACAAGAGGCAGAGTGGAGGCACCCACTCAACCAAAATCATATAGAGAGGGGAGAAATAGAACTAGAGAAGTTGATAGATTGGTGGAGGATGTTAGGGATAATGTGGGAGCCCCTACATCACAATGCAGAAAGAGGAAGTCACATGACAGGTACACTAGCTACATGGTTCTCATGACAGATCTCAATGAGATAAATCCTTCTTCATTTGAGGAAGCAATTCTCAAAATGTCTAGGTTGATGCCATGGTGGAAGAATATGAATCCATAATGAAGAATAATGTATGGTGGTGATCTAGGTGGATATTGGTGGCCACCCACCTATTCCACCTAGACCTCCAATCGGTTTCGTTTGTTTCCTTGTTTATTTCAACATTTACTATTTTTAGCAGTTTTTTGGGTCTTGAACTTCGGAGCACCTCCACCATATTCCACAGGTCCTTCAAACCCTGCAAGAACACAAGCTGTGTGCAAATTTGGAGAAATGAACTTTTGGCATGACCTAGGTTCAATATCTGGGGTACATCATTAATGAGTAGGGTGTGCATGTGGAACCAACCAAGATACAAGTCATTTGGGATTGGCCAACCCCAACCACTCTAACAGAGCTCCGTAGTTTTTTGGGTATTTCCAATTTTTACCATTGGTTCATGTTAGGGTTCTCTCATATCACTTGGCCTTTAAGTCAAGTCACCAAGAGCAGAGTGATTTTTTTTTTCAAAACCCAACATAAGGCATTTGTCGAGTTGAAGCATCGCCTTTGTTCTGCATGATTGCTCACATTACTGGACCTGCAACAACCATTTGAGATTGAAACATATGCCTCCGACTATGCTATTGGTGTAGATTCTTACTTAGTAGGGGCATCCAATGGCTTACCATAGTGAGACACTTTCAGACATAGTCCGAAAGTATCCCACTTATGATAGAGAAATGTATTCCATTGTGTAGGTCTGCTGTCAATGGAAGCATTGCATTATGGGGAAGGAAACGATTACCCACACAAAACGACAACCCCTGTAGTTCATATAGACTCAAGGAAAGTTGTAGAATGATTGCCATCATAAATGGTCCACATACCTGCAACAATTCCATTTTAGCTTTAAGTACAAGAAGGGAATCACTAATAATGTTGCAGACTGCCTCAACCGACCACCAGTCATGGCGCTGGTCACTGTGCTCGACTCCTGTGGGCACGAGACTTCACGGTGGCTACACCTTTACAAGAGTGATCCATAATTTGACAGCACATACCAGACTCTCCTGGAAGGTAAGAAAGTTCCAAATTTTCACCTCCACAATGCACTGTTATGCCACTTAGGACACATCTGTGTTCCTTCAAGTGAGCATGCAAAGATAATTTTGGAGGCGCACTACAGTTGGGTTGTTGGACATTTCGTGGTTTAGAAAACAATGGCAATACTTTTGAAGTATTTTTATTGGCCGAAACTTCATTAGGATGTTGGGAAGTACATTAGGTCTTGTACCGCTTGTGCCATTTCCAAACCAACCATCAAGAAGAAAGGCCTATATACTCCTCTTCCTACTCCTAGTCGACCTTGGGAATCTATCTCCATGTATTACATGTGGGGACTTCCTTCTACTAAGCACGACAACGACTACGTTTTCATGGTCGTCGACATATTCTCTAAGATGGGCATCATGGTGACTTGCAAGAAGAGTATCACAACAGAGCCCACTACTAAGATCTTCTTTGAGCGAGTGTGGGTACACTTTGCGATCACACAGTCCATTATCTCAGATTGGGATAAAAGTTTCTTGAGTGCATTTTGGTCAAGTATTTGTCAATGTTGGATACCAAACTTACTAAGTCCACGACGTTCCACCCCTAAACCAATGGCCAAACAGAGGTTGAAAATAGGATGATCGTACACATTTTGCACATGTACAACTTGAAGAATCCACACACATGGGATGAAAGCCTCCCCTATGTCCAGAACAACTACAACAAAGCTCTCCATAGCTCAATGGGCCATAACCCCTTTCAAGTAGGGCTAGGATTTCAGCCATTATGTCCCATTGATGTAGCCATACCATTTGTAGCTACTCAGACAGATTCAACTCACATCTAGTTCGAAGATGATAAGGCTAACAACTTCATTAAGCACATTCAACACATCTGCCAATAGGTCCATGATATATTGGACAGAGCCAATGCTAAGTAAAACTAGTGCCATGATCAACATCGAGTGTCACACAAGTTCTAGGTGGGCAACGAAGTTTGGTACATTTGCAAAAGGAGTGCCTCGCTGAACCCCACAACAAGATTCACCGACTTTGATATAGGCCATGCACCATCACCAAGGTTGTAGGGGACAATGCCTTCAAGATCAGAATCCCACCATTCCTTGGTCTGCACCCAATGTTCAATATAGACCACCTTCGGCCATATGTTCCACCATTGCTCGACACATCTGTCATTGTAGAACAAATCACACTAATAGATCTAAACCTGAACTACATGGAACATGACAAAATTGAGGACACCCAGATCAAGAACACTCACCAACAGAGGATCCAACTATATCGAGTTGTCAAAGCAGGTCAACTCCTTCACCAGAGCAAGTGGTTCAACAGAAATTTCCTCACCTCATGGAGGCTCTGCACGCAATGGGGACCATTTTTTCCTAAGGAAGGAGGAATGATTTAGGTAGATATTGGTGGCCACCCTCCTATTCCACCTACACCTCCATTCGGTTTCATCTGTTTCTTTATTTATTTCAATATTTACTATTTTTAGCAATTTTTTTGGGTCCTGAATTTTTGGAGAAGTTTTGACCCCCTAAAAGACGTTTTTTGAGGTCCGATGCAAGGCTAGTGCCACAGGAAAGGGTACACCACAAACTTGTAATGCTTGGAAAATCCTTTCCAACAACGTATCATACGCACCAAATGGAGATAACATGACCAAGTTACGACCCTGAGAAGTTGGCTGCCCAACTAACCCCAACATGGCCCACAAATTCTTGGCGTTCCATCTCCTGGGGTTAGGGTTTTGGTTGTTTAGGGTTTTACCTTATTGTTCAAAAATAAATATTCCCTTGAGCCTCATTGTAACATAGTTCAGAGGCATGTAATCGTAACATCTCTTATCAGAAATAAGCTACCATCGCCCGAGCTGGTTTATTTCCATTCTGTTTGTAGGCATATTTCAGTATTTTGATATTAATGAAATGAAGTGTTATTTATCCTGCATCTCTATATTTATGGTTATATCTATAATTTGTTGCGTTCCTATTTAAGTTCAAATCAGGTGGTGTTGAGACCAGAAGGGAAATTCGTGGTTGGTTCTAGATGGATCTACAAAGTGAAGCATGCAGCTGACAGGAGCATCAAAAAGTACAAGACCATATTTGTGGCCAAAAGATTATGTCAAATAGAGGGAATGGACTATGAGGAAAAATTTTCACCAATTGCAAGGTATTCCTCAATCAAATCCATTATAGAATTGGATGTGCAAATGGTTTGGAAAATCCATCAGATGGATGTGAAGACTGCCTTTCTCAATGGTGTAGTTGAGGAGGAAATTTACATAGAGCAACTAGAAGGAATTGAGACACATGATTGGGAGTCATATGTGTGTAGACTCAGGAGAGCATTGTGTGGTCTCAAATAGCTACCCCGAGAATGGTACACTCAGATCGACAATTATATAAATGGATTGGGCTTCCCCAAAAGTGAAGAAAATGCGAACCTCAATCACATTGTGGTATATGGTAAGTTGATTATTATTGTTTTGTGTGTCGATGATTTAATATTGACATGTGATGAGCTGGTGATATTCTATTGCAAAGATGATATTGCAAGGGAATTTGAGATGAAAGACATGGGCCTCATGCATTACTTCCTTGGGTTGGAAGTATGGCAAGGTGATGGTGAATTGTTTGTGTCGTAGGGGAAGCATGCCTCTGAAATACTTTAGAGATTTTACATGGAGAGTTGTAAGCCCATGGACATACCTCTATTTATAAAATGGAGGAAGGAGAATGCCACTTCAGGTGAAGAGGTTGATGCTACTATTTACAAATAGCTTTGGGGTTCACTTATGTATCTTATGAACACATGACCCAACATGTGTTATACATTCAACCAAATCAGTCAAGAAATGGTGAGGTCTGTCAAATTATATTGGAAGGCAACAAATCATGTGTTACGGTACCTCAAAGTCACTACTCAATATGGATTATGGTACAAACAGATAGAGGGAGTCAAATTGCAAGGCTTCACAGATGCAGTTTGGGCAGGGAGTCCATCTGACATGAAAATTACATCAGGTGCTATCTTCAGTGTTGGGTCCACAACTATTTCCTGGTACAATAGGAAGCAGAGGTTTGTGGCGCTCAACTCAGTAGAGGATGAATACATGGTTGCGAGTCAAGCAACATGTGAAGAAATATGGATGAGGAAAATACTTTTGGGACTATTTAATGAGGACATGTATTCGACAGTGATATATTGTTATAATAAGAGTTAAATTAAGCTCTCCGAGAATTCGGTATTTCATGACAGGTCCAAGCACATTGATATTCGATATCATCATTTGCAGGACTGTGTGCAGAGGAGAATTATGTTGCTACAGTACATTCCAACTGAGGATCAAGATGTTGACATTTTAAAAAGGCATTGTCAAGAGGTAAATTCAAATTCCACAGGTGCATGATAGGGGCGGTGGAAAATCCCTTTCTTGCTAAGAGGGAGTGTTATAAAAATGTAGCAAGAAAGGCTCAATTTGACTTTAACCTTAGCCAAATTTATTAAATCAAATTTCCACATCAACACGACAACTTGGAGGCAATTAACTAGTGTGACATGGCTCTTGTCACTCAATTATCTCAATAAATTTGAGTTAGAGGGCTTGGAGTTCAGTTATGCATGTGTGATTGCTAAATTTTAGTAATCCAATTCAGTTATTTTTAGTTGTATTCAGTTAACTAACCTCTAACTATTGTTGGAGTGAATTGAAGGTTAGTCATGTAGTGGGACAACAATCTAACAAAAATATTTGTTAGTTAACTGATCAATCAACCAAAAATAGCTAGTGCATGCAAGGAATTTGAGTTCCTCAGCTGAGGTGGAGATGACAAGTCAATGTAACATTAATTGTAAACTAGTTATGAGTGTAGAGGTGTTGCATGCAATCAATGATAAATCCTTGGGAATCACACAATCAATTTGGAGGAAATTCCTAAATAATAAGAGCTAATTTTTGCAGGATTTGTGCAAGGAAATAGGGGCCTTGGTGAGCAAAGAATTGACTAAGTGTTGGCCAAAGTTGTTCATTGAGCAAAGAGAACAATTATTCTTTTGCAAGTTGAGCTCAGAGCTGCAAAAATTGTAATAGTTTCTTTATTCATCTGATTAATGCCAAAAGGCTTGAAGGCCTTTTCCTAGTTGGGTTCCCTATAAATTATTGTGTATTTGTGGTTTTGCTCATTGCATGTGTATTCATGTTGTTCTAAATTTTGATTTACATTCCGTAGATCATCAGAGTAGAATTATGTCTCTTGATTTTAGTTCAATTTCTTGAGAAATTGCAATTGATCCAGGTGGATATTGGTGGCCACCCAACAAGTCCACTTGGACCCCCACCATTGTTCCTTTCAGCTTTTCAGTTTCCTTAATTGTCACACAATTTACTATTTTTAGCAGTTTTTCGGGTCTTGAACTTCTGGAGCCATTTTGAGGCCCTAAACAATGGTTTTTGGGAAAACTGGGAGCAACATGTGTCCATGGACCTATGTTTCTCTTCCCAAAGTTGTAGTTCTCAGATAGATCTTTCTAACGAGATATTGTACGCGTCAAACGGAGATTGTATTCCAAATTTATGACCCCGGAAAGTTGATGTACCAATTTACCCAAACGGGGCCCACAGTTTGGTGTTTCATCTTCTAGGGTTAGGTTTTTGGCTGTTTAGGGTTTTCCATTGTTTCTAAATAATAAATAATACTTCGAGCCTCATTGTAACATAGTTCAGAGGCATGTAACCACCACATCTCTTCTCAGAGATAAGCTACCATCGCCCTAGCTGGTTTATTTCCATTTCTATTTGTAAGCATATCTCAATATTTTACATTAATGAAATGAAGTATTATTTCCACTACATCTCTGTGTTTATGGTTATCTCTGTAATTTGTTGCATTCCCGTTTAAATCCGGATCAGTGGTATCATTGCGGACTGCTTTCTCTCTATTTTTCTTTGCATGTCCCCAACAAGGTCGGGATATAAGGAGTTAGGGCTTGAACTGGTCGAACCTTTGCAAGACCAGCCTCGCAAATCCCAACAACCTTCCATGGTAGATGAGAAGAAAGATGAGGGGGCAGGAGATCCTATCAAAATCTTGCTTGAAGAAGCCCTCGAGCGACAAAGGAACGCGATGATGGACAACTTTGCCCAGATCCTTTAGCGGCTACCCAAAGGTGACGCATCGGCTTCCAGCAGCTACTCTGGAAACACCACGCCCTTTAAGGTACAAGTTAATTTTGAAATCCCCATATTCTAGGGTCAGATAGACGCAGATGCCGTAGATAAATGGTTAAATCTGCTAGAGGGTTATTTTTCTGTTCATGAATTTTCGAGTCGGGAAAATATTGTTTTCACTCTTCTCAAAGCAGCCCCCCACATCAAGGACTGGTGAGAAACCTACTGCGAGCAGAAGGATGAAAATACCGGCCCATTATTTTTAGCCACACCCACCTGGAATTCATTCCGGGATGCTACCAAGGAGCAGTACTACCCTGTCGGAAACTATGAGGGTCAATACATAAAGTGGACCACGCTGCGGCAAGGAAGGCACCAAGGCGTGCCAGAGTTTACCAATCTTTTCCATACCCTTTGCACAAAATTGGGTATCAAGGATTCAGAGCAGCATTTGATACTCAAATACCGCGGCTGCCTGCACAAGTACATCCAAGAAGAAATAGAATTCCTGAACATCTCCTCGCTTGGAATAGCATACAACATACCGATATGTCGTCAGGGTCGAGCATAATTTTAAACAGAAGAAGTGAGACTTTGGATTTGTGAATCTGAAGCAAGGGAAAGGTGCCCCCAAACCACAAAACAAAGGATAAATCCAAGGCGGGGCAGCCCAAGACAGCTTGCCAAAGCTGCAAGCAAAGAACAACGCCGCGAAGCCGAAAAAGGACACGGAAAAATGGTGTGAGTTCCATAAGAGCTCCACTCACAACACAAGTGAGTGTCGGGCCAACCAGTCACTGGTGGCTGAGCTAAAGGTTTGAGAATCAGATGCATGTTCCGCCTATGAGTCAGAACCCGACAAGGGGAATGACAAAGGGAAGCAGATTATCAATGTGAAGCCCAACACCACCGTTGCCACCATGAAGATCCAGAAGGAGGAACATGAAGATCCAGAGGAGGAGGAGTGTCTCTTCCAGTCCCAGATGTGGGTAAAGGGAACCCTGCTACAGTTCATTGTCGACAACGAGAGCCAAAAGAACCTCATTTCGACAGAGGTCGTGAAGCGGTTTGGCTTACCGACCACAACACATCCACAACTGTACACCATCGGGTGGCTTCACCAAGGACGGGATCTTCGCGTGAGCCAGCAGTGTCGCCATCCATACAACATCAAGCCCTTCACAAATGAGGTATTGTGTGACATTGATCCCCTTGAAGTTTGTGATGTATTATTAGGACAACCATACTTGTGGAAGCGACACGTTGTGTATGAATCAAGGCCCCGTGTTGTTATTATTACTTTGGGAAATAAGTTGTATAGGAAACCGGAGGTAGCACCACCTACTGCCATCTCTTTGGTTACTACAAAACAACGCAGTAAGCTCATTTCCAAAACCATGAAATTTGTTTTCCTGATGATAAGCCCTCAAGGAAAGAAGAAGACAGTGGCCACGACCTCCAGATAGGGCCCCTCCACACGACAACTATAGATGGACAAGGTCGTGGAGGAGTACAAGGACATCTTCACCGCCCCCGCAAGGGTTCCTCTGCACTGTTAGGTCAAACACTCCATTGATCTGACCCTAGGTGCGCTGCTACCCAATGGACCAATCTATCAGTGCTCCATTTTGGAGAATGATGAAATCAAGAGGCAGATTTAGGAGCTGCTGCAGATAGGTCACATCCATCCGAATTCATCACCTTGTGGGAGCCCGATCGTGTTGGTACAGAAGAAGGATGGAACTTGGAGACTCTGTATTGACTATCGGGTGCTGAACAAGATCACCGTCCATAATAGGTACCCGATCCCACAGATTGATGGCCTCCTAGACCAACTGAAGGGGGAAAAATATTTCAGCAAGATTGATTTGAAGTCAGGATATCACCAGGTACCAATCAAACTCTCCGGTGTGTGGAAGACTGCCTTCAAAGCCAAGGAGGGCCTTTTCGAATGGTTGGTTATGCCTTTCGGATTGACGAATGCTCCTGCAACCTTCATGAGGCTAATGGATGACATCTTGCGGCCATTCATCAACTCATTTGTATTGGTATACTTGGATGACATCTTGATATTTAGCCAGAGTTGGGAAGAGCACCTCCACCACATCCGACAAGTTCTCCAAACATTGCAGCAACACGATTTATGTGCCAATTTGGAGAAATGCACTTTTGGCATGACCCAGGTTTAGTATCTGGAGTACATTATTGATGAACAAGGAGTGCATGTGGATCCAGCCAAGATTCAAATCATTCTGGATTGGCCCTCTCCAACCACTCTAACAGGGCTCCGCAACTTTCTAGGTCTTGCCAACTTCTACCGCAGGTTCGTGTTGGGATTTTCTCATATCACTTGGCCCTTGAGTCAAGTCACCAAGGGAGGAGCGAAAGCAAAATTATTTTGGTCTGAATCTTAACAGAAAGCATTCACAGATTTGAAAGATCACCTCTGCTCGACACCAGTGCTCGCATTGCCAGACTTGCAACAACCATTTGAGGTCAAGACAAATGCCTCTGACTATGCTATTGGGGCAGTCCTTACTCAACACAGGCATCCAGTGGCATATCATAGTGAGACACTTTCAGACACAGTCCGAAAGTATCCCACTTATGACAAAGAGATGTATTCCATTGTGCAAGCCTACCGACAATGGAAACATTACATTTTGGGGAAGGAAACAGTCATCCACACAGACCACCGACCCCTCCAGTTCATACAGACCCAAGGGAAGTTGTAGAATGATCGCCATAAGAAGTGGTCCACATACCTGCAATGTTTCCATTTGAATATGAAGTATAAGAAGGGCAAGACTAATAATGTTGCAGATTGCCTCAGTCAACCACCAATCATGGCATTAACCACCGTGCTCAACACTTGTGGGCACGAGGCTTCTGATTGGCCACTTCTCTACAAAAGCAACCTAGAATTCGGCCACACATACCAGACACTCTTGGAGGGTCAGCATGCTCCATATTTTCACCTCTAAGATGCCCTGTTATGCCATCGGGGTCACCTTTGTTTTCCTTCAAGGCAGCGTGCCAAGATGATTTTGGAAGCACACTACAGTGGGGCTGTTGGGCATTTCGCGGTCGAGAAAACAATGGCAGTACTACAAAAGTATTTGTATTGGCCGAATCTGCGACAGGATGTCGGGAAGTACATCAGATCATGCACTGCCTGCGCCATTGCCAAACCGACCGTCAAGAAGCAAGGCCTCTATACCCTGCTGCCTACCCCTGGTCGACCTTGGGAATCCATCTCCATGGATTACATGTCAGGCCTTCCTTCCACTAAGCATGGAAACGATTGTGTTTTTGTGGTCGTCGACAGGTTCTTGAAGATGGACATTATGGCGACCTGTAAGAAGAATATCACAGCAAAAGCCACTACTAAACTCTTCTTTGAATGAGTGTGGGTACACTTTGGGATCCCACAGTCTATCATCTCACATTGGGACAACAGGTTCCTCAGTACATTTTGGTCCAGTCTCTGGTCGATGCTGGACACCAAACTCACTAAGTCCACATCCTTCCATCCTCAAACTGATGGCCAGACAGATTTTCTCAACAGGATGATTGTACACATTCTGCACATGTATAACTCAAAGCATGCATGCACATGGGACGAGATCCTTCCCTACGTTTAGCACAGCTACAATCGGGATCTCCACGGCTCGACTGGCCACAATCCTTTTCAGGTGGGATTGGGATTCCAGCTACTATGTCCCGTTGATGTGGCCATGCCATTTGCAGCTACTCACGCAGATTTGGCTCATGTCCAGTCTGGAACAGATAAGGCAAACAACTTCATTGAGCAAATCCAACATATTCACCAACAGGTCCATGACATTCTGGAGAAATCAAATGCAAAGTACAAGCAGCGACATGATCAACATCAGGTGCCACACAAGTTTCAGGTGGGCGACAAAGTCTGGTTCCATTTGCAAAAGGAACGCCTTAGCAGAGCCTATTGGAAACTCAAACCACTCCGATATGGTCCTTACACCATTACCAAGGCTGTGGGAGACAATGAATTTGAGCTCAGCATTCCCCCATTCCTTAGCCTGCACCCAGTGTTCAATGTGGACTGCCTTCGGCCATACTTTCCACCATTACTAGACACATCCGACATTGCAGAACAACTCACACCCACAGAATTAAATCTAGAATGCATGGAACAAGCTGCAACTGATTGGATCATGGACACGCAGATCAAGCACACTCGCCAACAGAATATCCAACTGTATCGAGTTGTCAAAGCATGCCAAATCCTTCACCAGGGAAAGTGGCTCACCAGGGACCAAATTCAGCAAAAGTTTCCTCATCTCATGGAGGAACTCAACGCAATGGGGACCATTGCTTCTTAAGGGGGGAGGAATGATCTAGGTGGATATTGGTGACCACCCACCAAGTCCACTTGGAACCCCACCATTTTTCCTTTCAGCTTTTCAGTTTCCTTAATTGTCGCACAATTTACTATTTTTAGTAGTTTTTCGGGTCTTGAACTTTCGGAGCCGTTTTAAGGCCCTAAACGACGTTTTTTGGGAAAAATAGGAGCAACATGGGTCCATGGACTGATGTTTCTCTTCCCAAAGTTGTATTTTGTCGAATAGATCTTTCTAACGATATATTGTATGTGTCAAACGAAGATCATATGCCAAAGTTACGACCTCGGGAAGTTGATGTACCAATTTACCCAAACAGGGCCCACAGTTTCGCGTTTCATCTTCTAGGGTTAGGTTTTTGGATGTTTAGGGTTTTCCATTGTTTCTCAACAATAAATAGGCCTTCGAGCCTTATTGTAACACAGTTCAGAGGCATGTGGCCGCCACATCTCTTCTCAGAGATAAGCTACCATTGCCCTAGCTGGTTTATTTCCATTGTTGTTTGTAAGCATATTTTAGTATTTTACATGAATGAAATGAAGTATTATTTCCACTGCATCTCTTTGTTTATGGTTATCTCTGTAATTTTTTGCGTTCCTGTTTAAATTTGGATCAGCAACTCTATCAAAATTTCTACGTTGGTCATTCAATTTTTAGATGAATTTTTCTCTAAATTCGATTGTCCAAGGAAGACCATAATAGACAATGCACAAGCATTCAAATCACATAAAATGGTCAAATTCTACAAGCAATATCAGGTTACCTTAGGGAATTCTACAACTTATTATCCTCAGGGTAATGGCTTGGCTGAATCGTCCAACAAAACCTTGGTTAGAATTATTAAAAATTTGTTGGAAGATAAAAAAAAGGCCCGACATACAAAGCTGAAATTCACTTTATGGGCTGATAGAATTAGCACCAAAAAATCAATTGGCACTTCACCATTGTAGCTGGTATATAGTACATAGGTATTTTTTCTTGTTTCTTTGAGTTTATTGGTGACGAGACTTTTATAGGAGCATGAAGAAGAAGCTAATGATTTTCAGAGAAGGGTAAATCAACTCATTGAGGTTCAGGAGTTGAGGGAGAAAGCACACAATCAAAATCAGTTGTTCCAAGATAAATTAAAACAAATTCTGATAGGAAAGTGAAAGAGGATGATTTCAAGGTACTCGATTTGGTACTAAAACATGATGCCAAAATTGAGGATAAGGGGAAACATAAGAAGTTTGATCACTTGTTGAAAGGACCTTACATAATTGCAACTTTCCATGGTAAGAATACTTTTATTTTGGAGGAATTAAATGGGGAGATGATATGTGGAGGTCCAATAAATGGATGTTTTGTAAACCATTTTTTGACTAAAAAAGTAGTTTTCACAGTTCATTGTATATAGTCATTTTATTTAAGATTTTTGTAGGCTTGGACAACAATTTGAAGGATTTGAAGCTTGAAGTGAAGGCCCCAAGATTCAAATAGGTGATTGTCATAGTTAGAAAAGATTTCAGTCTCATTTAGTTGAGTTAAGTTGTTTATTTTCAGAATATGTCTATTTTTCAATAAAACAACAAAGATATTCCAACATTTTGAATCAGTTTTTAAAAGCAGATATTCTGCCTAGTGGATCAGGAACATGGTCAACGAGTTCTTTGCTACCTCACAGGGAGGACAACATCCATGTTGGAACCAATGTTATCACTCTATAAATTTCGAAATAAATTTATAGGCTAGGTGCGTTAGGGAGTCAATTTGTTAGTCAAAATGGTTGATTTATTTAGCCTTGGTGTTGTTGCTTTCAACAAAACAATCATTACTTTAAAATGTCCTGCATGAGTCCTAGACAACCTACGTCCAGTTTCAATTTTTCAGAGTCAAAATTGATTATGGTTAGAATATCATACTTCTTAGGTGCTAATTCAAGGCACTACGAGATACTAAACCCTAATGCCTAAGTCTTATGTTATATCCTATAGTCTTATTCATTGCAAGCGAGCGTGACTTTTTGCTAAAAATAGCAACAAGAAAATCCTAATTTAATTTGTCCTTGAATTAAATTTTAATTCTATTCCCATAACAACTTGTGGTAGTTAACTAAGTTAAGTTGACTTAGTTGGCTCAGTAAATTCGAGTTGGAAGTCTATCTAGAGTCATGTAGAGTGATCCCTAAATTTTAGGGGCCCAGGTTGAGTTCTTATTGAGTTGTAATTATTTAATTCAGTTTAATCGAGTTAAACTAGTTCTAACTGTTGGAGGAACTAGTGAGAGGTCAAGCGAATTAAATTGGATTTAATTCAGAAGTAGAGGTCAATCAGATAACTGATAATTCACTCAAAAAGAACACATGTATATCAGTTCAGAGGAAGACCCAGTTGAGATTAGAGTTTAGGGATAGTATACTATAAGTTGTAAAATCATCTAAATTAGAGCGATGGTGCATAAAATAAGAAGAATTCCTATGGATGGATTGCACAGTTAAGAGTGAGAAATTTCCAAATTAAATATGGGCTACTTCCCAAGGGAACAACGGAAGGAAGTAGGGGCTTTGAAATAAAAATATTTGGTTAACTATTGGCTTGAGCTGGTTTATGAAGTGATGAGCAACAATATTGCAATAAGAATGCTGCAACCCCTGGGGCTACCAACTTTACTACATCAACTCAGGGTTTGTATAAACTTGGAGGTGACAATGTTGTATACACAAGTAGATGCAATGGGTCCACTCTTTGTCACTGCTGAGCTAGCGATATACCACTAGGGTTTCTCAAACCAACCTTCTATTAATTTAGAAGAAGTTTGATTACCAATGGAGAAAGGGGAAATTTACCCTAATTGAGAGAATTGAGACATTACCTACTGTAGTAGTGAAAGACTAAAATATATGCTTAAAACACACCACTCATCTAGCCATTTTTTAAGATATCTTGCTTCAGAAGAATTCTAAGCTAACACATGTGGAACCTGAACTATCCTAAGCATGCAATATGATCTAATCAGACACTTTACTATTGTGCATATGAATGAACATAACAACCTTTTTCTTTTTTTCCTTTTTTGTGAAAACACGAATGCTAATTCTTCTTGATTGTATGGCAGATGGGTTAGGTGTGGAGGGTGTTAGGTCCCTATAATACTAGGATTACCCTATTACTATGGTAGTTGTATCCCTTATTAATATTGTTGTGCCTCTATTGTCCCCATATTGTTATTACTGTGCCCCATATATCCCTCTATTGTTATTTTTGTGCCTTTATATTATTTTATTTTTTTAACAGAAACGGTTAGAGAGATGTATTACTTTCTGGCCAAAATGCCATAATTCTGATTACAATGTGCAGAGCAATATTCAGAGAGCTCTTTGTTCAGGTCCGAGATCTCTTTTTCTATGCTACGCCAGAAATTTTTACAAGTTGATTTCCGGGCAACCGCCTCTATTTTTCCAAAAATAAAGATGCAAACAAACTGCTTCAGCAAGAGACAGTAAAACATAATCACCAGGAGTTTAAGGAATGGGGTCCCAGCTTTCTTCTCCTTCTCTAAGGATGACTCCGAGGGGAAGAAGGGCTGCTTTATTAGCTTCAGCGTCAGCCTCTTTGTTATTTTCTCTCTTGACATGATAGAACTTCAAACTCTGAAAGGAGTTTGATAGGATTCTTGTTCTGGTGATCAATCTGGACAGTCTTAGATCTGATGGGGTAGAGCTGTCTATGAAATTTTTTATGATAGTCTGCGAGTCTCCCATCACTATTGCATCATTGATTCCAAGGGATATAAGTTGTTTCAGTCCTTGGTAAAGGGCCAGAGCTTCAGCTTGCATGCTGGTGTTTAAGCCCACTCCCCAGGCAAATCTGAGAGCAATTTTGCCATCCGCTCTCTTAACAACTCCACCTGCACCGGATCTGCCCGGGTTGCCTTTGGCAGCCCCATCAAAGAAGAGGGAAATGTGAACCTGCTTTGAACAAAAAGCCAAGAAATCTGAGGCATTGAGACGAATTTGCCAGTCTTTAGGGAGAACGGGGGGCTTGACAATTTCATTGAAGCGGAGGTCCAGGGAGTCACTCCAAACTGTATCGAGGTCGCTCAGTCCTGCCCCATCCAACTGATCCCCAACGCATTCCTTTAACTGAGATTTTATTTTAATCCAGACAGTTTTATAATCTCTCTTCCTATCCCTGAAGATCCTCTGATTTCTTTCCAACCAGGTGAACCAACAGATTAATTTGGGGAGGATACACCAGGCGGTTTTGAGGTGACCATTTTGGAGAGAGCCTCCAGGGTACGACGTCCTCCAGTTCGAAAACAGCTCAGGAATATTGTTGGGAAGAATGATGTCCGCCTGCCAAGAGCCTAAAGCCGCGTTCCAGAGATTGCCCACGAAATTGCAGTGCAACATCAAATGCACAGCGGATTCTGACTGTTTGCCACACAAGGAGCAGCGAGAAGGGCCATGATAACCTCTTTTGTGGAGTCTATCATCCGTCAATATGCGCTGGTGATAGAGAAGCCAACAAAAATAGTCAATTTTTGGTAGCGAACTTTGATGCCAGACTCCTTTCCAAGGTTTCGGGTCTGAGGGAACATGAGGATGCGCTAACAGCTGCCTGTATCCCTGAGCCACAGAGTAGCGCCCAGTCGACGAGCCCCAACCACGAATGTCTTGCTTTCTGCTTCTCGTAGGGGCCTTACCATTGAGGAAGTCTAAGAAAATAGCCAGATCTTTGGTTAGGGACTGGGGAGTCACAAAATTTATCCAGCTGAGCCAGTATCCATTCTCCCATTTAGATATGTCCCACAGAGTATTGAATCCCGAGTTATGCATCCAATCCTTCAGCGCTGTCAGGGATCTATCATCAGACAGAGGGTCGCAGCCCATAATACGATCCTCCCAAATTCTGATTTGCTTACCATTTCCAGGGATCCAATGCGCGTGATCATTGATAAGGGAGAAGGATTTTGCACAGAGCTTTTGAATAGGCGAGCCAGTATTTGCTCTGGGATGGTCAAGACACCTTTTCCTCTGCCCACGGAAGAACTTTTTCCACAAGGCGATCTGAGCCCACCCCGGCTTTGGGGCTATAATCCTCCAGATCAATTTTGCACCCAACGCCAAGTTTTGCATGCTGATGTTCTTGAAGTTCAGTCCGCCTTCCAATCTGGGCATGGAGATTTTATTCCAGCTTAATAGAGGGATTTTCTTTTCGTTGGCTTTCCCGCCTTTCCAAAAGAATTTTCTGATATGATCCTCCATTTTCTTCATAATACCTGCAGGGGCCAGCATCACTGCAAATTGATAAATGGGGAGGCTGTTAAGGACAGCTTTTATTAGAACTGACTTACCTGCCAGATTAAGCCAGTTAAAGCCCCAGGAATGTATCTTAGACTCAAACTTTTCTAACAGGGGCAACCAATCTCTGTTGACAGCGCGATGTAAAAATATAGGGAGACCTAGATACTTGAAGGAGGACCAAGATGAGGAAGCTGCGAAACCAAAGCAATTGGAAATGGCCTGCAATGTGGAGGCAGGGGTATTCCAGCAGTAGATATGGCATTTATTTTTGTTCAACTTACTTCCTGATTCTTCACAGTAATCTTCAACCACTTCTTTGAAGATTTTAGCTGAGGACATAGAAGCAGCGCCTAGCAAGAGGGAGTTGTCCATGAATAACGTGTGATTTATGTTTTTAAAACCTCTCGCAATGTTCAGACCCAATAGATCTTGTTCTTGTTGCTTTTTGATTAGAAGAAAGATGAGGACGGAGGCTTGAAGGACCAAGAGAAGAGGGGATAATGGACACCCTTGCCTCAAACCACGAGAGGCTTTGAAGAAATCTAGGGCCCTCCCATTCACCAGAGGGGCTATCCAGGGCTCACTGATACAGGCCTTAACCCAATTGACAAATTTGGAACCAAACCCGAATTTGTGCAGGACCTCAAATAGAAAACTGTGTCTCACTCTGTCAAAGGCACTTTCTAGATCTAGCTTGACAGCCATACCTTTCTCTTTGCGAGCCATACTGGAGTGGATTGCCTCTTGGACCAGGACAAAGTTGTCCACAATCTGTCTTCCCTTGATAAATCCTCCCTGGTTCGCAGGTATGATATTCGGAAGGATGGTTTTTAATCTGTTGGCAATAACTTTCGTGATCAGCTTATAACCTATATTGCATAGAGATATAGGGCGAAATCGGCTGAAGGAGTTGGCTCCTTTCTCCTTGGGGATGAGGGCCAGGAAGGCCGAATTGGTGCTTCCCCCAATTTTCTGGCACTCTTTGGATTTCCTTATCATTCTGCATAGATCTTTCTCCACTATCTGCCAACAGGTTTGAATGAATCCGGCAGTGAAACCGTCAGGGCCTGGGGCCTTGTCCGGTTCCATAGCGAAGAGAGAGGCCTTTATTTCATTATTAGTGATCTCAACATCCAGGAAATGATTATTTCTTTCAGTTATCAGGGAGGGCACCTCATTCACGATGGAAGGAGGGTAATCGACGGCTTCTTCTTCACTGTAGAGATTTTTGAAATGGGTGTAGGCAGCGTTTTTTATGCTTCTGATGTCTCTATGAATGGTGGTCTCAACTTTGATTTCTGAGATGGAGTTGAAGCATTTTCGGGCCTGTGCTTGCTTGTGGAAGAAAGATGAGTTTCTATCTCCCGCCTTGAGCCAGGGGCTGCGGGATTTTTGTCTCCAAAATTCTTCCTCTGCCAAGCTGGCCTTAAGGAACATGCGCTGAAGGTTAGCCTCCCTGTCAAGTAGTTCTTTAGTGATCTCAGCGTTTTCCGATGCTAAGTGATGCGATTCAAGGCACTCCTGGATCATTTTCCTTTCCACAGCAGGGTTTGGTAAAGATTTTACCCAGGACTTTAGAGCATATTTAACTCTCTTGAGTTTCTCTTCCCAGACAAAGAATGCAGAGCCTTTGACAGGGAGCTTCCAGATTTCTTTTATCAGAGGCAAGAAGGACGGCTCCTTGACCCAGTGAGTGTTGAACTTGAAAGGAATGGGACCTTGATCCAGATGAGCCAACAGCTCGAGTTTGATGGGGCGGTGATCGGAAACACTGCAAGGGAGGATATGCATTCTAGATTCTAGACCAAGAAGGAGAAAAGAGCTTTGGACGAGAAAACGATCTAACCTTGCAGCGATGTGGCCAGGCCCGATTCTTTTGTTAGTCCATGTGTACTTCCCAGCCGAAGGATTGATGTCGATCATATCCCAATCGAGCAGCAAGTCCTCAACCCATTCCCACGCGGGTCCCTGACGATGTTTCCTCCGCGTTTTTCAGCCACTGATAATGTTAAATTGAGATCTCCTGCGATGATGATGTTGGCTAAGTCTTCAGTAACTGCCAGATTCCTAATGGAATCCCAACAGTGCTTTTTCTCTGCTGAGCTGACGGGAGCATACACATTGAAGAGGGAGTATGTCATATCTGAATCTATATGATGGATTTTTGTGAACAACCAATGAGTATTTTTAACTTCTCTGAGCTTTGTGATCTTATTTGCATTCCAGATAGAGCCCAGTCCACCGGAAGCACCTCGAGCTGATACTGCTAGACCTTCGCTTTGTTTCCACAGCTTCTTGCCGATCTGGAGGAAGGCATAGTCCTCCATTTTAGTCTCCTGGATGAGGAGTAGGTCGGGAAGTTCTGTTCTTATCAGACTTCTTATAGCTTCTTCTTTTTTTCTGCCCCCCATACCCCTGCAGTTCCAGGAGACGATCTTCATCACTTGCATTTTGAAGGATGAGCTCCCCTAGAGCTCGGAGGCTGATTTCTGTTCTTCTTCGGAGTATTTTCCAAGAGCTTCTCAAGAGTTGGTTGACTGCCCTGGAGCTTGTCTTTGTAGGTCTCTTGTTCTCTTTTTTCCCGCGCAGATTTTCGACCTCTCAATGATCTTCTGGCCGAGTGTTATAGACATTTTTGTGCCTTACAGCTCTAAGCATGAAATGTCCATAATCCAAGGGATCTAAAGTCCCTAAAAGTTTTGTTCCTGCTCCTAAAGAAACAAGGTCAACCAATGACAGCTTCTCCCAGAAGTTCTCCACCAAAAACTACTCAGAACTAGTCAAATCAGTCTAATTCAGATGCTCCACTAGCTGCCTGCGTTGCAAAGCACCCAAATACACTGTCTAGGTGCGTTGCAACGCACTTGAATGCACTAGCCAGGTGCGTTGAGTGGGAAATGACAAGTGGCAGAGTCATTCAACGAGGTGGAGAGACAATGGAAGCTTCCAGAATCTTCTCCAATGACACTTGCCTCACTGAATTCGACCAGTGATGAGTAAGAGGCTCTCAGTCTCCAAGTGGAAGCAAGAACTGACAGAGAGAAGCCACAAGTCAAAACATAAGCTGACTCATCCTCTCTGCTTACATCTATATATGGATCCCTCATCCCAGAGATCAGGAGGCTGGAATTTTGTACTTTGCAGAGAATTGCTGTTGGTTTGAGATTGAGATTAGTACATTGGGTGATTTATGCTTTGTTGGAGGTGAGGAAGGGATTCCTTTGCTGGGAGGTAGATGCTGGATCAGAACTCACTTGGTTGTATCTCCTCCTGGATCTTTTTATTGCATTAATAAAACTATTTGAGTTTCTTCTACATGCTTGTATATCAGTGATGTTTTGTTATATTTGCATGTTTAGCTTAATCTGATCCTAAGCTTTTTATGAATGTAAATCTATATCTTCGTGTAGTTTCTCTCTTCTGTGATATTGCAGGAATTTGGTGAAGCTGGGCCGGCAAGGGAGCAGGGAGCTATTGAAGAGAGGAGCGATTGGATCAACAAACTAGCGCAAGACACAGGTTAGTTTATCCTTCGTCTTCGTTTACATTTCATAAAGAAGAATACACAAGTAGTTTTCCTTGTTTGTTGCTAAGGCACTGTCACACCTTAGAGTGGGATAGGGGCATTCTGAATAGATACTTTTTCCAACAACAAAATGGCGACTCCACTGGGGATCGTGTCTAGTTAGTTTATTTGTGTTTCTTTTGTTGTTTGCTTCATAAACACAGAAGTAGTAATCGAACTGCATTTGCCATTATAAAATGCAAAGTAGCTGCTACTTCAATCCACTCACTGGATTTGTTTATGATTTGAACAGCTGATCCACAAATGCTCTAATTGCCCTTTGTGATAGTTCTTAGTCCTCCTTTAAATCATCCCTCTAATTGTACCTTACTGATAGCTTTTACTCGGCCAAAATCCATAGATTAAACTGCAAACCGTGACCCAGAACCCGGATAGAAGTCTCGTTTCTGCC
Organism: Pinus tabuliformis; assembly: GCA_031772625.1. Taxonomy (NCBI): domain Eukaryota; kingdom Viridiplantae; phylum Streptophyta; class Pinopsida; order Pinales; family Pinaceae; genus Pinus; species Pinus tabuliformis. The sequence goes on from CM062816.1 coordinate 120,439,168, forward strand.
CCAGCGCGGGCTCTGTGAATAGGTTCTGCATTTCAACGCAGGTCCCGAGAGGGCTACCTACGCTGCAATTCAGTTTCTCTGTGCAACAGGTGCGCTGATCAACCCTTGCCCTGTGCAGCTGAGGTTCTTTGTATCCTTGTGTTCAGTTTTATCTCTGATTTTTGCAGCCTGTTATCAGTGTGTGTACCTATCTAAAAACCCCTTTTCTCTGCCTTAATTCTGCCTCCTTTGTACAAAAAGACTGTAGGTGTTCTTTGTGTATTTGTTACATCATTTACAATTTTCCATTGAAAAGTAAAATAGTCATACTGTCGTCCTTAGATTTAGATCTGTCGTAAGTGTCGATTTTGATCTTAGGAGAAAGTTTCTTTGCTGTTGACAGTTGATTATACTGTTTAATTTTGCTTTGGTTTGAATTTGTCTCTTTCTAGTGTCGAAACGAGTGTTTACTTCAAAATCATAAAGTGTCGTAATCTTCTCTACCTTTTTGATTTCGAAAAAGAAGCTTGTTTGTGTTGTTCACTTGAAAGCAAATTCAAATTTGTACATCAACTTTCTTTTTAGGCATCAATATTAAGAAAGTGAAAACAAATACATGCATTTGTGCATTTTCATATTGATAGTTTGTATGGTTTGATTTAGGAAAAGTGCATTTACAGTGTGCTATTTTCTCTTTGAGAAAAGATTGTGTCTTTCTTTTCCCCTTGTAGCTAGGATTTTCATTGTTGAAAAGAGATAAAGCTTGCTTATCATCTTTAGATTGCATTTAGGAATTATATCTACATCTCGTGGTGATCCAAAAAGGCAAACTTCTAAGAAATATCAACTTAAAATAAATTGAATGAATCTAACAACGCTTTGGAACTTAACGCACAACATAGAGGTCTAGGCTAGAGACGTGTTCCGGCGTCGTAAAGCCTGGTAACAGTTGTCCTCACTGATGGTTGGGTGATTCCTCCACTGTGAGACGATAAGTGCCAGTACGGATTTTGCTCCCACGTACCGTCGAGTATATATTGGGAGACCCCTATAGGCATAAAACCTTTATCCATAGGAAGCCGTGTCGGCCGCCCTACTGATCGCAATGCACTGAACACAACATTCGGGAAGATTGACCGCCCGTACCTTAAAAAGTATTCTGCGGTTTTGTGATTGGTTTGGCACACCCTCTACCTAGATCTCCAGAGAAGTCCCTTTCGTTCCTTTTCAGACTCCTTAACGGAAAAGGTCCATCTGAGCACTTGTCACTTCAGGCTCATTAAAAATCGAAGGAGACTAGAGTCATCTTTTGTTTTTTCTCGACTATTTAAAATTGAAAAAACAAGTTGTGTCCAAGCGTCGTAAAATTTATTTTAAATGGAATATTCATACCCTTTTCCTACGTTGGTCTTAGGTTGAGAAAATGGAGTCTACCAACCAAGGAATTCCCCTTGGTGGAAATCCTAGTCCCTTCTCCTCTTGGGGAGATGTTGGTGCACCCCATATGGCCACATTGTCGCTTCCAGGACTGACAATTGGCTTGCCAGTCTGGCTCTTCTCAACCAATGTCATTCAGAACACCACTATTCCTGAACAATCAAATTAGCAGTTAGACCAGTCTAGAGTTACCCACCAACCTTCTACTTCCTCTAATTCTTCCTCTCCTCCTTCCTCTTCGCTTGATGGGGCTGGAAAAGCCAAAAGTCAAGTTCCTAAGGAGAAGAAGGAAAAGAAGAAGAAAGAGAAGAAGAAGAAGGAGCCAAAAGCGGCTGGGGGCAAACGAGTGTCGTCTAACGAAAATCCACATACTGCATTGACCAGGCCTAAATCGCCATGTGTCATTTGCAAGGGAGACCACTTTCACAGAGATTGTCCCTGCATCCCTCGGATACTAAGGGATTGGTCTCCCCGTTTGCACAATCCAGTGGCGTCAACCTCTGATTGCCATGTTGAAAGCACACCGTCAACTAGCGAAAGTGAAGTCCCAGGACAAAAAGGGAGAGCTAGATCTCCCTGTAAACTGTGCGAAGGCAATCACGCCATACACCGTTGTCCCTTCTTAGACGAAGCTAAAAGAGTTTTGGATGATCGTCCGGTTTCACCGTTACGACTTCCTCCTGGATATAAAAAACTCTCGCCGAGTCCTTCGTTAGTTGAGAATCCAGCTGGCCCGCTCAAGTGGTCAGCTGAAGTGCCTGTCATTGAAGATGAACCGGCTGAATCCATACCCGACGAAAGTCAAAAGGTCGAGGCGGCAGTTGACCCGGTCTTGCCTTCAGAGGATTTATCTTCGAATGACACAATCACTGAAGAGAACAAGGATGACACCGTCCAAATTCTCTTCATCAACACAGACTCCGACGAACACGGGGGCAACCTACCCATTCCTTTATCGCAGGAAGGAAGTTCGTCAGAGCCATACCCGGCCGTCTACTCGGTCCCACCACCAAGCAACCTAGTTGTATCCTTCGACTGGAAGCAACTAGGCAGACCCCGTTTGCCAGCAAGCATACCATTCCGAATTATCGTTCAAATATACAGAATGGTCATGGCTGGCACCATCTTTGATGAGGGATCATCTGTGTGTATCCTTTCCTCTATTGCTTGGAAAGCGCTTGGTTCGCCATCGCTTTTGCCTGAAATGAGAAATCTGACAGGCTTCGATAAAGGAACCAGTCGACCTTTAGGGATCCTCCACAATGTGCCCATAACATTGAAAGGGAAGACCATTCAAATGAACGTGATGGTTGTTCAAGGACCCTTGGATTATAACCTACTCCTTGGACGAGACTATATATATTGCATGGGAGCCATCGTCTCCTCACTCTTTAGAGTAATGTGTTTTCCGCACGAAGGAAGAGTGGTCAAGCTCGTAGACCAGCTTTCATTTCCCGGATCACGCATCGCAAATAGTCATATACCATCCCTAAATGGTCTCTTCACGCAAGAAATGTCTCAACCCACGGTCCGTCCTCCCGATGAGCGCGAGTAATTCGGAGGGATATGACTGGAACCCAGGGGGCATGCATCCTGGTCTGCTTCGGCAGGAAAACTTCGGGTATAGAATAGGTTTCCGCGGGAGAATATGACTAGTCTGTACCCCGTCCGTGATTGGAAGAGGGGTTATTCTAGAATAAGATTCTTTTGTCAAAGTTATGTAAGTTGGGTCGGCGCCGCTTACCTTTGTTTATCTCGGTAGACATCGTCGAAGAAGTGTTTTGTTTGCACCGCGAATAAAACAGCCTTTGAATAACCTGAAAGAGGTAGGCCTTTCCTGATAGAACAAATGTTTTGTCTGCAAATTGAGGGGTAACCTTGAAATCGTATTTTATACCTGGGGGCATGCAAACCTTTTGGAGTGCAAGCAAGGGGCGGCTATTTATTTTTTAAATTTTTAGGTCCTCCCTTTAAACCTGTAGGCTAACCCTTTAAACTCGTAGGATTAGTTGTTTCCAAACTTGCATAACGAAAGGATGCGGGGCATAGCTTTGTAAGGTGCAAGCTCCATAAAAAATGGCATCTTATATGAGACATTCTTATCATATGACTGGATTATCGAGCAGTTTTAGCACATAGTTCATGCTCGTTAAAAAATAAACATAAGACCGAGCAAGTGTTTCAATCCGCGTTTAAGCTCGTTAAAAAATGAACTATCCTCCGGTAAATAACCACCGTGAATGTAGCATTATCAGCCATTAAAGCCTTGGTCGTGTTTTCACCGTCACCTCCACTTTTCCATTGGCCGATCATTCACCTCCATTTGATTGTTTACCCATTTTGAGGAACAGCTGCGAAGAGTGATTTCACTAGCCATCCTTGTGACACTGCCGTGCTTGGAAAATTCCAACCCTTACCTGGAATCAGCTGCTACCCATTTTATCACTCGTTCCTCAAAAGACGAGTCTTCTTTAAGCTCTTTTCATCTGACTCGTAAAATATGAAAAGATTGCCGAGTTTTGGCCTTCCAGCTCGTTAAAGCGACCGGAAGTGCTATCCCTCCTCTAGATTTTAATCTTTTTGGACCTGAGGGATTATTGCATAAAAAGATCGAGCGCTTGTTTTGTTCGGCTCGTTAAAACAATCGAAAATTTATCCCTTCTGTATTGTTTTATACATTTTCGGACTTAAGGGATTAGATGACGAAAAAGGAATTCCGGAGTTAACTTTACGTACCTTTTCAGACTCTCTAAAAATGAAAAGGACCGAGTTATCTTTGTCGTTAGACTCGTTAAAAAGATTAATAGCGACAAACTTGTCTTTAGACGAGAACGAGTTTCACTATCGCTAGGCTCGTTAAAACATAGCGATGGGTTTGCCCGAAAAGCAAATTATAGAACAAGCATATGTTATCCTCCTCAAGCTTGACAAAAATAAAGAGGTACTGGTCAGCAATGACTGGGGAAAAATTGGGAAGAAACTCAAAAGAACCTTTATTGGTAGCAAGTCGCTCTTGAACATGACACTTCCACTCCGTGCCTGAGTCGGGTTGGGTTGTTTCATTCACCGGTCACATCACCATGGTCTTGCCATACCATCCACATTTGGGGTAAATGCTACCGATCCATCACATAAGTGTCGCCGACATGTTCAAGAGAAGTCATCCAGAGAAGTCAACCGTGTCCCATCCACTGCCATACATTATACTTCATTCTTTCATGACCGCCACCCTGAACCATATATCATCAGATTGTTTTCACCTCCATCAAAATCATTTGCTCCGTTCCGTGTCATTGATGTGGGATTCATCAAGGCCCTCCTTTGACGGATCGCTTCTTGTCGACATCAGCTCATTATCCAAGAAGTTGATCTAGGAACACCCCATTCAGTACTTTGAAGCTTGCATGCCTCAATGGCAAGTTTCTCACTTCCGGCGACAGGTATACATCAATGACCTTCGACCGAAAGATTTTGCGTGGTGTTCGACGCCAAGTCCTTTATTCACACCACGTGAATTGTACTGCAGTACCTTGAGGGTCATCATCCTTATCGGTGTTTCCTCTCGCGCTTGTTAACAATTTACATCATTGACTGGTAATCAAGCGATGTCTTTCCATGTTCGACTTCAAAACATTTCTCACATAGATCGACTTGTACTTCGAGTGAAGATCAGACGAGATTGAAGACCCCGGATCTAGTTTCATCCATCCGGGCTGCGATATATATTCAGGAAAAATAAAGACATTGACATGTACAACATTACAACACAGATGATCATCCTACCAAAAGGATGATGACTTCATCAGAATCATCAGTCTACCATCAGACGATTGTCTGTCTTATGTACATAAAAATGAATTTATAAAGCTGAGCATGGGAATGCCCGCCTCAGCTAGATCATGAAAAAAGTATGAAAATAATGTATTGTATTGTATCTTATTACAGGTCTCCTCCCAGCATTGAAAGAACTTCAGATCCTCCTAATAAAGCATTTCACCCGATAAACGGCCTCATACTTTAGGGGGCAACTATTATAGACATTTTTGTGCCTTACAGCTCTAAGCATGAAATGTCCATAATCCAAGGGATCCAAAGTCCCTAAAAGTGTTGTTCCTGCTCCTAAAGAAACAAGGTCAACCAATGACAGCTTCTCCCAGAAGTTCTCCACCAAAAACTACTCAGAACTAGTCAAATCAGGATCAATTCAGATGCTCCACTAGCTGCCTGCGTTGCAAAGCACCCAAATACACTGTCTAGGTGCGTTGCAACGCACTTGAATGCACTAGCTAGGTGCATTGAGCGGGAAATGACAAGTGGCAGAGTCATTCAACGAGGTGGAGAGACAATGGAAGCTTCCAGAATCTTTTCCAATGACACTTGCCTCACTGAATTCGACCAGTGATGAGTAAGAGGCTCTCAGTCTCCAAGTGGAAGCAAGAACTGACAGAGAGAAGCCACAAGTCAAAACATAAGCTGACTCATCCTCTCTGCTTACATCTATATATGGATCCCTCATCCCAGAGATCAGGAGGCTGGAATTTTGTACTTTGCAGAGAATTGCTGTTGGTTTGAGATTGAGATTAGTACATTGGGTGATTTATGCTTTGTTGGAGGTGAGGAAGGGATTCCTTTGCTGGGAGGTAGATGCTGGATCGGAAATCACTTGGTTGTATCTCCTCCTGGATCTTCTTATTGCATTAATAAAACTATTTGAGTTTCTTCTACATGCTTGTATATCAGTGATGTTTTGTTATATTTGCATGTTTAGCTTAATCTGATCCTAAGCTTTTTATGAATGTAAATCTATATCTTCGTGTAGTTTCTCTCTTCTGTGATCTTGCAGGAATTTGGTGAAGCTGGGCCGGTAAGGGAGCAAGGAGCTGGGAGCTATTGAAGAGAGGAGCGATTGGATCAACAAACTAGCGCAAGACACAGGTTAGTTTATCCTTCCTCTTCGTTTACATTTCATAAAGAAGAATACACAAGTAGTTTTCCTTGTTTGTTGCTAAGGCACTGTCACACCTTAGAGTGGGATAGGGGCGTTCTGAATAGATACTTTTCCCAACAACACCGAGGTTTGCGAAGTTTCTATTTCGCCTTCTTCTTCTGATTCCTTCAAACTTTGCACCTCCTCTGTCTCTATAATGGGAGTCTCTTTTGGTCTATCTTCGTTACTTTCCACCTGTATTGATTCCATGGGGGGCTCTTTGGGGATCGATCCTTCTTTCTACAGCTCTAGTTCTAGGGAACCTTCCGTAGCTGGGCTTAACAGAATATATTTGTTTCCTTGTTCTTCCATGACAGGGGTTTGGTTGCTAGGGGCAACCTGTGAACCATTGCCTTTCATATTGCCTGGTTGATTGGCTTTGTGGGTATTTTTGGATCTTTTAACCTGGGTCCAGCCTTCATCCTTGCCTTTCTCCATTTCAGTATTCTTTGGGCAGTTCCGAGTGAAGTGGCCATAGACCTGACATTTCCTGCACTTGAACGGGAGCTGCTCATAGTCCAGCTTCTGGACATGGGACCAGCTTCCAACCCTGATCTTTACTGCCTTGGGCAAGCCAACTTCTAGGTCAACTTCAACGCAGATTCTTGCACAGTCGAATTGATCTTTGTTATTTGCACGATCAATGAATTTGCCCAAGGTGTTACCAATGTGCTTTAGGGATTCCCAGTTCCAACAATGCATAGGCAGATTGGGAAGCCTAACCCACACAGGAACGACTGTGGGAATGTCAACTGAAGGGTCAAAATTAGGCGTCCACTTGTTAAGATACAACCCTTGAGGACCCATGAAGTAAGGCCCATTGTGGAATATCAGATCCTTATCCTCTTTATCAGTAAATTCAAACATGAAGAATCCCCTCCCCAAAAAATACGAGGTGACTCCATTCTTAATCAAAGGAGCCCAATTTCTAGCAATCCAGCTCTCCGTAGATTTGGGGGAGGGCCAGAGGCCCGTAAACTGGCCTACCAGAGCTCTCTCAGCCAGCGAAAGGGCGACCTTGATTGGACCCTCCGGGGGAGCGAGATCTCTGGAATGTCATCCAAACGTTTAACGAATTTCGTAGCCTCTGAGGCTTTCTTCTTTGGCAGGGATTCCAGGAGCTTAAGAAAGGCTTCTGCATCGGGAGAGGGAGGCGGAGGGGGCGGATCCATTGAGGCAGCAACCACAGTGACCTTGATCAAACCCCACAAGCCATCTCAGAAACAAGCTGGGGAGCTCCAACAGAGTCTCAGCGCGCAGGACACCGCGATGGGGAGCGCCTCTCAGAGGGAAGGGCCCGCAGGAGACCAACGGCAGTAGCCCGAGGGCCGAGCCAGACAGGGGCGCAGAAGAGTGGCATCTAGGTCTCAGAGTAGCAATATCGATTATGCCAAACTATATCTGCCTTTATATTATTATTGTTAGGTCGGCTGGGTTATATTGTGACTCCTTAGACTCCTATATATAGAAAGGAGGTTTTGTCATTTGGATCATCAAAGAATCATTCATTTGTGTAATGTAAAGGAGGTTACCACCTCGAAGAGGCTGAATTCTAAGGCGTTGATCTATATTTTCTATCTTTTTGTGAGTTGGTTTCATAACATTTGGTATCAGAGCTTTGGATTCTAGGGTTTTGCTGCTCCAAATAGGTCATCGTGGAATTTTCGCTAGAACTTTTTTTCTACAACATTTCAAACACGAAAAAAAACCCATTTGAGATGAAATTGCACTCAACCTCGGGTCCGAATTTTAGAGCTTTTTGCGCTATATTTGCGGAGATATTATCTGAGGAAGTTGGTCTTTTTGCAGACTCCTGAATTACATTCCAAACAGGTGACCTGGGAAAATCATCATAACTTTCTATTTGAGCATCAGATTGAAATTTCATAAGGAGATACAGAAAGAGGACAGATTGTAGTTTCTTGTATATATTTTTCAGAGCCAAAGGTCAAAACAGGGACATGTGGCATGTCGTACAAGTTTGCTCTAATTAACGAGTCTATAATCAGGTCACTATGGGAGATTTGGAATAAATCTTCCTTAGAGAATCCAATTTGGATCAGACAGGTTGCGTTGGAAAGAGGATATAGAGGGCTACTACAGGTCACAATTTCAGAACTGGATGATCCGCAATTACAGAGATACATCAGAGGCAATATCGAGCTCCTACAAAGTGAAAAAATGTGTAGATTTTTTAAAATTTTTGCTTAAGCTTGGTTTGAAAAAGTATTTTGAAGGAATTAAAAGGGCATAGTAGAGCATTATTATTGGTAACTGATGCCCCGAGGAAAGAAAATGCAAACACCTAGTAAGCAACCTGAAAGCTCTAGCATGACTCATGAAGAAGAGGAAGAAATGCTACATGATATATCAAAATTACAAGACCAAGTGCAACAAATGTCACTCTCACAAAAGCTAACAGAAGCTAAGATAAATGGAATGGAATCTAAGATAAAGGGCGTGGAAGCTAAGATGGACGATTTGAAGATAAATTTGAAGACAGATTTGAAGACAGGCATGGCAGATTTGAAGACAGATTTGACAAATTTTCTACAAGAAATACTTACTAATGGTGAAAGGATAGTAAAGGAAACTCATGATGCGAACAAAAGAAATGTTAATCATGATTTCATAGACTCTAATGTTGGATCAAAGACCCACCATATTCCAAAAATCGATATGAGGAAGTTTGATGGCAAGGATCCCGCAAAATGGATATTACAGATGGAGCAATTTTTCGATCTCAATAATGTGAAAAACACATAAAAGGTATGTATTGCAACTTTATATTTGGAACCATATCAATTTGTATGGTATAAATGGCTTTGATCTCGTTAACAAATTATCACTTGGGCAATTTTTATGGAAGAATTGACAGCACATTATGAGGATACAAAAAGAAACACTTTTTTTAGCCAATTGATAAGTCTCAAACAAAAGGGTTCAATAATGGAGCACATTGAGGAGTTCCAAAAATTGAACATAAGGGTAAAAGATATTCCAGAGGAGCATAGGATTGATGTGTTCATAGGGACTTTAAAGAATAATATCCAACATGATGTTCACCTTTGGGAACCTGATTCATTAGAGAAGGCATTCAGGTTAGCAAGAAAAATGGAAAGCGAAATTATGGCAACCAGGAAGCATACCACTCACAACTATAAAGATGGAAGTGTTGTTGCCCGTAGCCTTCCACAACCTATAAGGTTGAAACCATAAAAATTGGAAGAAAAAAGAGCAAAAGGGCTTTGTTACATTTGTGATAGCAAATACACTAAAGGACATAAGTGTGCTGAGAAGAAATTATTCTACATAGATTGTGAAGAGGAAGAAGAAAAGGAGCAAGAAAGGTCAAAAGAAGAGGATATACTCTAGGAATCAAGCCTAGATAAAGAAGAAATGAATCCAACCATATCTTGTAATGCATTGTCTGGAATTACCACTCCTCAAACTATCAAGATAGAAGGACAAATCAAGAAGAAAAATGTAATAGTGTTGATTGATTCAGGAAGTACCCACAATTTTATTCATTGTAAGATAGCAAAAGAATTGAATTGCTTCCTATATCCAGCACCAGAGTGTCAAGTGATGATTGCAAATGGAGGAACGATAAATTGCTCTGGAAAGTGCCATAATATCAAGCTATCCATGGGAGAATATGTATTGACTAGCCCAATGCTTTCCATTCCAATGGGAGGTGCTGATGTTGTACTAGGAGTCCAATGGCTACAATCCTTGGGTACAATAGCTTTTAGTTTTCAAGAACTTTTCATGAATTTTTTTTGCGGAAGGAAAGGAAGTTGAATTAAGGGGTATTGCAGGGAAACCGGGAAAGATAACCAGCTCTAATGGTATGACAAAGCTTCTAAAAAAGGAACAAAGAGGTGTAATTGCACAATTATGTTCTCTAGATGTTTCCACATCGAAATCATTTATTTCTCTAGATCTCCAAAAAGTCTTGGGCAATCATTCCAAGGTATTTGAGACTCCCAAAGGTCTCCCACCTATTCGTGATCATGATCATGCTATTCATCTGATTCTAGGAAGTGTTGCTCCGAACATCGGGCTGTACATATATCCCTATGCTCAAAAGGGTGAAATTGAACGTATGGTTGCAAAAATGCTAGAGGCTGGTATAATTCAACCGAGTCAAAGTTCTTTCTATGCTCCAATAGTATTGGTGCATGAGAAGGATGGATCATGATGCATGTGTCCAGATTATAGGGAGCTCAACAAGCTGACTATTAAAGATAAGTTTCCTATTCCTGTCATTGATGAATTACTGGATGAATTGCATGGATCAATTTACTTCACCAAGTTGGATCTTCTTTTAGGATTTCATCAAATTAGAATGAAGAGTGAAGACATTCTGAAAATAGCATTTAGAACTCATGAGGGTCATTATGAATTTTTGGTCATGCCTTTTGGCCTTACCAATGCACCTTCTACATTCAAGGTTTGATGAATTCCATTTTCAAACCATTCCTTAGAAAATTTGTGTTAGTATTTTTTGATGATATAATAATCTACAACAAGGCTTGGAAGGATCATGTTGAACATGTTGACAGGGTGCTACAACTATTGGAGGAGAAACAATTATATGCAAAAAGATCCAAATGTTTCTTTGGAGTACAAGAGGTGGAATATCTGGGTCATATTGTATCTCATGAAGGAGTTAAGGTAGACCCTAGCAAAATTAAAGCCATTAAGGAATGGCAAATCCCCACATCCATAAAGCATCTGTGATGATTTCTTGGGTTGACAGGGTATTATCGCAAGTTTGCTAAGAATTATGGGAGAATAGCAGCGCCTCTAACAACATTATTGAAGAAAGATGCATTTTCATGGATTCCAGAAGCAACAAAGGCCTTCGAACATCTTAAAGAAGCAATGTGCCAAGCATCGGTCTTAGCTACACCCGACTTGACAAAAACCTTTATTGTGGAATGTGATACTTCAGGAAATGGAATTGGTGCTGTTTTAATGCAAGATGAAAGACCCATTGCTTTTGAAAGTCATCCAATCAAGGGAGAGTTTTTACACAAAGCTATTTATGAGAAGGAAATGTTGGAAATACTACATGCACTTAAGAAATGGCGACCCTACCTAATGGGAAGACACTTCAAGGTAAAAACGGATCATGATAGCCTTAAATACTTTTTAGAACAAAGATTATCCTCTGAAGAGCAACAAAAGTGGGTCACAAAGATGTTGGGTTATGACTTTGAAATCATCTACAAAAAAGGAAAGCAAAATGTGGTGGCAGATGCACTATCAAGAAAGGATGAGGATGTGGAAGCATTGTTGTGTGCCATTTCTATTATCCAACCAGATTGGATAAATGAAGCAAGGGAGGAATGGAAGAATGATGAAGAAGTGTGGGCACTTATTCGAAAGTTACAACAAGATCCTAGTACATCTGATACATTTAGCTAGGAAAATGATTCGTTATGGTACAAAGATTGCTTATACCTCTGTAAGAATTCCCAACTCAAACAAAAGATTCTTATGTAGTTGCACACTTATCCTTTAGGAGGGCACTCAAGATTTTTAAAAACTTACCACAAGGTTAAGAAGGGATTTTTTTGGGATGGCCTTAAATCAGATATTCAAAAGTTTGCGGGGGAATGTTTGGTTTGCCAACAAAATAAAGTTGAAACAATTAAGACCCCGGGTCTATTACAACCTTTATCCATTCCAAGCCAACGTTGGGAGGAGGTTTCAATGGATTTTATCACAGGTTTACCCAAGTTTGAGGGAAAGAGTGTCATCATGGTGGTAGTTGACTGACTTACCAAGTATGCACACTTTTGTGCATTATCACATCCATTTAAAGCCAGTACAGTTTCTACTGCATTTATGGAAACAATTCAAAAGCTACATGGAAACCCAAAGATTATTGTAAGTGACAGAGATCCCATTTTCACTAGAAATTTTTGGACAGAATTATTTTTTTGTGTTGGTACTCAGTTAGCTCATAGCTCATCTTATCATCCTCAATCTGATGGGAAAAGTGAGATAGTAAACAAATGTTTGGAAGGATATCTTCATTGCTTTGTATTTGATAAACAGACACAATGGGTCAAATGGTTGCCTCTGGCTGAATGGTGGTATAACACTTCCTTCCATACAGCAACAAAAATTACCCCATTTATGACACTTTATGGATATCAGCCACCATCCATCACATCATATTTAAGAGAAAATTCTAAGGTTCAAACAGTGGAACATCAAATCAAGCATCAACAACAAGTCCTCCAACTCTTAAAGGATAACCTCGTGTTGGTGTAGAATAGAATGAAACAAAATGTAGATCAACATCGCAACGAAAGAAGTTTTGATGTAGGTGATTGGGTATTCCTATGGCTATAACCATATAAACAAATGTCCCTCAAGCAAGCTAAGAGGGATAATAAATTATCACCAAAGTATTATGGTCCATATAAGGTGTTGCAAAAGATTGGTACTATGGCATACAAATTGGAGCTTCCTGCAGCTTCTCGGGTGCACCCAGTTTTCCATGTTTCATGTTTAAAGAAGGTTATAGGCAACAAGCTCCCAGTTCAAACAATATTTCCAGAACTTGACGAGGAAGGAAAAATTATATTGGAACCAGAAGCGGTCACATAAACAAGAACTCGATAGCTACGAAATCGATCAATTTTGGAGTATCTCATCAAGTGGAAGAACTTATCTGCTGAAGATTCTACATGGTAGGATGAGAATTTTATACAGAAGCATTCAGAACTACTCAAGTGTTGAGGACAACACTTTTTTGAAGGAGAGGGGCACGTTAGGTCCCTATAATACTAGGATTATCCCATTACTATGGTAGTTGTATCCCTTATTAATATTGTTGTGCCCCTATTGTCCCCATATTGTTATTACTGTGCCCCATAGAATCCCTCTATTGTTATTTTTGTGCCTTTATATTATTATTGTTAGGTCGGCTGGGTTATATTGTGACTCCTTAGACTCCTATATAGAAAGGAGGTTTTTTCATTTTGATCATCAAAGAATCATTCATTTGTGTAATGTAAAGGAGGTTGCCCCCTCGAAGAGGCTGAATTCTAAGGCGTTGATCTATCTTTTCTATCTTTTCGTGAGCTGGTTTCATAATAGAGAGAGATGGTTGTGAAGGGTTAGATGGATTGAGAGGCAAGCAGGGACCTTCTCCTATCTTTCGTGATGCATTTCTCACAAGTCGGCCACAAACCAGACCACTACAGGTCATCGTACAAGATGTCCTAATTCACCTACACGATCCCCTGTATTCCTATAGGTATAGGTCGAAAGCATAAGGAGTGATTTGGATAGTCGTATAGGGCTTAGGGAAGGTGAGTGATGGAAGGAATAAGGCAAGGAACTGGCTAAGACTTCCTCAGAACTCAAACCCAAGTTTGTATGATGGTTGGATTTGCTGAACAAGCATGGCAAGTTGTTCTTATGAAATGATAACTCAGTTTATGGACTTAGTGGCTTTTGGCAATCATGGATGGGTGAGGTTAGGTTGAGGATGTTGATATGAGGTATTCTTGCACTATTGAAACTCCTACAATACACACATCACTGGCATTTACCCATAAATTATTTCAAAACAAGAAAGATTTCCAATAACATAAGAAAACATAATTTTATCATTTATTTGCCTAGTTCATGCATGTAAATGCTTGCAGCCTATTGTGAAACACCATGAAATATAATACAGAGTTGGAGATATCAGAAATAACAGCTGCAACCTATCCTTGAAAACTGAAAGATGATGGCCTAATTAGTAGAAAACTCTAAATTTCATAAGAAATCAGAGTTCTGTCTTTTTGGGGCTGAATGGGAGTTTTCCCTCAAACCATAGTCCCTAAAGGGAGGAGTGAGGCCAGATCCACCTGTTATCAGCCTTTTTGGTATTCCTTTATCTCTCTAAAGCTACTGCTAAATATATACACAAATGGAAGCAAATTAATCAAATTCACTGAATACTTGCAATGAAACAATGCCAAAATAAATTTAACAAGTAATCTATGAAATAACTTAAGCATACAAGTACAATAAGAGGAAACTTTGTTGCTAGGGTTGGGCCGTAACCCAAGAGCTTCAGCCCTTTGAGTCAACTCAGTGCTGGATCAAGGAAATGCTCATTTTCATTCACATACAAAAAAATACATAACAATGTTTTGCTACAATCCTTCAACTCGAAAGTGCTTAGTTATCTTGCATAAAAAATCTGAATCCTAATGAGGATCTAGGCCCCCTTATTTATGCAACTGAAGTTTCCAACAAATTCCTTAAATCTAGGGAGTCTTGGCTCCCAATATCAAATTGAACTGGTTCTTAACTATCACTGGCTCGACTGCCAATGATCTTCATGACTTGGCTACCTGCAACTCCGAGCTAGTGTGATTTTATTGAGGGATATTCAAATGAGTGAGAATTTAATCAGGAAGATCCATCTCCTATAATCGCTCATTCTTGTCTCATTTGAGTTCCTGCACCTCAATTAGCCGTAATTGCCATAATTTGCTCCCAAAAACTTGCAATCAATTCACATTAGACCACTAGACACAACATCTTACTTTTACTCATCTCATTAAGCAAAATATAATTAAAACATGCAAGGAATTATGAGAAGAGTTTATTTTAGTAAGCTTGGAGGTATATTAAGGTCCATATATTTACCCAATGATGAGCCTCATCATCACCCCCTATTGAAAGTGTTGTTCATCCTTTGAGAAACTTAATCTATGTCCATGTCCTTCATTGCTCTGGTGGCTTCCCTGACATCCCATGCTTCTGTTGTAGTCTCCTCTTCCTATGAATAAAATCCTGCCTTCCTCTCTATCTCTTCCCACTGCTTTCTTTCTTCTTCTTCTTTCCTTCCTTCCAACATTCCTAAAAGCAATGGTGGAATGAGCCTCAAGCCAATCCAATTGACTTTGAGTGTTTGTAGATCCTGCTTATACATGGGGGTTCTATTTAATGCCTCTCTCATTCTGTCAGGAGAATGATATTCTCTGATTTTCATGCTATAAGGCAAGGTGTTCCATCTCCTTTGGCAAGCTTGCATGTTTTCATCTCCTATCAATCTAAACATGTCTTCAAAGTGTGTGACTGCTTGTTCTTGTGCAGCAAGGTACCTAGGTGCAAGCTTGGGATCATTTGCAATGATGTTGTGGGTGCTGATGACAACCATTGGGTTAGATTGTTCAGCTCTAATCATAAGGGGTTTTGTCTCTTATTTTGCCATTACCTTTTTCATATTTGTAGCTTTTGCCTCCTCATGATTCATCCATGATGCTAAATCCATAAATTGTAAGTCCCCTAGCTTGGGATTTGGGTCCCATACATTTAAATCTGTCAAGGCCAAATTGTGTAGGTAAAACTCAGATATTTTTTCTCTATCTTCCAAGGTGATTTGATCACAGAGATCAATGAATTGTCTGTAGTCTTGGAAGGGCATAGTTCCTCTTTGTGCTAGGGTCTTTATTTGGAATTGTAGCCATTGTTCCTTGAGATACAAGGCATAAGACTTTGCTGGAATCCTGCACTGGATTGCCTCCAAGGATAAATTGGCCATAGTTGCCAATTGGCTTTCCCTTTCTTGTAGTTGTCCCCTTATCCATGTATTCTTTGCTTCTAACTGAGATTTCATCATTGCTTCTCTGTCCCTTATGCTGCTTAGTTCTCTACCCATCTCCTTCAATTTCTCCTCCATGTGGCCTACATCCTCCACCCCTTTTGATTTGGAAATTTACATCCACCTGTGTGTCCTTGCCCTCTCTTTTTCAAGTTCAAAGAATAGGGGAATGGAAAACTTCTGTGGGATTACCCTACCTCCTTCAATGAACCTATAGTAGGAGCTGAGGTTTGGTTGTGGACTAGGTTCTCTCATTTCTTGGTCTTCTTTCTTTGTTTCTTGTTGAGTGATACCTTCCTGGTCCCTTTTCTGTGTTTCTTGTGTAGAATTTTTCTACAAATCAGCTAGTCTAATACCATGTAGAAGTTCCCACATGTAGATCACCTGATAATGCAATATAGTAAAGAAAAATACTTGATCTACTTCTACAACCAATTTAGCGAAAGCTTAATCGAACATGAGCAACATCAATAAGAACACATATAAATGATAGGGAGAAATCAATCACACATAACATAGAATAATTTACCCGGGGAAAGCCTCAGCCT
This sequence comes from Pinus tabuliformis, assembly GCA_031772625.1. Lineage (NCBI taxonomy): Eukaryota > Viridiplantae > Streptophyta > Pinopsida > Pinales > Pinaceae > Pinus > Pinus tabuliformis. The sequence goes on from CM062816.1 coordinate 120,455,750, forward strand.
AAAATCCAAACTCTCTGTATTATCATACATAGGATTTATACAAAGCCTTAACTCTCACATAGCTAGCCAGCTCTCAGTAAAATCCTCACAGATGAAGGTGGAAATACATTAGGATTACACAAAACCTTAGCTCTCATAGCTAGCCAGCTCTCAGTGCAATCCTCCTGAATGCTCACAAGAAATCAAGACTTCTCCTAAGCCTTCTCCTCTACCCTCCAAGCCTCCTATTTCCTTGCGCAATTTTTCCTGGGTGATACTCCTGTTACCAAGTGTAACACTGACTTCTCACATTGATCTTACACCCTGTAAAATTGCACAATCCTCAAGGAACCTTCATCCTTCTGCTTGGATGATTTTCCTTTATAGGAAAAATCCATCCATCTGATAGTACACTGTCCCTCCTCTGATCTCAACTAGGTCTTTCTCTGAAATGACATGCATGAGTTATTTATGAGAGAATATTCAGTTATCTGAAGTGCAACAATTACATGCATGCAAGCAATAACTAACTGAACTCACATTAATTTAAACAAACTGTTTAAATCAAATATAACTGGACTTGACTCAGTTAACTGAGCCAACTAATTACTACTCAATATAGAACTCATCCTTATCTCTTTAAGTGATGGATAAATTCCTCAATTAATAGATAAACTGTTGCATGTCCTCACATAGACTTCATGTTTGATTTTTCACAACTAATTAACTCACGTGAATTAATTAATTTATTTTCAAACAGCTGTTAATTTCATATTTGAATTTTACTTCCTATTTTAGTCCAGGGACTGACTAAAAATAGGAATCTATCCTGAACTGCTAAAAATATACTGCTATTTTTAGCACTTCCATTTTTCATTCCCTGTTGCCTAATCTAGCACTCGTACCCAAACTTCTATTTATAGCAGTGCTATTTTTAGCACTTTAATTTATTTTCAAATAGTTGTTAAGTTCAAATTTGAATTTTACTTCCTATTTAGTCCAGGGACTGACTAAAAATAGGAATCCATCCTGAACTGCTAAAAATAGAATGGTATTATTAGCACTTCCATTTTTCATTCCCTGTTACCCAATCTAGCACTAGTACCCAAACTGCTATTTCTAGTAGTGCTATTTTTAGCACTTCTATTTTTAGCATTTCTTGTTTCCATTTTCAACATCCTGTAGGTTTGACAGAGTTTCCTGTAGGATGGCCTTTGCTTCCTATAGATCTGTCTATGTCTCCTGTAGGAGACCTTTTCCCTTTGATGAGGCTGACCTTGTGACATGCCTCTTAACATAAGTGATCTGAGACTTGGGAGAGGCTTGTTGTGATGATCCTTCTCCTTGATTTTTCTCTATAGGGGTTGCCTTTTCCCGCTGCTTTGGTGAACCCTCAATGACAATTGGAGTTTTGGCGGGGGTTTGAGGTCTCCGTTGTCTAATCCCAGTGCTCCTTTTCATCTTAAAATATAGTGGGGTTTGTCTTTTCCTCTTCCCCTTTGATTTGATAGGTGTACTTAGGGAAGTAAGAGAAGCTACTGCCTCTTTCTCTGTGGGCTCTCGAGATACCCTTGGTGATTCTTCTCCTTCTCTTCCTTGAGCTGTAGACCTTTGCTCATCCTTTTGTCCTGTTTCCTCTTTTCCATTTTCCTTCTCAGTTTCTTCTCCCTTCTCATTAGCAATGGTGATCTGGATTTAAATAGGAACGCAACAAATTACAGAGATAACCATAAACATAGAGTTGCAGCGGAAATAATACTTCATTTCATTAATGTAAAATATTGAACTATGCTTACAAACGGGAATGGAAATAACCAACTAGGGCAATGGTAGCTTATCTATGAGAAGAGATGTGGTGGCTACATGCCTCTGAACTACCTTACAATGAGGCTCAAGGGCCTTTTTATTATTGAACAATAAGAGCAAACCATAAACAACAAAAACCCTAACCCGAGGAGATGTAACACCAAGAGTTTATGGGCCCCGTTGGGGTGAGTTGGACAGCCAACTTCCCGGGGTCGCGACTTGGTCATATTATCTCCGTTTGACACACATGATAGCCTATTGGAAAGATCTCTACGAGGACTATGATGGAAAAGATGTTTTTAGGTGCCAAATCGCTAGCGGTAGATTTCCAAAAAACGTCGTTTAGGACCCGAAAAACGGCTAAAAATACTAAACTGTGCCATAATTAAGGAAACTGAAAAACTGAAAGAAGCAATGGTGGGGGTCCAAGTGGATTTGGTAGGTGGCCACCAATATCCACCTGGATCATTCCTCCCCCCTTAGGAAGCAATGGTCCCCATTGCGTTGATTTCCTCCATGAGATGAGGGAACTTCTGCTGAACTTGGTCCCTAGTGAGCCACTTTCCCTAGTGAAGGAATTGGCCTGCTTTGACAACTCGATACAGTTGGATATTCTAATGGTGAGTGTGCTTGATTTGTGTGTCCATGATCCGATCAGTTGTAGCTTGTTCCATGCAATCTGGATTTAACTCTGTGGGTGTGAGTTGTTCTGTAATGTCGGATGTGTCTAGTAATGGTGGAAAGTATGGCCGAAGGCGGTTCACATTAAACACTGGGTGCAGGCCAAGGAATGGGGGAATGCTGAGCTCAAATGCATTATCTCCCATAGCCTTGGTAATGGTGTAAGGACCATATCAGAGTGGTCTGAGTTTCCAATAGGCTATGGTAAGGCGTTCCTTTTGCAAATGCAACTAGACTTTGTCGCCCACCTGAAACTTGTGTGGCACCTGATGTTGATCATGTCGCTGCTTGTACTTGGCATTTGATTTCTCTAGAATGTCATGGACCTGCTGGCGAATATGTTGGATGTGCTCAATGAAGCTGTTTTCCTTATCTGTTTTGGACTAGACATGAGCTGAATCTGCGTGAGTAGCTGCAAATGGCATGGCCACATCAATGGGACATAGTGGCTGGAATCCCAAGCCCACCTGAAAAGGGATGTGGCCAGTCGAGTTGTGGAGAGCTCGGTTGTAGCTGTGCTGAACATAGGGGAGGCTCTTGTCCCATGTGCGTGGATGCTTTGAGTTGTACATGCGCAAAATGTGTACGATCATCTTGTTGACAACCTCTGTTTGGCCATCAGTTTGAGGATGGAAGGTTGTGGACTTAGTGAGTTGGGTGTCCAGCATCGACCAAAGACTAGACCAAAATGTACTGAGGAATCTGCTATCCCGATGTGAGATGATAGACTGTGGGATCCCAAAGTGTACCCACACTCATTCAAATAAGAGTTTAACAGTGGCTTCTGATATGATATTCTTCTTGTAGGCCCCCATAATGGCCATCTTCGAGAACCTGTCGATGACCACAAAAACACACTCATTTCCATGCTTAGTGGAAGGAAGGCCTGACATGTAATCCATGGAGATTGATTCCCAAGGTCGATTAGGGGTACGCAGTGGGGTATAGAGGCCTTGCTTCTTGATGGTCGGTTTGGAAATGGCGCAGGTAGTGCATGATCTGATGTACTTCCTGAGATCCTGTCGAAGATTCGACCAATAGAAATACTTCTGTAGTACAACCACCATTTTCTCGACCTCGAAATACCCAGCAACCCGACTGTAGTATGCTTCCCAAATCATCTTGGCACACTCGCTTGAAGGAACACAAAAGTGACCCAAGTGGCATAACAGGGCATCCTAGAGGTGAAAATATGGAACATGCTGACCCTCCAAGAGTGTCTGTTATGTGTGGCCAAATTCTGGGTCGCTTTTGTAGAGAAGTGGCCAATCAGAAGTCTCGTGCCCACAAGAGTTGAGCACCGTGGTTAACGCCATGATCAGTGGTCAACTGAGGCAATCCGCAACATTGTTGGTGCTGCCCTTCTTATACTTGATATTCAAATGGAACTGTTGCAAGTACGTGGACCTCTTCTGATGGCGATCATTCTATAATTTCCCTTGGGTCTATATGAACTGCAGGGGTCGGTGGTCTATGTGGATGATCGTTTCCTTCCCCAAATTGTAATGCTTCCGTTGTTGGTAGGCCTGCACAATGGAATAAATCTCTTTGTCATAAATGGGATACTTCCAAATTGTGCCTGAAAGTGTCTCACTGTGATATGTCACTAGATGCCCGTTTTGAGTAAGGACTGTCCCAATAGCATAGTCAGAGGCATCTGTCTCAACCTAAAATGGTTGTTGTAAGTCTCGTAATGCAAGAATTGGTGCCAATAAGAGGCGATCTTTCAACTCTGTGAATTCCTTCTGTTGAGATTCGAACCAAAAGAATTTTTCTTTCAATCCTCCCTTGGTGACTTGACTCAAGGGCCAAGTGATATGAGAAAATCCCAACACGAACCTGCGGTAGAAGTTGGCAAGATCTAGAAAGCTGCGAAGCTTTGTCAGAGTGGTTGGAGATGGCCAATCCCGAATGACTTGGATCTTGGCTGGATCCATATAAACCCCCTGTTCATCAACAATGTATCCCAGATATTGAACCTGAGTCATGCCAAAAGTGCATTTCTCCAAATTGGCACATAACTTGTGTTGCCGTAGTGTTTGGAGAACCTATTGAATGTGGTGGAGGTGCTCTTCCTAACTCTGGCTGAAGATCAAGATGTCATCGAAGTATACCACTACAAATGAGTTGGTGAATGGTCACAAGATGTCATCCATTAGCCTCATGAAGGTTGCAAGAGCATTCGTCAATCTGAAAGGCATAACCAACCATTTGAAAAGGCCCTCCTTGGCTTTGAAGGCAGTCTTCCACACATCAGGGGGTTCGATTGGTACCTGGTGATATCCTGACTTCAAACTGATCTTGCTAAAATATTTTCCCCCCTTCAATTGGTCCAGGAGGTCATCAATATGTGGGATCAGGTGCCTATTACAGACAGTGATCTTGTTTAGCGCTCACTAGTCAATATAGAGTCTCCAAGTCCCATCCTTCTTCTGTACCAACACGATCGAGCTCCCACAGGGCGATGAACTTGGATGGATGTGACCTTTTTGCAGCAGCTCCTGAACATCTCTCTTGATTTCATCGTTCTCCAGAACGGAGTGTCGATAGATTGGTCCATTGGGCAGCGGCACACCTGGGGTCAGATCGATGGAGTGCTTGACCTGACAATGCATAAGAACCCCTGCGGGGAAGGTAAAGATGTCCTCATACTCCTCCACGACCTTGTACATCTTTAGTTGTCGTGTAGAGGGGCCCTATCTAGATGTCGTGGCCACTGTCTTCTTCTTTCCTTGAGGGCGTATCATCAGGAAAAAAAATTTCCTAGTTTTGGAAATGAGCTTACTACATTGTTTTGCAGTAACCAAAGAGATGGCGGTAGGCGGTGCTACCTGTGGTATCCTCTACAGCTTATTTCCCAAATGAACAATAACAGCGCAGGGCCTTGATTCATACACAACATGTCGCTTCCACAAGTATGGTTGTCCTAATAATATGTCACAAACTTCAAGGGGAGCAATGTCACACAATACCTCATCTGTGAAGGGCTTGATGTTGTACGGAAGGAAACATTGCTGGCTCACATGAAGATCCCGTCCATGGTGAAGCCACCTGATGGATTATGGTTGTGGATGTGCTATGGTTGGTAAGCCCAGCCGTTTCACGACCTCTGCCGAAATGAGGTTCTTTTGGCTCCTGCTGTCAAAAATGAACTGTAGTGGGGAGCCCTTTACCCACATCTGGGAGTGGAAGAGACGCTCCTCCTCCTTTGGATCTTCAGGTTCCTCCTTCTAGATCTTCGTGGTGGCAACGGTAGCGTTGGGCTCTGCATTGATAATATGTTTCCCTTTGTCATTCCCCTTATTGGGTTCTGACTCAGAGTCGGAACATGCATCTGATTATGAAACCTTTAGCTCAGCCACTAATGACTGCTTGGCCCGACACTCACTTGTGTTGTGAGTGGAGCTCTTATGGAAGTCACACCACTTTCTCATGTCCTTTTTCAGCTTCACGGTGCTGTTCTTTGCTTGTAGCTTTGACAGGTTGTCTTGGGCCAACCCGCCTTGGCTTTGTCCTTTGTTTTGCATTTTGGGGGCACCTTTCCCTTGCTTCAAATTTGCAGAGCCAAAGTCTTGCTTCTTCTGTTTAAACTTTTGCTTGACCTTGACAACATATTGGTATGCCATGCTGAGTGAGGAGATGTTCAGGAATTTTATTTCCTCCTGGATGTACTTGTGTAGGCAGCTGCAGTATTTGAGTACCAAGTGCTGCTTCGTATCCTTGATACCCAACTTTGTGCGAAGGGTATGGAAAATATTGGTAAACTTCGGCATGTCTTGGTCCCTTCCGCAGCGTGGTCCACTTTATGTATTGATCATCATAGCTTCTGATAGGGTAGTACTGCTCCTTGATGGCATCTTGGAATGAATTCCAAGTGGGTGCGGCTGAAAATAGTGAGCCTGTACTTTGATCCTTCTGCTCGCAATAGGTTTCCCACCAATCCTTGATGTGGGGGGCTGATTTGAGAAGAGTGAAAATAATCTTTTCCCCACTGGAAAGAGCATGAATAGAAAAATAACCCTATATCACATTTAACCATTTATTGATGACATCTGCATCTATCTGACACTCAAATACAGGGATTTCAAAATTAACTTGTACCTTAAACGGTGTGGCGTTTCCAGAGTAGCTATTGGACGCTGATGCATTGCCCCTGGGTACCCGCTGAAGGATCTGGGTAAAGTTGTCCATCATCACGTTCCTTTGTTGCTTGAGGGCTTCTTCGAGCAAGATTTTGATAGGATATCCTGCCCCCTCATCTTTCTTTTCATCCACCATGGGAGGCCATTGGGATTTGCGAGGTTAGTCTTGCAAAGGTTCGACCAGTTCAAGCCCTAACTCCTTATATCTCAACCTCGTTGGGGACATGCAAATAAAAACAGAAAAGAAAAGCAGACCGCTCTGATACCACTGATCCATATTTAAACAGGAATGCAACAAATTACAGAGATAACCATAAACATAGAGATGCAACGGAAATAATATTTCATTTCATTAATGTAAAATACTGAAATATGCTTACAAACAAGAATGGAAATAACTATCTAGGGCGATGGTAGCTTATCTCTGAGAAGAAATGTGGTGTCTACATGCCTCTGAACTACCTTACAATGAGGCTCAAGGGCCTTTTTATTATTGAACAATAAGAGCAAACACTAAACAACCAAAACCCTAACCCGAGGAGATGTAACAACAAGAGTTTATGGGCCTCGTTGGGGTGAGTTGGACAACCAACATCCTGGGGTTGCGACTTGGTCATATTATCTCCATTTGATGTGCATGATAGCCCATTGGAAAGATCTCTTTGAGGAATATGAGTAAAAAGATGATTTTTGACAAAAATTTGCTGACGGTAGATTTCCAAAAAAACATCGTTTAGGGCCTCAAAACAGCTCCTGAAGTTTAGGACCCGAAAAACCGCTAAAAATAGTAAACTGTACCATAATTAAGGAAACTGAAAATCTAAAAGAAGCAATGGGGGAGGTCCAGGTGGAATTGGCCAATATCCACCTAGATCAAGTGGGGCTTTTGTCATATTCTAAATCTTGAATTGCTCCTTCCGCCTGCATGTCTTTAAAGGTTGTCCATGCAATAGGGAGTTTTAGGTTTTGTAGAGCTTCTTCAAGGATGAGTTTGATTAACCCATGATGGGCTAGTTGTTGATGTTTTCCTTCCTGCACTTTGATGCTCATGTCTATCATTGATTGTAGAAGAAAATAGGGTATACTCAATCTGTTTTGAGGAGGTGTGTTCTCTCCAAATCTTAGTTCTTGGAGGAGTCTGAAGTGGTATCCATACACCACACTGTACCTCCCTTCACATGATATTTATTTAATGAGGTGGTTACTGAATTCATTCCACAGGTATGGAATTCTTTCCCTTATAACCCCATTTTTGTCCTCCATTGGCTCCTCTTCTTCCAAAAATAATCTTTTCTTTTCAAGGGTGATGTTACCCTTGTCTTCTTTTCTCCATGGTAACCCTAAAGGGAGTGTAGTGATTCTGCTTATAACTTCAGGGGTAATTACTACTGATAAGCCCTTCACCACAGTAGTGGCATTGGTCCTAGTGAGGGGTATGAGTGAGAGGGAAAATTTTCTGGCCACATCATCATCATATCCTCTCATCCTCTCAAAGAACCCCATCCATTGGTGCCTTGTGAAAATTTCCACTACAGGAGGATGTTGGTGGATCCTTGTTGTGTTTGTGGGTTCTCTCTTGTTGAAACCTCCTGTCATCTTTCCCTGGTAATTGTGGAGGCTTGTGTGGATACAATTCAAGAATTCTGGTAGGTGAGGGAGGTTTGAATGTTAACTTTTAGTGACATGCAATACAACTCTCATATACTGCAATTTCCTTAATCAAATTGAGGATTTTTTTCTTCTTTCCAATGGAAAATATGTAATGTATAGCTCTTACCTCACTTTTCTAGGTTTTAGAGAGGATTACCCTCGATTTCACCTCCCTTAGTTCCCACTAATAGTCCTGTACGCTGATTCCTCTGTATATTGTAGGCTTCCTGTAGGTTTCCTACGCTGTAGATGTTGATAGTTTCCTGTAGGTGCTGCTGCAGGAAGGATGAGAGCAACTTCTTCGTTCGATGACTCTTCGAAGTTGCTTATGCTCTCTTTGTACGGTAGTCAATGTTTTGTTTCCATATATGGATGATCATGTGGGGTGGTGTGTTAGCTGTCTAAGTACGGGAACCTCCTTTTGGACCGTTGGTCCCACTATCAGTCCATCATTCCACCTTACCTCGTAATAATCTCCCACTCTTTCGTACATAACTTAAACAATTTTGGCTTTATTCCCTTTTCCTCTTGATTTGACTTTTGCCATGTGTGGAGTGGTCTAACTGTTTTCTTCTCATCGACTAGCCGAAGGTGGCCAAGTTAATTGGCCACCTTTACATATAAAATCAACTCTCACATAATCCTACAATTTTGATCATATCATACTAACGAGAGAGAATGAGTAAGATGAAATACCTGCGGGTAAGATGCTTTGATGATGATGCATGCTGTAGAGTGATGCCTCTTTGCTATGTTTTTGCTGCATATTCTTATGTGTATTTGCCTCTTTTGATGCTTATTTCTTTTGATGTGCAGGTGCTGGAGAGTGATGTTGGTGATATTTTTGCTACTGCTGAGCTATGGAGGAGCTTCTTCATCCTTGGAGTCCTTGTTATGAAGATAGCTGCAAACTTTGTGGTTTCCTTTATGAGATAGGCTTCTATAGGATTTCCTACAGGATACATACAGGATGTCCTGTAGCTGCCTCTCCCCTAAATCTTCATACTTTTTCTCAACTCTGAAGCATAAGGGATGTTGAAATGAGTGGACAAGGGTGATAAGGAATGGTAGGTGAGAGATGTTTTCTCTAGGTATTGTTCCTCTTTCCCTCTTCTCTCTCTCTTCTACTTGTTTTTTTTTTCTTTTTTCTTTTTGTAATCTATATTTTTTTGAATTGGTTTCTTTGATGGATGCAGGGGTGACATGGTGATGAAAGGAATGGCTATGATGTGGTGGAGTAAATGTTTTTTCATCCAGACACAAGATTGTGTCATCCCCTTTCTCTCAGACTACCTTTCTTGTGATTTTCAAGGTCACTGTAATTCCTACAGGAAACTCCTGTAGGTTTACAAGGAATCCTGTAGAATTACAGGGAATCCTGTAGAAAACACAGAGTTTGTGTAAGATGAGCTAGAGGGGTTTATAAGTGGAAGAATAGGTGAATAGTGGAAGATATGAGATGGGTGGATTGAAACATGGCCCTTGTATGTCCTTCTATCCCTCTCATGCTGTGCTTATCCTCCTCTTGTTGACCTGCAAAACAAAATTTCCAATTTTTTTTTGTATCCTTTCTCTTTTTTCCTTTTTTTGGTACAACAACTAGTTTGCCTCCAAGGAGGTTTTCATCCTAGTTGCTTGCCCTGGGTGCCTCAAAAGAGGTTTTCACCCAGAGATATTTTTATTTTTCCTCTTTTTTAAAACACCATTGGGTCGCCTCAAGAGGTTTTCAACCCAATAGTGGGACTCAGGTGCCTCATGGAGGTTTTCACCTAAGTCTCTTTATTTTTTTGTTTTTTGTTTTTATGTTTTTGTTTTTGTTTTTTATTCTTCAAGGATTTGGTGAGGTGGAAGTTGAGACTTGCTATACCACCATCACTGTCTTGCTGATGCTATTGATGAATTCTTGCTTTGACAAGGGCTTCTTGTAGATCTTTAATCTATACCCATTGACAAGCAAAGGGATAGCCTCTGCATCAATGGTTCTTATTTATACAACACCATTATCATGACACTTTTATATTACATAAGGCCCTAACCATATAGTCCTTAACTTGCCTTTAAAATCCTTGTACCGAGAATCATACAACAAAGCCCAATCACCTTCTTGAAACTTTTTTTCTTTTATATTATTGTCATGCAAGATTTTCCTCTGAGCTTGAGTCACCTCTATGTGCAGGAGGGTCCTCATCCTAAATTCATCTAACTCTTTCAGTTGGAGCAATATTTCTTGTTGTGCCCTGGTGAGATGTAGATCTAGTTGTGCTACCATTCTTAAGGTGTTGTATTCAAATTCAATGGACAATAGGTATTTCTTCCCATAGACCAACTCATAAGGAGTGAACCCAGTGGTGGTCTTCCAGGTGGTTTTGTAGGCCCAAGTGGCCTCAGCTAATTTGTCTACCCAATCCTTTCTGATGCTGCTAATCAATTTGGTCAGAATGCCTTCCAGTGCTCTATTGGTTACCTTCACTTGCCCATTAGCTTGTGGGTGGTAAGAGTGGATGTTATCTGCTTGATATTGTGTTGGCTTAACAAATTTTCAATCATGTGAGATGTAAATTGACTACCTTGATTGGTGACCAATTCTCTAGGGTACCCAAACTTATAAAACACATTTTCCCTTAAGAATTAAACCACCTTTTCTTTTGTTTCTACTTTGATGGCTTTGGCTTCAGCCCACTTGGTTAAGTAGTCAGTGCACACAATGATGTACTGCTTCTGTTTGGATGGAGGGTTAATGGGCCCGATGAAATCCATGCCTCACTTGTCAAATGGCTCAAAAGTCACTTGAGGTTGCAAAGGCATTTCATCCCTTGGGGTAGGTTTTCCCATCCTTCGGCATCGATCACACTGACTGGTATACCTCCTCACACCTTGGTGAAGAGTCGGCCAGTAATAACCATCTTGTAGTACCTTGAATGTTGTTCTTTTGGCTGCAAAGTGACCTCCACAACGCCCATCATGACAGGTTAGAAGGATTTCAAAGACTTCCTCCTCCCTGACCCATCTTCTTAGAATTTGATCTAGGCCTAGCTTGAAGAGATTGTCCCCAATCCAAGTGAATGGGGTGCTCTTCCTTACGATCTTTCTCTTTTCCTTGAAGGACAAGTTTGGTGGAAACCGTGCAAACACCAAGTAGTTTTCTATGTCAGCAAACCATGGAGAGAGAATTGAAATGGAGAATAAGTGTTCATTTGGTATTTGATCATCAACCATTCCTTCCTCCCCTGCAGGCAAAGTCAATTTGGATAAAAAATTTGCAACAACATTCTCCTTGCCAGTCTTATCAATAATAGTTAAATCAAATTGTTGCAATAAAAGTAACCATCTAATAATCTCGGCATTTACATCATGTTTATTCATCAAGTATTTAATTTCAACATGGTCAGTATGTACGAATATTTGGAAACCAATAATGTAATGCCTAAATTTATTTAATGAGTTCACAACAGTTAGGAGCTCTTTTTTAGTCATTGGGTAGTTCATCTTGACTTTTGACAGATTCTTACTGATGAAGTAAATGGCATAAGGTAGCTTGTCATCTATCTAGGCTAAATATTCTCCTATGGATTTGTGGGAGGCATCAACATGTATATGAAAAGGAAGAGCCCAATTTGGGCCTCAAAGAATAGGCACAATAGTCAACTTGTCCTTTAGGGAATCCAAGGCTTCTTGACAACTTTTTGACCATAAAAATTCATAGTCTTTGGCAAATAATCCAAATAAAGGAAAAGCTAACTTGCTGAAATATTTTATAAATCTCCTATAGAATCCAGATAAACCTAAAAATATTCTGACATCCCTCTATTTTTGTGGAGTCAAGAACCTTTTGATGATGGCTAGGATATTGAGTGACCTAGAACAACCGCTACAGTCATCAAGAACTCGCATTTTTTAGGACTAAGGGATAAGTTCATTTCAATGCATTTGTTCAGCCCCTTACCGAGGATAGAGAGAGCCTCCTTGAAATCACACCCATAGGGTGTAAAGTCATCCATATAAATTTCTACTGCATCATGGACTAGCTCGACAAAGATACTCAAGACTGCCCTCTGGAAAGTGGTAGGGGAATTGCATAGACCAAAAGGAAGGACCCTATAAGAGAAAGTACCCCAAGGATAGGTGAAGGTGGTTTTATCCTAGTCCTCTGGGCTAATATGGATTTGATTGTACCCGCTAAACCCATCTAAGAAAGAGAACAAATTTTTCCCTATGAGGCCATCTAACACTTGGTCAATGAAATGTAGAGGGAAATGGTTCTTCTTTTTTGCTTTGTTTAACTATCTGCAATCAACACAAATCCTCCACATCCCATTTTTCTTTGGAACCTGTTATGCTCCTATACCAATAGGTGTCATATTTCATGATTGACTTGATTAGCTTTGCAATATGTTCGTACTTTTTCTTATTATAAAAGGTCTTCCATATTTTGAAAAATAAAAAATTTAAAAAATGAAAAGAGGGCATACCCTAAAATAAAAATCAAAGGGTGAAAAGATAAATGGTCAAGAGAAAAAATGAAAAGAAATGAACCCCAAAGGAAAAGGACCAGGAAAGTGTGCAAGTCAAAATGCTACTGTTATTTCATTTTCTGTAAACAAAGCATCATATACACCTTGTTGAACTTTTTTTACCACAATTAATGAATGGCCAAATAGTTTAATCTTGGCCAGTTCATGTTTGAATTTTCTGTTTTAGAGATAGAGAATACAAATATGTCCAAACTGTTTAAACTTGGCAGATAAGTAGATAGGTAGAGAAGCAAAGGAGCTCAACAGTTTAATCTGAGCCCTTGGAAGAAATAAGTGCAGATCTAGATAGGCTTATCATGTAAACAAAAGAAAATTGATCAGGGTTTGCCAGTCCAAGTGCACCCAAAGAAAAGAAGAAAAAATGTTAGGTACAGTAGGCTGGGTAGGCAGTTTTGGTGTTGCAGAAGCATACTTGTGATTGATTTTGTTTTTCAAATGCTTCATCTTATTGTTATCACAAGTACCATGGCAGTTTTATATTTTGGAGCAACTCAAGCAGAGCATCACTAATCTCCCTTCATACTATTTCCCTAAATCATTTACTGATTCCCCCCAGAGATATTGAGATCTGCTTAATATCACCAAATCACTCCATCCCATTTCATAAAAAGCCTAAGTAAAACCCTTTTTACTTAGGAAATTGTACACAATCACATGGAAACCTTTTTTCCTTAGGCCTAAGTTGTTAAACTTTATAACTTAGCACTTGTTTTTATATCATTTCTCATATTAACAGAATAACTATAGTATTTAAATCCCATATAATTCTTCCCCTTCCCCTTATTATGTATAAATATAATAATCCCCAAATATTAATATCCTGCCCCAGTTTTATTATAAACCTTAGCACTGTACAAATCGGGAACTAGAGGTTTATCTGAAACCTTTTAAATAACCCTTACTGTCGCGCCATTTAAAGGATTAATTAACATTTGGTTGATTAATAACTTAACCCAAAACACCACGAACCAATCAAATTGCGCCTGATATCATTAATTAACGTTAATTTGATGGGCCCCCACTTATTAACCATCTATCACATCCGTTAAGCGCCAACCGTCAGATCAACGACCTCAGATCCGACAGCTGTAGATCATTTTGCGACCCCCTCCGCCGTTGCACTTTAACGTCCGGGGAATTGGCGGTATCGCCGCCCGTACCAGGACGCGTGTCACACGCCCGAGCTGCTTGCGCCCCTTTTGTCCGAAACCACTCTAAACTATAAGTAGTCCAGGGTAAACCACTTACCGCCCTCTCGCTCACCTCTCGCTGACGTCACTGCCACGTCACCTTCCTGTACCCTTCGCTACGCAACAAGTTGTCCCGTCATGCTGATGTCATCTGCTCAATAAATGCCTAAAATTACCCGCCAAACTGAATTTCGTTAAAAAGCGACGAAAATATCATTTTCGCTGTAATCTCTCTGTTCACGCTCCCATGCAAAACCACGAAGGGAGCCGCTATACCAGCTTTTCAACCGCCACCCAGCCAAAGAGACCATAACAACGCGCTCTACCCTCCGTCATTCGACCTACAGTTACTTAATTTGCCTCCATAGTCTAGGTATTTATCCATTTTACTGGTAACCCTGTAAATTCTGCTTTTTAACTAAAAGTTCTACCTGTGAAAACCAAATTCGAGTCAAGAACAGTCTGTTTAGCCCATAAAAAGACTCCTAGACCTGCTGTTCAGTCCAATTTTCCACAACAATCCCAAATTCTAGTTTGAAAACACAAGAACCAAACATGGAAGAACCAAACATGGAAGCCCCCGTAGCCCTGAATGTCGTGCCTGTAAATGCACCTCACAAAGACTTGAATTATCTGCCTCTTGCAGACAAAGATTTTCAAATAAAGGACTTAACCACTGATTATAATCATCTTCAGGCCTTCTGCCAAATTAGGGATAGTTATCTAAGCAATTCTGATATTTTTGGACTGTGGGAATCAAACCTTCCCATGTACTTCCTCCCCTCAGTCCATGTTTTCCCAGACATCATTCACCAATGTTGTGCCAGCTATGACCCTGTCCACAGAGCAGTTATGTCACCTTCACAAACTGTCATTTTTTCCATAACTGTTGAATCCATCAACGAGATGATACATTTCCATTCCACTGAGCCTCTTGCTCCTCTTTCCATGGGATTTTTGCTGGAAAAAGCTTCTCAATTGCCTAGCTCAGAGATAACCCGTATTGCTCAGATGTTCATGTCACCAAAGCACCAACCTAAAGGCCCCCCTCCTTATCTGCAGGCTTTTTTCACTAAAATTGGTAAACTCATTCTTGATATGATATCCTCGGTCTTGGGATTTAGGTCCAGTGAATATGTGGATGATATCACCCTGGTTCTATTATCTATCTTTACTCTAGGATAGCCCCTTGCTGTCAAGTATGACTATGCCACTTTCATTGCCAACAAGATCCATGCTCAATTTATGAATTTGGAGATGGAAGGAGTCTTCAAATACACATCTTTTATATACCATCTGTTGTTATATTATCAGCCAGACAACTTTCCATTTCCCTTCAGGAAATTAGATTCAAAAGGAAATCGGAGGTTTGTGATCTTTTGGAGCTCAATCTTCCATGATACTTATGAGTGCCCTTATACTTATAGTGAATTCATTGACTTGTTTGTACACCTAGCCTCCACTCTGTTGATAGGAGCCCCTCCTCCTAGGATCACTGGTGACATGAGGAAGATTTTGCAGCTTTCCAAAAACTACAGAATAGGTGACTGGTACCTCTACCAGAATCACACAGAGATCAAAATGTATGGGTGTGAACTTTGCCCTTTTAAATTGCCTAAATATGTTCCCATGAGGTTATTTGAATCAAAGTATTTCAGGCAGATCATCCATGCAGATTTAACCCACTTTTGTAATGTAAAGAAGAAAGCTCAACTGAGAATCAAAAACCAGCTAGGCCCTTATGTTATCCATGATAGGGATGCGTGGAAGGATGCTGAAAAGATCTTAGAAGACCACCTTAGATTAAAGAAGAGTTTTTGTTGGGTGCCATATGACCCATGTAGTTTCATAAGTGACAAAAGGGTAAGGTATAGGCTATCAGTGTATGTACATCATAGGATCCCAGAAATTGAACAGTATGAAAATTAGAAAGAATGGGTAGAAGGGACCTTAATAGAAGAAATTAGTGAGCAAGAAAAGATGGAAAAGGCTATGAAAGATCTTGAAAAAACCGTTGACCTGGACTCTTTTGGACATGTATCTTTCAAGCTGCCTCAACAGTCAGGATTTGGAACATCCTCTGTTGGAACTTCTTAGCAGCCTGCAAAAAGAACCAGCGCATCAGTCACAGGGACCTCAAAGGGCAAAGAAGTAGAAACTACAGAGCAGCCAATCATGACTGATCAGCCAGGGGGGTCCAAAGAACAGGAACAAGTACAAATTCCTCCTACCCAATCTAAAGCAGCAGAAATCCCAGCGTTGCAAACTCCTCTAAATGAGGAAAAAAGCAAGAAAAGAGACAAAGAAGAGGCCACACCTATTAGTGGACCTGTAGAACAACCAGGTGCAAAGAGGCAAAGATTGGATCCTTTGTCAGAAGAGGAAATCATTGAAGAAACAATAGACAACCTAAGAGGTGAGAGGTTAGTCAGCCAACAGACTTCCCTAGTGGTAGATACATCGGGTAGCTCACGTAGGCAGGAGCTAGAAAGGCAGCAGAGTGTTGAAGTGTCATCTACGAGGCCACAAAGCAAACAACCCTCTGACATCAAATGGACTTTTACAGAAATTAAGGCAAAAAATGATCCTGTGAGAATTCAAATGTACAATCAATACTTGAAGATGCCCCCCTCAAACCAACAAAGGTTAATGTCTGCCTATGACATTAAAGAAGGCAAAATGATTATGAGTTATTTTAAGCCAAAGATACAACAACCCCGGTCTGTCGTAGATTACATCAGAACAAACTTAGAGGTCCTAGCCAAAGACATTCATCCAATAGACGCAGACTGGAGAAATGGTTTATTCTACACTGGTTGACAAAGCAATGTTGGCCCACTAGTTACAAAGTTACTTAGACAACACAACAACTCAGTTAGATTGGGAAAAAAGCTTCTTCTCTCGCCAAAGATAATAGAATCAAATCATTGGAAGATATCATTATGGAACTGGGACATGACCCCAAAGATGCTAAAGGCATAAAGGCACTAATCAAGAAAAAGGAAGAGGACATTGCTGCCTTGAGGAAACAGTTGAAGCTACCTCCTTCAAGGCATCCTTAGACTGCAAAAGTTATAGAGCAGAAATCAGAAGAAAACATGATGGACCTGCTCATGAAACTCAATGAAAGATTAACTGATAGAGAGCAGGCACTTGAAAAAGCATTAAAAGAGAAGCAGGGAGAATCAATCTCCCAGCCACCTGAGGTAATCCCTACAGTTACAAGTGAAGTCCACTCAACAACTAGAAAAACATCAGCCCCGAATGTACCAACAGTCACAACAATAGTGATTACAGGTACAGAAACCACAACAGCAACACCAGACAACATTACAAGTATGAGCATAGA
This sequence comes from Pinus tabuliformis, assembly GCA_031772625.1. NCBI lineage: Eukaryota > Viridiplantae > Streptophyta > Pinopsida > Pinales > Pinaceae > Pinus > Pinus tabuliformis. The sequence goes on from CM062816.1 coordinate 120,473,079, forward strand.
AGAATTGATAAAAGCCATGGGAGAATTAAGACTCCAAATATCAGAGCTAAAACAAGTAAAGGAAAAATTGGTAAAAGTAGAAAAGAATTATGACAAATCCAAGATGAATGTTGCAGAGAAGATAAGAGAGGTTAAAACATTAGAGAGCAAAGTCACAACATTAGAGAAGGATCTCACTATGGACAAGCCTCTAGCAGAAATCAAAGGAATCCTTTGGACCAACATCAATCAATCCCTAAGTAATGTTTGGCCATCCATCCAAGCTATTTATGAGTAGATTGACTTAGTGAATGCAGCACACGGAGAAATTCAAAAAGCAAGAGCTCTATTAGGACAAATGCCTGATCAAGCCAGCTGGCTCATACATTTTTTGAATTACAGAAATAGAGAACAATTGGAACAATTTGGCATCCTAGACAGGACAGGCACCATTTTGGATATCAAAAGAGTTCTAACCAAGAAAACTTTGATGCAGAATTTGGAAAAAAGATGCCAGGATATGCAAGTAGAAATTAATTCTTTCATGCAAAGGTTTACAATTTTGTAGGATAAAGGGCTGCTTAGTCTTTTAGGAAATAACCGGCTTATGAAACACGCAGATTATGTACATAAGTTGAACACATATGCTCTTGATCAAGCTGGTTCATCAGCAAGTACTGCAGGAGTAAAAGCACTCCCTACAAGCCAAAGTATCTATGATAATTTGGAGAACTTATTTTATATTGAACATGAGGTAAAACATCTGTTTCAGCTCCAGCCTAATTTTGTCAGATATACAGAAGCTGATGAAACCCTAAGGAAACTTCAGAGACATAAGTTACCAGATCAATAATGGTGGGAAGATATGTTGGGGATTTTGTAAAATCGCTCCTGAGTAGAGCGTAAATTTTGAGTTATTTTTCCGCGATAAGATAAACAGAGTTGAACGAAGATAAAATGGGTCAAAATGTATTGAAACAGGATTGAAGAATATCCAACAAAGGCGAAGCAACCAGCACAGAGTTCCAGCGGAAAACAGCTGTAAACCGACTTGCAGAGCCTGCATCCAGTACATCCGATAAGGATGGAACAGCTAGCACAACATCAATTTATTGTTTCCTTGTTTTCGAGACTGTTTGTCTCTATCTTTTGTAAAGAAGGCATTATTCATCACTAGATATTATCTCCATTAGATATTTTGTAAGATATTTTGATATTTTGTATAAATACCCCCCAAAACAAAGTATTTGGGGTTGGTGAGTATTCTCAGACTTTGCTGTAATACAGAATTTTGGAATAAAAAAGGCTGTTGGAATCATCTGTTGTCTGGCCTACTGGATGAGGAATTGGTGTTGAGGACTTGTTATAGAATTCTTGAATCAACTTATGGATCAATAAGTCTTTTCTAACTGGTGTTTTACAGTTTCTACGTTTATTATATCATCTATGTTTCATGGTCTCAATAATAGAGAAAATGAATAATTCAGAACTTGCTTGACTGCACTCTGTTTTCAGTCTTTATTATTTTATGTGTTTTCTTCAGAATTAGAACAAACAATGAATTCTTAATTGCTCCTGTTTCCCCTGATTCTTTTCTGTTTAATATTTGCTAAGGAACTCTTAATTTCTCCTTAACAGTAATAATCCATTTTCGCTCTGTCAATATGATGAAGGATTCTTAACTACCCTTCACCCATTTGATCCCATTCCACCAAATTCCAGCCTTTAAAATTGTTCCATATTTGACTACCTTGCTCTGTGATACCATCCTCTGTAAAGAAACATAATCTAGGAAGCTACCTCCTTCGACTCCATCATGCCCAATGGACTGAACTATTCAGTATGTCTCACTGTTCTATTGAATCTCACCATCCAAAACCAAAACAAAACCCTTGAACTTCATAACTAGCCTAACACCTTTCAAAACAAAGCTAAATCATAAAGAGAGAGCCCTCTCTGGATGTAGATTGGCTAGAATCTGTATCCGAAAGATTGGTTTGTGGTTACCCCGACCATATTCCCTTTCTTACAACTTTGGGGAACAACCTGAGTGATAACATCATTGGCGACTCCATTAGGGACCTGAATAATTGTTTCTTACTATTGTTTATTTCATAAGCTACAGATGGAGCCTAAAGTTTGCCAGGTAGCCTCTGAAATTCCTCTGCTTTGCAATTGCAGAAGTAAATAAATGCTTCTTCAGTCTATCTCTAGTCTAGTTTATGTATTAAACATTGTCTCAAATTCTTGATCAGTTCCTTTCTACAAAAGTCTTTAGGAAATTTTAAAAGTTCCCATATCTAAAAATTCCTATAAGATACTGTCAAAGTTGTATTGTTAAAACATTCCAAGAAAAAACCAAAATATAACCTAGAAACTGGCTCCAAAGAAAAAGGTCCGTTACACCAGATCAAATCCTGATCCAAATCTCCCACCTATCTTTGAAAATCCTAATCTGATTCCAAAGATCCTTAGAAGCCGGGAGAGCCAAGAACATTCCGCTTGTTCACACCTTGACAAACATTTACAGAACCCTATCCAATCTGAGCTTACCTCTGGGAAAGCAGGAAATCTTTCTGTCATTGCTGTAGCATCTTCAAGTTCTCCATCAACACTTCAAACTATCCTTCCCACTCCTCCATCTACAACATACATTTCCACTGTTATTCCTTCTCTTCCAGTTGTCACACTTATCTCTGCAATTATGGAAAACCGATATGCTCCCCTGCAATTACTTATGAATCCAGGGGCCATGCCTCAAAATGATCAAAGCAAAATCACCTATTTTGATGGTACTGACACTTACACAGCTTAGCAACATACCAAGAAAATGACAGATTATTTTGAAAACTATGAGATTAATGATGATGATGTCAGAATGAAAGTCTTTGTTCAAAGTTTAACTGGGGATGTTAGAACCTGGTTTAGAGCACTCCTTGAAAACACTATCAACGACCCAGAAGCTCTTTATTAGACCTTCTTGAACAGATAGGAAAAGAAGAAAGATCCTCTCCACATATTATCAGAATATGAAAACTTGAAAAGAGGTACACAAGAAACTGTCCAAGATTACTGTACCAGATTTAATAATGTATACAATGCTATTCCTCAGAATCTTAGACCTCCTCCAGATTTGGCCTTGATCAAATTCCCTAATGCATTTGACTCAGATATGGCCTACCAACTTAAGGAAAGAGCTCCTCGAAACTTAGAAGAGATGCAGAGTATAGCTGTCAGTGTTGAGGTCAACCTGATCTCTAAACGAGCTCGAGCTAGAGCTGAAAGGAGAACACCTTTCAAAGAAGAACCTTCTGCATTTGAATAGAAATTAGACGTTATTATTAAAGGAATGGATAGACTTGGTGACAGAGTAGAAACAATTGAGAGGAAATCCCCTTGGGATGGTCAACCAAGTAACACTGGAAGAAATCCAAATTTTGCAAAAAATTAGAACCCTAATACTGGAAACGCTGAGCCTGACCAAAACATTAGACCTCCATTCCAGGAAAATTATGCTGAAGCTTCAACTTCCAGTGAACCAACAGAAGATACTCAAATTAACTTAATGGGCCAAAATAGTGAACAACAAATTTTCTTGACCCAAGAAGACCAATAAGCTCACACTCTTAATCAATTCCAAACTCAATCAGGTGAATCATTTGATTTTAGGGAGGGATATGATACAGCCATCTATGAAGTTCACAAGCAATACAATATGAGGAGTAGAAGGATAGATGTCCCTGAAACCAATAAACAGAAAGAAACCAAGCAACCTAACAAAGCTAAGATCAAGAACCCCCTTGTACAAACCCTCCCTAGAATAGGTCCTAACCCAAATAATCCAACAGTTGAAGATGTATCAGACAATCAACAACCTAACAGACAACCTTCCACTTCCATTCCTCCCAAAGGAAATGTGGAAGAACCTCCAGAAATTGACTTGGAACCAACTTCAGCCTATAACACCATGCCTGAAAAAGAAAAAGGCACTGAAAATACAACAGAAAAAGACAATCTCATGGTCCCAAATACAAAATTTCAAACTGAAAAACCTTTCAATCTTGAGACTGAAATAGGCAAATTAAAGATAGCCATTCCATTAATAGAATTGGCTAAACATGATGTCTACAGAGATCAAATTAGCAAAACTCTTCAAATTTCGGTGAACAAAGATTCAGTAAATCTCTTCGATGACCAGCCTGAATTAATTTTTGGCCCCGAGGTAAACGGAAAGTCAGTAGATGGAGGGGTTCCTCCTTTCTATGTAAGTCTGAACATTCATGATAAAATACTTCATAATGCCATGTTTGATTCTGGTGTTTCTCATAACTTAATGCCTAAATCTGTAATGGAGAAGTTGGACCTAGATATTACCAGGCCATACAAAGACTTATTCTCTTTTGACTCAAGCCAGGTCAGATGTCTAGGATTGATCAAAGATTTATGTGTATCATTAGTTCAATACCTTGCCAAGACCATTTTAATGGACGTAGTGGTAGCTGATATTCCACCAAAATATGGCATGTTGTTTTCTAGATCTTGGGGTGCAAAGCTCCAAGGATCTTTACAGTTGGACATGTCCTATGCTACTATTTCAGTATTTGGTCAGCCAAAGAGACTGTATCGAGAAACTTTAATGAAATATGTCGTAAGCAGTCAGGAGAAACCCCAGAATTTTCCCATCTACTCCATGCATTCTGACATGGACTCCTTCATCCTCTACAATGTTGAAAATGATCCTTCAACAGATGTCAAGGATTTAGCACTTGAACAAGAAAAAATCATAAATGAAAACTCTTGCATTCAAATTCAAGAAATTGCTGAGAACAATGATATATCAGACACTCAAGAGAAACTAGATGAAACTAAAAAGCCAGATTTCCCTAGCAAACAAATTTCTGAAACTCCTGATACCAATTATCAACATGAAATTCTCTGGTACTTGGAATTTGATGGTTCAGTTAATAAATTAGGGGCAGGAGTAGGGATTTGGGTACACAATCTAGAAAATGATCATGCTGAAGGGCATGCTTACATATTAAACTTTAGATGTACCAATAATGTGGCTGAATATGAAACCCTCTTGCTAGGACTTAAATTGATCAAAAGTTTAGGGGCAACTAGGGTATTAGTTTTAGGAGACTCTGATTTAGTCATTCAAAATATAAAAGGGAACTTCCTCACAAATGATCCCAGATTAAGATCTTATAGAGGGGCATCAATTGAGATCCTCAATACATTTCTAAAAACACAGCTGGCCAAAATTCCAAGAAAACATAATTTGCATGCTCACAGTTTGGCAACATTTGCCAGCACTTGTAAATTGCCATTTGAACCCAATCATCAGTTTACAACTGAGATTAAACAGAAGCCAACCATACCGGACAATGTAAAGAACTAGCAAGTGTTTGACAATGATATTCAGATTAACAATTTCTTGATCCTGAAAGAAAAATTTTCTAGCACTAATATAGACATGGACACTGTTAGTGAGGTTGATCAAATAGATAAAATTGAAATAGACATTTTAGCAGAAATTGCAACTCAAATACTTCACCCAAAAAAATTTATCAAGGAAAAGTTGCAAGATCTTAAAGAAGTAGACATTGATGAGATTAGTGGAGGGGAATTTGAAGTCATTAATTTAAAGGACAATTATTTGCCCACAGGATTAACTCCTTTGGAAGATTTCTTTGATTCTAATGATATCCCAAAGAAACCCAAGATGCAACCTCTAAATGCAGACACTGAACACTGTAACATAGGGACTGAAGAAAATCCTAAAATGATAAAACTATCCAAAACTTTACCCCGTGATCAAAAGCTTAAATATGTTGAACTGTTCAAAGAATTCCAGGATGTCTTTGCCTGGAACTATGAAGATCTGAAATCTTACGACACCTCTGTAATTCAACATACAATACCCCTCAAGGAAAATCAAAAAACTTTCAAGCAAAATCTCAAAAGGGTCAACCCTGTACTACTCCCCTTAATTGAAAAGGAAATCAAAAGAATGTATGAAGCTAGCATAATTGCTCAGATCAGGTTCTCAGAATGGGTGTCTAATTTAGTGCTCACTAGGAAGAAAACATGAGAAATCAGATTGTGTGTTGACTTAAGGAATGTAAATAAGGTTTCTTTGAAAGACCACTACCCGTTACCTAAGATGGACCACATTTTACAAAGGGTAGTAGGTGCCTCTAGGATTTCACTGCTGGATGGGTTTTCAGGCTTTAACTAGATTCTAGTCCATCTTGATGACTAGGAAAAGACTGCTTTCACAACACTGTGGGAAACTTTCAAATATGTCAAAATGCCATTTGGACTTAAGAATGCAAGGGAAACCTTCCAACGAGCAATGGACATAGCTTTTGCAAAAGAAATTCACGATTTTCTAGTCATATATCTAGATGATCTTACTGTGTTTTCTAAATCAGATCAGCAACATTTAGATCATTTGAGACAAGTCTTTTTAAAATGTAGACAGTATGGTATTTCCTTAAATCCTAAGAAGTCGTTGTTTGGTCTTGAGGAGGGCAAACTGCTAGGCCATATAATCTCTCAAGATGGCATCAAAATCGATCCTGATAGAATAGAAGCCATTTTACAAATACCCCACCCCAGAAATGTCAAAGAACTTCAAGCCTTCCTAGGAAAAATTAACTTTTTAAGAATATTCATTCCTAATTTGGCTGAATTAATCAGATTGCTGAATAATATGTTGAGAAAAGATTCCAAGGTTAAATGGACATTAGAAGCTAAACAAGCATTTGAAGAAATCAAAATGGCTTTGACCAGAACACCAGTCCTTACAAGCCCAAAGTTTGATAGAGACTTCATAATATTTTCATTTGCATCAGAACACACTATTGCTACTATTTTACTACAGAAAGATGATCAAGGATGTGAAAAACCCATAGCCTTCTTTAGTAAAGCACTCAGAGATGCACCACTAAAATACCCAATCATGGAAAAACAGGCTTATGCACTTGTGAAAGCTATCAAAGACTTCAGAGTCTACATATTATACTCCCATATAATAGCCTATGTACCAAACACTGTTGTCAAAGATATCCTGACCCAAGAGGGGATTGAAGGCAAGAGAGGTAAATGGATTGCTACTATATTGGAGTATGATATTGAAATAAAACCTACAAAGCTTATAAAAGGACAGAGATTGGCTAAACTCATGACTAAAACTAATTGCCAAGCCCTGGATATCAATGAACTGGATAATGAACAGGAGATGGCGACTCCAAAAATCAGCCAGGCCTTCTTAGAATCACCTTGGTATGCTGATATAACTCATGTATTATTAAACTTGCAGGCTCCTCCAGGGTTATCGAGAACAAAAAAAAGGTTTTTAAAGATGAAAGATTCGAAATTCTGTATTTTAGATGGTGCTCTTTTTTGGAAAAATCATGAAGGTATTCTATTGAACTGCTTAATAAAAGATGAAGCTGATATTTTTCTCAGTAATGGGGAATAGGACCGAAACATGCCACTGAAAAACTCTACAGAGACAAAGAAAGATGGGCTGTCAAGAACGTAGAGAAGGTAGAGTGGGTAGTTATTTGACTGGCCAACCTTGTTTGCTAATGTCAAGAAATTTGTCACTGCTTGCCATAAATGCCAAATTTTTGAAGGCAAGAGGAAACTTCTACCTCTACCCCTTAGACCAATTTCCACTGAAAGACCATTTCAACAATGGGGTTTAGACTTCATTGGGGAAATCCATCCTCCCTCTTCTGGCCAACATAAATGGATCCTCACTACCACAGATTATTTCACCAAATGGATAGAAGCTATCCCTTGTAGACAAGCCAATGATTCAGTGATCATAGGATTCCTAGAGACCAACATCTTGTCTAGATTTGGCTGTCCTGAAAAGATCATAACTGACAATGCTGCTGCTTTCAAATCCAAGAGAATGATCAGTTTCTGTAACAAGTACCACATCACCTTAGGCCATTCCACAGCCTATTACCCTCAAGGTAATGGTCTAGCTGAGTCCTCCAATAAAAGCCTGATCAACATTATCAAGAAAGTGCTGGAAGAAAACAAGAAAAATTGGCATAAGAAACTTATCAATGCACTATGGGCAGACATATTAACTACCAAGAGATCCATTGGGACTAGCCCTTATGAATTAGTCTATGGTATGGAGGTTGTATTCCCTTCATCTTTAGGAGTCCCTATAATGAAATTATTGCAAGAAGCTCAGGTACAGCCCAATGATATTAAGAAAAGAGTAAATTAGACCATCCATTTGCAGCAGACCAGAGAAGAGGTGTACCAAAGATCCCAAGTGTTACAAGAAAAACTCAAGAAAATTTTTGATAAAAGGACCAAGGCAGAAGATTTTTATTTAGGGGACAAAGTTTTAAAATGGGATTCCAAAAGAGAAGATAAAGGAAAACATGGGAAGTTTGACTTCCTATGGAAGGGACCTTTTATTATTCAGGCTTCACAAGGGAACAATGCTTACTTTCTGAAAAGCATCGATGGTACAAAAGCAGAAGATGGACCAGTGAACGGTCGAATGCTGAAACATTATTTTGATCCAGTTTGTTGATATATCCTGACTCTAAAATGTACATAAGGGAGTTCAGTTTCTACAGTTTGAAAATAGTAATCAACAATTTTTTACAGCAATAAGAATAAGGAGAAAAGTGCAATTTTTTTTGAAAAACAGTGAAAGAATTTTACCATTTTTTGCTTTGCTCAAGAAAATATGTATATTTTACATCATCTGTTTGTACAGTTTGCTACTATCAGCAAAGGAAGACTTCAGAGCACAACAAGAATTATTCATAAGGCCATCTAACCTACTGTTCTTGACTTTCCACCAGGGAAAGCCATCCCCAAGTGGATCCAGTGTTATGTTCCTATACCAATAGGTGTCATATTTCATGATTGACTTGATTAGCTCTGCAATATGTTTGTACTTTTTCTTATTATAAAGGTCTTCCATGTTTTGAAAAATCAAAAATTTAAAAAATGAAAAGAGGGTATACCCTAAAAGAAAAATCAAAGGGTGAAAAGATAAATGGTCAAGAGAAAAAATGAAAAGAAATGAACCCCAAAGGAAAAGGACCAGGAAAGTGTGCAAGTCAAAATGCCACTGCTATTTCATTTTCTATAAACAAAGCATCATATACACCTTGTTGAACTTTTTTTACCACAATTAATGAATGGCCAAATAGTTTAATCTTGGCCATTTCATGTTTGAATTTCCTGTTTTAGAGATAGAGAATAAAAATCTGTCCAAACTGTTTAAACTTGGCAGATAAGTAGATAGGTAGAGAAGCAAAGGAGCTCAACAGTTTAATCTGAGACCTTAGAAGAAATAAGTGCAGATCTAGATAGGCTTAACATGTAAACAAAAGAAAATTGATGAGGGTTTGCCAGTCCAAGTGCACCCAAAGAAAAGAAGAAAAAATGTTAGGTACAGTAGGCTGGGTAGGCAGTTTTGGTGTTGCAGAAGCATACTTGTGATTGATTTTGTTTCTCAAAGGCTTCATCTTATTGTTATCACAAGTACCATGGCAGTTTTATATTTTGGAGCAACTCAAGCATAGCATCACTAATCTCCCTTCATACTATTTCCCTAAATCATTTACTGATTCCCCCCAGAGATATTGAGATCTGCTTAATATCACCAAATCACTCCATCCCATTTCATAAAAAGCCTAAGTAAAACCCTTTTTACTTAGGAAATTGTACACAATCACATGGAAACCTTTTTTCCCTAAGCCTAAGTTGTTAAACTTTATAACTTACTTCTTGTTTTTATATCATTTCTCATATTAATAGAATAACTATAGTATTTAAATCCCATATAATTCTTCCCCTTCCCCTTATTATGTATATATATAGTAATCCCCAAATATTAATATCCTGCCCCGGTTTTATTATAAACCTTAGCACTGTACAAATCGGGAATTAGAGGTTTATCTGAAACCTTTTAAATAACCCTTACTGCCGTGCCATTTAAAGGATTAATTAACATTTGGTTGATTAATAACTTAACCCAAAACCCCGCGAACCAATCAAATTGCGCCCGATATCATTAATTAACGTTAATTTGATGGGCCCTCGCTTATTAACCATCTATCACATCTGTTAAGCGCCAACTGTCAGATCAACGTCCCCAGATCCGATGGCTGTAGATCATTTCGCGACCCCCTCCGCCGCTGCACTTTAACGTCCGGGGAATTGGCGGTATCGCCGCCCGTACCAGGACGCATGTCACACGCCCGCGCTGCTCTCACCCCTTCTGTCCGAAACCACTCTAACCTATAAGCAGTCCGGGGTAAACCACTTACCGCCCTCCCGCTCACCTCTCGCTGACGTCACTGCCACGTCACCTTCCCGTACCATCCGCTATGCAATAAGTTGTCCCGTCATGCTGATGTCATCTGCTCAATAAATGCCGAAAATTACCTGCCAAACCGAATTTCGTTAAAAAGTGATGAAAATATCATTTTCGCTGTAATCTCTCTGTTCACGCTCCCATGCAAAACCACGACCGGAGCCGCTGTACCAACTTTTCAACCACCACCCAGCCGAAGAGACTACAACAACGCGCTCTACCCTCCGTCATTCGACCTACAGTTACTTAACCTGCCTCCATAGTCTTGGTATTTATCCATTTTACTGGTAACCCTGTAAATTCCGCTTTTTCACTAAAAGTTCTACCTGTGAAAACCAAATTCGAGTTAAGAACAGTCTGTTTAGCCCATAAAAAGACTCCTAGACCTGCTGTTCAGTCCAATTTTCCACAACAATCCCAAATTCTAGTTTGAAAACACAAGAACCAAACATGGAAGCCCCCGCAGCCCTGAATGTCGCGCCTGTAAATGCACCTCACAAAGACTTGAATTATCTGCCTCTTGCAGACAAAGATTTTCAAATAAAGGACTTAACCACTGATTATAATCATCTTCAAGCCTTCTACCAAATTAGGGATAGTTATCTAAGCAATTCTGATATTTTTGGACTGTGGGAATCAAACCTTCCCATGTACTTCCTCCCCTCAGTCCATGTTTTCCCAGACATCATTCACCAATGTTGTGCCAGCTATGACCCTGTCCACAGAGCAGTTATGTCACCTTCACAAACTGTCCTTTTTTCCATAACTGTTGAATCCATCAACGAGATGATCCATTTCCATTCCACTGAGCCTCTTACTACTCTTTCCATGGGATTTTTGATGGAAAAAGCTTCTCAATTTCCTAGCTCAGAGATAACCCGTATTGCTCAGATGTTCATGTCACCAAAGCACCAACCTAAAGGCCCCCTCCTTATCTGCAAGATTTTTTCACTGAAACTGGTAAACTCATTCTTGATATGATATTCTTGGTCTTGGGATTTAGGTCTAGTGAATATGTGGATGATATCACCCTGGTTCTATTATCTATCTTTACTCTAGGATAGTCCCCTGCTGTCAAGTATGACTATGCCACTTTCATTGCCAACAAGATCCATGCTCAATTTATGAATTTGGAGAGGGAAGGAGTCTTCAAATACACATCTTTTATATACCATCTGTTGTTATATTATCAGCCAGACAACTTTCCATTTCCCATCAGGAAATTAGATTCAAAAGGAAATCGGAGGTCTGTGATCTTTTGGAGCTCAGTCTTCCATGATACTTATGAGTGCCCTTATACTTATAGTGAATTCATTGACTTGTTTGTACACCCAGCCTCCACTCTGTTGATAGGAGCCCCTCCTCCTAGGATCACTGGTGACATGAGGAAGATTTTGCAGCTTTCCAAAAACTACAAAATAGGTGACTGGTACCTCTACCAGAATCACACAGAGATCAGAATGTATGGGTGTGAACTTTGCGCTTTTAAATTGCCTAAATATGTGCCCATAAGGTTATTTGCATCAGAATATTTCAAGCAGATCATCCATGCAGATTTTACCCACTTTTGTAATGTAAAGAAGAAAGCTCAACTGAGAATCAAAAACTAGCTAGGCCCTTATGTTATCCATGATAGGGATGCTTGGAAGGATGCTGAAAAGATCTTAGAAGACCACCTTAGATTAAAGAAGAGTTTTTATTGGGTGCCATATGACCCATGTAGTTTCATAAGTGACAGAAGGGTAAGGTACAGGCTATCAGTGTATGTACATCATAGGATCCCAAAAATTGAACAGTATGCAAATCAAGAAGAATGGGTAGAAGGGACCTTAATAGAAGAAATTAGTGAGCAAGAAAAGATGGAAAAGGCTATGAAAGATCTTGAAAAAACCCTTGACCTGGACTCTTTTGGACAGGTATCTTTCAAGCTGCCTCAACAGTCAGGAGTTGGAACATCCTCTGCTGGAACTTCTCAGCAGCCTGCACAAAGAACCAGTGCATCAGTCACAGGGACCTCAAAGGGAAAAGAAGTAGAAACTATGGAGCAACCAATCATGACTGATCAGCCAGGGGGTCCAAAGAACAGGAACAAGTACAAATTCCTCCTGCCCAATTTAAAGCAGCAGAAATCCCAGCGTTGCAAACTCCTCTAAATGAGGAAAAAAGCAAGAAAAGAGACAGAGAAGAGGCCACACCTATTAGTGGACCGCCAGAACAACCAGGTGCAAAGAGGCAAAGATTGGATCCTCTGTTAGAAGAGGAAATCATTGAAGAAACAACAGATAGCCTAAAAGGTGATAGGTTAGTCAGCCAACAGACTTCCCTAGTGGTAGATACATCGGGTAACTCACATAGGCAGGAGCTAGAAAGGCAGCAGAGTGTTGAAGTGTCATCTACCAGGCCACAAAGCAAACAACCCTCTGACATCAAACAAAATTTTATAGAAATTAAGGCAAAAAAATGATCTTGTGAGAATTCAAATGTACAATCAATACTTGAAGATGGCCCCCTCAAACCAGCAAAGGTTAATGTCTGCCTATGACATTAAAGAAGGCAAAATGATTATGAGTTATTTTAAGCCAAAGGTACAATAACCCCAGTCTGCCGCAGATTACATCAGAACAAACTTAGAGGTCATAGCCAAAGACATTCATCCAATGGACCAGATTGAACTCCACAAGTAGATTGGAGAAATGGTTTATTCTACATTGGTTGACAAAGCAATGTTGGCCCACCAGTTACAAAGTTCCTTAGACAACACAACAGCTCAATTAGATTGGGAAAAATCTTCTTCTCTGGCCAAAGATAATAGAATCAAATCATTGGAAGATATCATCATGGAACTGGGACATGACCCCAAAGATGCTAAAGGCACTAATGAAGATAAAGGAAGAGAACATTGCTTCCTTGAGGAAATAGTTCAAGCTACCTCCTTCAAGGCACCCTCAGACTGCAGAAGTTATATAGCAGAAATCAGAAGAAGACATGATGGACCTGCTCATGAAACTCAATGAAAGATTAACTGATACAGAGCATGCACTTGAAAAAGCATTAAAAGAGAAGTAGGGAGAGTCGACCTCCCAGCCACCTGAGATAATCCCTACAGTTACAAGTGCAGTCCCCTCAACAACTGGAACAACATCAGCCCCGAATGTACCAGCAGTCACAATAGCAGTAATTACAGGTACAAAAACCACAGCAGCAGCACGAGGTAGCATTACAAGTATGAGCACAAAAGAATTGATAAAAGCCATGGAAGAATTAAGACTCCAAATATCAGAGCTGAAACAAGTAAAGAAAAATTGGCAAAACTAGAAAAGAATTATGACAAATCCAAGATGAATGTTGCAGAGAAGATAAGAGAGGTTAAAACATTAGAGAACAAAGTCAGAGCTTTAGAGTAGGATCTCACTATGGACAAGCCTCTAGCAGAAATCAAAGGAATCCTTTGGACCAACACCAATCAATCCCTAAGTAATGTTTAGCCATCCATCCAAGCTATTTATGAGAAGATTGACTTAGTGAATGCAGCACACGGAGAAATTCAAAAAGAAAGAGCTCTATTAGGACAAATGCCTGATCAAGCCAACCAGCTCATACATTTTTTGAATTACAGAAATAGAGAACAACTGGAACAACTTGGCATCCCAGACAGGACATGCACCATTTTGGATATCAAAAGAGTTCTAACCAAGAAAACTTTGATGCAGAATTTGGAAAAAATATGTCAGGATATGCAAGTAGAAATTAATTCTTTCATGCAAAGGTTTACAATTTTGCAGGATAAAGGGCGACCTAGTCTTTTAGGAAATAATAACTAGCTTATGAAACACACAGATTATGTACATAAGTTGAACACATATGCTCTTGATCAAGTTGGTTCATCAGCAAGTACTGCAGGAGTAAAAGCACTCCTACAGGCCAAAGTCTCTATGATAATTTGGAGAACTTATTTTATATTGAACATGAGGTAAAACATCTGTTTCAGCTCCAACCTAATTTTGTCAGATAAACAGAAGCTGATAAAACCCTGAGGAAACTTCAGAGACATAAGTTACCAGATCAACAATGGTGGGAAGATATGTTGGGGATTTTGTAAAATCGCTCCTAAGTAGAGCGTAAATTTTGAGTTATTTTTCCGCGATAAGATAAACAGAGTTGAACGAAGATCAAATGGGTCAAAATGTATTGAAATAGGATTGAAGAATATCCAACAAAGGCGGAGGAGCCAACGCAAAGTGCCAGTGAAAAACAACTGTAAACCGACTCACAGAGCCTACATCCAGTACATCCGATAAAGATGGAACAGCCAGCACAACATCAATTTATTGTTTCCTTGTTTTCGAGATTGCTTGTCTCTATCTTTTGTAAAGAAGGCATTAGTCATCACTAGATATTATCTCCATCAGATATTTTGTAATATATTTTGATATTTTGTATAAATACCCCCCAAAACAAAGTATTTGGGGTTGGTGAGTATTCTCAGACTTTGCTGTAATACAGAATTTTGGAATAAAAAAGGCTGTTGGAATCATCTGTTGTCTGGCCTACTGGATGAGGAATTGGTGCTGAGGACTTGTTACAGAATTCTTGAATCAAATTATGGATCAATAAGTATTTTCTAACTTGTGTTTTACAGTTTCTACATTTATTATATCATCTATGTTTCATGATCTCAATAATAGAGAAAATGAATAATTCAGAACTTGCTTGACTGCACTCTGTTTTCAGTCTTTATTATTTTATGTGTTTTCTTCAGAATTAGAACAAACAATGAATTCTTAATTGATCTTGTTTCCCCTGATTCTTTCCTATTGAATATTTGTTAAGGAACTCTTAATTTCTCCTTAACAGTAATAATCCATTTTCCCTCTGTCAATATGATGAAGGATTCTTAACTACCCTTCACCCATTTGATCCCATTCCACCTAATTCTAGCCTTTAAAATTGTTCCATATTTGACTACCTTGCTCTGTGATACCATCCTCTGTAAAGAAACATAATCCAGGAAGCTACCTTCTTTGACTCCATCATGCCCAATGGACTGAACTATTCAGTATGTCTCAATGTTCTATTGAATTTCACCATCCAAAACCAAAACAAAACCCTTGAACTTCATAACTAGCCTAACACCTTTCAAAACAAAGCTAAATCATAAAGAGAGAGCCCTCTCTGGATGCAGATTGGCTAGAATCTGTATCCGAAAGATTGGTCTATGGTTACTGTTTGGTCAGTTTAGTGTGTTCTAAATTGCTATTTAAAATGTCAATCCGGGATTCGTAAACTGATGAAGTGAAGTGTACTGTATGTACAAGATAACCATTTTCTTAGTCTTTTGTCATTTTTGAGTTTTTTAGTTTGTTTTTGGATTTATCTTTTATGGATTCCCTAGTGTCTGATGGCGAAAATGAAAGTTAAGTATGGATGGTAATGGTGAGTTCTACAATGATTTTCCAAACTTAAAATTGTTAAAAAAGAAAGCTTTAAAATAACTGTAATGAAATCAATTCTTAAGAGGAAGTAAATGTATCAAACAATGAACTAATGACAATGGCCCAGTGTCCTTACTACTGTATGAAAAAGAAAGTAAAAACTGAACTTAAAGCAACTCAAAGACTGAATGCAAAGCAACTAATTCACACTACTTCAACTCTTCTGATCCTTTACCCTTCAACTCAATCTGCCTTATGGGAAGCAATCATGAACAAGTTAAGCAATATGATATCTAAATTGCAAGAAATTAAATTGCATAAAGGAAACTAATCACACTACTTCAACTCTTCTGATCCTTTACCCTTCAGCTCAATCTACCTTATGGGAAACAATCATGAACAAGTTAAGCAATATGATATCTAAATTGCAAGAAATTAAATTTCATAAAGGAAACTAATCACACTACTTCAACTCTTCTGATCCTTTACCCTTCAACTCAATCTACCTTATGGGAAGCAATCATGAACAAGTTAAGCAATATGATATCTAAATTGCAAGAAAGCAAACTAAATCACACTACAATAAGTAATATTCTGATTCCTTACTAATAGAGTCACTTGACTATAGAAAGAAACCATAAACAAATGAGTAGTATGATGTCTAAATAGCAGAAAAATAAATAAGCAAAACACAATTTGAAAAATGACAGTGCTGGAATTAAACTTCAGAAAATGAAAATTAGCAGGAAGGACAAGATGATCTCATATGTCAGTAGTTATCAAAAGATGAAAATTTGCACGGGCTGCCTAAGAAAACCTGTAGAAAAGCACTGATCAGTTGACAGCTATAAGAAAACATAAATGAAAATGTAAACAATAGTGAATTAAAAACATCAAAACAACATGTTATATACAAGCTAATAATTATGAAAGTAGAAACATAATAAAATCAAATGAGAACTATACAAAGCTTTAGTGTGCAGGGGCCCTCTGCCACCTCAGCCAGTCAACGAACAGTAAAAAAAACGAGCTCAGGAAAGTAGTCTTCTCATGTATTAAAGCAATAGAAAAACATGTAAAACAGAGTACAGTGGGGTGATAACAACAGTTCAAAAATTATATCTCCCAAAAGCTTCTTACCAGCGTTTATCAACGCGTTATTTATAATGAAAAGTGCTGTAACTAACTCCTAAATCCTATGCTGTTAACTGCGTTTCCAGAGACACGTAGATCTCCTCAGCCGAGATCTAGCGTAATGGTCATCATGTCCATTAAATCTTCGGAGTGGTAGCTGCTGGATTCAGGTTACAGGGTTAATATCTAGGTGTGCCGATATCTCCGTGAGCTGAGGACTGTGCCACGTAAACCTTCACGTGCTCAAAACAGAGACGTGCCACCGCTAAATTCCTTGGTTGGCTTTGCCTTTGACCCTTGTTGACCGTGACCATTTATGGATGATTTGGCTGATCTGAAGGGACACGTTCCATGTACACGTCACCTGTAGCTTTCCCATGTGGCTCGTTTCTTCATAGGACACCTATAGCATAGCCTTTAACAAAATGGCTGCAGAAACCTGTGCTGGCTGCGGAAACCTGTGCTGGCTGCGGAAACTGACAAGTTTCCGCAGCTGCCTGAACAAAAATCTAAACCAAACAACAGTCATAAGCATAGTTAGAAAACCATGTCAGAAGCTCTTTTTATACTATAATGCAATGATTTCATAGCTTGGTGGATGAAGTAAGTGGAAAAAGAAGGCTGAGAGGGTGTATAGGAAGGTGCAGGTTTGAGGCTCAACATACCCCCACTGTGAAGGTGTTGCATGTCCTCATGCAACCAAATTTAATCATTTCCCTCTAATCCATATGTTCTGAGGCTTCTTCTAGGACATCTAACCCTCTTTTCTTCTTCTTTGGTGCTAACATCATCCTGGGTTTCTTGACTAGACATTTGAACTTGAGATTAATCAATGCTCTGCTTAACTTTTTGCACTTTTTCTTCAGTTTCTTGTTTTTCTTTTGCCACAGTCCTAAATGGAGCATAGTGTTATCATGGATAATCTTATCTACATTGCTCTGCTCTTTGAGTGCTTCATTTTCCTGCTTGATATGCCTATTTAGGACTTCTAATTCAAATACCTCCTGTTTCAAGGACTGAACTTGTGCATCTAGTGGCAGAGTGGTACTCGGACCTGCAGCTGATTGTTCTAAGGATTCCAGGTAGTTATATACCTCTTGTTGATTGGGATCTACCTCAGGTGTCTTTCTCGGACTAAGCTCAAAATCTGGTGGAGGAGGAGGAATACTCTCTATTTTTGGCCGAAAAGGGCTTCCATCATGTGGAGGACTTGATTCAATGCTTGGCTGAGCTGGAGATTTCTCAAGTGTCTCTTCACCTAAATCAATAAAGTGAGGCTGTTTTTCTTGGGTTTTACTCCATTTTCCTCTTAGCCTAGTGCTCCTCCTTAAGTATGGACTAGTACTCTTTTCTTGTGTACTCTGTTTTCCTTTTTGCTTTTTCTTTGCTATAGCAGCAGCCTGAAGATGTACTAATCTTTTTGACAGTGGTTGATAATCCTCCTCTATGGATTGCTCAGGGGATGGATAGACTTCTTGGATGGTTCTTTTGCCTTTTTCTTTCTTCTGTTTCTTGTCTTTAGCTCTATCTTCTTCTTCTTTTTGGTCAGTTTCTTGAGTTTCTATAGTAGAGGAGTCTTGGACTGTAGTGTTCTTTTCTCTCCTCCTACTTTTCCTTGGAATCTTTGGTGGACTACTTCCAGAGGCCTCAGATGGCTCTTGGAAGTAGTTTCTTATCAAGAATTTCTCCCAAGTATCTTTAGTTTTCTTCAGCTGGTCCTCAATAAGAATTTTTATGAGTCCATGACGGTATAGATGAGGTTCAATGTTGCCTATGTGTTTTTGAAATGTAATAATCATCTTTTTCAAACTCAATAGCAGAAAATGAGGCAAATTAAGAGTGTGACCCTCTAAGAAATTCATCATCAGTCTAGCATGATACATATACATAGAACCAAAACGTCCTTCACTGTGATAAATTTTTGGATAACTAATAATAGACTAGACCATTCCTCTTTTAGTGCATGAACATGGATGCCTCTTGTAAACACGGTGGTATCCATACCTTGGTTTTGTAGCATAATTCTCCATATCTAATCGTCCACACTTCTATTTTTAAACCACCTCTCACCTTCCTGAGGTAGGCCTGTGGCAGCTGCTACTGTGGCCTCAGTCATCGTGAACTTCAAGTCTCCAATCTCCACTGTTTGACCATCAAAAGACCATGCAAAAGATTTGGTCACCTCCTTGTTATGGCCTTTAAACTTTTGGATAAATCGTAACCATCTAGCTTTCTTCAGCAATTCTTTAGTTTGAGGATAACCTTCCAAGTATTTCGGTCCTTCTGGCTCTGCTCTCAGTAATTTTCCCATCCTCTGTTTTAAATTTCAACTGAGAGCTCTTCTGCGTGTGAGGGTTCAGAGAAAAAAAAAATGGCTCGGTTACAGGGTTTAGGATAGACTGTAGTGGCTGCAATCGGGGTTTAGGATAACTGTAGTGGCTGCAATCGAAAATGGAGAACAGGGAATGGAAATACCTGAATTATAGGAGGAACAGAGGGTGAGCAGCAGTAAACAAGTTCATAAAATAAAATGCGGATGCATGCGAGGAGTATGGTATTAATGGAGTGGTAAACGAATGGAGTAACGTCGGGATTCTTTTGAATCGGATGACTGTGTATGAAATGTTACACGTCTCAATGGACGGCTGCGGAAAATACGGCTAAGAAGAACCGTAACAAAATAGGTCACGTCTCATGAGTACGGGTAATAAATGAAAGTGCAGTCAATCTTGAGTTTAAACTCGAAATAATCATGAGACCGTTGGAGAAATGAATGCAAGGTGTGGAGTGAAATCATGGAATAGGAGTGGTTTAATGGAGCCATCGTATCAAATCATTGCATGTAGTAGAACTTTTTATGGTTTGATAACTATGCGTAATTATGACTTGAATTGTTATTTGATAAAAAATTTTGCTCATACCTTTGGAAACTTTGTCATTTCTTGCTCAAGGCTTCTAACCAATTGCTCTTCCTTGATGTCTTGGAGATGCCCCATGTCTTTAGCTCAATTACACTTGCATTTCATGATTATTGCACTAACAGTTGACTGTAAATTTGAAAAACAGAGTGATGGTGGCTGCGGAAATCGTTTCTGGCTGCGAAAACTACTTCTGGCTGCGGAAACGGCTTCCAGCTGTGGAAACTAAGACAACACCCACTTAGCTGAACAAAGATAGTTAGAGAAGAACTAACTGAATGAAAATATACCTGAAAGGGACTTTTATTGATGAAATGAAATGGAATGAGTGGAATGAAATGAAAATGAAGTGGAGTGAAGTGAAATGGAAATGAGAATGAGATGGAGGTGAAGTGAAATGGCAAATGAGATGGAGTGAAGATGGAAAGAGAAGGAGAGGAGATTTTTTTTTTTTTTTTAGAAAATATAGTGTCAAGTGTCCTTGATTTTCACTCCATATTTTCTGTATAAGACTGCCAATCTATGATTGGTTTTCAGGCTTATACAATTTCAATTTTTTTTTTTTTTTTTTTAACTGAAAGAATAAAAGGCTAGGCTGGTGGGGGAGAAGGATTCTTCTCCACCAGCCTTATTGCAGAATTCTCTTGGAACATTTTGACAAATTCCTCTTTTGAGAGTGGCTTATGATAAATTTTCAATTGGTGGCCATTCACAATGAGAGGAGTTAGAAATTCATCAATGGTCTTGATTCTTACCGCTCCATTGTTAAAGACTTTGTCAATCTCATATGGCCCAAGACAATGAGTCTGAAATTTTCCTTTGAAGTCTTTAAACTTGGAATCAAACAGTAACGCCCAATCTCCCTCTTGAAACTTTCTCTCTTTGATGTATCTGTCATGCCACTTAGCTCTTTGATGTTGAACTAGATCAGTCCTTAAAATTGCTTCTTGTCTGATCTCATCTAGCTCATTCAGCTGCTCCATTCTATGCTTTTGGGCTTCTGATAGATTCATCCCCAACTGGACTGCCATTTTGAAAATCTTGACTTGAAACTCAATGGGGAGCAAGACTTCTTTTCCATAAACAAGTTCATAGGGAGAATGTCCTGTTGTGTTCCTCCATGTAGTTCTGTAGGCCCATAAGGCTTCAGGAAGCCTTTCTGCCCAATCTTTTCTGTGTAGATGAACAGTTTTGGTGATGATGCTTTCAAGAACTTTGTTTGTAGACTCCACTTGGCCATTTGCTTGCGGATGGTAAGGAGTAGATTTTCTATGCTTGATTTTGTATTCTTCCATCAGCTTCTCCATCAAGTTAGATGTAAATTGACTTCCCTGATCTGTCACAAATTCTCTTGGGACACCAAAATGAGTAAAAATATCCTCAAAAAGAAATTGAACAACTGAATTTTCAGTGGCAAAAGGCAATGCTTTAGCTTCTACCCATTTAGTGACATAATCAATGCATACCAATATATACTTCTTTTGTCTAGATGGTGGATTAATGGGTCCAATGAAATCTAAAGCCCATTTTTCAAAGGGTTCGATGAGTACCTGTGGTTGTAATGGCATTTCATTTGAAAGAGTCGGTTTCCCAACTCTTTGGCAGCTGTCACACCTTCTGACATATTGTTTTGTATCTGTGAAAAGGGAAGGCCAATAATATCCTAAAAAAAGGATTTTATAGGCCGTCCTTTTGTCAGCAAAGTGTCCACCATATGGTTCATCATGACATGCCTTGAGGATGTCAGGCATTTCATCTTCTCGAACACATCTTATGATCACAAAATCTAGCCCTGCTTTAAACAATTCATTAGAAATCCATGAATAATTCAAACTCTCCTGAATAATTCTTCTCTTTTCATTAGGAAATAAATGTGGAGGTAGCTTCCCTGTAACCAAATAGTTAGCAATATCTGCATACCAAGGAGTCTTAGTAGTTACTGCAAACAAATATTCTGGAAACTTATCCTCTACAGGAGAATCTTCATTAGTATTTTGGATTCTAGACAAGAAATCAGCTACTGTATTTTGTTTCCCTGGTCTATCCAACACAGTAATATTGAATTCTTGTAAAAGTAAGAGCCATCTTGTAACTCTGCCGTTAGTAACAGGTTTATTCATGAGATATCTAACTGCAGAATGATCAATATGGACAAAAGTTTCATAGCCAGTTATATAGTGTCTAAACTTATTGATTGCATGAACAACAACTAAGAACTCTTTCTCAGTCACAGTATAGTTTAACTCAGTGGGAGTCAAATTTTTACTGGTGTAGTAAATGGCATAAGGAACTAAATCCTTTTGTCCCAACACAGCTCCTAGAGCTGTATCTGAAGCATCTGTGGAAATATGGAAAGGAAATTTCCAATTCGGCCCTCTCAAAATGGGTGCTTCAGATATTCTTGTTTTCAAAGTTTCAAATGCAGATTGACAATCAGGATCCCATTTGAATTCACAGTCTTTTGTAAGTAATTTGAAGAGTAGAGATGCTATTTTGGTGAAGTTTTCAATAAATCTTCTATAGTATCCAGTAAATCCAAGAAAACTTCTAACATCTTTTTGACAATTTGGAATAGGAAACTTGGAGATGACTTCAACTTTTGATCTATCAACTTTAATCCCATCTCCTGAAATATGATGTCCTAAAACAATCCCTTCAGTAAACATCATAAAACATTTTTCATGACTTAATGATAGGTTTGTTTCTTTACATCTTATAAGGACTTTTTCCAAATTCTCTAATGCCTCTTCAAACGAATTACCATAAACTGTAAAATCATCCATATAAACCTCTACACAATTATGGATTAGATCGGAAAAGATTCCTAGTATGCCCTTTGAAATGTTGCGGGTGCATTACATAATCCAAAAGGAAGTACTCGATAAGCAAAAGTTCCCCATGGACAGGTAAATGTGGTCTTGTCCTGATCTTCAGGTGCTACCTGAATTTGATTGTAACCACTAAAACCATCCAAAAATGAAAAATACTTTTTGCCTGCTAAAATATCTAATACCTGATCGATAAAGGGCAAAGGAAAGTGATCCTTCAAATTTGCTTTGTTTAATTCCATGTAATCAATGCATACCCTCCATTTACCATTCTTTTTAGGTACTATAACCAAAGGAGAAACCCATCGACTATCTGAAATTGGATAAATGAAGTTTACATTAAGTAACTTTTGGAGCTCTTCTTTCACTATCTCCCTAAGGTTTGGATTCATCCTTCTCTGAGGTTGTTTGATTGGTCTACTGTTTTCCTCAATGTAGATGTGATGAATGCAAGTCTTAGGGTCAATACCTTTCATATCAGTATATTCCCATGCAAATGCAGTAGAATGTTTTTGCAAGATTTTGGTTAGTTCTTCCTGTTGTGATCTTTCCAAATTTTTGTTGATATTCAATGTTTTTCCTGGAAAGATCTCAATGGCGGAACTACCAAACTCTTCCATAGAGAAAAGAGACATTTGTCTAGATGATAAATACTCAATGTCGGAATCTAACTGAAATTGTGTGTGGTCATATTCTGAAGATGTTTCAAAGTTTTCTAATGTGTTTAGAATTTGACTATCTTCACTAACTTCAGAAATAGTAAAGACAAGTTGTATAGTATATTCATAATCAATCCACTCATTATCTCCTATTTTTGTAATTTCTTTTGCTAGAGGATATAGATTGAATTTCTTTGTCGAATTACCATCAGAAATATACATATCCCCAGACCTACAACTGATGAAAGCATCAGCTGTGGCTAGCCAAGGTCTTCCTAAGATGAGAGGGTGTCCTCCTAAATTACTCTTGGGGGTTAAAATCATAAAATCTACTGGATATTCCCAAGAGACTAAGGAGACTAAAATGTATTCTAATACACCATCTGGTTTAATAATTGATCGATCTGCAAGTTGCAGTAAAGTAGGTGTAAAGAGAAGATTAGGAAGTTTTAGCTGTTCCATAGTCTGTCTACTCATAATGTTGATAGCAGCCCCTAAATCAATCAAAGTATTTGGAATTTCTACCCCATTGATATGTGTTTTGACAATTGGATTACCGGGATCTACATACTTCTGCATAGTAATTTTTCCCATCATGATGTCTGCAATTTTCCCTACCAGGTGGATTCTTCTTGTATCTCTAGGTTTCCTTCCTGGTCTTTTAAGACTCAACTCCTTTATTGTTTTTGCTAGAATAGGAATCTCTCTAATGGCTTGTAACAAGGGAATCTTGATACAGACATTCTTCAATTCATCTAGAAAATCATAGTCAGGCAACAAGATTTGTTTTTCCACCCCTTTGTCAATTTGTAATCTTTCAGGAAAAGGAGGTGTGGATGAAGATGCAGGTTGCTCAACTATAGGAGTTGTGGGGGTTAGTTCTTTTTCTTTTTCTTTCTGAGTGTTTGGGTTTTGAAGAGATGCTTTAGAACCCTTATGGGCTTCAAGAGATTCTTCCTCAGAAATGCTTTGATTTTGGGCATCTATAGAAGGTTTATCTAGACCTCTACCAGATCTGAGTTGTACATCATTGAGAGGAACAATCATATAGGTAGGAAATTGTTGACCTTCTACCATGTAAGCATTTTGATGGTTTTTATTGTTGGGGTTTGGCAATGGCTGGGAAGGAAGTTGATTTGACTTCTGTTGGAATGGAAGCAAGAGTTGAGAATTTGGATTCTGTTGAGAAGGTTGTTGTTGTTGTGGAAATGGCAATGATAATTGTGGATTTTGATTTGGAAGTTGTGGAGCTTGTTGATTTTGAAAAGATGGAGGATATTGATAAAATTGAGCAAATCTCCCATAAGGATTTTGCATACCTTGTACCCATGATTGAAAAGGATTTTGAGGTTGGGACCAAGGTTGTTGCCAAGGATTCCAATTTGGTGGGGTTTGAAAGTTCATAGAGTCATTAAACCCTTGGTTTTTTTGCCCCTGCCAAGGTCTCCTTGCAACAAAACAGAGAGACTCAATTGTATTTGGATCTTCTTGAAAGACATCTTTGAGCCCAGGAATTGAAGGACAATCCTTGGTCTCATGATTTACTGAACAAATCGCACATGTTTCTACAACTTTTGCATCCAAGGGACATTCCCTGAGAGCATGTTTTTTTCTACATTTTGGGCAAAAGATGGCTAAAGCTTCAGCTTCTTCTTTCTGCTTATTGTGGATCTTAAGAGTGTCTAGTTGCTCACTAAGACTCCCTAAGATATCAGTTTTGAATTCATCAAGCATGTTGCCAATCTCATCCCTACTTACTGATCCAGTTGTAGATTTGTTTGCTCTAATGAGAGAAGAATCTCTAGGCCCTTTTCCAGTTTTAGACTTTCCTCTTGAGAGATGGACACACAGTTCTGCTATATCATGAAGTGTAAGTTGAGATATGTCTCCTTTTCCCATCATGTTCAAAATATCTATCCATTCATCTCTAATGGCTTTTAATAGAAGGGATTTCAAGGTTTCCTCATCTAAGTTACTCATTTTTGCTCTTTTCAGATTGTATTGGAATCTTTCAAGTAAATCCTCCAAGTTTTCATCTTCTCTTTGTACCATTTTAAATACTTCATCCTTGTGGTTGGTAGGCATACAATAATCCATGTACCTATCCAGAAATGTTTGTTTCATATCATTCCAAGTCCTAATGGATTGAGTGAGTAATACCATGAACCATTTCAAAGCAGCTCCTTTCAATGTTGAAGGAAACAGTTTGAGTTTTTAAGAGTCTTCCAGATAATTATAGGTTCGACACACGACCTCAAACTCAAATAGAAATGTTTCAGGATCTTCATTTCTTAACCCATGAAAGTTTGGGAGGACAGATGGTGAAATATTTTTCATTGTTGCTCGAGAATCCTCATCGACTATAGGAAATCCAAATGAGTTATCTCCATCCATATTTCCCCCATTGTTACCTCTACCTTCTCCATTATTTCCTCCTCCCCCTCCTCTACCTCTACCTCTACCAAATCCGTTAACTCCCTCTTCTGTCCTGGTAGTTTTCTCAGAGATTTCAGAGTCCTCTAGTTCCTCTACTATGGCGAATGAGGAGGAATTTCTCCCTCTTCTTCCTCAGATGATTCTACTTCTTCAATTACAATGTGTCTCCCTGTAGAAGAAAAGAAAGGATCTTTTCTTAATTCAAATTCGATGGATGGTGAGGAAGAGTCTCCTAACTCAACTACTGTCTCTTGAATTCCAGGAATCCTAGGGCTAGGAGTGTAGGTTGGAGATGATGTAGGTGTCTCTTGTCTATTCCTTGAGGTAGAAGGAGTTGTGAAAATCAAACTCTTGGCTCTAGCTAAAAACCTTCCCCTAGAATCTCTTGCTCTATGCATATCATTTTTATTTTTCTTCAAGTCAGGCTAATAATTCTCTTTCTGATCTTCCAGGTCACTCTAGGTGCAAGAAGAGAGCATACTCAAGAAACTATTAAACCAATAACTTTGTCTTTTCTGATCCTCCAGATCACACTAAGTGCAAGAGGAGAGCATACTTTGAGAGGTTATCAATTTTCCTTCCTTGATTTTTTTTTTTTTTTTTAAGAAATTGGCTACCTAGTTTCACTTCCCCGGCAACGGCGCCAAAATGTTTGGTCAATTTAGTGTGTTCTAAATTGCTATTTAAAATTTCAATTCGGGATTCGTAAACTGATGAAGTGAAGTGTACTGTATGTACAAGATAACCATTTTCTTAGTCTTTTGTCGTTTTTGAGTTTGTTTTTGGATTTATCTTTTATGGATTCCCTAGTGTGTGATGGCGAAAATGAAAGTTAAGTATGGATGGTAATGGTGAGTTCTACAGTGATTTTCCAAACTTAAAAGTGTTCAAAAAGAAAGCTTTAAAATAACTGTAATGAAATCAATTCTTAAGAGGAAGTAAATGTATCAAACAATGAACTAATGACAATGGCCCAGTATCCTTACTGCTGTATGAAAAAGAAAGTAAAAAATGAACTTAAAGCAACTCAAAGACTGAAAGCAAAGCAACTAATTCACACTACTTCAACTCTTCTGATCCTTTACCCTTCAACTCAATCTGCCTTATGGGAAGCAATCATGAACAAGTTAAGCAATATGATATCTAAATTGTAAGAAATTAAATTGCATAAAGGAAACTGATCACACTACTTCAACTCTTCTGATCCTTTACCCTTCAGCTCAATCTACCTTATGGGAAGCAATCATGAACAAGTTAAGCAATATGATATCTAAATTGCAAGAAATTAAATTGCATAAAGGAAACTAATCACACTACTTCAACTCTTCTGATCCTTTACCCTTCAGCTCAATCTACCTTATGGGAAGCAATCATGAACAAGTTAAGCAATATGATATCTAAATTGCAAGAAAGCAAACTAAATCACACTACAATAAGTAATATTCTGATTCCTTACTAATAGAGTCACTTGACTATAGAAAGAAACCATAAACAAATGAGTAGTATGATGTCTAAGTAGAATAAAAATAAATAAGCAAAACACAATTTGAAAAATGACAGTGCTGGAATTAAACTTCAGAAAATGAAAATTAGCAGGAAGGACAAGATGATCTCATATGTCAGTAGTTATCAAAAGATGAAAATTTGCCCGGGCTGCCTAAGAAAACCTGTAGAAAAGCACTGATCAGTTGACAACTATAAGAAAACATAAATGAAAATGTAAACAACAGTGAATTAAAAACATCAAAACAACATGTTATATACAAGCTAATAATTATGAAAGTAGAAACATAATAAAATCAAATGAGAACTATACAAAGCTTTGGTGCGCAGGGGCCCTCTACCACCTCAGCCAGTCAACGAACAGTCACAAAAACGAGCTCAGGAAAGTAGTCTTCTCATGTATTAAAGCAACAACAAAACATGTAAAACAGAGTACAGTGGGGTGATAACAACAGTTCAAAAATTATATCTCCCAAAAGCTTCTTACCAGCGTTTATCAACGCGTTATTTATAATGAAAAGTGTTGTAACTAACTCCTAAATCCTATGCTGTTAACTGCGTTGCCAGAGACACGTAGATCTCCTCAGCCCGAGATCTAGCGTAATGGTCATCATGTCCATTAAATCTTCGGAGTGGTAGTTGCTGGATTCAGGTTACGGGGTTGATCTCCAGGTGTGCCGATATCTCCGTGAGCTGAGGACTGTGCCACGTAAACCTTCACGTGCTCAAAACAGAGACATGCCACCGCTAAATTCCTTGGTTGGCTTTGCCTTTGACCCTTGTTGACCATGACCGTTTATGGATGATTTGGCTGATCTGAAGGGACACGTTCCATGTACACGTCACCTGTAGCTTGCCCATGTGGCTTGTTTCTTCATAGGACACCTGTAGCATAGCCTTTAACAAAATGGTTGCGGAAACCTGTGCTGGCTGCGGAAACCTGTGCTAGCTACGGAAACTGACAAGTTTCCGCAGCTGCCTGAACAAAAATCTAAACCAAACAACAGTCATAAGCATAGTTAGAAAACCATGTCAGAAGCTCTTTTTAGACTATAATGCAATGATTTAACAACTTGGTGGATGAAGTAAGTGGAAAAAGAAGGCTGAGAGGGTGTATAGGAAGGTGCAGGTTTGAGGCTCAACAGTTACCTTGGCCGTATTCCCTTTATTACAACTTTGGGGAACAACCTGAGTGATAACAAAACCAACACCAAAGGAGACACTGATTCACTGTCCGAGATAGGGTAAATGAATCCTACATCCAACAACTTTTTCAATTCTTCTTTGACTATATCCTTGAGAGCTAGATTCATTCTCCTTTGGGGTTGTCAGACTGGTTTGCAACCTTCCTTGATATAAATGTGGTGAGTACACATCGAGGGGTGCACTTCCTTCATCTCTTTGTAATTCCAAGCAAAGGCATCCAAATGCTTCATTAGCATGTTACATAACTCTACTTCTAGGTGTACAAAAAGAGGGGTTGATTTTTAGAGTTCGTTTAGGGCCGAAGTATATTGTCTTGACACGAGTAGGATTTGAGTAAGATAAGCATAGATCAAACCGATGGTTGTTCTTGGTTTCCTTCACTACTTCCTCTAGAGACAAGGTGTTGGGAATTGGATTTTGGAGGATGTGTTCAATCAAATCATCTTCATTAGGTTGTCCTCCTCCCATGGGAGTTTCTAAGGTATAGAGTTGGGTGGAGTAGACTTCATATTCTTCCTCATA
Organism: Pinus tabuliformis; assembly: GCA_031772625.1. Lineage (NCBI taxonomy): Eukaryota > Viridiplantae > Streptophyta > Pinopsida > Pinales > Pinaceae > Pinus > Pinus tabuliformis. The sequence continues at coordinate 120,502,071 of CM062816.1, forward strand.
TTCTAGCCATAAAGGTAAATCATGTTCTAAAGATGGCTAAGTAGGAGGGTACAAGACCAACTGCTTGGATAGACGACCATTTTTTATAGTCATGTTTCCAGCCTTACAGCTGATGTAAGCATCAACGATGGCTAACCAAGGCCTCCCAAGTATGAGAGGATAACAATTAAACTTGGTCTTAGGCTGGAGAAGTAGGAAGTCTAGAGGGTACTCCCAGGAGTCAATAGAGACCAACAAATCCTCAACAATCCCCTTAGGGGCTACTGTGGATCGGTCTGCAAGCTGCAAGACTGTCGTGGTCTTTCTTGATGAACCTTGGAGATTCAGCTTGAGCATGGTGTCCTTGGTCATTACATTAATGGCAACCCCAAGATCAATCAAGGCATGTGGGGCAATGGTTCCATTGATGTGCACATATACTACAAGGCTTCCAGGGTCTAAATACTTTGGGCAAATTACCTGCCCCAAAATTAAGTCGGACAACTATCCAATGACATTAGTGGTAGGGGTGTCTCTTTTCCACCTCCCTGGATGTTTAAAACACTTCGCTTTAATCAGTTTGTTGTAAATATGTACATCCTTAATGGCTTGGAGAAGTTGAATTTTGACACATATATTTTTCAATTCACTTAGAAGTTCATTCTCTTATGGGGTAGACTGGACTGGATGAGTTAATATTTCAGGAAAGGGTGGTGGATTCACTCTAGGAATACTTTCCTCTCTTTCCTCCTCATTCTCCCTGGGTGGAGATGGAGGTTGGTTATCCGGGAGTACTCTCCCAGACCTCAGGTTGATTTCCTAAATTTCCATAGCATAAGTAGGGTAGGATGTCTCTCCACTGTAGACCTGCAATGTCTTCCTGTTGTTCGGGTTCAGATTTGGTTGGGAAAGAATCTAAGGTTCTTTAGGTGGAGTAGGGTGTAAAAGTTGTGGTTGAGTAGGAGGTGAATGCAATAAAGCTGGAGCATTGTTGCATGGGGGCCTCCACCCCTAGGGTGGTGAATTCCACTAAGGTTGTGGAGGAGTATATGGCTGAAATGGCTAGTGTCGGCTGGGAATGGTACTAAGGTGCAAAATACCAGGGAGAAGGTGTAAACCAGGAGTGATGAGCAGGGGGCCCCCAAGAGGGAATGGACGTGTTTTGGTTAGGGTGGTAATATGCATAGGATGACCCTTGCATGCCCTGCTGGTATGGTTGAGGCCTATGAGGCCTCCTATGATTTATGTTGCAGAGCTATTCAGTCACCTCTTGTTATAGACATATTTGGGCACTGCAACCCCAATCACATATGTCAATAAACCAAGGGCTCTTAAGCCCCTAAAAGTGTTGTTTCATACCCTAAAAGATCAAGGTCAACTGATTACATCATTTCCAAGAATTTCCACCTAAAAAACTACTCAGAACTGGTCAAAATTGACCCATATAGACTGCTCTTTGGCCAAGATGCGATGCATCTCACCTATTACACACGGGGGGTGCGATGCATACTGAAAAGGCCTTCTGTAGGGTGCGATGGGTGAGAGTAGACAAATGGCAGAGGTAGTTGGCTAAGTGGAAACCCAGAGAATCTTCTAGAAACTGCTCATATGATACTTGCCTCTCTGAATTCGCCCAGGGATGAGTAAGAGATCATGAAATCTCCAAGTGGAACCAAGAACTATCAGTGAAATGATACTAATAAAAAACCCAGAAGCTGACTCACTCCCCTGCAAATATCTATATATGGATCCCTCATCCTAGAGATCCAGAGGCTGGAATTTTGTAATCTGTAAGGAAGTGTTGTTGGTTTTTCTTTGAGACATTGTATTGTTGGGTGATCTTTCTTTTCATGAGGTGAAGAGGGCTTTCATGCTGGGAGGATGATGCTAGATCAGACAGCTGGGTTGTAATCCTCTCTTCTACTTCTACTATCAATAAAGTTATTTGAGTTTTCCTCCATATACTTGTGTGTTTATGAATCTTGTATTTGTGTATACATTTATATGGTTAATGTACTTCTGATTCTACATTGTTTATGGTATCATAGAGTGAGCCAAGCGAAAGATTAAGGTTGGTGCTCTCTGCTTCTCTCTTATCTATCATCCATAAAGGAAAACACAAGTTACTTTGAATTGTTTGTTTCTAAGATAGCTACCCGTCTTAGTGGGACTAGAAGATCTGAATAGACACTAGTTTTCCCGGAAACACCCCTTCAGTTCCCTGATACCCAACTTTTAGTCTAGGTAGAGAAGGGAACTTATCTCTGGAGTGGTTTTCTTCACAGACCGAGAAAATTTCTATCAGGTTTAATGGACATTCATTCCTAGGGTGCCTCCTTGTGCATCTAGGGTAGAAGATGGCTAATGCTGTCTCTACTTCCTCCTTTTTCCTCTTGATTTTCATAGTGTCCATCTGTAGGGCAAGGGTTTGCATAATTTCACTCTTAAAATCTTCCAACATGTTTCCAATTTCACCTTTGATAGATGTGTTGGAAGAGGATGAGCTGGCCACTGTTTGACTACCCCTACCCTTTTTCCTAGCTACCCTAGAATGGTTCTTAAATATGGTCTTGATATCTTCATAAGGTAGATGGTAGATGTCCCCTCTTGAAAGAAAGTTTAGGGTATCGAGAAGATCTTCCCTGACCCCCCTGAGAAGGACTAGCTTAAGTGACTTAGGATCAAGTATGCACCTAGCCCTTTTGTAGCTAAGCTAGAATATTTCCTCATAATCCTCTAAGGACTCATCATGCCCCAAGGTCATTCTAAAAATTTCCTCTTTAGTGTCTTTGGACCTACAGTAGTTCCTATACTTGTTGTTGAAAGTTTGCTGCATCTTAGCCCAGGTGGTGATACTATCCCCAGGTAAACCCATGAACCAGCACAGAGCTACATCCTTGAGAGTGGATGGGAATAATTTCAACTTCTAATCATCAGTGGTGTAATCATAAGTTCTGCATATGACAACAAATTCAAACAAGAAAGTATCTGGATCTTCTGAGGTCAGGCCATGGAAGTGAGGAAGAGCAGAGGGGCTTATTTTTTTCATCTTAGCATCCCCATTGGTTTCTCTTGTTAGAGCCTAGATTGACCTCAGGCTGAAGGGAGGCAATCCTAGGCTCTAACATAGTGGCAACTCCACTAGGGAAGAAAGAGAAATCACTCCAGTACAATTGAGAAGTTCTGAACTTTTGGATGATAAAGTTTAGAATTCAGTAGGCTGAAAAGTGGAAAGTTGTAAAGCAATATCAAACTCTTGAGAACTTTGAACACACTGGCTTCAAGAAGATACACCAGGTCCAATCCTGATCCTGATCCTCCTCCTGTATTTGAAAATCCCAATCTTATCCCATGGATACTCAGACAAGAAAGTGTATCAAGTCTTAGACTGGTTTTCAGATCTCATTCATGCCCGATAGAGTGGTTGTTCCTTGAAGATCTTCCTTTTGACGAATACTTTGGTCTCTCCCTGTTTAGAACCACATCTGATAGTGAATTTCTGGACATAGCCGTAGACCTAGAATTCACTGGAGAACTTGAAATCCAATGAGCCAACTTGATAAGTAACCGAAATCTTCAGAATTCCCCTCATTCATCTCTCACCGCTAATAGAATCCCTGAGCCATCTGAGTCGGCTTCAACATCTTTTGCATCCTCATCATTTCCTCATATTTCAGAGAATCATCTGTTGACTCCATTCATACCATCACTCCCTCATCAGCTTATCGTTATCCCTCAAACACCCATCACCTCTGTCATATCAACTTCCCTTGTTTCCCCAACTGCCCGTGTCATATCACCTCGAATCATGGCTGTCAGATATGCACCTCTCGTTCTGCCTCAGAATTTGGATGATATGCCTGATGATTACCAAATTAAGATACCTCTGTTCAATGCCACTCAAAGTATCACAATGCAACAACATGTTGATAGGATGAACGACTTCTTTGATCTTCATGAGGTAGATGCCGAAAATGTGTCCATGAGGTTATTTGTGCAGAGTTTTGGAGGTGAGGTTCGAAAGTGGTTCAGAGCATTACCAGTGGGATCTATCAATACTTTGCCAGTTCTTCATAGACAATTCTTGGACCGATGGGAGGTAAAGAAAAATCCTCTCCAAATTCTATCCGAGTATGAAAATATTAAAAGGAATGTAGGTGAAAGTGTCCAAGATTACTGCGTAAGGTTCAATACAGTTTATAATTCTATTCCAGCTGACATTAAGCCACCAATGGGGTTAGCATTGATCAAATTTCTTGACAGTTTAGATGCTGATATGGCAGATCAGTTGAGAGAAATAGATCCTACCACACTTGAGCATATGAAAAAGAACACAGAGAGTGTAGAGGAAAATCTGCTGGCCAAAAAAGCAAGGATGAAAACTGAAAAGAAGGTGACTATAAAGGAAGAAGCATCATCCTTAGATGTTAAGGCAGATCATATACTCCGCAAAATTCAGATGTTTGACCGGTTAACAATTGCAGACAAGCCTGAAACCACAATCAGAAATCCAAACTTTAGAGGACAGCAGCAAGCTCAGTTCGGGATTAAACAAAGGGAGTAGAAGGCACAAGATCAATCATCGCAGCAACAAGTCAAAACTCCTTTGCATCAAAACTATGTACATGGAATCGAGAGTGAAGATGATGATGATCCGGTGGTTGAGGTGAACCATTTCTTTACTACTGATATTTTGCCTATCTATCTCACGGAAGATGAAGAATATTCAGCGATCCCTGATGTGCAAAAGGATAATGTTAGTATCAGTGCCTCCACAATGCCATCAATGATCAAAATTCACTCTTTTGCATTCATATTAGGAGTCCCATTTTCAATGAGTTGCATTCCATTAGGTCATGGATCAACTGATGTTAGTCACATTTTAGTTTTTCCCTCATGACACTTATCTGCTGACCTCTTGTCATGTGTGATTTAGTCAATGGTTCAGGTCCAGGTTCATTTTCAGTCTATTTTATCAAATAGGTCTTAGGTCTTAGGGCTTCAGTTTCATTAGGTATTAGGGCTTCACCATGTCAAATTTTCAGTAACCATTGACCAATAAGGGTCAGCAAACATATGAGGATGGAAATAATCATTAGGAAAGCTTTAAAATCATAATTTGTAAGTTTAATAAGTTTTTCATCTCAAAACCAGTTTGAGGTGAAAACAAAGCTTTGGTTTTTATTTGTAAATTTCATCATTTCTCATATGTAATTAATAAGTCTCATGCTGCTTCTGGTCATTTTCTGATATTTCCAAATACATGCCACTACAAAAGCAAAAGATCATCAAGCATTAGTTCACCTATTTTAAGCAAAAAGTCAAGCATCCAAAAAACAGAGTATTTGAGCAAGCCAAAAGACATTATAAAGTGGGTTTTGGAGAGTGAAAAATCAAAAGTTCCCAAGCCATATAAAGGTCATTTATTTCTCAACTTAATTCATTGTTTTAATTGAAGTTGATGAGCAAAATCACGATTCTAAGGGATCATTGAGGAAATGGAAGAAACTACTGTGTTTTTAGAGGAAATTACCCGGCGCTACGCACCAAAACTTGGCACTATGCACTGGAGTTGCGATACGCACCTGGGTATTTTCTCCTTTGTTATTTTGAACTAGCTCTATGCATAGGAGCTGCGCTATGCACGTGGGAAGTGTGCTACGCACCTGGCATTTGAGCCACAAATTGCTGCAAAATTCATCAAATCGCATCAAAACCCCAAATTTCTCCATTTGCAAGTAAGTAACATCACTTTTTCTTGCATACGCGAATTGATTCGTTGGTTGTTTTGAGTTGTGTTCTCCCTCCAAAACATCAAACCCTAATTGTCACTAAACTATCCCATATTGTAAAAAATACTGTCCTAACTGCTGTCCCATTACTGCTATCCCATAAAACTCATCCTCCCATACATAATTCCCTCCCTAAAGATTTTCCCTACATCCCAAACCCTATACCCTTACATCCCAAAACCTATACCCATACATCCCAAACCCTACAATACTCCTAAACCCTACACTATTCATTAACCCCACTCACTTCCTACATCCCTTCCATTCTAGTTTACCCTCAGTTGTTTTCTTGTTTAAATCTCTTCATACTCATAATATCCTCATTCACCAATCCACCACTCTTCATTTACCATAAAAAAACCGTACAACATTGGCGAGGGACAATGAGTATGAAATGGAGGAAGAAACACATATTGACAGTTCCAGGGAGAAAGACACTCAGGGCAGAAGAACTTATAAGGATGAGGAAACTTAAGGCAAGGTTGAGGAAGGCCTTAAGGAGCAAAAAGGAGCATGACAAGCTAAAAATATTGGCTGAGGCCTCACTAGCCCATCAAAGAAATTAATGAGAATGCCTTGTGCCAAATCTGGGCAAGTTTTGGTGAGTTTTTGTCATTTTGAAATTTTGAAATTTTCAATCACAGAAAATTGCATTAGGTGCTTAGCGCCACCGGCGCTACGCTTTTGAATGGGAGAATTTTTGGAGAAATGGTTTGCATATTCAGATTCATCATGATGAGAACATCATTCCCTAAAAGTTTCAGAATTTTTGGAACAAATCTTGGTCACCTAAAGGTAAAAAAAACCATCAAAAAATGCCCTCTTTGCCTCTTTTTGGACACACAGGAAGCAACCTTGGGAGATTCCACCTTTTAGGGGGAAAATGACCTCCAAATGAAAAAATTCAAGATGTTCCAGAAACTAGATAGGAAGACATTTCCAACGAGCTATCTTGGGCTCAATTTGGCTAAGGGGAAGGCCTCCAAAATTAGTTGAGAAGTGGCGCTATGCACAGGACAGGTGGCGCTACACATAGAACCAATTTGCTCAAAAATCCAAATTTCGCCTAGCTTTTCTACAAGTTAACTTTTTCTCTCATCTTGGATGAATTTATGATTGTAAATGATGCTATGCTATGTAAATGTAAGTGTAAAATGACCTTAGAGAGTATATTCATCATGGTTAAGTGGTTTGGGGGTCAATGAATCAATTTCCACGGTTTTAGAGGCAAGCTGTTCCACCGCCTATATTCTTGTTCCTAGTTTAGATATGGTTGAAATAGTCCCTTATCTCTTGGATTCGACCCCTGATGGCTAGCATAGGTGGTTTTCATGTCTATATTATGTATTTTTTCAGTCATTAGCAAAGGTTGGACTCTTGTGGATGCTTTGAGCTACATTGTACATCTCTATAGCAGTTTGGCAAGGAAATATACCAGGATTTGCAGCTATTTTTTTGGGATTCTTGTGGTAATGTGTTTTTGCATTGTTTCTCCTTCTGTCATTAGTTTTTCTCACGTGTTATATGTGCCAAAATCTCTTTCATTCGTCTTAACTAAATGAAATCAAGATAGATAGGTGGAATACATTGGTAACACTGCTCTGCCTTGGGAATACATTTAGTTTTTGATGTTTTCAGCTGTCTGAAGAGGACTCATGATATTTTCATGCCCTCCTCAGTTCCTCACCAGTCTTAGATCTACCATCTTACTCAATTCCAAGTGCTTAAACACCTACCTACCTCGCCCCACAGAACACCCTGAAATTCTGACTTGATTTCCCGGACCCAAAGCTGCCTGATCCATTTGATCCAGTAACAAAACCATCAAAATCAACCAAAAACCATAGAGCTATTATACCTAGCCTAAAATCCATATTTAATTCAGTCATCTCAACTGAAATTGACAAGGAGAGAGCCCTCTCCCAACCTGGTAGGGCTAGCTACCAGGTTAAGCTTGGTTTATGGTTATCTTAGGATTGCCTCCCTTCAGCCTGAGGTCAATCTAGGCTCTAACATAGTGGCAAATCCATTGGGAAATGTCGTTTTATGTTCCTTAGCAAAAGGTATCAAGTTTAGATCTGATTGTCGATGGTGGACAACGATCAGACACCGGAAGGCTGAAATCATTCACCTGGCAACTCCAGTGTCGAAAAATCCCAAGGTTCAAAATTTTTATGGCAACTCTACTCTTCAAGAACCAATAACCTGAAGAATTTCTTGGTGAATTCATTGTTATGAAAATGGATTTGTTTGCTCGAAGGTATTCTCCCATGAGCCGAGATCACCTTTCAGGTTTCCCAAATAAAATTCCTAAGGTAGATTGGCAAAGGAATTTGCCTATGTTTAAAGATGATGATAGGAATGATGCTGCTTTAAATCTGGTTAGATTTCACATGCATATTCACAAGTTGAAGGTTGATTTTCCTGAAGACTATTTGATGAAGATAGTCATGGCCACTCTGGAAGGTGAAGCCCGATCTTGGTATGAAAGTTTACCGCCTACTTGTATTTACCGTTTAAAGTATTCATACCATGTTCTTTAAAAGATATAAAGAATCTTATCCATCCTTAATATTAGTTCAGAACTGTTGCACACATGTTTATAGTTTTATTGAAAATCTTGAGAAAATTTATGAAGATAATGACTTCATGGACAATGAGATCATGGAAGTCCTGTATGAAAATCCATATTTGATTCAGTCATATCAACTGAAATTGACAAGGAGAGAGGCCTCTCTCGACCTGGTAGGGCTAGCTACCAGGTTAAGCTTGGTTTGTGGTTATCCTAGGATTGCCTCCCTTCAGCCAGAGGTCAATCTAGGCTCTAACATCTCTGATGGGAAAAGCACCCTCAATTCTTTCTCTATCTCCCCTTTCATTTATATTTTCAGCCATTATGTCAGTTGGAATGGGTTCTTCTTCTCCTTCCCCTATAGGCTCTTCAAAAATCTCTAGTTGTTCGCCTAAGGGGTCCTCTAATTCACAGCCACCGAAGAAGAGGGAAGGTTGGCTGTTTGAAGTGGTGGGGGTATTTGGCATAAATTTTCCTAAGTTATCCCTATTCCTATGAGGCATGAAAGAAGTGTTTTTGTTTTGTTTTATTTTTCAAGCTTTAAGACTAATTGAATAATTGAAAAGACAAACTAAATTGAAGCTAACTATTGACTGAACTCACTTGCAGAATGGAAAGGAAAGAAAACCAACTTACAACTAGTTTTTCAAAAATGAAGCTAATAGAAGAATAAGAGAGATAAGAAATGGAAGAAAGAAAACAGAAATCACATCTACTGAGAAACCTCCCTGGCAATGATGTCAATAAGTGATGAGTACCAGTATTGTAGCAATAATGTTGCAACTCCTGGGGCTACCAACTTTACTTCATCAACCCGGGGTTCGTACAAACTTGGAGGTGATAGTGCTGTATACACAAATAGATGCAATGGGTCCACTCTTTTTCACTGCTGAGCTGGCAATAGACCACTAGGGTTTCTCAAACCAACCTTCTATTGATTTAGATGAAGTTTGATTACCAATGGAAAAAGGGGAAATTTACCCTAATTGAGAGAATTGAGAAATTATCTACTGTAGTAATAAAACACTGAAATATATGATTAAAACACACCACTCATCTAGCTATTTGTTAAGATATCCCGCTTCAGAAGAATTCTAAGCTAACACATGTGGAACCCTAAGTATCCTAAGCATGCAATCTAATCTAATCAGACACTTTACTGCTGTGCGTATGACTGAAAATAACAACCTTTTTCTTTTTGTCGTTTTTGTGAAAACAAGAATGCTAATTATTCTTGATTGTATGGTAGGTGGGTTAGGTGTGGAGAGAGATTGTCGTGGAGGTTCAGATGGCTTGAGAGGCAAGCAGGGGCCTTCTCCTATCTTTCGTGATGCATTTCTCACAAGTAGGCCTCAAAACATGCCACTATAGGTCGTCCTATAGGATGTCTACAGGATGTCCTAATTCACCTACAGGATCCCTTGTATTCCTATAGGAATAGGCCGAAAGCATAAGGAGTGATTTGGACAGTGGTATAGGGCTTAGGGAAGGTGAGTGATGGAAGGAATAAGGTAAGGAAGTGGCTAGGACTTCCTCAGAACTCAAACCCAAGTTTGTATGATGGTTGGATTTGCTCAACAAGCATGGCAAGTTGTTCTTATGAAATGATAACTCAATTTATGGAATTAGTGGCTTTTGGTGATCACATATGGGTGAAGTTAGGCTAGGGATACTGATATGAGGTCTTCCCACATTATTGAAACTCTTGCAATACACACATCACTGGCATTTACCCATAAATTATGTCAAAACAAGAAAGATTTCCAACAACATAAGAAAACATAATTTCATCATTCATTTGCCTAATTCATGCATGGAAATTCTTGCAGCCTATTGTGAAACACCATGAAATCTAATACAAAGCTGGAGATATCAGAAATAAAAACTGCAACCTATCCTTGAAAACTAAAATATGCTGGCCTAATTAGCAGAAAACCCTAAATTTCATAAGAAATCAAAATTCTGCCTTTTTGGGGTTGAATGGGAGTTTTCCCCCAAACCATAGTCCCTGAAGTGAGGAGTGAGGCAATATCCACCTGCTATCATCCTTTTAGGTATTCCTTTATCTCTCTAAAGCTATCGCTAAATCTATGCACAAATGGAAGCAAACTAATCAAATTCACTAATACTTGCAATGAAACAATGCCAAAATCAATTCAACAAGTAATCTATGAAATAACCTAAGCATACAAGTACAATAAAAGGAACTTCTGCTACTAGGGTTGGGTCGTAACCGAAGATCTTTAGCCCTCTAAGTCAACTCAATGCTTGATCAAGGAAATCCTCATTTTCATTAACATATAAAAAAAATACATAGCAATGTTTTTCCACAATCCTTTAACTCAAAAATTCTTAGTTATCTTGCATAAAAAATCTGAATCCTAATGAGGCTCTAGGCCTCCTTATTGATACAACTGAAGTTTCCAACAACTTCCTTAAATCTAGGGAGGCTTGGCTCCCAATTTCAACATGAGCTGGTTCTTAACTATCACTGGCTCGACTACCAATGATCTTCATGACTTGGCTGCCTGCAACTCCGATCTTCATGACTTGACTTCTTGCAACTCCGAGCTAGTGTGATTTGCTTGAGGGATATTCAAATGAGTGAGGATTTAATGAGGAAGATCAATCTCCTATAATATCTCCTTCTTGTCTCATTTGAGTTCCTACACCTTAATTAGCCATAATTGCCATAATTTTCTCCCAAAAACATGCAATCAATGCACATTAGACCACTAGACATAACATCTTACTTTTACTCATCTCGTTAAGAAAAATACATTTAAAACATGTAAGGAATCATGATAAGATTTGATTTTAGTAAGATTGGAGGTGTATGAAGGTGCATATATTTACCCAATGATGAATCTCATCATGAAGCAATGAGATAGATTGTACTTGTGCAAAGATTGTTCGAGGAGAACAAACATTGTATTTTCTTCTTAGATCTTCTGGTTAGTGCAATATACAGATATCAAGTTTTTTTAGTTGAGGCTTTCCCCATAAAACTATTGTGTTATGTGTGATTGAAATTATTCCTTTTCTGCTTCGTGATTTCATCGATCAATTTTTATTTTCGCTGATGGGTGAGTAGATTCAAGTCAATTGTTTTAGCATATCACAATCTGCAATTTGAATCTACAATAAAAATATACACTTTTCAGTCCAAATGTATGTATCACATTTTGAACACATAATGATTACATGTCATATCTTAAATCTCGAGATAAGGTGACTTAAGTGGGTGCTTTTCCGGTGCTACGAGAATCATTCAAAGTACAACATATTACGAAAAGCATTCAAACTATAACATGCCTAATAATTCAAAGAAATATTGAGGTCAACCACATCTCCAACAATTATTATTTTCATAATTATCTGTTAAGACAACTCGAGGAGGTATCATTTTAAATAGAGGCATGATTAAAGGGATATGTGTCTTGTTTTCTTGTTATGTAGCGTACTAAAGGTTCATTGACTTTGCTAGCAGACGAACCCCTTGTTTCCAGGGATATGTTTCAATTTTTTTCCTGAGATCTCTACACTCATGGGTAAGAGTGGCCATGCAAAGAGGATAGAGCCAGAGGGGCCAGAGCTTATGCAATTTCACCCTATTGTATTGTAGATATTTCGTGATGCTAGTTGGGAGAAATTAATCTACCTTTTTGTTGAACACAATGTCGACCACACTCTCCAATTTGTTCAAATTTTCAATGGTGAAAATGCAGAGATTGAAGGTATAAGTTGTTTCAGAAGCCATTCAAGTTCCAATCACTGGAGAAAAGTGGTTTAAGAATAAGATCATTAAAGGTGTTGCTTTAAATTTCTTTCTTAAACCTGACTGCCAGGGTCTTGAGTGGAGTATAAGTGTGGATAGGAACATGTTGACAGATGAATGGAACAATGTAGTAAGAGTGGTACAAGCCTTCTTCACTTGTGAAGGTAGGTATTTTAAAGTCTACCTATACCGCATGTAATTTTTAATTCAAAATTTTGGAGAAAATTGTATGAATCTTCCATTCTATTTTCATCAAAGTCTCCTTAAGATGGTCAAAAGAGCTAGGGAAAAAGATTTATCTTTAAGATCTATCTATCATCAGGGTTTCATAAGAATCTTGTATTATCATGCCTTAAGAAAATATTCACAAGCCCCTCGTCGCTCCATAAGAGACAGATTGCATCCTTTTGCCTCAAAGAATAAGAGACAAAGGATTGCAGGGTAGGGTCAGTTCTCAGGGACTAAAGAGACAAGAAAAGATGAAAACCTGGTCTCTTCCTCCACTCCTACAGAGCCTCAAGCAAAGGGGAAAGATCCCATAGCTTATGTTATAATATTTTCAAGGTTAAGGGAAGAAATGTAGTAAGAGAAACCAACAATGTCCATTCAAACCACTCAGATAGAAGTAGGCGATATGAAACAACTTTCCAGAGCTCGTCTATAGGTGCTATGAAACAAAGCCAAACTATAGGCACTATGAAACAAAGGAAATCTAAAACAAACCATGAGGAACCCAAGGAGAAGGTGTCATACGTGAGGAAAAGAAATACAAGGTCCATAAATAGACCGACGCTTAACTTTAAAGGACAATTGGATCCCTCACTGTTGGAACCCCAAGCTAAAGCTGCCAAGCAAGGGTCATCCAAGAAATCATCTATGAAATAGAGAAAGGAAGAAGAGTTTCAAGAAACATACCAGGTACTCAGTAAACATAATAAACAAACTATCATATCTATGTCAAAGAGAAATAGTCTATCCCTGCTGGTTGAAAAAAATACAACTAATATGAAAGACGTAAAATAATTTTTGTATTCATCAATTCTGCTCATTTTTTAGAAGATAATGTATACGCTCAGCTAGAGAATAACGCTTGATCTACTATGAAGAGTTTTTTCTTGTTTTGACCTATTAAAACTTGCATATATCTTTTGGGCCACCTCATGAAGATCTCATAACACTCATTGAAGATAGGCTATTTTTTTGAAACGAAGCTTCAGAGTAAATATTTACAAGAAAAATTTGTTTATTCTAGATGAATGAGACATGTGACATTGACCTAGATTAGTAGCATCAATTTCTCCATCATTCTAGGGTTTGTTTGGCCAAATATGCCTAAACTTCTAGAATTCGTAGCGCCTTCAAGGAGCCAGTTTGGAATCAGTTTTTTAACTCTGTTTTTCAGCAATATTACAAGGAGAAGTGCACCTCAATGTTTCCAGTTGTAATGAGAATAACCTACCACATCCATTCTTATCTCGTTATTTTGTAATAGTTAGTTTTGATTATGTACTTTCCTAAAAAGAACTCATGTAATACGTATCTAGGATCTATGTTGTATATTTTTCTTATAAATAGAGCTCTCTTGGAGGAGAAGAGGGTTGGAATTAGAGAGAAAGAAACTATTGTGCCTGTAATTTGCACTGTTCAGAAGTGGATCAATGTAGAAGTACATGATTTTCTATGCCTGGGATTCATGTGTTAAAATATTGAAGTTGTGTTTTCTCTTGTGTTTATATTCCCTTGTTTCAGTTCATCATTTTCAATACAAATTTATTCAATGCTTAATTGGATAAAAGTAATCCAGAATTCATCTTGTGATGCTCTGTGTTAGAACAGTTAAAATCTCCTACATCTTCTTCTAAAGTTAAACATAAAATTCATCCATGTTTGATGCTTTATGTTTATGGATTGTTAACTATATTTCTTCCACCATCCTACAATGTCATTTCATGACTGAAAGATATTAGTTGCCTTGCCTTAGTTACCTAACCATTCGTCCACCAATTATTTATTCTTCTAGCTGAAAATTTTAGCTTGACTCCATGTCCAGTGGTACTCATGAACCTTCCATTATCTAAAGAGATCCATACCTATTTCGATTTAGCCATCGAGCCTAAGAACACAACCTTTTGTTTTGATTTAGTTGTTAATGAGAGACCCCCCTCTGAGTTTAGAAGGGCTAGATTCAGACTCTAAAGTTGTTTTGGGTTACCTCAATATTACCCTTCACAACTAGAGTTAAATGTAAGTGCTAACACCAGGGATGTATTCATAATGACTAACAAGATAATCTCAGGTTGAAAAAATTCTCTTAGGAAAGTTTTAAGATAAGCATCATCATCAATATCATTACTAGCATCAACCACATAGCCATAAACTAGTCAATACCCCTGACGTATGTTTCACAAGCTCACTCTAGAAAGATATAAGAGCACAATGCTAGGAGGCTACAACCTCTATGACCATTCTCTCTAATCAGGTCAAAGTGACACATGGATAACCTCCCTAATCATGTCACTATACAATGGCATTGAGAGAATGATTGACCTATGATGGATCATTTTCCTATACAGGTCAAAGTGACACCGAGACTACAGTCGTAATAAGATCACTATACAATGACACAGGAAAATGTCTGTCAATAGGAGCATTCTCCCTAATAAGGTAAAAGTGACATAATGAATACAACCCTAATGATCTAGGTGGATATTGATGGCCACCTGTTTATTCTATTGGGTGTGGAGCTTGATTATCTTTTGTATTCAAAGGTTTCAACTGGATGTATACCCCAAGAAGATTGTACACCTTTCCACATGGGGGTCCGGGGGCCAGCGGTCCCCCGACGGGGGTTCAGGGGCAGTGCCCCCGAAGCTAAAAACAAATGTAAAATTGCCTTGTAAAAGTATACTAATTTCTAGTCAATATGGGCCGTTCATTAGGCGGATGATCTGATAGTAGAAGTTATGTTTAATTTAGGGTTTTTTGCCCTAGAAGGAAACTCCTCACTATATATGAGGGAATTGTATTACATCTATACAGATCTGTATTCTGAGTGAGGAAGAGAGAGGAGATTGAGAGAGAAGAGGGAGTTACAGCGGATCTGCTGTAGGTTGTATCTATTCAATTTGCTCGATGATATAATAAAAGAAGGACTGGCTGTTTCTCCATGGACGTAGCCCAAATTGGGTGAACCACGTATATCTGTGTCTCTCTTGTTTTATGCGTTTTCTGTGTTTATATTTCTGCAATATTTTATGAGTTTCATTGCTTTGTAATATATATTTTTCTAACAACTGGTATCAGAGCCGAAGGCCTATTTGGTTGATAAACTTGCAGGAGAGAAGGGTTCTTGGTTCGAGTGGGAGCAATGGCGGAAGATGGTAGGTTTAGGGTCGAAAAATTCAACAGCCAAAACTACCAGCTATGGAAGATGTAGATGGAAGATTATCTGTATCAGAGAGATCTGTACCTATGTTATGAAACCAGCTCACAAAAAGATAGAAAAGAGAGATCCACGCCTTAGAATTCAGCCTCTTCGAGGGGGCAACCTCCTTTACATTACATAAATGAACAATTCTTGGATGATACAAATGAAAATACCTCCTTTCTATATATAGGAGTCTAAGTGGTCCCAATACAACCAAAGCCTACATAACAATAATATTGTAGGGCACAACAATAACAATAGTGGGCTTCTATGTGGCACAATAGTAACAATATGGGCACTACATGGGTACATCAATATAAATAAGGGGTATAACTACAATAGTAATGGGGTAATCACTAGTATTATAGGGACCCAACATGCCCCTCTCCTTCAAAAAAGTGTTGTCCTCAACGCTTGAGTAGTTCAGGATACTTCTGCATAAAATTCTCATCCTCCCATGTGGAATCTTCAGCGGATAAGTTCTTCCACTTGATAAGTACTCTGAAATTGATCGATTTCGTAGCTGTCGAGTTCTTGTTTCTATAACTGCTTCCGGTTCCAATATAATTTTTCCTTCTTCATCAAGTTCTGGCAATATTGTTTGAACTGGGAGCTTGTCGCCTATAACCTTCTTTAAGCATGAAACATGGAAAACTGGGTGCAATCGAGAAGCTGCAGGAAGCTCCAATTTGTATGCCATAGTACCAATCTTTTGCAACACCTTGTACGGACCATAATACTTTGGTGATAATTTATTATCCTTCTTAGCTTGCTTGAGGGACATTTGCTTATATGGTTGTAGCCGTAGGAATACCCAATCACCTACATCAAAACTTCTTTCACTGCGATGTTGATCTGCCTGTTGTTTCATTCTATTCTGTGCCAACACAAGGTTATCCTTTAAGAGTTGGAGGACTTGTTGTTGATGTTCGATGTGATGTTCCACTGCCTGAACCTTAGAATTTTCTCTTAAATATGATGTGATGGATGGTGGTTGATACCCATAAAGTGCCATAAATGGGGTCATTTTTGTTGCTGTATGAAAGGAAGTGTTATACCACCATTCAGCCAGAGGCAACCATTTGACCCATTGTGTCTGTTTATCAGATACAAAGCAACGAAGATATCCTTCCAAACATTTGTTTACTATCTCAGTTTGCCCATCAGATTGAGGATGATAAGATGAGCTATGAGCTAACTGAGTACCAAGACAAGAAAATAATTCTGTCCAAAAATTTCCAGTGAAAATGGGATCTCTGTCACTTACAATAATCTTTGGGTTTCCATGTAGCTTTTGAATTGTTTCCATAAATGCAGTAGAAACTGTACTGGCTTTAAATGGATGTGATAATGCACAAAAGTGTGCATACTTGGTAAGTCTGTCAACTACCACCATGATGACACTCTTTCCCTCAGACTTGGGTAAACCTGTGATAAAATCCATTGATACCTCCTCCCAACGTTGGCTTGGAATGGATAAAGGTTGTAATAGACCCGGTGTCTTAATTGTTTCAACTTTATTTTGCTGGCAAACCAAACATTCTGCCACAAACTTTTGAATATCTGATTTAAGGCCATCCCAAAAAAATTCCTTCTTAACCCTGTGGTAAGTTTTTAAAAATCCTGAGTGCCCTCCTAAGGGAGAAGTGTGCAATTCCATAAGAATCTTTTGTTTTAGCTGGGAATTCTTACAGAGGTATAAGCGATCTTTGTACCATAACGAATCATTTTTCCAGCTAAATGTATCAGACGTACTGGAATCTTGTTGTAGCTTTCGAATAAGTGCCCACACTTCTTCGTCATTCTTCCATTCCTCCCTTGCTTCATTTATCCAATCTGGTTGGATAATAGAAATAGCGCACAACAATGCTTCCACATCCTCATCCTTTCTTGAGAGTGCATCTGCCACCACATTTTGCTTCCCCTTTTTGTAGATGATTTCAAAGTCATAACCCAACATCTTTGTGACCCACTTTTGTTGCTCTTCAGAGGATAATCTTTGTTCTAAAAAGTATTTAAGGCTATCATGATCTGTTTTTACCTTGAAGTGTCTTCCCATTAGGTAGGGTCGCCATTTCTTAAGTGCATGGAGTATTGCCAACATTTCCTTCTCATAAATAGCTTTTCTTAAAAACTTTCCCTTGATTGGACGACTTTCAAAAGCAATGGGTCTTTCATCTTGCATTAGAACAGCACCAATTCCATTTCCTGAAGCATCACATTCCACAATAAAGGTTTTTGTGAAGTCCGGTGTAGCTAAGACCGGTGCTTGGCACATTGCCTCTTTAAGATGTTCAAAGGCCTTTGTTGCTTCCGGAGTCCATGAAAATGCATCTTTCTTCAATAATGTTGTTAGAGGTGCTGCTATTCTCCCATAATTCTTAACAAACTTGCGATAATACCCTGTCAACCCAAGAAATCCTCGCAAATGCTTTATGGATGTGGGGATTTTCCATTCCTTAATGGCTTTAATTTTGCTAGGGTCTACCTTAACTCCTTCATGAGATACAATATGACCCAAATATTCCACCTCCTGGACTCCAAAGAAACATTTGGATCTTTTGCATATAATTGTTTCTCCTCCAATAGTTGTAGCACCCTGTCAACATGTTCAACATGATCCTTCCAAGACTTGCTGTAGATAAGTATATCATCAAAAAATACTAACACAAATTTTCTAAGGAATGGTTTGAAAATTGAATTCATCAAACCTTGAAATGTTGAAGGTGCATTGGTAAGGCCAAAAGGCATGACCAAAAATTCATAATGACCCTCATGAGTTCTAAATGCCGTTTTCGGAATGTCTTCAATCTTCATTCTGATTTGATGATATCCTGAACGAAGATCCAACTTGGTGAAGTAAATTGATCCATGCAATTCATCCAGTAATTCATCAATGACAGGAATGGGGAACTTATCTTTAATAGTGAGCTTGTTGAGCTCCCTATAATCCGGACACATGCGCCATGATCCATCCTTCTTGTGCACCAATACTACTGGAGCAGAGAAAGAACTTTGACTCGGTTGAATTATACCAGCCTCTAGCATTTCTGCAACCATACGTTCAATTTCACTTTTTTGGACATAGGGATATCTGTACGGCCTGATGTTTGGAGGAACACTTCCTGGAATCAGATGAATAGCATGATCATGATCACGCATAGGTGGGAGACCTTTGGGAGTCTCAAATACCTTGGAATGATTGTCCAGGACTTTTTGGAGATCTGGAGAAATAGATGATTCTAATGTGGAAACATCTAGCGAACATAATTGTGCAATTACACCCCTTTGCTCCTTTTTTAGAAGCTTTGTCATACCATTAGAGCTGATTATCTTTCCTGGTTTCCCTGCAATACCCCTTAATTCAACTTCCTTTCCTTCCACAGAAAATTTCATGAAAAGTTCTTGAAAATTAAAAGCTATTGTACCCAAGGATTGTAGCCATTGGACTCCTAGTACAACATCAGCACCTCCCATTGGAATGGAAAGCATTGGGCTAGTCAATACATATTCTCCCATGGATAGCTTGATATTATGGCACTTTCCAGAGCAATTTATTGTTCCTCCATTTGCAATCATCACTTGACACTCTGGTGCTGGATATAGGAAGCAATTCAATTCTTTTGCTACCCTACAATGAATAAAATTGTGGGTGCTTCCTGAATCAATCAACACTATTACCTTTTTCTTCTTGATTTGTCCTTCTATCTTGATGGTTTGAGGAGTGGTAATTCCCGCCAATGCATTACAAGATATGGTCGGATTTATTTGTTCTTCATCTAGGCTTTGTTCCTGGAATATATCCTCTTCTTTTGACCTTTCTTGCTCCTTTTCTTCTTCCTCTTCACAATCTATGTAGAATAATTTCTTCTCAGCACACTTATGACCTTTTGTGTATTTGCTATCACAATTGTAACAAAGCCCTTTTGCTCTTTTTTCTTCCAATTGTTGTGGTGTCAACCTTGTAGGTTGTGGAAGACTATGGGCAACAACACTTCCATCTTTATAGTTGTGAATGGTATGCTTCCTAGTTGCCATAATTTTGCTTTCCATTTTTCTTGCTAACCTGAATGCCTTCTCTAATGAATCAGGTTCCCAAAGGCGCACATCGAATCAGGTTCCCAAAGGCGCACATCGTGTTGGATATTATCCTTTAAAGACCCTATGAACACATCAATCCTATGCTCCTCTGGAATATCTTTTACCCTTATGTTCAATTTTTGGAACTCCTCAATGTGCTCCATTATTGAACCCTTTTGTTTGAGACTTATCAATTGGCTAAAAAAAGTGTTGCTTTTTGTATCCTCATAATGTGCTATCAATTCTTCCGTAAAAATTGCCCAAGTGATAAATTGTTTACGAGAACAAAGCCATTGATACCATACAAACTGATTTGGTTCCAAATATAAAGTTGCCATACGTACCTTTTGTGTGTTTTGCACATTATTGAGATCGAAGAATTGCTCCATCTGTAATATCCATGTGGCGGGATCCTTGCCATCAAACTTCCTCATATCGATTTTTGGAACATGGTGAGTCTTCGATCCAACATTAGAGTCTATGGAATCATGATTAACATTTCTTTTGTTCTCATCATGAGTTTCCTTTACTACCTTTTCACCATTAGTGACCCTTTCTTGTAGCAACTTCTTCAATTCATCCATCTTATCATCCATGCCATCAAATTTAGCGTCAATCTTAGCTTCCATGCCATCCATCTTAGCTTCCATGCCATCCATCTTAGCTTCCATGCCCTTTATCTTAGATTCCATGCCATTTACCTTAGATTCCACGCCATTTATCTTAGATTCCACGCCACTTATCTTAGCTTCTGTTAGCTTTTGTGAGCGTGACATTTGTTGCACTTGTTCTTGTAATTTTGATATATCATGTAGCATTTCTTCCTCTTCTTCATGAGTCATGCTAGAGCTTTCAGGTTCCTTACTAGGTGTTTGCATTTTCTTTCCTCGGGGCATCAGTTACCGATAATAATGCTTTACTATGCCCTTTGAATTCCGTTAAACCAAGCTTACACAAAAATTAAAAAAAAAACTACACACCTTTTTTCACTTTATAGAAGCCTGATATTGAATCTGATGTATCTCTGTGATTTCGGATCATCCAGTTCTGAAATTGCTATCTGTAGTAGCCTTCTGTGTCCTCTTTCCAATGCCACAAGTCTGAGCCAAATTGGATTCTCCAAGGAAGAGTTATGTGAAATCTCCCACAGTGACTTGCTTTTAGACTGGTTCAGTAGAGCGAACTTGTACGACGTGCCACGAGTCACTGTTTCAACCTTTGAATCTGAAACTCACCCACAAGAAACTACAGTCCGTCCTCTTTCTGTACCTTTTTACGAAATTTCAATCCGATCCTCAGAGAGAGAGTTATGACGATTTTCCCCAGGTCACCTGTTTTGAATGTAATTCAGGAGTCTGCAAAAAGACCAACTTCCTCAGATCATATCTCCGAAAATATCGCGAAAAAAGTTCTGAAATTTGGACCCAAGGTTCAGCGCCAATTCTTCTCAAATGGATTTTTTTTGCGACTTCTGAAACATCACAGAAAAAAAGTTATAGCGAAAATTCCACGATGACCTGTTTGGAGCAGCGAAACCCTAGAATCCAAAGCTCTGATACCAAATGTTATGAAACCAGCTCACAAAAAGATAGAAAAGAGAGATCCACGACTTAGAATTCAGCCTCTTCGAGGGGGCAACCTCCTTTACATTACATAAATGAACAATTCTTGGATGATACAAATGAAAATACCTCCTTTCTATATATAGGAGTCTAAGTGGTCCCAATACAACCAAAGCCTACATAACAATAATATTGTAGGGCACAACAATAACAATAGTGGGCTTCTATGTGGCACAATAGTAACAATATGGGCACTACATGGGTACATCAATATAAATAAGGGGTATAACTACAATAGTAATGGGGTAATCACTAGTATTATAGGGACCCAACAACCTACCATTGAGCGGAAAGACAAAGAAGTCGACGAGTATGACAGACACAAATGGGATATTCTCGACAGAAAAGCACTTGGAATAATATGATTGTTCCTAGCTGCATCGGTAGCGTTTAATATTTCAAAGGAAACGACAACAGATGGTTTAATGTTGGCATTAGCTAAACTATATGAAAAACCCTCGGCCTCAAATAAGGTATTTCTTATGAAGCGTTTATTTAATATGAAGATGTCAGAAGGTGGATCTGTTGCAGACCATTTAAATGATTTTAATACAGTTACAAGTTAGTTAAGTTTTGTAGGGGTAAATTTTGATGATGAAGTTAGGGCTTTGTTATTTCCGTGCTCATTGCCAGAAAGTTGGAATGGTTTAGTTATGGCCATTAGTAACTCTGTCTCTGGATCTAGTGCTTTAAAGTTTGATGATGTTGTTGGTGCAATCCTTAGCGAGGAAATGCGACAGAAAAGCTCCGGTGAGACATCAGGTAATGCTTTGATTGCAGAGAATAGGGGAAGAAAAATGGAAAGAGGAAAGAGGCCAAGATATCGTAGTAAGTCAAGAAAAGGCAGAGCCAAGTCCAGATTGGGGATAGTGTGCTGGAAATGCGGGAAGAAAGGACACCTGAAGAAAGACTACAAGTCTTGGAAGGGAAAAGAAGGAGACGCGCAACAAGAAAACAATCATGAAGCGAATGTAACAGGTGATGTGTTGCAAGATGCTTTGATTCTTTCATTAGAAAATATTATTGATGCCTGGGTGGTAGATTCAGGGGCCTCATTTCATGCCACACCTGATAGGAAACATTTTCATGGTTGTGTTCAAGGAGATTTTGGACAGGTTCGATTGGGTGATGATAAACCCTGTAAAGTCGTTGGAATGGGTACAATTTTCATAAAACAAAAAAATGGAAATCAATGGCTATTGAAGGAGGTAAGGCATGTTCCAGGTCTGAAGAAAAATCTGATTTCAACAGGGCAGTTAGGAAGTGAAGGTAGCGTAACTACTTTCACAGATAAAACCTGGAAGGTCACTAAAGGATCCCTAGTAATAGCGAAATGAGGTAATAGGAAAGGTTGTACATTATATTTATGCAATGGTATTTCTAATTCTGTTAACGCTTTAACCTTTACAAGAGAAGATACGACATTGTGGCATCATCGGTTCGGGCACATGAGTGAGAAGGGGATGCAGATTCTTCACTCAAGAAATTTGTTGCCAGGTTTGAAGCACGTTGATTTAAAATTCTGCGATAATTGTGTTTATGGAAAATAAAAGAGAGTTAGATTCCTTAGAGTTGGGAAAGAAAATAAGAGTGAAAAATTAGAGCTTGTGAATACAGATGTATGGGGATTTGCTCAGGTATCATCTCTTGGTGGCTCTTGTTATTATGTTACTTTTATTGATGATGCAACCAGAAAAACCTGGATTTATTGTATTCAAAATAAATCTGACGTATTTGATACTTTCAAGAAATGGAAAGCTTTGGTTGAAAATGAGACACGAAAAGGGTTGAAGTGTCTCAGATCAGACAATGGAGGTGAATATTGCAGCAAAGAGTTTGATAGGTACTGTTCTGAGAATGGAATTCGCAGAGAGAAGACAGTTCCAGGAACACCACAAGAAAATGGTGTGTCAGAAAGGATGAACAGGACAATCATGGAGCGTGCAAGGTGCATGAGATTGCATGCAGGATTGCCTTTACAATTTTGGGCAGATGCTGTAGATACTGCTGTTTATCTAATAAATAGAGGGCCTTCAAGTTCCTTGGATGGTGGTATTCCAGAGGAGGCATGGACAGGTAAAAAGGTAAACTACTCTTTTTTAAAGACTTTTGGTTGTGAAGCCTTTGTCCACATTAACAAAGAAAATAGAAAAAAGCTTGAGGCGAAATCAATGAAATGTACCTTTATTAGATATGGTGTTAATGATTTTGGTTATCGCTTTTATGATTATGAAAAACATAAAATCATTAGGAGTAGAGATGTCATATTCAATGAAAAGGTTTTGTATAAGGATCAGCTGCAGGAAAAGAAACAGGAAAAAGAAAACAGAGAATACACAGTGCTTGACGAGATCATAGAAAAAGTGACGGTGCCTGAAAATCATAATGATCAATAGCCATAACAATAACCACAACAACAACAAGCACTTCAAACACCTAAAAGTGGTGTTAGAAGATCTACTAGGATAAGTAGACCCCCTGAACGATACTCTCCTTCATTATATTATGTATTGTTGACTGATTCTGGTGAACCAGAATGTTATGAAGAAGCAGTGTAGGTAGAAACCAAGAAGAAGTGGGAGCAAGCCATGAAAGAAGAGATGGACTCCTTAGCACATAACCAGACTTGGGACTTAGTCAGGTTGCCTGCAAGTAAAACAAAATTACAGAATAAATGGGTTTACAGGCTGAAGGAAGAAGATGGAGGTAGAGAAAGGTACAATTCTAGACTTGTGGTGAAGGGGTTTGCATAGAAGAAAGGTATTAATTTTGATGAAATATTTTCTCCTATTGTTAAAATGACTTCAATCAGAACTATTTTAAGTGTAGTAGCAATTGAAGATTGTAAAGACAACTTTTTTCCATGGGGATTTGGAGGAAGAGATATATATGAAACAACCACAAGGATATGAGGTAAAAGGGAAGGAGAAATTAGTGTGCAGGTTGAAGAAGAGCTTATATGGCTTAAAACAAGCTCCAAGGAAGTGGTATCTAAAATTTGACAGGTTTATGTCTGAACAAGGTTATACTAGATGTCACTCTGATCATTGTGTTTATCTCAAAAGGCAAAATGATGGCAACTATATTATATCGTTATTATATTTAGATGACATGCTTGTTGAAGGTTCTAACATGTAGGAAATAAATGTGCTCAAAAAGAAATTGGCAAACTCATTTGCAGTGAAGGATTTGGGTGTTGCAAAACAAATCCTTGGTATGAGAATAACTAGAGACAGGAAGAATCGCAAATTAACATTGTCTCAAAGTGAGTACATAGAAAAGCTGTTGAAAAGGTTTAATATGTAGAATGCAAAACCAGTTAGTATACCTTTTGCTAGCCATTTTAAACTTGGTAAGGAGATGTGCCCAAAGACCCAAGAAGACATGGATTACATGTCTAAAGTTCCATATGCATCAGCAGTTGGAAGCTTAATGTATGCAATGGTTTGCAGAAGGCCTGATATTGCACATGCAGTGGGAGTTGTAAGCAGGTACATGAACAATCCAAGAAAAGAACATTGGATGGCGGCGAAGTGGATTCTTAGATATTTGAAAGGTACCACAAATCAAGCATTATGCTTTGGTGGTTCAAACATTTCTCTACAGGGATATGTTGATGCAGATATGGCAGGTGACAAAGATAACAGGAGGAGCACTATAGGATATGTATTTACTGTTGGTGGAATAGCTGTCTGTTGGGTTTCAAAAATCCAAAGTGTTGTTGCACTTTCAACAATAGAAGCAGAGTATGTTGCTGCTACAGAGGCTAGTAAAGAAATGATTTGGTTACAAAGGTTTCTGGATGAATTGGGTAAGAAGCAGGAGTTGGGCATGTTATGTAGTGACAACCATGTTGTGTGTGGAGCATGATTGTTCATAGGTCTTTGTTTCAGCCGGATGTATACCCCAGGAAGTTTGTACACCCCTCCACGCGGGGGGGTGTGGGGGGGACTTGTCCGGGCCAACGGTCCCTCGATGGGGGCTCGGGGATAGCACCCTCGAAGCTAAAAACAGATGTAAAATTGCCTTGTAAAAGTACAGTAATTTCTAGTCAATTTGGGTTGTTCATTAGGCAGATGATCTGACGGTAGAACTTATGTTTAGTTTAGGGTTTTTAGCCCTAGAAGGAAACCCCTCTCTTTGTATGAGGGCATTGTATTAATTCTGTGTAATATATGTGTATTCTCCGAGCGTGAAGCAGAGAGGTGAGACTGTGAGAGAAAACAAAGGATATTACAACGGATCTGCTGTAGGTTGTGTCTCTTCATTTTGTTGGATAATAGAAAGGAAGGACTGGCTATTTGGGGTGGACGTAGCCCAAACTGGGTGAACCACGTGTATCTGTGTCTCTCTTGTTTTATGTGCTTTTCGTGTGTTACACAGTAATTTGTCACTGTCTTCATCCCAGTCTTCCTACTGTGTCATGTGTCCAAAGTCATTCATACTCATGTTAGACAAATGCTCTATGATGTTGCCAAATGACCCACTTTTCCAAAGGTTTCTGCATCATCACATCTATTGGCTAAATAAACGCGTAGAAGGGCACTCCAAAACAGCCCAGAAGTGCTGCGATCGCGGAAGTACACCTGATTCCCGTGATGGTCCAATTTTATGTGCTAGTGTGAGGTCTCTTATAATCCTGAGCGATGATTTGACTAGTTACGTTATTCAATAGCGATGTTAGTGCGGAAGGCCAGTTATGTGCCCGCGATGATCTAGATTGGGTGAATTTGTTCCACTAGTCGGCCTTCCAGATGACTCCAGACCTGGCTGTTGGCATAGTTTATGTCGCCCTCCTTTCTCTGGCGTGGCTGTTCCGTCATTTGTGCTACCTTCCTTGGAGATAAGCTCACTCTTCCACCTTTCATGGAGACTCCTTCTCCTATTTAAACTCTCACCATTGCTATGTGCTGCTAGTTCTTAGTTTTGGGGAATGGTTGTTGATAGTGTTGTTAGTGTTTGTGAGTTTGCTAGATAGCTGGTGTGAGTGTGACAAGTGTGGGATTGTTGATAGCTTGGGGAAGGTTGTGAAGTGCCCTTGATCTTGTGTAAAACTTGTGAGTGAGAGAGACTTGTGTATTGGGAGATCCATATTCAAAGAGTGAATGCTTGAGGAACATGCTGGTTGGACCTTTCTTAGAAGGCTTGTGACATCAAGACTTTGGTTGTAAGCTTACTCTTATTTCATAATTAATGCAATCAATGATGTTTTCCTATGTCTCGTATGTAATGTACTTGATAGCTCATGACTTCTTGACTTTGTGAGTAACTAGATCATTGTTGTTCTAGTTACGTGCTTTGTTGTATTTCCTTTCCATTGTTTCAGGTTGATTACTCATTAGGAGAAGGAAGCGGAAGTTGGAGCAGCGCAACTGAACTCCATCGACCACCGGTTGAGGTAGGCCTCCAACTATGACTGTTTAAGGAAAGCAATTGTTGATCTGTCCTTGTTTGTGACTAGACCCACTCTAGGGCTAGAGTGGTTGCCTCTGTCCGCAGAGGGAACACTTTCCTGCATCACAAATTGGCGACTCCACTAGGGAGCTTTGGCCTTTGTTATTTTCTTGTTTACTCTTGTCTTGGTTTTTGTTTTGGTCTCTTTTGAAGTGTTGGGATTAGTTACCAGTCTTCTGAGTTTCCTGGCCTGATCTGGGAGATGCCCTTATTTCATTAAAGATTGATTGTCTTTGATTTGGGAGTTTTTGGTTCGCCTGTTACTGTTTTTAACATCATCGCAGATTTTAATTTAACAGTCGCGCTGTCATCGCGTCACCCCTTTTGTAGTATCATGTTCATCGCGTAATTACACTTAACAGTCGCGATGGTTCTGTAAATTGGACCATCGCGGAAAAGTCGTGTACTTCCACGCTAACATCGCTTTGTTGCTGTGGTGTGCTCTTTATCAGCGCTTGTTGCTTGTGTATCACCCGCGCTGATTGCTGTAGAATTGATTTTTTCAATTCTGCCTCCTGAATCCATCAGTCTTGCTAGTCCCTTGCTGTTCTCACTTGTTTGATAACTTCTTTTCACTGTTTATAGGTTGAGGCACTCTCTTGTGAGCTTTGTGGAATGAATCTTGTTTTTCTTGCTTTGTAACCTGGTTTCATTGTTTCAAGTCTTTTGGATCAATTTCTCTTGGTTGCTTGGTTTCTCAAAGATTTGTTTGCAGTTTGCTGTTGTTTTGATTGAGCCTTCCCCTTTGCTTACTTTTGGTTGATTGTTTAGTGATTGTTATTGGACCGATCTTGGCCTTGATTCGATTTCTCTTCACTACCCGGACATAGATTACAATTGTTTGGATCAACCGTTTTTCCACATTTGTTTATTGCTTATTGGTTTCTTTTAGACATCAAAATCAAAAGGATTTCATTCATTTAGTCTACGAAAGTGAAAGTGAATTTGCATTTCAAGTTGCATATTGAAAAGCGAATGATTAAATCTTTCATTAGAAGTATCCGTGCACTTTAGGAATTGATGTCTGTTTGCATTGAGTGACTACTTTGTTGTCTTGGTTTTCTTGGTTTGGGAATGATCTCTCTACCCTCCCATAGGTAGGTGTTCATCGAAAAAAAGGATATTTCATTCATTCTAGCTGCATCCTAGGATTTGTTATATACATACGGTAAGGCCTGAAAACTGAAACTTAATCCAAGATCAACTCTAAAATGAACTGAATAAATCTAACAATGCATTGGAACATAACGCACACATTTAGAGGTCTAGGCTAGAGACGTGCTCCGGCGTCATTAAACCTAGTCACTTTTGTTTCCACTCAAGGTTGGGTGATTCCTCCTTCTGTGACTCAATAGTGGTCTAGCATGGAATTGTGCTCCCTTGTACTGTCGAGTATATGTTGGGAGACCCCACTAGGTTATCATCCTTTATCCACAGGAAGCCATGTCTGTTGCCTTACAAGCCGTAACGCATCGAACACATCATTCGGGAAGATTGACTGCCGTACGGAAAGTCCTTGGTTTTCATATGACTGCCAAGGTGTTTATGTAGTTTTATGGATTTGTCTAGTAAACCTTTTGCCTAGTTCTCCAGAGTAGTCACTTTCGTTCCTTTTCGGACTCCTTAAAAGAAAAGGTCCATCTAAGCACTTGTCCTTTCAGGCTCATTAAACCTCGAAAGAGATAGAGTCATATTTTCGTCCTTTTCTCGACTCTTTAAAGATGAAAAGGTCAAGTTTTGTTCCTGCGTCATAAAATTTATTTGCCCACGAAATATTCCTCGTAACAATTAGAGTTCTTCATTACAGTTTGAGTGTTTTTAGGCCCGTTCCTGATGGCAACATTCATCGAGTCTACCGGCCAAGGTCTTTCCCCAGATGGGAATCCCAGTCCATTTCATCCTTTTGGAAATGCTGGTGCTTCGTATATGGCAACATTGTCTTTTCCTGGGTTAACCATCGGTTTACCCATTTGGTTGTTTTCAACCTTGGTGGTCCCGAGTGTCATGACTCCTGTTCCACCGTCTCCTTCGTCCGAACCATGACATGTTGATTCCAAGGTTGAGCCTACGCCTTCTTCCCCTGTTTCTTCCTCCTCCTCTCCACCTCTGCCTGGTGAAAGTTTCACATCTAGTAACTAGGAGGCTAAGAAGAAGAAGAAGAACATGAAGAAGAAGAAGTCCGAAAAATGAGAGGCCACCTGTGCAGCTATTGCTCCGAGTACATCTCAGGTCAGACCACCTTCTACTCCTCCATGGAAGGTTAAGTTTCCTTGTAAATTGTGCAAGGGTGACCATCTTCTTCGTGATTGTCCTGGTATTCCTAGGATCTTAGACGTATGGTCTCACGATCTGACTCATCCCTCATCATCCTATGAAACTCATGACGATGCCACCCTATCAACTGGCAGTGATAAGAAGAAAGGGTAGATTCGATTCCCCTGTAGGCTATGTGAAGGCAACCATCCCCTTCACCTTTGTCCGCTCATGGATAAATCTTCTGCCGTTTTGGAAAGTCTTACAGCTTCTTCACCCCAAATTCCTGTTGGTTATCAGAGGCTCTCTTCCGACCCTCTCCCAATTGACAAAGAGATTGAATTACATTCTTCTCTTGTCTGTCCTCCTCCTTCTGAGCCTGGCTGTGATAAGCTTGTTCCAGACCAACCATTGGTCGGGGAGTGTGTCAACTTAGGTTCACCACCTGTTGATCACTCTGTTTCAGAAGAGTGTCATGCTCATGTTCTCCTTGTCTCATTAGATTCTCCAGAGTCCGAGAACAACCCTCTTATCCTCATTGATTAAGATAGTCCTTCATCAGTTCTTGTAGAGCAGGGGGGCGATCATACGATTCCCCCACCAAGTAGTTCGGTCGTTTCCTTCGACTGGAGTCATTTGACTACATTCTGCCTTCCATCCCATGTGCCTTTCCAGATTACAGTACATGCCTATGATAAGGTAGTACCTGGCACTGTCTTGGATGAGGGTGCATCTGTCAGTCTTATGCCTTCCACTACTTGGCAAGCTTTGGGCTCCCCACAGCTTGTGCCAGTCATGCAGAATCTGTTGGCGTTTGACGGAGGAACCAGTCAACCTTTAGGGATCCTCCCAAAGCTTCTTGTTACTTTGGGGGGCAAAACCGTCTATATAGACGTCATGGTTGTCCAAGGTGCTTTAGATTTTAGTCTTCTCCTTGGCCGTGACTATGTTTATGCCATGGGGGCCCTTGTTTCTTCACTTTTCCGTGTGGTTTGTTTTCCAGACGATGGAAGAATGGTGACTACTGATCAATTATCATTCTTTAGTCCCACTTGCACAACTGTCATCCCCTCTCGGTTCTTGCTCTCAAGCAGTAATTTCCTTGCCATAGGTCAATTATGTGGCTACCCGTTCCATCTCCGCATCTACTGCTGATCATGCAGATGGTCTTGTACATCATGTACTGGGGGCATTGGAACCCGATCTGTCATTGGTGCATCATGACATGTATTCCTCCCAGAGTGCGTTTCTTCCATCCCGCGAAGACCTCTTGGGAGCCATGGTCTCGTATGGCCCATGAGCAGGTGTCATGAGCATAGTTCCTAACCTTGCGTCAAGCTCATTAAAAAATGAAACAAGGAGTCCCGAGGATAGTTCTGATCTTGTGTCTTCCTCGTTAAAAAATGAAACAAGGTGTACGAGGATAGTTTGTTCCTGTGTCAACCTCATTTAAAAATGAACTACAGAGTGACAAGGATAGTTTGTTCCTGTATCAACCTCGTTAAAAAATGAAACTAGAAGTCTCGAGCATAGTTCCTGATCTTGTGTCAAGCTCGTTAAGAAATGAAACAAAGGTTATGAGGATAGTTCCTTTACTGTGTCAACCTCATTAAAAATGAAACAACTCCTCCCTTTCCAAATCGAGTCTTTGATTAAGATCTCGTAAAATCCAAGTTGAGTCTTTCCAAGATCTTGAGAGTGAACCTTCATTCCATCCACCTCGTTGAATGCAATGAAGCTTGGGGGCATGTACCTCGATTTGCGTCATTATGCTGGGGGCATGCGAACTTATAACAAGCATAGTTTGTCGTTTCAAGCTTGTGTAAACATGAAACCAAATCCAAGCAGAGTTCTCCATGGTTCAAGCTTGTGTAAAAATGAACCCATACCTGATTTACACCTCGTGATTACCGTTTTTATCTGCTAAATTTTGCTAGATGAGCCTTGGTTGTTTCATTCCATTGCCACCATCTCTTTGGCCGATCATATGCTTTCACGTGGTTGTTTTTCCGCTTTCCTGAGGAACCGTAGCGATGAGTGGTTTTATTACCAGCTTCTTGACCATTACATGTTTTGAGCAGTTCCACCATTGCTGGAACCAGTTGCTACCCTTTATACCACTCGTTCCTCTAGGACGAGTCACCTTTAAGCTCTTTTTTGACTCGTAAAATATGAAAAGATTGCCAAGTTTTCCCTTTTAACTCGTTAAATGAAGTAAGAGGCGGTCGCCTTTAAGCTCTTTTCCGATCGTTTAAACACAAAAACATCGCCGGGCCTTTGCCGTTTCAAGCTCATTACCGGTTACGAAACGATGTGCTTCCGACCACTTTTTTACTTTTTCGGGTCGAAGTCACTAGTTACAAAAAGTATTCTTCGATCGTAATGGTCGGGCAGTTCTTTCGAGTATCATTTTATACTTTTTTCGGGCTCGAGAGACACAAATTTATGAAAAAGGACCCCCCTGGAGTTTTCTTTTCTGTGTCTTTTTCAAACTCTCTAAACATGAAAAAGACTCCAAGTTTCACCTATGTCGGACTCATTAAAACCCTGACGACATTGGACTCATCACCATGACGAGACTTAAGCTTCTCCTTCCTAGGGCTCGTTAAACTATTACTAGGTTGGACTCAACAACAGGTTTATCATTGATTGTCTATGGTAGCTAGTCACTCTTGAACATCGACACTTTTGCTTCTTGTTGGGTTGGGACATCCATACATCGTCATTTGGCCTTCCGCAGGTTTGGGTCATCATTCTAGCCTCATTCCATCTGATTCATGTCGTCTCCATTGAACCTCTGATCCCTTGGTGCCTGAATGCTGCCACCCCCCCCTTCGGAGTCGTGTCACTGACATGTTCAAGAGTATAATCCTTTTGTAGTTTACACCCTTGTCTTCTCTTCTCATACTCTATTTCACCCTCTTGTTCCTTATCTCGTGTTGTTGATGGGGGAAACATTATAGCCCTCCTGCGATGGGTTATCTCCTGTCAACATCAACTCATTATCTAGGAGATTGATCTAGAGATCCCCTTTGGTACCTTAGAGCTTGCATGCCTCAATGGAAAGTTCTTCACACCTGACGGTCGACTGTCATCATTGGTCGTCGATTGGGTGATTCCACAAGTGTTCGACTTCAGCTCCTTTTTCACACTTTGTGGATTGTGCTAGACAATACCTTGAGAGCCATTGGCATTATTGGTGGTTTCTCTCATCCTTGTTAATGGTTTTCATCATTGACCGGTAATCAAGCGACTTTCTATCATGCTCGACCTCAACACATCTATTCGCATGTTAGGATTTGTACTATGATCAGATGGGTTCAAGACACCGAATTCAGATTACACATGTTCGTGCTGCGTGGATTGGTTTATGATTACATGACTCATTGATGGATGGCTGCAACCATACCCGAGTCTTCATGGATGGCTGCGACGATACCTTTATCATTATTATGGTCTCATTAGCTGGATGGCTGTGTCCATACCACAAATCTAGTTCGTATGTCTTTTGGATGGCTGCGCCCATGCCTAGAATACATGTATCATCAGAGATATCAGTTGTACTTGCGTGCAGGTTCTTCCAAATGGTGTTACAGCTCAGTCAGTTTCCTAAAGCATTTCACCCCTCTCACTCTCTCGGGCTTCATACTTAGGGGGCATCTATTACACAGTAATTTGTCACTATCTTCATCCCAGTCTTCCTAGTATGTCATGTGTCCAAAGTCATTCATTCTCATGTTAGAAAAATTCTCTCTGATGTTGCCAAATGACCCACTTTTCCAAAGGTTTCTGTATCATCACGTCTGTTGGCTAAATAAACACGTTGAAGGGCACTCCAAAATAGCCCAAGAGCGATGCGATCACGGAAGTACACCTGATTCCCGCGATGGTCCGATTTTATGTGCCAGCACGAGGTCTCTTGAAATCCTGAGCAATGATCTGACTAGCTACCTTATTCAATAGCAATGTCAGTGCGAAAGGCCAGTTATGTGCCCGCGATGATCCAGATTGGGCGAATTTGTTCCAACAGTCGGCCTTCCAGATGACTCCAGACCTGGTTGTTGGCATAGTTTATGTCACCCTCCTTTCTTTGGCGTGGCTGTTTCGTCATTTGTGCTACTTTCCTTGGAGATAAGCTCACTCTTCCACCTTTCATGGAGACTCCTTCTCCTATTTAAAATCTCACCATTTCTATGTGCTGCTAGTTCTTAGTTTTGGGGAATGGTTGCTGATAGTGTTGTTAGTGTTTTTGAGTTTGCCAGATAGCTGGTGTGAGTGTGACAAGTGTGGGATTGTTGATAGCTTGAGGAAGGTTGTGAAGTGCCCTTGATCTTGTGTAAAACTTGTGAGTGAGAAAGACTTGTGTATTGGGAGATCCATCTTCAAAGATTGAATGCTTGAGGAACATGCTAGCTGGACCTTTCTTAGAAGGCTTGTGACGTCAAGACTTTGGTTGTAAGCTTACTCTTATTTCATAATTAATGCAATCAATGATGTTTTCCTGTGTCTCATATGTAATGTACTTGATAGCTCATGACTTCTTGACTTTGTGAGTAAATAGATCATTGTTGTTCTGGTTACGTGCTTTGTTGTATTTCCTTTGCATTGTTTCAAGTTGATTACTCATTAGGAGAAGGAAGCGGAAGCTGGAGCAGCGCATAGAACTCCATCGACCACCAGTTGAGGTAGGCCTCCAACTATGACTGTTTAAGGAAAGCGATTGTTGATCTGTCCTGGTTTGTGACTAGACCCACTCTAGGGCTAGAGGGGTTTCCTATATCCGCAGAGGGAACACTTTCCTGCATTACACCATGTTTATATTTCTGCAATATTTTATGTGTTCCATTGCTCCGTAATATATAATTTTCTAACAACTGGTATCAGAGCCGAAGGTCTATTTGGCTGATAAACTCGCAGGAAAGAAGGGTTCCTCGTTCGAGTGGGAGCAATGGTGGAAGATGGTAAGTTTAGGGTCGAGAAATTTAACAGCGAAAACTTCTCGCTGTGGAAGATGTAGATGGAAGATTATTTGTATCAGAAAGATCTATACCTAGCATTGGGCGGAAAAGCAAAGATGCCGATGGGTATGACAGATGAAGAATGGAACCTTCTCGATAGAAAGGCACTCAGAACATTACGGTTGTGCCTCGTAGCGTCGGTCGCCTTCAACATTTCGAAGGAAACAACGATAGGGGGTTTGATTAAGGCGTTGGAGAAACTTTATGAAAAGCCCTCGGCCTCAAATAAGGTATTTCTTATGAAACAGTCATTTAATATGAAGATGTCGGAAGGTGGATCTGTTGTAGACCATTTAAATGATTTTAATACTGTTACAAGTTAGTTATGTTCTGTAGGGGTAAACTTTGATGATGAAGTTAGAGCTATGTTATTCTTGTGCTCATTACCAGAAAGTTGGAATGGTTTAGTAATGGCCATTAGTAACTCTTATCCTGGATCTAGTACTTTAAAGTTTGATGATGTTGTTGGTGCTATCCTTAGCGAGGAAATGCGATGGAAAAGCTCTAGTGAGACATCGGGTAATGCTTTGAGTGCAGAGTCTAGGGGAAGAAAAATGGAAAGAGGAAAGAGCTCAGGATATCGCAGTAAATCAAGGAAAGGCAGATCCAAGTCCAGATCGAGGATATTGTGCTGGAAATGAGGAAAGAAAGGACACCTAAAGAAAGACTGTAGATCTCGGAAGGGAAAAGAAGGAGATGCATAGCAAGAAAACAATCATGAAGCAAATGTGACAGGTGAGGTGTTACAAGATGCTTTGATTCTTTCTTTCGAAAATATTACTGATTCCTGGTTGGTAGATTCAGGGGCCTCATTCCATGCCACACTTGATAAGAAATACTTTCATGACTATGTTCAAGGAGATTTTGGACAAGTTCGTTTGGGTGATGATAAACCCTATAAAATTGTTGGAATGCGTAAGGTTCTTGTAAAACAACAAAATGGAAACCAATGGCTACTAAAGGAGGTAAGGCATGTTCTAGATCTAAAGAAAAATCTGATTTCAACCGGGCAGTTAGGTGGTGAAGGTTGTGTGACAACTTTCACAGATAAAGCTTGGAAGGTCACCAAAGGAGCCCTGGTAATAGAAAAAGGCGAAAAGGTTGGTACATTGTATTTATGCAATGGTATTTCTAACTCTGTTAATGCTTTAACTTCCAAAGGAGCAGATGCAGCATTATGGCATCATAGGCTCGGACACAAGAGTGAAAAGGGGATGAAGATTCTTCACTCAAGGAATTTTGTTGCCGGGTTTGAAGAATGTTGATTTGGATTTCTATGAGAATTGCATTTATGGAAAATAGAAGAAGTGAAAAGTTAGTGCTTGTGCATACAAATGTATGGGGACTTGCTCAGGTATCATCTCTTGGCGGCTCTCATTATTATGTTACTTTTATTGATGATGCAACTAGAAAAACTTGGATTTATTGTATTAAGAATAAATTTGATGTATTTGGTACTTTCAAGAAATGGAAAGCTTTGGTTGAGATTGAGACAGGAAAGAAATTGAAGTGTCTTAGATCAGACAATGGAGGTGAATATTGCAGCAAAGAGTTTGATAGGTACTGTTCAGAGCATGGAATTCGCAGAGAGAAGACAGTTCCAAGAACACCACAAGAAAATGGTGTGTCAGAAAGGATGAACGGAACAATCATGGAGCGTGCAAGGTGCATGAGATTACATGTAGGATTGCCTTTACAGTTTTGGGTAGATGCTGTAGATATTGCTGTTTATCTAATAAACAGAGGGCCTTCAAGTTCCTTGGATGGTGGTGTTCCAGAGGAAGCATGGATAGGTAAAAAGGTAAATTACTCTTTTTTAAAGCCTTTTGGTTGTGAGGCCTTTGTCCATATTGATAAAGAAAATAGAACAAAGCTTGAAGCAAAGTCAAAGAAATGTACCTTTATTGGATATGGTGTTAATGAGTTTGGTTATCGCTTATATGATTACGAAAATCACAAAATCATTAGGAGCAGAGATGTAATATTCAATGAAAAGGTCTTGTATAAGAATCAGTTGCAGGAGAAGGAACAGGAAAAAGAAAACAAGGAGTATGCAGTTCTTGATGAAATCACTGAAAAAGTAAAGGTGCCTGAAAATAATAATAATCAACAACCACAACAACAACAACCACCACAATAGCAACAGGCACCCCAAACACCTGAAAGTGGTGTTAGAAGATCTACCAGGATAAGTAGACCCCCTGAACGATACTCTCTTTCATAATATTATTTATTGTTGACTGATTTTGCTGAACCCGAATGTTATGAAGAAGTAATGCAGGTTGAAAGCAGGAAGAAGTGGGAGGTAGCCATGGAAGAAGAGATGGACTCCTTAATGCATAACCAGACTTGGGACTTAGTCAGGTTGCCTGCAAGAAAAACTACATTGAAGAATAAATGGGTTTACAGGATGAAGGAAGAAGATGGAGGAAAATAGAGGTACAAATCTAGACTTGTGGTGAAGGGGTTTGCACAGAAGAAAGGTATTGATTTTGATGAAATATTTTCTCCTGTTGTTAAAATGACTTCAATAAGAACTATTTTAAGTCTAGTAGCAATTGAAGATTTACATCTTGAGCAGTTAGATGTAAAGACAACCTTTCTCTATGGGGATTTGGAGGAAGAGATATATATGCAGCAACCACAAGGATATGAAGTGAAAGGGAAGGAGAAACTAGTGTGCAGGTTGAAGAAGAGCTTGTATGGCTTAAAACAGGCTCCAAGGCAGTGGTATCTAAAATTTGACAAGTTTATGTCTGAAAATGGTTATGCTAGATGTCACTCTGATCATTGTGTTTATCTGAAAAAGCAAAATGATGGCAGCTGTTAGCGTTTGAATTTGCCTCAGGCTGAGGAAGGCAAAACTCGAGGCAACATCAAACCAAGCTCAGCCTCGTAGCTAGCCCTACGAGGACAGGAGAGGGCTCTCTCCGGTCAATCTCGGCAAAAGGTAATCAAAGAGGCTCGAGATGACTGAATTGATGACTAATTTTAGGCTAGGTATGAAGTACAAGGACTATGAAATTTATTTTTTGAAGTTTTGTTGAATTCAAGGGAAAGGCAATTTTGGGTGCGGGGATGAGGCACAGCTTTTGCAGAGGTCTACTTGGGGCAAGATAGGTGATTGTTTTGATGCCTTTAAAGTGATTGAATGAATAGAACTGACAGGTGAGGAGCTAAGGAGAGCAAGGAAGTTTCAAGGATTCTCCTTAAACTGAAGAAAACATGGAAAATCAAACAAACTTAAAGGCAGAGCATAGCAAATTTATGGATTCTATCTTAACACTTCATTTGTTTAATTACAGAAGATTAAATAAGGAAAGTGGTACACATACACAACTTACAAGTACTGAGAGAAACACACCATCAACACATAAGGCCACATGAATCCCAAATAGTGCTGCAAAACCCTGGTCTATCCTTTGCCAAAATTGCAGATAAAATATGTACAATAGTGTATCAAGCTATTCCCAAGAGTCCAACCCTGAAAATGACTAAGAAAATACATAATATAGGCAAGCTAACACATTCCCTTGCCTCTAGGGGTCGAGCTCATCATCCTAGGAGCTGTTTCAACCAATTCTAAACAAAGCACTACAATCTAGGCAGTCAAAACAACTTGCCTCTATAAGCTAGGAAACCAATTCATTCATTAAATTTTTGCTATTTTATGAATGAATCATCTAGAATAAGTAAATAAATGTCAAGTCAACATAAAGTTCCATTAATTACATCAAGGAGGGTGAAAAATCCCATCACAAGTCAAAACTGGTCAAACTGGCTTCGTTTCCTGAGCTGAAGATGAAAACTTTGCAAAAAATCCTGATGCGTAGCACGCCTGAGCCCTATGCGTAGCGCGCCTTTCCACCTGCTTTTTAGGCACTTTTCGGCATCCAAATTGAGCTCAGGTTGGCTTGTTGGCAATCCCTGGATGTCTACTTTCCAACCCAAGTGGAATTTTCCAATTTGGTGTCCATTTGCTCCTCCAAAAGTTCATTCTCCCAAGATTGCTTCCTGCGTGTCCAAAAAGGGGCAGTGAGGTCATTTTTTGCATGTTTTTTGACCTTTTGGGGACCCAAACCTTGATGAAATGCTTTGGAAATAGCTGACCATGTATATTTCATCATGAAAAATCCAAAACTACAAACCATTTGTGATTTGTACCTCCCAATCGTATGGGTCGCGCGCGGCGCGCTACGCGTTGAGCCAAAAAACCTGTTTTTTAACCAAAAATTTCACAATTGACAAAATTTTCTCCAAACTTGTTGAAATTTTGGCTAGGGGTCCCCAATCAAGTACCATGCTCAGCCAAAGAAGCCTTGGCTAAAACTCGAAGTGGATATAGCCTCTTTCGCCGTTTTAGTGCTTTGCTCAACCTCCTTGGATCTAGCGATTGTATTTTTGACATTTCTCTAAAACCATGGCACCTGTTTAAAAAGTGAAGGAGGTTTTTCTTCCTTGGCATGTTGTGGACAAAAAAATCTCTTAGTTTTTCCAAATTCATCTTTGCTTGCTCTGAAACATCTTTTTAGTGAAACTTATCCCGATGTGTGAAACAAGGAATTTTGTGGAAATGAAGCGAAATGAAGGGGATGAGGGGCTTGTAAATTCTTGGAGAAATTTTGGGAAGTAGGGAGGGATGTTAGGAAGCAGGGAAAAGTGGAATCTCAGAGATTGAGTGAGGGGAAGGGGTCCAAAAGGGCAAAACACAGGCCCAACCTAGAAAATTGCCAGGTTGTGGCAAGAAACTAGGGTTTGCGCGAAAATGAGGAATTTGGGGGATCTCAGTGATGGGAAGCATTTGATAAGGTACTTTAAGGATAGGGGAAGGTGTATGAACATCAGGATACAAGTTTTGCCGATGATTTGACCGTCCAAGAGAAATTAGTTTCAAAACCCTAGGAGAGGGAAATGACCTTGCCTAGGTGCAACTGAAGCATGAACAAGGTGTAAAATGACCCAATGGAACCTGACATGATGAGGACAACCCTATGAATGATGATAGACTCAGCTGAATGATGACATGGACCGACATTTGGACAACTTTAGAAGGAGTGAAAGCAAACCTTAGACCTAATGCCTAGTGACCAAATTTTGCTTGAAGACTCTTTGAAATGACAAAATTTGACCTTGACACTCTGAGAGCACTTTGTAAGAGCATATTTGATCACTGGAGGAAGGCTAGAAAGACTGACACTAATAGTAGCTATATTATATTGTTATTGTATGTAGATGACATGCTTGTTGTAGGGTCTAACATGCAGGAAATAAATGTGCTCATAAGAAAATTAGCAAATTCATTTGCAATGAAGGATTTGGGAGCTGCAAAACAAATCCTTGGTATGAGAATCACTAGAGACAGGAAAAATCACAAATTAAAATTGTCTCAGAACGAGTACATACAAAAGGTGTTGAAAAGATTTAACATGCACAATGTAAAACCAGTTAGTACACCTTTTGCTAGCCATTTCAAACTTAGAAAGGAAATGTGCCCAAAGACCTAAGAAGAGAAGGATTATATGTCTAAAGTTCCATATGCATCAGCAGTTGGAAGCTTAATGTATGCAATGGTCTGCACAAGGCCTGATATTGCACATGCAGTGGGAGTTGTAAGCAGGTACATGAACAATCCAGGAAAGGAACATTGGATGGCAGTGAAATGGATTCTCAGCTATTTGAAAGGTACCACAAATCAAGCATTATGCTTTGGTGGTTCAAACATTTATCTACAGGGATATGTTGATACAGATATGGAAGGTGACAGAGATAACAGGAGGAGCACTACGGGATATGTATTTACTGTTGGTGGAATAGCTGTCAGTTGGGTTTCAAAAATCCAAAGTGTTGTTGCACTTTCAACAACAGAAGCAGAGTATGTTGCTGCTACAGAGGCTAGTAAAGAAATGATTTGGTTACAACGGTTTATGGGTGAATTGGGTAAAGAGCATGATATGGGCACGTTATACAGTGATAGCCAAAGTGCCATTCATCTTGCAAAGAATTCAACATTTCATTCCAGGACTAAACACATACAACTCAAGTACCATTTCATACGATCAGTGTTGGAAGATGGAGAGTTGAAGTTAGAAAAGATACACACTAGCTAGAATCCTGCAGATATGCTAACAAAAGTTGTAACCAGGGAGAAAATGAGAATATGCTCAATTTCAATTGGTCTTCAAGGATGACGATGAAGATGAGAAACAACCAGGTCCAAAGAGGAGTCATTGTCCAGCAAATGAAGCAGCGGTGGAGTTGCTACAATCATTCTCCAAGTGGGAGATTGTTGTGTGTGGAGCATGATTGTTCAGAGGTCTTTGTTTCAGCTGGATGTATACCCCAGCAAGTTTGTACACCCCTCCAAGAGGGGTGGACTTGTCCCCCCCGATTGGGGGGTCCGGGGGCCAGCGGTATCCCGGCGGGGCTTGGGGGCAGCGCCCCCGAAGTTAAAAATAGATGTAAAATTGCCTTGTAAAAGTATAGTAATATCTAGTCAATCTAGGCCGTTCATTAGGCAGATGATCTGACGGTAGAACTTATGTTTAGTTTAGGGTATTTTTCCCTAGAAGGCAACCCCTCTCTTTGTATGAGGGCATTGTATTAATTCTATGTAATATATGTGTATTCTCCGAGCGAGAAGCAGAGAGGTGAGACTGTGAGAGAAAACATAGGATATTACAACGGATCTGCTATAGGTTGTGTCTCTTCATTTTGCTGGATAATAAAAAGGAAGGACTGGCTGTTCGGGGTGGACGTAGCCCAAACTGGGTGAACCACGTATATCTGTGTCTCTCTTGTTTTATGTGCTTTCTGTGTTTATATTTCTGCAATATTTTATGTGTTCCATTGCTCTGTAATATATAATTTTGCAACAAGCCAAAGTGCCATACATCTTGCAAAGAACTTTGCATTTCATTCCAAGACTAAGCATATACAGCTCAAGTACCATTTCATACGGTCAACGTTGGAAGATGGACAGTTGAAGCTAGAAAATATACACACTAGCTAGAATCCTGCAGATATGTTAACAAAATTTGTAACCAGGGAGAAACTGAGAATTTGCTCAGTTTCAATTGGTATTCAAGTATTATGAAGAAGATGAGAAACAACCAGGTCCAAAGTGGAGTCATTGTCTAGCAAATGAAGCAGCAGTGGAGTTGCTATAATTAGTCTCCAAGTGGGAGATTGTTGGGTGTGGAGCCCGATTATCTTCTGTATTGAAAGGTTTCAGCTGGATGTATACCCCAGGAAGATGGTACACCCCTCCACGCGGGGGGACTAATCCCCCTTGGCTGGGGAGTCTGGGGACCAGCGGTCCCCCGGCGGGGGTTCGGGAGCAGCGCCCCGAAGCTAAAAACAGATGTAAAATTGCCTTGTAAAAGTATAGTAATTTCCAATCAATCTGGGCCGTTCATTAGGCGGATGATCTGACGGTAGAAGTTATGTTTAATTTAGGGTTTTTTTCCCTAGAAGGCAACCCCTCACTATATATGAGGGAATTGTGTTACATCTATATAGATTTGTATTCTGAGTGAGGAAGAGAGAGGAGATTGAGAGAGAAGAGGGACTTACAACGGACCTGCTGTAGGTTGTATCTCTTCAGTTTGCTGGATGATATAGTAAAAGAAGGATTGGCTTTTTCTCTGTGGACATAGCCCAAACTAGGTGAACCACGTATATCTGTGTCTCTCTTGTTTTATGCGTTTTCTGTGTTTATATTTCTGCAATATTTTATGTGTTCCATTGCTCTATAATATATAATTTTCTAACATATTCCACTTGGACCACCACCATTATTTCTTTCAGTTTCCTTAATTGTAGCACAATTTACTATTTTTGACAGTTTTTCGAGTCCTCAACTTCCGAAGTCGTTTTGAGGCCCTAAACGACGCTTTTTGGGAAAACGGACAAACACTAAGATCATTGCATGGGTTTGCAGTTGAATGTTGTATTCCTCGGATAGACATTTATAACATGGTATCGTACATGTGAAATAGAGATCATATGCCAAAGT
The DNA here is from genome assembly GCA_031772625.1 of Pinus tabuliformis. Classification (NCBI taxonomy): domain Eukaryota; kingdom Viridiplantae; phylum Streptophyta; class Pinopsida; order Pinales; family Pinaceae; genus Pinus; species Pinus tabuliformis. The sequence goes on from CM062816.1 coordinate 120,544,060, forward strand.
TACGACCCTAAGAAGTTGATGTACCAATTTACCCCAACGGGGCTTATAAAATTTTGTCGTTTTATCTCCTAGGGTTAAGTTTTTGAATGTTTAGGGTTTTAAATTGTTTCTCAATACTAAATAGGCCTTCAAGCCTCATTGTAACATAGTTTAGAAGACATATAACTGCCACATCTCTTCTCTGAGTTAAGCTACCATCGTCTGAGCTAGTTTATTTCCATTTTGCATGTAAATAGTTTTCAATAATTTGTATTTAATGAATTGAAGTTTTTTTTTTATCATTGTATCTTTGTGTTTCTGCTCTTTCTCTGTTTTTTTGTGCATGCCCACAACAAGGTCAGGGTATAAGGAGTTGGGACTTGAACTGGTTGAGCCTTTGCAAGACTGTCCTTGCCGACATTGATGACCTCCCATGGCAGAAGAAAATAAGGAAGAGGGAGCGACAAAGGAATGAGATGATGGACAACTTTACCCAGATCCTTCGACAGATGCCCACTAAAGACACATCTTCATCCAATAGTCACTTCAGACACACCGACCCCTTTAAGGTACAAGCGAAGTTTGATATCCCTATTTTCAAAGGTAAAATAGATGCACATGTTGTAGATAAATGGTTGAATCTATTGGAAGGTTATTTTTCGGTCCATAGTTTCTCCAATAGGGAGAAGATTACTTTTGCACTGCTTAAAGTTGCCCCCCATGTCAAATATTGGTGGGAAACTTATTGTGAGAAAAGGGACGAGGAACCCTCTCTATTTATAGCCGCCCCTCTTGGAAATATTTTTGAGATGCTATCAAGGAAAAATATTACCCCTGGGAAGATACGAGGGCAAGTACATACAGTGGACCACACTACGACAGTAAATGGACCAAGATGTGCATGAGCTCACAAAATATTTTTCGTACTCTGCACACAAAGTTGTGTATCAAACACTCTAAGCAACACATGGTGCTCAAGGACTGTGGATGTTTGTACAAATACGTTCAGGAAGAAATGGAGTTCTTGGACATCTCCTCGCTTGGTGCAATATACCAATATGCTACCAAGATTGAATAAAAATTTAAACAAAAGAAGCGTGACTTTGGATATGTAAATTAGAAGCAGGGAAAGAATGCCCCCAAACCACAATACAAAGGATAAAGCCAAGGTAGAGTGACCCATGGAAACCCATCGAAGCCACAAGAAAAGAATGACACCACGAAGACAAAGAAGGACACAAGAAAGTGGTGTGAGTTCCAACAAGCCCCACTCACAACACAACTAAGTGTCACACCAAGCAGTCATTAGTGGTCGAGATGAAAGCTTCAGAGTCTAATGCATGTTTTGATTCTGAGCCAAAACCTGACAAGGGAAATGACAAGGGGAAGCAGATTATTGACGCAGAACCCAATGCTACCATTGACCACAAAGGTCCAAAAGATTGAGATCGACGATCCAAAGGAGGTGGAGTGTATCTTCCAATAACATATGTGGGTGAAGGGTTCTCCATTGCAGTTCATTATCAACAACGAGAGCCAAAATAACCTCATTTCAATAGAGGTCATGATGCGGTTGGGTCTACAGACCACACCACACATGCATCCGTACACCATCGGGTGGCTTCACCAAGGATGAGATCTCCACATTGGCCAATAATGTCGCCTTCCCTACAACATCAAGCCCTTCACGAATGAGGTACTATATGATGTTTCTCCTCTTGAAGTTTGTGACGTATTATTAAGCCTACCATATTTGTGGAAGCATCGTGTTGTGCATGGTCTAAGCCTCACACAGCTATTATTACTTTGGGAAATAAGTTATACATGATACTAGAGGTAGCACTGCCTACCGCTATCTCTTTGATATCTACTAAGCAATGCAATAAGATCATTTCCCAGACCGGGAAATTTGTTTTCTTTTTTATTCTCTCTCAAAGTAAGGGTAAAATCATGGCCCCTAGGAAAGGTTCCTCCATGCAACAGAAGCAGGTGGATAAGGTTATGGAATAATACGGGGACATCTTCTCCTCACCCATAGAAGTTCCCTTACACTATCAGGTCAAGCATTTGATCGATATGACCCAAGGATGACCTCTACCTAAGGGGCCCAATATACCACCACTCCATTATAAGAAATGAAGAGATCAAGCGGAAGATCCAGGAGCTGATACAAAAAGGGCACATCTGACCAAGTGCCTCACCTTGTGGGAGCTACATTATACTTGTATAGAAGAAAGATGGGACCTAGAGGCTCTGCATTGATTATCAGGAACTGAGCAAAATCACTCTCAAGAACAAGCATCCAATCCCGTAGATTGATGACCTTCTTGACCAACTCAAGGGGGCCAAGTATTTTAGCAAGATCAATATGAAGTCTGGCTATCACCAGGTTCCAATAGATCCCACATATATATGGAAGACCGCCTTCAAATCCGAGGAGGGCCTTTTTGAATGGTTGGTCATGCCTTTCGGGTTGAAAAATGCCCCTGCAATGTTTATGAGGCTGATGGATGAAGTCTTGTGAACCTTCACCAACTCGTTCGTGGATTTATATCTAAACAACATTCTTATCTTCAACAAGATTTGGGAAGAGCACTTGCAACATGTTGTAGCTCTTTTATTTTTGATAAGTTAGCCATTAGATGAAAAAATCAAAATTCCATAGAGAAAATGATAAGTTAGGATATGGACCAAAAAAACAACATGGAAAATAAAAAATGTTAGGATTTGCTATTATTTCAGGTCCATATCATAAAAAATGATAGGGTAGTTGCTCTAAAAAAATAAGGCAAGGGATAAAATGTTAGATAAACAATAAAGAAGAAAAATGTTTTCTTTAGAAAATAAAAGTAAGGTTGCTAAGTTTAAACGCGCCTTTGAAATTAATTTTTTACATTAAGCAGTGCTTAAAATCCTTAATCCGGGTTTAATTATTGTTTAAAAGCTTGATCACTTTGTTAATAAACATGATTTGGTCATACAATAAAAAACGACAAAATGTCATGTCAAGCGCCGATAACAACCATACACCTTTTGACGTATATCATTCACTGTGCCTGAATCAACGACAAAGGAAGCTTTTTGGCCCCCCTTCAGTTGTTTCCCACTAACGCGGGGAGGGGTTCAAAAAGCAATTTTAATGGCTGCCATTTTCTACGATGTGGTGCTCCCTCAACATTTCGGGCCGCAAAAGCTCAAAACCATAAACCATTGCACACCCCCCCCGAAATCTGCCAAGAATTTTCCTCCATCCAACTGTTGAGCTTTCTCCTGTGCCATGTCATAGATAAGTTATCTGCTCCTCCATATAGAACCCACCACCTCACTAGTCCATTATCTCTTACCCATTCACCAACTGCCACGTCATAAGGCCGTTGCGCCATATGCTCCAAAGCCGCTGCTATCCTCTGTTAATCGTTTAATCTCTTGTTAGACATTAATTCTCGCTCCTCTGCAAATTAATTGCCTATGGTTAGATTTAAACGACCAATTAGCCCCAATTTCATTTATAAATACCCCATGGATCTACATTTTACCACTTTTATGCTTCCGTCCTATCACCTAAATCCATTTTCGCGCTCTATGTATTTTACCCTGTCATCCGTCTTTCAATTGAAACAGTTTCCAAATCCCTCACCTGCAGAAAGATGGCTCCTAAAGATAAAATGCAGAAGACTATCGAAGAATGGAATCCGTCTACAACATCGCTTGATTTAGATCACCTTCCCCTGGTGGACTCCCTTTTTAAGATCACTGACTGTGAATGCGAATTTGATTTTCATGAATTGCATTCATGGTTAAAACATAAATATACTGATAAAGAGGACCCCATTCACTTCTGGGAGACACTTTTTTCATTATACTCTTTTCCCAAAACTCATCAATTCCCTGATTTGATCACTTGGTGTCAAGCTAGGCATGATCCTGTGTAAAGAATAGTGATGACTCGGGATGGAAAAATCTCGATCATCATTACTGCTCAAAGCATAAATGATCTAAAAATGGGGCTCTTAGGCTTCTTGTCTAACTTACAAAAACCTCTCCCACTTCTAAAGCTTTAAATTTTCCCAAGTCTTAACGATTAACCAATGCAGAATTAAGAAATGCTTGAAAATATAGGTGTATGCTTGTATTTTTTTTTGACTGTTGAGCGCTTATGTTTATTTGCTTATGCTGATGTGAAACACAAATAAAAGTAAATAAAACAACAATTCAACAAACCCATAAGACAACGATATAATATGGAGTTCACCCTGATATCTTGGGCTACATCTCCTTGAGCTCTAATCAACTCGATTAGGTTCTCTCGGATTATGGCTTCAGTTCTTTTACAAGTGCTACACTTAACTCAATTGGTTTACAGCTGAACCAATGGGCTTAGAATGCCATCTTACCCCTGGTTGTTCTTGTTCTGTAGACAGGTCTAGGCTTCTCTAGACTTGACTCCTTCAGTTAGTACTTTGAGCTTCCTGAGCTTTTGGCTTCTCTGACTCCCTCAGAATTATGCATTTGTCTATGGAACGCCTTCTCCTATCTTCGACACACCTCAGAAAACCAGCCACAGCTTGATCATTTGATCTCATGCTATGCTGCAACTTCACTACAGCCTTATGGCTCTTTAGAAGTCTATTAGAGCTCTCTAGCTTTGCGCTCTGCCTCCAACCTCTGGTGACTTTGCCTATTACAGTGAGCCCAATTTGAGTCTCACACAATAGATACAATCAGTAGGGTTGTACTTGGATCCCCCAAGTCTCTCTAGAGTACTCAGACTCTCTGGAGTACACAGACTCTCCTACTCTGGCTTAACCCTGGCTCGCTTGTTGCCTTTTCTTCTTCAGGTCAGCTCGACCCTAGTTTCTCTGCTTCCAGGTATTCTTACTACTTCCTTCAGCTCTCATTTTTTCCTCTTTGTCAGTCTGTGGCTTTAAAGCCAATCTGCTTCCTGACTATTCATTTCCGCTTCTCTGCTTTTTGGTTCCCTGCCTCTGTCCATTTGAATCCCTTCTTTTGATGGTTACAGTATCTGCATAACACCTTATAGAGAGGTGCCCACCTATTCCTTTAATGGATGAGCTTGTTAGGTTCTCTGGAAACACTCGATCATTTGAAACGACCGTTATTTCTGTTTACTCCAAGAATGCCCGCGAAACACAAATCTCTGCCAACTCATCATCCACGTCGGACTTCAAAATCCCACACAATCTATTTTATAACTTCGCCAAATCCGGTCATCCATCGGGTTGCATCTCCACCATTGATCTAGACCCTCCAGATCCTATGGTCATCACACATATCGGGCGGATAACTTGCTCGACGTTTACCTGTCCGATGTGAGCGGTTTTCTCTCTCTTCCCCCGGACGTGTGTCACTCGCTGTGTGGCATCGGGATAGACTCGGTCTAAACCGCTTACTGCTTGAAGCCCTTTCGATATCCTGCCGGGTTCTGTGGAATCCCGCCTCGGATGGAACCGAAACACTTTCCGTTGCATTTCATGATTTTTTGGGTTCGGGCGCATGTGCCTCTCCTTCTTCGAGGGGTTTTCCTAGCGATATGCGATTAATGACTTGTCGCTAATCACATATTAGATTCCTACCCCGTTGACTCAAACCATCGCTAACTTTCCTAATTCACGACAATGTGCGTTTACATGGTTCGCCGCTCTGCGCGCTTGATTGACGGCCTTCATTGATCAGCACTGATCGCAATTAGTAACTGTCATGAGGATTCCTTTGATAAGCTTGATCTTCACAATATTTTTAATCTTTGGCATAAATTATAGAGAGTTCATGAAGAATTAAAGAGTTTCAGGATCCATTTTGGATCAATAAACCAAATTCTAATGATACCTCCATTTGACTCCCTCAACCGTTTCTCACTAGCAGCTGTAGGAATTTACAGGGTAAGTTCCTCAGAAAGAATACCAAAAGGACACCGCTCACAACCATATCACATATCAATACACCAGTATTTTTGACGTGGTTAAAACCCTCAAAGAGGGAAACAGTCCATGGCCTGTCCCAACGTGGGTACTACAGGCAATTTATTAATCAAAGAATGAAAATTTACATAAGCTTCTCTCATGCACGGATTACCCGAACAATGACCCTCCATGCGCTTTAAATAGAACTCATGGACCAATCGGGTGTCAAGCCACGGATCAAGTGTCGGTAATACCGAGGAGAGAATGAACCGTCGGATCACTACATATCGTGACCGTCAGATTGTAAGTTACAAAATGTACAACGGTAAAGAAACACACTTTACCTAACTCTATACCTAACTCTACACTAGACCAAGTTGAACTTAACTATATCCTATGTGTCGGAATATCCTAACATCCCCCCTTAAGAACAACTTGGGATAGGATTGAAGGATTTACAAATATGACACAATAGGAGAAGGAAGGAGGCACTAGAGCCTATCCCCCCTTAGTGACAACTTCCTGAACTCCAAGCATATATCGAAGTTTAGTGAACTTCGCCTCTGTGAGAGCCTTTGTGAAGATGTCTGCAACTTGATCATCTGTTGGACAATATTGCACTTCAAGAACATGGTCATGAATGAGCTTTCTGATGAAGTGCATGTGTAGTTCAATGTGTTTGCTGCGCTGATGCTGGACTGGATATTTGCATAGCTGAATGGCACTTTGATTATCACACCAAAGTGTGGTTGGATGCTGTTGCTCAAAGCCAAACTCTGATAGGATCTGACGAAGCCACAAGGCTTCCTTACTAGCTTCCACGGCACCATGATACTCTGCTTCTGCTGACGAAAGAGAAATGGCAGCCTGTTTCTTACAAGCCCATGTAATAGGTCCTGAACCAAGAGTGAAGACATAACCGGCAGTAGACTTCCGATCATCAGGGTCACCAGCCCAATCAGAATCAGTGAAACCAACTAACAGAGGAGTTGCTTTGGCACTGTAATGAATCCCAAACTGTACTGTACCTCGAACATAACGAAGTATTCTTTTAGCTGCTTTCCAATGACTTTCACGGGGGTTTTGCATAAAACGAGCAACAAGGCCAACAGCAAAGGAAAGATCAGGACGAGTATGGGTTAAATACAAGAGTTTTCCTACAAGTTGACGGTATAAGGTAGCATCAACTTCAGGAGAAGTACAAGAGACTGAAAGTTTGAATCTAGACTGAAAGGGAGAAGGGGCTGGCTTACAGTCTTCCATGTGAAAATGACGAAGAATATCACAAGCATACTTGGACTGGGAAAGGAAAATACCCTCCTTGGATTGCAAGACTTGAAGACCGAGAAAATAGTGTAAGTGTCCTAAGTCTGTCATTTCAAATTTCTTTTTAAGGCCGGACTTCACATGGTTTATAAGGTTGGGATCACTACCAGTAAGAATAAGATCATCAACATAAAGAACAAGGATGATAAGAGAGTTGCCCACTTTCTTGGTGTAGACAGTATTGTCAGAATGACACCTAGAAAAGCCAGATTCTAAAAGAAAGCTATCCATTTTGGCATACCAAGCCTGAGGAGCTTGCTTGAGGCCATAAAGGGATTTCTTAAGTCGACAAACAAGGCTGGAGTCTGTTTGTATGAAGCCAATGGGTTGTTCCATATAGATTTCTTCCTGCAAGTCCCCATGCAAGAAGGCAGATTTAACATCCATCTGATGGACTTCCCATTTTAAAGAGGCAGCAAGGGAAAGAACAAGGCGGATAGAGTTCATTTTGGCAACAGGGGAGAAGGTTTCAGTGTAGTCAATGCCTTCAACCTGTGAAAAGCCCTTAGCAACGAGACGAGCTTTATGTTTATCAACTTTCCCATCTGGTCCATACTTGGTCCTGTAAACCCATTTACATCTAACAAGTTTGCGTCCCTTTGGTAGAGGAACAAGATCCCTTGTATCATTTGTCATCAATGAATGATATTCTTCATTCATAGCTGCTTCCCAATGTGGATGGCCTGAAGCTTCTGCAAAAGTGTCAGGATCATGATTTACTGGAGCTTGAGCCAGTAAAGAAGAGGCTCTTTCAAACTGAGAACGTGTACGTCGCTGATCTGTAGGATCACCGGCAAGATCACCTGCTGCATCCCGAGTAGCACGGACCCATCTTGGAAGTTGAGGATCCTGAGAAGGTGGGGGAGGATTATCATCCTCTCTTTCATCATCTGAAGAAGAAATGTTTTCAAAAGTAGAAGAGATAGGAAGAGGTGGCACATCCGCCGGACTAGGCTCGCAGGCCGATTTATTTTCATCAAATTTTACATCTCTTCTAATGATAACATTTTTGGACTTAAATGGAATAAGTCTATAACCTTTTACATCTTCAGAATATCCAACAAAAGTACATTTCTCACTCTTAGGTTCTAAAGCTTTATGCTTTTCATCTGGAATATGGGCCCATGCTTCACTTCCAAACACACGAAAGTGACTTACATCTGGTTTAATGGAACTCCAAGCTTCTTCTGGAGTGATATTCTCTAGAACCTTAGTAGGAGTGCGATTGATTATATAATTTGCACAATTAATTGCTTCGTCCCAAAAACTAAGACTGAGTCCTTTAGATTGCAGCATACAATTAGCCATTTCCTTTAAGGTTCGATTTTTCCTTTCAGCTACACCATTTTGTTGTGGAGTGTATGGAACAGTATGTTGCATTTGAATTCCATTTTCGGTGCAAAAGTTGATGAATGTGTTTTTAACATATTCTCCACCATTATCAGTTCTTAGCTTAAGAATTTGATGTCCAGATTGTTTTTCAACAAAGGCTTTGAAGGCCAAAAATGTGTTAAATACTTCGCTCTTGAGTTTTAAGAAGTATACCCAAGTGCGTCTGGAGAAATCATCAATGAAAGTTAAGAAGTACTTGCAGCCAGAGAATGAAGCAATAGGAAGAGGACCACATAAATCACTGTGCACAAGCTGTAAAGGGGCTGAGGCGTGCCAAGAGGCACGTTTGTCAAAACTGTCCCGATGATGTTTTCCGAGTACACATCCGGAACAAACACCATCTCTGCAAGATACCATAGGAAGACCTGTCACCATATTTTCTTTACATAGATGCTGAAGGGAGCGATAGTTTAAGTGACCAAATCGCTCATGCCAAAGTTTGCTCACTTCATCATTATGAGCAACAAATACTGAGGGAGGATTTGATGACCCAAAGTTGTGAAACTTATACAACCTTGTGGAATCATCAGCAAGACCAGTAGCTAGAATATGTTTAGGATCTTTTAGATCCTTGATTACAACATCATGAGGTGAAAATTCAACAATTTTACCTTCACCTGAATGAGTTATCTGATAGACAGATAGAAGGTTGCAGGATAAGGTTGGAACACATAATACATCATTAAACTGACCATTGTCTAGATGAACAGTTCCAGTCCCTACAACATTAAGAGATCTATCATCACCAACATATATATTTTTGGTGTTACAATCATTTAAAGAAGAAAACATGGCTTGGTTTTTGGCCATGTGATAAGAGGCTCCAGAATCAATGAGCCACTCATGAGAATGAGAAGAAGAAGATACATTTAATGCATAACCAGACTGAGATGATTGACAACGACATGCAGAAAGTGCCATTCCGGAAGTTCTCATGGACCTTTACAATAAACTTACCTTCCCACAGAGAGCCCTTATCTTTGAACTTTTTCTACTAGAAGATGCTGAATTACCCAAGAGAAACCCACCATATTCATATTCTATGTTCCCTAAAGACACTAGACATATCATCTCCCTACTATCATACCTCCTAGGCTATGAAAATGACCAATTTGTTTGTGAACCCATCCTTGGATTCTTTTCCATTTTCAACAAAGAATATCAACCCACTTTCATGTATAATTATAGCTAATTTCTGGCTGATAATATACATGAACAATTTATGAATTTGACCACACAAGGAGTTTTTAGATACAACTCAGTCATAATCCATTTATTTTTGTTTCAACAGGGAGATTTATTGCCCATTCAGTTTAACAGGCAAGATGAGTAGGGAGTGAATCAATCAGTGATTCACTGGATAGAGTTAGTAAAAGCAGGATCATCCAAGTTTACATTTTCTCAGTTCATAGATTCTTTTGTACATCTAGTTCTTCAATTTCTCAATAGCTAGGTAGAGCCCATAATTGGAGCAGAGATCAAGAAGACATTGCACCTATCAGAAGAGACCAAGAATGGTGATTGGTATCTGTAGTAGAATTACTTTGAGATTAGAATATATGGCAGTGAGTTGGCTCCATACAAACTTCCTAAGTATGTGCCAATGAAGATATTATCACTAGAATACATCAGGCAAATGATAAATATGGATGAAGTCCATTTTGTCTCAAGCAAAAAGAAGTCACAGTTCAAACTCAAAGCCAAGGTAGGGACATTCATTTGTAACACTAGGTCTGTAGGTACAGAGGCAGACAAATTATTGAAGAGCATGAAGCTCCAACCAAGCTTCACTTGGTATTATGATCCATTTGGGATCATTTTAGCCCTAAGAGTTCAATTAAAGGAAACACCTTACAACCATACTCCCAGGCCAAAATTGGAGAATTTCATGAACCAGGAGCAGTGGTCTGAAGGAACTCTCACAGAAGCAGATGAACAGGTTATATCCACTCCACAGGTAAAGACTCTAGCTACTCAGAGTACTCAACACAAAAGAGCCAGAGAGGAAACTTAGTCATCTTCAGAATTAGTTAAAGAGTACTCTATACTACAAAATAAGTTGAACACTAGATTGTCCATATCATCAAGGAGAAAGTCACCAAAAATAATTGATCTTGGAGAATTGGAATATATTTCATCAGCAGGGACCACTAATCCCTAACCTCCTTCTGCTTCTTCAACTCCTTCATCAACTCAACCTATGGATATTATTCAGTCAAATGAGACCAACTCAACAGAAGACACTAATATCCTCTCAACAATTTTGGAAATCAAGCAAAAGAATGAAAGTCTTAAATCACAAGTGGACAATCAGTTTTGGAAACAAACATCCACTTCTTAGCACATACTTCTCTCTGCCTTTGTCAGTGAAAGAGGAAGGATGCAAATGGCATTTTTGCAAGCTCAAATTCCATTTCCCAAATCCACAACAAACTACAAGAAGACCATCTTCTCATTTGATGTAAACCAGATACATCCTATTGATTAAATGGATTTGCATAGGCAATCAGGTGAGATGTTATTTTCAACAATGAGTACAACTTCCATGTCTCTTTCCAAGCTCAAAACTGCTTTGTCAAATGTGCAGTCACAACTTAAGATTGAAAAACTATCATCCTTATCTAAAGATAACAAATTAAAGTCTCTAGAAGATATTATTATCAAAATTGGATATGATCCCTAGGACTATAAAGAAATTGAATAAATACTCTAGAAGAAGAATGTAGAGATTACAACCTTACAGAAATAGTTGAAACTGCCTTCAATTGAGGATCCAAAAATCAAAGAGATGGCAGAAAATGAACATCACAAGGAGCAGATGTTGAAGCTCATTATTGAGCAAAACATACAAATCAAGAAAATGGAAGAGAAAATAGAGTAACTGCTCAAGGAAAAAGAGGCAGCACAACTTGCTATGATCTCAGTGACAACAATTCCCATAATAGGTACAGATCTAAGCTCAGTTCCTACTGACATTTCTTCATCTTCAACAACAGTTGAAACAACAAGGTTATCACAGGAGCTACAAGCACATAAACAACAAAATGAAAAGTTACTCCAGAAGTTCCAAACCTTGGAGTCACAGAAGGTAAAGAATGATACCTTGTATGTAGAGGAAATGCAAAAGTCACATAGGTTAGAGCTCAAGGTTAAACAATTAGAGAGTAAGACTCTAATGGCAGACACTTTGGCCCAAGCCAAAGAAGACATCTAGTTAGATATCAACCACTCCATAACAGAAGTATGGCCATCCATACAAATCATTTTTGAGTAGCAAGAATTGATTACTAGATGTAGGGCAGAGATAGAGAATCAGAAGGCAGCATTGGGCACAAAACCCAAAGAAGCAGCAGGGATGATCAAAGTACTAAACTCTAAGACTAGTCAGCAGTTACAAGAGATAAATATTCCAGATAGGACAACTACTATTTTGGAGATTAAGAAAGTCCTAATGAAGAAGAATCTGTTAACTTAGCTCAAAACAAAGTGTGAATCTTTGAACACTACAGTCAGAAGGTTTCATTCTAAATTCAGTATGTTGCATAAGAAAGGTTTACCAGAGATAGTGTCATCAAACGATCAACTAGTAAAATTGGAGGATTACTGTGAGAGACTATATACTATTGTAGTAGACAACAGTCAATTTGCAGGGATAAAAAGACAGATTACTGGCAAAGAGTTTTTGGAAGCTTTGAGCTCTGACCTCACAATCTCACCAAACCCAATTTTGAAAGATACATTGAGGTTGATGAGATATTTAGAAGAATGGTAAATCTGGATATACCAAGTGAGAAGAGGTGGGATCAATTGTGTGAGACAATTGATTAAATTTCCATTCCAACAAGAAGACAACACAACATATTTTGAAGGAACAGTCATCAACAACCTCCTATCTAATAGGGACACGTAATTCAACAATTTTCCTTTCCTACTTTCTTTGAGACTATTTTTGTAATTAGTTTAGGATATTTTGTTTATTGTCCAAACTAGTATAAATAACTCTCTTCTATGAGTTATTAAAGGTGGTACCTTTCCATAAGCAATTTTGTAAAGCCAGATGTACAAGAATTTTCTAGATCACTCATAATAAAGGAAAGGATTCTGAATTTGGTATCATACAGTTTCATTTTCTTTTGTAAGTCTTTCATATGTTTCATTCATTCTGTTAATTCTGCATATGTTTAAGTTTTATAGAGATATCAGGTGAGAATAAATGTGTTACAGTTATTCTTAAAATTCCTTCTGAAGTTATTATCATAAAGAGATTGAGATATTGGACTATCTGTCTGAAAGGCTCCCTCTAAATCACAAAATTGTCAGTATCTTGTGTAATTTTAAGCATATTTCGTTTAACTTTTGAACATTGGTCAGAGGTTTTCCCACTTATGATGATTTATCTTTCTATCTGAAATTTAAAGTAATCATATCTTCTTACTATTCTTTTTGCACACCTTATAAATTCAAATCACTGTGTGAAGTTAAATAGCAGCCCTCTGGTTATTTATTAGTACTATCTAAAAGAGTTTAATACATCATTCTTACAATTTGTTTTATGTATTGGTCCTCCATAAAAACCAAAACCAAAACCCCAAAACATATATCTTAGATGCTCTGGCATGATCAATTGACCATTATCATCTTAGAGGTACAACATCAAACTAGCGCCGTCACCGGGGATCTCGAATTTGATTAGTTTTCCTGGGACAAAGATATAAATCCTATTCCTTTAAAGGTGACTAAAGGTCTAGATAGGTCAAAATTCTTCACTTGGCGACTCCACTGTGTCAAACTGGCACCATTGCTGATGATCTCGAATTTGATTAGTTTACCTCGGACAACGATATAAATCATATTCCTTTAAAGGAGACTAAAGGTCTAGATAGGTCAAAATTATTCACCTGGCGACTCCACTGTGCTAAACTGGCACCTTTTAAACACACTAGATCCCATTCTGAATTTGACACAGTTAGTCCTTTATTAGATCTAGAAAAACTTGTGAGAAGGGCCAATTCCAAAAGAAGACTTCAACCATCTTCTTCTTCTTCAGCTTTGTAATCTAAAGATATATTATCATTAGATCCCTTTAGCAACATTCCATCCAATCTAGATTGGACACAATTATCACCTAGGGTTTCTGAACTTTTATATAGGGGAGTTGATTTTAAATTAGCTTTCCTTATTCACTCACATGAAACATGTCAAGCACCCCCACTACCATTAGGATCACCTAAATCTGAGTCTGACTTGGGTGTTCATTTACCTGAATACAAACCTATAGATTTCATATCCCCCACTACTTATTCATTCCCTTTTACTTCTGATCAACCTGAAGGGACCTTCTCTATATACTCAAATCCACTCTTTGAAAGAAAAGAGGATATTCAGTCACAAGTCTAGAAGTTAGTTATTAAGACTCCCTTAAAGTCATATAGGAGATCTCCTCCTTCTTCACCTCCACACAGATATACACCTTCCTTATCACCATCTTCCTCTTTTTCTTCTTCGTCATCTACACAAACATATCATACACCATCTTCTACTATGGCATTCCAACCTATTGTATAGGCTAGATATGCAACTTTAGTTTTACCTCAAAACCTCGATGCATTCCCTCCTGGATATTTAAAACACCTTCCTAAGTATAATGGAGAAACTGGTTCGTCAGCTAAGAACCATCTTCAAGCATTTATAGATTTTGCAGATAATATGAACATAGAACAAGAAAATGTTTATATTGTAGGTTTTAACCCTGTATAGAAATTAACTGCGTATGAATTCTAAAACACATAAAATAAACAATGCGAGAGCATAACACATAAAACACATATACACAGAGATTTTCCCCTGGATCCCAAAACCGAGACTACCAGCTTGATTTTTCATTATTTTCCTTTCAATGTTATAATACATATTTATACATGCCCAAGCATCCAATACCATGGACCGAAAAGCCATCGCATCCAATACCATGGATCGAATACCATCGCATCCAAAAAACATGTGCGAAAATCATGCACAAAACCATAGGTGGGTTCGCCCAACCTAACATAGGGTCCAAAACCAAAATTTTCTGGGGCACTACCCCAGACCTCATAAAGTGGGGTTATGGTTACACCTCAAACCCCCTGTGACCCCCCCCCTCTAACCCCCGGTTAACTACATGGGCTAGTCGTGGAAAGAATATAACACAACCCAACATTCTCCCAATTGTTGTTTTCTTTCCACAGGGGGCCACAAGAGAGCTTAGTCATTTATCCAACCCTGCAATGCCCATTGTTTCTCTACACCAGGAGAACTTCTCAGAGCTCATAGATTTTGTCAATGCATCTGTAGTATTCTTCAAAGTGTCCACCTTTACCAGAAACACCTTTTTGTCTTCTATCATATCCCTCACAATGTGATACTGAACATCAATGTGCTTTGTCTTTGAATGATAAGGAGGGTTCTTTGCCAAGAAAATTGCACTTTGGCTGTCACAGTCTACCGTTATAGCTCCCTGTACTAGCCCCATACTTGAACACAATCTCTGCAACCAAAATGCTTCCTTGCTTGCATGAGTGGCTGCCATGTATTTTGCCTCTGTAGTTGATAGTACCACTACATATTGTTTCTTACTCATCCAACTGACTGCACCTCCAAATAGGTTAAACACATACCCACTTGTAGATCTTCTTTGATCCAGATCTCCAACCCAGTCTGCATCAACAAAGCCACAAATATCCAACACTCTGTCCAATCCTAGTCTTCCTTGGTAGCAAAAACCATAATCACTAGTGCCACGCAAATACCTGAAAACCTGCTTCACTGTTGTCCAGTGCTCCTTCCTTGGTTTTGACATAAACCTACTCAATACTCCCACTGCATGTGCAATGTCTGGTCTAGTATAGACCATTGCATACATCAAGCTACCGACTGCACTTGCATATGGAACACGGGACATGTCCTCTTCCTCTTCTTGTGTCTTGGGACACTGTTCAGCAGATAACCTCACACCTACAGGGATAGGAACCTTCATCGGTTTACTATCCTGCATATTAAACCTCTGCAGTATTGTCTCGACATACTTCCTCTAGTTTAACCAGAGCTTCCTCTTTGCCCGATTTCTTTTAATTTCCATGCCCAAAATATAGTTTGCAGCACTAATATCTTTCATGTCAAATTTGGAGGAAAATTGGGTCTTCAAATCATGGATAATTTCTTTGTAATTTCGAACCAGCAACATATCATCCACATACAAGACCAGATAAATAACACAGTCACCAATTAATTTAAAATACACATAATGATCTGCTTTGCTTCTGGTGAAGCCAAGTCCCTGTATAAATGTATCAAATTTCTGATACCACATCCTTGGTGACTGTTTTAACCCATACAAAGACTTCTTTAACTTGCATACCAGTTCTTTATTACCGTTCACCACAAAGCCTTTAGGTTGCTTCATGTATATTTCCTCTTCCAGATCCCCGTGAAGAAATGTTGTCTTCACATCCATCTGTTCTACCTCAAAATCAAAAGTAGTAGCAATAGATAAAAGTAATCTAATAGAAGTTACCTTGGCAATAGGAGAAAAAATATCACCAAAATCAATTCCCGGCACCTGGGAATAACCTTTTGCTACCAACCGAGCTTTGTATTTCTCCACCTTTCCTTCTGCAGTTGTCTTCTTCTCGAACACCCATTTGCTGCCAATGGGTTTCCTTCCAGCCGACAACTCCTCCAGATCCCAAGCCGCATTTTTGTGCAAAGATGCTAGATGCCATTTCATCAACCATGGCCTCTTTCCAGAGTTTTCCATCCTCTGAATCTACTGCTTCCTTCACAGTTCTAGGACCATCATCAGTAATAGATAAAGCAAAATTTGAACAGAAAGCAAATGGACTATACCTTTTTGGCTGCCTTCTTTCTCGAACTGATGTTCTCACACCCGGAGTTCATGGCTCTTCATCTTCTGATTCCTCCTCTGCTGTAGAGTCTGATTCTCCTCCTTTAGCTCAAACTCTATCTTCTCAGGTTCCTTTCGTTGGACTTCATGTTTAATAACATATTTCACCTCTCTGAACACCACATCTCGGCTGTACACAACCTTCCTTCTTGTTGGGTTCCAAAGCTTATAACCCTTTAAACCATCCTTATACCCAATAAACATGCACTTTTGAGATTTACTATCCAACTTGGTTCATTTCTCCTTTGGAACATGTACATATGCATCACATCCAAATGCCCTCAGATGTGAAAGAGAGGGTTTCTTACTAGTCCATACCTCTTGTGGAGTTTTATCCTCCAACGCTAATGTAGGTGATCTGTTGACCAAGTAACATGCTGTCTCCACCGCCTCTGCCCAGAATTTCTGTCCTAACCCGGCACCACTGAGCATGCTTCTTGCCCTTTCCATCAACGTCTTGTTCATTCTTTCTGCAACTCCATTTTGCTGAGGTGTATATGGAGCAGTCTTCTGCCGTGCTATACCACACTTCTTACAGAATTCTTCAAATTCCTTATTGCAAAACTCTCCACCGTTATCTGTCCTCGGCACCTTTATCTTCTTCTCTGTATGGTTTTCCACCAGAGCCTTAAATTCTTTAAACTTGTCAAAGACTTCAAATTTCTTCTTAAGGAAATATATCCATGTATTCCTTGAGAAGTCATCTATAAATGATACATAGTACACAAACTCACCCAATGATGGAACCTTCACAGTTCCAAACACATCACTGTGCACAAGCTCTAATATCTGTTTCGCCCTCTTACCACCAGAGGGGAAACTCACCCGATTCTATTTCCCGTATACACAATTTTCACAGAAATCAAAATCCAGAGAGCTATTACTCATACCTTCTACCATACCTTTACCATGAAGTATTTGAAGGCCCTTCTCTCCAATATGTCCAAGCCTTTGATGCCATAGCATGGTCTTCACTCCATAGACCACTAGATTTTCAGTTTCACTTTCAGGAACCACAGAACTGTTGCACCCATCAACAACAGTGCTACCTTGCAGCTTGTATAGATTTCCAGTCTGAACTCCCCGCATCAATACCAATGCTCCCCGAACCATCTTGCAGGTATCCTTCTCGAACACTGTTTTTACACCTGCATCATCCAACTTGCTTACAGAAATCAGATTTCTAGCCAATGCAGGAATATGCAAAACAACCGGAA
This sequence comes from Pinus tabuliformis, assembly GCA_031772625.1. Taxonomy (NCBI): domain Eukaryota; kingdom Viridiplantae; phylum Streptophyta; class Pinopsida; order Pinales; family Pinaceae; genus Pinus; species Pinus tabuliformis. Next base: position 120,561,837 of record CM062816.1, read on the forward strand.
GTGTTCTAACCCTTGCACCTTGCAACTTCAACTTTATTTTTCCTTGACCAATGATTCTAGCCTTCCTGTCATCCCCCAAGAAGACATCACCACCATCATATTTCTCATACTCGCAGAACCACTCTCTGTGGGGAGTGAAGTGAAAGGATGCACCTAATTCAATCAACCATGCCTCATGATCTACATGTGTACTTGAAGAAGCCAAGTACACATCCCCACCTTCATCTGAGGTGGTTTTCGCCTCTAAAGAAGGAGCATCATCAGATCCCTTTCCTTTATCAAGAGCTTTAGATTTACAATCCCTTTTGATGTGCCCTTCCTTTCCGCATTTCCAGCACACCACCTTTACAGGTTTTCCTGGAGATTTAGATCTCCCACTTGATGACTTATTTTTGTTTCTGTTCTGGGACCGTTCTCCTACAGACAAGGCATCACCATTCTGTCTCTCCATATTTTTCCGTCTCATCTCCTCCGTCAGCAAGGATGAGACTATTTCATTAAACTGTAAGGCAGTTGTATTGCTACCTATTGCAATAACCAGACTATCCCACGAATCTGGTAGAGAACACAACAAACTGATGCACTTATCTTCATCTGAGATTTTAATATTAACAGATGCTAATTGACTTACCACAATATTAAATGCATTCAGATGCTCTGTCACTGAGTCTCCATCTTTCGTCGTCAGGTTATATAGCTTTTTCCACAGGAACAGTTTATTCACCAGAGACTTAGATTGGTACAAAGTCCCTAACTTGTCCCACAAAGCCTTCGCCGTAGCTTCCCCTGATACATTCAAAAATACTGAATCTGAGACACACAATCATATTGTGCTCTTTGCCTTCCGATCCAACTTCTTCCATTCTTCATCGGACACTCCCGTTGGTTTAGTGCCCGGATCTACCATGATCCACTGATCTTTATCCACCAATAGATCCTCCATCTTGAGTTTCCACAACTCAAAACTCTGACCATTAAATATCTTGATCTCTATCTTTCCACTACTCGCCATCTTCTTTTACCACCAGAATCGATCTCATAGATCTCCCACTGAATAAGGTCTACCACAGGCCCGAGCGAAGCCCCTCAGCAACAAAGGCATCCCCTTGAAGCCAAAACAACTCTGATACCAAATGTAGGTTTTAACCCCGTACAGAAATTACTTTCATACGAATTCTAAAACACATAAAATAAACAATGCGAGAGCATAACACATAAAACACATATACATAGAGATTTCCCCTCTGGATCCTAAAACTGGGACTACCTGCTTGATTTTTCATTATTTTCCTTTCAATGTCATAATACATATTTATACATGCCGAAGCATCCAATACCATGGACCGAAAAACCATCGCGCCCAATACCATGGAACGAATACCATCACATCCAAAAAACATGTGTGAAAATCATCCACAAAACCATAGGTGGGTCCGCCCAACCTAACATAGGGTCCAAAACCAAAATTTTTTGGGGTGCTGCCCTGGACCCCATAAAGTGGGGTTATGGGTACACCTCAAACCCCCTTGTGACCCCCCCTCTAACCCCCGGTTGACTACATGGGCTAGTCGTGGAAAGAATATAACACAACCCAACATATATGAGGTTGTTTGTCCAATCTCTTGAGGGAAACATGAGAACCTGGTTTAGGCAGTTACTTGCAAATTCCATTAGGTCTTGGGAGGAATTAACAAATATATTCAAAAACCAATGGGGTGTGAAGAAATATACTCTTTAATTTTCAACTGAGTTTGAAGAACTAAAACTAAACTTTGGAGAACCTGTAGTTGATTTTATCAAAAGGTTCAACAAACTTTACCATAAGATGCCCCCTGATTGCAAACCCCCTGTAGCAGTAGCCAAATCTAGGTTTTCAAAAGCCTTTGAAGATGATTTTGTTGTAATGTTAAGAGAAAGAACTTCTAGGACTCTTGAAGACATGCAAACTAATGCTATAGAGGTGGAAGAAAATAGGGTTGCCTCAACCACTTTAAAAGCTAAAGAGGAAAAGGCCCAAAGAAAGCTTAAATCTAGTCAAGAGGCCTCTACTTCTTCAAAAACTAAAACTGAAGATTCCAAAATTGATGAAATCACTTCACTTCTTAGAAATATGTCCAATAGAATTTCCAAGATTGAAACTCAACCCAGAACAGTTCAACAAATGGTCACTCGACCTCAAAATCAGAATCAAGGTCAATACAAAAGAACTCCACAATTACAAATTCTTCAAAGACCTAGTAATGATCAGTAGGTTCCAACTCATTTGTTGATAGATGATCAACAACCTGATGACAATACCATGACTATCACTGAAGACATTAACAATATGGATACCTCTTCTGGTCAGACCACTATTGTTCCTCTTTCACAAAATAAACAAGTTCAAGAAGATCAAGAATCCTCACAGGTTTCCAAATACCATGCCTTCTCTAAATTTCTAATTGCCGAGTTAAACAAAAGATATGATCTTAGACCTAGACCTGGTCCTGGAAGACCTCCTAAGGAACCTCCAACAATTGAACCTCATACCAGAGCTGTTGAAACTTAGACAACTACTATTTGATCATTAAACAAGCCAACTGATACAACTCAAATTGATAAAATTGTCTTAACTACATTTAATATTGAAAAGGAGCTAGAAAGAGTTAAGATTCCTATACCACTTTTAGAACTTTGAAAAAACCCTGGATATAAAAATCAAGTTTGCAAATGGATACAAAACACCTCTGTTGATGCTGAAAGTGGTGTTATTAGCCTTCAAGATGAAAAACCAGTAGTTGTCTTTGGTCCTAGATTAGACATGATAGATGAAATAGTACCCCCTTTCTATGTGACACTAGAGACAAATGACTCCATGTTATACAATTGTATGCTTGATTCTGGAGCATCACATAATCTCATGCTAAAAACCATCATGGATCATTTAAATCTTGACATAACTAGATCCTATTATGATTTGTACACCTTTGATTCAAAGAGGGTACCTTGTCTAGGATTGATTAAGGATTTAGTAGTCACTCTTGCCCAAATCCCAGTAAAGAGCATATTATTAGATATAGTTGTCACTGATATCCCTCCCAAATTTGGAATGCTCCTTTCAAGGTCTTACTGTTCCAAATTAGGGGGAACTCTTCAGATGGACATGCCTTATGCCACTATTCCAGTTTATGGGTAAGAACAACTTAGGTTGTATAAAGAAGTTAGATTTGTGCACACTATATGAAAAAAAAATCAACCAAAGAACCACCCCATCTATGCTATTGATCAAGATTTTGGCTACTTTCAACTCTCTTCAAATCAAATACATGAATCTCAAGTAAAAATTGAAGATGTAGTTGAAAACCCTATATCAAATCAAACTGATGTGTGGAAGCTATTCTTTGATGGTTCTTATACAAAGGATGGAGTAGGGGAAAGGGTAGTATTAATCTCACCAGAAAAAGAAAACATCACACAATCATGTAAACTTGATTTTGAAGTTACCAACAATGTAGTAGAATATGAGGCTTTCCTTTTAGGACTATAGTTAGCCAAGAGTTTAAAGGTACACAACCTGAGTGTTTTCACTGACTCCGAACTCATTGTAAGACAAGTTAGAAATATTTACCAAACAAAGCATCCTAGGCTTAGGTCTTATCGAAATGAGGTTTGGGATTCCATTGAAAATTTCTTTGATGCCTTCAACATAACTTATGTCCCTAGAAATGAAAACATACATGTAGATTCTTTGGCTGTCTCTGCAAGCTCATTTAAGATTCCTGATCAAACACAAGTGTTATACCAAATCCAGGTCAAATACAGGCCATCTATACCAGATAACCAAAAGCATTGGCAAGTGTTTGAGGACGATGAACAACTAAAATATTTCCTTCAAGCTGTAGGTGAATTTTCTCTTCTACAAATTGATGAAGACAATATTGACATGGTTAATCCTCAAGCTAATGATAATCTAGATCTAAACTCCAGGATTGCAAATCATGACATATTTTAGGTTCCTATACCAATAGGAGTCATAATTTTGAATGGCTAAGGTTAAGCTTTGTAATATGTACATACCTTTGCTTTCTGCAAATGTTTTCCATATTGAAAAATAAAAAAATGAAAAGAGGGTATGTCCTAAAAGAAAAATCAAAGGACAAAAGAATAAGAAAAGGTCCAAAAAGGTGAAAAATATGAACCCCAAAAATAAAAGACCATGAAAGTGTGCAAGTCAAAATGCCACTACTATTTACTTTTATCCATAATAATGATTGTGTGCAGTTTGTTATTCATGCCACAATCTTGGGTAATCAAACTGTTTAATCTTGATTATGCCATGCTTTAAATTTCATGTTGATAGTTAGAGAATAAAATCTGACCAAACAGTTTAATCTTGGTAGATCATTAGATTAGCTAGAGTAAAATAAAAGGAGCTCATCAGTTTAATTTGAGTCCTTGGATGTAATAAGGTTAGATTTAGTTGGTTTACTATTGTAAAGAAAAGAAAAATATTTGATAAGGGTTTGCTAGCTCAAATGCACCCCAATAAAGTGAAGAAAAAAAATGGTAGGATGAGTAGATGGGTAAGTAGAAGAAAAGTATGATGATTGATTAGACAAAAGCACATTTATCATCTTTCAACATGTATTTCAAATGTGAATGGGCAATTAAGCATGCAAATGGATTTCAAAGTCAATTAATTAAATTCCTCCATTCATCTCACATTTTACTTAACTAATTTCTCATAATAAAGTTCAAAGTGCTAAAAAACCTTTAAGTTAAAAAGGCTCAGAGCATTTCTCTGACTTTTGGAGGGACCAAACCCTCGGCTCAATGAATTATGGATACTAAGTACCAAATTCCCCTCATAAAACTTCATCCCCCCTTCATTTCATTCATTTCCTTGATAAAACCCCTTTTCCTAAGGTTAAAACACTATTGGCCTAGGGAAAGTAATCACCCCCATGTAAAACCCTTTTTTCCCAAAAACCCACAAAAACATTTTAGCCTAAGTTATAGTGCATATATGTGAAAAGCAAACAAATCATAGAAAATACATTATGCTTAGCGCAATTCATTTCCACCGTTTTCATATTAACTTCTAACTTTTATATATTAATTCCTGAAAACCCACTATCCCATATATATTTAACTCCTCTATATAAAATAACCCCACCCATTAGTTTAGTTATAAACTATATTACTACCCCTTATCCCTAAAAAAATATTAAAATCCTGCCCTCAGTCATTAATCCCACCTTAAATCCATCATTAACCCCGATACTGCCACACTTAAGTGCCCGTCGGGCCCCTCATTAACCTTCATGTGCAATCGCGCCCCGACCACCGTCCGATCTGCAGGCCCAAATCCAACGCCCTAGAAACCATTTCGGGCGGGATCATCCGCTAGACGATGCACGCTCAAAAAAGTTGTTTTCCACGAGACCACCCTGGCAACGTGTCAGTCACTGAATGGAATTGGGTGCCCCCTTCCAAAAATCACTTGACGCCCATAAGCGGTGCGAAATTAACCGCTTACCGCCTCCCCGCTACACGACAAAATGACCACTGTTCACCCCGTACCCACCAAAACTGACTTTTTGCGCATAAAGCCAAAAAGCCCCAAATCATTTGTTTTCACTGGAATTTCAACTATAAACCTCTATATGCATGCATGCCACCTGTAAACGTCGAAGCCATCAACCCACGTCCAATTGCACTCCAAAGACACCGCAGACCACCCATTCAACCATGCAGCTTCCACAAGCACCCTACGACTAATTGCAGCTACCGGTTATCCTGCTCAGAGTCCATTTGCCTCAGTTTCAGGTACTTAAACCTGAATTCACCAAGTGCCCTGTCAATTTCAAGTTAGACCAGTCATTGAGTATTTTATTAAACTTAAAACTTAATTAAAATTACTCCAATAGACTCCATACTGCACCTTGCTGGATACTCAAACCCTGAAACTGCCAAACTACCTCTGAAAACCCCAATTCAACCTTGAGCAAGCCTAATTCGAATCCACAAGAACCGAATTATGGCTACCCCTACTGCATTGAACGTGAGACTCGTCTCCATGCCCCATTTGGACCTGGACCACCTTCCCTTAGTTGATATAGATTTCCAGATAAAAGATACCTCTGTCATAGAGCTCTTGCTCAAGGTACATTGCCAAAGTAGAGATAGGTTCTTGAACCATGCTGATGAGATTGGCCTTTGGGAGTCAAATTTTCCCAAATACCAGTTCCCCCAAGTCCACATTTTTCCTGAGATTGTACATATGTGCTATGCTTGCTACGTCCCCAATCACAGAACCATCATGTCTCATGACTAGAAAGTCCTTTTCACCATAACTTCTGAGTCCTTCAATGACATGTTGCAGCTCCAACAAGGGCCAAACCTAACTCCCCTCTCAATTGGAGACCTGTTGGACTTATATCCCAAACTCAACTATGCAAGATTGGCCCAATTGATCCAAACCTTCATCATAGAAGAGAAGTATACCCCCAAAGACCACCCTCCATATGTAGCAAATATATTTTCTACTTGGGGCCAAAATATTGTTTCCATGATATCTTGTATTTTGTGTTACTCCACAAGTGAGTACATTGATGAAATCATCCTGACTTTCATGTCCATCTATACCCCAGGACAACCTCCTACAACCATTTATGACTTTGCCATATTCATAGCTGACATAATGCATAAGCAGTTCACAAGAATGGGAAATGAAATGGTTTTTAAGTATTCCTCAATACTACACCACATGTTCCTTTACTTCCAAGCAGATAAATTCCCACTTACCTTACAAAAGTTGGACACCAAGGGCCAACTGAGATCAGTCATCTTGTGGACCCCATTGATTCATCAATATTCCTCCCCCTATTCATACAATGAATTCATAGATTCCTTTGTCCATCCTATGATGACCATGCTCAGTGGAACCCCTCCATCAAGAATCAGTCCTGAGATCAGGAGAGTCCTTCATCTAAACATCAATAATTAGGTGGGAGATTGGTACTTGTACCAAAACCACATTGAAATCAAGATTTATGGGTGCCATATTGCACCATACAAACTACCTAAATACCTCCCAATGAGATTGTTTTCCCTGGAGTACTATAGGTAGATAATAAATTCAGATGAAGTAAACCTTGTCAAAGCCAAAAAGAAAGCCCAGCTCAATATCAAAGACCAATTGGGTCCTTTTATTTGTAATAGCAGAGAGGATGGAAAGGAGGCAGACCTGATCCTTCAGAGACTAAAATTAAAACAAAGCTTCATATGGAGATATGATCCCTTGGATTTCATCTGCAAAAGAAGGCAAAAAAACAAGATGGCTCCCTATATCCATCACCGTATCCCTGAGATATAAAAGTATGCCAACCAATTGAAATGGGTGGAAAAAAATTTAGAGGATATGGAAAATATTGAAGTTGATGTGGAAAACACATTATTAGATCTAGAAAAACAACTTGATGACAATTCATTTCTGCAGGTACCACCTCAGGAAGGGACAATGAGCACTCCCCCTATCATGAAGACTCCTCTGAATGAGGAGAAAAATCCCAAAAGGGGTAGGGAGGAAGGATAAAGTTCAGGGACAAAAGCCTTCAATGTTCAATATGAAAGGGGCCAAAGCAAAAGACCTAGGCTCAATCTTGAGTCAGAACAGGAAGACACTGATGGCTTAGTTGAAATAACTGATTCTGAGCCAGAAAGGAGTAAAGGTACTGCTCCTTCAGAGGAAACACAACCCCCATCCTCAAGAACCCAGATGAGTGTAGAGGCCTCATCTTTCAGCAAGCCAATAGACCAGGATAAAAGTATCAAAGACAGATTCAAAGAAACAAAAATGAGGAAGGAAAGGTTGAAAAATGAAACATATGCTCAACTTTTCAAACTTTCTACTCCACGTTAGAATAGATTGATGTCATCCTTTGACATCGAAGAGGGGAAGATGTAGGTGTCCTTCATTCAACCAACTGTGCAGCAACCAAAGGCACCCACTGACTATAATAAATTTGATTTTGAGGTGTTGGCTAGGGATATTCACCCTGTGGACCAAATAGAGTTTCACAAGCAGGCTGGAGAAATGATCTACTCCACCCTAACAGGGAAGTCCATAGCTGTTCATCAACTGCAAAGTTCCCTGAACAACATCTCAGCTCAGTATCAGCTTGAACATGCTTCATCACAAGCCAAGGATAACATAATCAAGTCTTTGGAAGACTTGATCATAGAGATGGGACATGATCCCAAAGATATCAAAGCAACAGAGGAGTTAATAAAACAGAAGAACAAGGACATTGCTTCACTGAAGAAGCAACTAAAGATACCCTCCTTGCATCATCCACAAACACAGGAGGTGTTACAGTCTCAAACTTAGCATGAGGACTTAATGGATTTAGTCCTCAAGTTGAATGATCAGTTGAGGAGCACATAGAAGGAATTGGATGCCTTAATCCAATTGAAGCAAGGTGAAGTAGGGACCACACCAAAAACTGTAATCCCTACAATGACTATTGCAGTACCATCTACATTGGTAGCCACATTGGCTCCAAAAACTCCTATAGTCACTGCCTTGCTCATCACCATTGCAACATCTATATCAACAGCTTCTACGACAATAGCAGGTACAAAAACATATGAAGTAGCAAAGCTTGTTCATGCCATGGAAGAAATGTCTATTCAGACAAATGAGATAAACAAGCTAAAGGAACAGGTGGCAAGCTTAGAAATAGACTATAAGCTTGCCAAGATTATGTAGAAAGAGGAGGAATAGAAGGCTGCCAGGATAAAGCAAAAGATCAAGTTAATGGAAAGAGACTTGACATTAAAGGAGCCACTTGCAGAAGCCAAGGAAAAACTGTGGGCCAATATAATTGACTTTGTCAATGATATTTTTCCATCCATATAGGTCATCTTCGAGTAGATTGATCTCATAAGATTAATAACAGGTAGAATTAGGCAACAAGCCTAGAGATGCTACCAGACTCATCCTGTTCTTAAATTCAAAGAACAAGCAACAACTATAGGAACTGGAAATTGAAGACAGGACTGCCACTATTTTGGAAGTTAAGAAAGTCCTCACCAAGAGGGACCTCATGCATAAGTTAGAGGAAAAGAGCAAGGAAATGCAAGTAGTCGTTGACATGTTCATGGCCAAGTTTGATAAGCTAAAGGAAAAGGGATTAACTAATCCCTTAGTCATTCATGATAAAATTATGGAACAAGGAGATTACAACGATAAACTCAGGGATGTAGAAAGACAACAAGTGGCTACTTCACAGGTGTCAGGAGTACCAACAGGAAAGGTATTGTACAGTGCTTTCGAAAATCTATTTTACCTCCAACATGAGGTAAAACATCTGTTTGTAAATAAGCCTTCATTTTCAAAATACACTGAAGTAGATGAAATTTACCAGAGAATGCTGAGTATCTAGTTACCAACAGATCAAGAATGGGAAAAATTGACTGACTTACTATAGAAGAACATAGTTAAAGGTCAATCATGCAGTCACTGAGGTAAAAGAGCACCAGGGTAAAATAGTAACAGGGTCAAAGAGTATCTGTGTCAAAGAGTATCAGTATAGAAGATAGCAGCCTTTGGCCAGCACAAAGCATTAGCAACCATAAACTTCTAGCTAAACCACAATAAAAGGTACAACAAGAAAACAATTCAACAACTGTCACTATCTTCCTGCGAGAAGATCTTTTGAATTTCCTAGATTGATTCCCAAGTTTGTTTGGGATATTTTGTAAAAACATTTTGTATAAATAATTCATAAATCGAAGTATGTAGGGTGGATTCTTATACTTTCAATAGAATTTTGTTCAAAGATTGTAAGAGCTTTTGTATCACTGACTGGGCCAGCATGCTAGATTGATGAATAAAGATCAGATATTTCAAAGGATCCATGTGTAAAGCGGAGTACAAATGAGTAATTCTCTTGTGTTATTTTATCTCTCTTGAAGTTGTTTCATAATCTTAAATGTTTCAAAAGTCTGAATGTTTTAACTTGGATATTATTTCAGAATTTGCTCAACTGCACTCTGTCTTACTGTTATACATTCTTAATGTTTTCTCTTAAACTATCTTAGCTAGGGAATTCTTAACTACTCCTTAGCTTCCGTAGTTTCTCCTCTGGTCTATAGTAAAGGATTCTTAATTGCCCCTTACTCAGGATTCACTGTTGTTCCCCCATCTTAGCCTCGGTTTGAGAATTCTTGATTGCCCTCTCACCTCCGTTAAGACTCATTTCACCATTTAGTCCAAGGATTTGTACTTCACATTGCTATCTTGCCCCTTGAACATTCCCTTCAGTGAGTTAACACCAGCTTTGCTGCCCCTTCTTTGACTCCATTTCTTGTTTTAAGGATTCCACCACCAAATCTTCATGCAAATAAAAAAACACCCCCTGAACTCTAGAACTAGCCTAATATCTAAGCAAACATAGCTAAATTATAGAGAGAGCCCTCTCTAAGCAATAGGTTGGCTAGAGCCTATACTTAAAAGTTGGTTTGTGGTTACCTCAAAGCCTTCCCTTCTTCCAAAACTTCTAAGGAAAAGTTTTGAGTGATAACAACCAAATCCAGGTCAAATAAAGGCCATCTATACCAGATAACAAAAAGCATTGGCAGGTGATTGAGAATGATGAAAAACTAAAATCATTCCTTCATGCTGTAGGTGAATTTTCTCTTCTACAAATTGATGAAGACAATCTTGACATGGTTAATCCTCAAGCTAATGATAATCTAAATCTAAACTCCAAGAATGCAGATCATGACATCATACAATTATCAAACAACTTCATTCCTAAAGGGTTAATTCCTTTAGAGAAGTTGTTTGATTATAATGATGTCCCTTGAAACCCTCCATCCACTTCTCTTGAAGAAGGCATTGAAGAATATTGGAACCCAAGAACAAGTGCAAAATATAAAAGTATCTACATCTTTAGCCTGGGAAGTTAAAAATGAATATCTTAAGTTACTTAAAAAGTACAAAGATGTTTTTGCTTGGTCTTATGTCTATCTTAAAACCTATGACACATCCCTCATTGAACATAAGATCTCATTAAAAAATGAAGCTAAACCCTACTAGCAAAAACTCATAAGAATTAATCCAATTCTTCTACCAATTATTGAGAAAGAGATTAAGAAAATGTTAGATGCACATATTATTCTTCCACTTAGATATTCTAATTGGATTGCCAACCTAGTACCTGTCAAGAAAAAGAATGGTGAAATTAGACTCTATGTTGATTTTAGAAACTTAAATAAAGCATCACTAAAGGATAACCACCCATTACCTAAGATGGATAAGTTACTTCAACAAGTTTCTAGAGCTAGCAAACTTTCTATGTTATATGGTTTTTCTGGTTATAATCATATTATGGTTGACAAAGAGGATAGGGAAAAGACTACCTTCACAACACCTTGGGGTACTTTTACGTATGTTAGGATGCCTTTTGGTTTGACAAATGCAGGAGATACATTCCAAAGAACTATGGATATATCTTTGGTAGGCCAGGTAAATAAATTTCATGTTATTTATCTTGATGACCTTACAGTCTTTTCTAATTCTGATAAAAAACATTTAAAGCACTTGATGAAGGTTTTTGAAAGATGCAGGAAGTTTAGAATATCATTGAATCCAAAAAAATCTCTATTTTCTATCACTGAAGGGAAATTGCTTGGTCATATAATTTCTAAAAGTGGAGTACTCATTGATCCAAATAGAGTATCAACCATTCAAACATTATCATTACCAAGAAATAAAAAGGAAGTTTAGGATTTTCTTGGTAAAATCAACTTTTTAAGAAGATTCATACCCAATTATGCTGAAATTGTCAAAGATATAACTGATATGCTTAAGAAAGGTCATGAAGTTAAATAGATTGTCTCTTCCAAACATGCATTTGTTCAAATCAAGAAAGCTATTTCTGAAGCTCCAACCTTGGCCAGTCTTGATTATACCAAACCATTCAGTATCTTTTCCTTTTCCTCTGAAACAACCCTTGCTGCTGTTTTACTACAAAAGAATGAAGATTCCCATGACCAACCTATAGCTTTTTTTATCAAAGTCATGAGAGATGCTGAGCTCAAATATGACTTAATTGAGAAGCAGGATTATGCCCTAGTCCAGTCCTTGAAATATTTTAGGATGTATGTTTTACATTCAACCATCATAGCCTATGTCCCCAATAGTGTTGTTAAAATTGTTGTCACTCAACTAGATACTGATGGGAGGAGAGGTAGATGGATCACCCAAATCTTGGAGTATGATCTAACTATCAAAACCACAAAGCTAGTAAAGGGTCAAGGATTAGCTAAGATTCTAGCTAAATCCAACTGTAAAGTGCTAGGCATCAAATATATTTTGGAAATACTAGGGGAGAGTCCACAAGAACCTTCCCAAAATTCAAATGAGAAGAATCCACAAGAACCTTCTGTCTATACAGAAGGGGAGAATCCACAAGAACCTTCCCAACATCCCGAAGAAAAGAATCCATAAGAACCTTTACCTTCATATCAGACCATTTCTGTACACATTGATGAGAAATTTCTTTTATCAAAGTGGTATCAAGATATTGTAAATTTCTTGATTCATTTTGAATGCCCTGCATCATTCTCTAAAAGTCAATGTAAAACTCTCAAATTGAAAGCAGTCAAGTACTGTATCATAAATGAAAATCTATACTAGAAAGACCCACTCAATATCTTGTTATTATGTTTAACAGAATTAGAGACTGAAGGGATCATTGATCAGTTCCATGATGGATTTTGTGGAGGAAATTATGCTTGGAGAGCAACAACATATAAGATATTAAGGACAAGATTTTATTGGCCAACATTGTTCTTACAAGTAGAAGCAACGGTCAGAAGTTGTGTCCCTTGTCAGATGTTTGCTAGTAAGAAAAAACTAGTAGCTCTTCCACTGATCCCAACAATTGTCTCAACACATTTTCTCCAATGGGGATTATATTTTATTGGAGAGATCCATCCTACTTCAAGAAATCAGCATAGATGGATCCTCACTACAACAGACTACTTTACTAAATGGGTGGAATCAATTCCACTAAGAAATGCTATTGATTCAGTAGTGATCAAATTCATTGGAGAAAACATTTTATCCAGATTTGGTTGGCCAAGCCAGATTGTAACTGACAATGCTACAACATTTTCTAGTGTTAAAATGATTGAGTTTTTCCAGAAATATCAGATTTTGTTACACCATTCAACTCCATATTATCCACAAGGTAATGGTCTTGCAGAATCATCTAATAAAAGTCTGGTAAAGGTTATTAGAAAAACTTTAGCAGATCATAAAAAGAGTTGGGACACTCATCCAATTTATGCAGTATGGGCAAACAGGATTAGTCCAAAGAGATCTACTGGAAAAGATCCTTTTTCAGTTGGTTTATGGGAAAGATTCAATTTTCCCTACCAACTTGGCTTTCCCTATTTTAAAGTTTCTTCAAGATTCAACTGACGAACTTGTTAATTTTTCAAGGAGGATAAATCAAATCATTGAACTAAATGAGAACAGAGATGAAGTGCAATACAAATTGAAAAAATATCAGAATAAAACGAAAAGTCTGTTTGATAAAAGAGCCAGCGAAAGGAACTTCAAGGAGGGAGATCTAGTTCTAAGATGGGATTCCATAAGAGAAGACAAAGCAAAACATGGAAAGTTTGACAACCTATGGTTTGGACCTCTGGCTATTGCTGAAGTAAAAGGAAACAACACTTTTGTGTTACAAAATCTAGAGGGATAATATTCCACATATCTTATCAATGGAAGATTTCTGAAGCATTATATTCAGTATTGAGAAGTTGAAGTAAATTTTACTACCATCATTGTAAAAAGTCTGTTTTATTTTACTTTTTCAATTGCCAGTTGATTTTTATAGCAAAGACTCCAGAGCTCGAGGAGAAGGCACATGGATTTGCAAGTTCTCTTCATTCTATAGGAGAAAGTAGTCCCCAGTTGGAGCTGATGTTGTAGCTCTTTTATTTTTGATAAGTTATCCATTAGATGAAAAAATAAAATGCCATAGAGAAAATGATAAGTTAGGATATGGACCAAAAAAACAACGTGGAAAATAAAAAATGTTAGGATTTGCTATTATTTCAGGTCCATATCATAAAAAATGATAGGGTAGTTGCTATAAAAAAATAAGGCAAGGGACAAAATGTTAGATAAGCAATAAAGAAGAAAAATATTTGCTTTAGAAAATAAATTAAGGTTTCTAAGTTTAAATGCACCTTTGAAAATATTTTTTTACATTAAGTAGTGCTTAAAATCCTTAATCAGCGTTTAATTATTGTTTAAAAGCTTGATCACGTTGTTAATAAACATGATTTGGTCATACAAGTAGAAACAACAAAAATTCATGTCAAGCGCCGATAACCACTGGAAACCTTTCGATGGATATCATTCACTTCATCCGGATCAATTGCGGAGGAATCTTTTCATCCCCCCTTCAGTCGTTTCCTGTTAACGCGAGGGGAGGGGGGGTTCGAAAAGCAATTTTAATGGTTTCCATTTTCTATGACGTGGCGCTCCCTCAGCGTTTCAGGCCCCTAAAGCTCGAAACCCTAAACCATTGCACCCCCCCAAAATCTGCTGACACTTTTCCTCCATCCAACCATTGACCTTGCTCCCGCGCCATGTCATAGATCCATTATCCGATCCTCCATACGAAACCCGCCATGTCACTAGTCTATTATCTCTTACCCATTCACTAACCGCCACGTCACAAGGCCGTTGCGCCATACGCTCCAAAGACATTGCTAACTTCTGTTAACCATTTAATCTCCCGTTAGACATTAATTCTTGCTCCTCTGCAAATTAATTGCCTACGGTTAGATTTAAATAGCCAATTAGTCCTGATTTCATTTATAAATACCCCATGGATCTACATTTTACCACTTTTCTGCTTCCGTCCTATCACCTAAAGCCATTTTCGTGCTCTGTGTATTTTACCTTGTCATCCGTCTTTCAATTGAAGCAGTTTCCAAATCCCTCACTTGTAGAAAGATGGCTCCTGTTAGAGTCGGTCTGGTCAGTCCTTCGTTAGAGATCAAAACTCTTTATGCATTTCATTTTTAGGTGTCCTGCTCCATTCACCCAGCTGCATTCCACTAGGGGCATGCCATAATCTGACGGAAAAGGTCATGCTAGTCATTTCCCCTCATGTCTGGCTCCTACTGGATTTGGTATTTTGTCAATGATCACCAAAGTCCATGACAGTCAAGGTCTAGTCCTTTAATGGACAAAGGTCATTTTCAATCATTAGGTTTAGGGTTTTATCAGTTTGGTCTTTAAATATGTCTAGTAAAGCCATGCAGGCTAGAGAGAGGCCCTTACAAAGTAATGATTCACAGAGTTTCATCGTCATATTGATAAACTTTGACTGTTCTTCAAATCTTTGTTTTGAAGAAAAGTCAAACAATGTCATTGGTGATAAAATTTTCAAAGAGATCGACAGTTGATTTCTCCATGCGTAGTCATGGTTTCCGTGGCCAAATGCCCTGTCATGCAATCCCTACAAAGTGTGCCGAAAATTTCATCATTTGAGCTAAAATTTCAGAGGGAAAGTGAAAATCAGTGTTGCCGTAAGTCAGTGAAAAGGTGTCAAAGCATAACATTAGAAAATGGGTTTTTAAGTATTTAAATATAATTTTCCACCAAAATCGAAGTCATTGTGCAAATCAGTGCTTAGGGAAGCATTGCAAAGTCGTGGAGTGTGCATTGTGCGTGTTAGAGCAAGATTGGAGGCGATTTCAGGGTGCGACGCATATAAACAGGAGCGCGGCGCACACAGAGGGCGCGGCACACACAGAGCTGGCCCACAGTGCATTTTTCCAACGGGCGCGGCGCACACCCAGGGTGCGGCGCACTGGGTTTTGCGCGCGGCGCACACAGACAGAGCGCCAAAACACTGCCAAACTTCCTCAAAATTTTTGTGAAGCCCATCAAATTGGCAGGTAGGCTCTGTAACATCACTTGTTCATCAAATTTTATGAGTGATATGGTGGTTTATGCCCATGATTGAATGCAACAAATTTCATAAAACCAACCACAAGAAAATGCCAAAAAGTCATTGTTTCTAGGGTTGTATAAGTGTGGTGTTGATGCCAAGGTTCCATTTTCCTTCCTTACCATCCCCCCTATGCCATTGTTTCCTATTCTCGCTACCCTAAAATACTACCAAACTCATACTCCTTATCCCCTCCACTATTTGGTTAATACAAACCCCAAACCCTACCTTGTCAAACTCCAAAACCCTACCCTATTAAATACCCCAAAACCCTTACATATCCCTAAACAAACTTCTCCCATAACCCCTATTCCCATCACATTACTCCCTTCCTAATACCCCCTTTGTTTCATTGTTCCCCTTGGTGGCAGATATCACAAAAAATAATACCTAGCTTCACACCATCATCAAAGAGTAGCCTAAGTATAGTACATAAACAACAGTCATGGCATCTGAGGGTTCATCAGAGTATGAGGTGGAAACTCACAGTGATACAACTTCAGGAGAACAGGTTCCTAGGAGACATCACAAGAGTGGCAAACATGTCAGGGATGATCCAAACACCCTCACTCAATTGCAGGCATGCCCTCTTGCTATGTCATGTTTCTAGCGCCTAGCATGTTTTGAATTTTGTCAAAGGGTGGCTAATGTTAGAGTTCATCTTGAGTTGGCCCGTCTTTTTGTGCTTCACCTACATGGAGGTCAGTCTATCTTGGCCGGGGTCACCTTCACATTGACACCTGAAACTCTCTCAGTGGCAACAGGCATACCAAATGTTGGAGAACAGTGGCATAAGAAGAAGAAGGTGGATAGGCAATACTATGAGCCTTACATTAAGGCCAGTTGTTTGAGGCATCTCACAAGAGTCTTCCCATTCGGATATTTGAAAGATGAATATGCTCCGCTCATGAAATTGATCATGAAGTACTTCAGTTGTGAGGGGAGGTTCTCTCGCCTATATGCCTATCACATCAGATTGCTCATGCACTTTACCAGGGTGTGGATGATGAACCTCCCATTTTTCATTTGCAGGAACATAGAGAGGATGAACAATTTCATGCAGCATAAGACCCCTCAGCAGTAGCTTAACAATGTTTATCACTTTGCTCTTATCCGGATTTTGGTGGATCATCAGTTGGGATTGTAGGGCATTACTTGGGAGGACTTCATTTCCCGGGACTTCTTCAACACTCCACAGGTATTATCAGAGGTAGAGCATGAGATAGGTGGTCCTTCTCATCAGTATGAGCGCCATGAGGCCGCTACTATGCAAGTATTCATCACTTATCAGAGAGGCAGTAGACATTTGTTTGCAGCGGCAAAGCGAGTGTTATCTCCACCCGGGGTGGAAGGGGCCTCGCTTCCTACATCGACGACACAGGAACAGGATAGAGGTAAGGAGCCAATGCATGATGAGGGGCCTTCAGGTGAGCGAGAGACTGTTGGGTCCCTATAATACTAGTGATTACCCCATTACTATTGTAGTTATACCCCTTATTTATATTGATGTACCCATGTAGTGCCCATATTGTTACTATTGTGCCACATAGAAGCCCACTATTGTTATTGTTGTGCCCTACAATATTATTGTTATGTAGGCTCTGATTGTATTGGGACCACTTAGACTCCTATATATAGAAAGGAGGTATTTTCATTTGTATCATCCAAGAATTGTTCATTTATGTAATGTAAAGGAGGTTGCCCCCTCGAAGAGGCTGAATTATAAGGTGTGGATCTCTCTTTTCTATCTTTTTGTGAGCTGGTTTCATAACATTTGGTATCAGAGCTTTGGATTCTAGGGTTTCGCTGCTCCAAACAGGTCATCGTGGCATTTTCGCTATAACTTTTTTTCTGGGATGTTTCAGAAGTCGCAAAAAAAACCCATTTGAGAAGAATTGGCGCTGAACCTTGGGTCCGAATTTCAGAGCTTTTCTCGCGATAGTTTCGGATATATGATCTGAGGAAGTTGGTCTTTTGGCAGACTCCTGAATTACATTCAAAACAGGTGACCTGGGGAAAATCGTCATAACTCTCTCTCTGAGGATCGGATTGAAATTTCGTAAAAAGGTACAGAACGAGGACGGACTGTAGTTTCTTTTGCGTGTGTTTCAGATTCAAAGGTGGAAACAGTGACTCGTGGCACGTCGTACAAGTTCGCTCTACTGAACCAGTCTAAAAGCAAGTAACTGTGGGAGATTTCACATAACTCTTCCTTGGAGAATCCAATTTGGCTCAGACTTGTGGCATTGGAAAGAGGACGCAGAAGGCTACTACAGGTAGCAATTTCAGAATTGGAGGATCTGAAATTACAGAGATACATCAGATTCAATATCAGGCTTCTATAAAGTGAAAAAAGGTGTGTAGTTTTTTTTTTTAATTTTTGTGTAAGCTTGGTTTAACGGAATTCAAAGGGCATAGTAAAACTTTATTATCGGTAACTGATGCCCCGAGGAAAAAAAATGAAAACACCTAGTAAGGAACCTGAAAGCTCTAGCATGACTCATGAAGAAGAGGAAGAAATGCTACATGATATATCAAAATTACAAGAACAAGTGCAACAAATGTCACGCTCACAAAAGCTAACAGAAGCTAAGATAAGTGGCGTGGAATCTAAGGTAAATGGCGTGGAATCTAAGATAAAGGGAATGGAAGCTAAGATGGATGGCATGGAAGCTAAGATGGATGGCATGGAAGCTAAGATTGATGCTAAATTTGATGGCATGGATGATAAGATGGATGAATTGAAGAAGTTGCTACAAGAAAGGGTCACTAATGGTGAAAAGGTAGTAAAGGAAACTCATGATGAGAACAAAAGAAATGTTAATCATGATACCATAGATGCTAATGTTGGATCGAAGACTCACCATGTTCCAAAAATCGATATGAGGAAGTTTGATGGCAAGGATCCCGCCACATGGATATTACAGATGGAGCAATTCTTCGATCTCAATAATGTGCAAAACACACAAAAGGTACGTATGGCAACTTTATATTTGGAACCAAATCAGTTTGTATGGTATCAATGGCTTTGTTCTCGTAAACAATTTATCACTTGGGCAATTTTTACGGAAGAATTGATAGCACATTATGAGGATACAAAAAGCAACACTTTTTTTAGCCAATTGATAATCTCAAACAAAAGGGTTCAATAATGGAGCACATTGAGGAGTTCCAAAAATTGAACATAAGGGTAAAAGATATTCCAGAGGAGCATAGGATTGATGTGTTCATAGGGTCTTTAAAGGATAATATCCAACATGATGTGCGCCTTTGGGAACCTGATTCATTAGAGAAGGCATTCAGGTTAGCAAGAAAAATGGAAAGCAAAATTATGGCAACTAGGAAGCATACCATTCACAACTATAAAGAAGGAAGTGTTGTTGCCCATAGTCTTCCACAACCTACAAGGTTGACACCACAACAATTGGAAGAAAAAAGAGCAAAAGGGCTTTGTTACAATTGTGATAGCAAATACACAAAAGGTCATAAGTGTGCTGAGAAGAAATTATTCTACATAGATTGTGAAGAGGAAGAAGAAAAGGAGCAAGAAAGGTCAAAAGAAGAGGATATATTCCAGGAACAAAGCCTAGATGAAGAACAAATAAATCCGACCATATCTTGTAATGCATTGGCGGGAATTACCACTCCTCAAACCATCAAGATAGAAGGACAAATCAAGAAGAAAAAGGTAATAGTGTTGATTGATTCAGGAAGCACCCACAATTTTATTCATTGTAGGGTAGCAAAAGAATTGAATTGCTTCCTATATCCAGCACCAGAGTGTCAAGTGATGATTGCAAATGGAGGAACAATAAATTGTTCTGGAAAGTGCCATAATATCAAGCTATCCATGGGAGAATATGTATTGACTAGCCCAATGCTTTCCATTCCAATGGGAGGTGCTGATGTTGTACTAGGAGTCCAATGGCTACAATCCTTGGGTACAATAGCTTTTAATTTTCAAGAACTTTTCATGAAATTTTCTGTGGAAGGAAAGGAAGTTGAATTAAGGGGTATTGCAGGGAAACCAGGAAAGATAATCAGCTCTAATGGAATGACAAAGCTTCTAAAAAAGGAGCAAAGAGGTGTAATTGCACAATTATGTTCGCTAGATGTTTCCACATTGGAATCATCTATTTCTCCAGATCTCCAAAAAGTCCTGGACAATCATTCCAAGGTATTTGAGACTCCCAAAGGTCTCCCACCTATGCGTGATCATGATCATGCTATTCATCTGATTCCAGGAAGTGTTCCTCCAAACATCAGGCCGTACAGATATCCATATGTCCAAAAAAGTGAAATTGAACGTATGGTTGCAGAAATGCTAGAGGCTGGTATAATTCAACCGAGTCAAAGTTCTTTCTCAGCTCCAGTAGTATTGGTGCACAAGAAGGATGGATCATGGCGCATGTGTCCAGATTATAGGGAGCTCAACAAGCTCACTATTAAAGATAAGTTCCCCATTCCTGTTATTGATGAATTACTGGATGAATTGCATGGATCAATTTACTTCACCAAGTTGGATCTTCGTTCGGGATATCATCAAATCAGAATGAAGATTGAAGACATTCCGAAAACAGCATTTAGAACTCATGAGGGTCATTATGAATTTTTGGTCATGCCTTTTGGCCTTACCAATGCACCTTCAACATTTCAAGGTTTGATGAATTCAATTTTCAAACCATTCCTTAGAAAATTTGTGTTAGTATTTTTTGATGATATACTAATCTACAGCAAGTCTTGGAAGGATCATGTTGAACATGTTGACAGGGTGCTACAACTATTGGAGGAGAAACAATTATATGCAAAAAGATCCAAATGTTTCTTTGGAGTCCAGGAGGTGGAATATTTGGGTCATATTGTATCTCATGAAGGAGTTAAGGTAGACCCTAGCAAAATTAAAGCCATTAAGGAATGGAAAATCCCCACATCCATAAAGCATCTGCGAGGATTTCTTGGGTTGACAGGGTATTATCGCAAGTTTGTTAAGAATTATGGGAGAATAGCAGCACCTCTAACAACATTATTGAAGAAAGATTCATTTTCATGGAATTCGGAAGCAACAAAGGCCTTTGAACATCTTAAAGAGGCAATGTGCCAAGCACCGGTCTTAGCTACGCCGGACTTCACAAAAACCTTTATTGTGGAATGTGATGCTTCAGGAAATGGAATTGGTGCTGTTCTAATGCAAGATGAAAGACCCATTGCTTTTGAAAGTCGTCCAATCAAGGGAAAGTTTTTAAGAAAAGCTATTTATGAGAAGGAAATGTTGGCAATACTCCATGCACTTAAGAAATGGCGACCCTACCTAATGGGAAGACACTTCAAGGTAAAAACGGATCATGATAGCCTTAAATACTTTTTAGAACAAAGATTATCCTCTGAAGAGCAACAAAAGTGGGTCACAAAGATGTTGGGTTATGACTTTGAAATCATCTACAAAAAAGGGAAGCAAAATGTGGTGGCAGATGCACTCTCAAGAAAGGATGAGGATGTGGAAGCATTGTTGTGTGCCATTTCTATTATCCAACCAGATTGGATAAACGAAGCAAGGGAGGAATGGAAGAATGACGAAGAAGTGTGGGCACTTATTCAAAAGCTACAACAAGATTCCAGTACTTCTGATACATTTAGCTGGAAAAATGATTCGTTATGGTACAAAGATCGCTTATACCTCTGTAAGAATTCCCAGCTAAAACAAAAGATTCTTATGGAATTGCACACTTCTCCCTTAGGAGGGCACTCAGGATTTTTAAAAACTTACCACAGGGTTAAGAAGGAATTTTTTTGGGATGGCCTTAAATCAGATATTCAAAAGTTTGTGGCGGAATGTTTGGTTTGCCAGCAAAATAAAGTTGAAACAATTAAGACACCGGGTCTATTACAACCTTTATCCATTCCAAGCCAACGTTGGGAGGAGGTTTCAATGGATTTTATCACAGGTTTACCCAAGTCTGAGGGAAAGAGTGTCATCATGGTGGTAGTTGACAGACTTACCAAGTATGCACACTTTTGTGCATTATCACATCCATTTAAAGCCAGTACAGTTTCTACTGCATTTATGGAAACAGTTCAAAAGCTACATGGAAACCCAAAGATTATTGTAAGTGACAGAGATCCCATTTTCACTGGAAATTTTTGGACAGAATTATTTTCTTGTCTTGGTACTCAGTTAGCTCATAGCTCATCTTATCATCCTCAATCTGATGGGCAAACTGAGATAGTAAACAAATGTTTGGAAGGATATCTTCGTTGCTTTGTATCTGATAAACAGACACAATGGGTCAAATGGTTGCCTCTGGCTGAATGGTGGTATAACACTTCCTTTCATACAGCAACAAAAATGACCCCATTTATGGCACTTTATGGGTATCAACCACCATCCATCACATCATATTTAAGAGAAAATTCTAAGGTTCAGGCAGTGGAACATCACATCGAACATCAACAACAAGTCCTCCAACTCTTAAAGGATAACCTTGTGTTGGCACAGAATAGAATGAAACAACAGGCAGATCAACATCGCAGTGAAAGAAGTTTTGATGTAGGTGATTGGGTATTCCTACGGCTACAACCATATAAGCAAATGTCCCTCAAGCAAGCTAAGAAGGATAATAAATTATCACCAAAGTATTATGGTCCGTACAAGGTGTTGCAAAAGATTGGTACTATGGCATACAAATTGGAGCTTCCTGCAGCTTCTCGATTGCACCCAGTTTTCCATGTTTCATGCTTAAAGAAGGTTATAGGCGACAAGCTCCCAGTTCAAACAATATTGCCAGAACTTGACGAAGAAGGAAAAATTATATTGGAACCAGAAGCAGTTATAGAAACAAGAACTCGACAGCTACGAAATCGATCAATTTCAGAGTACCTTATCAAGTGGAAGAACTTATCCGCTGAAGATTCCACATGGGAGGATGAGAATTTTATGCAGAAGTATCCTGAACTACTCAAGCGTTGAGGACAACACTTTTTTGAAGGAGAGGGGCATGTTGGGTCCCTATAATACTAGTGATTACCCCATTACTATTGTAGTTATACCCCTTATTTATATTGATGTACCCATGTAGTGCCCATATTGTTACTATTGTGCCACATAGAAGCCCACTATTGTTATTGTTGTGCCCTACAATATTATTGTTATGTAGGCTCTGATTGTATTGGGACCACTTAGACTCCTATATATAGAAAGGAGGTATTTTCATTTGTATCATCCAAGAATTGTTCATTTATGTAATGTAAAGGAGGTTGCCCCCTCGAAGAGGCTGAATTATAAGGTGTGGATCTCTCTTTTCTATCTTTTTGTGAGCTGGTTTCATAACAGAGACAAAATTCGTTCTCCTTCATGATGGTGAGACATATACAGAACCAACGAATGCATAGCTTAGAGAGATCATCCAGGAGCAACAATTAGAGATTGAGGCCTTATCCCTTGACTTGGAGAGGGCTAAGTGGAACATGAAATACCTGGAGCAGAGGAACAAACAGCTGGAGGATCAGCGAGCGATTATGGAGCTACAAAACATTCGTGAGCATCGCCAAGCTGCACAAAGGAGAAGAGTTGAGCTCACATCATTGGAGCAAGAGATCAATGAGGATCGGGAGGCCAATCTAGAGAGAGTTAACATGCACTTGGAGAGGCTGCTGGACAAGGCCGACAAGGACCATGCCTTACTGAGACACATGGCTTCCATTACAGGGCACAAAATATGAGTGCAAAGGCCCAGATAAAGAGCTTGAAGGCAAAATTGAGCAAAGCAACAAAAGAGGCAAAAG
This sequence comes from Pinus tabuliformis, assembly GCA_031772625.1. Classification (NCBI taxonomy): domain Eukaryota; kingdom Viridiplantae; phylum Streptophyta; class Pinopsida; order Pinales; family Pinaceae; genus Pinus; species Pinus tabuliformis. Next base: position 120,585,647 of record CM062816.1, read on the forward strand.
AGGCAAAAGAGAAAGATCAGCTTTGAATCTTGGCTGAAGCTTCCTTGGCACAACATAGCACTTCATAGAGGACCTCCAGCCCAAATTTCAAGAAATTTGGGGAAATTTTGGTCACATGACAAATTTTTGGGCAAAACACAGGTTTTTTCTCCTAATGGCGCGGTGCTAAAAATTGGGAGCTCCAAATGAAGAATGGTTTGCATTTTTGGATTTAGCATGAAAAATCACGACTACTGGTGCTTGGAAAATAAATTTGGGCAAGATCTGAGTCTCCATGAGGTCAAAAACACCCAAAAAATGACCTCTTTGCCCTTATTTTGACACACAGGAAGCCGTCTTGGGAGAATGAAGATTTGGAGGGGAAAATGAGCACCAAATTCAGAAATTCCACTTGGGTTAGAAAGTAGACAGGACAAGATTTCCAACAAGCACACTTGGGCACATTTTGGACTCCTGCAAGTGCCTCAAAACAGGCTCCAAAGTGGCGCGGCGCACACAAAAAATGGCGCGGCGCATACAGGAAAAAAGCCCAATTTTACCTCCGTTTCGCGAAATTTCGATTTGCGACTTATCCAAGTGGGCCTGCTCATCTAAATTTTAGTTTTTTGGCACCTAAAGCGGCATTTAAAGTATTTTCACTCCAGATTGGTTTCTATCCAAGTGGCAAAGGAAGGCAAATGGTCACCCAAGCCATTTGTCATGTTTGTAACGCTGCACCTGTAGCTAATGGTTGGCTTTCCACCTCCATTTTGTAATGATTCGAGTAACTCCCCAACCCTTGGGTGTTCTATCTCTTCATGGCACATTCTATATATTGTATGCAAACTATTTTCAAAGGGTTGGTTGGCTTGTAACTTCTGGGAGACTGTGGGAAAGAAACTCTGTTTCTTCACTGTATATTTTTGACAGAGAATTAATGAAAGGCAGCGGCTCTGTTTCATGAGATTCATGTGGTTGTGAGTGTAGTAAATGTTTCTCTTATGTTTCATATGTATTTTGTAATGTTCATAGTTCAATTCATATTCATTTCCAGTGAAATTTTCTGAGTTAGATAAGGTAGAATTCAATTTTATTGCTCTGCCAGTGGGAAAATTTCATGTTCTTCTTCTTCTGTTGAAAAGGATTCATGTACTTATGCCCTTTTCACTCTCCTAAGCAATCTCTCCATTTTGCGTTATTTCGAACTAAATTGCTACACTTTCCGCCTGTCTTGCCTCACAGAGTAATCTGTGCCGTTGTATTAAATTCTCTGTTAATTACTGTCCGTTGGTCCCATAACATCCCAGAAGCTCAGTCATTCATAAAAATTGTTTCTTGTATCCATATTCACTTACTAGCCTAAGATAAATATTTCACTGTAAGTCATCTCAGACCGTCTCGTTTATCCATTCACTGAGCGTGACTCGGAGAGAGCCCTCTCCTGTTCTGGTAGGGCTAGCTACCAGACTGAGCGTGGTTTGTGGTTGCCCTGAATTTTTCCTTCCTTCAGCCTAGGGCAGATTTAGGTGCTAATAGCTCCTAAAGATAAAATGCAAAAGACTATCAAAGAATGGAATCCGTCTACAACATCGCTTGATTTAGATCACCTTCCCCTGCTAGACTCCCTTTTTAAGATCACTGACTGTGAATGAGAGTTCAATTTCCATGAATTACATTCATGGTTAAAATAGAAATATAATGATAAAGAGGACCCCATTTGCTTCTCGTAGACATTTTTTCCATTATACTCTTTTCCCAAAACTCATCAATTCCTTTATTTGATCACTTGGTGTCAAGCCAGGTGTTATCCTGTGCAAAGAACAATGATGACTCAGGATGGAAAAATCCAAATCACCATTACCGCTCAGAGCATAAACCAAATGCTAATGATACCTCCATCTAACTCCCTCATCCATTTCTCACCAGCAGCTCTCATGGACCTTTACAATAAACTTACCTTCCCACAAAGAGCCCTTATATTTGAAATTTTTGTACCAGAAAATGTTGAATTACCGAAGAGAAACCCACTATATTCAGCTTCTATGTTCCCTAAAGCCACTAGACATATCATCTCCCTACTGTCATACCTCCTAGGCTATGAAAATGACCAATCTGTTGATGAACCCATCCTTGGATTCTTTTCCATTTTCAACAAAGAATATCAACCTACTTTCATGTATAATTATAACCAATTTCTGGCTGATAATATACAAGAACAATTTATGAATTTGACCACACAGGGAGTTTTCAAATATAGGTTGGTCATAATCCATGTAATTTTGTTTCAACAAGGAGATTTATTGCCCATTCAATTTAATAGGCAAGATGAGCAGGGAGTGAATCAATTAGTGATTCACTGGACAGAGTTAGTAAAAGTAGGATCATCCAAGTTTACATTTTCTCAGTTCATAGATTCTTTTGTACATCCAGTTCTTCAATTGCTCAATAGCCAGGTAGAGCCTAGAATTGGAGAAGAGATCAAGAAGACATTGCACCTATCAGAACAGACCAAGACTGGTGACTGGTATCTGTACCAGAATTACATTGAGATTAGAATATATGGCAGTGAGTTGGCTCCATACAAACTGCCTAAGTATGTGCCAATGAGGATATTCTCACTGGAATACATCAGGAAAATGATAAATATGGATGAAGTCCATTTTGTCTCAAGCAAAAAGAAGTCACAGTTCAAACTCAAAGCCAAGGTAGGGACATTCATTTGCAACACTAGGTCTGCAGGTATAGAGGGAGACAAATTATTGAAGAGCATGAAGCTCCAACCAAGCTTCACTTGGTCTTATGATCCATTTGGGATCATTTCAGCCCTAAGAGTTCAATTAAAGGCAACACCTTACAACCATACTCCCAGGCCAGAATTGGAGAAGTTCATGAACCAGGAGCAGTGGTCTAAAGGAACTCTCATAGAAGCAGATGAACAAGTTATATCCACTCCATAGGTAAAGACTCCAGCTACTCAGAGTACTCAACACAAAAGAGCCAGAGAGGAAACTCAGTCAGCTTCAGAATTAGTTAAAGAGTACTCTATACTACAAAAGAAGTTGAACACCGGATTGTCCATATCATTAGGGAGCAAGCCACTAGAAATAATTGATCTTGGAGAATTGGAAGATATTTCATCAACAGGGACCACTGATCCCAAACCTCCTTCTACTTCTTCAACTCCTTCTTCAACTAAACCTATGGAGATTATTCAGTCAACTGAGATCAGCTCAGCAGAAGATACTAATATCTTCTCAACATTTTTGGAAATAAAGCAAAAGAATGAAAGTCTTAAATCACAAGTGTATAGTCAGTTTTGGAAACATACATCCACTTCTCAACATATCTCTCTGCCTTTGAAAATGAAAGAGGAAGGTTGCAAATGGAATTTTTGCAATCTGAAATTCCATTTCCCAAATCCACAACAGACTACAAGAAGACCATCTTCTCATTTGATGTAAACCAAATACATCCTATTGATCAAATGGATTTGCATAGGCAATAAGGTGAGATGTGCTTTGTCAAATGTACAGTCACAACTTAAGATTGGAAAACAGTCATCCTTATCTAAAGATAACAAATTAAAGTCTCTAGAAGATATTATTATCAAAATTGGATATGATCCCCAGGACTATAAAGAAATTGAAGAAATACTCTAGAAGAAGAATGTAGAGATTATAACCTTGAAGAAACAGTTGAAACTGCCTTCAACTGAGGATCCACAAACCAAAGAGATGGCATAAAATGAACAGCACAGGGAGGAGATGTTGAAACTCATTATTGAGCAAAACATACAAATCAAGAAAATGGAAGAGCAAATAGAACAACTGCTCAAGGAAAAAGAGGCAACACAACTTGTTGTGACCTCAGTGACAACAATTCCCATAACAGGTATAGATCTAAGCTCAGTTCCTACTAACATTGCTTCATCTTCAACAATAGTTGAAACAACAAGGTTATCACAGGAGCTACAAGCACAGAAACAACAAAATGAAAAGTTACTCCAGAAGTTCCAAACCCTGGAGTCACAAAAGGTAAAGAATGATACCTTGTATGTAGAGGAAATGCAAAAGTCACATAGGTTAGAGCTCAAGGTTAAACAATTAGAGAGTAAGACTCTAATGGCAGACACTTTGGCCCAAGCCAAAGAAGACGTCTGGTTAGATATCACCCATTCCATACAGAAGTATGGCCATCCATACAAATCATTTTTGAGCAACAAGAATTGATTACTAGATGCGAGAATCAGAAGCTAGCATTGGGCACAAAACCCAAAGAAGCAACATAAATGATCAAAGTACTGACCTCTAAGACTAGTCGGCAGTTACAAGAGATAAATATTCCAGATAGGAAAAATACTATTTTGGAGATTAAGAAAGTCCTAATGAAGAAGAATTTGTTAACTCAGCTCAAAACAAAGTGTGAAGCTTTGAACACTACAGTCAAAAGGTTTCATTCTAAATTCAGTATGTTGCATAAGAAAGGTTTACCAGAGATAGTGTCATCAAACGATCAACTAGTAAAATTGGAGGATTACTGTGAGAGACTATATACTATTGCAGCAGACAACAGTCAATTTGCAGGGATAAAAAGACAAATTACTGGCAAAGAGTTTTTGGAAGCTTTGAGCCCTGACCTCACAATCAAATATGAAATTGGGCATCTTTTTCTCACCAAACCCAATTTTGAAAGATACACCGAGGTTGATGAGATATTTAGAAGAATGGTAAATCTGGATATACCAAGTGAGAAGAGGTGGGATCAATTGTGTGAGACAATTGATTAACTTTCCATTCCAACAAGAAGACAACACAACATATTTTGAAGGAACAATCATCAACAACTTCCTATCTAATAGGGACACATCATTCAACAGTTTTCCTTTCCTACTTTCTTTCAGACTATTTTTGTAATCAGTTTAGGATATTTTGTTTACTATCCAAACTAGTATAAATAACTCTCTTCTATGAGTTATTAAAGGTGGTACCTTTCCATAAGCAATTTTGTAAAGCCAGATGTACAAGCTTTTTCTAGATCACTCCTAATAAAGCAAAGGATTCTGAATTTGGTACCATACAGTTTCATTTTCTTCTGTAAGTCTTTCATGTGTTTCATTCATTTTGTTAATTCTACATATTTTTAAGTTTTATAGAGTTATCAAGTGAGAATAAATGTGTTACAGTTATTCTTAAAATTCCTTCCGAAGTTTGTAACAAATAAAATATATATAAATAATGTAAAATAATGTAAATGATAATAAGCATAAATAATTATTAGTTAACTAGTAATTAAGCTGAAGAGGCTTATCTAAATGAGACACGACTCTTCATGAAGAGACACTTGCCTGATATATATGTAGGAATTTACAGGGTAAGTTCCTCAGAAAGAACACCAAAAGGACACCGCTCACAACCAGATCTCAAATCAATACACCAGTATTTTTGACGTGGTTAAAACCCTCAAAGAGGGAAATAGTCCACGGCCTGAGCCAACGTGGCCACTTCAGGCAATTTATTAATCAAAAAATGAAAATTTACATAAGCTTTCTCTCATAGACGGATTACCCGAACAATGACCCTCCATGCGCTTTAAATAGAACTCATGGACCAATCGGGTGTCAAGCCACGGATCAAGTGTCGGTAATACCGAGGAGAGAGTGAACCGTCGGATCACTACATATCGTGACCGTCGGATTGTAAGTTACAAAATGTACAACGGTAAAGAAACACACTTTACCTAACTCTATACCTAACTCTATACTAGACCAAGTTGAACTTAACTATTTCCTATGTGTCGGAATATCCTAACATCCCCCCTTAAGAACAACTTGGAATAGGATTGAAGGATTTACAAATATGACACAATAGGAGAAGGAAGGAGGCACTAGAGCCTATCCCCCCTTAGTGACAACTTCCTGAACTCCAAGCATATATCGAAGTTTAGTGAACTTCGCCTCTGTGAGAGCCTTTGTGAAGATGTCTGCAACCTGATCATCTGTTGAACAATATTGCACTTCAAGAACATGGTCATGAATGAGCTTTCTGATGAAGTGCATGTGTAGTTCAATGTGTTTGTTGCGCTGATGCTGGACTGGATCTTTGCATAGCTGAATGGCACTTTGATTATCACACCAAAGTGTGGTTGGATGCTGCTGCTCAAAGCCAAACTCTGATAGGATCTGACGAATCCACAAGGCTTCCTTACTAGCTTCTGCTGACGAAAGAGAAATGGCAGCCTGTTTCTTACAAGCCCATGTAATAGGTCCTGAACCAAGAGTGAAGACATAACCGACAGTAGACTTCCGATCATCAGGGTCACCAGCCCAATCAGAATCAGTGAAACCAACTAATAGAGGAGCTGCTTTGGCACTGTAATGAATCCCAAACTGTACTGTACCTCGAACATAACGAAGTATTCTTTTAGCTGCTTTCCAATGACTTTCACGGGGGTTTTGCATAAAACGAGCAACAAGGCCAACAACAAAGGAAAGGTCAGGACGAGTATGGGTTAAATACAAGAGTTTTCCTACAAGTTGACGGTATAAGGTAGCATCAACTTCAGGAGAAGTACAAGAGACTGAAAGTTTGACTCCAGACTGAAAGGGAGAAGGGGTTGGCTTACAGTCTTCCATGTGAAAATGACGAAGAATATCACAAGCATACTTGGACTGGGAAAGGGAAATACCCTCCTTGGATTGCAAGACTTGAAGACCGAGAAAATAGTGTAAGTGTCCTAAGTCTGTCATTTCAAATTTCTTTTTAAGGCTGGACTTCACATGGTTTATAAGGTTGGGATCACTACCAGTAAGAATAAGATCATCAACATAAAGAACAAGGATGATAAGAGAGTTGCCCACTTTCTTGGTGTAGACAGTATTGTCAGAATAACACCTAGAAAAGCCAGATTCTAAAAGAAAGCTATCCATTTTGGCATACCAAGCCCGAGGAGCTTGCTTGAGACCATAAAGGGATTTCTTAAGTCGACATACAAGGCTGGAGTCTGTTTGGATGAAGCCAATGGGTTGTTCCATATAGATTTCTTCATGCAAGTCCCCATGCAAGAAGGTAGATTTAACATCCATCTGATGGACTTCCCATTTTAAATAGGCAGCAAGGGAAAGAACAAGGCGGATAGAGTTCATTTTGGCAACAGGGGAGAAGGTTTCAGTGTAGTCAATGCCTTCAACCTGTGAAAAGACCTTAGCAACAAGACGAGCTTTATGTTTATCTACTTTCCCTTCTGGTCCATACTTGGTTCTGTAAACCCATTTACATCTAACAAGTTTGCGTCCCTTTGGTAGAGGAACAAGATCCCATGTATCATTTGCCAACAATGAATCCCCTGGTGGCCACCTCGATTACAAAAGTTACAATGTCTATCAGTATTCTTCCATTTGTTTTTATTGGTCCTATCATTTTGCTGAAATGATCTTTCATTTTGAGGCTGAGTTTGCTTAGGACCCTTGTTTGGTTTAGGACCATTCTTTTTAGGATATGAATTCTTAGGATTCTTTGAATTTGGTTGCTGCTGGGCGGCTAACGCTTTTTTGGAAGAGTTTCCAAGATTAAGAAGACCAAGGTGTAAGAGTTTTTCTTGTTCTCTTATTAAAGAATCACAAAAAGAGTCAAAGGAAGGGGCCTTGTAGTCTTTTCCTTGACAAATGAAAGCTTCCCTTGTAGAATGGAAGGTGGAAACAAATACAGAGTAGGCTAGTCCCAACTTAGTAAGGATGGAATAAATAAGGTTACTATCTTCTTTCTTAACCTTAACACCTTCCAAGAGATATCTAAGGGTCTTGAATTTGGACAAGAAATCTTCAATGCAAGAAAAATTATTAGGATCCAATGTAAGCAACTCATTTTTAAGTTGATGGGTTCTAATTTCATTTTTAATCCCAAAAACTTTAGTGATTGTTCCAATGCTTCATGAGGAGTATCAAGTTCTGCAATATGGAATCTAAGATCAGGAGAAATAGACATCCCTATCAAACCACGTGCTTGATCTTGTCTATTTTCTCATTTTGCAGCCTTGTCTTCATCTTTTGGTTTCTTCTCTTGGCCTGTGGCTATTCTGTAGAGACCTTTACTTCTAAGTAAATCTTCCATGTAGGCTATCCATTGGAAGTAGTTAGTGCTGTCAAGAATGACTTGGCATGGACTTTCCATTTTTTTTTAAACTGAAGCTGAAGATGCTGAAAGTAAGTGTTCCAATGGATAGATCTCGAAAAATTAGGCTGTTTTAAAAAAAACGGCTCTGAAAAAGGCTTCCGGATGAAGAAGTTATGGCTTTTTGAAAAAAATTTGTTGAAGTTGTCGGCAAAGTGTGCGAATGTGCGGGAATGAAAAAAAACGCCCCCACAAAATGGAGATTTGAACCCAAGACCTCTACTCTCTTAAAATAGCTTTGAACCAATTGAGCTATACAAAAAATTTGAGAGAGAGAGAGAGAGAGGGGGGGGGGGCCTTGGGTTGCGTGCTTGCCTTGAGAAAGCTCTTTTTTTCCTACAAAACAAAAACAAAAAACCCAACACGAATATGCAAAGAAAAACGAACCTTACGGCTCAAAGTTAGCTTTAGCCGGAAACTAAATATTTTTCTCAATGTTTCTGATTTTCCAAGATCACACTAAGGTGCAGGGAAAAGAGCATACGCATGAGAAAAAAAACTTCCTTTCTGTTTCTGATTTACCCAGATCGCACAGATTCGCAGGGCAAAGAGCATACGCAGAAATGAAAGGTATAGATCCGGTAATAAAAAAGCTAAATAAACAGAAACCGAAATAACCAGAGAGAAAATAACAGTAAACTGCAGATAAACATTGTATACCTCCAGATCTTAAAAATGACGCAGATAGGGCTACCGGAAACCTTTTCGCGTGAAACGAAAGGGGTTCCTCACTGGAACAGATGCTCCGAACACAACAGAGCAGTCCTCTCGGCCCGAAAGCAGTCAGAAATAGTAGATCTAGGAAACAACAGCCGCATGCAGTTCTACCGGCTTCAGATTTGGATCACCAACGGACGCGGCCCTCAAATAGCTCCGATACCATGTAGGAATTTACAGGGTAAGTTCCTCAGAAAGAACACCAAAAGGACACCGCTCACAACCAGATCTCAAATCAATACACCAGTATTTTTGACGTGGTTAAAACCCTCAAAGAGGGAAACAGTCCACGACCTGAGCCAACATGGCCACTTCAGGCAATTTATTCATCAAAAAATGAAAATTTACATAAGCTTTCTCTCATAGACGGATTACCCGAACAATGACCCTCCATGCGCTTTAAATAGAACTCATGGACCAATCGGGTGTCAAGCCACGGATCAAGTGTCGGTAATACCGAGGAGAGAGTGAACCGTCGGATCACTACATATCGTGACCGTTGGATTGTAAGTTACAAAATGTACAACGGTAAAGAAACACACTTTACCTAACTCTATACCTAACTCTATACTAGACCAAGTTGAACTTAACTATTTCCTATGTGTCGGAATATCCTAACAATATAAGCAAGCCTCTCGTTCTCATTTGTAAATTCATTATCATTCTTATTCTGATTCTTATTAATATTTAATATAATATTTATATCCTCATGGATATTGTGATATTCCAAGTCTTCTGGAGTAATTAATTTGTAGAAGGAACTTTGTTCGCTTTAATTGGTATCAGAGCAGTTTGGTCCTCTAGGTTGCTTAACCGGTGCACAGAGCTTGTTCTCCGATCCAGGTCCTTGGCTATCGAAATTCGTCAACCGTGTTGCCGTACAATTGAAGCATTTTGCTTAGAATTTGGGAGTTTCTCCTTTTCTCCATTTTTCTAGGCCTTTGGCCATTAAAATTAAAATTAAAAGAAAATTCACTAGTTGGAGGGTCTCCAATTCGCTAGTTGACCTTTGGCCATAAAAAAAATTAAACAATATATATATATATATATAGATATAGATATAGATATAGATATAGATATAGATATAGATATAGATATATATATATATATATATATATATATATATATATATATATATATATATATAGAAGTAAATAAATTAAAAAAAGAAGAAGAAGAAAAAGTAAAAAAATAAAAATAAAAGAACATAAAAAAATCAAATTATATAAAAAAAAAAGATTTAAAATCACCTGGTAGAAGCCCGTGGTTTTAGAAACAACCCATGGTAATTGCCCATGGTATTTTAAAAGTAAAAGAAAAAACAAAAGGGATACAAAATCTCATACCAAGTGATATTTAAAACTTTTTACGTGGAGAAGCCCGTGGTTTTAGAAACAACCCATGGTATTTTAAAAGTAAAAGAAAAAAACAAAAGGGATACAAATTCTCTTTGTGTGAAAGGTAAGTTTTGCCTTTTACTTAAAAAGTTTGGGTGAACATCGTGACCTTGTCATATGAAAAGACGTGACCTTTATATTTATTAAGTGTGGTGATATCATAAAAGTTTATATTAAGTGTGGTGACATCATAAAAATTAATATCAAAAGTCAGGAAGTGCCACATTCAAGTCAGAAGAGGTGAGATATATAGTATATATATTAATTTAATATAAATTTTATATATACTTAAAAGGATTATTAAATCAATAAAAAAAAGGGGGAAGATAAAAAAAGTGAAAAAAATGGAATTTCTAAGTAATGAACAAAAACAATTCCAAAGAGAGGTAAAACAAGAAATCACAATACTTAAGCGACAATATGCTGAATTTGTGGATATGCATCACAAAGAAATAATGGAAAAGGATGAAGAAAATTCTCGTCTCAAGGACCATGTCGAAAGATTACTTGCGCAAGTGAAGAAGACTAAGGTCACAAAGAAAGAACTCAAGAAGCACTTATCAGAACAAGAAGAGGAAACTTTGCGTTTAAAGAACCTTAATAAAAATTTATTAGAACAAATCAAAGATCTAAAATATGAAAATCTTAAAATTCAAAACACTAAAAATAAGGTTGATAAATCATAAATCAAAGAACTTTTACGACTGAAAAACCATAATCAAAGTCTACTCACTCAAATTAAAAAGCTTAAGGATGATAAGAAAGTATTAAAAGATAAGTTGGAACAATTCACTCAAGAAGAAGCATCAGAATCTCCAGTCGTAACAGTCTAAGTTGAAAATAAGGGAACGAACACCAATCCAGTGAATATGATAACTCATGAAGACAAGTCATTTGAAGAAACTACACACTTAGATGTTGTAGTTTAGACAATGGACATCCCAAGCGAATGTTCCATAACCAATTCAACAACATCTTCACCAGAAGAAAATCTAAAACTCCATATCGACATCCGAATCACGAGAGTAGACCAATCAACCATGCTACGTATCAGTACCCTTCAGACCAGAAACAACAAACTGATGTTCCAGATAATAGTGATGTAATCTCACTCCAGTCTTATGCTAACAAGTCGTTACAAAATTCCAGTGATCGGAATATTCCACAGAAGATTAATTTGGGATGGTTTGATCCCTTCTCAATGCGACGATTCTGTTTGTCACTAAGAAGATCATATCAACTTGTATCGATGATGATGACTATCCCGAGAGAGAAAGACGTTCGAAGCCGAAAAAGAGATCAAGCCTTTTTCATCGACAAGCTTTGAGGACAAAGCTTTTTGAGGAAGGAGGCAATGTAACAAATAAAATATATATAAATAATGTAAAATAATGTAAATGATAATAAGCATAAATAATTATTAGTTAACTAGTAATTAGGCTGTAGAGGCATATCTAAATGAGACACGACTCTTCATGAAGAGACACTTGCCTGATATATAAGCAAGTCTCTCGTTCTCATTTGTAAATTCATTATCATTCTTATCCTCATTCTCATTCTCATTCATATTTAATATAATATTTATATCCTCATGGATATCGTGATATTCCAAGTCTTCTGGAAAGGCTCAAAGTTCAAAGTTGTTTAATCTCAACAACATTAGCATCAAGTTGTAGTGCTCATCATTACAAACCTAATGACACAAATGAAAAGTCAATTGGAGTGTGTATGACCATTTTATGACCATCAAAAGGTTTCAAGTCGTAAGGGAATGTGTGACTCGCTTTGCTTATGTGGCGACGAAATGAACAATGAGCCTTTGACACATGGCATGCCAACACTAGCCTCCTAGCCTTGCACAAAAGACAAAAAAAATAAAAAAATAATAATAATATAATAACCAAAAATCAAATAAGAAAACAAAAAGGGTTATTATATATGACATAATGGTTATTATGACCAACTAAACCTAAGTTTGGATGTCAAATGGAAACCAACGAATATCTATGAAATGTTGGTAAGCCATATTAAAAATGGCATAACAAATATTTTGTTACATATGCCACTAACGAAAATTAAGTAGGTTCATTATAACATATGGTTAACAACCATTACATTACGACAAATTCGTTGGTGGAATAAACTTTGATTAGATGATATACCATATGTGAATAACCAATGGTGAGACCGTTACAACCATGGTGTGGTTAACCAAAGGATGTGGTCAACAAAGGAGACACAACTATTATGGTTATGTCGCAGTTCCAAAAACATTACAACGACGGTAATAGTGTCAGACATGACATAATGGTTATTATGATAATAACCACCTACACCTAGGTTTGGAGGTCAAATGGAAACCAACGAATATCCATGAAATGTTGGTAAACCATATTAAAAATGGCATAACAAATATTTTGTTACATATGGTACCAACGAAAATTAAGTAGGGTCATTATAACACATGACCAACAACCATTGTATTAAGACAAATTCGTTGGTGGAATAAAATTTGATTAGATGATATACCATATGTAAATAACCAATGGTGATACCGTTACATCAATGGCGTGGTAAACCAAAGGACGTAGTCAACAAAGGAGACTCAACTTTACGGTTATGTCGTGGTTCCAAAAAAATTACAACGATGGTAATAGTGTCAGACATGTTTATATAGCACGATGATTACACAAAAATCCAAGCTCAATAGGATTGAACCCATGAACCTCCTAATTCCATTGCTCTAACAATGATACGACATCCATGATGCTAGGGCAAACAACTATGTAATATCTGCGAGAGATTTAATATTTAAGTCATAATCAGTGCTGCGATGGAGATGAATGGAGGTGGAGAGGGACGAGCGTGAAAAACCCAGAGCCGAGGAGGACCATGCCGAGGCGGGGCACAAATTTCAAGGAAGAATATTCCCATGCAGAGTCAGTGAGAAATCTTGGAGATTCACTAGAGGCCAAGTTTTGAAGGTGTCAGAATCATGTTGACTTTATACTCATTTGAACCATAATTTATCAAGGAGCATGATGGAATATTCAGTTTCTTCATCTGAGAAGCCAAATTTCAGTCAGCCCATAGAAGATAATCTTTAAAGAATCTTTGAGATTCTTGAGGAGCCCAAATTTTACTGAGTCAGAAAGGGGTCAAGTTTACAATCATATTTCACAAATTTTCACTAGGAATTCATCCCTGTTATCCATTTCTTCAACAAAGTTGTGCATTTTTAGGCCATCCCTGGAAGTGGAGGTATAAGATGCATTGATGCCATGCCTTCTTTTGATTTTTGCTAAGATGATGATTTGATGTTGAGATCTTTGTTTGCCATTTTGTTGGATGATCCTTGTATGCCACTTCATGCGAGAGTTTGATATTTTTTTCATGCTGAAGGAGAGCTTATATGAGTGAGAGTTCTTATAGGAGAACACTCATGGAGAGACACGCCACTCTAGTTAAGGTAATTCTTCCTTGTATTGAAAAAGAATACATCAAGTACTCATCATCATCTTGCAACATTTAATGAATGACCTTCCCACTCTTGACATCAGGCTTGGAGACATAATCCACACTAGATGAACTCCATTATCAAGTTGTGTGTGTTATTTGATTTGATGGTTTCCTTTATGTTTCCTCTTATTTAAAGTATGCATATGTGGTTTTTCATACTCTTTCACATGAAATTTTGCTAACATCACATAAGTAAAATATTTTGGTTAATTCTTGTTTGCTGAGAGAATCTAGATCAAGTTTGGTACTGTAGCGGTCTTCTTGCTAATGTGAATTGTGAGTGTGAATACTAGAGATTGAACGTGCAACAAGAAAAGAAAATGTAGGATCACATAAATATCTACGAGGCATTCTACATGATGGAAAACATGGTAGATATAATGTATGCAGATTATGACGAGAAAATGGCAAAATAGGAAAGTGAGAAAGGGAGAGCAGAGGACGATGCTCCATATCCATCTTCAAGTGAATATAATTCTTCATCTTCTTCTCATCATTCAAATGAAGAGAATGCTGAATTGATGAGAAACCTACAAGAAGCATAGGAGGATAAACAAAGGTTGCAACATCAGTTACAAGCCAAGGAAGAGGACTTGGAAAAGTTGCAACATAACAAGCTTGAGGTAAAAAGTGATTCTTCAATTTCAAGTTCTTCTTATGATGATGATTTCATTTCTTTTGAGAAACATACTACATGAATTGGATCAAATTATTGAAGAAGATGGGGTATCAAGGAAAGGGCCTTGGAATTAATGGCCAAGGCATTGTGAATCCCATCAAAGTGGAGTAATTGCATCATTATGTAGGACTTGGGGTATACTAAAGGAGAATACTCGAAGGCAATAGAAGTAAGGGGCTAATTAGGCAAAGAATCCAAGCCATTGCCCAAATCATTAAGGAAAGAGAATGGTGGGAACACATCACAATATTCTCATGACATTGCACATTGCAGAGAAATAGCTAAGGCAAGCTCTCATTGCCAAACATGTACCAGAGGCAATGAAGCGAGATATAAAAAGTCTCAGTATGCTAATGTTCCTTTTGATTACAGGAAAATTGCAAATTATGAGCAAAGTTTATTACATAGAAAACCATGTGGTTTTTGTGGCTTGTATAACAATGTTGTTGCCAAGTGTTGGAAAAGGATGGCAGCAAGAAAGAAGACAAGATGTGAAAGGCCTTATCCACATTAGGGAAGAAAGAAGCTTAAACAAGTTTGGAGGAAAAAGCATTATTGCAGCCATTGTAACAAGCATGGACATCAGACAACTACAAGTTGGGAGCTCCATCCAAAGCAACATCTCAAGAAGGACAAAGCACTTGCTAAGGAACCAGACAGTAAAGTTGTTCAATAAGCAAATCAACGCCAGAATGATGAGCCATTGACTTTGATGAGTGAGAGGTGGTTTTATTAGATATAGTAGCGTGTTTTGGCGACATTTTTGTGAATCACATGTTGTGACATGATTGTAAAAGTGATGAAGTGTTTTCCATCACTTATGTAAGCAACATGATGATGTTTTTTTGGCCTTTTCTTGATAGCTTGGGTATTGGTTTCTATTACGATTCTAATGAAAACTTGGCCAATGAGTGTGTTATAAACTCTTGGCAAGTACGGAGTTTTCTTGGGTCATGATCGATATCGTAATAGGAAGATGTATTTTGCAAGTTGTACTACATGTTTACATAGAATATAGGTGTCGGTTCATCGCTTATGACTCCTAAGTACAAAGGTGAAGGAGAAGGAAGTGTGGCCTATTAGGGCACTGGTTGTGCAAATGAGGGAGTACAATAGATTGCAGATTGTGTTCATGCTTTTGGAGGACCAAAATCTCATAAGTGGGGAGGAATGATCTAGGTGGCTCTAGAAAGGCTCAAATGTAAAAGTCCCTGAATCTTAGCAACATTGGCATCAAGTTGCAGTGGTTGTCATTACAAACCCAACGACATGAATGACGCCTCAATTGGAGTTCGTATGACCATTTTCTGACCATCATAAGGTTGCAAGTCATAAGGGAATGTGGGACCCGCTTTGCTTATGTGGCGATGAAATGACCAATAAGCCTTTGACACATGCCATGCCAGCATTGGCTTCCTAGCCTTGCACAAAAGACAATTTTTTTTTTATAAAATAATAATAATATAACCAAAAATCAAATAAGAAAACCAAAAGGGTTATTATATATGACATGATGGTTATTATGACAATAACAACCTAAACCTAATTTTGGAGGTCAAATGTAAACCAACGAATATCTATGAAATGTTGGTAAGCCATATTAAAAATGGCATAAAAAATATTTTGTTACATATGGTAGCGATGAAAATTAAGTAGGGTCATTATAACGTATGGACAACAACCATTGTATTACGACAAAGTCATTGGTGGAATAAAATTTTATTAGATGATATACCATATGTGAATAACCAATGGTGAGACCATTACAACCATGGCTTGGTTAACCAAAGGACGTGCTCAACGGAGGAGACTTGATTATTACAATTATGACGTGGTTCTAAGAACATTACAATGACGGTAATAGTGTCGGATATGTTTATAAAACACAAAAATTACAAAAATGGATATGGTCCACAGGTTTGAACCCACAACCCTCCTAATTCCACTGCTCTAATAATGATCCAACAACAAGATGCCAAGGAAAACAACTTTGTAATGTCCGTTGGAGATTTATTATTTAAGTCATAATCAATGGTGTGATGGAGACAAAGGAGGCTGAGAGAACTGAGTGTGGAAAACCAATAACCAAGGAGGAACTACGCCCAGGTGAGGCACAAATTTCAAGAAATAATATTTTAGGGGAATATTCCCATGTAGAATTAGTGAGGAATCTTGGAGATTCCCTAGAGGTAAATTTTTGAAAGTGTCATAATCATGCTGAATTTATACTCATTTGGACCAGAATTTCACAAGGAGCGTGATGACATGTTCAGTTTATTCATCTGAGCAGTGAAATTTTAGTCAACCTGCAGAAGAGAATCTTTGAAGAATCTTTGAGATTCCCGGGGAGCCCAAATTTGACAGAGTCAGAAAGGGGTCAAGTTTACAGTTAGATTTCATGATTTTTCTCTAAGAATTCATCTGCGTTGTTTGTTTCTTCAGCAGAGTTGTGCATTTTCAGGCCATCCCTGGAAGTGGAGGTATAAGATGCATTGGTGCCATGTCTTCTTTTGATTTTTGCAGAGATGATGATTTGATGTTGAGATCCTTGTTTTCCATTTTGTTGGAGGATCCTTGTATGACACATCATGTGAGAGTTTAATATTTTTTCATGTTGGAGGAGAGCTTATATGAGTGATATTTATTATAGGAGAACGTCTCGTAGAGATACATGCCACTCTAGTTAAGGGGGTTCTTCCTTGTATTGACAAGGAATACATGATGTAATCATCATCGTCTTGCAACATTCAATGAAGCGACCTCCCCACTCATGACACTGGGCCTGAAGACATAGTCCACACTGGATGAAATTTGTTATCAAGTTGTGTGTTTTCTTTGATTTGATGGTTTCCTTTATGTTTCCTCTTCTTTAAAGTATGCACATGTGGTTTTTAATACTCTTTCACATGCAATTCTGCTAACATCATAGAAGAAAAAAGTCTGGTTAATTCCAATTGTTGAGAGAATCCAGATCAACACCTTTGGCCTGAGCTAGGTCTAATATCTGGGTTACATCCTAGATGAGAAAGGCATGTATGTGGATCCAGCTAAGAATGAATTCATTTGGAATTGGTCATCCTTGACCACTCTAATAGTGCTTCATAGCCTTTTAGGGCTTGCCAATTTCTATCGGAGGTTCATGTTTGCATTCTCCCTAATCACTTGGCCTTTAAGTCATGTTACCAAGGGCAGAGTAAAAGCAAAGTTTTCATGGTCAGAGTCCCAACAAAAGTCATTCATTGAGATGAAGCACCACCTCTTCTCTGACCCTATACTCACATTGTTAGACCTACAACAACCATTTGCAATCGAGACAAATGCCTCTGATAATGCTATTGGTGCAGTCATTAGAGAATTTTTGAGGTCTAAAATGGGCCTCAAAACAAAAAAGTACAACCAAAATCAACTTTATGAGAACCAATAGGACTCAAGATGATGATGTCAACCATGGGGGATGATTCACCATTTTTGGAGTGAAAAAGTAAAAATATAAAAAAATGAAAAGATAAAAAGCTACTTTTTCAACTCGTATTTTCAACTTATCTCAGTACGCTTTTACTCAAATTTTGAATGGGGAGAACTCGTTGGATGCAAAATTTAATTCCTCATCTAAGGAGTACCTATGTTGAATACTTTCAATGGACCCTGCTACATGAAAAATGAGAAATAGACGAAAAAAGTGATTGTAATAATGTTTTTTCATGTATTTCTCATTTTTCATGTAGCAGGGTCCATCAAAAGTATGCAAAATGGGTACTCCTTGGATGAGGGATTAAATTTTACATCCAATGAGTGGTCCTACTCAAAATTTAAGTGGAATCGTAGGGAGATAATTTGAAAATACGAGTTGAAAAAGTATTTTTCTTTTTTCTTTTTTCCCTCTAAAATTTGATGACATAAGGTACTATTATTTTATTATTTCCATTATTATTTTATAATATTCCTTATGAGGCCCATTTTAGACCTAAAAATTTAGTGCCTATTACAATGAGACACTTTCCAATACAATTCAGAAGTACCCCACCTATGATAAAGAGATGTATTCTATCATGCAAGCTTGCCAGAAATGGAAACATTACATTATGGCAAAGGAAAAGGTCATCCACATAGATCACTGCACTCTTTAGTTTATACAGATACAATGGAAGTTTTAGAATGATCACCATCAGAAGTGGTTTAAATATTTTCCACAATTCCACTTGAAAATTAAGTACAAGAACGATAATGCCAATCATGTTTCAGATTGCCTGATTCGTCCCCCAGTTGCAACAATAACTATTGTTCTCAACTTTTATGTCCATGAGAACTTTTATGGCCACAACTGTACAAGAATGATCCAGATTTCACCAACAAATACAAGATACTAGTGGATGGAAAGCAAGTTCTAGATTTCTACCTCAGGATGAATTATTATGCTACCTAGGCCACCTTTGTGTTCTTTCAAGAGAGTGTGCCAAATTGATTTTGGAGGTGCACTACAATTGGGTTACAAGACACTTTGGTGTGGAGAAAACCATAGTCATACTACAAAAGTATTTTTATTGGCCAAAACTCCAACTGGATATTGGAAAAGATATTAGATCCTAAACTGCATGTGCCATCGCCAAGACAACCATCAAGAAGCAAGGCCTACACTCCTCTGCCTACTCCCAGCCAACCCTGGGACATAGACTATCTGTCTATCCTCCCTTCTACCGAGCATGTTAATGTCTATGTATTTGTGGTCATGCATAGATTTTCTAAGATGGTCATATTATCAGCTTGCAAGAAGAGTAGCACAACAAAGGGCATTGTTAAACTCTTCTTTGAATGAGTATGGGTACATTTTAGAATCCCACAAACCATTATATTAAATTGGGATAGAAGGTTCTTGAGCACATTCTGGTCAAGTCTCTAGACATTATTGGACACCAAGCTCACCAAGTCGACTGTATTCCATCCCCAAACTGATGACCAGGCAGAGGTCATCAATAGGATGATAGTGCACATACTATGCATGTACAACGCCAAGCATCCACGAACCTAGGATGAGATCCTTCCTTATGTGAAACAAAATTATAAAAAATCTCTTCATAGATCGACTAGCCGCAATCCTTTTCAAGTGGCTTTGGGTTTTCAACCATTGTGTCTGATTGATGTTTCCATGCCTCATGCAACTACACAGACAAAATCAACACATGTACAATCCAAGGTTGATAAAGAAACTTAGTTTATTGAATTCATCCACATCTGCCAGTAGGTGCACGACATCTTGGATAAGTATAATATTAGAAATTAATTAATAGAGCAATGACACACATGAAATACTGTGGAAGCACAAATACAAAACACATCAAACAATAGAGAAACAAATTTACATGGTTCACCCAATTTGGGTTACATCCATTGAGAAGCAGTCAGTCCTTCCTTTTAGATTATCCAACAAAATGAAGAGATACAACCTATAATAGATCTGTTGTAATTTCCTCTTTGCTCTCACACAATTTCCTCTCTCTGTCTCACTCAGAAATAATACATAGCCACAATACAATTCCGTCATATAAAACCGAGGTTGTCGTCTAGGGAAAAAAACCCTAAATTAACATAACTTCTACAGTCAGATCATATGCCTAATAAATGACCCAGATTGACTATGAAATTACAATATTTCACAAGGAAAATTTTCATCTATTTTTAGCTTCAGGGGTGCTGCCTCAAACCCTTGCCAGGGGGGGGGGACTCATTAAAAGTCATCGTTTCCCCCCTTGGACCCCCCTGATGGTGATCATACGGGCGTCGTTTTTGCCCCATTTAGGAACTAGGTTCCAACATGGCTGAGACCTATGAATCAATAAGATAATTAGACTCCATACCTAACAACCAATGCCAAGTACAAACAATGACATGATCAACATCGAGTGCCACACAAGTTTCAAGTGGATGACACAGTTTGGTTGCATTCGTAGAAAGAGCGCCTTACTGGAGCCCATTAGAAGCTCATACCACTCTAATATGGGAATTAAACCATCACCAAGGCTGTGGGAGACAATTATTTTGAGCTTAGCATTCCCTCATTCCTTGGCCTACACGTAGCGTTCAATGTGGATTGCCTTCGACCATACTTTCCACCATTATTGGACACATCAGACATTGCACAACAACTCAAACCAATAAAGCTAAAACCATACTGCATGGAGTATGCCACAATTTATTGGATCATGGACATGTAGATTAAGAACACTTGCTATCATAAGATCCAACTGTATCGGGCTGTGAAAGCTGGTCAACTCCTGCACCAAGGCAAGTGGATCACTAGGGACCAAGTTCAATAGAATTTTCCCCATCTGATGGAGGCACTCAATGCAATGGGGACCATTGCTTCCTAGGGGGGAATTGATCTAGGTTGATATTCATGGCCACTTGCCTATTCCACTTAGACCACCACCATTATTTCTTTTAGTTTCCTTAATTATAGAATTTTTTGACAGTTTTTCGGGAGCTGAACTTATGGAGCCATTTTGAAGCCCACTGAACAATGTTTTTTTGGAAAACAGACAACCCCATCACTTATAACATTAGTTTGCAGTTGAAAGTCGTAGTCCGTGAATAGATATTTCTAACAAGGTATCGTACATGTGAAATGGAGATCATATGCCAAAGTTATGACCCGAGAAGTTGATGTACGAATTTACCTGAACATGGCCCACAAGATTTTGGCGCTTCATCTACTAGGGTTAGGTTTTTGGATGTTTAGGTTTTTCCATTGTATCTCAATAATAAATAGGCCTTCGAACCTCAATGTAACACAACTTAGAAAGCATGTAGCCACCATATCTCTTCTCAGAGATAATCTACCATGGCCTGAGCTAGTTTATTTCCATTCTGCATGTAAATAGTTTTTAGTACTTTGTTAATAATGAATTGAAGTTATGTTTTCATTGTATCTCTGTTTTTCTATTTATATATGTATTTCATTTCATTCCTTCATAAATCTAGATCACCTAATCAGGTCACTATACAATAAATCAGGAGGAATGTCAGTCCATCAGACCATTCTTCAACCAAGGTCTATGTACTTGACACAAGGATAACCTCCCTAATTGGGTCAAAGTACATGACATAGAAAGAATGTTAGTCCATAATGCTATCTAATCTTTCAAAAAATTCTCTCTAATTCTAGTCAATGTGCTTAACACAGGGATAACCTCCCTAATTAGGTCAAAGTACATGACATAGAGAGAAACCATATATATGATGAAATCATCACTCCCTCTCAATCAAAGAGGCATCTCAAACTTCTCTCTAGAAATATATTTTTTCAGCATATCAACTATCTTCTAATTAGTGGAAATATATTCTAGCTTCACTACATTATTCAAGAATCTGAGTTCAACATTCTTGTTGAGAAGTGTAGCAAGAAAGTCTAGGTTCTCACTTTGCCTCAGTAAAAATTGAGATAATTTGAATTTCCACATAAACAGACAACTTTGAGGTAGTTAATTGAGGTTTTTTTTTTTCTCTGCAAATACTAAATTCTATAAATTGTAAGGAAAAATATTTTTACATAGAGTCGAGGCCTCAGGAAACATAGTTTGAGGGCACTCAATAGAACAGAACTGCCCCCTTACAAACAGAAGCTGGGGAGACCAGTTACAGAGAGCAAGAAACCAGATGAAAGACACAGAGAGTGACATGTTTAGCTGAGAAGTAGAACTGAGCCACAGAAACACAAAATCAATGCAAACCAGCATAAAGTGTATCACCAATTCCCCAGCTGGAAGCCAAAAACAACAGGTCATGAGTGCTGAAACCTGACTGTGAGCTAGAATGCCTGTAGGTGATTATCTAAACAGTAGCCGAATCAAAAAAGAAATAGGTAGTCCTAGGTGGCGCTACCCTTCCTTAGCCTTGCCATGATTCTTCTCCTCAGCCAGACCTGCACCGCGGGTCCTCAGACTCTCATTACCGTCCAAATCGCTGATAGGGATTGCCATGGAATGGCTTGCTTCACCTTGAGTCCCTTCCTCAACCGCATGTCCTGTATCTTCAAGGGGAGGAATATTTTTGAGAAATTCCTCCTGACCAGACTTCTCACTTTTCCAATTCTCCGGGCTATCTTTGACCATGGAGTGCTCACTACTTTGGGAGGGATCAGGAGCAATGCAAGCCAGAGGGGAGACCTGATTTTCCTCTTCCGAAAGAATAATGGTGATGTGAGCAGTAATAAGAGGCCTGTTCAAATTACTTTGAAATTTAAAGTGCGTGGTTTGGAAGGCACTGTTCGGAATTGGCTTGCGCCCAGAGCTCAAAGGTGGCACAGCCTCGTGGATGGGGGGAGGATTGATGGGCGCCGACTTAGATTCCACAGCATGATTGGCTGAGGAATGCAAGCCACTGTCACAATGCACCCCAGAACGATGTCTTTTGCCCGAACGAACCATAATGACAGACAGGTGGTAGGGCGCAAAGAGATTATAGACAACAGAGACTACAGAACAGAGTCGGTTGAGGCGATAGGGATGCCAAACAGAATGCACAGAATACACCCTAGACGACGACACAATACATCCAATGCGTAAATCCAGAACAGGGGAGAGCTTAACCTTGGAAATGTTGGCCTGGAGCTTGCGGCGGTGAACTAGAGTTAGCCCGTCACCATCTGCCTCCGCTAACCAGGTTCTGTTGCCATGAGACTGAGCATAAGGCGTGATGAAAACACTAAGGAACAACATGATTATAATAGAGAGAATGTTGCGTCGAACAGCGCGAGCCATTAATGCAGATCTGCTACCCGATCCAGCCTTAAAACCTTCCTCCCGCTCGCACAAGGTGAAGTCTTGGGAAGCCACGCTGCTCTGCAGCTGGCAGTACCAGACTTTAATTTGCTGCATGATGTGCATTAAGAGTGATGGTGCCACCGCATCCGGGAGTATTTCTTCTATCTCAGGCATTTCCTTCTGCACGAGATTGTTGAAATCCAGGAGTTGAGATTCAGAAATTAAATTAGTGAGTGATCCAACATGTAGATGCATCCCACACTCAACTCCCATATTAGCTAATAGGTCCGCGACTTTGTTCCCATCCCTACGAATTTGTTTCAAGGAGACCGCTCTGTGGGAGGAAAACCAGCACTCAATATGCAGTAGCCTTTGTGCCATTCTCCAACTGTTACTGACCTTGGAGGAGGGGGAGCCCTGTAGAATTCTCGAGACCATTTGGATGATGATTTGAGAGTCTCCCTCTATTATAAGAGGAAAGAGATTCTTATCTTGCGCTAAAAGTAGCCCCTGCCAAAGACCTTCTAACTCCGCTGAGTTATTGGTGTCCCACCCTTGTGAGCCTAAGAAGGTTAAGATATGAGCTCCCTTGTGATCTCTGAAGATCCCTCCAAAGCCAGAATTCCCTGGGTTACCCTTTGAGGCACCATCAAAGTTTAGCTTATACATGTTCATGGGGGGAGGGAGCCATTTCTCCGTTGAGTGACCTCTCGGAGGCTTTGTTCCTTTGATCAGTTGTTCTTGCTTTCTGTGGAAGTTCCAATTATTCCATATTGATTGTTCCTGTGGGATAGTGGGGAAATCCTCTTGGTACCATGTCTTGAGAGATATGGTTTCTTCAATGTTTTGATTGATGGTTTTCCATATGTCATCCAGCGATTTGGAGTGATTTTTGAAAATTCTACCATTTCTCTCCTTCCATATGGCCCACATAACAAATCCTGGGATGAGCTTCCAGAGAAAATTCAGGATCTTACTTTGAAAGGGGTGGGGGTCCCAGTTGCGCACAGTAGCAGTTATATCTCCATTGGCTCCTCCTTCTTTTTGACAACGGAAACTGATTTTTTGCCATAGCTTGTGTGCCAACGGACAGTGATACATGAGGTGTTCAATGGTTTCCTCTTCTTTTTTACAGTTGGGGCAGATGGAGGGTCCACAAAAGTTTCTTTTTCTCAGATTGTCCCATGTGAGAATCTTTTTGTGACAAAGGAGCCAAAGAAAGGTAGACACTTTCGGCCAGATGGAGGGATCCCATATTTTGCTCCAGAGCGAGTCCAGCACCATGTGTTCCTTGATAAGTATATTGTAGGCCTCTCTTGTGGAGTAGGTTCCCTTTTCTTCATATCCCCATCTAAGAATGTCCTTTTCCTCAGAATACTGAATTTTCCTTTTCATTAATTTTGTATCCAGAGTTTGTTGGTCTTGCATCAGCCCCTGTATTATGATCTGAGTCGCTTTGAGCCACTCTCTGTACTCTTGGCGTGAGGAGTTGCACCAGAAATTTCTCACCATATTTTGAGGTTGCATATCCTGTTCCAGAGGTGTATTTGGTGGGAAAAGGTCCCTGAGTTTGGGCAACTGTTGCCAGGAGTCTTCCCAAAACCTAGCATTATCACCATTCTTCACTTCCCAAAAGCTATGCTGCTGTATGAGGTTCTTGTGCTGTTTGGCCGAGTTCCACATGATTGAGCCTGTGCTGGTCTCTGATATTCTGATTAGTTCCTCCCTTGGACAATTTCCCACATATTTAGCTGTCCATAACAGGGCCCAAGGGGTGAGAGGTTTCGAAAGCCATTTCCACCAGATTCGAGCCCCCATAACAACATTGCTGTGAGAGGGGTCCCTCAATCCGATACCGCCTCCTTTCTTTGGAAGACAAGTTGTTTCCCATTTAACTAGAGCCCACTTGCGCTTGAGGCCACTGCTGCCCCAAAGAAACGATCTTTGGATAGTTTTGATTTCTTTAAGAACCCATTTGGGAGCCACAAGGATGGATAAGAGGTATAAAGGCATATCTTGAAGGACAAATTTAATAAGGACAAGACGACCAGCCATGTTAAGTGATCTGTGAGTCCAAGAGGAGAGCCGCGCTTCCAGATTATCTAGAAGGGTTCTCCAGGAAGAGTGCTTTAAGCTAGAGGCTATGAGTGGAGCGCCTAGATAAGAGGAGGGAAGTTTAGCAGAAGAGAAGCCTAGGATGCGTAAAATGGCTGACTGTGTGACTGAGGGGGTATGGAAGAAGAAGATTTGAGATTTGGAGTGATTGATAGAGGCAACAGAGGCTTCCGAGAAGTCCGTCAAAAGAGATTTGAGCTATCGAGCCTCTTGGACAGAGGGATGCCCAAAAAGCATGTTATCATCAACAAATTGCTGATGAGTGAACGCAGGGGAGTTGTGAAAGGAGAGGCCTTTGAGATAGAGAGATTGTTGAGCATGTCTGATACTTCGCCCTAAACCCTCTGCCATAATAACAAACAGGAAAGGGGAGAGGGGGTCTCCCTGCATGATACCACGAGAAGGATGAAAGGTAGAAGAGGGAATGCCATTGATTAAAACAGAGAAGAAGGAGGATGAGATGAGACTCATAGTCCATCGAACCCAGGAAGCATCAAAACCAAAAGCTGTTAGAATCTTTTCAATATATTTCCAACTAAGGCTGTCAAAAGCCTTTGAAAGATCTAGTTTGAGTAGCGTACCTGGCTTATTGGAGATCTTCAGAGAATGAATTATTTCATGAGTAAGGATGATCCCATCCGTGATCTGCCTCCCCTCAACATATCCAGATTGCTCAGGTGAGATGATGAGAGGAAGCAGGAGTTTGAGCCTGGAAGCTATGATTTTAGACACAATCTTATAGATTATGTTGCAGAGTGCTATCGGTCTGTACTTGTCAGGCGTGCTTGGCTGATCCACCTTGGGGACCAGGGCTATGAAAGTAGCATTTACCCCTGGAAACATCCATCGAAGAGAGCGAGACTCTTCAACCACCTGCCAGACCTCCATCTTGATCAGGTCCCAGAAGTTATGGAAAAAATTAGAGGTGAATCCATCCGGGCCTGGGGCTTTGCCTGCTTTTAGTTGTCGTACTGCAAGTTCCACTTCTTGGAGATCAACAGGCTTGAGAAGCATTTGGTTATGCTCTTCTGTGATAAGTTTGGGAATATTGCGAGTAATTTTCTCTATGGCCTGAGATCTGTCATTGTTTGGCTCTTTGTGCACCTGCTTGAAATAATTTAAAAGTTCAGTCTCTATTTCTTCATGCTTTTCCACTCTGATGCCCTGCTCGTTTTGAATATGAGTTATATTGTTATGCATCCTGCGCTGGATTGTAGTGCTATGAAAGAATTTAGTGTTTTTCTCTCCATCTTTGAGCCATCTGATCCTTGATTTTTGCCGCCACAATGTTTCTTCCTGCTTTTCCTTTTCTGCTAGTTGCATTTCAAGGGTTTTTTCCTGTTCTGCCAGGTCCTCTGATCGGCCATTTGTGATGATCTTCTGCTGTAGCTGCTTCATTTCCAGCTCAAGGGTTGCTTTCCCCTGAAAGATATTGCCAAATGAAGTGTGATTCCAATGCTTGATCTTGCCTTTTAGGTGCTTGAGCTTTTGTTGGAATTGGAACATTTTTGAGCCTGGAGGAGGATAGAAGTTGTTCCATTCTGTATTGATTAATTTGTGGAAGTCTGGATGGGTCAACCAGAAGGCTTCAAAGTGAAAAGGCCTGCGGATATTGTTTCCCGGACGAGACCACTGGAGGGAAATGGGCCAGTGATCAGAACCCGAGAAGGGCAGAATGGAGGCTGCAAAATCACCCCCAAGATGAATGGCATTATCTGAGAGTAAAAATCTATCCAACCGAGAAGCGATTTGCTGGTTCCCTGCTCGTCTGTTGTTCCAAGTAAATACTCCATTATTGAAAGGGAGGTCGATAAGCCAGTTATTCTGGATGAAGTCCTTCAAGAGCGACCCTTCCTGAGAACTTCTGCATCTACCCCCTCTCTTTTCTTCCAGTCTTGTGATCATATTGAAGTCGCCTCCTGCGATCCATAAAGGGTGCAATCTGTTATGGTTGAGAGCAGAAATGGAGTTTAGGATATCCGCTTTTCGAGATGTATCCTGTGGGAAATAAACATTAGTTAAGAGCCCATGTTGGTTTGTGCCTATGATATGAAAAATTGCTTGAAGGAAATTCCTGTGTGCATGGAAATTGTTGAGCGTGATAGCTCTCGAATCCCATATAATGGCTAGGCCTCCCGAGGCACCATCCGCATCTACTGCTATGTTATGACTCCCAAGCCAGAATTTAGCAACTAATCTATCAAATGAATTAGAATCACATTTGGTCTCTTGCAAGAATAAAACTTGAGGGTTTTCTTCCTTTATCATGTTTTTAAGAATTCAGGTTTTCCTTGGGCCATTAAGCCCTCTTATATTCCAAGAGATTAACTTCATTGGGAAAGAGTGTTTTCAGGATGGTAGTACTTGGTTAACTTGGCATACCTGCCATATTCCTCTAAAATTTGACTTACCTTGATTGTTCTTTATAGAACAGTTTTCCTTCCTCGCTTTTTGATATCTTTGGCTATGAATCGACCATCCCATGGACCTCCTGTCTGTATACCCAAAGATTTTTGCCTCTGCGCCCGAGATAACACTTCTTCCAGGTTCTTAAGTTGTCCTGCCAGAATGTTGTCGAAGTTGTTTGTTGTGCAGGCTTTTTCTAGACCGGGAAGGTCCAGATCCCCAATGTCTATTGTTTCTGTTTCTTCCTCCATAAATTGAGAGTAATCTGATTCTTCCATCGGTTCCTCTTCTAGGCTAGCATTTGAGTTTGGAATCTCCAACTGCATGGCTTGAGTATTCCATAATGTTTCTTTTTGCTTGTCTGAGGTAGAAGCTTCCTTACCTTGAGTATCTGCTTGTGACATTGTGGGATTTCCCTTCTTTGAGTGGTCGTCACTCATTGTCTTTGGCTCCGATGGATTCGTTTGCATCTCCCGCTGGTTAGCTAAGACACCAAAACTATTACTTGTTGAGGGCCCGAGTTGGCTGGTCTGCGCTACCTTTGGTTTTGGAGCATGTTTCTTGTGGGCTTTCCGGCGATTTGTGACTTTGATGAAGCCACCTGCTTCAGAGGCTTCCGGATTAGAGGCAGGAGAGGGTTTCTGCGTTAGAGGGCAGTCTCTGAATAAGTGCCCAAGGGCATGACATCTTTGGCATCGAAAATGCACATGTTCATAGTCAATCGTCTGAATCCATTCAATGTCATAGTGAGATATGCTTACCGCATCTGGAAGAGCCTGATTTAGATTCATATATATGCAGATTCTGGCAAAAGAAGTGTATCTGCATGTTTTCGTTTCCTCTGCAATTTTGACAAACTCGCCCAGGGTGTTTCCTATTGCTTGTAAGGAGTCCTCATCACAATATTCCACCGGCAGCGAGTATAAGCGGATCCACACCGGAGCCCAGCTGAGGTCCTCCTTGTTTGGGTTGAAGCGTTCCACCCATCCTCTGAGAAACAGAATGGTTGCATTGAAGAAGTAGGGCCCATCGTCTATAACCCTATTTCTATCCTCCAAGCAGTTGAAGATAATAGTGAAGAACCCTTTCAGTCCCAACTGCAGGGTGATATGTCCCTTTGGATTCCATTTCGCGTTTATCCAGCCTCTTAAAGCTTTTTCAGTTGGCCATAGACCGATGAATTTCCCTATTAGAGCATGATCTTTCATGAACTGGATCCTTGCATCGATTCGATGGCCTGGTAGTTCTACCCTTGGGCATATAGAGGCCACTGGTTTGCATGTAGCAGAGCGTACTTCTGGTGGCTTTTCATCTTGTTTCGTCTGTTGGATTTTCAGATCTTCATTATTCTCATTCTGATTTACAGTTCCCTTTCCTTCCTCATTCAGAAACTGTTCATTGTCATTTTGTGGGGGAGGTCCATCGCCCTCCCCTGGCAGGGGCTCCATGAGGTCGTGTGCCCTCTGTCCGATGTATGAATGGGCCTGAATCCGTCAGATATTGCAGGTATTATGCAGTTTTTCAAAGCCTGCCGTCGCTGCAAATGTACAAACCCTAGAACGCAGAGCGCAGAGCCATCATGTAGTTAATTGAGGTTACATAACTCTTGCCACTCATTTAACTCAGTTAATCCAAGTTATAGGACTTGGAGTTCAGTTATGCATGAGATATTTCTAATTTGTAGCAATCTAATTTAGTTATATTAAGTTGTGTTCAGTTAAACTAGTTTTAACTATTGATAGAACTAGTGGGAGGTCAGTTGTGTAGTGGGACATCAGTCTAACCTAGTGATCAACCAATTAACTAATCAATCAACCCAAAATAGATAATGCATGCAAATAATTCGAGTTCCCCCAACTATGGTGGAGATTCCAAGGGAATGTAATCAATTGTAGACTATTCTTGAGTGTACAAGTGTTGCATGCAATCAGAGATCTAACCTTGGGAATTGCACAGTCAATTGGAGGAAAATTCCTAAATAATAGGGTCCTAATTCCTCAAGATTTGTGCAAGGAAATAAGGGCTCAAGGAGAAGTAGAAATTGACTAAGTCTGGGTCAAGCTTCTGATTGAGCAGAGAGATAGGTTATTCGCTTGCAGGTTGAGCTCAAATAGAGATGGGAATTGTAATACATCTCTTTTCATCTAATTAATGAAAGACAAGCTGAAGGGGCTTTTAGCAGTTTCTTTCCCCTAGATAAATCACTATGCATGTGTGGTGTTTCTTATTGCATTTTTGTGATTGATGTTCTAAATTGTGAATTAATTTCTATAGAGCGGTAGAGTAGGATTGTTTCTCATGATTTAGATTAAATTTCATTGAGCAGTTATAATTCTATCACCATAAATCTCCATGGTATCAAAACTGGATCCACATTAGAACACGAATTTCAATTTTTTTTTCTCAGGAGGTTCAAATATGCAGGATCAATGTAGCAAGATCTCTTCAGAGTTGGGAGGATGACATCCAATGGACTGAGATTAGAGTATGCCTTGGAAGGTATATCAAATTTCATTGCATGGAAGGATTAGATGGAAGTGGTCTTTGATGACAATGGATTGTTGGAATATGTCAAGACATGCATTGCAACACTAAGATCAACTAATGCACACAACCTAGCCCAATGGAAGAAAGATGTAGTCAAGGTGAGGAGAATAATATTAGATGGAGTGCAAGACCATATTGTCTCAAATCTCCATGGAGAAGAAACTCCTTTCGCAATGTGGAAGGAATTAACTAAGATATTCGAGAATAGTAGTGACCATAGAAAACGAGACCTCAAAGACAAGCATTGAAAAATTAAAATGGAGAAGAATGATACTATTCTGTAGTATCTCACCAAATTTACACAAGTTCGGGATGAGCTTGGAGAGTTTGGTGTGGTTGTTGTAGAAGAGGACCTGGTGAGCCTATCTCTTCTAGGCCTTCCAAAGTCCTAACATAGCTACCAGAACTCTGTGAATGGAAGGGAAAATTTACCAAAGTGGGAAAGGTTGTGGTCTGACTTGGTTCAAGAAGAGTTCAAGAGAAATAATTTGGATGGAAATGCATTCAAGAGAGGGGAAGAAGAAAATTTTTCATTGGTTGGAAAGGGGAATAAGGGCAAAGGGAAGAAATCCCAAACCAAACCAGAATCCAGCCAAGGGGGAAAGAACAAAAACTTGCTTAAAATAAAATGCTTCAAATTTCATGAATTCAGGCATTATGCAAAAAAATGTCCACACAAAAAGTCTAGCAAGAAGAACTCAAAAGGAGTAGCACCTGACACATTGGCTTCATAGTTTGAGCTAGAATTCACCTTGATCACATGCATGGGCAGCACCATAATGAGGGGTGTGTGGTACTTGGATTCGGGTGCCTCGTTCCACATGACTGGGAGTAGAGAGTTTTTCAATGACCTGGAGGAGAAAAATATACAAATGTGTTTCAAGTCTATTTGGGCACATCACTCCCAACTATCAAATCAGTGTAAACATGGTCTATCAAACTCTAATTTAGTTGCTGCATGCCCTAGACATGCCACCCCATTGAGTGCTTTCATTCATGAGAGTTTCCTAACTTTAAACCCTACTGAAGTGCTTCCTTGGGTAACCAATGCACCCCTGGTCAGGGGTAAGTGCTCTAAAGAGTAGGTAGCCCCATTCAAGGCTGCATTGCAGAGCACCTAAGCCCACTCAAGCCTGCGCTAGGCAAGAATCCTCAAAATGTTCATTGGATCCTGAGTATATTCCTCCTTTATGGAGCCTTCTAGAAGGAACCCAACTCATATCCTATCAAGATGAGCTCGACTTAGGATAGCCTTGGATCATCTAATCCTCTATACTTGCATCCCTTTGAACATGGAAATTAATCATCCAATTATGGAAAACCATTCAATGCCATATTAATGACAAAACCGCTTGCATTCATCTATAAATTGGCCTCCCATCATAGAGCCAAAGAGCTTGGATATTATAGAGAAATATTGTTGGTTTAGAGACTTGAAATGATTTCAAAGAAATGTTATGTTGCTGGATTGACGTTGGTATTGGTGTGATGAAGGGCTTGGACTAATCTGGATGAGTGACATGAGATCGAACCACATTGGGTGTAACTTCTCCTTCTATCAATCAATAAAGTTGTTTGTTCCTTTTCCAATACTTTTGTCTATATCTATGATGAATGTATGTTCAAAAGTTGTCGATTCCATTTGTTTACAATAAATAGATCATATGCTTTGATTGTTGTCGTCTTCTATTTATGTTGGCAGGTACCAATTGAGTGAATTTAGTTTGAGCGGGAGTGACGAGAACAAATTAAAGGAGACCAGAGGAAGCGAAGGATCACAAGTAGGTTCTTTTATCTTATCTGTTTATTGTAGGAAAATGTTAAACATATTTACTTCAGTTGTTCTGAGTGTAACTACCCACTTAGGGTAGATATACTTATTCGTAGGTATAAATTATGTATAACAAATTGGCGAGCATACTAGGGAATGACCATCATTCCTGGTAGTTATCCCTTGTCTTATCAGCACCAGTAGATTTTGCTTGAGTTCATTTACCTATATTCCGTCATTTTAAAGCTTGTTTGGTCAAAATGTGTGCTTATTTGTGTGCTGATAGTGCTCTCTGGCATCAACAGACAATTGTTCTTGACATAATGTGCTGTAGAGCAGCCTTATCCTAGAGATAGTGCTCTGCAACACATTGTCTCCCACTCAAGGCTACGCTGGTCCCTGTCAAACCAAAAACTCATCTTTTTGCTTGATTTTTTCCAAATTGTTTCACATCTTGTTTATTGAATGGTCAATGTTTCTCTATCCCTGAAGTCCAAATTAGCATTTCTTTTCCATGCCCACTTTGGTTTTGTTTGTTCAATGTTTCTTTATGTTTTATTTATCATTGTTGAATCAATTCCAAAGTTAGCTTAAATTGATTAGCCTTTACTTTTCTGAAAAATAATTGTCATAAAGTATCCATTTCTTGTGAAAATCATTGATTGCTTGTTTGTGCATTTAGTTTCTTTATGTTCATCTAAACATTAAAGGAATGAAAAGAAAAACATGCATAATGCATTTAGAAGTTTGTGTGTGCTTTTAGGAATGGTATAGGGAAAGTTGCATTAGATGTGCTCTATGCTCTTTGTTTAGAGATTCTGATTGCTTTATCCCTTTTAGTTACAATTTTCATTGTTTAAATCAAATGAAAAGAATGTTTCCCATCTTAGTTTCATTCTAGGAGTTTCAAAAACATCACGTGGTGAACTTGAAAGGCAAACTTTTAAACAAGATCAACTAAAATTTATCTCAATTAACCTAATGGAGCATTGTAACTTAATCCATAACATTTAGAGGTCTAGGCTAGAGACATGTTCTGACATCGTTAAAAATAACCGCTGTCGCTAACGATCTGCGATACATTCTGAGTGTGATGCCTCATTCCACATACGTAAGTATATCATAGCTCGTCCATGTACTTTTGGGTATATTGGGTGGTGTTATAGTACGAAAAGTATAAGGGAATGCTCTCACTATGCGGTTTCACATTAGACAACGCTAACACGAATTGGGCCTCCACGTACTTTCGGGTATATTTGGGAGGACTACATTAGGTTTCTATCCATCCATAGGTAACCGAGTCGTCCACCTTGTATAATGTGATACACCAAAAACAACATTCGGGGAGATTACCTGCACGTATGTTAAGTCCTTGGCTCCTCCGAGACGGTAAATTGTAGTTCATAGTTACTTGGTAATTCTTTTGCCTATATTACCCTATTTTTGTTTATTTCTTTTATAATAAAACCAATCAACAATCGTGGAATAAAATCAACCTTGACCCCGTTGTTAGCATAGGACAACAAGTAAACTGCCTTTACCGCTTGAAGCTACACCTAGTCGGCGAAAGCGGTCTCGTTTAACTGAGTCCAGTATGTTGTAGCTTATATTGTGTTTTAAGTTTATTTATCAGTTATATCACTATCGGGGGGTTCAACCTCAATGAAACTTCTTTATATTCTTCACCCCCTGCAAAGTCTAAGAGAAATGAAGTATTTTATTTATCTTATATCGAAATCATAAAGGAAACAATTGCTAAAGAATTGGCCCATGCGATCAAGTCAAATCGCAATATAAATAGTTATATGGAGGGGGTCTTGTTTTATATATATGTGTGTGTGTGTGTGTTAGTGATGCGATTAAATTGCAATCACAAAATTCAGCGGGCATTCATATGAAATTTAATCGGATTTTAATAAAAATTTTAATGAAATTTAATAGAGTCTTATTAATTGATTAAAAAACAAATTTATTTTATTAATTAAAAACAAATTTATTTTATTAATTAAAAAATAAAAAACAAATTTATTTTAATTAAAACAAAAATTTATTAACTAACCAATTTATTGATCAAATAAAAAATAAAAAATAAAATTAATAAATAAATTAATTTAATTAATTAAATAAAAAGAATTAATCAATTAAGATTTATATAGATAAAATTAAAATAAAATTATTATCATTAAGTGTTAGGAATCATGTGTCGGCCAATATAAAATTAGGGTTCTTAGTTTATTTATATCCAGGTCGCTGGCTCTCTTCTCTCAATAATTTCTCATTCATATTCTTTCTGTTTTGTCCTGATGATGGACCCCCTTTGGGGTTTGAAACGTTGGCAGAATGAACAAGAAACTGTGGATAATCCGGATCATGAAGCTACATTCATATGAAGTTTTACCACGGGAATCACCGATCACCGATTGCAATAAAGGTGTATCTAGAAAACTGTGCAAAGGCTTTGGAAAAGACGGAAAAAGGTATGGTTACACATTTTTATATGTATTTCTATTATAAAGGATTATAATAGAAATAAGCGGCGATATGAAGGGTTATGGGTTAAGCCCAATTATAAGTGGAACTTGGATATATATATATGCGGCATGAAGTATAATCAAAGGATTAATAAACATTAATCGAAGGGTTGCGATTTGCGATAGGCTAGACCTGATATTACATATATTATGTTTAATTCTCCCATCCGCGATATCGCATAACACTTAATATATATGTATATGCCTATGTCGATTGTGATATGGGATGGGCTGGGCCCGAATATATATATATATATATATTGTGTTTAATAACTCCGACGGGTCCGCAAAGCGTCTTATGCATATGTGTTCGTTCATTCGCCAATTGCAATTTGCGATGGAGATTCCAGACCCGATATTACATATATTATGTTTAATTCTTCCATCGCGTCTGTTATATTGCATATCATTAAGTTTTATATTGATATATCATTTGAAAGGGCTGATTGCAATTTGCGATATGAAGTGGATCCGATGGATTTATGAAGCAAAATTAATTATTTTTGAGTTCCATAATAATCAAAGGTTGCGTTAATTTTGCTGTGAAAAAGGAAAAATCAACGTTAAAGCCGAATCTGAAGAGGAAGGCAGTTGGGCATGTTTTCTTTGTATTTTGGCCAATCAAAATGCCCGATACATGCGTAAGTCCAGATTTATGCACAAGTCAAAGTCAAACACTATTTATTACGATTAAAGTGGATTAATCACTATTAAGGCATATACAAAAGAACTCAGCGACCGATTAATAGGGCAAGCTAACAATTATTCTCATCTTCTAGTTCAATTATTTCTTGTTATTGTATGTTCTTTAAGGTGTCCGTTATCCTCTGTAAAATTCTGTAATAGTTTTTACTTCAGATAGTTAGAGAAGCAGTTAAATAGTTTGATAGTTTCAGAGATTAGTAACTGTTCCCAATATATAAAAGAGGAAAAACTACAAAGGAAAGGGCGTTGTTAGAATTTTGGAGAACCCAGAGGCAAGGCCATTGTATCCAAGGTATAATTGTTGATTAATGAAGAATCAAAAGTTTCCATGCATTTGTTGGGTATGATTTTGTGACTTCTCTGTTATGTGCCATTTTATGTTTTCTTCCTTCAAGTATGGTAATGAAGCTGCGGGTATTTATTTGCTTAGGAAGATAAAGTTAAAATTCCTTAAAAGAGTGCTCCTGTACTTGAAATTTCACCTTTCTTTCTAAGTTACAGATAGTAGTTTCTGTGCAAGGCAACATATTATCTTTAACTTCTCCAAGAGTCATAGATAATAGGTTCTATGTTAAACAACATATTGTTCATGATTCAGTTCTCATCTTCATAATCCTTCTAAGTTATAGATAGTAGTTTCTGTGTAAGGCAGCATACTATTTTTAACTTCTTCAAGCTGTCTTCATTTACCATTCATATTCAGCTATCAAATGGCATTTTTATATTTCCTTGTCATCTAAGTATTGAGAGTAAAAAACCAAGTCTCGAGGTCCTTCATTTGAGAACACAACATATATCTAAGTGACAAATAAGTGACAGTAAATAATATTTATTAATGTCTTAAGCACAATTTTTATATAGCCAAGAAATTGGTTTCTTAAGGTACAACATTAATTGGCGCCGTTGCCGAAGAAAGAAGACAAGAACACTTTTCCCTGGGTTTTTCATGTTTTCCTCTGGTTGTTTAGTGAGGGGGAAATACTTGGCTGTTTCGAATAAAATCAATAAAAGGCGACTCCATAATAACAAAGACCATAGAATAAGAACACTTTTCTTGAGTTCATTAAGTTTGAAGCTGATTCTTGAGAGTGAAAAGTTTCAGCAGTTGGTTGTACATTCACACCTGTGATTTTCACTTACCACATTGGTTGGCGACTCCACTGTACTTTGAATTATTCTTTTCTGGGGTTTAATGGCTCTCATTGCATTCTTAGTCCATAAATTTGATCCATTTGATTTTACTGGGATCACTGGCTATCCTCATGATATGCCTGCATTTTCTGTGTGGAATGAGTATCTTTCAAGATTCAGTAGAAAGGAATATGAAGATCCAGCTCAGCACCTCCAAGAGTTTCATGAATGCATGGAGCAGCAGGGCATCATTCATGAAGATGTGAAGATGAAGTTGTTTTTTTTTCTTTGGACCTAGAAGCTAGGGTTTGGTTCAGGTCTCTTCCTCTTTCAAGCATTTCATCTTTGAAAGATTTCCATTTAGTGTTCAATTATTCTTATAAAACTTATTATCCACACAAGTTTCTTTTTGAAGGTTGTTGTGAATATTATGATGCTAAAGAAACTTTATAGGTTCAAGATAATCTTGTTGATGAAATTAATGGTTTTGTTGATAATATATCAAGAATTCAGAGTTATGAGCAAGTCTCTAAAAGCGAGGAGCTATCATCTTCTCAAAATGATGCGGAGAGGTTTATAAAACATTCTTCTTCAATAATATCCCAAGTAGAGAATTGGTTGACTCTATTCCAAGCAAGTCAAAAGAGTATTTAGATGGAAGAAAGTTCAAACATGTATCAAGAATTTATGCTCAGTAGTCGTGTTATGAAACCAGCTCACAAAAAGATAGAAAAGAGAGATCCACGACTTAGAATTCAGCCTCTTCGAGGGGGCAACCTCCTTTACATTACATAAATGAATAATTCTTGGATGATACAAATGAAAATACCTCCTTTCTATATATAGGAGTCTAAGTGGTCCCAATACAATCAAAGCCTACATAACAATAATATTGTAGGGCACAACAATAACAATAGTGGGCTTCTATGTGGCACAATAGTAACAATATGGGCACTACATGGGTACATCAATATAAATAAGGGGTATAACTACAATAGTAATGGGGTAATCACTAGTATTATAGGGACCCAACATGCCCCTCTCCTTCAAAAAAGTGTTGTCCTCAACGCTTGAGTAGTTCAGGATACTTCTGCATAAAATTCTCATCCTCCCATGTGGAATCTTCAGCGGATAAGTTCTTCCACTTGATAAGATACTCTGAAATTGATCGATTTCGTAGCTGTCGAGTTCTTGTTTCTATGACTGCTTCCGGTTCCAATATAATTTTTCCTTCTTCGTCAAGTTCTGGCAATATTGTTTGAACTGGGAGCTTGTCGCCTATAACCTTCTTTAAGCATGAAACATGGAAAACTGGGTGCAATCGAGAAGCTGCAGGAAGCTCCAATTTGTATGCCATAGTACCAATCTTTTGCAACACCTTGTACGGACCATAATACTTTGGTGATAATTTATTATCCTTCTTAGCTTGCTTGAGGGACATTTGCTTATATGGTTGTAGCCGTAGGAATACCCAATCACCTACATCAAAACTTCTTTCACTGCGATGTTGATCTGCCTGTTGTTTCATTCTATTCTGTGCCAACACAAGGTTATCCTTTAAGAGTTGGAGGACTTGTTGTTGATGTTCGATGTGATGTTCCACTGCCTGAACCTTAGAATTTTCTCTTAAATATGATGTGATGGATGGTGGTTGATACCCATAAAGTGCCATAAATGGGGTCATTTTTGTTGCTGTATGAAGGAAGTGTTATACCACCATTCAGCCAGAGGCAACCATTTGACCCATTGTGTCTGTTTATCAGATACAAAGCAACGAAGATATCCTTCCAAACATTTGTTTACTATCTCAGTTTGCCCATCAGATTGAGGATGATAAGATGAGCTATGAGCTAACTGAGTACCAAGACAAGAAAATAATTCTGTCCAAAAATTTCCAGTGAAAATGGGATCTCTGTCACTTACAATAATCTTTGGGTTTCCATGTAGCTTTTGAATTGTTTCCATAAATGCAGTAGAAACTGTACTGGCTTTAAATGGATGTGATAATGCACAAAAGTGTGCATACTTGGTAAGTCTGTCAACTACCACCATGATGACACTCTTTCCCTCAGACTTGGGTAAACCTGTGATAAAATCCATTGAAACCTCCTCCCAACGTTGGCTTGGAATGGATAAAGGTTGTAATAGACCCGGTGTCTTAATTGTTTCAACTTTATTTTGCTGGCAAACCAAACATTCTGCCACAAACTTTTGAATATCTGATTTAAGGCCATCCCAAAAAAATTCCTTCTTAACCCTGTGGTAAGTTTTTAAAAATCCTGAGTGCCCTCCTAAGGGAGAAGTGTGCAATTCCATAAGAATCTTTTGTTTTAGCTGGGAATTCTTACAGAGGTATAAGCGATCTTTGTACCATAACGAATCATTTTTCCAGCTAAATGTATCAGACGTACTGGAATCTTGTTGTAGCTTTCGAATAAGTGCCCACACTTCTTCGTCATTCTTCCATTCCTCCCTTGCTTCATTTATCCAATCTGGTTGGATAATAGAAATGGCGCACAACAATGCTTCCACATCCTCATCCTTTCTTGAGAGTGCATCTGCCACCACATTTTGCTTCCCTTTTTTGTAGATGATTTCAAAGTCATAACCCAACATCTTTGTGACCCACTTTTGTTGCTCTTCAGAGGATAATCTTTGTTCTAAAAAGTATTTAAGGCTATCATGATCCGTTTTTACCTTGAAGTGTCTTCCCATTAGGTAGGGTCGCCATTTCTTAAGTGCATGGAGTATTGCCAACATTTCCTTCTCATAAATAGCTTTGCTTAAAAACTTTCCCTTGATTGGACGACTTTCAAAAGCAATGGGTCTTTCATCTTGCATTAGAACAGCACCAATTCCATTTCCTGAAGCATCACATTCCACAATAAAGGTTTTTGTGAAGTCCGGTGTAGCTAAGACCGGTGCTTGGCACATTGCCTCTTTAAGATGTTCAAAGGCCTTTGTTGCTTCCGGAGTCCATGAAAATGCATCTTTCTTCAATAATGTTGTTAGAGGTGCTGCTATTCTCCCATAATTCTTAACAAACTTGCGATAATACCCTGTCAACCCAAGAAATCCTCGCAGATGCTTTATGGATGTGGGGATTTTCCATTCCTTAATGGCTTTAATTTTGCTAGGGTCTACCTTAACTCCTTCATGAGATACAATATGACCCAAATATTCCACCTCCTGGACTCCAAAGAAACATTTGGATCTTTTTGCATATAATTGTTTCTCCTCCAATAGTTGTAGCACCCTGTCAACATGTTCAACATGATCCTTCCAAGACTTGCTGTAGATTAGTATATCATCAAAAAATACTAACACAAATTTTCTAAGGAATGGTTTGAAAATTGAATTCATCAAACCTTGAAATGTTGAAGGTGCATTGGTAAGGCCAAAAGGCATGACCAAAAATTCATAATGACCCTCATGAGTTCTAAATGCCGTTTTCGGAATGTCTTCAATCTTCATTCTGATTTGATGATATCCTGAACGAAGATCCAACTTGGTGAAGTAAATTGATCCATGCAATTCATCCAGTAATTCATCAATGACAGGAATGGGGAACTTATCTTTAATAGTGAGCTTGTTGAGCTCCCTATAATCCGGACACATGCGCCATGATCCATCCTTCTTGTGCACCAATACTACTGGAGCAGAGAAAGAACTTTGACTCGGTTGAATTATACCAGCCTCTAGCATTTCTGCAACCATACGTTCAATTTCACTTTTTTGGACATAGGGATATCTGTACGGCCTGATGTTTGGAGGAACACTTCCTGGAATCAGATGAATAGCATGATCATGATCACGCATAGGTGGGAGACCTTTGGGAGTCTCAAATACCTTGGAATGATTGTCCAGGACTTTTTGGAGATCTGGAGAAATAGATGATTCCAATGTGGAAACATCTAGCGAACATAATTGTGCAATTACACCTCTTTGCTCCTTTTTTAGAAGCTTTGTCATACCATTAGAGCTGATTATCTTTCCTGGTTTCCCTGCAATACCCCTTAATTCAACTTCCTTTCCTTCCACAGAAAATTTCATGAAAAGTTCTTGAAAATTAAAAGCTATTGTACCCAAGGATTGTAGCCATTGGACTCCTAGTACAACATCAGCACCTCCCATTGGAATGGAAAGCATTGGGCTAGTCAATACATATTCTCCCATGGATAGCTTGATATTATGGCACTTTCCAAGCAATTTATTGTTCCTCCATTTGCAATCATCACTTGACACTCTGGTGCTGGATATAGGAAGCAATTCAATTCTTTTGCTACCCTACAATGAATAAAATTGTGGGTGCTTCCTGAATCAATCAACACTATTACCTTTTTCTTCTTGATTTGTCCTTCTATCTTGATGGTTTGAGGAGTGGTAATTCCCGCCAATGCATTACAAGATATGGTCGGATTTATTTGTTCTTCATCTAGGCTTTGTTCCTGGAATATATCCTCTTCTTTTGACCTTTCTTGCTCCTTTTCTTCTTCCTCTTCACAATCTATGTAGAATAATTTCTTCTCAGCACACTTATGACCTTTTGTGTATTTGCTATCACAATTGTAACAAAGCCCTTTTGCTCTTTTTTCTTCCAATTGTTGTGGTGTCAACCTTGTAGGTTGTGGAAGACTATGGGCAACAACACTTCCATCTTTATAGTTGTGAATGGTATGCTTCCTAGTTGCCATAATTTTGCTTTCCATTTTTCTTGCTAACCTGAATGCCTTCTCTAATGAATCAGGTTCCCAAAGGCGCACATCATGTTGGATATTATCCTTTAAAGACCCTATGAACACATCAATCCTATGCTCCTCTGGAATATCTTTTACCCTTATGTTCAATTTTTGGAACTCCTCAATGTGCTCCATTATTGAACCCTTTTGTTTGAGACTTATCAATTGGCTAAAAAAAGTGTTGCTTTTTGTATCCTCATAATGTGCTATCAATTCTTCCGTAAAAATTGCCCAAGTGATAAATTGTTTACGAGAACAAAGCCATTGATACCATACAAACTGATTTGGTTCCAAATATAAAGTTGCCATACGTACCTTTTGTGTGTTTTGCACATTATTGAGATCGAAGAATTGCTCCATCTGTAATATCCATGTGGCGGGATCCTTGCCATCAAACTTCCTCATATCGATTTTTGGAACATGGTGAGTCTTCGATCCAACATTAGAGTCTATGGAATCATGATTAACATTTCTTTTGTTCTCATCATGAGTTTCCTTTACTACCTTTTCACCATTAGTGACCCTTTCTTGTAGCAACTTCTTCAATTCATCCATCTTATCATCCATGCCATCAAATTTAGCGTCAATCTTAGCTTCCATGCCATCCATCTTAGCTTCCATGCCATCCGTCTTAGCTTCCATGCCCTTTATCTTAGATTCCACGCCATTTACCTTAGATTCCACGCCATTTATCTTAGATTCCACGCCACTTATCTTAGCTTCTGTTAGCTTTTGTGAGCGTGACATTTGTTGCACTTGTTCTTGTAATTTTGATATATCATGTAGCATTTCTTCCTCTTCTTCATGAGTCATGCTAGAGCTTTCAGGTTCCTTACTAGGTGTTTGCATTTTCTTTCCTCGGGGCATCAGTTACCGATAATAATGCTTTACTATGCCCTTTGAATTCCGTTAAACCAAGCTTACACAAAAATTTAAAAAAAAACTACACACTTTTTTCACTTTATAGAAGCCTGATATTGAATCTGATGTATCTCTGTGATTTCGGATCATCCAGTTCTGAAATTACTATCTGTAGTAGCCTTCTGCGTCCTCTTTCCAATGCCACAAGTTTGAGCCAAATTGGATTCTCCAAGGAAGAGTTATGTGAAATCTCCCACAGTGACTTGCTTTTAGACTGGTTCAGTAGAGCGAACTTGTATGACATGCCACGAGTCACTGTTTCAACGTTTGAATCTGAAACTCACCCACAAGAAACTACAGTCCGTCCTCGTTATGTAATGTTTTACGAAATTTCGATCTGATCCTCAGAGAGAGAGTTATGACGATTTTCCCCAGGTCACCTGTTTTGAATGTAATTCAGGAGTCTGCAAAAAGACCAACTTCCTCAGATCATATCTCCGAAAATATCGCGAGAAAAGTTCTGCAATTCGGACCCAAGGTTTAGCGCCAATTCTTCTCAAATGGGTTTTTTTTGCGACTTCTGAAATGTCACAAAAAAAAAGTTATAGCGAAAATGCCACGATGACCTGTTTGGAGCAGCGAAACCCTAGAATCCAAAGCTCTGATACCAAATGTTATGAAACCAACTCACAAAAAGATAGAAAAGAGAGATCCACGACTTAGAATTCAGCCTCTTCGAGGGGGCAACTTCCTTTGCATTACATAAATGAATAATTCTTGGATGATACAAATGAAAATACCTCCTTTCTATATATAGGAGTCTAAGTGGTCCCAATACAATCAAAGCCTACATAACAATAATATTGTAGGGCACAACAATAACAATAGTGGGCTTCTATGTGGCACAATAGTAACAATATGGGCACTACATGGGTACATCAATATAAATAAGGGGTATAACTACAATAGTAATGGGGTAATCACTAGTATTATAGGGACCCAACAAGTCGAGAAGAGGAAGAAATAATTAAGTTGCAAATAAATCCCAAGAATTCCAATTTTGTTAAATTTGATGATCCTCTTTGTTATCAGTTGGAAATATAGTTCATGTATATAAGGTTGTCCATAAGTTTTATATAAAGTCTTGAAGTCTTGTGTATAGGTTTATTAGCATATGTCAATTTCAAATTTGAAATTCAAGAGCTATTGATGTGAATTCGTGTAAAGGAAAAATCATTAGACACCCTCCATCATTGTTAGTTAAAGCATGTCATGTCATTGGTACTTTGCGCAGTTTCGCAGCGCGGGTGTGATTGGTCAGTTTAGCTGCGAAATAATGTTTTCGTGTTTTCGCAGCGCTCTGTTTGTCAGCGATTTCGTAGCGCATCCTGTTAAATTTGAACTGCCCGCGCTACGAAATCGGGGTTTCAGGGTTTTTTGCAGCGTTTTTCTCTGAATGTCAAATCCGAGAGTAGTGAGTCACAAGTCCGTTCATGATTGTCATTTCACACCCTCTCCATGTCATGATAAGCCATTATTTCGCCATAAGGTCCGAAGTCATGTAGTTGTGTGTCAGTTTAGGGGATGTTATAAGAGGTGGTCATTTCATAATGGGTTCTTCATATCATATGAACGTGTTTGCTATATGAAAAGCTCAAGCTTTTATTTAAACGGACTACTGCAAGCGAGCCTGCTCTCCAAAGCTGAAGTTTGTTTTCGTGCTACAAGCCACCATTAGTCCTTTGTGTAAAAATACTCAAAGCAGCATGGAAAGAAAGGAACACTGTTCTGGTAAATGTGTGAGGACAGAGCCGGAGGGCTTAGATGTTACTCTCAGGGATGAAGAGGTAGCAAAGGCATTTCGAAGTGCTGGATGCTGGCGATTTTGCGAAAAATTGAAGGGAGGACATGCAGAAGTGACCAAGGCTTTCGCATTAAACTTCACTGGACTGAATTCGAAGGTGGCCATGTTGGAGTTTCC
Organism: Pinus tabuliformis; assembly: GCA_031772625.1. Taxonomy (NCBI): domain Eukaryota; kingdom Viridiplantae; phylum Streptophyta; class Pinopsida; order Pinales; family Pinaceae; genus Pinus; species Pinus tabuliformis. The sequence goes on from CM062816.1 coordinate 120,629,646, forward strand.
GGTGTCCCCTGAAGTTATTTCCACTGTCACAGAAATCCCGAGGGGTGGCCAAGAATGGTTCAAGAACTTCAAGTTTGACATGGGTCCATGCAAAGAGTTTTTGAAGGCACCTTATGTAGATGAAGATCTCACTAAAGCAGTCCCAAGGAGCTATCTAAAGGAAAATTATGCTATGCTATTGACATGCATCCAGAAGTACCTGACATGTGAGGGTAGGTATAATAAAGTTTACTCCTACCACTTCAAACTTCTGTTACACTTCACTGGTAAGAGTTCAATAGACATACCTTTCTATTTGTTCAGGAGTATTAGCAAAATGTGTGATAAGATTCAGTTAAAGAAAGATGCTTATGAAACATCCCTTTTTCATCATGGTCTAGTAAAATTGCTGGTGTTGGATAGTTTACAAAAAATTGGTAAAGACTGGGATTCATTTGTGTTTATGGCCGGTTTCCCAAGCAAAACAGGCCTCACTCCATTACCTGTGAGAGAAAGAGAAGAAAGGAGTGAGGAACCTACTTTGGCTGAACTTAGAAGAGAAGTGACAGACCATAAGAAGCCTAAAGCTAAAACAAAGAAATCAGAGAGGTCTGTAGCAGTTAAAGAAGCACCGGAAGCATCAATGAAGAAAACTCCTAAGCCAACAGTTAAAGAAACACCTGAAGCATCAGTAGATAAAACTCCTAAATCATCTAGAGTATCTGAAAAGGAAACCCCTAAGTCATCACCTAAGGAAACACCTCAGTCATCAAAGCAGAAGACTCACAAAAGGAAAGATGAAACTAAATCCAGTGAAGTTGAAAAGGTTTCAAGGGTGAGAACTAGAAGCCAACTAAGCAAAGAGAAAGGAAAGTCAGTCCCTGTGGAAGAAAGTCCTATTTCAAAGGGTAGTTTAAATGACTTACTTGAAGCCATTGAACTAGAGCAAGATCATCCAATACAAATTGAACCACTTGAACTTGAGCAAGATCAATTGGTACCACCAATGCATATTGATCTAACTCAGTCCTCACCTGAAAGTTCTAAAAAATCAAGGGCTTCTAAAAGGTTAAAGTTTGAAGAACCAAGTGAAGAATATGCCTTTAAACCACGCAGACCAGTGACTAGAAGGCAAATTAAAGAAGTGGAGAAAGCTCAGAAAGAGAAAGCACCTTTGGAAGTGCCTAGGACAGAGGCACTTGAAATCTTCTCTGAAATAGTTCAAGCAGCCAAAAGCAAGAACAAGGATAATAAGGTTGTTATCAGTCAAAGTGAAAATGTGATTGCTATTAAGAAACAAGCTGGAGCAACAAAGGAAGAAATACCTCAGGTTCAAAATGTTTTTAAGGAAAAGGCAGTAAGATATACAAGTTATAAGAAGGCTGTAATGAAGGGCAGAACAAGTTTGATCAGTCAAGCTGACTCAGTATCTGATGCATATGTGTGGACAGTGCCAGCTCTGAAGCAGGCAAAAATCATGAAACAAATGAATGCAAGTTTAAGAGCAGAAAACAAGATGTTAAAGGAAGAAGTCAGCAGCTTGAAAGGGAAGCTAGACAAACTAGCTAAATGATCCAAGGACAAATGTGCTTTCCAAATTTTGGTATATTTTGGCTGTCAACATTTTAAAGCTTTTTGAGACTTTTTGATGTCCTTACACCTGTGTAGAATGACTGAAGAAATCACTGAGTTAAGTTATTGTTGCTTTAAGGTTTATATGCTTAGTTTTGATTACCTACAGCAGTTTCGTAGCGCGCTACGAAACTGCTGTAGATGACTGTTTATATTGAAAACTTGAGTTTGAATGCTGAGGTCAGCAAATATTTAAAGGGATGACTTAATGCCAGCATGGAGACTATAGAAAGTCAGTCAGATGTTTAAAAAGGATGCCAGGTGTAAGTATTCGAAGAAAAGGTGAAATTTTGTCTTTTGTTGAAAGTTTTCACTTTATGTCCGAATTTTTAGGGTTTTGATAGAGCTGCCGAGGTGTTGAGTGGTACACATGTTCAGTTATGGGATGGCCAGGTCATTAGTTTTCTTCAGTCATACGGGACTATCAGGGGATTAAATGGCTTGAAACATGATCATTAATGCATAAACACTAATGGGAGGCAGAAACCGTGAATGTAGGGTACATATTCTTATTGGTTGATGAATCATCTACACATCAGGCATCCGAAGCTGCTCATCCATTGAATGTGTTTTCAGTTTGTTTTGGCTATTATTGAAGTGCCACAAGTGTCAAGTTTCCAGAACACAGCAAAGTACACGAGGAGATAGACTTGAAGTGTCAATGTAATGGAGTCCTCTGTTTTCGTAGCACAATATCTCTTGTAATTAATTAGTTTGTTTATGATATAGATAAGGTCATTAATGACAGAGTTCCGAGCTCCCTTCATGCTTGTTGAGGAGTCTCAGGTAGTAATGTTTTGATTGGCTATATATAGAAATGACTCATATGTAAAAAAGGTTGGACATTTTATAGAAAAACAGAGTTGTTTTGGGCCATTGTAAGACTTTTTTGACAGTAATAGTAAAACAGTGTTGTTCTCTACTCAAGATTCTCGATGGATTGTTATGTTCAAATATAATGATGGTGTTTTATACTTTATGTTCTTTTATAGCCTTGTTGTAACACAATCACTCAGAATTCATAATCTTATGCTCTGACTTCCTATGTGTTTGGCAAGCTATGTTTTGATGGAGTATGTTTGACATGTAATGCAAAGAGCCTTGACTTCCATGAGATGACTATGTTTTCCTTGTTTACTTAATATATTAGACTCCATTGCCCAATGAGAACCAGTTTGATATGTTTCCAACCAACTTTTCTTTCATGAATGAATAAAGAGTTAGCCATCTATTGTAGTGAAGGATTTTATCAAGAGTTTGTGAGAGAGCCCTCTCTGATCAAATAGGCTAATCTTTGATCTAAAGTTAGGTTGAAATAGTTACATGAAATCTTGCTTGGTTGCAGCCCTCAGTAGTGATTTTGTGATAACACTCTTGATTACAGACTCTGCCTGAAGAAATAGAATGTAAACACTTCCTGAATAGTAGATCCGATGATCAACAGCTCTGATACCATGTAGAATTTTTTAATAATAAACACATATTCAACAGAGATTATCCTGATCATGCACTATTGTGGAATACATGCACAATACATAAGCTCCTCTACGTTGATCATCAATTTAGCAGCATCAAAAACAATGAAACATCAATCGCATGCACACATTAACACAGTATGTAACCCAGGGAAATCTTACAGCTGAAAACCCCACACTATCTATATATTAATGATTGAGAACATGTAACAATACATAGTACAATACTCCTCACAAGTATCCAACACTATCTCCACCTGTTACACACAAAACTAGCTCAGATCCGAACAAGTCATAGGTTCAAATCTCCTCCACTGCTTTGCCTGCCTCCACTGCACACAATACCATGTGAAAATCACTCACTCTGGAAATCACGTGAGCACAGACTATTTCATTGGGCATATGTTGTGCAATACTCATTGGCATACTCAATACATTGCTTGTGCAAGATCTCATGCACAACTATAGTCACAACTGATAGCAAGCTCAACCTCTAACACCTGTCTCCACTGAGCTGTACATGCACTGAGTTAAATGATGTATTCTTCAGTTGCATTATGAGTTAATAATTAGTGAATTAATTTAATCAATTAATTCACATCACTCATCACTAGTCTATTTGCAGTTAGACTAATTACAACTAGTTTAACCAAGTCAAACTGAACACAACTCCATCAACTCTACATCCAACTCCACAGAACTCACATGCATGAGTTCTAATTGATGTCATGCATGCAATAGCTCAACTGAATCATAAGAAAAGCGTATTTCCTTATGAAAGCTGCATGTGCCACATCTGTAGCTCAAACTGAAGTGCTCCAAGAGGATAAGATAAAATTTATAGTCTAAATATTATTATGAGACAATAATATTTGACTTTTCTATTTTTAGCATGGCAGTCTAAAAATAGACTTTGATCACTCCTGCTGTGAACCAGAAATAGAAGTCCATCTATTTTTCCCAACATGACCAATCATCCATAAACAACATCCTGCAACTCATAGACCATGATCCATATGTCTAAAAATAGACATAGTCTAAAAATAGACTTTGCGCCATAATTTGCCTGCGGGCCCACTTAGTGAAGGTGACTCCTTTCCACTAAGCTCCATCATCTTGTTGCATTCTCAACACTCCCTCTCAACAAGATATGGATTATCAACAACCCCTATCCTACCTCGGTGGTATTCGAATTTGCTCCTGGTGAGGACCTTCGTCAAGATATCAACATCATGATCCTCCGTTGGAATGTATAAAAGTAACATGATTCTCCACGACACACAATCTCTGAGATGATGGTACTTGATGTCAATGTGCTTAGATCTATCATGAAATACAGGATTAGCCGAGAGTTTAATGCAAATCTGGTTATCACAGTAAATCACAGTAGGCTCCAAGTGAGAACTGAACAAATTGACCAGAATCTTCCTCATCCATATAGCCTCGCATGCAGCCAAACTTGCTGCCATATACTCGGCCTCTGCTGAACTGAGTGCCACGGATCTCTGCTTCCTGCTGTACCAAGAAACTGCTATCGACCCGATATTGAAGACCCCTCCTGATGTGCTCTTTCTATCCCTTGGGCTCCCTGCCCAATCTGCATCCGTGAAGCCACATAGCTTCACCTCATTCTCCTGTCTGTACCACAATCCATATCGCGATGTGCCTCTCAAATAACGCAATACATGATTGCCCGCCTTCCAGAAGAGCTTGGTAGGCTTAACCATAGCTTGTGAAAGCTGGTTAACAACATAGCATATATCGGGTCGTGTATTGACCAGATACATAAGCGACCCCACCAACTGTCGATAAATAGTGGCATCCACTTCTTCTGCCGAAGTGGCATCCTCCTTCCTCCAACCTCCAAGAAGAGGAGTATCAACAGGCTTGCAGCCATGCATGTTGAACTTCTCCAGTATCTCCCGAGCATACTTACCCTGAGAAACAAATAGTCCATCATTGTGCTGCCAAATTTCCAATCCCAAGAAATAATGAAGGAGGCCCAAGTCCTTCATCTCAAACTCCTTAGCAAGATCATCCTTGCATGAAAGTATCAACAACTCATCACCCATTAGAATCAAATAATCTACATAATGTACAATGACAAGCAACTTACTCTCCACCACAATCTGGTATAGGTTAGGATCCACCTCACTCTTGGAGAATCCAAGTCCGGTGAAATAACTGTCTATCCGTGTGTACCAAGCATGTGGTGCTTGTTTCAACCCATATAGCGCTCTCTTGAGCCTGCACACATGCGACTCGCTGCTGAAGATCTCAAAACCTTCGGGCTGCTCAATGTACACCTCCTCCTCAATGACTCTGTTGAGGAACACAGTCTTCACATCCATCTGATGAATGTGCCATTCCATCTGTGCTGAGAGAGCAAGAATCGTCTGTATGGAAGAATACCTTGTGACAGGTGCAAAGGTCTCCTCATAATCGATCCCCTCTATCTGTGAAAAGCCTCAGGCAACAAATCTTTCCTTGTACTTCTCCACACTCCCGTCAGCTACCTGCTTAACTTTGTAGATCCATCTCGAACCCACCACTGATTTCCCTTTCGGTCTAGGAACAATCTCCCATGCACTGTTTCTGACAATCGAATCATACTCTTCCACCATGGTGTCTACCCATGCGGGATCCTCCACAACTTCCTCGAAAGAGGATGGCTCAGTCACAACACATTTGTTCATAAGAGCCATGTATCTAGTGTACCGATCAGGTGACTGTCTCTCCCTGCGTTGGGCTGTAGGTGGTCCTACAACTTTCTTTGCATCTTGAGCCAGTCGCTCAACTTCTGTCAAGTGCTTTCGCCCTCTGATGGTTGGCACTGCATGAGTGGTTTCTTCCACTCCATGAACCTCATCCTGTGGCTGATTCACGTCCTGAAGCTCATCCTTAGGAACTAATAGCTCCTCATCTGCATGCAAGTGTGGCTCCCTCTCAAGCGAACACTTCATGGCTTTCTCCTCCTGAAATTTTATATCCCATCACACAACAGTCTTACCACTGTCTGGCAAATACACATGATAGTTGTGGGGCGTATCAGTGTACCCCAAAAGTATCCCAACCTCTACGGTCGGCTCCAACTTCTTCCTGGCATCCTTCGTCACATGCATGTAAACGTTAGCACCAAAAATCCTCAAATGAGAAAGATCAGGCTTCTTACTAGAATAAGCCTCCTCGGGTGTACTCATGCCAAGTATCCTGTGAGGACAACGGTTCTGCACATAAACTGCTGTATTGCATGCTTCCGCCCACAAGTGAAGGGGTAGGCCTTGATCATGCAACATCGCCTGTGCAACACCCACGATTGTTCTGTTCTTCCGCTCAGCAACCCCGTTCTTCAGTGGGTTATGGGGAGCTATGAGCTCTCTTCGAATCCCTTCTGCACTGCAGAAATCCTTGAACTCGCCAGAGATGTATTCACCACCATTATCGCTTCTAAGAGCCTTCACCTTCTTCCCTGACTCCTTCTCGACCAGTGCTTTGAACTCACAGAAATTTGAGTATGTCTCGCTCTTCTTCTGCATGAAGAAGATCCAACACTTACGAGAAAAATCATCAACAAAAATCACATAATACATGTGTTTTGCTATCGAAGCTACTGAGAAAGGTCCACACACATCTGTGTGAATTCTCTCAAGGATCGTCGTGGTGCGACTATCCTTCTCGTGAAAGGTGGCTTTCAAAAATTTTCCCAAGGTACACCCCTTGCACTGATCTGACTACGCAAGAGTGCCTTTAGGAAGCCCTGTAGTGATCTGCTGCAGTATCTTCAAGGCTCCATGGTGAAGGTGACCCAATCTCCTATGCCACAACTCGCCATCATCCCAGCTCACCAATCCTTCTACCTTACATGCCATTGTTGTGCATCCATCTACATGCAACTAATAAAGGTTCCTCACTCGAACCCCTATCTTCCAGGTTTCTCCAGTTGTCTTGCTGCGCAGGAAAGCCTTTCCCTCGCTGAAAACAACATCATATCCCTTGTCTTCTAACATCGCCATAGAGATAAGATTCTTCTTCAATCCTGGAACATGCATCACTTCCTTCAATGCGAAGGGTTTACCAGACTCCCTCTCAAAGGAAATGGTACCGATACCGGTCGCACTGTATCTACCATCATCTCCCAACTCGATGTGCACTCCAAGATCTTTGTCCTCCAGATCAGAAAACAAATCTCGATCTCCTGTCATGTGAAAAGATGCACCACTGTCCAAGAACCACACCGATCCCATCACACTTGAAACCAAGCATGCAATCAATGAAAAATCAAGCTCAAACTGCGAGGCTAGAGCCTCTCCTGCTGCAGATTCTGCAACTTGCTTGTTCTTCTTCTTCTGCGGACAATTAGTGGCATAGTGTCCGTGCTGGTGACAGTGAAAACACTTCACCTTGGACATGTCCTTCTTCTTGCCTTTCACACCAAACTGAGATGCTTTCTTGTTCTTCCCCTTCTTTTCTTTGGCAGCCAAAGCGCAATTTTCTTCATCAGTTCCCTTTGATGAAGATCCGTCCCTGGTATTCTGCCTGATCTCCTCCTGTGCAAGATCTGACCAAAGTCTCTCCCATCTTGGCAATTTCTCCCGACCATTGAAAGAGTCCTGATAGGAATGCCAACTCTTCGGAAGACCAAGGAGAGCCAAGCTCACTAAGTCCTCATCATCGACAATCACCCCCACACTTCCCAACTCATCTCTACACTGAGTGAACTTCGTGAGATACTTGGGCATACTGTCTCCCTTCTCACATTTGATGTTTCTGAGTTTGTCTTTGAGCGCCAGCTTCCTCTGATCGCTCTTGCTTTGGAATATATCTGTCAAAGCTTTCCACATCAAGTATGGAGAAGACTTACCATGTAGGTTGGACACAATGTGATCCTTCACGCCCTCCAACAGAATCCTTCGACACTTTGCTGTCTTCTTTTGCCAAGCATCAACCTGCGCAGCATCAGTAGGCTTTGGGACATCAGCCTCTATGAAATCCTTCAGCCCATTATCATCCAACACTGCCTCCATCCTATCCTTCCATGTAATATAGTTCGAGCTGCCCTCAAGAGAATACTCCAATCGCAATCCGTTGAAAGACATTGCCACGTTGATACCAAGAAAACACTGCTGCAAATTCAAATTCCACCAGCTCCAAACTCAACTGCCTCAGATCTAAGATTTGTGATTACAAAGTTTTTCTCGTACAGTGATTGACTGTATGGGCTTTTACCAAATATCTCACCTTCCAAAGGAAGGATGAATCTAGAGGCTACCTGGCCCGATTACAGACTCTGCCTGAAGAAATAGAATGTAAACACTTCTTGAATAGTAGATTTGATGATCGACAGCTCTGATACCATGTAGAAATTTTGAATAATAAACACATATTCAACAGAGATTATCCTGATCATGCATTTTTGCGGAATACATGCACAATACATAATCTCCTCTACGTTGATCATCAATTTAGCAGCATAAAAAACAATGAAACATCAATCGCATGCACACATTAACACAGTATGTAACTCGGGGAAAGCTTACAGCTGAAAACCCCACACTATCTATATATTAATTATTGAGAACATGTAACAATACATAGTACAATACTCCTCACAAGTATACAACACTATCTCCACCTGTTACACACAAAACTAGCTCAGATTCGAACAAGTCACAGGTTCAAATCTCCTCCGCTGCTTTGCCTGCCTCCACTGCACACAATACCATGTGAAAATCACTCACTCTAGAAATCACGTGAGCACAGGCTATTTCACTGGGCATATGTTGTGCAATACTCATTGGCATACTCAATAAATTGCTTGTGCAAGATCTCATGCACAACTATAGTCACAACTGATAGCAATCTCAACCTCTAACACCTGTCTCCACTGAACTGTACATGCACTGAGTTAACTGATGTATTCTTCAGTTTCATTATGAGTTAATAATTAGTGAATTAATTTAATCAATTAATTCACATCACTCATCACTAGTCTATTTGCAGTTAGACTAATTACAACTAGTTTAACCAAGTCAAACTGAACACAACTCCATCAACTCTACATCCAACTCCACAGAACTCACATGCATGAGTTCTAACTGATGTCATGCATGCAATAGCTCAACTGACTCATAAGAAAAGCGTATTTCCTTCTGAAAGCTGCATGTGCCACATCTGTATCTCAAACTGAAGTGCTCCAAGAGGATAAGATAAAGTTTATAGTCTAAATATTATTATGAGACAATAATATTTGACTTTTCTATTTTTAGCCTGGCAGTCTAAAAATAGACTTTGATCACTCCTGCTGTGAACCAGAAATATAAGTCCATATATTTTTCCCAACATGACCAATCATCCATAAACAACATCCTGCAACTCATAGACCATGATCCATATGTCTAAAAATAGACAGTCTAAAAATAGACTTTGCGCCATAATTTGCCTGCGGGCCCACTTAGTGAAGGCGACTCCTTTCCACTAAACTCCATCATCTTGTTGCATTCTCAACATGACTCCATGCTCGGAGGTTAAGGCACTAATCTGTGGTTCTTAGTGCTTATGGGGCAAAAGCACTATCCCCAGTTGGAGCCAGATGTTGTAGCTTATATTGTGTTTTAAGTTTATTTATCAGTTATATCACTATCGGGGGGTTCAACCTCAATGAAACTTCTTTATATTCTTTACCCCCCCGCAAATTCTAAGAAAGATGAAGTATTTTATTTATTTTATATCAAAATCATAAAGGAAACAATTGTTAAAGAATCGGCCCATGCGATCAAGTCAAATCGCAATATAAATAGTTATATGGAGCGGATCTCGTTATATATATGTGTGTGTGTGTGTGTGTGTGTGTGTGTGTGTTAGCGATGCGATTAAATCGCAATCGAAAAATGCAGTGGGCATTCAATGAAGTATTACCACGAGAATCACCGATCGCCAATTGTGATAAAGGCGTATCTTGAAAATCGTGCAAAGGCTTTGGAAAAGGCAGAGAACGGTATGGTTACGCATTTTTTTTTATGTATTTCTGTTATAAATGATTATAATAGAAATAAGCGCTGATATGAAGGATTATGAGTTAAGCCCAATTAAAAGTGGAACTTGGATATATATATGTGGCAGAAAGTATAATCAAAAGATTAATAAACATTAATCGAAGGATTGCGATTTGCGATAGGCCGGACCCAGTATTACAGTTATTATGTTTAATTCTCCCGTCAGGTCTGCAATATCCCATAACATTTAATATATATGTATATGGCTATGCCGATTGCGATATGGGATGGGCCGAACCCGAATATATATATATATATATATATATATATATATATATATATATATATATATATTGCGTTTAATAACTCCGGCGGGTCCGAAAAGCGTCTTATGCATATGTGTTGGTTCATTCGCCGATTACGATTTGCGATGGAGATTTCGGATCCGATATTACATATATTATGTTTAATTCTTCCATCGCGTCCATTATATCACCTATCATTAAGTTTTATATTGATATATCATTTTAAATGGCCGATTGCGATTTGTGATATGAAGCAGATCTGATGGATTTATGAAGTAGAATTAATTATTTTTGAGTTCCATAATAATCAAAGGTTGCGTTAATTTTGCTGTGAAAAAGCAAAAATCAACGTTAAAGCCAAATCTGAAGAGGAAGGTAGTTGGGCATGTTTTCTTTGTATTTTGGCCAATCAAAATGCCGATACATGCGTAAGTGCAAATTTATGCACAAGTCAAAGTCAAACACTGTTTATTACGGTTAAAGTGGATTAATCATTATTAAGGCATATACAGAAGAACTCAGCGGCCGATTAACAGAGCAAGCCAACAATTATTCTCATCTTCTAGTTCAGTTATTTCTTGTTATTGTATGTTCTTTGAGGTATCTTTTACCCTCTGTAAAATCCTGTAATAGTTTTTACTTCAGATAGTTAGAAAAGCAGTTAAGTAGTTTGATAGTTTTAGAGATCAGTAATTGTTCCCAATCTATAAAAGAGGAAAAACTACAAAGGAAAGGGGGTTGTTGGAATTTTGGAGAACCCGGAGGCAAGGCCATTGTATTCAAGGTATAATTTTTTATTAATGAAGAATCAGAAGTTTCCATGCATTTGTTGGGTATGATTTTGTGACTTCTCTATTATGTGCCATCTTATGTTTTCTTCCTTCAAGTATGGTAATGAAGCTACAGGTCTTTATTTGCTTAGGTAGATAAAGTTAAAATTCCTTAAAAGAGCGCTCATGTACTTGAAATTTCACCTTTATTTCTAAGTTACAGATAGTGGTTTTTGTGCAAGGCAGCATATTATCTTTAACTTCTCCAAGAGTCATAGATAGTAGTTTTTGTGTTAAACATCATATTGTTCATGATTCAGTTCTCACCTTCATAATTCTTCTAAGTTACAGATAGTAGTTTCTATGCAAGGCAACATACTATTTTTAACTTCTTCAAGCTTTCTTCATTTATCATTCATATTTAGCTATCAAATGGCATTCTGATATTTCCTTGTCATCTAAGTATTGAGAGTAAAAATCCAAGTCTCTAGGTCCTTCATTTGAGAACACAACATATATCTAAGTGACAAATAAGTGACAGTAAATAATATTTATTAATGTCTTAAGAACAATTTCTCTACAACCAGGAAATTGGTTTCTTAAGGTAAAACACAATACATCACAAACTTCTGGTTCTTCATCTGATTTACCAGAGTCACCTATACTGGTACATACAGCGATTCCAATTACTCCTACTGTTATTGGTTTATTTGCTACTAAAGTGGAACATTTACAATTACCTGAGGACACTGAAACTGAATTTAGTGAAATGGTAACTAAAGTTGTCCAACAAGAAGTTGATACTCAACAAGAAGTTGTTCAAGAAACTCATCCCGAACCCGTTGTTCTTTTCCCAGAACACTTGGATCCCGAAGTTGAACAACCAGAAGTAGTTCCCGTACTGGAAGACGATCGACCTGTTTATCCTCAGACATCTGTAACTGTTGAGAATTCTCCTTTACCGCAGAGTCAAACACCAAAAATTTATTATGAACCTAACGGTGAAATCCTTCCACCCGGTTTGATTGCTATTAAAAAGGAATTTGAAGAAGAAACTTCACCTAGAACTCCAACTAATTTTGGACCAGGGATTTATCTTTATCTTTCTTTTCCTCGGTTAACTTATACTGCTCTTCTTGATCCTATTTACTTTCAATGTGAGGTTCCCTCCTAAGGTCCTCTAACTAAAAAATAAATTTATCTTATTACAAACACAATAAGATGGGAAATAAATTATTTACATCTAGACATTTATTTGATGATAATATACCATTAAAATTTATTTACCACAAATTAAATAAGTAAGAATTTCATTGCAACCATTTACATAAGTAATCAATAAATGGAGGAATACCTGTTCCAATAGCTTAGATGAGATGATACTGAGCTCCTAACTCTGTTGGGATGCTCCTCTTGACTACCCGACTGGAGTTGCCTCTCAGACAACTAGGAAGTATTTCCTAGCCCAGGGAACCTCCACAGGTTCCCTAGCCCTCTGAGCCCAAGTCCAACCAGATGTAGTGTGTCCAAGTTAAACAAACACTCTCCTTCTCTCCCTTCTCTTTTTCTCCACATTCCTCCCAAAAAAAAATCCTCCAAAACCACAACCAAAACCAAAACCAAAACCAAAACCAAGACCAAGGATCCCCCCTCTCCTCTCACCATCCTTCCCCTTTTATGCCTCCTCCTCCCATCCACCTCAACCACCTATCATTACTGTTATGACTACCCCCTCATCCTTTCATTTAGTATCCTTGAATTTTCTTACCATATCTTCTCCCAAGTAGATTTGAGAAGACATTTTGGGGATAAGATATGGATATTTAATTTGGAAATTAATTGGAGAATACCATATCTTCTCCCAAGTAGATTTTGAGAAGACATTTTGGGGATAAGATATGGATATTTAATTTGGAAATTAATTGGAGAAGACCATATCTTCTCCCAAGTAGATTTTGAGAAGACACCTTGGGATATGGATATTTAAATTGGAATAAATGGAAGGAGACCATATCCTATCCAAAATTAAATTTGAGAAGACAAGTTGGGAATTGAATAATAACAATAATAAAATTTATATCAGTAAATAAATACAGTTTCCCAAATGTAGGTTTGTACTAATATTTCTTGATAATTATAAGTCAATATTTTCAGGCAATTTAAAAATTAATAAAATTTGCATGATAAGATTACGTAGGGAATTACATACATCCCTCCTTCAGAAAACTTCGTCCCGAAGTTAGAGTGAAAAAGATACAAGGAGTTCGAAAGCAGTTTGACAATAAGGCATAACAAAATAGAGAGAGAGTTATAATAGTAAAATTTAGTAAGTCAGACAATGATACCACTTCCCATCAAGAGTCTCCAACTAATCTATATCCTCCTATCCTTCCTAACCTACTTCCGTTCCCACCTCTCCATCCTCTGTTGCTATATACTATGGCATCATCTATACCAATCTAACCACTGATAAAATCAATATGGCGGAAGCGTCGACTATATCGACCTAAATTCCCTAGCAGGAAACTGGAAATTGTCATCACACGTCTAGGGGAGCGTGTCCATCACTGCCCTCCCATGATTCCAGGTTTGGAGGTTACACGGTGGGAAATACCTCCACCCCTCCTCACAACTAGGGTCAACACCCTAATATGGACCACACTATAGTGCTGGTTGGATACTTGTTATCGAATAATCTAGTCAGGTAGTCTTGCCACCTGTCATTTACATTTCACCCATGTCATAAGAGTGCATATCAAGTGGATACAAAATGTAATAGAACAATTTACACCATACCTTTCCTCATTAGATGTCTTGACCTTCCCCAATGGAAGAGTAGAAATTGTTTATCATATAGTTCTTTCCAATCTGCAGGTTAATTCTCATTCAATCATATACATAACAACAAAATATATATAGATAAGTGATCTTTAAACATCATGTTATTAAGTCTAGTATCCACGTGTCAATTTTGTAGTTCGTACTAGAATAAATCTTACATTAGATAAATCGTAATTTCACTAAGTGATTCATTGGATAAATCATAGCTACTGAAGCCATACATGAAACAACAATAACTCTGGTAAGTTATGCACTAGATAAATCATAACCAAGTAAGTCATACATTAGGTCATACATCAAACATTTCCATCATCAATACCTAATCCATCTAATGATTTATATAAGTAGTTTCACCTGTCCAACTAAATGCATCAATATTACATAGCATTCATAAATAAATAACATGGAACTGCAAAATAGAGCCTTAGCATAGGTAGCTATCTAAGTCAAAATGGGCATCACAAATGCTCAAAAAGTGAGGGGTAGTCACGACGTATAGTCTCTGCATCCTCCCAGGTAGCAGATCTTGGGCTATACTTGTCCCACTGGACCTTAACCTAGTCCACCATGTGACGTCTGAGCTGTCGAACCCTACGGTCCAATATGCATAATGGTTCGACCACTATGGTTCCCATGTCTGAGACCTACAATTCCCTCCAATCCAGTTTGTGAGATTCATCAGAAACATAATGTCGTAAAATAGATACATGAAAAACATCACGAGTTTTATGAAAATGGGGTGGAAATACAAGACTATAGGAAACTGGTCCAATCTTCTCCTTGATCCTAAAAGGTCCTACAAACTGAGGTGATAACTTTGTCCCTTTCCCAAACCGAATGGTGCTTTTGTTGGGTCGGATATGAATAAAAAATTAGTCCCCTACTTCATAACTATGATCAATCCTATGTGAATCAGTATAACTCTTCTATCTATCTTGTGCTTCCTTTAACCTTTGTTGAATCTGTCTTACCTATTCCTCCATTTCTTGAACTAATTCTGGCCCAACTATTACTCGATCCTCCAACTTTTCCCAACTCAATGGCATCCTACATGGCCTTCCATATAGAGTTTGATAAGGAGGCATCCTGATTGAACTGTGGTAACTGTTATTATAGGCAAACTCTACCAAGGGTAAGTACCCTTCCCACTGAGTCTGATTATCCATGATGTACATTCTAAGCATGTCTTCCATAACCTGATTTACTCTTTTAGTCTGCTCATTTGTTTCTGGATGATATGTAGTGCTCAGGTTCAACTGAGTCCCTAGTGCTAACTACAAACTTTTCCAAAACCTAGATGTAAATCGAGATTCTCTATTAGAAATGATATATGCGGGTAACCCATGTAGTCGAATAACTTCACTTGTAAAAAATTGTGCCACATCAGTAACATCGTGTCTCTTACTGGAATGAAATGGGTACTTTTGGTCAATTTTACAACTATAACCAATATAGCATTGTGCCTCTGTGACGTGAGTGGCAAACCCACAACAAAATCCATAGAAATTGTTAGTGTCGGTCTTGAGCCCTCCATCGGTGATCAATAGCTCTTTGCATATGCATAGGTAGGTGTCTCATTAGTGTCAGTTTTGCATCCCGCTAGGCATGCCATAAAACTGAATGGAGGGCTGGTCTTTGTTCCCTTCTTGGCTTTGCTGGATCAGATCATACCACAATGAAATTGAGTCATGTTTGTTTTTATTTTTGTCTTGAGGTCCTAGGTCTTAGGTCTAGGGTTTTGAGTCCAAATCACTGCAAGGTCATGAGTTCAAGTTCAGTGAGTGCCCAGCAAGCCAGAAGGAGGTATGTACATATGTTTCATTGTTATTTTCATTAGCTACAGGTCATTTAATGCCTTGGATTTAAAAACCCTGTTTTTAAGTCCAAGGTCATGAGAAATTTGCAAAAATAAAGAAATTTTCAAAAGTTTTCAAAAGTGCCGGCAACAACCCTGGTTCATTCGCCACAGTCCATCAGATGGTCAACTTGCAAAAAGAACGGAGTCAAACGCCTCAAAAAGCTAATTTCAGGACAAAATCAACTCAAAAACAGTGTTAAAGAGAATGCAAAAGTGAAAACATTATAAAGTGGGTTTTTCAAGTTAATTTTTTCAAATGTGAGCATATAAAGGCAAATTCCCTCTTTGAAGAGCCTTATTATGCATTTGAAGGCAAGAGAACACAAGGAGAGAGGCAAGAGGGCGAATTTGGTAAGTTTTAGCAGTTTTCAGGCTTTTTGAGGGTGCGCGACCACCTGGGAGGTGTGCGACCACTCCAGCAACATTTCCCTGTGTTAATTTGGTCGGGCGCGACCACTCGAGGGGGGCGCGACCACTCGAGGCTGGTGCGCGACCACTCGACCAGCTTGCTCCAGAACCCTCCAGAAACGCATCAAAACTTCAAATTTCTTCGTGTTGGCTCGTGATTGGAGTGAGCATACTTCTCAGCGTTTTTGCAGGCAGGGCAGCAGTCATCTTGGCTTATTTGTTCCACCTTGCTCAATAACATCATGTCAACCACTGAGACTAATGAGCAAGGTGATGACCGATCTTCATCCACGGAGGTTGAGACACAGCGGAGGCCTCGTAAGGGTGGCAAGGGTGGTCATCACAAGAGAGAAGAGCCCACATCCTTGGCAGAGTTGCAGGCTTGCCCATTGGCAGTGACTTGCTTTCAGTACATGTCATGCTATCAGTTTTGCGAGAGGCTTGCACAGATTCAGCATCATAGGGAGCTGGCCCGGTTATTTGTTCTACACCTTCATGACGGGCAGGTCACCCTTGCAGGGGTGGATTTTGTGTTTTCTCCATAGGCTATTTCACAGGCTACCGGGATACCAAATGTGGGTGAGGTGTGGCCAAAGCGCAAGTGGCTGGATTTTGTTTACTTTGAGCCATATGTCAGGCCAACATACATACACAACTTGTCAGGGAACTTTCCTATCAGGTTCCTCCGAGGGGAATATGCATCTATCATGAGGCTTATTATGCACTATTTCACATGTGAGGGGAGGTTCTCACGAGTATTTGCTTGCCACATTCGCATGCTGATGCACTTTACCAGGGTGAGGATGATGAACATCCCGATTTACCTTTTTCATGACATTCAGAGGATGGTTTCTATATTCCAGAAGCAGACCCCAGCTCAGCAGCGCAGGAGCTTGTGTCATCATGGTCTCATCCAGCTGGTTGTTTCCCATCAACTGAGCCAGCAGGGCATTCCTTGGGCAGATTTTATCTCCCGTGAGTTCTTCACACAGCCACAGCTAGAGCCAGAGGCAGTTCACGAGGAGGGAGGGCCATCACATCAGCCCGAGGCTAGTATTCCGAGACATATGGCTTCTTCTCCTCGGGTCACTTATCAGAGAGGTCATAGGACCTTATTTGCAGCAGCTCGACGAGTACTTTCTCCACAACAGGTGGAAGGGGTCTCGTCATCCTCTTCAGATCAGCGAGTGTTATCTCCACACCAGGTGGAAGGGGCCTCGCATCCTTCAGCAGCAGAGGCAGTACGAGATGGCAAGCAGCCCATGGTTGAGGATGAGGCAGTTGGCGAGGCACATCCTGATTTCATTGATCTTGATGCTCATTCTCCTTCCTCTTCAAATTTCTATGAGCTCATTAGGCAGAGAGAGGAGGAGAACCTTGTGTTGCAGCGGAAGCTTGAGATGGCTCAGTGGACTATCACTTATTTAAAGCAGCGGAACAAACAGCTAGAGACGGAGAAAGAGCTGGATGAATTATGGAGAATCCGCGGTAACAGAGGCTTGAACCGCAGGAGGCCCGGGGACCCATTGCCCGCTGATAGGGAGTCATTGCTCATCCAAGCAAATCTTCACTTGGAGAGATTGTTGGAGAAGGCAAATCATGACAAAGAGCTGCTACGCAACATGAAAACACACTATTGGGCAAGATTGCATGTTTGCAAGGCTAAAATGAAAATTCTCCGAAGGAAGCTGTCAGAGGCCCAGAAGAAGAAGAAAAGGACAAACCCACTCCGTATCTTGGCTGAGGCATCCCTCACTCACCATGGTACTCATTAGCCTTCATCCAGCAGCAAAATCAAAAGATTTTGAGAGTTTTGGAGCATTTTGGAAATTTACAGGTTTTTGCCTGTGGAGTGGTCTCACCCCCCGCGCGACCACTCGGGAGGACTGCTCAGAATCACAAAAAGTTGACATTTTTGGAAAGGGCATGCAAAAACTAGAATTACCTATACTTGGGGTCAACTTGATTTTGAGATTTGGGCCTCCAAAAGCTCAAAATACATCAAAATTTTGACTTTCTGCCCACTTTTTGAGTTGCAGAAAGTGACCTTGGGAGAATTGACTTTTGAGGGGTCAGATCAACTCCAAATCCAGAAATTCCACTTGGGATGGAAAGTAGACACACAGAGCTTTCCAATGAGCCATCTTGCACTTGATTTGGACAACTAGAACCCATTCAAAAAGTGCTGCAAAGGGGCGCGACCACTCGAGCAGGGGGCGCGACCACTCGAGCTAAAATTGCCAGTTTTGACTTTTCAGGCCTGCAAACTCTGTTTTTACCTTGGTTGATCATTTGTACCTGTAAATGATGGATGTATGGATAATTTTCATGGCACGTTGATAGATTTAATCTCCCTTAACCCTTCTAGAAGCTTCCTTGATGTAAATAGTGAATATTTAATGCATGGATGAGTTAGCTAAGTTTTAGAGGCAAGTTGTTTTGACTTCCTATTATCTAGTGCTTAGTTTAGAATTAGTTCAAACTGCTCCTAGGAAGCTGAGCTCGACCCCTAGAGGTGGGGAAAGGAGTTAGATGGTCTATATTATGCCTTCTCTTGCTCATTTTCATGGTGGGACTCTTGAGGGAGAAGCTCTATTGTATATTGTACTTGTATTTCTGCAATTTGAGGAAAAGGAAGACCAGGGTTTTGCAGACATCATTGGGATTCTTGTGGACTTTTGTGTTGATGGTGTGTTCTCTTATTGTAATTGTAAGTGTGTTTATGTGTTCCATCCCTTTCTTTACTGCAGCTTATTAAACAAATGAAGTGATAAAGTTTGAATTCATGCTTGCCATGCTCAGCTTTCAAATTTGTTTAATGTTTATGTTTTCCACTGTCTAGAGAGGATTCAAAGTCATTGTTTGCCCTATTTAGCTTCTCTTTTTTCTTCCTTGATCATCTATCTCAGCTAAAGGCATCAGCACAAACTCTTACCTTGCCCCAAAGACCCACCTGCAAAAACTGAGCTCAATCCCCGCACCCTGAATTGCACTCCCTCCAATTGCCACCAAAAACCCCAAAAAACTTTAAATCAACCTTCCTAATCAGTTTACTAGCCTAATATCAGTGTTAACTTGTTGGTCATCTCTGTCCATTGAATATTTTACTGAGATTGACCGGAGAGAGCCTTCTCATACCCCGTAGGGCTAGCTATGAGGTGAAATGGTTTGATGTTGCCTTGAAGGTTTACCTTCCTCAGCCTAGGGTGAAATCTCAAGCGCTAACATAAATTACCTCCCATTTAGACATAGGGATGTCATGTGGCTGTAGGAGCCCTACTGGATGGCGATGATCAACCTTCACTCATTGAAATTAAAGACATTTGATGACAAACTAGACTATGTTGTGCTTCATGCCTGCCCAAAAGAAGAGTTTCTTTGTGTCCGTGTACATCTTCTTCACTCTAGGATGTGCACAATAGAGTTCTCTATGTGACTCTTCGAGGATGGTCCTTCTTATACCCCTTCCTTAGGTATGTACATCCTCCCTTGAAATATCAATAGTCCATATGGTTCAAGGATCCCTCAAACTTTGGTTCTATCTGCTTCCCACTTTGGAGTGCTTTTATAACCTTTATATACCAACTATCTTCAAAGATTTTCTCCAACACATGTTCCCTCAAATTTACATTTAAGGCTACTAGGGAGAAGGTTCGTGGCCTCCTGCTTAGTGCATCAACCACCACATTCTCCTTTCCTTGAATGTATGAGATCTCAAAATCATGCTCACTCATGAATTCGCTCCATTGTCTTTGTCTAGCATTCAAATCCCTTTGAGTGAAGAGGTGCTTCAAGCTTTAATGATATGTTCTTAACTCAAATCTTCTCCCAACGAGGTAGAGTCTCCACAGTTTCAAAGCATCATTGCTGCTAACTCTAAGTCATGGGTAGCATACAACTCTCCATGTTTCTTCAATTTTCTAGATGCGTAATTTATTACTCCACCTTATTGCATCAATACTACTCCCAATCCTTGCTTCAAAGCATTGGTGTAGACAATGAAGTATTTTTCCATGTTTGGTACTCGAAGGATCGGTGCACTAGTAAGTAACCTTTTTAGTTCTATGAATGCAGTGCCACATTCACATGTCCATTCATACCTGACCCCCTTTCATTGTAATGTGGTGATGGGTTTTGCAATCCTTGAAAACCCTTCCACAAACCTGCGATAATACCCTACTAGCCCCATAAAACTACACAACCCATGAGCATTTTTTGGTACTGGCCAATCCATTATGGCCTTTATCTTTTTCGAGTCAACTGAAATCCCTTCTCCTGAAATGATGTGCCTAAGGTAATGAACTTTCTTCTGAAAGAAGGAACATTTTGACAATTTTCCATACAATTGATTTTTTCTTAAGCAAGTCAATACAATTCTTAGGTGCTTTTCATGCTCCTTTTCATTGTTGGAATACACAAGAATGTCGTCCAGGAAGACTTGCACAAATTGGTCCCAATACTTCCTAAACACACCATTCATGAGGCTCATGAATACTGCTGGTGCATTGGTCAAACCAAATGGAACAACTATGAACTCGTAGTGCCCAAACTGAGTTCGAAATGCAGGTTTTGAGATGTCACCTTCCTTAATCCTCAATTGCTAGTATCCAGATCGTAGATCAATCATTGAGAAAACCAAAACTCCCTTCATTTGATCAAATAGGTCATCTATTCTAGGTATTGGGTACCTATTCTTTATTGTGGCTCTATTCAAGTCCGTATAATCTATGCATAGCCTTAAGGAACCATCCCTATTCTTGAAAAAAATCACCGGTGCACCCCAAGGTGAAATACTAGGTCTAATAAACTCCAAGTCTAAGAGCTCTTTTAACTGCATTTACAACTCACAAAGTTCTGGAGTTGCCATCCTATAGGGTGTCTTAGATATTGGTTCTGCACCAATTTTTAGGTCGATTGTGAAATCAATCTCCCTTATAGGAGGTAATCCAAGCAATTCCTTAGGAAAAACATCCTTGAATTTTGACAAAATTGGGTGGTGATCTAGGGAGGTTCCTTTTTGGTCACTTACAACCTTGACCACATATAGTTTGCAACCTTGTCAGAGACAACATTGTAGCTTCATCATGGATATGTATCGTAGCGATAGTCCTCTCTTGATTCTGGAAATCTCAATTGACCTACCTTCATCATCTAAACAAATCACCTTCTTCTTGAAACAGTCTACCAAAGCTCGATGAGCTTCTAGCCAGCCCATTTCAATAATTACATCATACATCCCCAATGCTGTGACATATGCCTTCAAATTAGTTATACACACCCTGAGGTTTACCTGACATTGGTCATCATTAGGTCCTACTGTTTGTTTTATCCCATAAGCCATCTCAACTTGCTTAAAGTCATCATGCTCATAGGCTGCCAACCCACATTTTTCTAATGAAACTGGTGAAATGAAACTATTTTTAGCACCCGAATCAAACAAAATTTTGACTTTTACTTTGTTTACCATACCTAAGGTTTCTACCACGGTATATTGGTGTTCAACTTGTTGGTTATCAGCTGTTGCATAGATTCGATGGTGGCCACTCTCTCCCCCCATTGATGCTTTTCCTTCTCTATGGTTGTTACCAGTTGGTAACTTAGGACAATCACACTAGTAATGAGGTCCCCCACATCCCAAACAAGTGATGTGAGGTAGACTTTGAACAGAATGTTGTGGAGTTCTTTGGAAAGAATTCCTTCCCTTGGGACCCCTACCCCTACTTGTTTCTCCTCGCTTATGACCTTGATTTGCACATGTTCTTGAAGATGCAGGTTAAGCTGCACTAGTAACCATTGAAATCCCCACTGTTGGTACTCTGGGTACAACCGTGTTTCCATATGGCAGTGGCCTCAAACTCCCCCCCCCCCCCCAGGGAAGGTACGAGGGGCCTTCCCCATAAACCTTGGTTGTTGTGGAAAAATGGTTTTGTTTCCACCCTTTAAGTCTAAGTTCTCTTCAACATAACGAGCATGTTCCATAGCTTCTGCAACTGAGGATGGTTTCCACATCCATACCATTGCCCTAATCTTAGGGTTCAATCCATAAATGAAACGATCTGCTTGACACTGGTCAGTATCCATGTAGGAGACATACTTGACAATTCCATGAATCTAATATCATATTCTTCTACTATGTGATTTCCCTGTACCAAGGCATGGAAGGCTCCTACCTGTTGTTCTTCATAATATGCTGGTAGGTACTTTTTCCTGAATCTCTCCTCAAATAACTCCCAAGTAACTATGTCTGGAGTGAGGTGTAGTTGACGCTCTAAGTTACCCCACCAATTCATAGCACTATCTCTGAGTTGGAATATCACTATCTTAGCTTTTGAATTGGAAGTATAATCTCTTAGTGTGAAGCACCTTGTCATTCCTTCTAACCAGGCTTCTGCACGTTTGCTAGAACGACCTCCAAAAAACTCTGGGAGCTTAATATTTTGGAGCTCCCTAGTAATGTCCTCGATTGGAGGTCCTCTATCAGAGTCTCTTGATCCCTTGAGATTTCCCAACCCTGATGGAGGGTGCTCTACTTCAACTTCAATTGTTTGGCACCCTCTTAAAGTCTCATTAATTGATTCTAGGGAGCACAAGATGAAAGCCAACTCCAGTGAAGGTAATGGGTTATTTGTAGGAGGTTCTTGTGATGACCCTCCTTGACCTTGATTTCTTTGCGTCCTCACCATTTTGAATTGTTCAAATATTTGTATGATACACAAGACTCATTAATCCAAATAGGACTTGTCCACTCTTAGCTGTCTCACATACATGTGTATAATGATAGTCATAAGTTTTTCTTTTGCTATGCTCGTAAACAAGAATTATTGATACTGAGAAGATTCCCAAGGATCTACCAAATCCTCTCATGTGTGAGTTATACATAACTTACAAATTTTTTCTTGATACTTTCTAGGGTACTGGTGCAATGTACTTGTGAGTCACACTCTAGCACAAAATTGTTTTCTTTAGCACCATAGTTATAATTTAATATTAAGTTAATTAATAACTTGGTTTAATATATTCAAATAATTAAGTTAAATACTAATATGAATAATACCCTTTTTACTCATGTCTTCCTTCTATGGCCATTAGTTGCTCCTTCCCAACCTTTATATTATGTTTTAAAATAATTTATGTCCATTTTATGAATCTTTGGATCTCCTATAGGACATATAAACAATTGGTCTCACCTCTTGAAGAGGCAGTGTCCTTGAAGCAAGGTTTCTAAGCAATTATCCATGAATTCATATATATATATATTTGCAATAATTAGATTAAAGAAGAAAAATAACATTGCTAAAATAAATGTGAATTCTTACAAGCTTCATAGACAAAGTCTTAAATATTGAGGGTTGAAAGAATGCCATTTGGTGATATTAATAGAATGAAGAATGAAAATTAATATCATTTATATACTTGCATTAGAACAACCAAATAAATCTTAATTTCAAAATGTATTTAACATATAATTAATATTGAAAAGACAGGGTCGATTCAATATTTTAATATCCCAGAAGAGATTCAGTCCTCAACATTTCAACTCATGCGAGTTCAAGGTTTTCCTACATGGGCCAATACTCGATCAGTTTCAATTTTTGATGTGATTCAGGGAAATGTGCTTGTGGCAATCCTTTTGAACTACATGGTGGACATGGACTGGCTACTATCTGCTTGTCCAATTCTAAGGACAATTCCTCGTGTGTTGGTAATACATGGAGAAAGTTCGCACACATTTGAAAATATGAAGAAGGAAAAACCTACAAGCTGGTTGCTTTACAAGCCACCATTGTGCCTCTCTTATGGAACACATCACTCCAAAGCTATGCTTTTGGTGTACTCAAGAGGAGTTCGAGTTGTTGTGCACACAACAAATTTAATTTATGTTGACTGGAATAACAAGACATAGGGTCTGTGGATGCAAGACTTCCCTGTAAAAGAGCAAAAAGATATTGGGAAAACATCACCATTTGAGGATGATCTAGTTGAATATCTCGAGGCTTTGGAGTGGTCTGGATGCCATGTCACATTGCCACAAATCGGTGATGTCAAGATCAATGCAACATACTTTAGGAGGTTTGACTATAGTAGTGCATCGGTTCATTTGGTGGCATCTGTGCCTGGCTATCATAAAGGTGTCGAGATGAAAAAGTGGGGGCATATGAAGCTTCGAACAATTTTGCAAGAGCAATGCTTTGGAAACAAATTCCAAGGTTCTCTGCTTGTCTACCAATTTTCTTCTCTTGGATCTTTGGATGAGAAATGGATGATGGAGTTGGCTTCATCAATGAGCTCAGGATCTACTTGGGATAAACAAACTTTAGGTCCTGGAAGTGTGCAAATAATTTGGCCTATAGTTGAAGATGTTTGATTCTCAATTGAGGGTTATGCTGCTGGTAATGCAATTCCTAGCCCACAAAAGAATGTGGAAAAGGAATTTTTGAAGAAATACTGGGCTCGATGGCAAGAAAATCACACAAGCCGATGTTGTGCAATGCCTCATATAAAAACATATGCACGCTACAATGGCCAAGAGCTTGCATGGTTTCTTCTCACGTCTTCAAATCTCAGCAAAGCTGCAAATGAAAGTGTAGCTTGATTTCTAATCTATTACATGCAATGAAGTTGTCTTGGTTTCTCTTGCAATATTTTAGACAGACTTCTTTGGAGCAATAATGGCTAGTTATTGTATGGTCTGGGAATTGTTCAGTTAGCATGTTCTTCACATGAAATTTTGGTTGTTTATGTTGATATTATGTGAAACAAGAGGGCTTTAGCTGTGCATTTTTCCCCCAATGTTTCTACCAGCAATAGCTGATTGTCGCTTGAGGCATGTTTACCTGCCATTCTCATGTTCACATGGCATATTTGGGAATACTACAATCTCGTGGTTTTTTTTTCCTTTGTAGCAATAGAGAGATTGAGGATTTGAGTTCATGGTGATTTTCTATGTATATACGTTTTTGTAATTTCCAAGATATGAATTTCAATGTAAAGAGAATTTTTGTACAGATAAAATGTCTCTCCTTGACAGTGTTGTTTCCGTGTAATCATTATCTCAGTTCATGTTTTCTTCCTTCCTTTTACTAAATTAATTGATACTAAATTCCCATGAATTATAGTCATAAGCTTGCATTTTCATGAATTCTGTTTTCTTAGAGATCTATGTGAAACCAACATGGTAAAACCCAACTAAATTCCCATGAATTATAGTCATAAGATTGCATTTCCATGAATTCTGTTTTCTTAGAGATCTATGTGAAACCAACATGGTAAAACTGACTTTCTGGGTAGGGCTGGCCTTTAATTTGAGTGACTTCTCAAGAGTCAATATAGATTAAATTATCATTTTGCAGCCTTTATTCATTGCAGAATAGTGGTTTCCTAACTATTAGGCTTTCTATCTTTCATATGAGGTTTTCTATCTTTCACCTAACTCAGGATACATCTAAATCAAAAATTAGAATACTTGTAAATGCGTTGTATCTATTTCATAATTCAGATACATGTACATCAAGATTGTATCTTCATAACTCAGATACATGTACATCAAGATTGTCACATACATGAGACACACAACATAATTCTCGCAAGATTTCATGTATCTATCATCATAAATAATGTACATCAAGATTGTTACATCCATGAGCCAAACATGGTTCTTGCAAAATTTCCCTAATTACGAAAGTAAGGAGAGCTTTGGCTTCAAGGTCCAGATTTTGAACCTAAGCTCTGATACCACGTTTGAGGCTCCCTCCTAAGGTCCTCTAACTAAAAAATAAATTTCTCTTATTACAAACACAATAATATGGGAAATAACTTATTTATATCTAGACATTTATTTTATGATAATATACCATTAACATTTTTTTACCACAAATTAAATAAGTAAGAATTTCATTGCAACCATTTACATAAGTAATCAATAAACGGAGGAATACCTGTTCCAATAGCTTAGTTGAGATTCTCTTGAGCTCCTGACTCCGTTGGGATTCTCCTCTTGACTACCCGGCTGGATTTGCCTCCCAGCCAACTAGGAAGTATTTCCTAGCCTAGGGAACTTCCATAGGTTCTCTAGTCCTCAGAGCTCAAGTTCAACCAGATGTAGTGTGTCCAAATTAAACAAACGCTCTCCTTCTCTCCCTTCTCTTTTTCTCCACATACCTCCCAAAACAAAATCCTCCAAAACCACAACCAAAACCAAAACCAAAACCAAGACCAAGCATCCCCCCTCTCCTCTCATCACCCTTCCCCTTTTATGCCTCCTGCTCCCATCCACCTCAACCACCTATCATTAATGTCATGACTACCCCCTCATCCTTTCATTTAGTATCCTTGAATTTTCTTACCATATCTTCTCCCAAGTAGATTTGAGAAGACATTTTGGGGATAACATATGGATATTTAATTTGGAAATTAATTGGAGAATACCATATCTTCTCCCAAGTAGATTTTGAGAAGACATTTTGGGGATAAGATATGGATATTTAATTTGGAAATTAATTGGAGAAGACCATATCTTCTCCCAAATATATTATGAGAAGACAAATTGGGATATGGATATTTAAATTGGAAATGGAAGGAGACCATATCCTATCCAAAATTAAATTTTAGAAGACAAGTTGAGAATTGAATAATAACAATAATAAAATTTATATCAGTAAATAAATTTACAGTTTCCCAAATGTAGGTATGTACCAATATTTCTTGATAATTATAAGTCAATATTTTCAGGTAATTTAAACACTAATAAAATTTGCATGATAAGATTAAGTAGGGCGTTACATTCAAACTCCCGTCTATTCATTAGGACATTTATTAGGTAATTTGACTATGGTTGAAACAACATCCCAGACTGTATCATCTGTTACAACTGCAACAACATCTACTGTCGCTACTTCTTCGATGTTTACGATAACACCTAAGTCACATCTGTATGGTGTTCCGTTCATCCCAATGGGTTACGAATCATTATCTAGAACTCAATCCTGTATTTCTTCTAGTCCATGGTATTCACCCATGTCATCCATAGGAATTTTACCTGGTTCTTTAGTTACGGATACTGAACAGTTTGATCCGTCAAGTCAATATCAATCTGGTCCATCTAGTTACCGTCCGATGTATCCACTTAACACTGGATTGCCTCCATATGGAGAACAATATGCCCAATCTGCTTATTCTCCATACTCTGGGGGGCCACTACCATATGGCAGTATACCATCATAATTAGGTCCAACTTATTTTGGAATGACTGTTTGTCAGTGGCAGTCTACAATGCCTGTTCAACCAAGGCTTGTGTATTCATCACAACCAATACAACTTGTTTCATCCATACCTACTACGCATGTCGTTACGACTTTACCACGATCGCAAGCTCAGTTGATTGTATCTCAACCTTTGCGAGTTGATCCTTCAACTTCTTACCCTCAATTTTCAGGTCTATAGACTTAGTCTTCTCAGGCCATTTAACAACAATCATTTGTTTCTGAAATCCAACAACCTTAGAACAATTTACCATTAACTCGGATGACTTAGACTTATACTGGCCCAATTTATCCACAACCTAGTCAAACTTATACTGGTGGGCAACAACCATTGTATCAACAACCGTGGCAGCCACAATACCAACAACAAAAATTCCAACAGTACCAAACTTATTATGGACTTTGTCCAACAAACCGATGTTGGGTTTGGTCAACAATAACCTTATGCAGATTCTAGTCAACAAGCCTATGTTAGTTTTGGTCAACCTCAAATTTATCTTGGTTCCCAACAACAACCTTATACTAGATATGCTCAACAAACCTACCCCTATCAAGGTTACCAGCAACAGATTCCTTATGCTGGTATGCAAAGGCCTATTGCCCAGGAAATTCCATCTTACCCTGGTTACACTCAACCCGACCTAAACTGACAGTTGCCTTTTGTCGCAACACTTGAATTACTGGATTTAAATCGTCTTACTAATGATCCCATTCTTTATTTAGCTTGGTGGTCAGTGATTCCACACAAATTGCCTTCTGATATTCCTAAGTTCAATGGAAACCCTGGAGAAGATCTGTCCAATCACATTATGACTTTTCATTTATGGTGTTCATCCAACTCCCTAAATGATGATTTAGTAAGACTATGAGGTGGTATATTGAATTACCACGAGCTTCCTTTTACAACTTCACAGACTTAGCCACTTCATTTTTAACCCATTTCCAGTTACCCATCATATATGAAACTGGAACGGAATTGTTGACCAACTTTAAACAGACCAGTGCTACTCACATTTCTGATCATATTCATCAGTGGCGTTGTCTTCATCGAATGGTCAAAACTTTTGTTCCTGATCAGCTTTTAGCCGAGTGGTTTATTAAATCCTTGTTTCCATATATTGTCAGCATTGGAAATACTGAGAGGGGGGGTGAACCAATATTTCTTTTCAATTATTATTTTTATCAGTTAAAAACATTTATATTTGGAACATAGAAATAGATAACATGAATATATGTTTTTATTAATGTGATCTTTGCAATAAATCAAGTACAATGTGTGTGTATATATATATATATATATGGTTTCAATCAGTTTCCAAGCACCAACTTGGACTCTTTGTGAGGCTCCAACCTCCAGAGCACCAACTTTGTCTTGTCAAGGCACCAACCTTGAATTTAGGAGCACCAACTCCCAGGACACCAATCCTTTCAGTTCTGAGGCACCAACCTCAAGGGTTCCAACCCTTTGCTGTAAACTGTTTGGATCTATTTGGTTGTAATTCTCTGCTCCCAACCTTGCTGGACATATGACTGTCCTCCTGTTCCTTCCACTTCTGCCAGAACTTCAGCTTCCTTTGTTTCTTACAGTTCGCTAGCCACCCTAAAATTTCCTGATACCCCTGGCCTTTGGCTTCCTTTCTCCGTTGGCTCTTCGACTTCCTCAACGCTTGCTTGATATTTCAGCTTCCTCTGCGCTCACTCTTCAGCTTCCTCTGTCTCCTCAAATCCATTAATACACACAGGACACGTTAATGTGGAAGAGAGGCCGAATTACAATAATGTTGCATATTAAAGAAAATATCAAAGAGGCCCCCCTTTTATAATATTCATACAATATACAATAATAATCTCGCAATCACAATTGAAACTTAGCCGATGCCCCATTAACATAGTTAGAAATGTATAATGGGTGGTCCTACCACTCAATTGCAAACAGAGTTTTAATATGACAAGGCCTTAAGCCTTTAAACCTGGACAACATTACTTATTGGAATACACAGGAATACACGGAAAAACCTGACTGAACGCTTAAGGCCAGATCTTAAAAAGAATACACTCGCATCTATTAAACTTTCCGGTCCATTCATATATATCGCAATCGGCAGTCCGGTGTGTCAATGCTTTTGAACATTGCAATTCAACGGATGAGATATTTCAATAGGTTGTATTATAATGTTGTAGCGGGTCCGCATACATATCGCAATCGGTGGTTCGGGGGTGAAAACCCTTTATAAATTGCACTATGACAGTTCTGATAAGTGGATGTGATATAACAATAGGGCAGTTTATAATGGTGCAGTGGGTCCGCATATATATCACATCTATATATTATATATTCTTCTGCTCTTTTGTTAGGCCCCTATACTACAAGTGTAACCCCTTATTGTTATTAGTACAACCCACTTATTATATTGATGTACCCATGTAGTGCCCATATTGTTACTAATGTGCCTCATAGAAGCCCACTATTGTTATTATTGTGCCCTTACATTATTATTGTTATGTCGGCTCGTTTATGTTATGACCCCTTAGACTCCTATATATAGAAAGGAGGTATTTTCATTTGTATCATCCAAGAATTGTTCATTTATGTAATGTAAAGGAGGTTGCCCCCTCGAAGAGGCTGAATTCTAAGGCGTTGATCTATCTTTTCTATCTTTTCTTGAGCTGGTTTCATAACATTTGGTATCAGAGCTTTGGATTCTAGGGTTTTGCTGCTCCAAATAGGTCATCGTGGAATTTTCGCTATAACTTTTTTTCTGTGACGTTTAAGAAGTCGCAAAAAACACCCATTTGAGAGGAAATTGCGTTGAACCTTGGGTCCGAATTTCAGAGCTTTTCACGCGATATTTGCGGAGATATGATCTGAGGAAGTTGGTCTTTTTGCAGACTCCTGAATTACATTCAAAACAGGTGACCTGGGGAAAATAGTCATAACTTTCTCTCTGAGCATTGGATTGAAATTTCGTAAGAAAGTATAGAAATAGGACGGACTTTAGTTTCTTGTATGCATTTTTCAGATCCATAGGTCGAAAAATTGACACGTGCCACTTCATACAAGTTCGCTCTTCTGAAAAAGGTCTATAATCAGGTCATCTTGGGAGATTGTGCATAACGCTTTTTTGGGGAATCCAATTTGGATCAGACTGGTGGCATTGGAAAGACACAAAGGGCTACTACAGGTAGAAATTTTAGAACTTAAATATCTGCAAGTACAGAGTTACAGTCGTTTCAAGTTCGAGGTCCTAAAATCAAGAAAAAGCAAGATGAGGAAGTTTGATGGCAAGGATTCGGTAAATTGGATACTTCAGATGGAGCAATATTTTGACCTACATGGTGTACCACTGTTACAAAAGGTATGTATTGCATCTTCATATTTAGAACCGGATCAATTTTTATGGTATAAAGGGCTTTGTTCTCGTAAAAAACTTGTTACGTGGTCAATTCTCACGGAGGAAATGATAGCACATTATGAGGATACAAAGAGCAACACCTTCTTTAGAGCAACACCACAACAATTGGAAAGAGTAAAAGGGCTTTGTGACATATTTGAAAGTAAATTTATGGCAACAAGGAAGTCTACCCCTCACAACTATAAATATGGACATGTTGTTCCTCCTAGCCTTCCACAACCTACAAGGGTTACACCACAACAATTGGAAGAAAAAAGAGAAAAAGGGCTTTGTTACAATTGTGATAGCAAATGCACTAAAGGTCATAAGTGTGCTGAGAAGAAATTATTTTACATAGAGTATGAAGAGGAGGAAGAAAAGGATCAAGAAATATCAAAAGAAGAGGATATATGCCAGGACCCGACCCCAGAGAAAGAAGAAATGAATCAAAACATATCTTGTAAACTATTGGCAAGAATGACCACTCCTCAAACTCTCAAGATAGAAGGAAATATCAAGAAGAAAGAGGTGCAAGAAGTGAAAGATCACATCAAGAAATAAGAAATGAATCCAACCATATCTTGTAATTCACTGGTCAGAATTACCACTCCTCAAACTAGTGAGACAGAAGGACATATCAAGAAGAAAAATGTTCAAGAAGTGAAATATCACATCAAGCGTCAAGAAATGAATCCGACCATATCTTGTAAAGGATTGGAAGAAACTACCACTCCTCAAAATCTAAAGATAGAAGGACATATCAAGAAGAAAAAGGTTCAAGCAGTGAAAGATCACATCAAGCATCAACAACAAGTTCTCCAACTTTTAAAGGATAGCGCCACTTTGGTGCAAAATCAAATGAAACAACAAGTAGATCAACATCATAGTGAAAAATGTTTTGATGTAGGCGATTGGGTTGTTTTACTGCTACATCTAAAGCAAGCTATTTATGAGAAGGAAACGTTGGCAATACTACATGCACTTAAAAAATGGTGACCTTACCGAATGGGAAGACTCTTCAAGGATGAGGATGTGGAAGCATTGTTTTGTGCTATTTCTATTATCCAACCAGATTGGATAAATGAAGCAAGGTATGAATGGAAGAAGGACAAAGAAGTATGGCCACTTATTCAAAAGTTGCAAAAGATCCCAATTCAAACAATATTGCCAAATATTGAAAAGGAAGGAAAAATCATATTGGAACCTGGAGCAGTCACAGAAACAAGAACCCGACAGCTACGAAATCGATCAATTTCAGAGTATCTCATCAAGTGGAAGAACTTACCTGCTGAAGATTCCACATGGGAGGACAAGAATTTTATATAGAAGCATCAAGAACTACTCAAGCGTTGAGGACAACACTTTTTTAAGGAGAGGGGCATGTTAGGCCCCTATACTACTAGTGTAACCCCTTATTGTTATTAGTACAACCCACTTATTATATTGATGTACCCGTGTAGTGCCCATATTGTTACTAATGTGCCCCATAGAAGCCCACTATTGTTATTATTGTGCCCTTACATTATTATTGTTATGTCAGCTCTGGTTATGTTATGACCCCTTAGACTCCTATATATAGAAAGGAGGTCTTTTCATTTGTATCATCCAAGAATTGTTCATTTATGTAATGTAAAGGAGGTTGCCCCCTCGAAGAGGCTGAATTCTAAGGCATTGATCTATCTTTTCTATCTTTTCTTGAGCTGGTTTCATAACATCTTTGCTATAACCTGTTTGGGTCCTTGTATTATTGCAATCGGCATTTTAATGTGGCAAGGATTTAAAGAGGCTTGCGATATTGCAATATTATATTACATCATATTGTAATGGTCTTGTTGGTCCATATATATATATATATATATATATATATATATATATATATATATATATATCGCAATCACATATTTTATCATGACACGACTTTAAACACTGCGATACATAACTCCTGATATGGCAAACACGATATATCATTAGGGCGTGATATAATAGGACTATCGGGTCTGCAACTGTATATCACAATCAGGGGTTTCAATGTGGCACTTAATAGAACTCGTCGATGTGATTTATTTGATATCTATATATATATATATATATATATATATATATATATATATATATATATATATATATATATATATATATATATATATATATATATATATATATATATATACTGCTCCACTCTTATCTGCTATGATCTGCATTGTCTTGGCTTGTCGCACCTATGGCCTCCGATACACTGCTCCAATAGCTCTTCTCTGATATTCATCCGATATCTATTAACTGCTCTTCCGCTGACTTCTTGGGCATATATTACATGCGATACTCCCAATGTGGCTCCTCCGCTAACACTGTTTATGCTCCTCCGCTTATGCACCTCTGATATGTGTTTCTCTTTGTTTCTCATGGCTTCCAATGACCTCTTCTTATGTACCTTCGCTGATGCGATCCTCTTTCCAGTGGCTTTGCTCCTGTTCTTCACAAGTCTGCTCTGCTTCTCCTTGGCTTCATATTGACATTAATGACAATCTAGATCAACAATCTCCCCCTTTTTCATTGATGGCAATATTCTTCTTCTCTCCCCCTTTGACATTAGTGGCAAAGGAGTGCACAAGGACTCCCCCTATCGAATTGCTCCCCATGTCCTGAAACATCTTTATGAATCAACTTATGTGATGCTAAATAGATAACCCCCATCTTTTGACGAAGATGTTCAAATGCTTCTCGAGGAAGAGGTTTTGTAAAAATATTATCTATCTTCTCCTTAGTATTGATATATTCCAAGATGATGTTTTGTTCAGCTACTTGTTCATGAAGGAAATGATACTTGATTGGTATATGTTTGGTCTTTGAGTGCATCACTGGATATTTGCTGAGGCTGTTCGCACTTGTATTATCACAATAGATGGTAATTGGTTGATTTGTGCCTATGTTGACATCTTTTAGAGCTTCCTTCATCCATAGTATTTGAGTACAACAATCTGCAACAACTATATACTCGGCTTCAACTGTAGATAGTGATATGGATGTCTATTTTCTACTCAGCCAAGATACTAAACAATCTCCTAGGAAGACTACATTTCCACTAGTACTTTTTCGATCATCAACACTTCCGGCCCAATCAACATCGATGTATGCAGTCACAGTAAGAGTTGAGCTCCTAGGGTACCAAAGACCGAATTCAAAAGTTCCTTTCAGGTATCTAAGAATTCTTTTTACAACCAACAAATGGGATCGTTTAGGAGCTGATTGAAATCTTCCCACCATTCCTACTACTTGCATAATGTCAGGTCTTGTAGCAGTTAAGTACAAAAGGGCTCCAATTATTGATCTGTCATGAGTTACATCTACCAGAGGGGAGTCATCATTTTTGCTCAATTTGCAATTTGTGGTCATAGGTGTGCTCATGGGTGCATAGTCTTCCATTCCATATCTTTTAAGCATGTCTTTAAGATATTTGGTTTGAGATATAAACAGGCCTGCCGTGGTTTGAGATACTTGTAGTCCAAGGAAGTGAAATAACTCTCCTATCATCGACATCTCAAACTCTTTTGACATGTTTTGAGAAAATTCATGGCTCATCTCATCATTATTACTAGCAAAAATCATATCATCAACATAAAAAAGTGTGACTAGTAACTTATCCTCATCCGTCTTTATGTAGAGATTACTTCTTGCCACCCCCTTTTTGAAGCCTTGTTGTTGTAGATAGTGATCCAATCTTATATACCAAGCTCTAGGAGCTTGTTTCAACCCATATAATGCCTTTTTCAACTTACAAACAAAGTCTTTTCCTTTTGTTAGATTAAACCCTTCTGGTTGCTCCATGTAGACTTATTCCTTGAGTTTCCGATTTAGAAATGCTGATTTTACGTCCATTTGATAGATTTTGAATCCTTTTGAGCAATCAAATGACAAGAACATCCTGATAGCTTCCATACGAGCTACTGGTGCAAATGTTTCTTCAAAGTCAATTCCTTCAGCTTGTGAATAGCCTTTACAAACAAGCCTTGCCTTGTTTCTGTTGATTTGTCCATCTTCATTCATTTTGTCTTTGAATACCCACTTGGTTCCTATAATGTTTTTTTTCCTTTGGACGAGGTACTAGCTCCCATGTCTTTTTCTTCTCAATTTGAGACATTTCTTCTTCCATGGCTTTTACCCAATGAGGATCCTTACTTGCTTGACTAAATGTTTCTGGTTCTATCATGGACAGATGATCTGAAAATCACTTGTGAGTGATATCAGTTAATTAATTAATGTAGGTATTATAGGCTCATGTGCTGGTGTGTGTCTATGTTATTTTAGGCAACAGATCGATAAGATTGCAAAATACATAGACACTGGAAAACAATAAGAGAAACACAACAAGAAAAATGCAAAAACACAACAATTTTAATAAGGAGTTCACCCAATCCTCCTGGGCTATGTCTTCGGTCCAGCTTTCAGTGGTGGCCTTTTTCTTATTGTGTCTTTAAGAAAAGTTTTTACAATGAGGAGCTCAATTTGAGTCTCCTGAAACAGATGATACTTAGTAGGGTGGTTCTTGGATTCCCCAAGCCACTAGAGTGCACAGACTCCTCCTTACCAAGTCTCGACCTCAATTGGTCTTAATGGGATGAGTCTAATTTGGTACTCAGTTCCCGATAGATATCCTCACAGGGTTTGCTTGAACCTCTCAAGCCTGGTTCTATCTGCTCGATGCTGCCTTAAATCTGCAGGTCAGCTCGGCTCTCTTCTATCTCACTGTCTCCTTCTTTTTTCCTCTTCTTCTTCTTTCCCTATCTATTCGTGGCTTAAAGCCAATTTGTCTCATGACTGTTCACTTCCTCTCCGTCTCTTTGGATCACCTGTTGCTGCCCGCTTGGAATTCCTTGCCTCTATGTCATTGCCACTGTGTAATGTTCCACAGGGAGGTGGCCACTTGTCCCTTCACGAACTGAGTGCCAGCTCTTCCTTGATGGTTCATTATTTCGGTTACTTTGTGAAATGATTCATCCACCAGCTCAGCGGTCAAATTGGACTTCAACCTTTATGCGCCGTAGCTTATATCTCCCTAGGTTTCGATCATCCATCGGGTGCAATCTTCGTTGTTAGATCTGGGGCCTCCAGATCCTATGGTTATCGCTCTTATCGTGTGGTTGACTTGCTTGAATGTTAGCCCGCAATGAGAGCACTTTTCTCTCTCTTCCGCCAGACACACGTCATTCAACGTATGGAATCTCTTGGTCCTTTGACAAACCCACTTACCACCCAGAACGCCTCTAATATTCTACCGGTTTTGGAGCTCAGGACCCGCCTGTCATTTTAGCACTTTTTCCACTGTTCTCTGGCTTCCCTTGCGACCAAGTGCTCATGGATTTTCCTTCTCGAGGGGTTTTTCCCAGCGATGTGTGATTAGTTTTAGAAATGGCCTTTGTTTTCCAATCTCGACTTCCTATTTGCCGGTTTGCACCATTGCACGGTCTCCATGGGCCTCGGTTAGTGCGCTTTAACCGAGGTCCTCGTCGTTCCGTGCTGGCTACAAACTACCACTGTCCAGAGGTCTTTCCTGATAGCTCATCGTTCACAAGTTTTTGAAGTCTGTCATGATTTGATACAGTCATAGAACTCTAATAATTTTCATGGATCCAATTTGGATCACGGCTTTCCCACTAAAAAATCTTTTGGACCACCAAAAGTTGGTTTTCAAGCATCGACTAAGTGAGGGTACAATTGTCTCACTTGTCCAATCTCTATCCATTTTGCACTGCTCAACTTTGAACCCTTGAGCCCAACTCTGAGGTACTCAACATCTCCCCTGCACGTCGTCCTCACCTTCCTGTCCAGAATTGTGTCTTCCTGCAATTCATTAAGATATTCAGGTAACAGGTCATCAATAGAAGGAAATTGACTCTATTCTTCAGGATCCTCAATTAATGAAGGTTCAAATAGTATCAAGCTGTCTGCATTTACGACTGAGTAGATGTGCATGTAAGCTAATAGATCAAGGTGAAAAGCATTCTCACCAATTTTCTCAAGTATCTTGAAAGGTCCATACCTAATAGGTTTTAGCTTTTTACCTTCACCTTGCATCCTGTCCTTGCTGATTTACAGCCAGACTTGATCACCAACTTGGAAACTATGCTCCATCCGATGCTTTTCATGCCTTGCCTTTTATTTGGCCTAGCTCTTTTCCAGCTATTCCTATACTACCTGGTGGATCTCTTGGATTTGTTCAATGAACCTAGTTTCCTTGTCCACATCGCTGTGTCCCTCAACTATTATGTCCTTACCAAAGACAAAATCCAAGGGTGACCTGGGTGTAAAACCAAAACAGGTCTCAAAAGGAGATCTCTGTGTAGAAGAATTTTTGCTCAGTTGTAAGCATGCTGCACATAACACAAATGTTCATCCCAAAGCTTAGGATGCTTTCTGCAATATCCCTTGAGCAACTAGATCACTGTCCTGTTGACTACTTCTGTCAAGCCATCGGTTTGTGGATGGAAAGTTGTGCTCTTCTTCAGTTTGGTGTCCATCAGTTCCCACAGAATTGACCAAAACTTTCCCACAAATCGGGTGTCTCGGTCAGATACAATGGAAGTGGGTAATCCAAAATGAACCCATACATGCTGAAAGAACAATTTTGTAGTTTGTTCAGCTGTAATCTATTTATTACAAGGTATCAAAATACACATTTTGCTGAACCTATCCACAATAAATACAGATAATCGTGACCTTTCCTAGATTTAGGCAGTCCTCCAACAAAATCCATGGAAACACTTTCCTAAGGATGAGAAGGAACTGGTAATGGAGTGTACAAGCCTAGTTTTCTGTTGCTGGGCTTGCTTTTAGCACACATAGTACACCCTCTTACATATCTAGAAACTGTCTCATTCATTTTTGGCCAATAACAAAATCTTTGTAGCTGTGAAACAATTTTACTTACCCCAAATTAACCTGATATTAGAGAAGTGTGTTCTTCTCGAATTATCTTTACTCTTCCAGTTTGTGGAATGCATAACTTCCCAAAATGATATAGGAGTCGGTCCTTTACATGATAATCCAATTCTTCTACTCGTTTTCCTTGACTTAAAGTTGCATATACATCTTTAAAGTCTATATCTTGAGCATATTGTTCAATGTAGCTCTCATGTAACACATAATTATGCTTAAGTATAGTAGATGCATTTATAATGGGTCTAGATAACATATCTGCAACTTTATTGTGTATGCCCTTTTTATATCTGATGACTAAATGAAACTGTTGTAGTGTCTTGATCGCTGCAACTTAGTTTGGGAGTGTAGATATTGAAGTGGTTGATGATTAGTATGTATTACTATTTCTTTTCCCATTAAGTAATGTTTCCACTTTTTCACACTTTGTGCTAATGCATACAATTCTTTATCATATGTGGGATAGTTAACTACTGCAGAATTAAATGTCTCAGAATGATAACATATGGGTTTACTGTGCTGTGTCAACATTGCTCCCATGGCATAGTCACTGGCATCCGTTGGATCTCAAACGGTCTTTGGAGATCAGGCAGTGCTAGTACTGGTGTTGTACTAATCTTTTCTTTCGAGGTGTCAAAGGCTTTCTGCTGTTTGCCTCCCCATTGAAACACTTTGTTCAATACTGTTAAAGCATGTAAGGGAGCTGCAATTAAGGAAAAGTTATAAATGAACTTTCTCCAATATTGTGACGCTCCTAAGAAGCTCCTGACTTCTGTAGCAGATTTGGGTTTAGGCTAGTTTAGAATGACTGCTTAGAGGGATCTATCTTCAATTCACCACCCCCTACTATGTGTCCCAAATAATTCAAAGATGTTTTGCCAAATTCACATTTTGAGAGTTTAACATAAAGTTTTTCTCTTTTCAAAACATCTAGTGTATGCTTAACATGCTTTAAATGTTCTTCCCATGTTTTTGCTAAATATTAGAATGTCATCCGGATACACAATAACAAAATCATCAAGAAAAGGTCTGAGTACATCATTCATTATTCTCATGTAAGTAGCAGGGGCATTAGTTAAGCCAAAAGGCATAACCAACCACTCATACAATCCTTGCTTTGTTTTGAAAGCAGTCTTCCATGCATATTTTTTAGCAACTCTGACCTAATGATATCCACTATGCAAGTCTAACTTGGAAAAATAAACAACTTCTTTCAATTGATCTAAGAGATCATCTATGCAAGGAAGGGAATAACGAATTTTTATTGTTATCTTATTCAGTGCTCAGTAATCAATGCACATTCTTCACGAGCCATCTTTCTTTCTCACCAAAACGATTGGTGATCCACATGGTGATGTGTAGGTCTAATGAACCCCTTCTCAAGCAAATCCTACACCTGCTTCTTGATTTCTGCGTTCTCTAAAGCGGACAACCTGTACATTCCAATGTTAGGCAATGGAGCATCTTGCTGCAAATTAATTTCATGCACTATTTCCTTTTTGGGTGGTATACCTTTAGGTTCTTGAAACAAGATATCATACTCTGAAACAACTTTTTCTAAATCAACTTGCTGTTTAGCATCACAACCCTCAAATACATTGGTTTTATCAGGTTTCTTTTCCTTTACAACCAACAGTAAGAATTGTTTGCATGAATTTATCATTCGTTTTATCTACCCTGAGTTTATGAGAGTGTAATTATTTTTGAGCTTATGAGCTCTTACAAAGTATTCGATTCCATATTTAACAAGTAGATATTTGTTCTCAGCTCTACAGAAATTAGCTTTTCTGTCATACAAGTAAGGGCTTCCTAAAACAATTCCACATATATCCAAAGGAATTATGTCTAACTCAACCTCATCTACAAATGCTAACCCAAAAGAAAACTTGAGTTTGCATTGTCTAGTCACTTGTAGTTGTGTTTTATCATTTAACCATCCTAATGGATATGGTTTCTTGTGAGGTGTAGTAAGTAATCCCAACTTCTTTACAATTGATTCAAAAATTAAATTTACTTGTGAGCCACTATCAAACAAAGTATCAACCTTTTGATGTTTGCAAATAACTCGAATATGGAAAAGCTCATGTCTTTTTCTCTCATTTTCTTCATCAATAGTAGATTGTGCAGAATTACTAGTGGATGCTTAAGAATTCTTACCTTTTATACCTGTGGTTGCGATGGTTGTTTCATCTCCTGAGTCTGACCCCAAATCTTTCTGAATAGCTGCATCAAACTTCTTCTTTTTTCCCTTGAACTTCATAGGTCTCAGCTCCGGTTGCAGAATCCAACAGTGCTCATCATCATGCCCATCCTTCTTACAGTGAGTGCATGAAGCCTTGCTTTTTTGTGCAATGTTAGCCTTCCTTTCTTTCCATTTCTGTTTTCTTTTCTCCTTATTCTTGCGTGTAGTGGGTCCGGATGATCCCCCAACTTTGGGACTTCCATTCTTTCCTCTAGCTTCTAGATGAGTAGCTTGAACAGATACCTCATCTATACTAGTGGGATTAAACATGAGGATAGTGTGCCTCATGTAGCTATGTAGACCACCGATGTACTTCAATAGAGTCTCAGGTGAGTCTAATGAGATTCCTAGAATCAATGCTCTCTTCCTAAATTCTTGGGTGTAACCTTGTACACTTTGCCCTTTCAACTGTCGAAGAGTTTGCTAGCTCATCATGGCTTGCTGCATGTAGGCCAGTGGATAGAACTGCTTTTTGATTGCAGAAACAAATTCACTCCAGATAGAAATAGTCTTACCATGTCTCTTCATGTCAACTTGGGTCCTGCCTTCCCACCAAACCAAGGCAGTGCCTCCAAGGTGTAGGCTGGCCAACGGAATCTTGCTCTTGTCTGAATCAATACTATACACTCTGCAATACACATCAATTTATCTAATCCAATCGTCAAGCTTTTCTGCATTCAACTCTCCATCATATATTGGTAAATCAAATTTAATATCTAGTTTAATCAAATATGCCTTCTTTTTATGTTCAGGGCTATTAGAAGGTGTGAGAAAGATTTCTTCTTTCCCTTTGCCTTTTGAGTGGTAATGGAGGAGAGACTCTTCTTCTCCTTTATCTTGTTTGGAGTCTGATGAATCTTCATCCTTGTGTTTTCTAAATTCCTTACAGAACCTTACTCTGACATTGTCTTCTGAGGATAGACTCTCCCAATTTCAGGATTAGTTTCGACCAACTCTCCTTCTCCTAATTTGAGCTCTGATCTAGTTAGCATTCAACAACTAAATCCAGCACAAGCTTGTCTAACCTTAACAACCTAGAGCTCTGATACCACTTAAGCTGAAAATCACTTGTGAGTGATCTCCGTTAATTAATTAATGTAGGTATTATAGACTCATGTGTTGGTGTGTGTTTATGTTATCTTAGGCAACAGACCAATAAGATTTCAAAATACACAGACACTGGAAAACAGTAAGAGAAACACAACAAGCAAAATGTAAAAACACAACAATTTAATAAGGATTTCACCCAATCCTCCTAGGCTATGTCTCCGTCCAGCTTTCAGTGGTGGCCTTTTTCTTATTATGTCTTTAAGCAGAGTTTTTATAATGAGGAGCTCAATTTGAGTCTCCTGAAATAGATGATACTTAGTAGGGTGGTTCTTGGATTCCCCAAGCCACTAGAGTGCATAGACTCCCCCTTACCAAGTCTCGACCTCAACTGGTCTTAATGGGATGAATCCAATTTGGTACTTAGTTCCCGACATATATCCTCACAGGGATTGCTTGAACCTCTCAAGCCTGGTTCTGTCTACTCGATGCTGCCTTAACTTTGCAGGTCAGCTTGGCTCTCTTCTATCTCATTGTCTCCTTCTTTTTTCCTCTTCTTCTTCTTTCCTTGTCTGTTCGTGGCTTAAAGCCAATTTGTCTCATGACTGTTTGATTCCTCTTCCGTCTCTTCGAATTGCCTGCTGCTATCCGCTTGGAATTCCCTACCTCTGTGTCATCGCCATTGTGTAACGTTCCATAGGGAGGTGGCCACATGTCCCTTCACGAATTAAGCCCCAGATCTTCCTCGACGGTTTGTTATTTCGGTTACTTTGTGAAATGATTCATCTGCCAGCTTAGCGGTCAAATCAGATTTCAACCTTTATGCACCATAGCTTATATCTCCCTTGGGTCCAGTCATCCATCAGGTGCAATCTCCGCCGTTAGATCTGGGGCCTCCAGATCCTATGGTTATCACTCTTATCGCATGGTTGACTTACTCGAACGTTAGCCTGTGATGAGAGTGGTTTTCTCTCTCTTCTGATGGAAATGCGTCATTCAACATATGGAATCACTTGGTCCTCTGACAAAATTGCTTACCACCCGAAATGCCTCCAATATACCGTCGGTTTTGGAGCGCGGGACCCGCCTGTCGCTTTAGTGCTTTTTCCACGATTCTCTGGCTTCCCTTGTGACTGAGCGCTCGAGGATTTTCCTTCTTGAGGTGTTTTTCCCAGCGATGCGCGATTAGCGCATCAGAAATGGCCTCTTTTTTCCAATTTGGACTTCCTATTTTCCAGTTTGCGCCACTGCGTGGTCTCCATGGGCCTCAGTAAGCGTGCTTTGATCGAGGTCCTCGTCTTTCTGTTCTAGCTACAAACTACCACTGTCTAGAGGTCTTTCCTGATATCTCATCGTTCACAAGTTTTTGAAGTCTGTCATGATTTGATACAGTCATAGAACTCTGATAATTTTCATGGATCTAATTCGGATCAATAGAAGAGCAACATCATTTTTCCTTGGTGTACTTGTCATTCTTCTTCGTGTTTGCATCCCTTCATCTACATTTCCAATAATCTGCTCTTCTGGGTGATATTTTTGGAGAAACTTCATCTTTGAAGGGCTTTGAGATGGTTCTTTTTCCTTGGGGTTTTTCTTGATCTATTTCTTCTTTTTTAGGTTCTTATTCTTCAATGAGAGGATCAACTTCATGTTCTTCAATTTCTTTTTTTGGAAGGTCTTCATCAATATTTATATCAATGCTTTCCACTATTTTCCGTAGTCGATTATTGTAGCACTTGCAGGCTTTTCTCTGTGTAGAATATCCAAGGAAGATCCCTTCATCAACCCGAGAATCAAACTTTCCTGGTGAGCCATCATTGATTTTTATGAAGAACTTGCTTCCAAAAATCTTGAAGTATTTTACTGAAGCAGGTCTTCCTTTCCATAATTCATCAGGAGTCTTTTCATTATTTGGTCTTAATTGGGTTTGATTCAAGGTATAGACAACTGTCCCAACTGCTTCTCTCCATAATTTTGGCTGCAAGTCAGTTGCTATTAACATTATTCTTGCCATTTCTTGAACTGTTCTGTTTCTTCTTTCAACTACCCCATTTTTCTTGGGTGTTTTGGCAGCAAAGAGTTCTCTTTTGATTCCATGTATTTTACAGAATTAATTAAATTCTTTTGATGTGAATTCTCCCCCTCTATTTGTTCTGAGGCACTTAATCTTTGAGTCCTTTTCATTTTCTACAAGATATTTAAGATTCTTAAAACACTCAAATGCTTCAGATTTATATTTATAAAATATATCCACATCATTCTAGTATAGTCATCAACAAATAAAGCAAAGTACCTTTCTCCTTGGAGTGCCAGAGTTCTAGTTGGTCCACATAAATTAGCATGGATGATCTCCAAAGGCTTTGATGTAGAAAACTCCTTGGTCGTGGCTAGTTCTGGTTTGCTTTCCATGTTGACATGGACCACATATTCCTTGATTTCATTTGAATAACTTTGGGATGTCTCATACTACTTTAGTCTTGCTGATATTGATCAAGTTATGGAAGCTTGTATGTCCAAGTCACTTGTGCTACAACCAACTTTCATCTATTTGATTTAAGTAGCATTTATCTTCTTGAATCTTGTTTAGAATGTAGATGTTGTCTAGTGTTCTAACCCCTTTCACCACAAGTTCCCCTGAGGAAGATGTTGGGCAGCGAAGCCCCCCATAACAAGTTTTTGGGGCTTGAAGCCCGAAGTTTTGGTCAACGTAATGTAAAGACCCCACAAAATGCAGGCGCTGAGTGTGAGAATCTACGGTTGTCTACCCTAAAGTAATGTAAATTGATGAAAAGTGTGTCAGCCTACCCATGGTCCGCGGATCATGGGATTGTATAAATAGAGTGAGGCTCTAAGTATAAGAGTTAGTCTTGATAGATCCGATGATAGATGCGAAGGCATGATTAGAGAATATAAGTAGATCTGAAGGTATTGGGTCATAGTAGAGGGTATAGGCTCTGCAGCTTAGTGCGCATAGGCCTAGTAGAGTTCGCAGCTAAGTGTGTGGACCCCTGCAGCTATGTGTGCAGGAAGGAGTCGAGTCTGTATTGAATCAAGTTTTGAAGACAGTAATAATAAAGATCAGTTGATTGTTATATTATGCATCTGATTCATAGATCTGCAACTGAATGTATGTGTTGATGATACTTGTTTCTTTATCAATGTGCACTTATATGTATGTTTATGATTGCGGATCTCCTTAATAACGAATCATCAAACCATAATTAAGAAAGAATTGGGTACTTAACGTCGATCACACTACGGCTGAAGTTGCGCGAAGAACACCAGAAGCTTCCGGTATGTGTAATATGGTAACTGTGAAGGCTGGAACGGACCCCAATATTCCACGTCCAGACATCCCAAAGGTGCGGAAACCTGGTTCCAGCACCCTCCCATACTACCCGGGTGAGACCTCAATGCGCCCTCTGCGGATTGTTGCCGAAAGGGCTGGTGGTACCAGGATTTGCTTGGGTAAACTCACTCTTGCACCTGGGTTAGGCCCCTAGTAGCCAACAAATCGTTCCATTGTCGGTACCGGGATCTACCTAAGGGATGTCTGATGTCGGAACACTGGAATCCAACGAGGGAGGAAATTGAAGAGTAGTTGGATCAGAAGATTCACAAGTTCATGACACAGGAAAACAGAACTCGGTAACTATTTGAGAAAAGATGGCTAGACCGCTACGTGTATACGGAAATCAATGAGATTTTCTTTGCATCCTTTCCATTTGAACTGTATGATTGGATCGTGAGATTAGCCGATAGTCAAGGAAGGTATAAGCTCGATCAACCAAT
This sequence comes from Pinus tabuliformis, assembly GCA_031772625.1. Taxonomy (NCBI): domain Eukaryota; kingdom Viridiplantae; phylum Streptophyta; class Pinopsida; order Pinales; family Pinaceae; genus Pinus; species Pinus tabuliformis. Next base: position 120,674,570 of record CM062816.1, read on the forward strand.
AGTGTGGACCCCGAAGTTGGTGCGCAGGCTAGAAGCGTCAGAAGACAAGATTGCTGGTTGTGGACCACTGGCTCGACCAGATAATAGGGGGATTCATCATTGAATTCACGATAGATACAACAGTGAGCTACAATGAAGCCGAATGACGTTTTCTCAAGGGACCGCGAGGCAGGTACGTCAAATCTTTAAATACCTGGATTAAAATGTTGTTATGTGAAAAGAGGGTTATGCGAATACATTAATGTTTGGGATGACGCAGAGTGGAAAGATCTACCAGGGTAGCAAGGGATTGGAAAACAATCCCCTGATTTCATCGTCGTGAGAAAGTGAGGAAGAGCTCGCTCGGTTCTCTCCAAGAAGTGCGGTCAAGTTGATAAAGCAACGCATTCCACAGTTACCACGTCCACCCATGACACCACCCACTTCACCTCCCTCACCACCTACCCCTCCCACTCCACCTTTATCAATCCCATCGTTCAATATGGCGAATGTGATCAAGCTACCTGTATTCAGAGAAGTAGGAAATGAAGACCCAGACCAGTTCTGGTTCGTGGTAAGAGCAGTGTGGGAAGCGCAAGGGGTCACAGATGATAACATTAAGAAGGCTACATTGGTGAGCATGTTGCAGGATCGTGTGTTGACTTGGTATATCAAGCACTCTAACGATCACCCAAGTGCAGGGATAACAGAGATCCAAAACACGTTGAACAAAGAATTTAGCTGTCTGAAATCCGAGACGCAGTCAATCATTGGATTCAAAGAAATCGCGATGCTCCTGGGTGAGACCCCCTGTGATCTGGATCAACGGTTGAAAAGTATGATCTGTGAGGCTAATATGATGCTTATGGACGTCCAACACCGCACATGGTTTGTGGCCTCTTTGACACTGCACCTGAGGACGGCGCTCTCACAGCAGAAGCTTTCAACCTAGGCTAAAGCATTGGAAATGGCGATGCGATTGCATGAAACTCCAATACAAGATCCTGGGTTGGGAGTTCAACAAATCCACGTGCAACTACAGAACCTATGCTTGGAGATGCAGAGTTTGAAACAGGACAAGGCACCACGGCCAGAAGCGCGCGAAGAGGTATGGTGTATAAAGTGTAAAGGTCAGGGTCACGACAAGGATCATTGTCCCGTATTTACGAACTATTTGGAAGGAGGGAGGAAAATGCCGTTGAGATCAGAAGCATAGGCAGGGCCAAGTGCGACACCCGCATTATGGTGTGCAATTTGTTAGGTAGGAGGAAAACACATGACAGACAATTGTCACTTGCTGCAGAAATATACCCAGACCCCACAACAACTATTTTGTAAGTTCTATAGCTTGGTAGGACACAACGAGTGTACTTGTCATAGCTACGAGCTAATGATGGATCGGACTTCGGCCTATAGAATGCAAATAGAGACGCGAGGCCTCAACCTAGCTGTAGGGATGGCGCACACTAGATTTCAAGGATGAGGTCAAGGATGAGGAGAAATAGGACCAGGAAGGGGCCGTAGACAGTTGATCTGTTACAATTACAGAGGACCAGGGCACTACGCCCACGATTGTACTAACCCAACGAGGCTGTCGTGTTCATATTGCGAACAGTTTGATCATGAAATGATCGATTGCCCCACATTGATCACCCATATGCGCAAGAAAGGGGTACTCCAGCCTTCTCTAACTCAGAATATCCAAATGATGAGATCTAAACCCCGCGAGGAAGACCCCAACGTAAACATGATGCTCAGAAGTGGCGCGACCATAGGGGAAGATAAGGGGAAGCAACATGAGGAAGATACATGGGTTCACAAGGCTCCTACAAAGGAACCTGAGTTTGATTTGGAATGCGCAAAAGAGACGTTTATGGAAGCTAAGAAGAGCTTCACAGAAGCCTCCACTTTAGGTAGTAAGGACCAACCAGAGCCGGAATTGGATCCTTCCATGCTTACGACCTTTCTGGAGACCTCCATGAAGCTGTTGCACGACAATAAGGAAGTGAAAGGACTACAAGAGTTGATCACTTGGTGCGTGGGATTAGGACAGTCATGCATAGTCCGAAAGGTGGGAAAGCATACATTATGCACTGGGAGGGAGATGAGATTAACAACACAGATTGGTGAATATGAAATGGATCAGGTTATCCTGGACTTGGGGTCGGACACGAATGTACCACCTAAGAAAACTTGGGAACGTATGGGCAGACCCGCATTGTAGTGGTCCCCTATTCAGTTACGAATGGTGAACCAACAAAAGATCGTGCCAATGGGAAGGTTGCAAGGAGTAATAGTTGATATTGAAGACGCGAGCACACAAACAAACTTTTAAGTGATAGAGATTGTCGATGACAACAATCCGTATCCCGCCTTCTAGGAATCGACTGGGCGATGGATATAAATGGATTCATCAATCTAAAGAAGAGGAATATGGTATTCGAGAACAAGTCATTACATGTAGTAGTCCCGCTAGACCCCAGAGCACGGTACACTGAACTTGTGCGCGAGAATGGAAGTGACGATGAGCTGGAGTGTATTTACAAGATAATTGCATGTGATCAGGATTGGATGAATCCAACTACAAACGGGCGAATCTTGTGGGAACGCGTAGGTTCCTACACCTTAGATTCAGATGAAGAAGATGAGCGCTGGCACAATTGGTTGAATAAGGTAACAACACTGAATTGCAACACGATGATTAGATCCTTATGCTGCGTAGCCACTCAGGCCCGCGATCTACCTACATATGATGGATTGACATCGGTGGATGAATTATTGAGTAACTTTGAAAGCAAAGTACCAGAAAAATAGCGGTTTGATGCATTGAAGTGGGCACTGTGTGCAACACTTGCACATGCGGTTTGGGAAACTGCAACTACGGTTAGAAGACAAATACGATGACAGAGATGATCCATGTGCGCACCTCACAAAATGGACTAGGGCCTATGGGGAAGAACCAAAACCTGAATGGGTACACTTGTTTTACCATACCCTGGATGTTATACCCATGAACTAGTATATTGGGACAAAACTCTGACATGGTACAAGTGAATGGGATATCTTGTGCAAGGGATTTTTGTTAACATTCACATTTGAAGACCGGTGGTTAGATACTATTGAATACGCAATGCAAGCGGTAAATATGCCATTTTCAAAATACCACAGGAGCCTCTAGAAGTGCTTCAACTAACATGGGAAACCCAGCTTAGCAGCGCCCTAGAATGTTATAACCTGCAAGCAAAGGAGGAGGAGGATGACCCCCTAAATATTAATATTCCTGAAACTGAATGACGTTGCGAGGTTAGAGGACCATCAATTTCGAATCCCAATGTCACTGCGTCACTAAAAAAAAATCAGGTAAACATTGGCACAAAAGAGGAGCCGAAGTATGCAACACTTGGAGACTATTGGGATGATGCTACAATAGATAAGGTTGCCGAGTTACTCCGGGAATATCAGGATTTATTCCCAACGAAAATCACAGACTTAAAGGGGATCATTGGCGACTTAGGGATGATGAGGATCAACCTGAAACCAGACGTGAAGCCAGTTAAGCAACGACCTTACTAGTTGAATCCAGAGTATAAAGAAAATGTCTGCGAAGAATTGGACAAAATGCTCGCAGCTGGAATTATTGAACTAGTTGAAGAATCTGACTAGGTGAGTCCTATGGTAGTGCAGGAGAAAAAACATAAGGGCAAAATTAGAATATGTGTGGACCTCTAGAAGCTCAACGATGCATGTGTTCATGATCCATTCCCAACACCATTTACAAATGAAGTATTAGAGAATGTGGGCGGTCAGGAAGCATATTCATTCACAGATGGCTTCTCTAGATACCACCAGATCAAGATCGTGCCAGAATATTGGAGCAAGACAACCTTCACGACAGTATGAGGTTGCTTTCAATACACCATGATTCCCTTTGGACAAAAGAACGTGCCCGCGATATTTTCAAGCATAATTGTGGCCGTGTTCAAGGAATACATCCACAAGTTCTTGGAGGTCTATCTGGATGATTGGACTATTTTTGGGTTAGTTAAACACCACATAGCGAGCTTACGACTGATGCTAGATACTTGTCGACAACACTAGATTGTGCTAAACCTAAAAAAATGCACCTTCCTCGTCCCCTTTGGGAACTTTCTCGGCCATGTGGTTTGCAAATAAGGTCTAATGGTGGACCCTGCGAAGATTGTTGTTATTCTGAATCTGGAGATGCCACGCAGTGTCAAACAGTTACGCGCTACTTTGGGACGTTGTTATGAAACTAGCTCAAGAAAAGATAGAAAAGATAGATCAACGCCTTAGAATTCAGCCTCTTCGAGGGGGCAACCTCCTTTACATTACATAAATGAACAATTCTTGGATGATACAAATGAAAAGACCTCATTTCTATATATAGGAGTCTAAGGGGTGATAACATAATCAGAGCCGACATAACAATAATAATGTAAGGGCACAATAATAACAATAGTGGGCTTCTATGGGGCACAATAGTAACAATATGGGCACTACATGGGTACATCAATATAATAAGTGGGTTATACTAATAAAAATAAGGGGTTACACTAGTAGTATAGGGGCCTAACATGTCCCTCTCCTTCAAAAAGTGTTGTCCTCAACGCTTGAGTAGTTCTTGATGCTTCTGTATAAAATTCTTGTCCTCCCATGTGGAATATTCAGCGGGTAAGTTCTTCCACTCGATGAGATACTCTGAAATTGATCGATTTCGTAACTGTCGGGTTCTTGTTTCTGTGACTGCTCTAGGTTCCAATATGATTTTTCCTTCCTCTTTAATTTCTGGCAATATTGTTTGAATTGGGATCTTTTGCAACTTTTGAATAAGTGGCCATACTTCTTCTTCCTTCTTCCATTCATCCCTTGCTTCATTTATCCAATCTGGTTGGATAATATAAATATCACAAAACAATGCTTCCACATCCTCATCGTTGAAGAGTCTTCCCATTCGGTAAGGTCGCCATTTTTTAAGTGCCTGTTGTTTCATTTGATTTTGCACCGAAGTGGCGTTATCCTTTAAAAGTTGGAGAACTTGTTGTTGATGCTCAATGTGTTCTTTCACTGCTTGAACCTTTTTCTTCTTGATATGTCCTTCTATCTCTAGAGTTTGAGGAGTGGTAATTTCTTCCAATCCTTTACAAGATATGGTCGGATTTATTTCTTGATGCTCGATGTGATCTTTCACTTCTTGAACATTTTTCTTCTTTATATGTCCTTCTATCTTGATAGTTTGAGGAGTGGTAATTTCGAACAATGAATTACAAGATATGGTTGGATTCATTTCTTCTTTCTCGATGTGATCTTTCACTTCTTGCACCTTTTTCTTCTTGATATGTCCTTCTATCTTGAGAGTTTGAGGAGTGGTAATTCTTGCCAATGCTTTACAAGATATGGTCTGATTCATTTCTTCTTTCTCTGGGGTGGGGTCCTGGCGTATATCTTCTTCTTTTGTTGTTTCTTGCTCCTTTTCTTCCTCCTCTTCATATTCTATGTAAAATAATTTCTTCTCAGCACACTTATGACCTTTAGTGCATTTGCTATCACAATTGTAACAAAGCCCTTTTTCTCTTTTTTCTTCCAATTGTTGTGGTGTAACCCTTGTAGGTTGTGGAAGGCTAGGAGAAACAACACTTCCATCTTTATAGTTGTGAGGGGTACACTTCTTGGTTTCCATAATTTTGCTTTCCACTATGTCACAAAGCCCTTTTACTCTTTCCAATTGTTGTGGTGTTGCTCTAAAGAAGGTGTTGCTCTTTGTATCCTCATAATGTGATATCATTTCCTCCGTGAAAATTGACCACGTAACAAGTTTTTTACGAGAACAAAGCCCTTTGTACCATAAAAATTGATCTGGTTCTAAATATGAAGATGCAATACATACCTTTTGTAACAGTTGTACACCATGTATATCAAAATATTGCTCCATCTGAAGTATCCAATTTATCGGATCCTTGCCATCAAACTTCCTCATCTTGCTTTTTCTTGATTTTAGGAGCTCTACCTTGAAACGACTGTAACTCTGTACTTTCGGATCTTTAAGTTCTGAAATTGTGACTTGTAGTAGCCCTCTGTGTCCTCTTTCCAATGCCACCAGTCTGATCCAAATTGGATTCTCCAAGAAAGAGTTATGCACAATCTCCCAAGATGACCTAATTATAGACTAGTTCAGTAGAGCGAACTTGTACGACGTGCCATGAGTCACTGTTTCAACCTTTGGATCTAAAAAATGTATAAAACGAAACTATAGTCCGTCCTCTTTCTGCACCTTCTTATGAAATTTCAATTCGATCCCCAGAGAGAAAGTTATGACGATTTTCCCCAGGTCACCTGTTTTGAATGTAATTAAGGAGTCTGGAAAAAGACCAACTTCCTTAGATCATATCTTCGCAAATATCGCGCGAAAAGCTCTGAAATTCGGACCCAAGGTTCAGCGCGATTTCTTCTCAAATGGGTTTTTGTTGCGACTTCTGAAACATCACAAAAAAAAGTTATAGCGAAAATTCCACGATGACCTGTTTGGGCCAGCGAAACCCTAGAATCCAAAGCTCTGATACCAAATGTTATGAAACCAGCTCAAGAAAAGATAGAAAAGATAAATCAACGCCTTAGAATTTTCTCTACTGAACTAGTCTATAATCAGGTCATCTTGGGAGATTGTGCATAACTCTTTCTTGGAGAATCCAATTTGGATCAGACTAGTGGAATTGGAAAGAGGACATAGAGGGCTACTACAGGTCACAATTTCAGAACTTAAAGATCTGAAAGTACAGAGTTATAGTCGTTTCAAAGTAGAGATCCTAAAATCAAGAAAACGCAAGATGAGGAAGTTTGATGGCAAGGATCCAGTAAATTGGATACTTCAGATGGAGCAATATTTTGATATACATGGTGTACAACTGTTACAAAAGGTATGCATTGCATCTTCATATTTAGAACCAGATCAATTTTTATGGTACAAAGGGCTTTGTTCTCGTAAACAACTTGTTACGTGGTGAATTTTCACGGAGGAAATGATAGCACATTATGAGGATACAAAGAGCAACACCTTCTTTAGAGCAACACCACAACAATTGGAAAGAGTAAAAGGGCTTTGTGACATAGTGGAAAGCAAAATTATGGAAACCAGGAAGTGTACACCTCACAACTATAAAGATGGAAGTGTTGTTTCTCCTAGCCTTCCACTACCTACAAGGGTTACACCACAACAATTGGAAGAAAAAAGAGAAAAAGGGTTTTGTTACAATTGTGATAGCAAATGCACTAAAGGTCATAAGTGTGCTGAGATGAATTATTTTACATAGAATATGAAGAGGAGGAAGAAAAGGATCAAGAAACAACAAAAGAAGAAGATATACGCCAGGACCTGACCCCAGAGAAAGAAGAAATGAATCAGAACATATCTTGTAAACTATTAGCAAGAATGACCACTCCTCAAACTCTCAAGATAGAAGGACATATCAAGAAGAAAAAGGTGCAAGAAGTGAAAGATCACATCAAGAAAGAAGAAATGAATCCAGCCATATCTTGTAATTCACTGGTCGGAATTAGCACTCCTCAAACTATCAAGATAGAAGGACATATCAAGAAGAAAAATGTTCAAGAAGTGAAAGATCACATCGAGCATCAAGAATTAAATCCGACCATATCTTGTAAAGGATTGGAAGAAATTACCACTCCTCAAACTCTAGAGATAGAAGGACATATCAAGAAGAAAAAGGTTCAAGCAGTGAAAGATCACATCGAGCATCAACAACAAGTTCTCCAACTTTTAAAGGATAACGCCACTTCGGTGCAAAATCAAACGAAACAACAGGCACTTAAAAAATGGCGACCTTACCGAATGGGAAGACTCTTCAAGGATGAGGATGTGGAAGCATTGTTTTGTGCTATTTATATTATCAAACCAGATTGGATAAACGAAGCAAGGGATGAATGGAAGAAGGACGAAGAAGTATGGCCACTTATTCAAAAGTTGCAAAAGATCCCAATTCAAACAATATTGCCAGAAATTAAAGAGGAAGGAAAAATCATATTGGAACCTGGAGCAGTCACATAAACAAGAACCCGACAGCTACGAAATCGATCAATTTCAGAGTATCTCATCAAGTAGAAGAACTTACTCGCTGAATATTCCACATGGGAGGACAAAAATTTTATACAGAAGCATCAAGAACTACTCAAGCGTTGAAGACAACGCTTTTTGAAGGAGAGGGGCATGTTAGGCCCCTATACTACTAGTGTAACCCATTATTGTTATTAGTATAACCCACTTATTATATTGATGTACCCATGTAGTGCCCATACTGTTACTATTGTGCCCCATAGAAGCCCACTATTGTTATTATTGTGCCCTTACATTATTATTGTTATGTCGGCTCTGATTATGTCATGACCCCTTAGACTCCTATATATAAAAAGGAGGTCTTTTCATTTGTATCATCCAAGAATTGTTCATTTATGTAATGTAAAGGAGGTTGCCCCCTCGATGAGGCTGAATTCTAAGGCGTTGATCTATCTTTTCTATCTTTTCTTGAGCTGGTTTCATAACAGACGTACGAGTTACTGTAGGAAGTTTATTAAGAGCTATGCCCAAATAATAGCGCCCATGGAAAAACTATTGAAAAACGATGCTACATATTGCTGGAACGATGATTGTATGAAAAGTTTGGATGTTCTCAAGGAGAAATTGGCATCTGCTCCCATCCTGGTCTTCCCAAAATGGGATGTGGAAGTTCATGTACATGTGGATGCGTCATGTATCACACTGGGACTTGTACTCATGCAAGAATGTGTAGAAGGCATGGATCATCCGATCACGTTCGCAAGTCAGTAGTTGTCCAAAGCCGAAAAGAACTATTCTACCACTGAGCGCGAAGGGTTGGTGATGGTATACGCGCTCCAGAAATACCGACATTATTTAATTGGAAGGCACTTCAAGATGTATACTGATCATTCCACATTGAAATATATGGTGAACAAGCATGTGTTGGGGGGGCGTATCTATAGATGGCTGTTACTGTTTCAAGAATATGATTTTGAGGTCATCTTCAAGCTAGGATGCCTAAATGCAGGACCAGATCAATTATCCCGTATTGAAAACGACGAGGAGCCAACAAATTTGGAGGAGGGACTACCTGACACACAACTATTTTTTGTGCACGTCACGGACATTCATTTGAAGATATAATCCATTTATTAACCATAGGGACTACACCGAAGGGATACTCAGTCCAACAGAAGAAAGAATTGGTAGTGCGCACAGCCGACTTTTCTGTCATCGTGGGGCACCTATACAAAATGGGAAACGATGATATATTGAGACGATATGTACCTAAATTTGAATGAGGACAAATCCTCGCGGAAGCACATGGGGGGTGGCAGGAGGACACTATGCGGGACACGCGACAACCCAGAAGATTCTTCACGCGGGGCTATGGTGGCTGTTAGCTCTGCGACATACTTCCATTTTTTGAGGATCAAGTACAGGCATGATCGGGGTGTTTTTTTTTTTTGCAAAACAGGTGCTCATAAGCTATTGATTACCTTCTTATTTTACATTTTCCATATACCCTTATAGCCCCTGCGGCCTTCGTTTTACCTCTCTAACCATATTTCCTTAAAACTTCCCGAGAGCCAAGTTTAAACCATTATATGACCGCTAGCACGTGACTGTGTGCCTTTCGCCCACCATCCCCGTCACATGTGCAATCAAATCCCCGGCCTTAATCATAGCCATCGGTTTTCCATGTCAAGATCTGATGGTCCACATTGCTTTTTCCACTCACTAAACCTCGTTGACCATTCCCATCGACGATCGCATTCTTCACAATCTGACGCTATCTGCTCCTCCTGATGCCATGACTTGACCACTTGTTAACATGCGATAAAGCTGTTTTCCGCCAATCCCATCTACGACGTGTCACCCTCCTATTGTGATCGCGCCCCTTTGTATGCTTACTAACTTCCTCCAATAAGCGGTGTGGGGATATTGCTTACCACCCCTTTCACCCGTCCCCGTCTGTTATATCCCGCGCTAATCTCCCGCCCGATGGCCGTCGGATCTGCCTAATCGCGATCCGATAGCCTGCGTTTGTTCATTCATTTTTCCCCCCGATACCTCCTGTAAGCCTATCTCCGCCGTCCATCTACCAAATCTGACGGTTCAAGATCATTTTGCATCCGTTCCACCCTGTGCTCCGTGCCAAGAGATCCCTGCCATCCATCTCTGTGATCCAACGGCCAATTTCCTTTCTACATCCTTTCCAACTATTCACGTCCATAACCATTCTGCACTCCTGAAGGAAGAAGGTGGCCAGCTGCCTATACCCAGCGCAATTACTCTTCAACAACTGCATTCAAGAGCAGAGTGGCCGAGAAGAAAAGGACGATCCTCGAGCAGTTAAATGCCTTCAGCAGTTATGGAAATTTATTCATACAACACTTCACCTGCCTGAGAAGGACAACAAAGTACTAAAAAATGTCAAATGTATTCATTAAAGCAGTATATTGTAGCAGAGATTCATATCAGATAGTTAATATGGTTGGTGGTCCATTATGACCCCTCCACGGATAGCAGATATTTTTGTAATCAACCTCTATATATATCAAAAATATATTCCTAAATTCACTGGCACAGAGGGAGTAATAGCAGAAGAACACCTTGAAGCTTTTTACAGTTATGCTGATAATTTAGATATAAGTGAAGATGATGTGTGGATGAGAGTTTTTGTCTAGATCCTTGATGGAGAGGCCAGAAAGTGGTTTAGAGAACTAGCCCTTAGATCTATTGCTGATATTGAAGCCTTAGATGATGCATTTTTGAAGCACCGGGGAGATAAAAAATACTTGCTATATTATCATACTGAGTTTGGTAATCTGAAGAGAGAAAAGGGGGAGTCATTGCCTGATTTTAATAAAAGATTTAATCGAATGTATAGTAAAATACCAGCTGAAGTAAAGCCAACCCCTACCTCTGCCAAACTCACTTATGCCAATGCTTTTGACTCTGATTTCTGTCTTTTATTAAGAGAAAGAATATGTTCCACTCTTGTTGATATGCAAGATGCAGCCCTAGAAGTAGAGTCTAATATTATGGCTGCAAAAAAGCTTAAAAGTCATGCTGATAGAGGAAGGCAGAGAGGCGAGGCTTCTTCTTCCTCTACCTCATCTTCAGAGCCTAAACTAGATAAAATGACTAAGATGTTAGAGTCATTGGCTGCTGAAGTATATAAGCTAAAGATTGAGCAAAACTCAGGAAAGAAAAGGCAGAACACATTTGCTCCTAGAAACCTAAATTTGTTCATAAAAATAAATGATTAAATGCAAATCATTCAGAGGGGAAAAGAACTAAAAGAAGAACAGAAAGTTAAACCTCCTTTTCAAAACGTAGTCATGGAGGAAGAATTGATTGAATATGAGGATGAAATACATTGCATGGAAGATAAAAGCAGTGTTGCCTTTTTGACATTGTCTGCATACGAAGAATCTCTGCTGTAGGACCAGATCAGTCAAGAGTGGGAAGGAGAGGTTGTTCTGCAGACTGATGAGCAATGAAGATATAATCTGAGGTCAAATGCAAATAATGTCAAGGAGAATCCTGCCCAAAGAGCTGTTGTCCAAACAGAGTCACAGAATGTCAGACAGAAGAAACCAGTAACTGACCCAATCATCCTCAAAACACCAGTTCAGGAGGTAAGAGGTTCTGATAAGTTACCTTCCCCTTTCAACTTTGAAGCAGAAGTCCAGAAGTTGAAAATATCTATGCCTCTGTTAGAACTTGTAAAGAGTGAAGTATTTAGAAAGCCTATCCTTGATGCTCTTGAGCTGAAAACCACACAAACTTCCACTAACTCCGTCAATTTGAAAGATGATAAGCCCGCTATTGTGCTTAGCCCAATGACAGAACCTGCTGATGATAATTCTCCATCTTTTTATGTCTCCTTGATCATTCATGACAAAATCCTCCACAATTGCCTGCTAGACACAGGGGCTAGCCACAATCTAATGCCAAATGTTGTCATGCAAGAGTTAGGCCTTGATATCACCAGACCATACCATGATCTATTTTCATTTGATTCAAGGAAAGTGAAATGCCTAGGATTGATCAAAGACTTATCCATTACCCTAACTCAGCTGCCCATGAAGAGCATGGTGATGGATATTGTGGTAGCAGATGTCCCTCCTAAGTTTGGCATGCTGCTGTCCAAAGGATGGATTAAGAGACTAGGTGGGACATTACAGAATGATCTATATTATGCCACTGTCCCAGTCTTTGGAGGAGAAAGTAGGAGACTGTACAGAGAAGCACAACTTGCATACACCATTAGTGATGAGAAGAACCCGTCCTATCATCCCATTTATGCTGTGGACACCGATTTTGGAGCATGTATACTCCAAATAGGCCGCAATGTAGATAAGGAAACCAACAAATTAGGCCGAGGAAAAGCAAGGAAGTCAAGTTTGGGATATGTTCTTTGATGGAGCATGTTCCAGGGAGACTGCAAGAGCAGGGGTGGTGCTGATATCTCCAGCACAAGAAAGCACACAGTTGTCTTTTAAAATGGCTTTTCAAGCCACAAATAATATAGAAGAGTATGAGGCTCTGCTATTAGGCCTTAATGCAGCAAAATACAGAGGAATCAAGAACATAAAGGTGTTTGGAGATGCTGATCTGATTATTCAACAAGTAAATAGAACATTTCAAGCAAAGCACCCAAGGCTGAAAGCATACAGAGATGAGGTATGGAGACTCAAAGACTCTTTTGATAGTTTCTGTATCTCATACATCCCTAGAGCCAAAAATCAGATTGTTGATTCCCTCGCTGTGTCTACTAGCATGTTTATTCCTCCCATGCCTCCCAGACTAGTTTATGAAGTCCAAATGCAATACAGACCATCCTTGCCTGATAATGTCTAGCATTGGAAAGTTTTTGATGATGATGATGAAATAAATAGGTTTCTCCAAGTCATTGATGAGTTTTCTAAGATGAAAATTAACCAAGAAAATGAAGCATTGGAAGAAGAACCCCAGTCCCAACTTAGAAATAAAATTGGTAAAAATAGCATTGTCCAGCTTCATAGTAACCATATTCCTAAGGGTCTAATTCCTCTAGAAAGACTGTTTGACCAGAATGATGTGCCTTACAAAGTTGCCCAAAAAGAAAACCAATCTGCAGTCTGTAAGCATGATATAGGAAGTCCAGGTCAGCCTAAATATGTAAATTTGTCCACTCATTTGTCTGTTGATCAAAGTGCTGAATACTGCAATTTAATGAGGCAATTTGCTGATGTGTTTGCCTGGGAGTATAGTGACCTGAAAACATATGATAAGAACATAATTCAGCATAAAATCCCTCTAGAGAAAGACACCATTCCTTTCAAACAGAAGCTAAGACCAATAAATCCTATGCTTCTTCCTCTGATCGAAAAGGAAATTAAAAAATTGTTGGCTGCCAAGATTATAGTGCCTCTCAGATATTCCAAATGGGTAGCCAATCTAGTGGTGGTGAGGAAGAAGAGTGGAGAAATCAGACTGTGTGTTGATTTCAGAAATTTAAACAAGTGCTCAAAGAAAGACAATTATCCCTTACCGAAAATGGAGCATTTGCTGCAAAAGGTCTCAAGAGCCAAAGTAATGTCTTTCTTCGATGGATTTTCAGGCTTTAATCAGATTGTTGTGCATCCAGATGATCAAGAAGAGACTGCATTCACCACTCCTTGGGGCACTTTTATGTATCCTAAGATGCCTTTTGGATTGATGAATGCTGGAGAAACATTTCAGAGAGCTATGGATATAGCATTTGTGGGAGAGAAGGATAAATTTGTCCTTATCTACCTTGATGATATAACAGTTTACTCCAACAGCCATCATGATCATTTGCAGCATTTGAAGAAAGTGTTTTTGAAGTGCAGAAGTTTTGGGATTTCAGTCAATCCTAAAAAATCGCAATTTTCTTTAGAAGAAGGCAAGCTGTTAGGACATGTTGTTTCTGATGCAGGTGTCCGAATTGACCCAGAAAGAGTGAAAGCAATACAGACCTTGTCTGTCCTGAGATCAAAGAAAGATATTCAGTCCTTTCTAGGCAAAATTAATTTTGTTAGGAGGTTCATTCCAAACTTTGCAGAACTGGTAAAGCATGTTACCTCCATGTTGAAGAAAGGGGCAGAAATCAAATGGACTGATACAACAAGACAATCTTTTGAGTCCATTAAGAAGGCTATTATGGAAGCTCCTACTTTAATAAGTCCAGACTACAACAAGTAGTTCCATATATTTTCTTTTGCTTCTGAAGACACTATTGCAACAGTTTTATTGTAGGCATATGAAGAAGGTTCAAAGCATCCAGTAGCATTTTTCAGCAAGAACTTAAGGGATGCTGAACTGAGGTATGATATTATTGAGAAACATGCATATGCTCTTATCAAATCCTTAAAATCTTTCAGAGTTTATATCTTGCATTCAAAGATAATAGCATATGTACCCTCTATTGCAATAAAAGATGTCTTGACACAACCTGACACTGATGGAAGAAGGGCAAAATGGATTGCAAAAATGATAGAATTTAATATAGAGCTGAAGCCCACAAAGCTGGTCAGAGGTCAGGGTCTTGCCAAATTATTAGCTGAAGAAAATCGCAGGTATTTAGATATTGAGGTCTTGTGCACAATTGCAGAAAATGGTCAGGCAAAAGAAAAGGAAACAACTGAACCATAGAGAAAGCAGTTAGTGACCGAAAATCTAGCTTCTTGTAATTGGTATGCTGGAATAATTAATTTCTTGTTGAAGCTAGAAATCCCGTTAGGATTTACTCAAAGTCAAGCTAGAACTTTAAATCTTAGAGCAGCAAAATATTGCATTAATGAAAGTTTGCTCTACTGGAGGGATCCATCTGGAGTTCTTTTGAGGTGTCTGGACAAAGAACAGTCATTAGAAGTTATGCAACAATTTCATTCTAGCATGTGTGGAGGACACCATTATTGGAAAACTATGTTAGCTACCCATACCAATAGGTTTCATATTTCATGATTGGCTATAGAAGTTCCAAATATGCTCTGCTTTGATCATGCAAAGATCACATATTTCCAAAGGAGTACAAAGTGTGTTTATAGCGTGGTATAGACTCAAATTTTGATGGATGGCCCAACAGTCTAATCTGGATCATTCCATGGTTTAAATTGCAGTTGTAGATTAGAGAAGGAAGTCTGTCCAAACTGTTTAATCTTGGCAGACAAGTAGTTCAGGTAGAGAAGAAAAGGCTCCCAACAGCTTAATCTGGGACCTTGGAAGAAATAAGGGCAGAAGTAGATAGAAAAAAAAAAAACAAAAGAAAAAGCCAAATAAAAGAAAAGGCAAGTAAGGGTCTGCAAGTCCAAGTGCACCCTCCAAGAAGAAATAAAAAATGCTAGGCACAGTAGCTGGGTAAGTAGATGGGGTTGCAGAAGTGGTACTCATTCCAGATTGAATCTTGCTGGTTAAATAAGAAAAGCAAGGCAAAGGAGCATGTCTAATTCCCCAAATTCCCCTTCCACTCTTATTACTAACATCCCTTCATCCATGGAGATTGATGAGAAATTTCTAAGGTTTTATGATGGTTCTTGTTCAGTTAAAAGCCACATTTCCTGTGTAAAATTCTTTTCATTTTGATCTACTCCCTAAACTAAGTAAATTTCAAATAAACTTAGTGGTTTCCCCTTCATTTACCCTCTCATACATCTTAACCACTAACTCTACTATCTAAATCCCCTATGTCCCCCTTTCCCTACTATAAATAACACTAAGGTGTATAAATCCCAGCACTATGTACATATTCTCCTCTTGGCACTATAGCCAAATAAATGGTCAAGGGAGACTTTAGTCCATCTGGGACTGTGGTCAACCCTATCTTGGAGCTGCTCTAACCTCTGGTTATGAACAGCAACCTCTTCCCTCAGCCATCACCATCCCTCTGCTTAAAAAACACAAAAAACCCTTGTTTCCCTTGCTAAAATCACCCCTATAAACCCCTTTTTTTAAAAAACCCTTGAAAAACCTTCGAAAACCCGAAAAAAATCCCAAAATACATGAAAAACCCAATTTCCTATAGTTCTCCGCCCAAATATTTAAATTGAATATTTTAATGGGCCGGCGGGACCCCCCCCAACCTGCACGATCCGTCGGAGGACCCGCCAGCCGTCCGATCTCCGCCGCCCAGATCTAACGGTGGGCGGTCACTTTCTTCCCCCGACCTACCGACCTTTAGCGTCCGGGGAAAGTGGTTTCCCGCTCCGTACCCTGGATGCGTGTCAACCATCGGGGTTGTTCGGAGCCCCCCTCCCCAATACCACTCGCCAGCAAAAGCGGTGCGGGGAACCCGCTTACCACTATTCCACACCGCCGTCCTCTATGTCATCATTGTGTCATCCTGACGCAGTACCTATCGCCCACCCCGCGCCATGTGATCCTCCACGTACCCCTGCCACCTTTTTCACCCGCCACCGTGTCCTGCCACCCTGGCCCACACCTCAGCAGCCACGTCACCTCCGTACCCGGGCCCCGCCATAACGTCATGCTGACATCATCGGCGGAAAAGTGCCAAATGCATACTTTTTCCAAATTTAACGTTATAAACGACCAAATGAGCCGTTTTCGGTCATTTTCACGCGCAAAAGAGGGAGCCGTTGACAAGCAGCTGCCACGAAATTTGTCCCCAGCCATCAAATTTGACATTTCAACCGCTGCAAGTCCAGAATTCGACGGCATTTAACCTCCACAGCCCGGCCCGCAGGCTTCCAAGCTAGTGTTCCAGGTATTTCACCAGTTTTTCCCCACTTTTGCCCATGCATTCCAATTCTCTGTGAATTCACCATTAAAAACTGGTAAAAATCCTAAATTCAACTCTGCTTAGTAAGCTCAAGCAACCTGCACCACCCCTGAACTATAATTCAACACTAGAGCGGTCATTCCACGGGTTGAAACCGTAAAATTGTCCTCGAGCTGCTCGGCATTGTTCCCTTTTGCCGAGTACAGGCCACCTGCATTCTTACCAAAAGAAACCTCATTACCTCTGCAACTTACCCCTGGCAGTTCACATCCCTGAGAGGTTGCAGCAAACTGCACAGACCAGCTTGCATTTTCACTGAGAAAAAACGCTTAAGACTTGGTCTAACAATTGCCATCACCTTATTTCAAATCAAGCTTTACAATGGCTGCTTCTGCATCCTCATCCCTCAGTGTAGCTCCATTGAATCCAACAAATAGAGAGCTGGAGGCCTTGCCATTGGTTGACAAGGACTGTCTTATTGAAGACTTTGAGGGCAACAGGGATTT
This sequence comes from Pinus tabuliformis, assembly GCA_031772625.1. Classification (NCBI taxonomy): domain Eukaryota; kingdom Viridiplantae; phylum Streptophyta; class Pinopsida; order Pinales; family Pinaceae; genus Pinus; species Pinus tabuliformis. The sequence continues at coordinate 120,691,878 of CM062816.1, forward strand.
CTTACAAACTTTCAGTCAGTTGAGAGAAGACTATAAGGATGGTCATGGCACACATGGGATATGGGAGTCAAACCTACCATATTATTGTCTCCCAGCTGTAAATGTCTTCCCTGAGATCATTCACCTATGTGCTGAAAACTATAATGGGCAGCACAGAACTGTTAGCACTCCATCTGGAAGAATCCTTTTCTACATCAATGCTGAGTCTATCAACAAAATGTTACACTTTGATCAGACAGAATTGCTAATCCCATTTTCCTTGAGCTATTTGATAGAGACTGGTGAAAAGATGACCAGTGAGGAGATTCAAAAGGTCACCAGAGATTTCATGAGACCTGAGTGCCAGCCTACAGAGCCACCTCCCTACCTGGGTATCCATTTCAATGACATAGGCAGGCTTTTACTGGACATGATTGCCTATGTGCTGGGATACAAAAACAGTGAGCATGTGGACAGAACGATGCTGGTATTGCTATCTGCATATAGCCCACGGCAACCCCCTGCCAGGAAATATAACTTTGCTAAATTCATTGCCAATAAGATTCATGATCAACTGAGCAAGGTGGACAGGCAAGGGGTCTTCAGGTACTCAGCATATATTTACCACCTATTCATGTACTACCACTCTGAAGCCTTCCCATGCTACATCAGAAGGCTGGATCAGAAAGGGGAAAGAAGATCTGTTATCTTCTGGACCTCTGTCTTTCATAAGGTCACAAACTCACCCTATACTTACTGTGAATTTGTTGACCAATTTGTATACCCAGTCTCCTGCCTGTTGATGAAGTCCCCTCCTCCCAGGGTATCAAATGAGATAAAGAAAGCTCTGCAGCTTTCTAGAAAATATAAAATAGGTGACTGGTACCTATATGAGAACCATACTGTCATTAGGATTTATGGCTGTGAGCTCTGTCCATACAGGCTCCCAAAATATGTACCAATGAGGTTATTTGCCTTAGAATATTACAGGAAGTTGATTCAGTCAGACCTCACCCATTTCCACAGTGCCAAAAAGAAGGCCCACCTCAAGTTCAAACACGAGTTAGGCCCCTTCATCATGAACAAAAAAGAAGGGTGGGAAGAGGCAGACCTAATCCTCAAGGATAAATACCAGTTATCCTATAGCTTTCGGTGGGTCCATTATGACCCTCAAGGTTTCATCACTGCCAGAAGAAACAAGTATAGGCTGATAGGCATTAAACATTGCCATTACCCTCACATTGAAAAATATGCCAACCTGCAAGAATGGCAGATGGACACTCTAGTTGAAAATCTAACTGAGGAAGAGAGAATGCTAAAAAGTAGGAGGGAGCTTGAAAAGACTATTGACCTAGACTATGTGCAGCAGGTACCTTTCAGACCGCCTTATTCAATAGGAGAAGGGACCTCGGCTACAAAGACTGCACCACAGACACCTTCTACATCAGCACCAGTGTTAAGTAAAGGCAAGGGTATAATGGGCACAGAAAAGGAGGTAACAAAAGAAAAGCCTGCCCCTGAAGCAGAGCAGCAAACAGTGCAGCAACAAGAACAGCAGCAAGGGCAAAATGTCCCTCCACAGACTCAGCTACCAGCAGCTCCAACACTGCAAATTCCACCCCCACAAAAGGAGCCAGTGACTACCCCAATCTTACAGACCCCAGCACATGAGGACAAGGGAACTAAAAGAGATAGAGAAGAGTCCACTCCTCTCAGTGGATCCTTCCACCAGCCAGAAGCCAAAAGGCAAAGAGCAGACTCCCCAGAGGTAGAAGACATTACTGATGATGTCTTGGAGAGTGAAAGAAAAGACAAGGAGGGCAGTCAACACACAGGTACAAGCTCCTTTCAGCAGGAGCAAACTTTACAACATGGCTTAGAGGTGTCCTCCTCTTCCCAGCTGACCAAGAAGCCCAAAAGCACCAAGGCTTCTTTCAAACAGATAAAAGCTCAGAATGAGCTGCTAAGGGCCGAGGTCTACAAACAGTTCGTAGATGCAACACCAGCCCAGCAAGAGAGACTATTGTCAGTATATGACATTCAGCAGGAGAAATTGCTCCTGAGCCACTTCAAGCCAATGGGGCCGGAGCCTAAGACACCTGCAGATTTCATAAAAACAAGGGTGGAGGTCCTAGCCAGGGATATACATCCCATGGACCAGATTGAACTCCACAGGAAAACTGGAGAGATGGTCTATACGACCCTGATAGAGAAGGCCACCTTGGCCCATGAGCTGAAGGAGTCCCTCAAAAACACCAACACCCAGTTGGATTTTGAGAGATTATCATCCCAAGCCAAGGACAACAGGATAAAGTCCCTGGAGGAGATCATCATCGATCTAGGACATGATCCTAGTGATCCAACGGGTGTAAAGGCCCTCCTGAAGAAAAAAGATGATGACTTGAACGCAATGAAGAAGAGGTTGAAGCTGCAGCCCACAGAGCACCCTCAAACAACAGAAGCAGCAGGAACAGCAGCAGCCCCAGATGCTAGTCCAAGTGTAGAAGAACTGACCAAGGCCGTCAAAGCAATGGAGCTCCAAGCAGATGAAATAAAGAAGGCCAAGGAAAAATTGGCAGAACTGGACTCCAAGTATACCAACTCCAAAATGACTGTAGCAGAGCAGGGCAGAGAAATAAAGGCCCAAAGAGACAAGATAAAGGCCTTAGAAAAGGAGCTGAATCTAGACACAGCTATGACTGACATAAAGAGAATCCTATGGGCTAAAATTGGCCAATCCATCAAACAGCAGTGGAGGTCAATAAAAATAATACATGAGCAGATGGATTTGATGGGCCAAGCACAAGCGGAAATTCAGAAGGCCAAGACAGTACTAGGTAACAAAACAGAACAGGCCAACAGGATGATAGACTTCCTGAATAGACAGGAAAGGGAAGAATTAGCAGCCATAGGCATTCCCAACAGAACAGAAGCTGTCCTCTCTGCCAAGAAAGCACTAACTCTAAGAAACTATATACAAACAGTAGAGAGGAAATTCTTTGAAATGCAAGCAGATGTGGAGGAATATAAGGCCAAAATGGGAGTGCTGCAAGCAAAAGGCCTGCCCAGCTTGCTAAATAGTGCAGGAAAGCTGATCTCCCTAGATCAAATGGCCAATAGAATGGCAACCACTATTGAAAATCAGATTATTGCATCTGGCAGTACATCTGAACCAGCAGGGCCTCCTACAGGACAGAGCATATATGAAAAACTTGAAGGCCTGTTCTTCATTGAGAATGAGGTGAACCACCTGTTTGAGACCCCTCCCAATCTTTACAAACATACAGAGGCAGAGGAAACATTGATAAAAATACGCAGGCATCAAATGCCTAAGGAGGATTGGTGGCAATTCATGCTTCAGATTTTGCCACGATAGCTTCAGTCATTCGGCCACTGCCAGCTCCAGGTCACTTTAAAGACAGACAGCATGATAAAGTCAGCATTAAAAGCAGCTGAGTAATGACTCTTCACATGAGACAATGACAGCTAGCCAAGTTTTGAACAGCGCATCTCCAACCGACTCTAACAGCCATAAAGACCAAATATCTTCTGACTTTTTGACAGCTGAAGCATAAAGGAATTTCGGCTGCATTCACTCCTTCAGCTACTGCACTTCGGAGATTAGCATATCATAAATGAGATAATAACTCATTTCGTTGATATTTTGATGTAAATTTTTGTATATAAACTCCCCTGAGTAACTCACAAAGGGTTGGTAATTTTCTCTATGAGAACACTTGTATTGTACACTTTCAATTATCTAATACAAAGGGCTGGATGAGCTCAGTGATTTCCGGAAATTATTTGATGTCTGGAGGATGCTCCATGTGTTGATGCAGAATTCCTATGCTGTCTGACGAGATAACAAGTTTTCTTCAAAACTCTGTTCTTGTTTTCTTATGTTTATCAAATCATACTTATCTCACACTAAGCTAGCAGTAAGAAAGAAAGAATAGTACAAGATTTGTTTTATTACACCTTGTGCTCAATTTTTGCTGCTGTAAATGTTTGTCCTCAGGGTTAAATATGTACATGAATTCTTAATTGCTCATGTGTCTGTTAATTCTATATGTATGAATATCACCTAGAAATTCTTAAATGCTCCTAGGTCAATATTCTCATTGTCTTACTCAAACAGTTAAACTGTAAGATTCTTAATTGCCTTGCACTAACTGGATACACTCCATTCCATCACTATTACAAACGTTATTTCTCAGACACTAATTTGGCTCTGCAGCATCACTACAGTATCACAGCAGCACATCAAGCATCTTAAGGACCACTGACTCCTTAGCCCAATGGACTAGAACTCTTTGAAAAACACACAAGCACCTTGATTGAAATTATCATCCAAGCAAAAAACTCAAAACAGACCTGAACTTATATCTAGCCTAAAATCATCACAAACAGAGATAAATCATAAAGAGAGAGCCCTCTCTGATTACAGTGTGGCTAGGCACTGTAATCCAAAGATTGGTTAGTGGTTACCCCGGCCGTATTCCCTTGGGAGTCATAGGGAACAACCTGGGTGTTAACAAACTACAGCCCACAAAATCCTCAAAGCTGGGTACTATTGGCCCACCTTATTTTTTGATGTATTTTCATTTGTTAAATCTTGTGACAGGTGCCAAAGATTTAAAGGAAAACAATAGTTGAAATCCCTGCCCCTAAAACCAATTCATGCAAAAGGACCTTTTCAGCAGTGGGGTTTGGATTTTATTGGAGAAATCAATCCACATTTGAGTGGCCAGCACAGATGGATATTAGTAGCCACTGATTGTTTCACTAAGTGGATTGAAGCAATCCCTACAAGGAAGGCTGATCACAATGTGGTTATGAAGTTTTTGACAGAAAATATCTTCAGCAGATTTGGTTGTCCACATAAATTGATTATAGATAATGCAACAGCCTTCAAAGCAAAAGAATTGATGGAAATGTGTAATTCAATGGGTGTTAAACCGGTTCATTCCACCTCATACTATCCTCAAGGAAATGGTCTTGCAGAATCCTCTAATAAAAGCCTGATAAGGATAATTAAGAAGCTGTTAGAGGACAACAAAAAGAACTGGGATTCAAAGCTCAAGTATGCACTTTGGGCTGACAAAGTGACCATTAAGAGATCCACAGGGAATTCTCCATTTAAGATGGTATATGGCACATAAAAAGTATTTCCAATTCAGCTTACCCTCCCTGTGGCAAAAATCCTTCAAGAAGAGCAGAATGAGGAAGAAGAAATGGCAAACAGGATCACTGATTTAGCAGAAATACATCAGATTAGAGAACAGCTGGTTGAAAAGGCTACAACACATCAAAAAAAGATTAAGGAAGCCTTTGACAAGAAGGCAAAAACAAATAATTTTCAGGTTGGAGACTTGGTGCTGAAGTGGGATGCATTGAAAGAAAAGAAAGGAAACCATGGGAAATTTGATGCTTTCTGGACAGGGCCTTTCATCATTTCACAGATCCAAGGGAACAATACCTTCATGCTGAAAAGTATGGGGGAAGAAACAATTTTTGATGGCCCAGTTAATGGGCGTTTTCTGAAAATTTACCTGATTTAAGGTTTTTGGCCTTAAAGGTTGTAAATATTTTGTTTTATTAGTTTTAGTATAGGATCACTCAGACTCCATGCCCAATGGAACACTAGGAATTTTGCTAATTTTTTTTTCATCAAGAAGGCATTGATCTGCAGGTTCTTGAGATCTCACAGTGAGGATCTCATCCCCATAAGGAGCCAGTGTTAGCTCTACTACATACTTCCATCGTTTGAGGATCAAGTACAAGCTTGATCGGGGTGTTTTTTGCAAAAGGGTGCTCATAAGCTATTGGTTACCTTCTTGTTCTACATTTTCCGTATACCCTTATATCCCCCGCTGCCTTCGTTTTACCTCTCTAACTATATTTCCTTAAAACTTCCCGGGAGTCGAGTTTAAACCATTATATGACCACTAGCACGTGACCGTGTGCCTTTCGCCCACCATCCCCGTCACATGTGCAATCAAATCCCCCGCATTAATCATAGCCATCAGTTTTCCATGTCAAGATATGATGGTCCACGTTGCTTTTTCCGCTCACTAAACCCCGTTGACCTTTCCCACCGGTGATCACATTCTTCACAATCTAATGCTATCCACTCCTCCTGATGCCGTCACTTGACCACTTGTTAACGCACGATAAAGCTGTTTTCCACCGGTCCCATCTACGACGTGTCGCCCTCCTATTATGACCGCGCCACTCTATATGCTTACCGCCTTCCTCCGATAAGCGGTGTGGGGATATCGCTTACCACCCCTTTCACCCGTCCCTGTCTGTTATATCCCGCACTAATCTCCCGCCCGATGGCCATCGGATCTGCCCGATCATGATCCAACATCCCGTTCATTCATTTTCCCCCCGATACCTCCTGTAAGCTGATCTCCGTCGTCCATCTACCAAATCTGACAATTCAAGATCATTTTGCATTCGTTTCGCCCCGTGCTCCATGCCAAGAGATCCCTGCCGTCCATCTCTGTGATCCAACGACCAATTTCCTTTCTACATCCTTTCCGACTATTCATGTCCATAACCATTCTGCACTCCCGAAGGAAGAAGGTGGCCAGCTACCTGTACCCAGCGCAATTACTCTTCAACAACTGCATTCAAGAGCAGAGTGGCCGAGAAGAAAAGGACGATCCTCGAGCAGTTAAATGCCTTCAACAGTTATGGAAATTTATTCATACAACACTTCACCTACCTGAGAAGGACAACAAAGTACCAGAAAATGTCAAATGTATTCATTAAAGCAGCAGATTGTAGCAGAGATTCATATCAGATAGTTAATGTGGTTGGTGGTCCATTATGACCCCTCCACGCATAGGATAGCAGATATTTTTGTAATCAACCTCTATATATATCAAGAACTCAGAATGTAATAGGGTTGATGGTTGTTGTTTTGATGTAAGGTTCAACTTCTGGAGACTGTAACTACTGTGATACTTGCAGCGTCTGGTCTTCATTTTCAGCTAATACAAGCTTCTTTTGCTGTTAATTACTCACTTTCCACTTCTTCTTTGTTCTAGGTTGTACCTGTTATGCATTTTTCATGTGCTCTTGATATTTAGCATTTGAGGGGCTGCCATCCCACCTCTATGTTAGAATCTAGTATGTATCATTGAATGTGTTATGCAGGTTTCTGTTATTTTAGTGCCAAAGAGCTGTCATCCTATCTGTGCATTAAGAAATATATTTAAAGACATTTCTTACTGGTTGCAACCAGCCATCACATGGTCTTGTGCATTTGCTGGTGTGGTCAGTATTCTCCATCTTCACCTACTCCTTAAACTATGAGTGATTAGTTGTCTAAAGCCTTGTAGTCTGGGGGTGTTCACCCATGTCTGGGGTTAAGCATAGTAGAAGTGGTTATCTGGCTTGAATATGCATCATTCCTTCCATTCATCCATTTCCAACATTTTGTTGAGTTTGTAATGTTCCCGAGCATCTCTGAGATACAACCTAGGAGAGTTTCTTGGGGTGATAACAGTGGCCAACTCTGCGCCAAGATTCGAAGGCACACTATCGAGCCTGTGACATATGTCAAAGGACTGGAAAACCGTTGTGAAGAGACAAGATGCCACTCAATCCGAAAATGACACTGCAACCATTTGAAAAATGGGCAATCAACTTTGTGGGGTAGATCAAACCTCAAGGAAAGGGTGTGCGCTACATCATCACCGTGACAGAATACCTGACTCGATGGGTCGAAGCACAGCCGGTTAAGGACTGCACAGCTGCTACAGTTGTGAAATTTTTGTTCGATAACAAGTTGACATGGTTTGATTGCCCGAAAATCTTAATGAGTGACCGCGGAACGCATTTCCTGAATGAAACCATCAACACACTTGCCAAGGAGTTCCAGGTGTATCATCAACAAAGTACTCCATACCACCTGTAAGCCAAAGGGACGGTAGAAGCATTTAATAAGATATTGGAGAACACACTGACCAAGTTATGTAACGCGCAACGAACTGATTGGGACTTGCGCATACCTGCTATTTTATGGGCATACGGAACCACATGCAAAAAACTGACGGGTTAGACACCCTTCTGGTTAGTCTATGGCACAGAAGTAGCCATGCCAATGGAATACATTGTACCTAGCTTGCGAATAGTAGCACTTACAGATATGTCGAACCATGACACCTTAGAAGAATGGCTTGCGAAAATGGAGGAACTTGAGGAAGAACGGTTTTTGGCAAGATTCCACCAGCAAGTACAGAAACAATGCAAAAAAGGCTGGCACAATTGCCATATCAAGTTGCGCACATTCAAGATAAACGATTTAGTGTTACTGTATGATAGCAAGTTTGAAAAGTTTCTGGGCAAATTTCAAATGCATTAGTTGGGGCCCTACGTAGTAAAAGAGGTCACAGACGGCAGTGCGGTCCAGCTAGTTAAACTTAATGGAGAACCCCTCCCAGGAAAGGTAAATGGCAGTCGCTTGAAGCCCTACACAGGTGGGCTAACTGTTTGACTAACCGACCAGAGCACAGTCTTCGCGACTTGATCAGCCGGACATAGATGCAGGACTATAAACACAGGTATTAGAAGCCAGCATTAGAGTAGCGAACCAAGTCAGGCACCGATAATACAGAAGCAGGAAGGGAGCAGACCTAGCAGACGACAATACTGTGCACTGCGGATATTAGCGCACTTAGGAACAAATTGCAAAGATTTCGCGCAAAGATCATCATACCAGCCAAGTGACTTGAGACGAGTCATGATGACTGTGTTGGGGGCCTGTTGGGCAGCGGAGCCCCCCATAGCAAGTTTTGGGGGCTTGAAGCCCGAAGTTTTGGTCAATGTAATTTAAAGACCCTGAAAAATGCGGGCGCGGAGCACGAGAGTATATGGTTGTCTGCCCTAAAGTAATGTAAATTAATGTAAAGTGTGTCGGCCTACCCATGGTCCACGAACCATGGTATTGTATAAATAGAGTGAGGCTCTAAGTATAAGAGTCAATCTTGATAGATTCGATGATAGATGCGAATGAATTATTAGAGAATAGAAGTAGATCTGAAGGTATTGGGTCATAGTAGAGGGTAGAGGCTCTGCAGCTGAGTGCGCAGAGGCCTAGTAGAGTCCACAGTTGAGTGCACAGACCCCTGCAGCTGAGTGCGCAGGAAGGAGTCGAGTTTGTATTGAATCAAGTTTTGAAGACAGTAATAATAAAGATCAGTTGATTGTTATATTGTACTTCTAATTCATAGATTTGCAACTGAATGTATGTGTTGATGATACTTGTTTCTTTATCTGCACGCACTTATATGTATTTTTATGATTTCGGAACTCCTTAATAACGAATCATCGAACCATAATTAAAAAAGAATCAGGTACTTAACGTCGATCACGCGGCGACTGAAGTTGCGCGAAGAACACCAAAAGCTTCTGATACGCGTAATCTGGTAACTGCGAAGGCTGGAACAGACCCTAATCCTCTACATCCAGACATCCCAAGGGTGTGAAACCTAGTTCCAGCACCCTCCCATACTGCCTTGGGTGAGACCTCAATCCGCGCTCCGCAGACTATCGCCGAAAGGGCCGGTAGTACCAGGATTTGCTTGGCTAAACTCATTGCTAAACCTAGGTTAGGCCCCCAGTAGCCAACATAAGAGTTCCTTATCTCATAGTCTTTGGTGCTAAAGACAACATTATGTCCGTGATCACAGATTTGGCTAACACCCAGGAGGTTGTGTTTGAGCTTGTTTACTAGCAAAGCATTTTGAGCTTTTCCTTTTCCATTAATAAGAGTAACAGTTACTTATCCAACAATTTTGGCAAATCCACTTCCAAAGGATACATTTCCTTCCTTTTTGTTCAATGAGACAAACTTCCTTTTGTCCCTGTCATGTGTTTGGAGCACCCACTATCCACAAACTAATGATTTTCATGATTTTGAGCAAATAGATCTAGGCCACATTTATCCGTGTTGGGATTCTCACTTCTTGCTTTTCCTCTTTTGAGTGGGCAATTTTGTTCATTGTGTCCATTATTATTACATAATTAGCAAATCAGATCAAATTTGGCCAAGGGATCAAAAGAATTGTAGGTCTTGATTTGTAATTTCCCTTTGGGGCCATATGGTTTGTTTATTTGATCCTTTAGTTTTGGTGTTTCATTCTTACAAGCCATGCAATGTCTAGCTTGATGACCAAATTTTTTACAATAGAAACAAGGCCCAAAAAAGATAGTTTTGTACCTATTGTAATAGCCATGATTTGAATCAACATTCTTCCTTGGAATTACTCCCGCTTCATTCTTTGGATTTGAGATAGGCCTTTGATGAAATACTGTTTTGTATCTGTTGTAACATCCATCATTCGAATCAACATTCTTCATTGGAGTTTCTCTCTCTTCATTCCTTGGATTTAGGATGAGCCTTTGATGAAATAATCTTTCTTATTTTGGGTTGCTGGAAAGTACATCGACATAGCTTTTCGCATTATTCTTAGTACTTGATGATTCTCCTTTAAAACCTATTCCAGATTTATCATGTTGAGGTTTTTTATTATTTAGGATAGTGTCAAGTATTTGAGAGCTTTTCCAACCCTTTTTAACTTTCTCCAATTCCTTCCTCGGAGATACTATTTTGGCTTCACGTTCTTCGCAAGCTTCTTCTTTTTCTTTTAGCTTATTTTTCAAGAGATGTTCCCTTCTTTTTGTTTCCTCATTTTCTACCTTGAGAGAAATGATTTCATTCTGTAATTTCTCATTTTATTCAATGGCACTTATTAATAATTCATCTACATTTCCTTCTAGCCCTGAGTCATCATCATTTGTGAATGCCATGAATAATACTTCTTGGCTTCCAGCATGGTCATTTTCTTCATCTGATTCTTCATTAACTTCTTTACGGTGAGGGAACTGGTTAGTTGATTTCTTTTTTATGACTACAAATTCATCTTCATCAGACTCATCTTGTTTAGAGAGGAAATTCTTCTTATTGAACCCTTTCTTTTTGTATCCCATACTTTTAGAATTTTCTTCATCATCACTATCATTCTTATGAGGACATTTTGCAGCATAATGACCAATTTTTCCACAATTGAAACAAATAAGAGGGTATTTACCTTTTAGCTCAGATCCTTTCTCTAGCCTTTGTACAAATTGCGCCAATTCGGATTGAACATTGGAGTCATCACTAGTGACATTCCTTTCTTTCCCCTTTTTTGATTTTGAGGCCTTGAATGCTGCATCTTTGGAACATGGGCAACCTTTTATCATGTCATAGGCAGTGAGGATTCCATGGTGTTCATCCATCTTAAGAGTATCTAGATCCTTCATTTCTTCTATGGCACTTAGTTTGGAGTCAAATCTGTTTGGGAGAGATCTTAAGACCTTTTGAATAATGGTGCTTTCTTCAATGTTTTCTTCCAATCCTTTGAGAGAGTTGACCACTTCAGCTACTAGGAGAAAGTATGATGCAATATCTTCTTCATCATCCATTTTCAAACTTTCAAATTTCCTTCTATGAGATTGAAGCTTTGCCTTCTTGAATTTGGAGTCCCAGTCATATAAGCTAATTAGCTTATCCCATACTTTTTTGGCAGAGTTACAATTCATGACTTTTGTAAATTCAGAATCAGTGATTCCACTAGTGATGGAGTTTAAGGCTTTTGAATTTGCAACGTAGACTTTCCTCTCGTCTTGATCTTTTGGAAGAGTGGAAGAAGCTATGTACTCATTTAAGAATGAATGCCAAAATTCAGGTCCAAGGGACATTAAGTAATAGGACATTCTCTTTTCCTAGAAACCAAAATTTGTGCCATCGAATAGAGGAGGTCTTCCTGACACTTCTTGATTTCTCATCATGACTAAGAATCCTTCTTCAAGCTGTTAGGCTGATATGAAGAAGCCCGTTTTGATACCAATTGTTGGAAATACTAAGAGGGGGGGTGAATCAGTATTTATTTTCAATTATTATTTTTATCAGTTAAAAACATTTATATTTGGAACACAAAAATAGATAACAGAAATAGATGCTTTTATTAATGTGATCTTTGCAATAAATCAAGTACAATGTGTGTGTGTGTGTGTATATATATATATATATATATATATATATATATATATATATATATGGTTTCAATCAGTTGCCAAGCACCAACTTGGACTCTTTGTGAGGCTCCAACCTCCAGAGCACCAACTATGTCTTGTCAAGGCACCAACCTTGAATTTAGGAGCACCAACTCCCAGGACACCAATCCTTTCAGTTCTGAGGCACCAACCTCAAGGGCTCCAACCCTCTACTGTAAACTTTCTAGGTTTGTTTGGTTGTAATTCTCTGCTCCCAACCCTATTGGACCTATGATTGTCCTCCTCTTCCTTCCACTTTTACCAGAACTTCGGCTTCCTTTGTTTCTTACAGTTCGCCATCCACCCTAAACTTTCATTGTTCTCTATTTTATATTCCTGATACCCCTGGCCTTTGGCTTCCTTTCTCCGCTGGATCTTCAGCTTCCTTAACGCTCACTCTTCGGCTTCCTCTGTCTCTTCAAATCCATCAATACACACAGGACACGTTAGTGTGGAAGAGAGGCTGAATTACAATAATGTTGCATATTAAAGAAAATATCAAAGAGGCCCCCCTTTTATAATATTCATACAATATACAATAATAATCCCGCAATCACAATCGCAAGTTAGTCGATGCCCCATTAACATAGTTAGAAATGTATAATAGGTGGTCCCACCACTCAATCTTAATCAGAGCTTTAATATGACAAGGCTTTAAGCCTTTAAACCCGGGTAACATTACTTATTGGAATACACAGAAAAACCGACTGAACGCTTAAGGCCAGATCTTGAAAAGAATACACCCGCATCTATTAAACTTTTGGGTCTGTTCATATATATCATAATCGGCAGCCAACAATGTCAATTCTTTTGAACGTTGCGATTAAACGGATGTGATATTTCGATAGTTCGTATTATAATGTTGCAGCGGGTCCACATATATATCACATCTATATATTATATACTCTTCTGCTCTTTGCTATAACCTGTTCGGGTCCGTGTATTATCGCAATCGACATTTTAATGTGGCAAGGCTTTAAAGAGGCTTGTGATATTGCGATATTATATTACATCATATTGTAATGGTCCCGTGGGTCCATATATATATATATATATATCACAATCACATATTTTGTCATGACACGGCTTTTACACTCTGCGATACATAACTCCCGATATGGCAGACGCGATATATTATTAGGGCATGATATAATAGGACTATCGGGTCCGCAACTATATATCGCAATCGGGGGTTTCAATGTGGCACTTAATAGAACCCGTCGATGTGATTTCTGTAATATATATATATATATATATATATATATATATATATATATATATATATACTGCTCTGATCTGCATTTTCTTGGCTTGTCACTCCTATGGCCTTCGATACATTGCTCCAATAGCTCTTCTATGATATTCCTCTGATATCTATTAACTGCTCTTCCGCTGACTTCTCGGGTATATATTACATGTGATACTCCCGATGTGGCTCCTCCGCTAACACTATTTATGCTCCTCTGCTTATGCACCTCTGAAATGTGTTTCTCTTTGTTTCTTGTGGATTCCAATGACCTCTTCTTATGTACCTTCACTGATGTGATCCTCTTTCCAGTGGCTTTGCTCATGTTCTTCACAAGACTACTCTGCTTCTCCTTGGCTTCATATTGACATTAATGAAAATCTAGATCAACATGAGGATGTGGCTAGAGGAGTTGTTACTGAAAAGCAATTAATTACTCGTGCCCAATACTTAGACTTGATTTACACCCAGTCTGGCACACTCTATGATAAGATTCCAAATGCACCTAGACCAACTTTTACTGTTCCACCACCTCCATCCAGTAAGGACTCTAATGCTAGTGATGGTGTGATAGGTTCTTCAAGCATTCAAGTAGCAAGTAGACCATCTAGTCAAACACTTGCTATTTCAAATCAAACCTCTAATACACATGATAATATACTTGCTTCTGAAATAAATGTTGTGTCACCTGACAAAGGTAAAAATGAAAAGCAACCTGGAAGCAAGAAAAAGGGGAAAACCAAAAAGAAACAAAATTCTCCCCCTCAAGAGAAATCATTTGATTCCTCTTCTCCGGCTAGGAAACCTTGTTACCCATGTTTAATTTGTAATGAGGAGCACTTTACGCGAGACTATCCTCACCGCTTTGAAGTATCAAAACTTCTTAAGACTTCTAGTACATCCGTTGTGTTAACAAACCCTTTTCAAACCCAAAGACTCATTTGGTTGCTACAGATCATTCTTCCACTTTACAAGTGCTTATGCTATCCACCAGTAAGCCTAAGACTGATGTTTTGGTGACTACATGAAGTAAATATTACGGTAATCCACCATCGTCGTCGAATAACTAGGCTATAGATCAACCCAATACTTCAACTTCGACTTCGTTTGAATCCATTCCACCACCTATTGCACTAGAGTTAACAATAAAACCGCTTAAGGGAGTTGTTCATAAATCTACATTCAACCCTCGAGCTTGAGTAGCGCAAAATTATAACATAGTAGAAGATTTGGCTCAGTCACCTTCTGCTATGTCAACACTTGAGGTGCTTCAAAATTGTTCCTCCCAAAAGCATGCTTTATTGTCAGCAATTGGTGGAATTGATCCAACAGATTCCAATCTCATAGTTTTTAACCATGCACGTTATACGCCACAATTACCAACACAATTAGCATTCTTGATCCAAGTAAATGCTTTGAACCACCTCATTCACCGAACCATTGTTGACAAAGGTGCATCTACTTGTATCATGTCAATGAATTGTTGGAAAACACTTGGCTCACCACCTTTTTCACGATCACCTACGACGTTAAAAGCTTTTGATATTCGCAGTTATACACCTTGTGGAATTTTAAGTAACCTGTAGATAGAACTAAGGGGAAAAATTGTAGCTGTTGAATTTGAGGCCGTTGACGGACCCCTTGACTATAATATTTTACTAGGAAGACCGTGGGTTTATGTTGTGGCTGCTGTGGTTTCGCCATACTTTCGTATGATCACTTTCCCTCATAAAGGTGGAACCACAATAATTGATCAACTTGCCTTCTTCGCCTCTAGTTCATAAGCAACTGGAAGCATTCTGTTAGTTCACGGACCTCCACTTTCTCTTCAAAACATTGGAGTAGGTCTCTTCAAATATTCTTCCCTAATGGGCACCTTTTCACTACTGTCACCATCACAAATGATGGAAGTTACAAAAGTTGAGACCTGTAACATGGTATCTTCCACTTCAACTGACTCATGGAAGATTTCCAATAATTCCAAAGTTGATATGCATAATGAAACCATGCACTAAGCCTAATTGAGCTCGCATAGCAATTAATATTTTTGGCTTGTGCAACAAATCCAAATCCATCATCACCGATTGTATGGGTTGATCGTTTGTTAGAATATGGTACTTCCTCTGATCCTTTTTCATGTACATTTTCTACTGATGAAGGAATCATCCAATCAATGATGACAGAAGAAGAACCATGGGCAGATGATCATCATCGATCCCATCTTCCAGATCACATAAAAGATATTCCAAATGAACTAAATCGCCCTTCAATTGTTGATTTCCTTTCAAATTATGTATTTATAGACACAGTCGATTCCGAACAAAACTTATTGAATATCGAAGAAACCATTTCTATCGATATTTCGACCAAACTTGGAATTGTAGAAAACATCCATGTTGGCAAATCTTGTTTGCCATCGGAACTTTAAACTTACCGTGCTCTTTTTCATGAATTCCACGATATATTTGCTTGGTCATATGAGGAAATGCTAGGTATTGATTCTAGTATAGTTGAACACAAGATTAAAATGTATCTTGATGTCAAGCCGATACGACAACGCCTCCGTCTTGTTCATCCAAATAAGGTTGCTGCCCTAAAAGAAAAAGTTGAAAAACTTTTGCATGTTGGTTTCATATACCCTATTCCTCTTACCGATTGGGTTTCCAATATTGTTTCTGTCATGAAGAAACAAGGAACAATACGAGTGTGTGTTGATTATAGGGATGTTAATCATGCTTGTCCTAAAGAAAACTATCCCACTCCCTTTATCGACAAGATAATTGATGAATGTTCCAGATGTGAAATATTTTCATTTATGGATAGATTTTCCGGCTATAATCATATCAATATCCACCCAGAAGACCAATCTAAAACTGCCTTTATTTGTCCCTGGGGCACATTCACATATAGGAAACTCCCTTTTGGTTTGAAGAATGTTGGGGTAAATTTTCAGAGGGCAATCAATTAAACCCTATCTAGATGACTTACCTGCTCATTCATAGAAATAGGTTGATCACCCGCAACATTTGAGAGCTATCTTTTTACGGTGTCGACACTACAAATTCAGCTCAATCCACATAAATGTGTGTTTTGTGTTGGTTCTGTTAGCGCTTGAAAGTTCACCTCAGGCTGAGAAAGGTAAACCTCAAGGCTACATCAAACCATTTAGCCTCGTAGCTAGCCCTACGGGGCAGGAGAAGGCTATCTCCGGTCAATCTCGGTAGATCTTCAATGGGATGAGATGACCAACAAGGTAACACTGATATTAGGCTAGTAAACTGATTAAAAAGGTGGATTTGGGGTTTTTTTTTTTTGGGTTTTTGGTGGCAATTTGAGGAATTGCAATTTTGGGTGCGGGGATTTGACACAGTTTCTGCAGGGGGTTCCTTGGGGCGAGGTAGGAAACAGTATTGATGCCTTAACTTGATATGGATGATCAGGAATGAAAGATGAGGAGCTAAAGAGAGAAAACAATGACTTTGAATTCCCTTTAGACAGTAGAAAACATGGAAATTAAACAAATTTAAAAGTAGAGCATGGCTAGCATGAATTCCTACTTTAACACTTCATTTGTTTAATGTGCAGCAGTAAACAAAGGAAATGAATCACATAACAAATCTTACAAGAACATTGAGAAACACACCATCAACACATGAGTCCACAAGAATCCCAAAGATGACTGCAAAACCCTGGTCTTCCTTAGCCAAAAATTGCAAAGATACAGTGAAAATATACAATGATAGCTTCTCCCTCAAGAGTCCAACCATGAAAATGAGCAAGAAAGTACATAATATAGATGATCTAACCTCTTTCCCTGCCTCCATGGGTCGAGCTCACTATCCTAGGAGCTGTTTCAACCACCACTAAACTAAGCACTACAAAATAGGCAGTCAAAACAACTTGCCTCTATAAACTTGGAAACCAGTTCATACATTCAATTTTTACCCTTTACATGAATAAATCTTCTAGAAGAGTTACAAAAGGGTAAAAGTGTCTAAAAAGTGTCACAATTACATCAAAGAGGACCATCATTAACCTCAAAAAGTCAAACCAAGTCAAACTGTGCTTTTCTGGGCTGAACAGTGAAATCTGGCAAAGTTTGCCTGACGGGTAGCGCACATCTTCCTGACGGGTCGCGCACATTGGGAGCTCTGTTAGAGGCATTTGCAGGTGTCAGAATTGGGTGCAGGATAGCTCGTTCGAAAGGTTTGTGAGTCTACTTTCCAACCCAACTGGAATTTTTGAATTTGGAGGTCATTTGCCCTGTCAAAACTTAATTCTCCCAAGACTGGTTTCTGCAACTCAAAAAAGGGGCAGAAAGTCAAATTTTGCATGTATTTTGACCTTCTGGAGGCCCAAAACTCCATAAAAACTCAAGTCCATCCATAGGCATATGTAACTTTGCATAAAAAATCTAGAAATTCTGAGTTTTTGCAAAAAGGAGCTGCCATGACAAAGGGTCTCACCCGTTGAGGAGCCAAAACCTGTAAATTTCCAAAAAATGCCAAAA
Organism: Pinus tabuliformis; assembly: GCA_031772625.1. Classification (NCBI taxonomy): domain Eukaryota; kingdom Viridiplantae; phylum Streptophyta; class Pinopsida; order Pinales; family Pinaceae; genus Pinus; species Pinus tabuliformis. The sequence continues at coordinate 120,709,724 of CM062816.1, forward strand.
TTACCCAAAATTCTCAAAAAAATTTAGGATTTGAGCTGTGGCTAGGCTAATGAGTGCCATGATCCTTGAGAGAAGCCTCAGCCAAGATACGGAGGGGATTTGGCTTCTTTCTCCGTTTTAGAGCTTCGGTCAACCGCCTTTGAAACATTTTCATTTTGGCCTTGCACACATGCATCCTCGCCCAATAATGATTTTTCATATTCGTCAGCAGCTTTTTCTCTTGGTTGGCCTTAGCCAACAGCCTCTCTAAGTATGTATTCACCTGGATGAGCATTGACTCTCGGTCAGCAGGCAATGGATCACCGGGTCTTCTTCGGTTCAAGACTCGGTCACTACGAATCCTCCATAACTCATCCAGTGCTTTCTCTTCCTCCAACTGTTTGTTCCACTGCTCCAGGTAAGTGATAGTCCATTGGGCACCCTCAAGTCTCTTCTGCAAAACATCATTTTCAGCTCTCAAATGCTGAATGATCTCCTTTGCCTCTCGGCTAGGAGAACTGGCCTCAAGATCAATGACCTCGGTGTCGGGGACTCCTGATGGACCCTCATGGATCATAGGTTGTTTGCCCCTCTGTGCTGCCTGTGCTGATGAAGAAAGCGAGGCCCCTTCCACCTGATGTGGACATAACACTCGCTGAGCTGATGATGAAGGCGAGACCCCTTCCACCTGCTGTGGAGATAGTACTCGCCTGGCTGCTGCAAATAAGGCCCTTGTTCCTTTCTGATAGGTGACCAGAGGTGTGGAGCTGACATGTCGAGTGACCGGAATATCAGGCTGCTGAGATGGTCCTCCCTCCTCATGAATGACCTCAGGATGTGGCTGAGGTGGTGCTGTGAAAAACTCACGAGAGATGAAGTCCTCCCATGAGATGCCCTGCTGAGTCAACTGATGCAAGACTATGAGCTGAATCAAACCATAATGACATAAGCTCCTGTACTGCTGGGCCGGGGTCTTCCTCTGCAACATGGGCACCATCTTCTGAATGTTCTGAAAGAAGAAAACCGGGATGTTCATCATCCTCACTCGGGTGAAGTGCATCAAGAGGCGAATGTGATATGAGTACACCTGTGAAAATCTGCCCTCACAGGTAAAATAGTGCATAATAAGCCTCATGATGGGAGCATACTCGCTCCGGAGAAATCTGAATGGAAAAACACCCGCTAAATGTCTCAAGAATGATGGCCGAACATAAGGCTCAAAGTGAACAATATCTAGCAACTTGCGCTTAGGCCACACCTCACCAACATTCGGTATCCATGTAGCATGTGAGATCACCTCGGGTGTCAATGTAAAATCTACCCCTGCTAGATTGACATGTCCATCATGCAAATGTAAAACAAAGAGGCGGGCCAACTCTCTGTGATGTTGAATTCAGGAGATCCTCTCACAAAACTGATAACAAGACATGTACTGAAAACAAGTCACTACCATGGGACAAGCCTGTAATTCTACCAAAGAGGTGGGCTCCTCTCGCTTATGATGTCCACCCTTACCTCCCCTACGAGGCCTCCTCTGTACCTCAACCTCTGTAGATGATGAATGGGCATCACTTTGCTCATAAGTTTCGGTTTCTGACATGGCTTAGGAGCAAAGTGGACAAACTGTACTGCTGTCTCTGCCTGTAAAAAATGCTGAATTCTATGCTGTTTCAAGGGGAAAAAGACATGAGGGAAATGTCAGGGGAGGGATCTTTTAACAAGGAATGGGAATATATAAATATAACAGGGAATTTTTAAGGGAAATGTTGCAAATCATTATGCATATAGGAATACATATTTATAATTGGGAAATCATTTGCAAAGATCATTGCATATGGGAAAAAACATATATGAAAGTGAACATGGGAATATGCATACATGTATTAATAGGGGAAATAGGGAAACCATGAACAAAACATGCTGACATATTTACCAACATTTTTGCTTTATTTACACATGCATATGGTGGAGGAGAACTAGGGTTTGAATTTTGTTTTTTTTTTTTTTTATGCTTTGGGAGAGGGGTAGGGTTTTCATTTTTAGTGATTAGGGATGGGGAAAGATTTGCATTTTATTTGTAAAATACTATGGGAAAAGAGATGAACATATAAGTGTGAGTGAAAGGGAAAGGGGGAAACAAACCAAAGGGAACAATAGCTTGAAACAACACAAACCCTAGCACAATTTGCTCATTAACATTGCAGCCATATAAAGGAGTTCCACTTGCAAAATTTTAATCATTTTAACATGTTCATGACACCCACCATTCATAACCAGCAACCAATCCATGTTTAGAGAACCTACCTCGAACAATTTGATAGCTTGGAGGGCGTTTGAGGGAATTCGTTTGAAGTTTGCAGCAAAACAGTCCAACGGGTAGCGCACCACGCCCAACGGGTCGCGCCCCTCTGACAGGTCACGCCCCTCTGACAGGTCGCGCCCGTTGTTTTTCTGAACAGTGGGAGACCCTCTGACGGGTCGCGCGCACCCAACAGGTCGCGCACCTGGCTCAACGGGTCGCGCACCTCTCTGCTGCCCGAAACGGCTCTGCCTTTGCTCCTTTCTCACAATCGCTCTCTCAAACCTCTCTTGCAAGCGTTAGGATGCACAATGAGAGTGAAAGGAGGGAATTTAGGCTTTTATAAGTTTCATTTGAAAAAATTTCATTCATAAACACACTTTCTAATGTTTTCCTTTTGACACTTTATAACACTGATTTTTGGTTTCTTTTATCCTGAATTTGACTCATTGAGTGCTTTGACTTGATTCTTTTTGCAGGTAGATCATCTGAGGGACCTTGGCAAGGGGACCAGGGTTGCATTTTGTCCGCTGAAGACTTTTGAAATTTCATCACTTATTTACAAAAACTGAGAAAATGACCTTGGCTTTAAAAACAGAGTTTTTAAATCCAAGGTGAAAGTTCACTGTACAAGATAAAAATATCGAAGAAACATGTTTACAAACCTCCCTCTGGCTTGCTGAGTACTCATGGATTTTCTTAGACATGACCTTGCAGAGATAAATGACCAAAACCCTAGACCTAGGACTTTGACCTCAAGACAAATCAAGACAAGCTTGAAAAACTTAATGACTGATATGACCTGATCCAGCAAAGCCAAGAGGGGTAAAAATAGACCAGCTCCTCCATCAGGGTTATGGCATGCCTAACGGGATGCAAAATTTGACACTGATGAGACACCTACTAATGCAAATGCAAAGAGCTTTGATCACTGATGGAGGGCTTTCAAGACCGACACTAACATTGGCTCCAATGGGGATGGTAGCTCCTTGGAGGTACCAAGAACCTTAGACATCTGGGAGAGAAGACCAGTGCTTGCAACCATTGGGCGATGGAGTCATTATTTACACCTTTGACACAAAACTTTGACACATTTATTGAATGAAAACTTGACTGAAAACTGACTGAAACTTAACTGAAGCTTGACTCAAACCGACTCGATGGCAAACTGAAATAACTTGAAAAAACTCATTCAATAGACCAAACACAAATGACTCATGACTGACTTAACTAAAACAAGAGAAGGGCAGCAGTCCATCAAGATGTGAAATCATGATGACAACCACCGATGTTTCTTACAAGACTATATACATCAAACTATATCAAAATGCCAATGCAACCAATCAAGCAGATGCCTTCTTAATTGATTCTTCTGATTAGATCTTCTGGTCAACAATACAAACCTATCACTGGGCATCCAAAAACATAGTTGACCATATTCTCCTTCATCACTGAATACTGCAATAAACACTATCACTGCTGGCTGCAACAAATCTGCCATTGGATCCTGGAAAACATGAAGATTTGCCACTACCACCTCCTGCTGAAAGATCAAGGTGTCCTTTGTTTCAAATTCTAATTTGCCTTCCTCATGTGCTTCGGTGAAAGTATGCTCATGGGCTTCAAACAACTCTGAACAAATGGATGAGCAGATCTCTTCTTGGAAAAGTATTTCAGCACATGAAACATATGAAGAATCTGAAAGGTAATCCTGTATGCTCTGATCTTCTGTAGTCTGACAATATGGGAGGTAATCTTCATATGATATCACAACCAAATTATCAAGTTCCTTATTACATTCTTCAACCATAAGGAAAGAAACTTCAGCTGATTCTTGACGTGCAAAAATGACATTTCTATCATCTACCATAAATTCATCCAAAGGGACTGTTTCACTTACTTGAATGAAGATGTCATCTTGCTTTTCATGAACTAACTGAATTACCTCCTCATGCAGGCTTTGTTCTGATGGCATGAGAACATTTGGATCAAAAACTTTGTCTATGGTCTCAACAACAAAACTCTCCTTTTCAGTATTCAGCACAAGGTATTCTTGGTCATCACAATCTGAATCTAGAACTGAAGTAGTTGTCCTGTCTTCTTCAATCTGCATGCTGTCTTCTTCTGTGGGCAGATCTGAAATAGGACCCTCTCTTTCATCATTTTCAGCCATATGGCCATCTTCAACCTGCTGATCTGCGTTAACTTGAGCTGGAACAAGACCTCTCAAAAGTAGATCTATCTCATCTTCAGATAGAGGAGATAATACCTTTTGTTTTCTTTTGTTCACACAGTGAGTGTCTTCATTGATTTCAAGTGAAGGAGTATACAGATTTTCCTCATACTGCTGATCCATTTCATGCAATTCCTGTTGACTGTCAAGATGCGAAATTGCTTCATTTCCCACCGTACTAAGATCTTGGTCCTGCTGCAAATTCTCATGATCATCTCTATGGGAATCTTCTAGGTTCTCTTCATGTTGCTGAAATGGATTCTCGTACAGAGCCTCCATGATCTCAACAAACATAAAATTATCATCTTCATAATATTTCTCAAGGCTTTCAATAAAACTATAAGCATGCTTGCAACAGTCATGAACCAAATTTAATGATGGATAAGATGCTTGATATCTTTCAATGAACAAGGCATGAAAATCCTTTAAACAGTAAATACAAGCAGGCGGCAAACTTTCATACCATGATTGGGCTTTACCCTCCAGAGTGGCCAGGAATATCTTCATCAAGCAATCTTCAGGAAAATCCACCTTCAACTTGCGAATATGCATATGAAATCTAACTAGATGTAAAGCAGCATCCTTCTTACCATCATCATTAAATATAGGCAGATTCCTTGACCAATCTACCTTTGGAATTTTATTTGGAAAACCAGGGATGTGATCTCGGCTCAAGGGAGCGTATCTTCTTGCAATCCGATCCATCTTGAAAATCTCAAAGCTACTGATCTTCCTGCATTGAAGTCACCATGAAGCATTGATCTTTGGAGTTTTCAGTGAAGGAGTCGCCAGTGAATGATTTCAGCCTTTCAAGTGTCTGATCGTTGTTCACCATCAACAATTAGATATGAACTTGATACATGTACTGGGGTAAAATGCAAATGAAATGTTGTATTCACAAGCTCACGGAGATTGACTGAAGTAGCGTTTATCTACTAACGCTGATGTAAAACAAGAGCGTTTTCGAAGGCTACCTGGCTTGACTTCAGGCTTCGTCTAAGACTTATGAAACAAACACATCAATGAGCAAACGATTAGTTTGTTCTCCCCAGTATGGTCACCAGTATGTTAGCACTTGAAATTTCACCTCAGGCTGAGAAAGGTAAACCTCAAGGCTACATCAAACCATTTAGCCTCGTAGCTATCCCTACGGGGCAGGAGAAGGCTCTCTCCGATCAATCTCGGTAGATCTTCAATGGGATGAGATGACCAACAAGGTAACACTGATATTAGGCTAGTAAACTGATTAAAAAGGTGGATTTGGGGTTTTTTTGGGTTTTTGGTGGCAATTTGAGGAATTGCAATTTTGGGTGCGGGGATTTGACACAGTTTCTGCAGGGGGTTCCTTGGGGCGAGGTAGGAAACAGTATTGATGCCTTAACTTGAGATGGATGATCAAGAATGAAAGATGAGGAGCTAAAGAGAGCAAACAATGACTTTGAATTCCCTTTAGACAGTAGAAAACATGGAAATTAAACAAATTTAAAAGCAGAGCATGGCTAGCATGAATTCCTACTTTAACACTTCATTTGTTTAATGTGCAGCAGTAAAGAAAGGAAATGAATCACATAACAAAGCTTACAAGAACATTGAGAAACACACCATCAACACATGAGTCCACAAGAATCCCAAAGATGACTGCAAAACCCTGGTCTTCCTTAGCCAAAAATTGCAGAGATACAGTGAAAATATACAATGATAGCTTCTCCCTCAAGAGTCCAACCATGAAAATGAGAAAGAAAGTACATAATATAGATGATCTAACCTCTTTCCCTGCCTCCATGGGTCGAGCTCACTATCCTAGGAGCTGTTTCAACCACCTCTAAACTAAGCACTACAAAATAGGCAGTCAAAACAACTTGCCTCTATAAACTTGGAAACCAGTTCATACATTCAATTTTTACCCTTTACATGAATAAATATTCTAGAAGAGTTACAAAAGGGTAAAAGTGTCTAAAAAGTGTCACAATTACATCAAAGAGGACCATCATTAACCTCAAAAAGTCAAACCAAGTCAAACTGTGCTTTTCTGGGCTGAACAGTGAAATCTGGCAAAGTTTGCCTGACGGGTCGCGCACATTGGGAGCTCTGTTTGAGGCACTTGAAGGTGTCAGAATTGGGTGCAGGATAGCTCGTTGGAAAGGTCTGTGAGTCTACTTTCCAACTCAACTGGAATTTTTGAATTTTGAGGTCATTTGCCTGTAAAAACTTAATTCTCCCAAAACTGGTTTCTGCAACTCAAAAAAGGGGCAGAAAGTCAAATTTTGCATGTATTTTGACCTTCTGGAGGCCCAAAACTCCATAAAAACTCAAGTCCATCCATAGGAATATGTAACTTTGCATAAAAAATCTAGAAATGCTGATTTTTTGCAAAAAGGAGCTGCCATGACAAAGGGTCTCATCGGGGGTGAGACCCGTTGAGGAGCCAAAACCTGTAAATTTCCAAAAAATGCCAAAATTACCCAAAATTCTCAAAAAAATTTAGGATTTGAGCTGTGGCTAGGCTAATGAGTGCCATGATCCTTGAGAGAAGCCTTAGCCAAGATACGGAGGGGATTTGGCTTCTTTCTCCGTTTTAGAGCTTCGGTCAACCGCCTTTGAAACATTTTCATTTTGGCCTTGCACACATGCATCCTCGCCCAATAATGATTTTTCATATTCCTCAGCAGCTTTTTCTCTTGGTTGGCCTTAGCCAACAGCCTCTCTAAGTATGCATTCACCTGGATGAGCATTGACTCTCGGTCAGCAGGCAATGGATCACCGGGTCTTCTTCGGTTCAAGACTCGGTCACTACGAATCCTCCATAACTCATCCAGTGCTTTCTCTTCCTCCAACTGTTTGTTCCACTGCTCCAGGTAAGTGATAGTTCATTGGGCACCCTCAAGTCTCTTCTGCAAAACATCATTTTCAGCTCTCAAATGCTGAATGATCTCCTTTGCCTCTCGGCTAGGAGAACTAGCCTCAAGATCAATGACCTCGGTGTCGGGGACTCCTGATGGACCCTCATGGATCATAGGCTGTTTGCCCCTCTGTGCTGCCTGTGCTGATGAAGAAAGCGAGGCCCCTTCCACCTGATGTGGACATAACACTCGCTGAGCTGATGATGAAGGCGAGACCCCTTCCACCTGCTGTGGAGATAGTACTCGCCTGGCTGCTGCAAATAAGGCCCTTGGGCCTTTCTGATAGGTGACCAGAGGTGTGGAGCTGACATGTCGAGTGACCGGAATATCAGGCTGCTGAGATGGTCCTCCCTCCTCATGAATGACCTCAGGATGTGGCTGAGGTGGTACTGTGAAAAACTCACGAGAGATGAACTCCTCCCATGAGATGCCCTGCTGAGTCAACTGATGCAAGACTATGAGTTGAATCAAACCATAATGACATAAGCTCCTATACTGCTGGGCCGGGGTCTTCCTCTGCAACATGGGCACCATCTTCTGAATGTTCTGAAAGAAGAAAACCGGGATGTTCATCATCCTCACTCGGGTGAAGTGCATCAAGAGGCGAATGTGATATGAGTACACCTGTGAAAATCTGCCCTCACAGGTAAAATAGTGCATAATAAGCCTCATGATGGGAGCATACTCGCTCCGGAGAAATCTGAATGGAAAAACACCCGCTAAATGTCTCAAGAATGATGGCCGAACATAAGGCTCAAAGTGAACAATATCTAGCAACTTGCACTTAGGCCACACCTCACCAACATTCAGTATCCCTGTAGCATGTGAGATCACCTCGGGTGTCAATGTAAAATCTACCCCTGCTAGATTGACATGTCCATCATGCAAATGTAAAACAAAGAGGCGGGCCAACTCTCTGTGATGTTGAATCCGGGAGATCCTCTCACAAAACTGATAACAAGACATGTACTGAAAACAAGTCACTGCCATGGGACAAGCCTGTAATTCTGCCAAAGAGGTGGGCTCCTCTCGCTTATGATGTCCACCCTTACCTCCCCTACGAGGCCTCCTCTGTACCTCAACCTCTGTAGATGATGAATGGTCATCACTTTGCTCATAAGTTTCAGTTTCTGACATGGTTTAGGAGCAAAGTGGACAAACTGTACTGTTGTCTCTGCCTGTAAAAAATGCTGAATTCTATGCTGTTTCAAGGGGAAAAAGACATGAGGGAAATGTTAGGGGAGGGATCTTTTAACAAGGAATGGGAATATATAAATATAACAGGGAATTTTTAAGGGAAATGTTGCAAATCATTATGCATATAGGAATACATATTTATAATTGGGAAATCATTTGCAAAGATCATTGCATATGGGAAAAAACATATATGAAAGTGAACATGGGAATATGCATACATGTATTAATAGGGGAAATAGGGAAACCATGAACAAAACATGCTGACATATTTACCAACATTTTTGCTTTATTTACACATGCATATGGTGGAGGAGAACTAGGGTTTGAATTTTGTTTGTTTTTTTTTTGATGCTTTGGGAGAGGGGTAGGGTTTTCATTTTTAGTGATTAGGGATCGGGAAAGATTTGCATTTTATTTGTAAAATACTATGGGAAAAGAGATGAACATATAAGTGTGAGTGAAAGGGAAAGGGGGGAAACAAACCAAAGGGAACAATAGCTTGAAACAACACAAACCCTAGCACAATTTGCTCATTAACATTGCAGCCATATAAAGGAGTTCCACTTGCAAAATTTTAATCATTTTAACATGTTCATGACACCCACCATTCATAACCAGCAACCAATCCATGTTTAGAGCACCTACCTCGAACAATTTGATAGCTTGGAGGGCGTTTGAGGGAATTCGTTTGAAGTTTGCAGCAAAACAGTCCAACGGGTCGCGCACCACGCCCAACGGGTCGCGCCCGTTGTTTTTCTGAATGGTGGGAGACCCTCTGACGGGTCGCGCGCACCCAACAGGTCGCGCACCTGGCTCAACGGGTCGCGCACCTCTCTGCTGCCCGAAACTGCTCTGCCTTTGCTCCTTTCTCACAATCGCTCTCTCAAACCTCTCTTGCAAGCGTTAGGATGCACAATGAGAGTGAAAGGAGGGAATTTAGGCTTTTATAAGTTTCATTTGAAAAAATTTCATTCATAAACCCACTTTCTAATGTTTTCCTTTTGACACTTTTTAACACTGATTTTTGGTTTCTTTTATCCTGAATTTGACTCATTGAGTGCTTTGACTTGATTCTTTTTGCAGGTAGATCATCTGAGGGACCTTGGCAAGGGGACCAGGGTTGCATTTTTTCCGCTGAAGACTTTTGAAATTTCATCACTTATTTACAAAAACTGAGAAAATGACCTTGGCTTTAAAAACAGAGTTTTTAAATCCAAGGTGAAAGTTCACTGTACAAGATAAAAATATCGAAGAAACATGTTTACAAACCTCCCTCTGGCTTGCTGAGTACTCATGGATTTTCTTAGACATGGCCTTGCAGAGATAAATGACCAAAACCCTAGACCTAGGACTTTGACCTCAAAACAAATCAAGACAAGCTTGAAAAACTTAATGACTGATATGACCTGATCCAGCAAAGCCAAGAGGGGTAAAAATAGACCAGCTCCTCCATCAGGGTTATGGCATGCCTAACGGGATGCAAAATTTGACACTGATGAGACACCTACTAATGCAAATGCAAAGAGCTTTGATCACTGATGGAGGGCTTTCAAGACCGACACTAACAGGTTCTAGTTGTTTTCTTGGTTTCGTAGTGTCCAGAGAAGGAATTCGACTCGACCCCTTGAAGGTTAAGGCAATTCTTGATCCGCCTCCAACTTCCAATTTACTTCAGTTACAGAGACTCCAAGTGAAGACTAACTTTCTTTGATGCTCTCAAAGATACCCTAATCTTAGCATCATTAATGTATTCCCCTAATTATCAAAATGACTAATTCCTGTATCTCGCCACTGCAGATACAACCATTGCTACGATTTTAGCCCAAGAAGAAGATGGGATTGAACATTCAATCTATTATTTGAGTCGTAATCTCAATGATACAAAAGTTAAATATTCTTACATGGAGAAGCTAGCTTTGGCTTCCATTCAAGCTGTACATAGATTTCACCATTATATCCTACTCCGAAAGACCACTCTCATTTTGGATTGCAACCCTATGAAATACATCTTGTCACATCAATTGCTGGGGGAAGAATATTCAAAATGGATCGTCATTTTTTAGGAATTTGATTTGGAATTCATCAAATCCAAGTCAAAGAAATCTCTAGTTTTTTCTGAACTTCTTTGTGACCTTCCCTCTACCGCCATCAACCTAACAAAGGAACCATCAATTCTAGATGAGTCTCTGTTTCTGATGTCATTATCTGACCCTTGGTATGGAGATATAATGATCTATCTCCAAACCCAAACTTTCCAGTCCGATACCTCTTGCTTGCAACAAAGGCGTATTCGATATCAAGCCAAATATTATCTGATCATTAGCAACACCCTTTACCATCGCAGTATCAAAAGTGCCTCACACATGAGGAAGCTAAGAAATTTCTAAATGATTTCCATTTTGGTGCTTGTGGTAGACATTTATCTAGTTATGCTATTGCATAGAAAATTCTCTGTGATGGTTACTTCTGGCCTACCATATTTAACAATTGCATTACTGTTGTCATAAGTTGTCATGCATGCCAAATTTTTGACCGTAAAACTTGATTACCACCTGCACCACTGCATCCTATCATTGTTGTTGGACCATTTTCAAAATGGGGCATTGATTTCATGAAATGTAACCCTCACTCGGTCAGGGGGCATGGGTATATTATTGTTGTCGTTGACTATTTTACGAAATGGGCTGAGGCGATGCCTACATTAAACAATAGTGATGAAACAACTGCACTTTTTTTCTTCAACCATGTGGTTGCACAATTTGGTGTGCCACAAGATGTAGTTACAGATCATGGTTCACATTTTCGCAATCACATGATGACTGAATTAACTGCCAAGTTAGGACTCTCACATGATAGTTCTACTCCTTATTATCCATAGGCTAATGGACAAGTTGAAGCCATCAACAAAGTCCTTAAGCGAATGCTTCAACGAATGATAGGAGTTCACAAACGAAACTGGCATTTGATCATATACTCAGCTTTGTGGGCTTACTGAACCTCGGTAAGAAATGAAATTGGATTCACACCTTTCCAATTGGTGTATGGTCTTGAGGCAATCTTTCCAATACAATGTGAGATTTCATCACTAAAACTTGCAATTGACTTGTTACCTGACACTTATGATGAGGAAGCACATTTCTTAGAACTCATCCATCTAGATGAAACACGTCGTGAAGTCGCATTGGCCAACAAAGCACATAAGAAATGAATTAAGGCACAATATGACCGCAATGTCAAGCCTCGCATATTCTCAGAAGGAGACCTGGTCTTGCTTTATGATTAGGAAGCCAATAAATTAGGAACATGAAAATTTGAACCACTATGGATGGGCCCCTACATTGTCAAGCATGTTTTGGAAAAAGGTGCTTACGAGTTGGTTGATTATGATGGAATTCCATTATTGCGGCCCTGAAACGGGATGTATCTTAAACATTACTATGCTTGATTATGCATAGTAAAAACACTATATATATGCTTTGATTGCGTGTGTGTGTCACCGTGTGAATTTTAGAGTTTTTATGTGGTTAGTAATCCGCTTTGCATTTTTTGCAGATATCGAAATATTTGGAACCATTTTTTGGTTATGCCGATGGTGCTAGTTGTAGTATGCAGAACCTAACGTCTACAGCATGGGCCATATTCACTCCAAGTGGTGAGTTAGTGAGTTTTCAAGGGATTTGTATTGGTCGTTCTACAAACAATATAACTGAGTATAGCACATTAATCGAACTCCTCTCTAATGCCATTTCACTTGGAATTCACTGAATCATCATTAGGCTAGACTCACAACTTGTCATACTACAACTTACGAATGTTTATACCGTCCGAAATCCAACTATTCATCGTATATTACTTAGAGTTCATCTCTTGGAAAGACATTTTGATTACATTCAATATCAACACATTTCCAGAAACTTTAACACATTGACTGATTCTTTAGTGAATTATGTGTTAAACAAACATTTACGACATATGTAAAGAGTAAATTTTCAATTCACATCAACAGTTGAATAGGATTACACATAACCATACAAAAACACTGAAAGTAAAATAGATAGATGTTCAAAGTTTTTACAAAAATTTGTGTCCAAGACATGTTGGTCATCTGACCTCAAAACCTCAAAATGCATACAGTAAATCATCCTAAGTAGATCTAATGATGCTCATGATAATAGGTCACTGCTTGAGCTATCATGCGCAATAGCCTCATCCAACGGCTAGGTACACCAATAGTATGGTGTTGTAGTCTCATTGGTAACTCCTCGATCCAAACATCTAGTATACTGAGGGTTAACCCCTCTATATGATGTTGCAACTCCGCCAGTGTCTCAATTAGATCTAAATCTTGGAGAACTGCTCTTCCAAAATTTCTCCCCGCTGGTTCACCCGCCTCATATTGATGACCCATTGGTTGAACAATGCCAACATCTGTATACATGAGAACATTTTTAGTTTAGTCTTGGAAACATCAAAAAACACAAAAACATGTAAAAACTCAAAAAATAAAAAATACATGGTCAAAACAATTTACCTATAGCACCCCATTGAGCACCCACTAGTAATCTCAAATCTGGATCTCTACGGAAATCCATCCCTGCATATGGATGCTCCTCTATGACAATATGTTGTCGACAGAACCAACTGAACAATGTGGTAGAAAATGAGATTGATGACTAACTAGCATGTCTAGCCATCAACTCTATCCATCTCTGCATCCGCAGATCTCTAGGACCAGTTAAACTCAGTGTCACATGCTGAGGTTGCATCAATGGAATTCTCTCCAAAGTAAAAGCGGTTAAGATTGATCCATAGCTGAAATTTTTCATCTTACCAGTTTTTACTTTATTCAAATTCTCTTTCATCAAAGAGAATACTACCTCACACCAGTTGAACATAGTTGGCTTGAGACACTCAAGCGCATACTGCATGTATGATCTATTCGCAACATTAAGTGTCACGCTACCCACTAACTTTGTGATAGTAAAGAGGATTGTTCACAAGGGCATATCACAAACATCCGTGATGTTTATCTTTCTGCCTTTGCTAGGTTGTGTACCTGGCCGACAAAATTGTCGAATGTAGTCCCTCACTGATTCACCCCCACGGGTAGAACCTGAAAGAGAAATGGGGGCACTACGTCTCGACAATCCTATGAGAAAGTAAATATCATCGATCAATATAGGGGGGCACTTTGTCCCCTATGTGAAAAACCTGTTCCGCTGGATCCCATGAATGAACCAAGAACTGCAATAGTTCTAATTGTTGCCTCATCCGGATAACCTAAACTTTGTCTCCTCTGTGAAAAACCTGTTCCGCTGGATCCCATGAATGAACCAAGAACTGCAATAGTTCTAATTGTTGCCTCATCCGGATAACCTAAAATATTTGAGTAACCCACAACCTCTGAGGGCCTCAATAGTACTAGGATCATTTAGGGCAACCATATCCTGTTCTTCATGTTCTCTTTCACGCCATGTGATAACCATTCTGATACGATCAAAGTCTAAAATCACACCATATGCTTAGTTAGGATCATTTCATGTAAAAAACTGAAGATATTTTGGGTAGAAATGATGAATCGAATTTCTAAATTGCGCCCAACGCACCCCTAATCTTTAGGTAGTGTTATGCAGAGTAGTTTCCCTTTTGTTTGACTGCTCTGCAGTGTAGTTTTCGATGAATAAGGGTGTGTTGATAGTAGGGTGTGATATATTTAACCTAGGGATCCCAAAACACTAAATGTTTTTCCTAAAATTGAAAACGAATGACCTTAAATGAAAGAGAAGAGGTATATCTCCTACTTGGTCCTAATGGCACGAAGAATGATCCATAGAATCTCCCACAATTAGCTGCTAAAGTTTGAGGTAAAAAACTGGTTCAGAGCACAAAACTGAATGGTAAATGTCAAATGGTAAAATGACTTGGTAAATTCTTGTTTTATGGTTATTTCATGTTCATTAAATGAATAAACTATAGTTTTTACCTATTTTTACCAATGAAACAGGTATGTTTAATCTGTTTGGTGGTTCTTTGAGTAGGTTTACAACTGACATAGTGAATTTGACATGCATGATCGTAAAATGTACTTTTGACCACAGAGCATACTTTTATCTCTTTTTCGAGCTCTATTAAACATCAAAAAAGGAACCCCCATAGAGTCCTCTTTCAACTCTTTTCAGACTCTCAAAATATGAAAATATTGTTGGGTGCTTGTCCTTTTCAGCTCGTAAATGGATTGGAAACGACATCTACTCATTATAAGTTTAACCCTTTTCTGGAACGAGATAGATTACTTACGAAAAAAGAATACGTTGATCGAACATGGCCAATAGGTTCTCTCTTGGATTATTTTACACTTTTTTAGACTTGAGAGACAAATTTATGAAAAAGAACTTGTGGAGTTTTCTTTTTGTCCCTTTTCAAACTCTCTAAATATGAAAATGACTGAGTTCTCATTGTCGTTATATTCGTTAAAGCATCAAATAGCGACAAACTTGTCCATCATGACAAGATCGAGTTTCACCTTCACTAGACTCGTTAAAACATCACATAGCGATGGATTCACCTTGAAGGGTAGAATTATACATCAAGCATATGTTATCCTCAAGCTTGTTAAAAAATAAAGAGGTACTAGTCAGCAATGACTGGGGAAAATGGGAAAATGGATAAATCACTTTATGGTAGCAAGTTGCTCTTGAACATGACACTTTCACTTCATCTCTATGACTATTTGGGTTGGGTTATTTTCTTGATGGTTATCATACCTATGGCCTATCAAACCATCCATCACTTTGATTTTGGGTCAATGCTACCAATTCATTCAGTGTCGTCGACATGTTCAAGAGAAGTCACTCAGTAAACTTCATCCTTTGCAATACTCATAAACCTTCATTTTCATGATCGCCATTCCTGAACATTGTATCATCAGTCACATTCTGTCTTCAAAATCATTACACTTGTCTCATGTAGTTGATGGGGGATACATCAAGGCCCTTTGGCGACGAGTCGATTCTTGTCAACATCAACACATTATCCAGGAAGTTGACTTAGAAACACCCTTCCAGCACCTTGAGGCTTGCATACATCAATGGCAAGTTTCTCACTTCTGGCGAAAGGTTGACATCACAGGCCTTCGACTGAAAGACTTTGTATGGTAT
The DNA here is from genome assembly GCA_031772625.1 of Pinus tabuliformis. Taxonomy (NCBI): domain Eukaryota; kingdom Viridiplantae; phylum Streptophyta; class Pinopsida; order Pinales; family Pinaceae; genus Pinus; species Pinus tabuliformis. Next base: position 120,725,489 of record CM062816.1, read on the forward strand.
TCAACATCAAAACATCTATTCACACCATTCAGAATGTACTGTAGTACCTTGAGAATCATTATCATTATTGGTGATTTCTCTCGTGTCTTTTAACAACTTACAACATTGGATGGTAATCAGACGATGTCTTCCCATGTTCGACTTGAGATCACATTTTCACATGGTTAGACTCGTACTTCAGCAAACGATTGGACGAGATAGAGGACCCCATATCTAGTTTCATCCATTCGGGCTACGATTTTAGGAGAGTACTAAATCTTCTGTAAGATGGCTTTACACATATAGTCATCTTATCATGGATCTATATCTGTAGACGACTATTTGATTTATGTACATGTAATGAAAAGTTTAAATGTTGAGCATGGGTATGCCTTCCCTCAGCAATTCATGAAAAATTCAAAGATATCATGATATTATGTATTGTAACTGATGCAGGTCACGTTTGCTTCAGATCCTCCTCATCACATCATAAAGAATATCAATCATCATTATCATTTTTGACTTCATGCTTTAGGGGGTAGCAGTTACAAGTCTATTTGGGCACATCAATCCCGATGATCAAATTAGTGTAAACAGGGTCTATCAAACTCTAATTCAATTGCTACATCCCTAGACATGCCACCTCATTGAGTGCTTTCATCCATGAGAGTTTCCTGACTTCAAACCCTGTTGAACTGCTTCCTTGGGTCACCAGTGCACCCCTAGTCAGGGGTAAGTGCTCTATAGAGCAGGTGGCCCCATTCAAGGCTACGTTGCAGAGCACCTAAGCCCACTCAAGCTTGCAATGAGCAAGAATCCTTGAAATGTTCATTGGATCCTGAGTATATTCCTCCTTTTTAGGGCCTTCTAGAAGGAACCCGGCTCCTATCTTATCAAGATGAGCTCGACTTAGGATAGCCTTGGATCATCTAATCCTCTATCCTCTCATCCCTTTGAACATGGAAACTAATCATCCAATTATGGAAAACCATTCAATGCCATATTAATGACAAAACCACTTGCATTCATTTATAAATTGGCCTCCCATCATAAAGCCAAAGAGCTTGGATATTATAGAGAAATATTGTTGGTTTAGAGACTTGAAATCATTGTCAAAGTAATGTTATGCTACTGGATTGATGTTTCTATTGGTGTGATGAGGGCTTGGACTAAGCTGGATGAGTGACACGAGATCGAACCACATTAGGTGTAACTTCTCCTTCTATCAATCAATAAAGTTGTTTGTTCCTTTTCCAATACTTTTGTCTATATCTATGATGAATGTATGTTCAAATGTTGTCAATTCCATTTGTTTACAATAAATAGATCATATTCTTTGATTGTTGTCATCTTCTGTTTATGTTGGTAGGTACCAATTGAGTGAATTCAGTTTGAGCGGGAGTGACGGGAGCAACTCAAAGGAGATCAAAGGAAGTGAAGGATCACAAGTAGGTTCTTTTATCTTATTTGTTTATTGTAGGAAAAGGTTAAACATCTTTACTTCAGTTGTTCTAAGTGTAACTACCCACTTAGGGAAGATATACTTATTCGTAGGTATAAATTCCATATAACAAAATGCATATCGAGCTTGGGGATGAAAAAAGGTACATTGCTACCAGGATCAGTACAGTAACCTTTAAGAGAGAGTCAGGATCCCCTCTTCGCCTCAAAGATGTTATGTTTGTGTCAGGCCTAAAGAAAAACCTCATCTCAATAACACTTTTAGAATATTGTGGCTATGATGTGATCTTTAGTAAAGGTAAAGTATTTATGAGGCACATACCTACTGGATAAGTGAAGCAAATCGAGGTTCGTGTGAATAACATGTATACATTTTATGTGGAATATTGCGATGCAGTAAGCTGTAAGACAAAGAAAATGCAGAGTTGCGATGTGGGTGAGCTCAAGCACAGAATATTGGGCCATTTGAATCATGGCGCCTTAAAATTTATGCCACAAATAACCACTGGTCTTCCTAAGGGATCACTTGAGAAGCAGAATGTCTGCAAGGGTTGTACCTTAGGAAAGTATGTGAAATCCACATTCCATGATCGAGACAAAAAAGCACATGTAGTCTTGGAGAGAGTCCATTATGATGTTTGTGGACCCTTCTCGATAGCCTCCACTTCCAGACATAAATACTATGTCATCTTTGCTGATGATTTCTCACGAAAGTGTTGGATCTTCTTCATGCGGAAGAAGGATGAGATATTCTCAATGTTTGTAGAATTCGAGGCACTAGTTGAGAAAGAGAATGGAAAGAAGGTGAAGGCTCTTAGGAGTGACAATAGAGGTGAATATGTTTTGAATGACTTCAAGTATTTCTGTGTGAAAGAAGGCATTTGAAGAGAGCTCACAACACTCCATAACACACAACAAAATGGGGTAGTTGAGAGGAAGAACAAGAGCACTGTGGGAGCAGTGAGAGATATGCTACGTGACCAAGGTCTACCACTGCATTTGTGGTCAGAGGCATGTAACACAACAGTCTACTTGCAGAACCAAAGTCCTCATCAGATTCTTGGTATGATTACACTAGAGGAGGCCTTCTCGGGGAGAAATTCAGATGTGTCTCACTTCAAAATTTTTGGAGACTATGTTTACTGCTATGTCTCCAAAGATTCAAGGAAGAAACTTGAGTCGACAATAGAGTTGGGAGTTATTGTGGGATACATCAAAAATCCACCCAATTACCTGGTGTACTTACCTTCCCTAAGAATGATAGTTGTGCGAAGGGATGTAAAGTTTGATGAGGAGAAAGTGATGCAGTTCTCTCTTGAGAGGGAGCTTCAGATCCCACCAGAACAAGATATTCTAGCTCCAAAGGAGGAGCCTCAGGAAGTTATGTAGCAGCCACAAATGGAGGATCAGAGAGGAGGAAGAGTGGAGACATTCACTCAAGTAGAACAATCCAGAGAAGGGAGAAAAAGAACCAGATAAGATGATAGATTGGTGTACGATGTGAGGGAGATGTTGGAGCTCCTTCAAATTTGTGTAGGCAAAGGAGGTCACCTGAGAGGTACATTGGTTACATGGCTCTAATGATTGAGCTTGTAGAGACTGAGCAATACTATTTTGAGGAAGTAGTTGAGCAAGAAGTTTGGGTTGATGCAATGGTGAAAGAATACAAATCCATCATGAAGAACAATGTTTGGGAAGTGGTCCCAAGACTACCAGATAAATCACTTGTGGGTACGAGATGGATCTTCAAGGTTAAAAATGCAATAGACGAAACCATAGATAGGTATAAGGTCAAATTTGTGGCCAAAGGATTCTCTCAAGTTGCAGGAATTGACTATGAGGAAACCTTTGCTTCCGTAGCAAGGTATTCATCCATTAGATCTATTCTTGCACTGGTTGCGTAGATGGGGTGGAAGATCCACCGTATGGATGTAAAAACAACATTACTCAATGGCGTTATTAAGGAGGAGGTGTGCATTGAGCAACCAAAAGGTTTTGAGACATTTGATCGAGAGTTGCATGTGTGCAGACTCAAGTGAGCATTGTACAGTCTCAAGTAGGCAGTCTCAAATAGGCACCCTATGCATGGTACACTAGGACCGACAATTATCTCATTAGTTTGGGCTTCACCAAAAGTGAGGCGAATGCGAACTTGTATCATATATTGGTAGAAGGTAAATTTCTTATCATTGTTTTATATGTTGCTTATTTAATATTAACAGGTGATGAGCAGTTGATCAGCTCTTGCAAGGAGGATCTTGTAAGGTAATTTGAGATGAGAGACATGGGGCTCATGCACTAATTTATTGGGTTGGAAGTATGGCAAGGTGATGGGGAATTGTTTGTGTCTCAAGGAAAGTATGCCAACAAGATACTAAAATGATTTCACATGGAGAGTTGTAAACCCATGGAGACACCTCTAGTGACCAATTGGAGGAAGGAGGATGCCACTTCAAGTGAAGACATTGATGCTACCATTTATCGGCAGCTAGTGGGTTCACTAATGTATCTTGTGAACACACAACCATATATGTGCTCTGCCATAAACCAATTGAACCAAGCTATGGTTAGGCCGACCAAATTGTTTTGGAAGGAAACAAAGCATGTCTTACAGTACCTCAGTGTCACTACCCAGTATGGATTATGGTACAAACAAACAGAGGGAGTGAAGTTATGTAGCTTCACATATGCAAATTGGGAAGGGAGTCCATCTGACCAAAAGAGTACATCAGGTAGATTTTTCAGTGTTGGGCATGCAGTTGTTTCTTGGTATAGCAAGAAACAAATATCCGTGGTGCTCATCTTGACAAAAGCATAATACATGGATGCAAGTCAAGCATCATGTGAGGCGATCTGGATGAGAAAGATACTAGTGGGATTGTTTGGCTAGGAGATGAATCCAACTGCGATCTATTGTGATAATAAGAGTTTCATTAAGCTATCTGAGAATCTAGTATTTCATGATATATATATATATATATCATCATCTACAGGACTATGTGCAGGGGTGGATAATGTTGCCACATTACATTCCAACAGAGGGACAAGATGTTGACATCTTGAAAAAGGCATTGTCAAGAGGGAAGTTTAAATTCCACAAGGGTAGGAAAGGGGTGGTTGATAACCCCTTTCTTGCTAAGAGGGAGTCTTGATAAGTGTAGCAAGAAAATCTCAATTTTGAAATTTCCTTGGTCAAAATTGAGATAATTCGAATCTCCACATCAACAGACAACTTGGAGGTAATTAACTGAGGGACATGACCCTTGTCACTCATTTGATTCAAGTTAGAGGAATTGGATTCAGTTATGCATGAGTGATTGCTAATTTGTAGAAATCTAATTTAGTTATATTAAGTTTGTTTGTTTGTCTTTGGTTTTTTGTTTTGTTTTTGTTTTTGTTTTTGTTTTTGGTTTTTGGTTTTTGGTTTTTGTTTTTGTTTTTTTTTTTTTTTTTGGTTTTTGTTTTTGTTTTTTTGTTTTTTTGTTTTTGTTTTTTTGTTTTTGTTTTTGTTTTCTTGTTTTTGTTTTTGTTTTTGTTTTTGTTTTTGTTTTGTTTTGTTTTGTTTGTTTGTTTGTTTTTTTTTTTTTTTTTTTTTTCTCAGTTAAACTAGTTCTAATTGTTATAGAACTAGTGGGAGGTTAGTTGTGCAGCGGGAGATCAATCTAACTTAGTGATCAACCAGTTAACTAATCAATTAGCCCAAAATAACTAATGCATGCAGAGAATTTGAGTTTCCCAGCTATGGTGTAAATTCCAAGGTAATGTAACATTAATTGTAGACTATTATTGAGTGTACAGGTGTTGCATGCAATCAAAGATCCAACCTTAGGAATTGCGCAGACAATTGGAGGAATACTCCTAAATAATAGGGGCCTAATTCATCAGGATTTGCGCAAGGAAACATGGACTCAGGGAGAAGAAGAAATTGACTAATTATGGGTCAGAGCATCGCATTGAGCAAAGAAATAGGTTATCATCCCTTGCAGGTTGAGCTTAGATAGAGCTATAAATTGTAATACATCTATATTCATCTGATTAATGCAAGTCAGGCTGAAGGGGATTTTAACAGTTTCTTTCCCCTAGATAAATCACTGTGCATGTGTGGTGTTTCTTATTGCATTTTACGGTTGATGTTATAAATTGTGAATTAAGTTCTGCATAGTAGTTGAGTAGGATTATATCTCATGATTTAGATTAAATTTCATTGAGCAGTTACAATTCTATCACCATAAATCTACAATTCTTTGAGGTCATAACAAGGATTTCTATTTGCTCCCTGTGGAGCAATAACTGCTCCCTATGACATATGAATCCTTTAGTTTCCATTAAATAAGAATCATATATAGGATCATCCTTGATTCATTCAACGAAGTCAAAAAGTCTTCTTTAATTATGAGGCTTCTTTTCATGTCCTTCAAAGACCCGAGGCAACCCTTACAACTAAGGCAAGTGTCTTGACATGATCCACTCCCTCTTGTTGGGAGAACCTTCTCAAGTTTTTGCTTCCAAGCTACCATATGATGGGTTCTTGAATCTTGACTTTTCTTTGGCATACTTCAAACAATCAGCTCCCTTTGAGCTAAGGTTTTATCTGGTACAATATAGAAATTCTGGAAAAAATTTCTTTGCTTCGTTATTTCAATTCCTCCATCTGTAACTTTCACTATGTACTTTCAATCCTCACTAGAAGGCCATAGAAGAACAATTATGACTAAGCACAAAATATAAACAGGAGGTTACCTACTAGTAAAATAACAATAATCAAACAAGAGAGACCAAATACTTATCTTTGAGAAGATGTGAACTCCCTTTTGATCTTGATACTTCTTGCATCCATCTAGAACTGTCCATTTCATCCTTTAGATGTCATTATTTCCTTTCAAGAGCTAGGCCTAAATTTTAGGGTTTTATCTACAGAACTTAGAGATTTCTTATCAAGAATTTCAGTTTTCTAGCGACTAATAAATAGTTTTAAGAAGGGTTCTAAACAACTTCTAATTTGATGTGAGGGACCCCTTCAACTCCCTCTTGCTCCTAGACTACTTTCAGTAATGCTAATAATATAATTCTTCAAGATTAGATGCTAAAGTCTTTGAAGAATCATTCTTGGATTTCTTAGGAGAATTCACATCATCATCATTTCCCTTCCTCTTCTTATCGTTTGATGCTTCAAGACAATTATTTTTATAATGTCCAAATTTGTGACATCCATAACATTGGATTTTCGACAAGTCTTTCTTTCCTTTGGGATTGGATATTCTACCTGCATTCTTGCTTTGAGAACTAAACTTCTTCTTATGCTTATTCCTCCTAAATATTATAGCAAAGGCTTGAGATTCTCTAATCTGAACTTAAACAGGAATGCAACAACTTACAAATATAATCATAAACACAGAGATGCAGTAGAAAAACACTTCATTTCATTAATAGAAAAATAATGAACTATGCTTACAAACAGAATGGAAATAAGATATCTCGGGCGATGGTAGCTTATCTCTAAGAAGAGATGTGGCGGCTACATGTCTCTGAACTGTGTCACAATGAGGCTCAACATCCTATTTATTATTGGAGAACATGAGAAAACCGTAAACAACCAAAACCCTAACTCGAGGAGATGTAACACCAAGAGTTTGTGGGCCTCGTTGGGGTTAGTTGGGAAACCAACTTCCCGGGGTCGTAACTTGGTCATATTATCTCCGTTTGGTGCATACGATACCTTGTTGGAAATGTCTCTTTGAGTACTACAATTTTTGCTGTAGACCCTTGCCTATGGCTTTAGGCCTGCCGCAGACCCCAAAAAAACGCCATTTAGGGGGTCAAAACTGCTTCGTAAGTTCAAGACTCGAAAAACTGCTAAAAATAGTAAATGCTTAAATGAACAAGGAAATAGATGAAATTGACTTCGGGGTCTCGATGGAATAGGCGGGTTTCCACCAATATCCTCCTGGATCATTCCTCCCCCCTTAGGAAGCAATGGTCCCCATTGCGTACAGAGCCTCCATGAGGTGAGGAAATTTCTGTTGAACCTGGTCCCCAGTGAACCACTTTCCCTAGTGAAGGAGTTGGCTTGCTTTGAAAACTCGATATAGATGTATCCTCTGTTGGAGAGCATTCTTGATCTATGTTTCCATGATCTCATCAATTGTGGCATGTTCCATGCAGTCCGGGTTGAACTATGTTGGTGTGAGTTGTTCTGCAATGTCAGATGTGTCTAACAATGGTGGAAAGTATGGTCGAAGGCGATCTACATTGAACACTAGGTGTAGACCAAGGAACGATGGGATGCTGAGATCGAAGGCATTATCACTGACAACCTTGGTGATGGTGTATGGCCCATATCAGAGTGGGCGAAGCTTGTGTTGGGGTCCAACAAGGTGCTCCTTCTGCAAATGTAGCCAAACTTTGTCACCCACTTGGAACTTGTGCGACACTCAATGTTGATCATGCGTTGCTTGTGCTTAGCACTAGATATGTCTAATATATCATGGACCTATTGGCGGATGTGTTGAATGCGATCAATGGAGTTGTTATCCCTTTCAGCTTCAAACTGAATGTGAGCCGAATCTACCTGAGTAGTTGAAAAAGGTATGGATGCATCAATGGGGCATAATGATTGAAATCCCAACCCTACATGAAAGGGGTTGTGGCCTATTGAGCTGTGCAGAGCTTTGTTGTAGTTGTGTTGGACATAGGGGAGACTTTCATCCCACATGTGTGGATGCTTCGAGTTGTACATGCGCAAAATGTGTATGATAATCCTATTGACAACCTTTGTTTGGACATCAGTTTGGGGATGGAAAACCATGTACTTAGTAAGTTTTGTATCCAGCATCGACCAGAGACTTGACCAAAATGCACTCAAGAATCTACTGTCCTAATATGAGACAATGGACTGTGGGATCCCGAAGTGTACCCATACTTGCTCAACGAAGATCTTAGCAATGGCATCTGTTGTGGTACTCTTCTTGCAGGTCGCCATGATGGCCATTTTAGAGAATATGTCGATGACCACGAAAATGAAATCATTTCCGTGCTTAGTAGAAGGAAGTCCCAACATGTAATCCATGAAGATAGATTCCGAAGGCCTGATAGGAGTAGGTAGAGGAGTATACAGGCCTTGCTTCTTGATGGTTGGTCTGGGAATGGTGCAGGCAGTGTAGGATCTAATATACTTCCCAACATCATGATGAAGTTTCGGAAAATAAAAATACTTCTGCAATACCACCACTTTTTTCTCTACTCTGACATGTCCAATGACCCAACTGTAGTGCACCTCCCAAATCATCTTGGCACACTCACTTAAAGTAATGCCTATGAGTCCCATGTGGCAAAACAGTGCATCCTGAAGGTGAAAATTTGGAACTTGCTTTCCTTCCAGGAGTGTCTGGTATATGCTGCCGAATTTTGGATCCCTCTTGCAAAGATACAACCACCTCAATGTCTCATGTCCACAGGAGTCGAGCACAGTGATCAGCGCCACGACTGGTGGTCGGCTGAGGAAATCAACAACATTATTGGTGCTACCCTTCTTATACTTAATGTTCAAATGAAACTGTTGCAAATAGGTGGACCATTTCTGATGGCAATCATTCAGAAACTTCCCTTGTGTTTGTATGAGTTGTAGAGGTTGGTGGTCTATGTGGATGATCGTTTCCTTCCCCAGAATATAATGCTTCCATTGATGGTAGGCCTGCAAAATGGAATGCATTTCTTTGTCGTAAATGGGGTACTTTGAGACTATGTTTGAAAGTGTCTCACTGTGGTAAGCCACTAGATGCCTATGTTGAGTAAGAACCGCACTAATAGCATAGTCAGAGGCATCTATCTCAATATCAAATGGTTGTTGCAGGTCTGGTAATGTGAGCACTAGAGTAGAACATATGCAATTCTTCAACTCGAAGAATGCGTGTTGTTGGGTTTCCGAACAATTTTTTTTTCTTTCACTCTGCCCTTGGTGACTTGACTTAAAGGCCAAGTGATATGAGAGAACCCCAACACGAACCTATGGTAGAAATTGGAAAGATCCAAAAGGTTGTGGAGCTCTGTTAGAATGGTTCGGGCTGGCCAATATCGAATAACTTGTATCTTAGATGGGTCCACATGTACACCCTTCTCATCAATGATGTACCCCATATATTGAACATGGGTCAGGCCAAAGGTGAATTTCTCCAAGTTAGGACACAACTTGTGTTGGCACAGGGTTTGAAGGACCTATCGAATATGGTGGAGGTGTTCTTCCCAACTCAGGCTAAAGATCAAGATGTCGTCTAAATTCACCACGAATGCATTGGTGAAGGGTCGCAATATGTCATCCATCAGTCTCATGAAGGTTTCAGGGGCGTTCATCAATCCAAACAACATGAACAACCATTCAAAAAGTCCCTCCTTGGATTTGGAGGTAGTATTCCACACATCGGAGGGTTCGATAGGCACCTGGTGATAACATGACTTCAAGTCAATCTTGCTGAAATATTTGGCCCCCTTGAGCTAGTCCAGAAGGTCATCAATCCGTGGGATTTGGTACCTATTCCAGACAATGATCTTGTTCAATTCCTGATAGTTAATACAGAGCCTCCAGGTCCCATCCTTCTTTTGTACCAATACAATCGGGCTCCCACAAGGTGATGAGCTTGGCCTGATGTGCCCTTTCTGCAATATTTCCTGAATCTGTCTCTTGATCTCATCGTTCTTTAGAACAAAGCATCGATAGATCAGTCCATTGGGCAGTGGCGCGCTCGGGGTCTGATCGATGGAGTGCTTGACCTGACAGCGCATAGGTACCCTTGTGGGTGGGGTGAAAATATCCCTATACTCCTCCATGACCTTGCCCATTTATCGCTGCTGTGAAGAGGAGCCCCGCCTGGAAGCCGTGGCCACAACCTTCTTCTTGCCCTAGGGGTGAATCATAAGGAAAAAATTTCTTGGAATGGGAAATGATCTTACTTCATTTCTTCACAATGATCAAAGAGATGGTGGTAGGCAGGGCTACTTACAGTATCCTATACAACTTATTAACCAAAGTAACAATCACATAGCGAGGTCTAGACTCATATAAAGCATGTCGCTTCCACAAGTATGTTTGTCCTAACAATACATCACAAACTTCAAGAGGAGAAACATCACAAAATAACTCATCTGTGAAGGGCTTGATGCTGTAGGGAAGGCGACACTACTGGTTGACACGAATATCTCATCCTTGGTGAATCCACCCTCTTGTGTATGACTACGGATGTGCTATAGTCTTTACGCCCAATTGCTTCACGACCTCTACTGAAATGAGGTTCTTTTGGCTTCCGCTATCGACAATGAACTGCAACAGAGAACTCTTCACCCACATTTGTGAGTGGAAGAGGCATTGCCCCTCCTCTGGATCTTCAGGCTCAATCTTCTGGATCTTGGTGGTGGCCATGGTGGCACTGGGCTCCACATCAATGATCTTCTTCCATTTTTCATTTCCCTTATCAGGTTCTAATTCAGAGTTGGAACCTATGTCAAATTCAGAATCCTTTAGCTCGGTCACCAGTGACTTCTTGGCCCGAATCACACTTGTATTGTGAGTGGAGCTCTTATGGAACTCACACCATTTTCCCGTGTCCTTCTTCGTCTTCAAGATGTTGTTCTTTGCTTGCGGCTTTGGCGGTTGTCCTGGGTAGCGCCGCCTTGGCTTGGTCCTTTGTTCTGTGGTTTGGGGGTGCCTTTTCCTTTCTTTGGATTCACAGATCCAAAGTCCCTCTTATTCTATTTAAACTTTTGCTCAATCTTGACAGCGTACCGATATGTCGTGCCAAGCAAGGAAATGTCCAGGAACTCCTTCTCCTCCTGGATGTACTTGTGTAGACAACCACGGTACTTGAGCACCAAATTCCACTCGGTATCCTTGATACCCAACTTCGTACGAAGGGTATGGAAACTATTTGTGAACTCTGACACATCTTGGTCCCTTCCCTGCCATAGCATGGTCCACTTTATGTATTTGGCTTCATAGCTCTTGACAGGGTAATATTGTTCCTTGATAGTGTCTCAGAAAGAATTCCAAGTGAGTGCAGCTGAAAACAACAAGGGTTCACTCTCATCCCTTTGTTCTGATTAGGTTTCCCACCAATCCTTGACGCGAGGGGTGGCTTTAAGAAGTGTAAAAGTAATCTTTTCCCCATTGGAAAAGTTATGAACTAAAAAATATCCTTCCAATAGATTTAACCATTTATTTATGACATCTGCATGTATCAGACCTTCGAATATGGGAATATAGAAGTTAACTTGTACCTTAAAAGGATTGGTGCCTCCAGAGTGGCTGCTGGATGAAGAGGCATTGCCTGTGGGTAGCCGTTGAAGGATCTGGGCAAAATTATATATCATCGCATCCCTCTGTCGCTCGAGGGCTTCCTGAGAAACATTTTGAAAGGATCTCCTGCACACTCACCTTTCTCTTCTTTCGCCATGGAAGGTCATTAGATTTTGCAAGGCTGATCTTGCAATGGTTCAACCAGATCAAGCCCTAACTCCTTATACCCTGACCTCGTTGGGAACAAGCAAAGAAAAAAAAGGAAAGAGCAAACCGCTCTAATACCACTGATCCGAACTTAAACAAGAACACAAAAATTTATAGATATAATCATAAACACAGAGATGTAGCATAAAAACACTTCATTTCATTAATAGAAAAATATTGATCTATGCTTACAAACAAAATGGAAATAAGATAGCTCAGGCGATGGTAGCTTATCTCTGAGAAGAGATGTGGCAGATACATGCCTCTGAACTATGTTAGAATGATGCTCAAGGGACTATTTATTATTGGATAACATGAGAAAACCCTAGACAACCAAAACCCTAACCCCAGGAGATGTAACACCAAGAGTTTGTGGGCCCCAATGGGGTTAGTTGGGCAGCCAACTTCTCGGGGTCATAACTTGGTCATATTATTTTCGTTTGGCACGTACGATACCTTGTTGGAAAGGTCTCTTTGAGTACTACAGGTTTTGTTACAAGCCCATGCAATGCCTTTCAGGCCTGCGACGAATCCGAAAAAAACGTCTTTTAGGGGGTCAAAATTGCTCCGAAAGTTCAAGACCTGAAAAATGCTAAAAATAGTAAATGTTGAAATGAAAAAGGAAACAGATGAAACTGACTAGCAGGTCTAGGCGGGTGGCCACCAATATCCACCTGGATCATTCTCCCTCATCATGTCTTTGGATTTTCCCTTTAGCAATCAATCTAGATTCCTCTAGAGTGAAGTTGGTCCATAATGCTTCAAAACTTGGGGTATCCTTTATAGCACAAATTCCCACTGCAAATGAATCCCATAAATATGGTAGGCCATTGAGAGAAATATTGATTAATTCATATTCAAAATTGACTTCACCCATACTTAACAGATGATCCCTTATATGAGAAATTCTCATAAAGTAGGAGGGAATAGGTTCGTCTATTGACATCTTTGCATCACAAAGTTGATTTCTCAAAGACATATTTTGACCAATATTGTTAATTGAGAACAAATTAACGAGTGTATCATAAAATTGTTTTGATGTAGGTAATTCTGAAACAAAAGGAATCAAATGATCCTTAAGAGGTTCAAATGAGATTCTTTGAGCTTTGAATTCACTGTTCCTGAACCTTGTTTTTCCTGCAGTATCATTGTCATTTGGTTGAGGCACTTTACATGGGAGAAATTGCAACACTTCATGTTCTTCTAGGACAAGATCAATCCTTTGCTTCCATGCCTTGAAGTTTGATGCTCCTTCAAGTTTGTTTCCTTCCTTGCATGACATAATCATTTTATCAAAGATCTGGGACATAGAGATACTAGATTTCTTCCTTGAGAGAGAGATAGAGAGAGGAAATTAACAAGATGTGTTCTCCAACCTTTTTCCTTCACCAAATCTCATATATTATGTTGATAAATCAAGTATAATGTGCACAACTACTATTTTTGAACTACTAATAATTATTTGTGAATTGTTAGGGCTTCTTTTAATCTTTCTTCTTCATCAAATAATTACACTTTAGAAACTCAACTAATAGCAAAGACAAGAAAGAAGAGATCACAATGAATAATAGACAAGAGACACCAGAATTAGGCCAATGGCTAGGGAAAAACCCATAAGGGGAAACCATACTATCACCAAGTCTTCTACAGTTTTTATCCTTGTGTCTTTAGCTTGAGAGGAGGCCTTTTCCAATTGCAGCTGTGTCGTGGTATTGTGCAATGAGTTTTGCAATTGATGTGTTGTGATGGCCTTATTAGTCAATGTCGAATATACCATCTCTCCAGTTTGTTTGTGCAGTTCTATTTGGTCAATAGGTTGAATATCCTTTGTCAAAACTTCAAAATCAGTCTTTAAATAATCAGCCATGGATCTTGGCTATTGCACAGTTGGCTTGAGGAAGCTCATTTGCATTTTCCCTTCCTTTATGTCAAAAGCTAACATAAGCCTGGTCTGGTTGGTTGGAGCCATTTTGAGGTAGTGAGCATAGGTTTGAGATTTTAGTTTCTCATTCCTTGCTTTAATCTCTTTATACTTTCCTTTAATGTCCAGGCTCTGTTCAGAGGGAGCCCTAAAAGAAGACACCTCTGTGCTTTGTTGTCTTTCCAATGCCTGTATATGTGAAGTAGATGGTGTCCCACCAGTTGGAATAGTCTGCATACTATCTGTCTTTTCTGCCACTGTGTTGCCTGTGGTCTCCTCAGTATACTCTTCTTCTGCATAGGGGTTTAACCTTTTCCTTTTAGCAAAGGTTTGATCAATAGGCCTACTGGAAGGAGTGGCCTCTTCTCTATCTCTTTTAAGATTTCTTTCTTCATTGAGAGGAGTCTGCAAAATAGGAGGATTGCTCACGATTTGTTTAGGTCAAGCAAGCTCCTCTGAGATTTCAGGATGTTCAGATTCTTCTTGTTGTTATGGCAGTTGCTGTTGTTTTGATGATTTTGATTGGCCTGATGGCCCTGCTTGCTTTGAAGTTTGTCCATTGTGTTCCTGTGAATTTCTTTGCGATGAAGTTTCTCCTAGCACCTGTACAAACGAATCTTCATCAAGCCTTCTTTCTAAATCCACCAATACATTGTCAACTACAACTTGCGTGCTATATTGATCTACCAAAGTGCCTTCCACTCATTCAGATTGATTGGCATATTGTTCAATTTTTGGGATCCTATGGTGGATATAAGGAGATCGCTTATGTTTCTGCCTTCTGTTACAAATGAAGCTGTGGGGGTCATAGGCCCAAACGAAACTCTGTTTTAATCTTAATCTTTGGAGGATTTCATCTGCCTCCTTTCCTGCTTCTCTATTTTGCAAATAAATGGTCCTAGATGATATTTTATTCTTAGTTGGTCCTTCTTCTTAGTTTTGACAAAGTGAATCTCATTAGAATTGATCATTTTCCTATAGTACTCCAGAGCAAATAATCACATGGGAACATAGATAGTTAATTTGTAAGGAGGCAGCTCACACCGATAAATTCTGATTTCAGTATGGTTTTGGTACAAGTACCAATCCCATACTTTGTATTGTTTTACAACTGGAGAACCCTCTTAATGTCTGCATTGATTCTGGGAGGGGGACTTCCTAATAACATTGTAGTCATTGGATGTACAAATAAGTCAATAAAATTAGTGTATGGATAGTGAGAAGAACTTGACCTATGGAATACAGAGGTCCAGAAGATGACATATCTAGGATTCCCTTTAGTATCAAGTTTTTGGACAACGAAGGGAAACTTATTAGTTTGGTAGTAGAGATACAAATGATACAAGACTGATGAATATTTGAATACTCTTTCATTTTCTAATCTCATAAACTGATCATGCATTTTATTTGCTATGAATTTTTCATAATCAAAATTGACTACAAGAGGTTGACCAGGGGTAAAAATAGACATGTAGGCCAAAACAATCTCATCTACATATTCATTGGTGGTAAAACCTAAAATGCATGATATCATTGTTGTAATATCTTTTCCCAGCTCAGAAAAGAAAACTGACACATAAGGAGGAGGGTCTTTTGGCATGTACTTTTCTTCAATAATGAAAGTCTGGAGGATTTGGGTACTTCTGGAACTTGATAGCTTAGAGAATCTTTCAAGCAAATTAGCAATGGTAAAGGGGGTGAGATCTTGACCAGGTTGTAACTGTAACATTTCATTTATTGATTTAGGAGTGATAATGAACAGGACTTTATGGTCTAGATACATCACAGCTCTCATGGTGGGGTCATAGTTTGCATGATAGTAGTGAATAATTTCCGAGAAGACATGAACACTGGGGAATTGATATTTGGGCAGGTTTGATTCCTAGAGGCCTATCTTATCTGCATGGTTCAGATAATTTTCTCGGTATCTGCGATACAATTTTAGAGGGGTTTCGTCGAAGGTGAGGTCTTTTATCTAAAAATCTTTGTCATCCAGGGGAAGATGGTCTATATTGTTGTGGGGAGTGGTAATTGGCATAATATTTAAGGCGACTGGGGCGTCCATCCTTGGTTCTTGTGGATTCCATGACAAGGGCAAATAATTTCAGGGAATTGTGGAAAAATGGGTCGTCTCAGAGAGTCTCAAGACTGTCGAACAACTTAATTTCACTAAATTACTTAATTTCTACAACAATTCAGTTCAGGTTTAGCATGAAAGATAAGGTTTCTCTGTTAAAAACGGGTAAATACCTGGTTATGGTTGTATGAAGGGATAAATGGCAGTGGTGCACTATTCGCAGAGAGCGCAAGGGTCTGCAATGGTAATCTGGAGTTCAGCGGCTTTTGGAGGTTGACAGTTGGAAGCAGGGTGACAGTTTGAACGTATTCTGCTTCTGCATGGAGAACAGAAGGTTGTTTCTTGGTAAAACAAAAATAACGAGTATTTTTGGTTTTATTTGCAAAGTCAATGTTTTGGCTAGTATAATGGAAATCGACAGTTGGCGACAACTAGCGGAGGTGACGTTTTGTCGTTTAGTGGAGGTGGTAAATAGAGGCAGTAAGTGGAATCTATCGCACTGCTTATGAGAGCTTGGCGGTATTGGGAGAGGTCCGCCCGATGCCATTCATCGGGTGACACGTAGCAGCGGAATGAATAGTAAAACAGCTTACATCGGGCGGATAAAGGTTGGAATCGGGGGCCACACGATATGAGCATCGACCGTTAGATCTGAAGGGGTCAGATCGGACGATGGTCGAGGAAGGGATTTGATCGGGAATTAATGGAGGGCACCGACGGGATAATAAATGCATATTAAGGAGATTAATGATGTCGGGGGCGATGTGATTGGAGGACGGTTATTAATTAATCACAATTTGATTAATTAATCCCTTTTAACGCGGTGGAGGGTTATGGCTCTTAATTAATCACAGATTGATTAATTAATCCATCTAGTTATTTTATTATGGTTTATATTTCAAACCATCGGGTGGGATATTAACATATGGAATTTTAATAATATATATGGGAAAGGGGTATATTTCGGTATTTAAATACATAAATAAAATTAGATGTTAATATGAAAATGGAAATGGAAACGCGCTAAGTAAAATGCTTTAGAAATATATTGACATTTCCGCATTTGAACATCATAACTTAGGCTTAAGTGCATTTGTGGGTTTTTTATATGGGGGTAATTACTTTTCTTAGGCAAATAGTGATTTTACCTTAGAAAAAGGGGTTTTTTGTTTAGGGAAAATGAATGAATTATGGAGGGGGTGAATGTTGATGAAGGGCTTTAGTACCCAGAACCTATAAGTTATTGGGCCGAGGGTCCAGTCCCTCCAGAAGTCAGAGAAATGCTTTGAGCCCCTTTAACTTAAGGTTTTAGGTACTTTGATTGTTATTTGTGGGAAATTAGTGAAAATAAGGGGTAAAATGAATGAGGAGATTAGTCACCTGACTTTGTAAATGTCTCCTTATTATCTATACTTTTAAAGTACTATGATGATGAAAGTAAATGTTATAAGTTTTAACTAATCATTCATCATACATAATTATACAACCATTCATATGCTTACCCACCTACACATCCTACCATTTTTTCTACTTTTTATTGGGGTGCACTTGAACTGGCAAACCCTTATCAAGCCTTTCTTTTCTTTTACAATGGAAATCTATCTAAGTCTATCCTTATTACATCCAAGGGCTTAGATTAAACTATTGAGCTCCTTTTATTAAATCTACTTATCTACTTTTCTACCAAGATTAAACAGTTTGGTCAGATTTTATTCTCTATCTATAAAGAAGAAATTCAAAACATGAAATAGCCAAGTTTACACTGTTTGACTATCCATGGATTGTGGCAAAGGTAACACGCTGCACACAATATTTTTATTCTACATCAAAGTAAATGGGTAGTGGCATTTTGGCTTGCACACTTTCATGGTCTTTTTTTTCTTTCTTGGGGTTCATTTTTCATCTTTTTTGACCTTTTTTCATTCTTTTGTCCTTTGATTTTTCTTTTGGACATACCCTCTTTACATTTTTTAATTTTTTCTGATTTTTTACAAATATGGAAAACATTTGCAGAAAGCAAAGGTATGTACATATTACAGAGATAAACTAATTCAATCATAAATTATGACACCTATTGGTATAGGAACATAACACCAGGCTTCCGCTTAACTTAGGAAGATCAACTTCTTCTTATGACATTGAAGAAACTTTCATGGCTTCCATCCTTCTCATGCTGATCATCAACATTCATATATCTTCCTTTATCATGCTTATCATATCAACTTTACTTATGAACATCTTCACCATCTTGAAGATTATGTACTTGTACAACTTATATAGCAAGTACAACCAAATCTATAGAATCATGAAGTTAATTTCATCGAAATCATACAATAATGGAAGAATTAGACTTTATAAACATAATTGACAAGAGACTTTACTTCTATACTTCAACGTCTTGCCCAAGTTTTGCTATAAACCCTAAATCACATCAACAACTCAATATGTCAATCTCATTATATCTAGGGCTTCAATGTTTCTTTCAAAGAAATGACAAACGCTTTTATAACATGTAGAAAACCCTAGAGACCAGTATAGCAATGCATCTAACAACTTTTAGAATTCATGTGTTAGACTTCCTACTAGGATTTCATACAAACCCTAGATTTCATACACGAGATTCAATAATCAAAACTAATCACAACTCAACAACATGAATAGATTCTACTAGGGTTTGATGTAAACCCTAGATTTTTTTTACTAATTCTCAACAATCAAACTGATCACAATGCAATTTCAGGTTTTTATCAACCTTTCATAAATCCCAGATTTGTCAAATCATATACTAGATAATTTAACTTCTACTAAGGTTTAGTTACAAAAACCTCCAATTCATAAACAATATCATCCTAGAATATCAAACTTCGACTAGGGCTTAGTTCCAAACCATAAGATTTATGACCATCAATAATTAAGCTAGAACATATGCATATCTAGGATTTCATCATCATGTATAAGCATATCATAACAACATATGTCAAGCAAACCCAATGACACAAACACATTAAAGTCAAACATATAACAAACTTGATTAGACAAACAAACATATACCTAGGGATTCATTCCTAGGTCATAAGGGTTTTTCTCATCAACTCTAAAGATCTATGGTTTCAATACATAACATAGAAAACCCTAAATTATCAAAACTTCAAAGGTTTGGGATTTCAGATATTACCTTTCAACCCTAACAAGTTAGGGTTTTCATAACCTCTTTAGGGTTCCACAAGAATAATCAAAGATGTGAGGAGGGTAGATTTATCTAATGGTGAATCACCCAATCAAGTATCTTTACGATTCAAGAGTGCTAGACATAACAATGTTAGTAATGTAGAATAGATTACCCAAAAGAATGAATATACATTTATCATGAAGAGAAAAAAGCTTATGGTCTAAGGCTTACCTTTGTTTCGTAACAAACCTTGTAATCCCAATGCTTTGCCTTGTGAGGCCTTCTTTCATAATCCTTAGTATTCAGTAAGCCTTTCTTAAACAAGGAAAAATAGAAATAGAAATGTGATTAGTATTTAATATAAACAAACTTAGATAAGGGAAACCAAATATAAAAGACAATACAAGGAGTAAGATATGTATCTTTAGAAAGTGGTGAGGGCTCCTTCTTAATCAAAACTTGAGGGATACATAAGGGATAAAGTCCCTAACAAATAGGTCTTTGACTTCGTATCCTTCCATCTTGTTCTTTCATGAAACTTCTTTGGCAAAGTTTGCTTGATCCCTGTTCCTCCTTTTATTTCCTAGATACCCAGGACAATCCATTTCATAATGACCCATCTAGTGACAGCTATAGCATTGGCCCTTTGGACTTCTTGAAGGTTGCTTTCTTCTTATGATGAGTGGAATAGTCATTCGCGATTTTATTTTCTTCACTCTCCTTGTTGATTACTAGAGATATTTTGACTCCTTCTTGATTGCATGCATTCCATCCACTATTAGGCTCATGGCCAAAATATTTATTTCTCTAAACTTTTCTTTCTTTGCTTCACTTGATTCATTTGTAGGCTTCTTTACTTTTCCTTTGACTAGATCCAAAACTTTATTCTTTTCGAGGATTAGATCTATCCTCTTTTTCCATGACCTGTAATTTGATTCTCCTTCTAATTTGATCTCTCCCTTTATGGAGTTCAATATTGTCCTTGAAGGTAGTAAACTTACTTCCTTTAAAGGTCTCCTTATATGATCCCTTTCTCAACTTCTTGAGATTCCTTAGTCTTCTTTCAATAGAATCTCTTCAACCTGCATTTTTATTTCTTCTTCACCTTCGCTCTGAAACCATGTTAAAAAATCTGAAAGGCAAAAAGATTTTCTTATACTTGATAATTAATTGTGAGATTCTTGTGTTCTTATTAATTTTCTTATGTTCTTATTTTATCTTAGTTCATCAAGCAATTACCAAAGCAATAACACAAAGATCAAGGACACCAAATGTAAGCAGAAATCGAGGGAAAATCCCCAGTCTTGGGGAAAATTCTTCCTTCAATAGTTTTCCTAAGATAATCCAAGACCCTTGATTTATACACATACTTACTCCACATCAAGTCATCCCTTTCCTTTTTCAGCAGATGATCACTTTTCAGTACAATATTGGACCTAGATGTAGCAGTAGCAACAACATTACTTCGATGTTGTAGTATCTTCAAGTTAGGATATTTCGACACATAGGAAATAGTTAAGTATAACTTGGTCTAGTGTAGAGTTAGGTAAAGTATGTTTCTTTACTATGTACTTTTGTAACTTATAATTCGACGGTCACGATATGTAGTGATCCGATGGTTCATTCTCTCCTCGTTATTACCGACACTTAATATGTGGCTTCACACCCGATTGGTCCATGATCTCTATTTAAAGAGCATGGAGGGTCATTTGTAGGGTAACCGTTCATGAGAGAAGCTTATGTAAATTTTCATTCTTTTATTAATAAATTTCCTGAGGTGGTCGTGTTGGCTCAGGCGGTGGACTGTTTCTCTCTTTGAGGGTTTTAACCATGTCAAGGATATTGGTGTATTTATCTGTGATCTATTTGTCAGTGGTGTCCTTTGGTGTTCCGTCTGAAGAACTTACCGTGTAAATTCCTCAACCTAGCAACTTCAATCTTAATGAAACAACTACGACCTTGAAGCACTTAGCTCTTCGACCTTGAAGCAACACTTCTACCTTGATGCCATACTTCGATCTTGATGTCGTACTTCAACCTCGACACTGTAACAAAACTTGTTGATGCTGTAACATAACTTCTTGATGTCGTAGCAGAACTTCGACCTTGATGTCGTAGCCCAGAAAATTACACGTTTGAGAGAGAGATAACCCAAAACCTTTGATCCTGCAATTCTCCTTCCACTGCAAAAATTAACACTTTTTCACGGCTTCTTTTAAGAGATAGAACTTGTGTGAGTGATTTTCCTCCAAATGAATCAAATTGCTTCAATACATAGGCTCCTTGTGAGGTTGAATTGCATTTCTTGAGGCCGAATTGATCTTCTTGAGGCTAACTTGGTGTGGAGGTGACATAATTCTTTTTTTACTAAAAAATAATTCTTTTTACATGATTCAAAAGCCCAAGAAGGGTCTCTTTGAATGTACAATGACTCTATTGACTTAGAATAAATCATAGAAGTCCTCAATGGGGAATTTGACCTAAAACATAATGAACTAAGCATGAAACCCACACTTTAATAAGTAATAATAATAAGAAAAATTATTTTCATTCTTTTTCATAAGTAAAATTTATGATGAATAATACAATTGTGAAGACCAAACCTAGTTACATTTTTCAATAGAAGTGACCTCGCCTGCTGGAGGGATTTATTATCATATCTTCCCATATCTAGTCACCGTGAAGGAAATCCATTCCTTCTAGATGATCAAATTCACAAGATAATCTGAGTTGAGTCACATTTAAAGCCATTGTGTGAAATCATAAGGCTTTTATCCAAGTGATTAATGGATCAAATTGATGTTTCTCGACCATCCTCCAATTTTGTCCTCTTCTCCTCTAGTTGGCACACTAGCTTGCCCTTCGAAATTTAAAATTATTAACCATGCAATTGCTATACGTATAAACTTCATGAAAAATTAAATTCTTATGCCAACCTTGAAGTAGGCCACAAACATGAGATGTGTTGGCTTTGGTGGATCCTCCAAAAAAAATTCGGTAACTTTTCTCTCTATATTGGTAACCAAAGTGGCCATCTTTTTCAATCAAAATGTTTCTTTAGTCTTCTCATGGTAATGGGGTAAATAGCTTTCGTGATTGGTCCAACTCCATTACTCCTTGATTTAGGATTGCTCTTTTATTCACTAGCTTGTTTGCTTCCGAGTTCAATTGCTTGTAGACATGATATAAATCTATTTCTTTAAATTTCCTCAGCTGCAAGGCTATCCTTTGGAGTATTTCAATGTTGACAATTCCCCCCCTAGCGTTAGTTTGGTGCTTGCTTTATTACAATCATTGAAACTCCAAGAACCAACAATCCTTTTATACCTATAGCAATGGCTAATTATAGTCCTTTCTAGAGGGCCAAATATTCAACCTGGTTGTTTGTTGAAATGCACAATCCCTAAGCGAAATGTGTCTCTCTTTTCTCATCGGGGTTAAGGATGACCCCTCTCGCTCTTGCAAACCCAAGAGAACATATTTTTCAAGGTGGAAAATCAAGTTGATTTATGACTTATCTTTGATTAACAATCTCACGCCTTCTTATTATATATTAAATAAAAATCTGGTTTCTTTTCATTTTTGTAAATGAAGGTGTTGTTACTGATCATCATTAAACTTGCACATGCACTTTTCTACATAAGTTTACACATATTTATTGCTTATCTCGTATAGGTGCATTTACAATAATATCCCATAGCAAAGAATAGCTAATGATAAGTTCTCAAAAATGATAAAAATTGTGGCATCTAGATCCAATAATCACTATGGAAATTCAATACAATATCTAATTCCTACTCAATTTGATGTTGCCTATTGCAAAAATGCAATTATGACAAACTGAGGATGAAACTTCATAGCTATATCGAACAAATTAATGACTTTAACTACATTTAAATTCCCAAATGCATATTTCCGTAGTTGTGAGACATAGTGTAGAAGTGATTTCTCTAGAAAACTATGTGATAAGAGTCAAAACGTCTGATATTTTAGGTAAACACTTCACCAATCATCAAGGACAAGAAGCAATAAAATAGGTGAAGAGGGGAGATCTAACCAATTTATAAGAAGACTATCGAGAAAGAAATGTTAGGAAACGCTAGGAAAAATTATTAAAATAAACAAAAAAAAAAATCCAGAGTAAATGATGAGAACTAATTTGAAAAAGTTTGATATAATATAAATATAATAATATTATTAACTATATTGGTTGATATTGTTGTTATTGAAGAATTTATAATAATTAATATAAATAATAACCAACCTAGATCCATTTTAATTCTGGATCTACCAAACGCCAAGAGGGATGGAATACCTTTTCACTCTAAAAGAGGCTTGTATCTCAAGAGGTTTGATCCTTCTCGATGCTTGGTAAATCCAGAGTTAAGGTGATTCAGTCTAGTTTAATTATTAATTATTAATCATTAATTTTATTTTATATTAATGAAGTCAAAATGCTTACAAGGCATTACATAATCTCTACCATACTGGGTTAGAGAGTATCTCTTGACGCAATAAATAATAAAATATCTTAATAAATATTGTTATAATATTAATTATAAAAAAATAAAATTATGAAACCCTTAAAGCTCTTAAAATAATAATAATTCTAAAAACTATCAAAATTATTATCCATATTATTGATTGGTTACTAATATTAATATTATAACATAAACCTAAGAAAAAAATATTAATAATAATTATCATAAATATTGTTTTTTTTGGGTTAAAAATGAATATTATTATTAAAAAGAAATTATAATATTGATAATGATGGTACTATTATAATAATAATTATTAATATTGTTACAATGATAATATTTAATAATTTCATTATAATTACAATAACTATTATAATAATGATTACTATTATTAATATAGTGTAAAAGAAAAAGGATTTTTTTTTTTCTCGGTAAATCTATTCTATTCTATTAGATTATATACAGGAAAACATTACATTCAAAGAGACAGGTTGCCCAAGGCCGACTGTGGCGCTTTGGGTTGGCATTTCGCATTCAGTATTTGCCCTCGCAGGGGCAGTATTTCCATCGTGACACAACACAGCATTATTTTCAGACCATACCAAAACATCCCGCGCAGGGGCTTCAGATCAAAATTCATCCCTCGCAGGGGCATTAGAAGACCTATAACAGCTCCCTTGCGAGTCCTACTGACCAAACCAGAGCAAACATGGACAGAAACATGAACTAGAGGGACACAGACAGAGATATATAACCTATACCATTCACAGACAGTGACGAAAGACCTATACCAGACCTGAACAAGAGAACTGGATGATAAAGTGTGCCATTGGAAGCTATTCCTCAGGCTTTTCCTCAATAATTCTGCACCACCCGTGGCCTTCAGGTAGGCCTTCCCACATTGCCATGGGGTTCTGCTTGGAGGTCGATGCCTCCTGCTCCTGAGGTCAAATGGGAGTCTGCTCAGGTTCCTTCGCTGGCGCTTCCTCGATAATTTCCGGTTGCTCACCTCGGTGTTCCTCCCTGCTGCCCGAACCGTCTTCATCTTCCAGAGGATCCTCAGTGAAAAGAACCAATATATGTGCATTAATGCGTGAATTGTCCCTCGAGCTGCCAAGAGTGAAGATGGCAGAGCCGAACGCTGGAAGAGGGTGCTGTCCAGCATTGGGATTGCCTGCATCCATAAATTGACTTGCCTGTATAGGAGTGGCCCCTGCCCTTCTATGGCAGTAACAGCAGCAGCAGTGGTGGTGGGATTCCGCAGCAGGGCGGCGCGAGGATCCTCCACGAGCAGATCCCCTTCTGCTGAGCATCCTTTCCCTGGGTCGAACCATGATTGCAGAAATGTCGGCGGCTTGTGGCAGAGCAGCGAATGAGGGCTTTTCCGTCTTGAGTCGCCCCTCAACAGAATTACGTCCTCTCCCAACTGTTCCGGTACCGATCTCAGCAGAACATAAACAGCAGCCCACTGAAAATACAAGCTTGAAATTTCCTTTGGCGTCTTGAATGCCGGCAAGACCAGCAAGATCTGAAGCCTTAAAGAGACAATTACCCACAGAGACCTGAACTGCGAGCTTTTTGCTCTGATCATGGAACCGCAATATTCCTTCATCCTCCTTAAATCTCCTGACATTCTCTCGAAGCTTGTTCTCCTTAATTTCTCTCTGCAGACTCTCCATTTCACCTTACGCCGCATTGAGTGCCCTGCAGAGCGTCTCATATTATTAACTCTCGGCAGCAAGAGACATTAAATTCCCGGAGTGATCACGAGGCGGCACATGTCTGGCATGTGGCTCCTCA
Source organism: Pinus tabuliformis (assembly GCA_031772625.1). Taxonomy (NCBI): domain Eukaryota; kingdom Viridiplantae; phylum Streptophyta; class Pinopsida; order Pinales; family Pinaceae; genus Pinus; species Pinus tabuliformis. Next base: position 120,750,866 of record CM062816.1, read on the forward strand.
CTGCCATTCATGCTAACACCCGCATCCGGGGTAAAAGAACAAGGACTTAATAATCACAAGAATATAATATTGATATATTAATATTAATTAATAATATGGATGTTTTTATTTTTAAATAATGATATTCAGGTCGATAGGTCTTCCCATGCATCAACAATCGTCAACACTTTTACCCTGTTCCATTCGATCAGGTGAGACACTTTCAACTGTTTATTTGAAGTGTGACTGCTTTTTCCAAATATCGGTTGAGTTGCCTTCTTGGCATGGCAAGATATTTTTGATGTTTTTTCCCATTCTTTTATGTCACTCTTGAAGATATTTTTACTGCTTTTCCCCATTCTTTTATGTCACTCTTGGCCTCAGAGTTAATCATTTCTTTGGTCTGCCAGTTGTTGTTGTTCTTCTTCTTCCCTGGCTTTTGGCAAGCGTTGTTCTTCTTCCGTGGACCTCGCAGAGACAGTATCAAACAATATTTGTTTGCAGGATGTGCCCTCGGAGCACCACAATTCATCATTGTAGCTAATTTTGCTCTGGACTTCTGGTATGGGGGACACCTTGTAGCGAAACGACAAATCACCTCCAAACCTCTTTTCCAAATTTTCTTCATTCTGATGAGCACTGGAAGAGCGATGAAAGAGTGATAGGAGAAGCAGGAAGTATGAGCATCGACATCTCAAAAGGCTATGATGTAGTCGAATCCATCTTTAGCATCCTGGACAGAGAGAGCCAGATAAACCTGGACGATGAGAAGGGTGAGAAAACATATAAGATAGAAGGAAGCGTGGACCTGAGAAATGTGGACTTTGTTTACCTAGCTCGTCCAGATGTTATGATCTTCAAGAACTTCTGCTTAAGGATAAAGCTGGAAAAAGCATGGCACTTGTACGACAAAGTGGATCCGGTAAATCGACCATCATTGGATTAATTGAAAGGTTTTATGATCCCTTAAAAGGATCGGTGAAAATCGATAGCAGTGACATCAGGAGCTTCAATTTGAAGAGTTTTAGGAATCATATAGCTTTGGTAGGTCAAGAGATTAAGTTAATTACCCAAAATCAAGAAACCTCCATAGATGGCCAAGCATATATGAAGCTTGCTAGTGACCAAGGCAATAAGCACCATGACTATCCCCTACCAATATATTTCATTGAAAACCATAATTGTATATTGCATTTAGAAAGTCAAAACATAATATTAGAAAACATGTTGATATATTGCTATTAAAAAGTTGATTCCATTAGAAACCATGATATTATTATTATATTTTATAAAGAATAATATACATATATAGAATGATACTACATTGAAAACCATAATTGTATATTGCGATTAGAAAGTTAAAATATAATATTTGAAACCATGCTAAATATGACATTACAAACCTTAAATGTCAAAGGGAGAACTTAGAAGTTGGAAATTAAATGACCACAACCATTCCGAAGACCATGTTTATAGAGACATTAAAAAACCATGGTCAATGCCAAATTAGGAGGCCGGAAGGCAAAAAAAAAGGTAAGAAAATACCAAATCGTTGCTAACATTACATGTAGCAAGAATAAAAGAAGAACTTCTTCCCCATGGATGCCTTCTTGATTGTGATCTCACACTCGCCTGAAGACGACCATGCTTGAAGACGACCATCTAAACATGAACATGCACGCTCGCCTGAAGACAACCATCTAAACATGAACACGCACGCTTGAAAGGAGGAACAACACACCAGACACTATTCAGATCAACTAATGAAGTATTATAAATTCTTGAAAATTTTGGAAGAGTTTATAGTGAGATGGCCAAGCATATACGAAGCTTGCTAGTGACCAAGGCAATAACCACCATGACTATCCCCTACCAATATATTTCATTGAAAACCATAATTGTATATTGCATTTAGAAAGTCAAAACATAATATTAGAAAACATGTTGATATATTATTAAAAAGTTAATTCCGTTAGAAACCATGATATTATTATTATATTTTATAAAGAATAATATACATATATAGAATGATACTACATTGAAAACCATAATTGTATATTGTGATTAGCAAGTAAAAAAATATAATATTCGAAACCATGCTAAATATGACATTACAAACCTTAAATGTCAAAGGGAGAACTTAGAAGTTGGAAATTAAATGACCATGGCCATTCCGAAGACCATGTCTATAGAGACGTTAAAAAACCATGGTCAATGCCAAATTAGGAGGCCAGAAGGCAAAAACAAAAACAAGAAAATATCAAATCATTGCTAACATTACATGTAGCAAGAATAAAAGAAGCACTTCTTCCCCATGGATGCCTTCCTGATTGTGATCTCACACTCGCCTGAAGATGACCATCTAAACATGAACACGCATGCTCGCCTGAAGACAACCATCTAAACATGAACATGCACGCTTGAAAGGAGGAACAACACACTGGACACTATTCAGATCAGCTAATGAAGTGTTATAAATTCTTGAACATTTTGGAAGAGTTTATAGTGATGGTTTTGATCTTGTTGGAGACTGGTTCATAGCACATGCTATTGTGTTAATAATATTTGACTAAATTAAATGTCGCACAACAAGAATCAATCATTATCTCCATGCATAATGAAACACCATGGCAAATTATGCAGTGTGATAAAAAAAGAACAACATGCAATTTTCAATAAAAATTTTGTTTTATATTGTCTGCATACAAGAAATGATCCAATGCGTGCAGCAAGACCTATACAAAAGCTTTAGACAGAAAACTTGCGTCAGCTAGCATGCAGTTGCGTAAAGCAGCGCTTCCTAAAATGGCTATCCCTAGAGGCCACGCCGCTTCCTATACAATCGAATCAAAATATAGCTGAGAAAAAAAAAGGCACCATTATGCTAGTAATAAAGGCAAAATAAATCCAAGTACCACAAATATAATATTAAGTATAATTTAAACACAAGAGCATACTTGTAAATCCAAGTATCTAGAAAGGAGCAATTGGCGTAAACCAACAGCTTTGGCAGCTTCTGCCATATCAGATGGAAGAACAGCCCCTCAAGCCTCTGCCTTTTCGAATACTTCCTCTGTATTTAAAATGGGTCAAATTCATCTTCACCATCATTCCCACCTTGATCACCCTCATTGTCCCTACCACCACCTTTTCCCCCTTCTCCTCCTCTAAAGTTTCCATTGTCATTCCCTCCAAAGCAACCTCCGTCACCACCATTATCAGCATTTGAACCATCTTCTTTAATATCTGCACTATTTCCTATTCTTGAATTAGATAGGCTTAGATCTCCTCCAACCATTTTCAAAGGAGCAGTGACAACTTCAGGATATTTAACTGATTCGGAGTCAAAATCCATCTGTCATTTAACCCTGAAAAGCCTAGCTGCCTTAAATCTTCCTATTGGAAAGTTTATAATTAACTCTATTGTATTTTTCTCTCCTCTACAACAATTAAATATTTCGGTTCCAAATATGAGGGGCCTTTGAATTTCAAAACTGAGGGCATTTGAAACTCCATTTTTGCTTGAATTTCCAAATTTAGCTTGACTTGTAAAAAGTGAAAGGCTTGTAGCCTCCATGCAAGTACTAAAAACACTATATCTCCACAGACTTAATCCCTAAACCCCCAAAGCCGTGATCTAGTGCATCTTGAAGTTGTTCCTTTAACCTCTATAGCTGCATGGATCGTTCATTAACGTATTTGAACTAAACTGATAGAGCATTTCTCAAATTTTGGATTTGATGTCTCATTTTAGGAAAAATCTTGAATTTCAGGTTGTTTGAGAGGAAGCGAAGCCCAGCTAATTTTCACATTTAAATTATAGTATCACGCATCATTTTGTTAAAAAGTTTTCAGCGCTTTCGAGTTGACACAGGATAGTCAGTGACTTTATGCGCATCAAATCCCTTATTTTTCTACTCAGAGTTGAGTGTCGAGTTGCAAGTGTATTCGTGCATTTATTTCACAAGGCCAAAGTTGGATTCGTTGTATTCCTTTTCGGGAGAAGCTGTCTCTGGTGGTATGATAGGGCCCTTGTAAATCTTGTGTACTCCAACGAAACACTTCAAGGCTATTGAAGTTGGTGCTCAAATAAATTTCACCCCTAGCTTAAGGTATAGAACTATAGACTTCGAGGAGGCTAAGAGTTTGGAATAAATTGTGATATTCAGAGTGGTGGATTGTCTTTCTTTTTCATTTCCCAGTTATTTCATATTGTGGAGTTTAAATATGCCTTGCTGCCTTTTTAGTACTTGCATGGAGGCTGCAAGCCTTTCACTTTTTACAAGTCAAGCTAAATTTGGAAATTCAAGCAAAAATGGAGTTTCAAATGCCCTCAATTTTGAAATTCAAAGGCCCCTCATATTTGGAACCGAAAGATTTAATCGTTGTAGACGAGAGAAAAATACAATAGAGTTAATTATAAACTTTCCAATAGGAAGACTTAAGGAAGCTAGGCCTTTCAGGGTTAAATGCCAGATGGATTTTGATTCTGAATCAGTGAAAGATCCTGAAGTTGTCACTGCTCCTTTGAAAATGGTTGGAGGAGATCTAAGCCTATCTCAATGAAGAATAGGAAACAGTGCAGATATTAAAGAAGATGGTTCAAATGCTGATAATGGTGGTGACGAAGGATGCTTTAGAGGGAATGACAATGGAAACTTTAGAGGAGAAGGAGGAAAAGGTGGTGGTAGGGACAATGAGGGTGATCAAGGTGGGAATGATGGTGAAGATGAATTTGGACCCATTTTAAATGCAGAGGAAGTATTCGAAAAGGCAGAGGCTCGAGGGGCTGTTCTTCCATCTGATATGGCAGAAGCTGCCAAAGCTGTTGGTTTACGCCAATTGCTCCTTTCTAGATACTTGGATTTACAAGTATGCTCGTGTGTTTAAATCATACTTAATATTATATTTGTGGTACTTGGATTTATTTTGCCTTTATTACTAGCATAATGATGCCTTTTCTTTTTTTCTCAACTATATTCTGATTCGATTGTATAGGAAGCGGCGTGGCCTCTAGGGATAGCCATTCGAGGAAGCGCTGCTTTACGCAACCACATGCTAGCTGACCCAAGTTTTCTGTTTAAAGTTTTTGTAGAGGTCTTGCTGCACCCATTGGATCATTTCTTGTATGCAGACAATATAAAACAATTTTTTTATTGAAAACTGCATGCTGTTCTTTTTTGACCACACTGCATAATTTGCCATGGTGTTTCATTATGCATGCAGATAATGATTGATTCTTGTTGTGCGACATTTAATTTAGTCAAATATTATTAACACAATAGCATGTGCTATGAACCAGTCTCCAACAAGATCAAAACCATCACTATAAACTCTTCCAAAATTTTCAAGAATTTATAATACTTCATTAGCTGATCTGAATAGTGTCTGGTGTGTTGTTCCTCCTTTCAAGCGTGCGTGTTCATGTTTAGATGGTTGTCTTCAGGCATGGTTGTCTTCAGGCGAGCGTGCGTGTTCATGTTTAGATGGTCGTCTTCAGGCATGGTCGTCTTCAGGCGAGTGTGAGATCACAATCAGGAAGGCAACCATGGGGAAGAAGTGCTTCTTTTATTCTTGCTACATGTAATGTTAGCAACGATTTGGTATTTTCTTTTTCTTTTTTTGCCTTCTGGCCTCCTAATTTGGCATTGACCATGGTTTTTTAACGTCTCTATAGACATGGTCTTCGAAATGGCTATGGTCATTTAATTTCCAACTTCTAAGTTCTCCCTTTGACATTTAAGGTTTGTAATGTCATTATAGCATGGTTTCAAATATTATATTTTGACTTTCTAATTGCAATATACAATTATGGTTTTCAATGTAGTATCATTCTATATATGTATATTATTCTTTATAAAATATAATAATAATATCATGGTTTCTAATGGAATTAACTTTTTAATAGCAATATATCAACATGTTTTCTAATATTATGTTTTGACTTTCTAAATGCAATATACAATTATGGTTTTCAATGAAATATATTGGTAGGGGATAGTCATGGTGGTTATTGCCTTGGTCACTAGCAAGCTTCGTATATGCTTGGCCATCTCACTATAAACTCTTCCAAAATTTTCAAGAATTTATAATACTTCATTAGCTGATCTGAATAGTGTCTGGTGTGTTGTTCCTCCTTTCAAGCGTGCGTGTTCATGTTTAGATGGTCGTCTTCAGGCATGGTTGTCTTCAGGCGAGCGTGCGTGTTCATGTTTAGATGGTCATCTTCAGGCATGGTCGTCTTCAGGCGAGCGTGAGATCACAATCAGGAAGGCATCCATGGGGAAGAAGTGCTTCTTTTATTCTTGCTACATGTAATGTTAGCAACGATTTGGTATTTTCTTATTTTTGTTTTTGCCTTCCGGCCTCCTAATTTGGCATTGACCATGGTTTTTTAACGTCTCTATAGACATGGTCTTCGGAATGGCTGTGGTCATTTAATTTCCAACTTCTAAGTTCTCCCTTTGACATTTAAGGTTTGTAATGTCATATTTAGCATGGTTTCGAATATTATATTTTGACTTTCTAATCGCAATATACAATTATGGTTTTCAATGTAGTATCATTCTATATATGTATATTATTCTTTATAAAATATAATAATAATATCATGGTTTCTAATGGAATTAACTTTTTAATAGCAATATATCAACATGTTTTCTAATATTATGTTTTGACTTTCTAAATGCAATATACAATTATGGTTTTCAATGAAATATATTGGTAGGGGATAGTCATGGTGGTTATTGCCTTGGTCACTAGCAAGCTTCGTATATGCTTGGCCATCTATAGAGGTTTCTTGATTTTGGGTAATTAACTTACTCTAAAATGAAATAAGACATTCAATGTGTTCCTTGTAATATAGATATAAACAAAACATCTAAAGAAAAGTAATTGCACAATGATCCAGTCCAAGAAAACAAGGTTTTCCACAAACCAATTAACTCTTCTAGAAAAATTCAACAATTCCAATTTTATAATCCTATCGGCCTCTTTGTATCTTTTGGGACAATTGCTAGTTCAAAATTATTATTGTTTTTGAATTCAAATTATTGTGATCCATATTACATTAAGAAGAGTTTCTCCGGTAGAAATTACATAGGAGAAAATTTTGCCAATGTGTTTCGAACCAGCTAGTGTGGTTCATCATTAGGACCAGATGAAAATGCAAATCATGGCATAGACTTAAATAGAAAGTGATGTAAAGACCAAAAGATCATATAACGACTAGTTTATGAATAATAATTTTTGGGATTATTATTATTTCAAGAGTTTCACAATAAGAATGATTTTCTCTTAATTTTTTAAGTACTTTTTCTTATAAATTGATATTTTTTATGATCACTTTTATAAATTAATTGAATTTCACAATAAGAATAATTTTCTCTTACATTTTCTTGATATTTTTTTATAAATTGATAATTTTTATGGTCACTTTTATAAATTGGTTAAATCTCTCCAACATTTCAATTTTTTATTACACAATTTCTATTTTTTATTAGAGAATTTCTCAAAAAAACACACTTTTACATTACATTTAAATTTTAAATTTGTAATAGTTATACTACAAATAATTTTTTGAATTCAAATTAATAACCATTGATTATTTATAACATGTGATGCACATTTGTGATGCATTTATTATGAAATTGTAGGTAAATTTATAATTTTTATATTTGAAAGGGAGTCTATAGACTTGAAGCACAGTGAATAACAATGAGCACTTGAAAGTGGAAAACTTTCATAAAGAACCTACCATTAATTAAATATTTATCTTATAAATGAGAAATCTACTAGCAATCTTTTTGTCATTTGTTTTAATCCTTTTTAGGAGATAACAATATTGCAATCTAAGAGGTCATGTTGACGTTATGCTGAGGGTTTTATGACGACCACTGTTATGTGACTTTTATGAATGTAAATCGAATATTATATATTATATATCTCTGTTGGCCTCTCTTCAATATAATGTCATTGTTATTCAAGTTTGAATTTTATAGCCAAATAGTTTACCCTTTATAGTAAAATAAAATTTAACTTATCATGCTTTTTTCCACCACACAATTTCTCAAATATTTCATTTTCTTAAGTTTGTAATTTCATTTTCTTAAGTTTACAAACTTAAGGTATTAATAATAATTTAACATTATTTTTATAAATGAAAATGCATTTTCTTTGGTCAAAGTGTTCTTTAATTTGCTCTATGTCAACTCTATTGGATTTTTTAGTCCCTTTATTTTTTCTCTAATTATTGTAGGGCACTCGCCCCTTTCACTGATTTCCCATTTTTTTTCCTTGTGGCTTTAATACCATATCAAATTTACCCACCTATGAACAAGATAAACAAGATGGAAGAAATGGAGGAAAGTCTATTGGATGATTCATTCATGTATCATGTTTCAATAATCCATGCATGTCAAGTATGTTATTGCATTGAGAGATGCTCTACAGCCCAAGGAGATATGGGTAGGCGTAAATGTTTGTAAACATAAACATTTAACATTTATATGTTGACTCAGTGAAAAAATTAAAACATAATATAAAGTAAGCTCAATTAAAAAATAAAATCATATAACATATATAATGTGATATAAAATACCAACAATTTCTTTATGCTGATGCAATGAAAGACATCATTACAAATCCTCTGATAAACACCAATAAATACCAATACCCTGACTTTGTAATTATGTTTGGTTAATCTCCATTTTTGTACTTTCTATCTCATTGAACATAAAATAACTACTTTTTCTCTCCAAGGGAATCCAAAGTTGTGAAACTCAAAATACAATCTAGGGTTAAGAACATAACATAGTTCATTCATGCTCTAGAAGGAAATAAAAACCCTTAAATTATAATGAATGAATTAAACAAAGGTAGTGGATTTATATCCACATGGAACCTAGAAGCTCCCAAGGGTCGTATCGATAGAGATCAACGAACGTAGTAAATTCAATATTGAAGTGCTTCTCCTCCAATTTTGTTTGTAGATAAAAGTCCACCAATTCTTATTTTGTGGGATGGAATCTGAACCCAGGCATGAGGACAACCTGATTGTGCCTAAAAATGCTTTCATCTGCTTTCCAATCTTTGTCTTTCATATTGCAAGAATATTTGGGCAAACTCATCGCCAAGGAAAATTGTTGCAAACCTAAAATTCATAGATTAATTTACAACAAGCATGTGAAGCAGAAGTCTCGTTGATAATTGGGAATTTAACAAACAAATATGCAATATGTGATCCCTAGCTTATACAGAAAGAAGAAGGTGTTTACTATATTCAGAACTTTCATGAGATGTCAAGTACTTGACCAATCAATTCCTGTCAATTGAATAAGGGTCCCATTTCTATAGGTTTCGGCCCATGGAAATATCTACAGATTTTCATCTATCACAAAGTTGGACCTTTCTTTACTCCTGACAGTGAACACAATTTGGTACACTACCCTAAGCATTAGATTATGATACAACACAAATCAATATACTCCAAGAATGGTGGCCCATCCTTCTTGTAGCAAATTATAAAGAATTCAGCCGTTGCCAACCAAGTGAATCCCAACTGTCAAGGAGACATGTGATGCGACATCAGATGGTGTGTGCTATATAAGGGTAAGAATTTAGCAAATGTTAACCAACCACCATTTTCACCATATCATTTGCGACATAACATTAAATTATTAAATCATTCAATCACCTTCCTAGCCTCTTTAATATTACCGTCAAAATTATACTGCCTTTTAGTCAAAATTATATATATGTAATATATACTCTAAGCTAGATCCATGACTGAGATGGATCTTCTAATGCTAATATCATATGTGAAATATACCTCCAAATGTTTTACCATATACTCGTTATAATTGTTGTGATCATGTAGCAAATTTATTAAGTTAAAATAATTAATTGTATAATTGTGGCCTTTTCATGTGGCAATGCAATCTGCTACATATTAAACCTTACATATATTATTGAGTGGTAAATCTAAAACATATGGATGGAGGGGGTGAGCGAAAAAGTGCGAGAGGTGAAAAGAGAGAGAGATAAAGAGTGATGGGGGGAGAGAGGGGGAGTAGAGTAGTGATAGAGCTAAAGGCAGAGAGAGTGTGTGTGTGTGTGATGGGAGAGAGAGAGGTTGGAGGGAAGAACAAAGACATAGAGATTGAGGTGGAGAGAGAGGGGGACACATAGATTGAGGGGGGAGAGAGAAAAGCAGAGAGGGAGGAAGATAATGACAAAGTTGGAGGGTAGAGAGAGAAAGAGAGATGGCGGGGGGGGGGAGGAGGACGAGGGAGAGGGAGGTGGGAGAGAAAGGGAGAGAGAGGGCATGAGAGAGGAGAGAGGGAGGGAGGGAGATATAGATATAGATGGAGAGAGAAAGCATAAGTGTTTGGGGGGGAGATATAAAGAGACAAAGGAGAGATGGAGGAAGACATAGATATAGATGACAAGTAGAGAGAAAGGGAAGAAGAGAGAGACAGAGAGAGAGGGAGGGAGTGGTGTGGAGAGAGAGAGAGACTAGGAAGTGAGGGAGGCAAAGATAGAGATATATTGGAAAAACAGGGAGTGGGAGATACAATATTATTCACTGAAATATGCATTGATTTCAATGTTGAAGTTGATTCCTAATCCTATTTGATTGACTACACCTATTGCATTGATTTCAGTGTAGTTGATTTATAATCATTATTTGATTTCTTGCACTAGATGCATTGATTTTAGTGTGGATGTAGATTTCTAATCCTATTTGATTGCTTGCACTCGATGCATTGATTGAGGGGATGGCGGAGCGAGATGTTGATTTTTGGGTAGCATCGGATGTGCTCTAGCTCTGAAATTTTGAGGGGCTACAACACATGAGATCTCCAAGACCGAGAAATCGTTTGGTGAAATTCCACCAGAATTGTATTTTATTAAAATAATTAATATTTTTAATGAGGTTCCTAAGTTTAAACTTAGGAAAATTAAAATATTAATGGGTATTAATGAAAATATGGGTGAGAAGCTTCTAAGAGACGAAGATCAAGTCTAATTTAATCTTAGCCGTTGATTAGAGACTTAATCTCAGCCGTTGATTTCTCAATAGGAATAGTATAAATGGAGGTTTGGGGTCAATTGGAGAAGATACACAGAGATTGAAGAAATTGATTTTCTGAGGTGAGAAGTTCTCAGGAGGGAAATCGATTGGGGAGATCTTGCAGCTGAGGGGCAGTGATAGTTCAGGAATATAGATAGAGAGATGGAGAGAAGCTTGAGGCAACACAGTAACCGGGAGAGCTGGCACTGGGCCAGTCTGGGCCCAAACAACCTTGACGCAGAGCCAGAAGGTCCAACGCAGAGAGAGTTGCCTTCCATGTAGAGGGCCGGAACTACCAAAACAACCGAGGAATGCTGATGCAATGGGTAGAAGCGCTGACATAGAGCCTCAAATGTCTCCATGCAAGCCCATGCAGTTACTACGAAGGAGCAACGCAGTTGTAGCAGGCTAGCCAATTTTGCTGGTGGATCAACCAGAATTTGCCGGGTGAAGTGAGGTAAAAATCACTCAGGTTTTCTGCCATTGTATTCCTCTATCGCTGGTTTTCTGGGAGGGCAACCAGCATTTGGATTCAGAACTTCTACTTAATAATAGAAAACCATCAAAGTTGTCACACTAGTTTTCCCGCATTGGGTCTTTCTGGGGACGTTTAGTCCAAAAACAAGTGTGTCATTTGTATGATTGTCTCATTTATTTTTCAGTACTTGATCTGTACAATGGTGTAGGCTGCAGTGTATTTACATTAATATTTTCTGAAGAATTCTGAAAAAAACTTGTTAAACTGAAAAGCACAAGTAGGTAATGCAAATCAATTTATTGCAGTAGGATTTCTGGTTTGTTTGATTCAAAAATTGTCACATGGTATCAGAGCAATTGCAGATCAAGGAGGATTGAATCCATTGGTGAAAGGACAGAGAAAAATATGTGTTGAAGACAACTGTTCTGAGAGACAACGCAGTTTCTAGCTAAAAGAGCAAAGGAGGGGTGACACAATCACCAAGGGAGGCTCACGCAGAGCTTGCGTCAACCTGCTTAGGTGACGTTGTTGCTGCAGAGGGACGCATAGTGATTACAGGGCCAACGCAAAGATTGTTGAGTCTCGTTTTTCAGGTTGTTGTGGCTAGAGGTGCAACACAGACTTCATCTAGAGTTGCTGGTGAGGCGCTAATTTTGTTGGTGCAAAACAGTACCTAGTGGGGCAAAAGCAAAGTAGAGGGAATCAGTTCCTCAGAGGATTTTTTGCCAAGAAATCCAGATCCAATGCTGAGCAATAGTAAAGACAGATTAGAGAGGAGTGGTTTGACAATGGTTGGTAGAAGGATTTCCATGAAGGAAATCGAAATTCAGAGGGAGCTTGTTCGTTAGAGGATTCCTAGCACCAAAGAAATCTAGATCCAAGTTTTTGCTGGGGCAGCAGCGAAACAGGGAGAAGAGAACCAATTCGACATTCTTTGGAGCAAAAATGGTCGTTAACAAATTGAGGGATTAGGACAAGTTAGATGGAGCATCCAACTTCGTCATTTGGAAGGCTAGGATCCTGGCAGTTTTGGATAAAAATCACAATAAGGATTATGCCTTGAAGACGGTTGTTGTTCTGGTTGATGTTGATCATCTCAAGAAGTACGAGGCTCAAGGTAAAGTGAAGTGTGTGATCTTGGATGGGGTCAAGGATAATGTGATCCCACATATTGCTAAGAAGGACAGAGCAAAGGAAATGTGGGAGGCCTTGACCACCTCGTATGAGGGAACTTCTGTTCAGCGAAAGATGTTGCTTGAGAGTCAATTGAGACAGTTTCAGATGCAAAAGGGAGAAGAAATCGATCCCTTCGTTCTCAGGTTGCAGACGATCCATGACCAACTAATTTCCATAGGGGCTACACTAGATCCTGATTTTATGGTCAGGACTGCCCTGAATGTAGTCACCGAAGACTGAGAAACCTTTGTCCAAAGCATCTTGAGCAAGCCTTCTCTTCCCAATGGTAAGGAGATGTGGGCAGCTCTTTGACAGGGAGAGATCAAACGGTTACCCAAGGTGGGAGGCAGCAACAAAGGGATCAGAGTCAAGGAGGAAGAGGAGGATGCAATTCTCGCATCAGCAGGACAATATGGGAAGCAAAAGAGGAAGGAAAAGGACATATCCAAAGTCAGATGCTTCAGATGTGGAGAAATGGGTCATTTCGCCACGCAGTGTCCTCAGAAGAAGGTCAAAGAAGAGAAGTCTGACTCAAAGGCTGCTCCAACGAAAGCTGACAAAGAGGACAATGATGAGAATTGCGCCATGAGTGCTCATGCACCTCTAGAGAAGAGGTGGGGCGATATTGAGTTGTAGTTGGGAAGACTACATAGAGGGCAGGATCCTTGAGGTGCCCAAAATCTTGGATCACATATGGCTACATGAACCCTTAATGACAGTAACAGAATGACAAGAGTCAATTGGTGCGAGAGATGATGGAGCAACAGTGGTAGAGCTAGAGTGCCAAAATCTGAAGCCACGCAGTTTAGCAGTGCGAGAGGCACAGAGCAAATACAGCAACAAAGTAGTAGCATCAGAGGGCCAACATAGATTAGCAGTAGAGGTAGCTTCAGCATCCAGGGACATCCCGACTAACCAACATGTCAGTTTTTGGGTGACTTTTCAGTTGCTTACTTCTCAACCATTGAGTTGCAATGCAACAGTTAGTAGTGTTAGTGTTATGGGCAACATGATGCAACATATTGAGAGAGAGTTGTAATACGAATGCAACAGTGACAGTGGCAGTGTCACGAGCAGCAGTACAGATCGCAGCAATGCAGTGGATGAGGGGCAGCAAGTCGAGCATCAGTAACGCAGTGGATGAGGGGCAACAAGCCGAGCATCAGCAGCGCAAAGGACCGATGTCGTGGATCAGTTTGATACTTCTACTGGGAAGTATCGCTAGAGCACATTCTTCACTAAGAGGGAGTGTTGATTTTTGAGTAGCATCGGATGTGCTCTAGCTCTGAAATTTTGTGGAGGGGCTAGAACACATGAGATCTCCAAGACCGAAAAATCGTTTGGTGAAATTCCACCCAGATTGTATTTTATTATAATAATTAATATTTTTAATGAGGTTCCTAGGTCTAAACTTAGGAAAATTAAAATATTAATGGGTATTAATGAAAATATGGGTGAAAAGCTCCTAAGAGACGAGGATCAAATCTAATTTAATCTTTGTCATTGATTAGAGACTTAATCTCGGCCATTGATTTCTCAACAGGAAAAGTATAAATGGAGGCTTGGGGTCAGGAATATAGACAGAGAGGCGGAAATAAGCTTGCGGAGGTAGCGCAATAGCCAGGAGAGCTGACATTGGGCCAATCTGGGCCCACACAACCTTGACATAGAGTCAGAAGGGCCAGCATAGAGGGAGAGAGTTGCCTTCCACGCAAAGTGTCGAAACTGTCGGAACAACCGGGGAACGCTGACACAGTGGACAAAAGCGTTGACACAGAGCCTTAGAGAGCTCCATGCAAGCCCACGCAGTTACTGCGGAGGGGCAACACAGTTGTAGCCACGACCAGCAACTTTTGCTCCTGGATAGCGGGTATCTGCCTAGTGAAGTGAGGTAAAACTCACTCAAGTTTTTTGCTATTGTATTTCTCCATCACAGGTTTTCCAGGATGGCAAACAATATTTGTATTCAAAACTTCTTAATAATAGAAAACCCTCAGAGCTATTGCACCGGTTTTCTCGCATTGGGTTTTTTGGGGACATTTAGTCCAAAAATAAGTGTATCCTTTGTATGGTTATCTCATTCATTTTTCAGTACTTGATTTGTATGGTGGTGTAGGATGCAATGTATTTACATTAATCTTTTCTGAATAATTCTGAAAATAACTTGTTAAACTGAAGAACACAAGTAGGTAATGAAAATTAGTTTATTGCAGTAGGATTTCTGGTTTGTTTGATTCAGAAATTGTCACACAAGAGAGAGAGAGCATGGGATAGGGGAGAGAGAGGGAGGGAGATAATGTGTGATGGAAGGGACAGAGAGGAGGTGGGAGAGAGAGGATGGGAGAGAACAAGAGAGAGGGAGGGAGAGAGAGAGATGGAGTGGGGAGAGAAGGAAGAACAAAGACATAGACAGAGGTGGAGAGAGATAAAGCGAGGGAGGGAATAACAAAGATAGAGAGAGAGAGAGGGAGAGAAGGAGAGAAAGTGAGGTAGAGTGGAGAGGAGGGAAGAGAGAGAGAGGGACAGAAGGGGAAGAGAGTGAGGGAGATAAAAATGGAGGGGAGAGAGAGATAAGGAGAGAGGGAGGAAGATAGTGATAAATTTGGAGGGTAGAGAGAGAGAGTGAGAGTGAGAGTGATGGGGGGAGAGATAGAGGGAGGTAGGAGAGAAAGGGAGAGAGAGGACTTGAGAGAGAGGATAGAGGGAGGGAGAGAGAGATGGAGTTGGATGAGGGAAGAAGAGAGACATAGAGAGAAAGGTGGAGAGAGAGAGGGAGTGACAAGGGAGAGATGGAGAGAGAATAATGGAGAGAGGATAGCATGAGGGAATAGAGAGAGGAGAGAGAGGAGGAGAGGAGGATGGGAGAGAGATATGGAGAAAGTGTGTATGTTTTGGGGGTGAGATGGAGAGACAAAGGGATATAGAGATATAGATGGAAGGGGGAGAGAGGGAGGAAGAGAGAGACACAGAGTCGGATAGAAAGTGAGATAGATAAATATGGAGTGTGTGTGTGTGTGTGTGTGTGTGTGTGTGTGTGTGCTTGGGGGGTGAGATAAAGAGACAAAGGAGGGATGGAGGGAAACATAGATATAGATGGCAGGGAGAGGCAAAGGGAAGAAGAGAGAGAGAGAGAGAGAGAGAGAGAGATGGGGGAGAGAGGAACGGGGAGATAGAGAGAGATTGGTTAGATGGGGAAGGGGAGATACAATGTTATTCACTAAAATAGATGCATTGATTAGTGTAGATGGTGATTCCTAATCTTATTTGATTGATTGCATTAGATGCGTTGATTTCAATGTAGTTGATTTATAATCCTATTTGATTACTTGCGCTAGATACATTGATTTTAGTGTGGATTTTTATTTCTAATCCTATTTGATTGCTTGCACTAGATGCATTGATTTCAATGTGGATGTTGATTTCTAGGCATATTTGATTGCTTGCATTAGATGTATTGATTTAAATGTGGATGTTGATTTCTAATCCTATTTGATTGTTTACAGTAGATGCATTGATTTCAATGTGGATGTTGATTTCTAATTCTACTTGATTGCTTACCCTAGATGCATTGATTTCAATGCAGATGTTAATTTCTAGTCCTATTTGATTACTTGCACTAGATGCATTGATTTTAAAGTAATTACAAAAAAAAAAAAATTGATGACACGCATCAATTTTTGTGTTGCGGTAATTCAACTATAAATAAAATACTCGAATTTTCATCCTAAATAAAATGTTCAGTCACCTAAAATGTTTGTTTAATAAAATTGTAAACTATTTGTAATTGACTACATTCTTATTATTCTCATTTTCCATCATTCAAAATTGTTAGTCACTTTGCATTCAAACGAGGTAATAAAAAAAACTATCATTGAAACTTAATTGGGGTTTAACACTCCATATTAGTATTCGAGAGCAAGCGAGATAAGGTATGACCTTTACTACACTAGCTTGCATCACTTTGCACTCAAACGAGGTAATAGAAAACAGCTATCATTGAAACTTGATTGGGGTTTAACACTCCATATTAGTATTCGAGAAGCAAGCGAGACAAGGTATGACCTTTACTACAATAGCTTGAGTTAAGGTTTGAATGGTCTACAATTTCCACTGCCCTTTTCATATCCATATGGAAAGATGAAAAAACTAACAAGAGTGTCTACAATAAGAACATTAGAAGAAAAATAGTTTAAGATTGATCACAACGAAGACTTTGTAATTGACTACATTCTTATTATTCACATTTTCTATCATTCAACACTGTTGTTTTTTGTTTGCTAAGTTGTGTGAGTTCTGAGATGGGTGGACGCTTAACCTTTAGTTTGAGAAACCGTGACCTAGGGGCATCTAAGCCATCAAAATTACCTAAGGATTGCACTCAACATGGGCCACACCAGCGCTTAACATGACTAGACTTTTTGTCCATGGAGTTGCGAACTGCTAACCTTTATATCACTGAGTGCCTTAAGTAAATAATCTATTTGACATTGCTTCACATACCAATACCACAAGTTATTTTGTGTACCCATTTCATTATGTTCATATTTAGAAGCTATATTTAGATAATAATTGTACTTATTAAATGATTAAAGCAATAAACATGTGTGAAATCATTGTTTTAAAAAAAAAAATGGTTAAGTTTTCACAATTTTAAATACTGTTTTTTTTCTCAAGTAAATCTTTTCTATAAAGGGAAATATTGACAACGTGGATTATATAGCTCCAAGTATATGAAACTTTTTCCAACGGTAATGTAAAGAGGAAAGCACACATTCACAAGATTCACTCAATTATACCTCCCATTGGCATCGTTCAAAACTCCTTTGTTTTTTTTAAATAAATCAGGTTATAAATACTCTAATCTGGAGCCACCAACACTTCTAACTTTCAAGTGATGTTACCTTTGTAAAACTCAGTCACATGAGGTCGTTATGTATACAGAGCTTGGTAAGTGACCTTTGCACAGCTAACGAAAAGACCTTTCAATACTCTTCTATACCTGTAAGGCTATCCCTTCCGCGTTGGAGTTAATCAAAGAACGCAGACAAGGCGCCAATCTTCCGTGAACTAGGTCTGTACTCAAATAAAGTCAATCCCATCAAGGCCTTTCAAGGCTTTACCTAACAGAGATGGGTTGACCTTTCAGGAATAAACTTTCTCAGAAGGATTGATCAGGGCCATGGTAGGATGACCTTTTAAGGCTTTACCTGCCAGAGGTGGGTTGACCTTTCAGGAATAAACTTTCTCAGAAGGATTGATCAGGGCCATGGTAGGATGACCTTTCAAGGCAAATCCATTTGAACAGATCACCCTAACAGTGAGTCATCATATCAGCATTTTACAAAGCTTACAACAAATGTACCGGAAATTGCCAATATTTCCAGAGAATTCAAGTTTCATTCAATATGATACATTGAGTCACCATATCACCATGTTACAAAGCTATTCAAGTTTCATTCCATATGATGCATTTACATATTTTCAAGGTTCTGGGTTGATCTAGAAACCCTCAAAACTCTTAAGGGCACGGGGAAAACTGAATTGGAATGCTGATAGTGTGGAACTACAAAAACCACCGCAGTTTTTAGCTGGGATCGTTTACCAAGGGTGAGATTTTGGATAATTTTTATCCTACTCTATCCAATATAAATTACTAGAATTTATTTTATTTTAAATTCACAACATTCTGATATCATGGGCACAACCTGAAAAAACTGAGTTGCTTTTCATATCACTGTAATTGTATTTGTAAAATAAATTTGTTCTGCCTAAAGCGTTTATAAAAGGGAATACACATAGATCTCAGGTGAAGTAATAGGACACCAGATACCAGTAAAGAGAGTAATCTAGTTATTAAACACAGTACAGTGAGGTCGGTTACGACACAGGCTAAACGTATTCTCCGAAGTCCCAATTTATTTATCACCTGACACCTGAATGTGGCTTATTTACAGTGATTAAATGCAGACTTGAGAACAGTAGTGGAAAAACAGCTACTGCAGTGTCAACTGTTAGCGCAAATTTTTCATTTAATACAGGTTGCACTCTCTTTTCTTAAGAGCGAAGATCACAAAGAACCATGCAAAATCCTGAAATAATGAAAGAAATGAACAGTGTCCATATAACACTCTCGAAGCATTGTGAAACTAACTTCTCCCTTATTTCTAACCCACTTATATTGTATCGTGGCCTTTTCAATCTTCAAATACCCAATTTCAGAGATGCTTTTAGGCTTTAAAATCTCAGCGATCCATATTTCAGACTACAACCAGCAAATTTCATTCCATCAAAAGGGAAAAAACAAGTTATTCTTATGAACCGTAATATAACAACTCCAACTCAAAAGTTGTTACCCCCCGTAATCTAATAACTCCAACTCAAAAGTTGTTACCTCGGAGGCCAAGAAGCAATCCTTGCAGGATATCAACACTCAGTATGGCAGATTGTTACAAAGGGATTTTGTTAAACCAATGAAATAATTCAGATACTGCTGTTTTAAAATAGCCAATGAAATGTCTTTCTCCAGGGCCCCACACTTATGAAAACATCTTTACACATGAGTGTAAGATGTTTCCAAAGCCCAAGTTCAATAAAATTATAACACTGCTTTGTTATCAAAGAAAATACTCCGCATTTTAGGAAAAAACTAATCTATTAATCACTCAACATCCGTTCCTCGGATTACACAAAATGATTGTTCATTTTGTCACAAAATATACCATTTATTCCTGTCTTTTGTTTCAAATTTTTCATACAAAAATTCGTAAATAATGGACCGATCTCTTCATCAAATACAAATTAATCTAAATAAATACTTTTGGAATTTCACTATTACAGGATCCTCAGTAAAAGCCATATGATGAAATCATATGTATTAGAAAAACATCTAAGCCCCACTTGCTTCATCAAATTTTGAATTAGCAGACCATGCTGAAACGGCTTATTATTGGTTGATCTCATCAGCAAAAACTCGGCTGATGAATTTGAAACACAAAAGAAAACCTCTTCAAATTCACTGTTCAGATATAACTATGCACGTATGGCATATACCTAAGGAAATGCTGTACACGAAACTAAAACCTGCCAACTGCTTTCTGTATCAGACTAATCTTCAAGCTCAATTATCTTAACAACAGCCGAGTTCCCTATTGTTTGGCATATTACAATTCGATCATGAGGCTTAATTAACCCTGCTGTTTTACCATGATCCAATGCAATCTTCAATACAGATTCATTCGTCGCATTAATTGATTCTGCCTGCAATATGACAGGTTATGACAAGTTACAATAAAAGTTGAAACTTCTCCACCTGTGATCCTGCCCAAATCTAGAAGTATAAAGCAACAGAGAGTATTGCATAAAAACTAAAATTTCTCAAAGTAATCCGTAACAAAAAAGTGAACTTAATAACAAATAGTAATAAAACAAGAAGAATAGAATCTTAGAATAGAATTTATTTACACCTACACTTTTAACAACTTATAATAACATATAAATACAACTTATAATTGGATTCTCTCCACACAAACCACTCCTCACGATCGACCACATTGGCTTGATCGAAAACGTTGAAAAACAATAAATGTGGTATATACAGAAGATTCCATAAACAAGAATATTGCATGTTAAAGGCCACAACCCAAATTTTTCAAACATCTATGTTTAGAATTGAACATATTGCATGCTTCAGCAGAGAAATAATTCTTTTGGAATAAGTTCTTACAGTGTCTTACGACTCAAATTGTATGAGCTTCAATATTGTGATTTTCATCACATTGATGGGGTTTGCCACTGATGCACTTAGGCCTTGTAGCTTTTGATGGATTTGGGAGAGATACATCTTCACGGATCCTTTTCTCTTCTTGACATTTGACCATTTGATGAGGATATCTTGGGAGAGGACTCATTCTTTTTTGGTGATCAATGGTCTTCTCATGTTTGTGGATCCTATTTCCATCATTTTGGATCATTCGTTTGACATTTAGATGCTTGCCACTTAATGTGTTATCTTCTTCATGGAGAATCCTATTGACTCTGTTTGATGATGTTATTATTTTGGTTTGTCACTACGGGGAGGGGGTGTTCTACATGGAGCTCATGTTTTAGATGTAGGATAAGGGCATACTTGACGATTGGATGGATTTAGCACTTTGTAATGTCCATTTTCTCTTATGATGTTGATGTGGTGGGATGATGCATGTTGTCTTAGTCTGATTTTTCTAGGTCATATAACATTGTGATATCAGACATTGCCTAGTGGGAAATGTGTTTAATGTACTTGACGATTGGATGGATTCAGCACTTTGTAATGTCCATTTTCTCTTATGATGTTGATGTGGTGGGATGATGCATGTTGTCTTAGTCTAATTTTTCTAGGTCATATAACATTGTGATATCAGACATTGCCTAGTGGGAAATGTGTTTAATGATATGTTAGTACCCATGTTGATGTACTTCTTTATAGGGTTGGATGATGTATATGATATGTTAGTCCTGTGAAATTTTCTGGCTACCCAAAAAGTGCTATTAACCTAATTAATTATTTCCTATTGTAAAAATCTATGTTTTCCCACCCCGGTTTTCAGTTTCTCCTTATTTCTTCCATGTAGTTAAATGTCCATTCTCATAACCATACATTTAACAGACTGAAAAAAAAAAAAAAATATTGCTGAAAACACAAATTCTGAAAATTTTTCAGAATGCTGGAAATTGCAGAATTAAAAATCAGCAATAAAAAACAGCCATTAAAACACATTAAAACACTGATATTTTTGGTCAACTTGACCCTGGAAAAACCCCCTACAACTCTTGGGGAAAACCAGTTTGAGAGCTCTTCTTTATTTCTGAAAATTGCCTTTTTACAGTGAGAATTATTCAGCAAAAAATCAGCAAGCAAATTTACAACTTATCTCTTTTCTCGTGCCTCACAGCAATATGGAAATTACAGCAAACAGGACAGCAATAAATGCTGTACGGCCTTCGTTTTGTGTGCAGAAAAATCAGCAAACTGCTCATCGATTTTTGTGCAAAAATCTGTCTTTCACTATGTGCTGAATCAGCTGTACAAATCTATTCAACTGCTGCCTTGGAATGTGTGCCAAGCTGTTGTCTCCTTCTCCTCCCTGCTCAGAAATCTCTCTTGCTCTCTTGCTCTCTTTCTCCCAATCTGCTCATGAAAGAATGAATGACCTTTTCCTCCTTTTCCTCCTTTAATATAACTCCAAGTGACTTTTGGGTGATCCAAGTGACTTTTGGGTGATCTCTAAATCCAATGGCTGAAATAGATTTAGATCAATGGCTGAGATTAAATGCTCATTTAAATCTCACTTTCTATTTTTTAATTCACCCCACTTTAATAAAGACCCACTTAGTCATTTATTTCCAAATTCACTTTTCCTTTCTAATTTTTCATTTACTTTATAAAAGTTACTTTAAAATTAGACTTAGTAATTTTATCACTTAAAGTCACTTTTAAATTAAATTTAACTTTATAAAATTATAAAGTCACTTTAGGAGAAAAATTAAATTCTTTTGGACACTTTTCCCTAGACCAAAGATCAAAGCCTAAGGGAACCACCTGTCCTCCGGTACCAAATTTCAACACTCCCTCTTACCGAGGAAGGTGTTCCTCACCACACCCATCTTGTCTCTGAAGTAGACATGCTTGCCCCGTGGTAAGGCTTTGGTAAGGATATCTGCAACCTGCTCATCAGTGGAAATATACTCAAGTTTCACAACTCCATTCTGAACATAGTCTCTGATGAAATGATATCTGATCCTGATATGCTTTGACCTGTCATGAAATATTGGATTCTCCGTGAGTTTAATGCAACTCTGATTATCACAGTAAATCACTGAAGGTCTCAACGGCTGACCAAATAAGCCAAACAACATCTTGCGAAGCCAGATAGCCTCACAACTAGCTAGACTGGCTGCCATATACTCTGCTTCCGCTGAACTCAGTGCTACTGACTGCTGCTTCTGGTTGAACCATGACACTACTGCTGAACCCAACCCAAAACAACACCCTGAAGTGCTCTTCCTATCAGAAGCACAACCTGCCCAATCAGAATCAGTGTATCCTGCCAATCTCACTCCATCTCCCTGCCTGTAGTCCAGACCATAATCCACTGTCCCCTGCAAGTACCGCAAAATGTGTTTTGCAGCCACCCAGTGAACCTTCCTAGGCTCACACATAAACTGACTCATCGTGTTGACTGCAAAACAGATATCTGGTCTAGTGTTGACCAAATACATCAAGGAACCAATCAGCTGCTTGTACAATGTGGGATCCACCAACTCGGAATCCGAAGCATGAAGCTTCTTCCAGTTGGTGATCATCGGTGTCGACATGGGTCTACAATCCTCCATGTGGAATCTACTAAGGATGTCCACAATATACTTCCCCTACCCCAGGAAGAAATGCCCCTCCTCCTGCCACACCTCCAAACCCAAAAAGTAATGCATCAAGCCGATGTCCTTCATCTCAAACTCTGCCGCAAGATCTCTCTTGCAGTGCTCTATGAGTCTCTCTGCACCTGTAATGATCAAGTCATCCACATACAGCACCAGAATGAGAGGCTCCTCACCAATCACAATAAAGTAAAAGTTCGGATCTGCCTCACTCTTTGTGAAACCCATCCCCTGCAAGTATGCATCTATCCTGGAGTACCAAGCTCTGGGAGCTTGCTTCAGGCCATAAAGGGCCTTCTTCAATCTGCACACATGGGACTCCTTCCCATGCACTTCAAAGCCCTGTGGCTGCTCAATGTACACCTCCTCCTGTATGAAGCCATTGAGAAATGCGGTCTTCACATCCATCTGGTGGATCTTCCAACCCATCTCTGCTGCTATCGATATAATGGAGCGGATCGAAGTATATCGAGCCACGGGAGCGAAGGTCTCCTCATAATCAACTCCCTCTACCTGAGAGAACCCTCTAGCCACAAACCTCGCTTTGAATTTCTCAATGCTGCCATCTGCAGCATGCTTTACCTTGTAAAGCCATCTGGAAGTAACCACGGATTTGCCCTCAGGCCTTGGCACCACCTCCCAAACATCATTCTTCATGATAGAAGAATACTCCTCCTGCATGGCCTCTCTCCAGACCTGCTGGCTAGCTGCCTCCTCATAGCTAGAAGGCTCAGAGTCAAGGATGCCGGTAACCATCGCCATATAGCTACAAAACCTCTCAGGTGGTCTACTCTCTCTGACCGGCCTCTTCGGCTCAGCAACAGATGTGGCATCTCTCAAGGTGTCCTGAAGCCACTTGGGCTTCCTCTTCCCTGAGCATGCTTCTCCCATAGGAGAATGAAACTCCTCCTCCTCATCACCATCAGTAGCCTGAACTCCTGACTGTCTGTCTGCTGTCCTCCTGCCTGCACCTGAACCTGTAGAAGCTGAGGTACCGTGTGAACTGTCCATCAATGGACTCCCTAGTGAACTGCTCTGTGAACTGCTCTACATGCTGCCCGGAGCACCACCCCTCTGGCTCGGCGAGCCACTGCTCACTGACGGACCTGACATCCTCATAGATGTACCTTCGGATCCTCCTGATCCCTGCCCACTGGATCCCTGCGACTGACTCAACTGCTGCTGAGGGTCTGGCTGATCCAGATACTCTAACTCCCGTGACCTCCTAAAGGCCCTGTCCTCCTCGAACTTCACATCCCGTCTGACAACAACTCTCCTCTGTGCAGGAATGTAAATCCGAAAGGCCTTTGAGGTCTCACTGTAGCCCACAAAGATACCCTTCTCTGCGGTGGGCTCTAGTTTGGTCCTCTTCTCCTTGGGTATATAGGAGTATGTAATGCATCCAAAGATATGAAGATGACCAATATCAGGCTTCTTCCCAGAGAAAGCCTCCTCCGGAGTCATGTGCCCCAAGGCACGATGCGGACTCCTGTTCTGCAAGTAAACAGCTGTGTTGCAGGCCTCTGCCCACAAGAACAATGGCAACCCCTGATCATGTAACATGGCTTTGGCAGCCCCTATGATGGATCTGTTCTTCCTCTCCGCAACCTCGTTCTGCTGGGGGTTGTAAGGAACAGTGAACTCCCTCCTAATGCCTGCCTCCGCACATTAGTCAACAAACTCTCCAAGGGTGTACTCTCCTCCATTGTCCGACCTCAAGGACTTGATCTTTCGACCTGTCTGAGTCTCCACAAGAGCTCTGAACTCCTGAAACCGCTTGAAGACCTCACTCTTGGTCTTCAAAAAATAAATCCAGGTCCTCCTGGAGTGATCATCAATGAATAAAACATAGTACTCATATCCACTCAAGGAAACATGAGACATCCGACCGCTCACATCGGAATGAATCAAATCAAGTATCCCCGTCGCTCCGCTGTCACTGCTGGGAAAAGGGGATTTGGCAACCTTGCCCATCGCACAACCTCTGCAAGTATCAAAGTGGTCAGTAATGAAATCTGGCACACCTGTAGTGATCTCCCGCAATGTCCTCAAGGCTCCATGATACATATGTCCCATCCTGCGGTGCCAAATCTCACACAGCTCAGAACTGCTAGCTCTGCTGTCGGTACTACTGCTCAATGCCAAAAGGGGTTGGAATGCAAACTTGTACACCTTTGCATGGCATACACCTATCACTCTAGCTGAATCAGCTGGCGTGCCCCTGAGATACATCAACACCTGTCCTCCCCTGAACAGTACCTCATATCCTCTGTCCTCCAAAGCTGAGACGGATATGAGGTTCTTCCTCATCCCGCTCAACTGGCTTGACTGCCCCAAGCTGTCCTTTCCTAATCTCTGTCTGAATACAATCATCCCAAAACCTCTCCCATGTGGGAAGGGTCTCACGTGCACAAACCCCATCAGCAAAGTTCAACCATGAACGGGGGAGGCCATTCACTGCAATACGCACCAACTCAGTGGATGGAATGGCCTCTCCAATCGCTGCCAACTCATCTCTCACATTGGTAATCTTTGTGAGATATCCAGCTGCACTATCATTACCCATCTTAATGTTCTTCAGCTTCTCCTTCAGGACCATCTTCCGGTTCTCATTGGTACTCTGGTAGAGATTGGACAATGCTGTCCACATCTCATGGGCATTGCTCTTTCCTCTCACATGAGGAATGCAATGGTCTTTGATTCCGTCTAGAATCAGCCTCTTACCCTTATTGTTCTTCTTTTTATACTCAGCCAACTGAGTAACATCAGTGGGCACAACAATAGGGTTCTGTGCGGTATGCACCATGATATCCCAGACTTCTGCCTCCTCAAAGATACTCTGCATTCTCTCCTTCCAAACACTGTAATTTATATCCCCATCCAGCCTATCCTCCACCCTCAATCCCAATGACATCCTGCTGTCCTAAAACTGAAAAATAGCACTACTGTAGTAAAGATAAAACTGTTGTTTATGAAAAAATCATCTTGCTGGAATTTTCTGAGTGAAAAATCAGCAACTGTAATTTTTCCTTTGGCTGTCTCAAACTGCCCTTCAGCACTAAAGCTCTGATACCATGTAAAAATCTCTGTTTTCCCACCCCGGTTTTCAGTTTCTCCTTATTTCTCCCATGTAGTTAAATGCCCATTCCCATAACCATACATTTAACAGACTGAAAAAAAATAAATATTGCTGAAAACACAAATTCTGGAAATTTTTCAGAACGCTGGAAATTGCAGAATTAAAAATCAGCAATCAAAAACAGCCATTAAAACACATTAAAACGCTGATATTTTTGGTCAACTTGACCCTGGAAAAACCCCCTACAACTCTTGGGGAAAACCAGTTTGAGAGCTCTTTTTTATTTCTGAAAATTGCCTTTTTACAGTGAGAATTATTCAGCAAAAAATCAGCAAGAAAATTTACAACTTATCTCATTTCCCGTGCCTCACAGCAATCTGGAAATTACAGCAAACAGGACAGCAATAAATGCTGTACGGCCTCCGTTTTGTGTGCAGAAAAATCAGCAAACTGCTCATCGATTTTTGTGCAAAAATCTGTCTTTCACTATGTGCTGAATCAGCTGTACAAATCTGCTCAACTGCTGCCTTGGAATGTGTGCCAAGCTGTTGTCTCCTTCTCCTCCTTGCTCAGAAATCTCTCTTGCTCTCCTTCTCCCAATCTGCTCATGAAAAAATGAATGATCTTTTCCTCATTTTCCTCCTTTAATATAACTCCAAGTGACTTTTGGGTGATCCAAGTGACTTTTGGGTGATCTCTAAATCCAATGGCTGAAATAGATTTAGATCAATGGCTGAGATTAAATGCTCATTTAAATCTCACTTTCTATTTTTTAATTCACCCCACTTTAATAAAGACCCACTTAGTCATTTATTTCCAAAGTCACTTTTCCTTTCTAATTTTTCATTTACTTTATAAAAGTTACTTTTAAATTAGACTTAGTAACTTTATCACTTAAAGTCACTTTTAAATTAAATTTAACTTTATAAAATTATAGTCACTTTAGGAGAAAAATTAAATTCTTTTGGACACTTTTCCCTAGGCCAAAGATCAAAGCCTAAGGGAACCACCTGTCCTCCGGTACCAAATTTCAACACCTATTACTTGTTCATGATAAATTAATTCTTTTGCTGGAAGTAATGAATAATAACATGAACAACACCATTCACAAAATAAAATAGCAGCAGAAAATGCAAGAAACCAATCACATAATGAACACAAGTATTTTTGGACAAATGTCCCTGGAAAAACCCCAATGTGGGGAAAACCTGTTTTCAAATCTGAGGGTTTATATTAATATCTTCAACAAAAACTACTATTTAAAATTTCAACTGCTTGCCTGACACTAGCTAAGCTCCGGCAATTTTTTTTCACTTTTGACCAAATCGAACTGAGTAATTTCATTGTCTCCCTCTGCAGATTAACTCGGTCCTTTTTGGTAATTCACACTACCCTATGCAACTCGCACTAGCAGCCTCCAATAATTCGTATTGGCAGTCTGGCAGCCTCCAATAATTCTTATTGGCAATCTGGAAGCCTCTGGAAATTTGCACTATTGTTCCTGGCAATTCGCACTGCCACTGGAAACTCAATTTTCCCTTCCTAGTAACTTGCACTGCCTCTGAGAATTCAATTTGGCAATTCGCACTGATAAACTGGCAAATTCAGTCTTCTTCTGCAGAAATAATTTGGTCTCCTTCTGTCATTCAGAAACTAAAAACCTCTGTGAAGAATAAAATCCAGCAAATTTCTTTTCAATCAATGTTGTTGGAACCCTCTTGGTAATCAGCGACTCGAAGTGTCTCTAATGCTACCCATTAACCTCCCTTTATAATATCTCATTCACAAATGAATGACTTTGATTAGAAGTTCACTTGATCAAATCAATGATTAATATCATCTTAGAAACCTTTTACAAGTTTCTAGAGGCAAACCGATCTTATCTCAACTAATGTCAATTAATTATCCACTTTTCCTAAGTTTAGACTTAGGAAATATTTAAAATATCACTAATTGACATAATTAAGATATTTTCTCTCGGTAAAACTTAGTAAAAATTATATGGGCTTGGAAATAATTAAATCCTCTGTGTTCCTAGCCTCAATAACACCTCTCAAGACTAAAACACCTATGCAAGCTACAATATGTAACAAGTCCATTAATGGTGGTGCACCCGACATTCACACCTAGGTGGAGATTAGTATTTATTTCTATCATTGTGGGGTTTTGCTAGGGAATATTATTTACACGGTACAACACTTTGATGGAGTGCACACCTTCATTGGCACATGTTCATGGTGATTTAATCATCCAATGTCTATTTTGAGATGGACTATGGTCATATCAGAATATTAACATTTGTGCACACATGTTGAGGTTGATTTAACTTATTATTTTATCCTGGCGAAGGTTAGTTACTTAAGCACCCTACTTCATTTGGCATCTTTCCATACTTGAAACGGTTTATTTAGAAGAGGCTTAGGGTTCATGATGGAGTGCTCCCTTCTTTGGCACACTATTTTGGGAGAGAACGGCACACTTCTCTAGGGCACACTTTTCTTGAGCAGGGGGTTTTAGTAAATCAGTTGATGGTTTTGTAGAACAACATTGTTTTTACATATTATTTGATGAGTTGTAATCACTTTGAAGTATTTTATTAGGGAGTTGATTTGGTAAAACTTAAGAAGGTTGAGGTGGTTGCACATTGAAGAGAACTTGTTGGTTTCACATGTTGCCAACTTGCATAGGTTTTGAGTTGTAGCCATCTTGGAGCACATTTTATGATTATTTGGAGTTGACTTTGAGGACATCTTAAACACTACATTCTACTTTTGGATAGGGTGAGCTCTCTTGGAGAGGCTACCATTTGATATGGTCAACCATTGATTAAGGATTGATCTAACTGCTTCGTTATTATATTATTTGTTTGACTTGTCATGGAGTGTAGCTTTTAACCTTGTTCAGTTAATTGCTGCAAACAAATTTTTAATAGAAATAGAAAAATTGCAACAATACACATTAACACAAATATTTTACCCTTGCAACCCAAATCGGAAAAACTAGAAATGCTTTTCAATATATTTTTATTTATGTTGCCAGGAAATGTGGGTTCGGGGATGGGTATGACACTTTTTGAAATAGGGTACGTGGGTTCGGGGATGGGTATGACACTTTTTGAAATAGGGTACGTGGGTTCGGGGACGGGTATGACACTTTTTGAAATAGGGTGCGTGGGTTCGTCGGCGGAATATATGTATATATATATATATATGAACTTGTGCATTTTCTAACTTTAAACAAGAAAAATAAAATATTTATGATTTAAACATGCACATCATTGAACATTCACATTGAAATTTCAAATTTCTAGTTTGATATCAAGTGCAAATCGGAGTTTACATATTAATAAGAATCATGATATGTGTCCATTGTCATACGACATTCAAAATTTCCCTTAAGCCATCTCCAAACATGAACTAAGAAATTTCAAGAGTGAACAATGGCTTCCTCAAGCCATGTCATCAGCATTAATGTCATCAACATCACTTGGGTCTTCAATCAACATGCTCTCTAGGTAGGAATCACTCTCATCTTGAGGCTCTTGCTCATCCATAGCAATTGAAGGTAGCTCAATAAGGCCATCCAGTTGTATCTCCTTGTCTACACACGTAGCATCATCTGTGTATTGGTCCCACCTCTTGAAAAGACCCTCATTGTACCCAGGGTCTTTTCGAGATATGTGACTAAGTGTGCTATGAATGTACACTAAGTTCTATGGCTTTTCTGAGCCCAACCTATTTCTCTTTACTGAATGGATAAAGGCATAAGTACTCCAATTCCTCTCGCAATATGAGGAACAAGCTACTTGGAATGTCAAGGGAAGCCCATTAAATTAATTAAAATTTAAAATTTAAAGCAAAAATTGAGAAATAAGACGAGGAACTTCAAACTAGCTACCTATCCAAATAACCATACAGAAAATTGTTGCAACTCAGGAGCATCAACACCAGGAAGCCACCACCAATCAATTGGATCCTTCTTCTTGCGTCTATCAGCCAAAGTTGCATGTGAACCAAAGACACCTTGACCATGTGAAAATTGGGCAAACTGAGATGTATGTCAGAGGCTTCTTCTATACAACCATAAATTCTCTTAACAACGGTCAAGAATCCTTTGAACACCTCTCTATCTTGGGAAGGAGGCCTTCTTCCTGTTGTGGGATCATACCATTTAGGATTAATGATGTAAGCTGCCATATGAAGAGGGGTGTTCAGTTTATTTCACCGCCCATGTATAAACTCTTTCAGTTGTGGCCATAAAGTAGGATCCTTCCTATCTGTGATGGTTTGGATCCTCTCACACATGGAGTCCATGTTCTCATAAATCTCACCTAAACATGGACCCTATGTGTTTGCATAGCAGATCATATCACAAATTGGTTCTATAAATTCCACAACAAATTTAGCATCAACCCAAAATTGATTATCCAAAATCAACTTCTTCCCCTCCAAAGCTGCATCTAAGGTAGATAACCTCCACTGATCCCACATGTCACTAACAACTGTGGTAGACAAAGCCTTTGCCATCTCCACAAGCCACCTAAATAAAATGTAGTAAGTTGCAAATCTAGTATATATTGATTTAAGAAGCTCCATTTTGGCATGCTTGCGGTAAATGGATTGTGATTGGTGATGGTTGCATATAAACATTTGAATTTTGTGGCCATTTTCAATTAATGCTTGAATCCATTCAATTTTCCCAATGTCCTTCAATGCATTATTCAAAGAATGCACTATAGATGGTGTCAAAAAAATACACCTAGGTACATCAAGGACAAAATTAAAATATTAATAAATCAAAATGTTTATTGATAAAAATTAGAAAACAAATCAAACTTGTAATCAAAATTAAAAATGCAATTCATGTAATTTAAATATAAAATAAATCAAACTTGAAACTTGGAACTTGTCACTAACATGTACTCCTTCTAAACCATTACCCTTGCTGCTTTGCACACTGGAGCTACATTAGTAATAACTTCAACAACATTGGATGACCCCACCTCTACAATGGCATCACATAATTGGATTTTCAAGAACAATGTTCTTTTCTTGATCAGAACAATCAATAGCCCCGAGAAAATAAGGACTAGATAGGGAAGAGACAATGATGTTTATCAATGGACGATTCCTACAATCAGTCCATCCATCCATGACAATTGAGCATCCATCTACACTCCAAGATGTTTTCAAGGGTGTCATTGTCTTCTCAAAATGGGCTTTCTCCTTATCCACCAACACAATTCGGAGCTTCTTATAACCAGACGCTTTATACCCTGGAGGTCCATCATTAATAGCATGAACCATTTTCTCAAAATAGGGTGAATGGGTTGCATTGAAGGGAATGCCACATGCAAGAAAAAATCTTGCTATTGCAAGATCAACACCCTCCCTACCTTTCACATCAAACATGTCATAAATGCCACCAAATTTAGGCTTCTTGCGTGCATGACTGGTAGTGCTTTTTGATGCTCTAAATGGTACATGCTCATCACCAACTTGAACTTCATCATCAGATGGTAATTCTTCCTCATTGGAGTCATCATTTTCATCAACATTACGACATGGTTGGAAAATTTCCTTGCTTGCCTTACCATCAGCCCTTTGTTGCTATCTTTGTACACTAGTGAGTCTAGTGGGATCATCCGGGTCTCCATTGCAAGATCATCCTTCCTTGGTATCTTCATAAAATGAGCTTTAACTCTGGTATCGCTCCCTTTCCATTCAAGTTGACATAAATTGCATTTTAATGTTGCTATCCCCCTAGCACCCTTTGGAGGTTTTTGCCTTTCCACATATTTCCAGAATGGATATTGTGGATTTGATGAAGACATTCTTGATTTTGGAAATTAACCAAAATGCCAAATCTGAAAATTTCAAAATAAGGACATTAGAAAACTAAAAATTTGAAAGGCACAAAGTTATCTATCCTAAGTTGCAACACGAACAAAACCTACCACATAAAACTTGTAAACTCGGGCCACATAAATAATTAAATTCTATCGATGGTGAATTTCACTAAAAGTTTAAAATTTAAATTAACTTTTTAAAGATTAGTTAAAGCTTAAAATTTAAATCAAAATGTTACACTGTATGGTGTACACAGTTCGTTGTATCGAAAATTGTATAAACTTGGATTAGAGTTTGGGATAATTAGCTGCCAATACATCTTGGATAAATTTAGCAAGCGGTCCCAACAATGCTAATAAGGGCATAATATGGGTCTAAATTCCTAATTCCCAACAGGCTCAAGAAACTGAGAAAGTGTAAGCACAATTTTGTTTGTAAACTATCAGTGCTTGTATAATGTGAAAAATGTGTTAGTGAGTAAGGAAACCCGTTCTTGCATCTAGCAATTATCAACAGTATTGTACAACATCCATGCAGTTGCTCACATTTTTTATTCATATCTACCATGCAACATTGTGTAAATGGATTACCTCTTATTATTTGTTGAACTTTTGGATGGTAAAAGGATTCGTGATCATGCCTACCCTGATCATGAACTTGATGAAGACAGTGAGCTTGTAAACATTGCAAGTCTCAAGATAAAAGACAAGTCACATAATACTTTAAAGACTTAGTACTTGACGCTCATAGACCATTTGGTGGGAATAAGTGGGAAAAGTAGGTAATTTTTGCGGAAAAAATTTAGTCAAAATATGAGATAGGGGTTTAAGGTTTACCATGGTCCAAGCACCTGTGCAATCACCGAACTCTGCGTCATTGTGAGAGATAGTAGACCCATGCGAATCACCAAAACATTGCCGCCGTGAGAGACATGTGTTGCTGCGCCACTGTGAGAGACCCGTGCCACTGTGCCACCGTGAGAGATGAACAATTGCATATGGGTCGTCGGGTCGGAGGTCGAGCTATAAGTCAAAGCAATGACTTTTTAATTAATAAAAAAATGTTCTTATTGACTCCCACCACTAAAGAACTCGCCACGCACCCAAACGCGGGGTTTGGCGCACCCATTTCAGCGAAAGAACCCATTGCGTGTTTATGGAGTATTGGATTAAGAACCCAGTTCTTGAGGGTTCATCTAGGATGTCCCTGTTCCAGCACCTAGTTCTTGGGGACAAGAACTCAGGACCAGTCTGAGAACCCCACCCCCAGGTCTGCGAACCCGTGCAACATAGATTTTTATCATTACAATGTTACAATATAATACGTATATCCTCTGACATCCAAAAGTCGCCAATTCATTTACCCTAGATTAGAATACAACTGTAGTGGTTTAACTGGTATTACAAAACCATGGGTTGAACCACGACATGCATAAGACAACTAAAAGTGAAAATTGTGCACCCAAAACCACAAAAAACCGATGCAAAAAACACATGAGGATAGTCAAAAAATGAATATAAAGCATGCCCAACATTCTCCCACTTGTTTTATTTGTCCGGGGAATACAAGAGTACATGATCAACAATCCAAGGTAATAATGGCCATTGTTTTTCTACACCAAGAAAACTTTTCAATTCTCACAGATTTTTCTCATGAATCTGCAACATTCTTCAATGTATCTACCTTTACCAATAACACATTCTTGTCTTCAATCGTGTCTCTTACAAAGTTATTCTTAATATGTTTGTGAATGTAAATATATAATTAAATAATTACTAATAATTATATATTGAAGAGGCTATTCGCGTAGGGACACCTTCTCTAATATGCCATCATTTATATTAAAAAAAGTTTCACAAAAAGTTATTAAAAACAGTAATTATTAAAAAAAAAAGGTTGGCACCATCCAAGCCGCTACCACTACCCTATATTGTTCACAACTTCACACTATTGTAGCTCTGCCACCAATTCCCAACCACCACCACACTATTGCCTCCATCCTGCTCTTTACTGTATGAATTTCGTACCATATTCTGTTGTTGTCCATATGCTCAATCGCGGTCCACTCACAATGTCGTATAGCTACCATTACAATCGTACTTCATGCAGCGAATTAAATTGCAAATGTTGTGTCCATACAATCGTATGATCAATTAATCGTACAACCATAAAAAATGAATCTGTCTGCTCAATCTCATTCGTACACATCTATTGATGTACATGTCCAATTCCATAAGATTTCTTTCACTAGCCATTCAATTCAACTGTCGTATAATATTGCCCATGCAACTAGCAATCTTATGTACATTATTTGCTAAATTCCACTGCCAATCTCTATAATCATATGAATTAGGCGTAGTCTAACTTAAAGAGGAAATAGATTTTTTCTTCTTTTTTTTTCTAAATATGACTAATTCTATTAATGTAACAAAAAATAGTACATGGAGGCACCGGCTTCTGCAGACCCTGTTTCAGATTATGCCATGTTTAACAAACAATAACTGAAAATGACTGTCCTTATCAGGGAAACCAGTCCAAAACTAGAGGAGTGTGTTGTCCACGCAGGGAAACCAGCCTGTAAAACCATAGTGGAATATTTTGTTGAACAAAACATCAAAATTGACAAGAATTACTAGAAAACTGCATAAAAGACCCCTAGGTTTGGCGACCGAGAGCTCAAAACCTGAAATATACTGTGGCGGCTAAATGTCATTAGGTGGCGGAGGTTCTTCCACAATCAAACACCTGTATACCTCCATGTCATCTTCCTCGTGCTGTTGAGCACTCGTCGTTGCTTCCATATTCGTGTAGCCGCCTGGAATATTGTGTCCCTGAGCTACGCCTATTCGGTCCGGAGCTTCACCATGGGTTCTGCATGCCCCAGAGCTGCTACCAAGAGTTTTCCTTCTGCTGGTGTTGGTCCACTCCTGAGTGTTGCAAACTGGGACGTCAGAGCTTTGAGGCTCCTCTCTGAAAGCCACTGAAATGGTTGCAATTATGCAAGGGTGTTCCAGCGTGCAACGAAACTAGAACTGGGTAGAGTGGTTGGGATGTTGCATCAGGACAGAGGCAACAGGCGGTTGTGGAGCATTTTCAACACGCCTAGAGCCGGCGCACACCCCCTACCGCTACGGGTGGCGGGATAATGACCCGTGAAATGAGCCACCGTCGAGCGGGAGGAGGAATCCAAAGTGATAGAGTCAGAGAGGGGCAGCGAGGGGGGGCAAATTGCTCTTCCTCTGTTGCTGCCTCTTCTACAGCGCATCTTGTGACGCAGACGAGGCATACTCGCCTAGTTGAAATTGGGCCGACAAGGACTAGTAGGGGCAGAACGAGGGATGGAATGGCCAGTGGGAGCAGGAGAGTAGAGAATTCAAGGTTCAGAAGCATGATTCAAAGCCGAAGCATTAGTGCGAAAGCAACAAAACAGATTATGCGAGAAGTGGGCACCTTCTACCATTTCAATACAGCAAAGAATTTGGCAACGTCTCCTCGTTGCGTGCGCAAGCTCGGCTCTGTAGCAGCAGGGAGACAGTTGCAATTCATAGGAGGCGGAACAGGGGGAAAGAGGTCCGAAATCGCCATCTTATGGATCAGAATGAGGTTTCCTCGACCCACACAAAGCATTAAAATGCCATTAATTTCAGCGGTGGGCTTCTGGGTGGAAGCGTGGGTGGCCATGTGGCTGCGCCATTTGCCATCCCAGATTTGTTGCGTTGTACCAGCGCCTTTAATCACCCGCATCCGCGAAGGAAATAGATTTTTCACGGGAATCTAGCAAAACAATTTCAAGAAAGAATGTGATTTTTTGTTGCTTAAAATGCATTTTGGAATGCATAAATGGATTCAGCATCCTGAAAATTCTTCTAAGACACTCGAATTCTACATATTAAACAACTTAAACTCTAGTTTTTTAAAATATTTGTGGGATTTTGATTAACCAAGAAAAATGTAGTGAAAAAAATCATTTCCTCTCTAAGTTAAACACGTGTTGTACTCTTTGCCATAGTTGTCGTACATTAATTAATTTATTGCACTCCATATTTTGTACGATCAAATGCAGCCATCTATATTCAATCGTACTATTGTTTCACTAGTTGTGTAGCAAGTTTGTCTACAAATCATCAAGGTCCTGTATTCTACTATCTATATGGTCACATCCTCTCATTATAGTTTTGTTTAATTTTTGAAGGAAGGGCAACCCAACCTTATTATTAAGTTAACAACGGCTGGATTAAAAGAAAAAAATAAAAATAAAATTACACCACATCAAAACCTAAATCAATATGTGAATATATTTTGTGTGGGAGAATTTAACTAGAAGTAGAGTTAAAGAAGTAAAATTAAAGATTGATTAAAGTCAAAAAGTTATTATAAAAAAGAACTTCAAAGAAGTATAGAATAGTTTGTATATTTTAAATATAAAACAAAGCAACAAAAAGATAATATAATTAAAAAGAAGAAGCAAAAGCATACTATATATTACATAGATTTATAGAAAGTCTATACATAATATAAAAAGTGTTTTTTGGTTAAACAAGTTCTTAACGTAGAGGGGTACTCTTTCTTTGTTTATTTATTTATTTATTTCTATATATATCGATGAAATTATATGAAAATATATTTAAAAAAAAAAGTAAAAACATATTATATATTATATAGATTTATATAAAATCCACACGTGTAAAATGAAGAGTGTGTTTTTTAAACAGGTTCTTAAGGTAGAATATAAAAGACAGGATCGCATATATATATATATATGAAATTATATTTTTATAAAAGAAAAATTATTATTAGAAAAGTACTTCTAGAAAGTATAAAAATAATTAAAAGGATGGAAATAAGAGAAGCAAAACGAAGAAGTTCAATTCAGGCCGTGAATAAAAACAAGATATTATTATATAATAGTGATACTTTTCCATGCACCCACTAATAATAAAAGAGGGGAGTTATAGAACAGGTGAGATTGTGAATTATGAATTTCATAAATAACTTAATATTTTGGACAAAATGTTCTTTTATAAAACAGAATTTATGTTTTTGTTGATATTTAAAAATCACAAATAAGGTTGTCTATGTGAACAAAAAATTATTATGGATGAATATCAAGGTAATGAGCAAATGCAAATAAAAAGATTAAAATACAAACTCACAAAACTTAAACATAAAAATGGGGTATCAGAAAGTAAACATAAAGATCTCAAAGATTTATTTTACAAGGAGTCAAAAGAAAAGGATGAGGAATTTTTTTGTCCAGGGACCAGAGTCAAAAATTACTTGCCCAGGTTAAGAAGTCCAAGGCTACAACACAAAAATTAAGAAAAAAAAATGAATGTTTCGAGAAGAAATTAAATGAGAATCTATCGAAGAAGGAAGAAGAAAATTTGGGCTTAAAAAACCTTAATCAAAGATCATTAGAACAAATCAAAGATTTAAAAGATGAGATGCTTGAATGCCAAAATAAAGTTGAATAAGAAGTTGAAGAACTCTTATGTCTCAGGAATCATAATCAAAATCTGCCCAGTCAAATTAAAAAACTTAAAGATGACAAGAAATCTTTAGAGAACAAATTAGAAAAACTTATGACGAAAGAAGCATTGAATTCTTCAAACATAAGAGTCCAAGTTGAAGAAAAGGGAACAAACATTGATCCACATGGTATCATGATTCAGAGTACTAGAAGTGAAGAGATACTTAGATGCATCATCGAAAATCACTATCTGACAAGATACTCTGAAGATATCTCCCAAAAGAAGGCAGGACAACTCTGACAAAGGAAGGAAGGACCCTTGACACCTATGAAGGCCTTGGAGATATGAAAGATGAAGATAACTAATTCTACTCTACAAAGATGTCGTGATGAAGAAACCATCCAGCAAAAGAAAAAGCAATATTGAAGCAATATCATGATGAAGTCATGATGGGCTACTAGGTC
The DNA here is from genome assembly GCA_031772625.1 of Pinus tabuliformis. Classification (NCBI taxonomy): domain Eukaryota; kingdom Viridiplantae; phylum Streptophyta; class Pinopsida; order Pinales; family Pinaceae; genus Pinus; species Pinus tabuliformis. Next base: position 120,788,849 of record CM062816.1, read on the forward strand.
GAAGCATGTAAACAAGCAAGTACAACGAAGCATCCATGAGAAGAGTATTTTGAAGCATGGACAAATGACAAAGGAGTAGCTAGATGACAAGAAAACCTGATGCATGGCAAGAAAGACACTTTCCATGAAGGAAGCAATGACATGACAAACCAAGAAGGAAAGTAATCAATGGATGGTGCCCTACCTAGAAGAAGTTCGAACAAAGACTTCATGACATCAAGCAAGAAAGGAGATCAAGCAGCTGAAGGACCCACGAAGAAGTCACTGATGAATGAAAGAGTCCCTAGTGAAGAGGGAGCTCTGACAAGTCCCTAATCAAGAGGGAGTTTTGGATCACCCCTGATTACAAAGGAGTGACATTTGTGTTTTTCCATCTTATGGGTCATGTACTAGACTAGGACTAATAGCCATAAGTCTAGATGATGGCCATGAATGGAAATATAGACACAAGATAGACACAACATTCTTGTCTTCACTTGGGAAGAAAGAACGGAAGGATTGGGCAATCATCTGGCATCCAATACTCTTTGAGGATGTGTAAGGCATCTAAGACAAGAGTAGGCAAGAGGACCAATATTCTTTGAGCGTTGGGAATCCAAGATAAGAATAGTCCTAGAAGGTCATACTCAGAGAACACCCAGGTGGGTATGTACCTTGAGAGACAATGATGAAGGTGTCCATAAATCTTTGGTCTCGCCAGCATTGTAGCTCATGATCTCATGAAGAGATGGAGTTATTAGTCAAGACCTTGCACTGTGACAACATTGATGGATATGATGCTATAAGGGATGGATTGTAAATCCGGTTTCTCTTATGTGAATTCTTCAAGATTGATAATAGCCAAACACCTTGTAATGTTGTATGAATACCTCCCTAGTTAAGAGGGAGTGTACTTATTCAAGAAAAGAAATATTATTTTTATAATATATATAAATGAGTTTCTTGCTCATTGAAATAGGTCTAGCACATGTTAAGTGCCATAGGTGAGTCAAATAATCAAAAGAAAATGTTGAAGGCCTTAAAGGCATGTTACACCATGTATGATTATGTATTAGGGTCAAGAGAATACCTCCAAGCAAAGTCAAGTCCTCTCCTATGCAAAGGCACCATCAAAGAAGCTCCTTCAAGCATGTTACACCACCAAAGAAGCCATCCGAAGCAAGCTCGACAAGGCAGCCTGCAAACTATCCTCAAGTAGGCCTACTAGTTGGCCTAAAAGGAGGGACAGTCCTCTATATATAGAGGTTGTCCACTCCACCAAAACGCACTTACTTACCTCTGAAATCAACGTAGTAAATGAGCAAGCAAAGGGTGAAAAAGAGACGAGAAAGGGAGCCTCTAGTGCACCATCAAAGGAAGGAAGAGCACTGAATCTTAAAGCATTGTTTCTAGGGCAATCTATAGTCACACATGCGAGGACAGGGAAGGTTTCCTGCGGTCATAACAACAGAAACCCATAGTTGGCATATCTCTCTAATTGGGCTAAGAAACTAGACCTATAAGGTCTCCCAATCAAGTGAAGGAGAAGGACACTCAAGCAAAGGAAGAAAAGAGCTTACCATATCAAGGAAATCACCACACGTGCGGAAATCTAGGGCTGCAGGACAGTCATATCAAGTCTGCACCTACACCTTGAAGAAAGAGCTCATTTGGTCAAGTAGAAGAAAGGGATCATCACAAGAAAAGGAACTTATCAAAAGGTGTCTCTTCTAGAGCAAGTGCAGCAAGGTCTATCAACAATTGCGAGAAGATCGGAGTGCCAGAAGAAGGAGGTCGAAGTGCTGGAAGGAGGAAGTGTCGAGGAAACAAGGTGTCGAAAGGACTTCTCTTATGCTTGGAGGATATTCAAGTCAGGGGTCTAGTGTTTGGCATTGATTAATAAGAAGCTTCAATAAGAGAAACTTACTAAATGGTTTTCCTCTCAAGAGAAGAGAGGTTTTGGCCCTGGCAAAGAGCCAACATCTTGTGTTCTTGTTCTTATGTTTTAGTCGTAGTTTGATGAAGTACACACACATACATTAATAATAAAAAGAAGAAGATTAAGCTAACAAGAAAAAGTAAAAAGACTCCACAAATTGTTATCAAGTAACAAAGAATCACACTGCACTTGTTTGCCCTAGGTTCTTCAACAATTTTTCCACCCCTCTTGTGTACCTTTTACCTTTTCTTGATTTTTTTTTGTATTACTTCTCATAGCTCAAAGGGTTAAAGCTTGCTTTGTACAATACTATGATGTATAACAGTTATTACCCCCTTAATGATGTGGCAGCTCATTTCCCATCAACGGTTGGGACATGGAAGGGTTCCTTTTTTTAATGTACAGGGTCAACATTGGCCCAAGAGCCAGGTGATGGCCATATGAGTGAGGTAGACCTCATGCTAAGTTTTTGTCCACATGCTAATGTGTATGTCACGACCATCTTTTGCATTTTAATATTCTTTTGTTTTACACTGTGGTGATTGAGGTCTCCTTTTCCCCTCAAGAGAAGAGAGGTTTTGGCCCGGGCAGAGAGCCAACATCTTGTGTTCTTGTTCTTATGTTTTGGTAGTAGTTTGATGAAGTACATACACATGCATTAATAATAAGAAGAAGAAGATTATTCTAACAAGAAAAAGTAAAAAGACTCCACAAATTGTTATCAAGTAACAAAGAATCACACTACACTTATTTGCCCTAGATTCTTCAACAAATTTTCCACCCCTCTTGTGTACCTTTTACCTTTTCTTGATTTTTCTTTGTATTACTTCTCATTGTTCTCATAGCTCAACAAAGGGTTAAAGCTTGCTTTGTACAATACTATGATGTATAACAGTTATTACCCCCTTAATGATGTGGCAACTCATTTCCCATCAAGGGTTGGGACATGCAAGGGTTCCTTTTCTTTTAATGTACAGGGTCAACATTGGCCCAAGAACCAAGTGGTGGCCATATGAGTGAGGTAGAGCTTATGCTAGGTTTTTGTCCACATGCTAATGTGTATGTCCCGACCATCTTTTTGCATTTTAATATTCTTTTGTTTTACACTATGGCCATGATACGCTCCTTCTTGTTCTTTCAACTGCATCAATCTACCACATCAGTGTTACTTGGGAGCGGGAGCGAAAACGGGAGTGGGAGCGACATTTTCAGAAGCTCCTAGTTTGGGAGCAAATCCCAGAGCGTTTTATATATATATATATATATATATATATATATATATATATATTATATTTTGATACATATATGTCAACAAAAACATGTAGAATAATGAATTAAATATAAAAAACAAAGAAACATAGATTGAACCATATAACAACAATCATCTAGAAGTTATAATCTCCATCAACCACATCCACAAGTTAGTAACATAGTAATATACAACATATTGAGTCTCATGATTCATCAATCTTAAAGTTTCAAGCTTTCAAAATTCAATATATAACATTTATCATCATTGATCACCAAAGTTGTACTTGTAAGCTAAGTGTAACCATAACAACAAATAATATCTAACATGAAATGAAATGTTATAAAATGAAATGAAATGAAACAACTTTCAGCTTTCATGAAGCATCATATTCATAATTTATTACTAATGAGTTATAATTTCCAACTTCAAACTTAAATTGTCATATATTGTTTAAAGAAATATCATAATAAATATGAAAGAGTCAATAGTTATAAAATCTACTAGAAACTAGAAAAGAGAAATGTATTATCTATTTCTTATGCTTGGGCCTCTTGCCACTACAAGACATGTCTAATTTTTTAGTCTTGTTGGAAAATCAAGATTTTCATCATTAATATCACCCTCTAAGCATTAATATCCAGAGGTATCTTTGTCATTACCTCTGTATCTGTATAGGGATCTTTGTCATTAATATCATCCTCTAAGCATTAACATAAGATAGAAAAAGCATAGCATGTCAAGTCAAGATTTTGTTTGAGTGATGCGTACATTATTAGGAGGGTCATGATAGAGGAGTTCGACAACCAATGTCACTAACATCAAGGTACATAGAGGGATTGGTGCTCTTGATTAAATACGAGTTTCATACCCTAATACATGACAAAATTCAATGGAAACATTGCAATCCCCCAATCCTGAAATCTTGAAAAATTGATAAGTCTGCTGGATTTTGAATGAAATCTAAAATTCTACTTTCTCCATATGAAATCCAATGAGGCCAGAACCACTCTCAAACATCCCGAGTCATTTCATGGTAATGTTAAAAAATTAAGTAAAAAGATGAAAATGAAGATTAAGGAGAATGTCACTTTTACTTTAAGAATTTAACATTACCATTAATAGCATATCAATACTAGGGCCATAGACTTGATCATTAAGCTGCCCCACTCAAAAATTATTTGCTTCTTTCAAAAAAAAATGCATTTCCAACATTTCTACAAAAAAGGCAAAACGCTCCCGAAAAGGTAGGGAGTGAAAAAAAATTTAGGGAGCACGCTTCCAAAATCGCTTCGGAAGTGATTTTGGAAGCGCGCTCCCAACCCGCTCTCGAGTCGCTCCTACCTGGAGCGCGGATTGGGAGCAGGATCGACGGGGGGGGGGAGGGGCTCTCCCCCGCAACACTGTACCACGTGTTAGTTTTTGTAGCATCGGATGTGTTCTAGCAACGAAATTTGGTGGAGAGGCTAGAATACATGAGATCTCCAAAACTGAGAAATCGTTTCTAGAAATTCCACCTAGAAATGACTTAATTAGATTATTAACCAGTTTTAAATATTTCCTAGTGCCAGAAGTTGGACAGAGGTTCCGAAGGCTAGGAGAGACATTTTCTCAGACAGTAGATGACCAGACGGCTTGAGGAGAAGTCGATTCAAACTGAGTGCAGAAGGGACTATGCTAGGGTGACGCAATAGTTGTGCAGAGCCAATTTGGACGACTCACTTGGAGCTAAGGTTAAAGCCTGGATTTGCCTGTGGGGTGAGGAAATTTCCTTACTAGATTTTTGCCAATATTTTGTATTTTCTCTACAAGATTGCCAGTATTCAGCATCTAGATTATACTCAGATTATTTCATTGTTGCTTAATAATAAAACCCTCAACTACCGCACCGATTTTCCCAAGTTGGGGTTTTCTGGGGACTTTGTCCAAAAATAACTGTATTATTTGTATGTGTGTATGCGAGCATTTCTTCCAGAGCTTATTCTTCCGCAGTTTTATTTGTAGGTTGCAGTGTGATTTATTCACTATTTGTTGTAGCAAACAGTAAATAAATTGTTAAATTAAATTAACAATTAGGAGAATAATTTCCAGTTGCTGCAATAGGATTCGGGTTTAGGAATTCCCACAAAGTATCAGAGCGCAGTTGATCAGCGGGAGAGCTCAGAAGCGAAGAGAGAAGGAATTCTGCTGCTCATTATGGGCAGCAGGCCAAAATTCCCAAGGGCATCACAGTCATTCTACCAGGAGGCCGAATTACTTATGGAGGTTCGGTTTTCTAAGTGGGGCAGAAAAATTCAATCTTCCAAATCGAGTGATTGCAGAGGCAGAGGGAGCAGCTCAGAATTTTTCGTTGAGCAAATCTCTAGTTGGACGCAGTGGTTTTTGCAACAGTTTGCTAGAGCATAGCCAACGTCGAATGGAAGGAAGAAGAGAACACACAGAGGGGAAACTTTCCTCAGGGAAGTTCTAGTCTCAAGAGGTTTGATTTTTCCTTGCAAATCAGGAATCGTTGTGAGAAGATCTTCTCACTCCATAAGGGAGTGTGAATAGCAGTGCAGTAGCTGAGTAGAAGGAAAGAGGAGATTTTCAACGTTTTTTTTATATTGTTGAGATGGCCACTGTTGGGCTTCGTGATCAAGACAAGTTGTATGGGGCTTCCAACTATGTCTCAAGAGGCAAGGATGTTAGATGAGTTTGGCCTGAAAACATATATTGATGTAGTGGTAGCAGCTCCTCAGGACACAGATCAGCTGAAGGAATACAAAAAGGAGATGTCATGGGCAAAACGATTGATCCTAGATGGAGTCCAAGATCATGTGGTTTCTCACATACTTGGCAAAGATACTGCCAAAGAGATGTGGGATGCCCTCTCCACACTATTCCAAGGTACTTCCGAGAAACAGAAGATGTACTTAGAGGAGAAGTTGAGCTGTGTTAGGATGCAAAAGGCAGAAGGCATAAACCCCTTCCTCACTAGGGTTCAGGAGATCTGGGACCAGATTACAATTGTTGGGGCAGTGCCTCAACCCACGGAGCTAGTGCGATTGGCACTCAATAGTGTCTCAGAGGAGTGGCAGGTATTCGTCCAAAGTATCTTAGGTAGAGATACCTTGCCAAGGTGGGACAGGATGTGGGCCGATTTGCAATAGGAGGAGTTGAGACGAGCTCTATTCAAGAGCTCCATCTCCATCAGTGGCAACAACAACAAATAGAAGCAAGTGAAGGACGAGGAGAATGTGACCCTCGCATTGAAGGGTCCGAGTCAAGGATAGGGGGAGCAGAGAAAGAAGGACCTGTTGAAGGTCAAGTGCTTCAGATGTGGTGAGCTTGGTCACTACAGTGCCCAATGTCCTCTCAGGAAGAAGGACAAGGAGGAGAAGCAAGACCAGTAGGCAGCATCAGTAGAGATTGATAGGTTGTCCTCTAACCTAGAGGAAGACTTCGCCATGTTTGTTTATATACCCTCAGGAGTGAGGTGGGGTGACTTGGTGTTGTAGCCCCAGAGTGCTACAGATGGGAAGGATCCTTGAGGAGTCCACCTCATGGATCAATACCTTGCTACGAGGACCCATAGTTTTTAAGTAGCAAGATGGATCATTGACAATTGATGCAGTCAGATGTTGGAGAGCATACTACATATTTGGTAGCAGTGCAGAGGCAGCAGCAACGCAAATTTTTCAGTGACATTGCAGATACTAGCAGCAATCAGAGACTCAAGTGACAACTGCATTATACTGATCACAGTTGATTCAGTATTTTGGATGCTTTTCAGTTGCAAATGTTGCAAGTGCAGCAGCAACAAATGAGAGGGAGTTGCAATGTAGATGCAGTGTTGGCAGCAGTTCAGCAGGGTCAGCAGCAGCACAGATGCAACGTATATCAAAGTTGCGTAGTGGTTGGTGGGAAGCATGGCCAAACATCAACAGCGTGACAAGAGATGATGTAGAGACAGGGTGTTGCTATAGGGTGTGCAATAGCACAAGAACACATTCATCGCTAAGAGGGAGTGTTAGTTTTTGTAGCATCAGATGTGTTCTAGCCACAAAATTAGGTGGAGAGGCTAGAATAAATGAGATCTCCAAAACCCAGAAATCATTTATGGAAAGTCCACCTAGAAATGACTTAATTAGATTATTAACCAGTTTTTAAATATTTCCTTAGTCTAAACTTAGGGAATATCGTTAATTAATCAGTACTAATTATGTCAAGGCGTGAATGATCTAGAAACTCACACGGATCGACTCCAAGATGACCCTAGCCATAGATTATGTTTTAATCTTGGTCGTTGGTGCTTCAACAGAGAATTATAAGAGGAGGTCGATGTGGTGATGGAGAAGATACTTGAGAGGTTCGTTTTCATGAGCATATCAATTTCCAGAGTAGCAACAGTCAATTGCCAAAGAGAGAGCCTGAGATCGAAGCAGTGAGAGAAGGGCAAAGACAGTGAAGTCGTAGGAAGATTTCCAGATCTGGTGAGTGCATTTATAGAGAGGCAGGAGAGCCACAGAGAGGTTGACATTGGGTATCGCAGTAGCCTCTCGAGGCAGTTTCAATTCTACTGGGAAAGACGAGTTTCGATGCCAAAAGTTGGACAAAGGTTCTGGAGGCTAAGAGAGACATTTTCCCAGACAACAGCTAACCAACCGGCTTGAGGAGGAGTTGATTAGAACTAAAAGCAAAAGGGACTACGCTAGGGTGACACACTAGATGCGCAGAGCCACTTTGGACGACTCACTTGGAGATGAGGTCAAAGCCTGAATTTGCCTGTGGGGTGAGGAAATTTCCTCACTAGATTTTTGCCAAAGATTTTTTCCAACAAGTTTGGACATAAAGTAAAGGAATGCAGAAGAAAAATTCGGACACCAAAGCAAAAGGAGCATACATCATCTCAATCCCAGGAGACAGATTTAGTCCTAGAAAGATGTGGCATAACTCAGTTAGCAGACATAACATACCAAGGGGAAACTGAAAGTGTAAACCTTCAATATTCCATTTATTCCATTTTGCATACGCAGTTATTATGAAGAGAAGTCGCATATATACGCGAGTTAAAGGCTACAGAGTCGCATATATGGAGCTCTGAAAGAAAAGCAGCAGAACAGACTCAAGAAAAGAAGTCTGATATGGTTTGGTCATGTTATATGTGGATTGGCACGGGTTCAGGGGAGCATATGCTTCAAATAATGCATTGTAGGTGTTAGAGTCGGTCTAGTAGCCCTCCATCAGCGATCAAAACTCTTTGCATTTGCATAAGTAGGTGTCTCATCAATGTCAATTTTTGCATTCCATTAGGCATGCCATAACCCTGATGGATGAGCTGGTGTTTTTGTCCCCCCTCTTGGCATTGCTAGATCAAAGTTGTTTCAGTCCTTAGACTCTTTCAAGCTTACTTGTCTTGTCTTGAAATCAAATTCTAGGTCTAGGGTTTTGGTCAAGTTTGTCTTCAAGGTCATTGTCTCTGAAGGTCAATAAGTGCCCAGCAAGCCAGAGGGATGTTTTTCAAAGTGTTTCTTCGAAAATTTCTATCTTGTACAGTTAAATTTCACCTTGGATTTAAAAACCCTGTTTTTAAAGCCAAGGTCATTTTTCAAAATTTTGTAAAAATGGTAAAATTTCAAAAGGCTTCAAAGGACAGCATGTAACCATGGCTCCCTTGCCAAGATCCCTCAGATGTTATCCCTGCAAAAAGTATCGAGCAAAAGCATCAAATTAGTCAATTTCAGGATAAAAGGAAACCAAAAACATCAAGTTTATAAAGTGTCAAAGAAAAACATTATAAAGTGGGTATGGGCATGAAATTAATTCAAATCAAGGTTATAAAAGCCTAATCTCCCTCCATCGAGCCTCATTGTGCATCTAAGTCATTGAGCAAGTGATTGCAAGTGAGTTCGAGGCGAATTTGTGAGTTGCAGAGGCGCGCGACCCGTCAGACCAGGCGCGCGACCCGTCAGGCGCCCTCCGACAGTGCAATTTTTTAATGGGCGCGACCCGTCAGTGGCGCGCGACCCGTTGGGTGAGGCGCGCGACCCGTCAGCGTCCTCCTTATCAAACTGCCTGCAAATTCATCCAAGGAACCACCAAAATCGTCGAATTGCCTAAGCATTTTAATCAGCATTTTATCAAGCAGAAACTTTGCTCCTTAAACAATGTCAGAAACCGAAACCAATTACGAGCAAAGTGATGAACAGGCATCAGCTTCAGAGTTTGAGGTACAGAGGAGGCCTCATAAGGGTGGAAAGGGTGGTCATCATAAGAGAGAGGAGCCCACTTCTTTGGCAGATTTACAGGCTTGTCCTATGGCAGTATCATGTTTCCAGTATATGTCTTGTTATGAGTTTTGCGAGAGGATCTCTCGGATTCAGCATCACAGAGAGTTGGCTCGCCTATTTGTTTTACATTTGCATGATGGACATGTCAACCTTGCCGGGGTGGACTTTACATTGACACCCGAGATGATTGCACAGGCCACAGGGATACCTAATGTCGGAGAGGTATGGAATAAGCGCAAGGTGTTGGACAGTGTTCATTTTGAGCCTTTCGTTAGACCCGCACTCATGAGACACTTGACAGGTGTGTTCCCCTTCAGATTTCTCAGGAGTGAGTATGCTCCCATGATGAGGCTCATCATGCTCTATTTTACCTGTGAGGGCAGATTTTCACAGGTATATTCGTACCATATTCGCCTATTGATGCATTTCACACGGGTACGGATGATGAACATCCATGTTTTCTTCTGCCAGAACATTGAGAGGATGGTGTCTGTGATGCAGCGGAAGAGCCCGACACAACAGTATAGGAGCCTTTACCATTATGGTTTGATTCAGCTTGTGGTCTTACATCAGTTGGCTCAGCAGGGCATCTCATGGGAGGAGTTTATCTCTCGTGAGCTTTTCACAGCACCACCACCGCCACATCCTGAGGTTATTCACGAGGAGGGAGGACCATCACAGCAGCATGACATCCCCGTGACTAGACATGTCAGCTCCTCACCATTGGTCACTTATCAGAGAGGCCAAAGGGCCTTATTTGCAGCAGCTCGGCGAGTACTTTCTCCACAGCATGTGGAAGGGGTCTCGCCTTCTTCATCAGCTCAGCGAGTGTTATCTCCACAGCAGGTGGAAGGGGCCTCGCTTTCTTCAGCAGCACAGGCAGCACAGAGGGGCAAGCAGCCCAAGATTGATGAGGGACCATCAGGTGTTCCAGATATAGAGCTTATTGATCTTGATGTCAGTTCTCCTAGCCGAGAGTCAAAGGAGATCATTCAGCACCTTAGAGCTGAAAATGATGCATTGCAGAGGAGATTAGAGGGGGCACAATGGACAATCTCATATCTAGAGCAGCGCAACAAACAGTTGGAGGATGAGCAAGCTCTTGATGAGTTGTGGAGGATCCGTAGTGACCGCAACTTGAATCGAAGAAGACTCGGTGATCCATTGCCCGCTGAGCGAGAGTCTATGCTTATCCAGCTCAATGCTCACTTGGAGAGGCTGTTGGCTAAGGCCAACCAAGATAAGAAATTGTTGAGAAACATGAAGAACCATTATTGGGCGCGGATGCACGTGTGCAAGGCGAAGATGAAGATGTTCCAAAGGCGGTTGGCCAAGGCACAAAAAAGGAGAAAGAGGCCCGATCCCCTCCACATTTTGGCCGAGGCTTCCTTGAAGGAGCAAGGCACTAAATAGCTCAGCCACAGCACAAATCCCAAGAAATTTTGAGCATTTTGGGTCAATTTTGGTTTTTTCAGGCAATTTACAGGTTTTGTCCCTTTAACGGGTCTCACCCCCCGCGCGACCCTTTCTCTTGGCAACTTCATTTTGCAAAAACTTAGCATTTCCAGATTTGTCATGAAAAGTTACATATGCTCATCCATTGCCAAGAGATTTTGTGAAGTTTTGGGCCTCCAGAAAGTCAAAAAACAAGCAAAAAATGACTTTCTGCCACATTTTTGACACACAGAAAGCAGTCTTGGGAGATTGCAATTTTGGAGGGGCAAATGACAACCAAATTCAGAAATTCCAGTTGGGTTGGAAAGTAGACTCACAGACCTTTCCAACAAGCCTACTCTTGCCTCATTTGGACACCTGGAAGTGCTCCAAAAGTGCCCTTAAAGGCGCGCAACCCGTCAGGCAGAGGCGCGCGACCTATCAGGCAATTTTCTCAAAATTTCACTGTACAGCTCAGAAAAACGCAGATTTGACCATGTTTGACTTTTTGGAGTGGATTGTTATCCTCCTTGATGTAAATAATGTAATTTTTTTATACTTTTACACTTATGTATCTCTTCTAGAAGATTCATTCATGAAATAGGTGAAAATTAAATGAATGAATTGGTTTCCTAGCTTATAGAGGCAAGTTGTTTTGACTGCCTAGTTTTCAGTGCTTAGTTTAGAAGTGGTTAAAACAGCTCCTAGGATAGTGAGCTCGACCCCTAGAGGCAGGGAAAGATGTTAGAGGATCTATATTATGTACTTTCTTGCTCATTTTCATGGTTGGACTCTTGAGGGAGAAGCTATCATTGTATTATTCACTGTATCTCTGCAATTTTTGGCTAAGGAAGACCAGGGTTTTGCAGTCATTTTTGGGATTCTTGTGGTTACATGTATTGATGATGTGTTTCTCTATGTACTTGTAAGTGTGTTATGTGAATCATTTCCTTCTGCACATTAAACAAATGAAGTGTTAAAGTAGAACTCATGACTGTCATGCTCTGCTTTTAAGTTTGTTTAATTTCGATGTTTTCTACTGTTTAAGGAGAATTCAAAGTTATTGTTTGCTCTCCTTAGCTCCTCATCTGTCATTCTTAATCATCCACCTCAATCAAAGGCATCAATACTGTCTCCTACCTCGCCCCAAAAAACCCCCTGCAGAAACTGTGTCCTATCCCCGCGCCCAAAATTGCCACTCCTCAATTTGCCACCAAAAACCCTAAAAATCCCAAATCAACCCTTTTGATCAGTTTACTAGCCTAAAATCAGTGTTACCCTATTGGTTATCTCGCCCATTGAAGATCTTTGTCGAGATAGACCGGGAGAGAGCCCTCTCCCGCCCCGTAGGGCTAGCTACGAGGCTAAGTGGTTTGATGTTGCCTTGAGGTTTACCTTTTTTAGCCTAAGGTGAAATTTCAAGCGCTAACAGTAGGCATTATGGTTAGAAGTCCTTGGTGATGATGTTTATGTGTCTAAATGATACATCTTGCTACTTATTGTTGGTTGGCCAAGAGAGTGGTTTTGTACGTTACAGGTCTGGATGTTGGTGACAGATGCTTATGGTGTACGATAGTACTGATGACTATCATGACTCAGCGTGTGCTTAGGGGGAGCATGAACGGATTGATACATCTTAGCATGTACAAAGGGGGAGTTCAGTCAGAGATTTCAGCATGTACTCAGGGGGAGTATGGACAGCAGAATGTATATCAAGGGAGAGAATATCTTGGTCCGCCCTTTGCCCTTGATGTCAAAGGGGGAGAGTGACTTGGTGTGGTTGTTGCCATCAAGTCCAAAAGGGAAGATTGTTGGCATTATGATACAGGTGTTGTCCTTGATGGCAACTCATTCAGATGAAAGATCCATATACTGCTAGATAACAGCAAAGAAGTACAGTTCAAGCCACATAGAATGAAGAAAGAAAGGTATACAAAGGTTCACCTTGACCAACCTGCGTATACACGCAGGTTCATTGAACAAAAGGAGCATATATGTACACACGCACTTTCACGAAAGGAAAGGCGCGTACATGTTGGAAAACTAAGATTTGGTCCGTGGTATTGATCCATGGTATTTCGGTATTGATCCATGGTATTTGGTCCAAAGTGTTGACCCCAGGTATTTGGTCCAAGGTATTGGATCTAAGTGGTTTTGGTCCATGGTATTGAGAGAGGCCTAAACCTATATAAGGAGAAGAAGATCATTAGGCCAATGTGCAAGTGTGCAAGTGATGAATATCTGATGAAGTGTGAGATCTAATATGCAGGTTACGGGTATGTGATGCTTTGGATGCACCTATGTGGCGAATGAAGGTTGATGGACCGCGATCATGAAGACTAAAATGCATTATCATTATAAGGTATGATCACAAATAGTTTAGATCTGAATATTGACGCATGTCTTATCCTTTACATCTTACGTTCTGGGTATATCTGAAGTTGAAAATTGCAGCGAAGATATAAGTAATTATTTTTAGATTTGTACGCAGGTTCCCTTTGGTGAAAGAGCGTGTACATGCTGGTTCGACACAGCCAAGTAGCGTATACATGATGAGATTTGATATTTGAGGTTGTTGTTGGTTCTAGTGGTTGTTGTAGAGTTCTGGGTTCTGCTATATGTTTTGGTGACTGTGCTTTGCTGACAGGGTTTCAGTGATTCAGTGTTGGGTGATTCATAGATTAATGATGCAGATATAGTTGATGGTTGTATTGCAGTGGTGATTATTTTGTATTGATGGATCTTGTCTGAAAATTTATGAAACGTGGTCCCTGGAAGAAAAGAGAAGATCGTAGGTCGGCGCCTACGTATTAGTAAACATATTGGCTAGTACAAAAGCTAGGGGGTTGTAGCTCCCTTCCAGTAGTATCTGGAGAACGAGAGAAGGTTGTTGCCTTCTGTAAGTGGGTGCCTGCGTACTGGTATGAGTCTGTGCCAGTACAAGATTGTAAATAGGTTTTTCTTATCTTAAAGAAAACAACAACAGGTAGTTTTTATCTCGCATTGGGTTTCCACCTTATATTATGGTGTTCATGTGTGCTTCTTATGTGTGATGATATGTTCTGTTTTACCGCACCTGTTTACTATTTATATGGTTAATGAAGTTTTGATGCACTGAGTAAGGGTCAACATATAATGGATTAACTAAATCATAAGTTTACCGAATATACGCTAGTTTCCTTAAACACAGTTGCATATACACGCGGGTTCCATTAACTGAAGTAGCGTATATGAATTTGAATATGGAAATGAAAGTCACTAATTTGCTAATACTAATTCACCCCACCCCCTCCCCCTCTCAGTGTTATTTCCAACAATTAGTATCAGAGCAGGTCCTTCAGAAGAAGCTTGATCGCATGAAGGAAGATCCATCATCATGAATAATCAAGAAAGAGAGGGATCCATCAGACCACCAATCTTCTATGGGAGCAATTTTGTTTACGGGAAGATAAGAACCACAACCTATCTACAATCGCTTGGAACAGATATTTGGGAAATCGTGGTAGGAGGATATACATTTCCATCAGCAATTCCTACAGATACGGCAAATAGAAAACAATATGAAATCAATGCCAAAGCTGTTACTATCTTATTAGCAAGTTTGTCAAAATCCGAGTTTGTCAAGGTCATGCAACTCAAATTAGCCAAAGAAATATGGGACAAAATCGTTCTAAGTTATGAAGGAGACACTCAGGTAAAACGTGCTAAGCTTCAAACTCTCAGAATTCAGTATGAAACTCTTAAGATGCATAGTGATGAAAGCATAGCTAATTACTTCCTACGTATAGATGAGATTGTTAATTGTATGAAGAATCTGGGTGAAGAAATTAAGGAAGTTGTCTTAGTTGAGAAAGCTTTGAGATCCCTGTCTGCTAAATTTGAACCCAAAGTCTCTGCCATAGAAAAAAAGCAGGACGTGCAAAATATCACTATGACGCAGCTTCACGGAACCTTAGTTGCTTTTGAAATGAGAAAAAGAGGACCATCGGATAGGAGAGAAGCCGCATTTAAAGTATCAACAAAGGGAAAAGAAAAACTCAATGAATCAGGATACATTTCAGAAGAAGAATATGAGGTAAATTTTGTCAAGAATCTTCAACGGGGATCTGGAAGGCTCAAAGGTAAGCTACCTTTCAAATGTTTCTCGTGTGGTAGAGTTGGTCATTATGCTACTAGGTGCCCCCATAACAAAGGAAAGATGTCTGAAGAAGGTAATATAAGTTATTATACTCGTGATGATAGTGATGGCTTGTCCAATAGTGATGAAGATAATCAAGAAATTAAACTTCTCATGGCATATGAAAATAAAGATGTAGAAACAAAAGAAGTTACTAGATTAAAAGATCAGCTGGAGACAGTAACCAGAGTAAGGGAGCAACTGCAGGATGTAGTAAAAGATCAGAGCATAACAATCTAGAGACTTGAATCGAAGATCATCTCTCTAAAAGAAGATCTTGAAGAATTAAAGAAGCAGAATGAAGAAGCTCGTGAAGAACAAGATCATGAAGTACTCGAATTAAGGCAACCAGCGGAAAAAGGAAGAAAAGCTGAAGAAAACATAAAATAGCAATATCTAAAAAAAGAAGAAAAACATCAAGTTGAGGTAAATATCTTAAAAGGTAAATTAGAAGAAAAGGATAAACTGTTACTATTTCAAGACAGTACTAAGATTTTGGATGATATTCTTTGTAGTCAAAGATCCCCTGCTATCAAAATTGGTCTTGATTTTTATGAATCTACTGAAGGTGAATCTAGCTCACAAGGTGAGGCAAAGAACTCTAATGCAAAATCTGAAATGCTCAACAAGGAGATGAAAGGTCAACCCCATCAACAACCAGAGAAAGAAATTCCTCAAAGAAAATATTTTGCTCCTAACTATGGAAGTGATAGACGGGTATTTTCTCTGATGAATAATGTTGAATGTTATGAATGTCATAATCTTGGACATGTTGCAACCCGATGCAAAAGAAGAATGGTTCAAGACCATCACATAAATAGATCTTCACGTTCCAGATACTTTAAGGGATATTGTTTTGCTTGCAATATGTTTGGTCACAAAGCTATTGATTGCTATAAAAGAAATATGAAACATGTAAGATGTTATGCATGTAACAAGTTTGGACATAAAGTAAAGGAATGCAGAAGCAAAATTCGGACACCAAAGCAAAAGGAGCATACATCATCTCAATCCCAGGAGACAAATTTAGTCCCAGAAAGATGTGGCATAACTCAGTTATCAGACATAATAGACCAAGGGGAAACTGAAAGTGTAAACCTTCAATATTCCATTTCCATACGCAGCTATTATGAAGAGAAACCGCGTATATATGCGAGTTAAAGGCTGCAGAGTCGTGTATATGGAGCTCTGAAAGAAAAGCAGCAAAACAGACTCAAGAAAAGAAGTCTGAAATGGTTCGGTCATGGTATATGTGGATTGGCACAGGTTCAGGGGGAGCATATGCTTCAAATAATGCATTGTAGGCATTATGGTTAGAAGTCCTTGGTGATGATTTTTATGTGGCTAAATGATACATCTTGCTACTTATTGTTGGTTGGCCAAGAGAGTGGTTTTGTAGGTTACAAGTCTGGATGCTGGTGACAGATGCTTATGGTGTACAATATTACTGATGACTATCATGACTCGGCTTGTGCTCAGGGGGAGCATGAACGGATTGATACATCTTAGCATGTACAAAGGGGGAGTTCAATTAGAGATTTCAGCATGTACTTAGGGGGAGTATGAACAGCAGGATGTATATCAAGGGAAAGAATATCTTGGTCCACCCTTTGCCCTCGATGTCAAAGGGGGAAAGTGACTTGGTGTGGCTGTTGCCATCAAGTCCAAAAGGGGAGATTGTTGGCATTATGATACAGGTGTTGTCCTTGATGGCAACTCACTCAAATGAAGTATCTATATACTGTAGGATAACAACAAAGAAGTACAGTTCAGGCCACAGAATGAAGAAAGAAAGGTATACGCAAGTTCACCTTGACCAACCCGCGTATACACGCAAGTTCATTGAACAAAATGAGCGTATACGTACACACGCACTTTCACGAAAGGAAAGGCGCGTACATGTTGGAAAACTAAGATTTGGTTCGTGGTATTGATCCATGGTATTTTGGTATTGATCCATGGTATTTGGTTCAAAGTGTTGACCCTAGGTATTTGGTCCAAGGTATTGGATCTAAGTGGTTTTGGTCCATGGTATTGAGAGAAACCTAAACCTATATAAGGAGAAGAAGATCATTAGGCCAATGTGCAAGTGATGAATATCTTATGAAGTGTGAGATCTAGTATGCAGCTTATGGGTATGTGATGCTTTGGATCAACCTATGTGGTGAATGAAGGTTGATGGACCGGGATCATGAAGACTAAAATGCATTATCATTATATGGTATGATCACAAATAGCTCAGATCTAGATACTGACGCATGTCTTATCCTTTATATCTTATGTTTTGGGTATATCTAAAGTTGAAAATTGCAGCGAAGATATAAGTAATTATTTTTAAATCTGTACACGGGTTCCCTTTGGTGAAAAAGCATATACACGCTGGTTCGACACAGCCAAGTAGCGTATACATGATGAGATTTGATATTTGAAGTTGCTGTTGGTTCTAGTGGTTGTTGTAGAGTTCTAGGTTCTGCTATATGTTCTGGTGACTGTGCTTTGCTGACATGGTTTCAGTGATTCAGTGTTGGGTGATTCATAGATTAATGATGCAGATATAGTTGATGGTTGTATTGCAGTGGTGATTATTTTGTATTGATGGATCCAGACTGAAAATTTATGAAACGTGGTCCCTGGAAGAAAAGAGAAGATCGTAGGTTGGCACCTACATACTAGTAAACATATCGGCTAGTACAAGAGATAGGGGTTTGTAGCTCCCTTCCAGTAGTAGCTGGAGAACAAGAAAAGGTTGTAGCCTTCTACAGGTGCGTGGCTGCGTACTGGTATGAGTCTGCGTCATACAAGATTGTAAACAGGGTTTTCTTATCTTAAAGAAAACAGCAGCAAGTGGTTTTTGTCCCGCATTGGGTTTCCACCTTATATCATGTTGTTCATGTGTGCTTCTTATGTGTCATGATATGTTCTGTTTTACTACACTTGTTTACTATTTATATGGTTAATGAAGTTCTAATGCACTAATTAAGGGTCAACATATAATGGATTAACTGAATCATAAGTTTATTGGATATACGCTAGTTTCCTTAAACACGGTTGCGTATACATGCGGGTTCCATTAACTGAAGTAGCGTATATGCATTTGAATATGGAAATGAAAAGTTGCTAATTTGCTAACACTGATTCACCCCCTCCCCCTCTCAGAATTATTTCCAACAATAGAGATAGATGGGACTATGTTATGTCAATTAGGGTTTCCCAAGTAGTGCCCCTCCTATACCTATTGGGCCATTAGGGGAGGTCCCACTGCACTAGGATCAAATAATAACCCCGCACTCAATTGCAAAAATTAATAAAGTGCCTTTCGATCATTAGCCCACCTTCCAACATGCACTCTTGCCAGATGGATGAGGAACATATGACTAATGCAAGTGGTAGAGACATGAATGGCACATCGTCATTGGCTAATGGTGGTTGTTAGGGGATGCTAGCTAGTCGGCTGGAAGAGATGATAGAAGAAAAAATTCTTCTATGGGGTCACCCACTTTTGGTGGCTAACACATCCCTCCATCCTCCTACGCATTACACATTCGGCTCCCCTAATTGTGCGACCCCGCTGTATTCGTAAGTGCGAGTTCTCTGCTAGTTTTCTTGCAATTGAAATTTTTCTCTTGTTGTCTTTTCTCCTTTCCTCAACCTTGTCATTCATTCACAAAAATCTACAATCCAAAAAATCTATCTGAATTTTCTCTCACTTGAGTATCTACAATATGCAATGTGTCTTCATACTCTCCCTTAGGCTCCTTTTATAATTCTCCAAGGCCAAATCCCTAATCTCCAAAGTGATTGAGGGCTAGGATTAAATCCTAACTCGCTTAGATGAACGGTTGAGATTAGATCTAATTCACTTAGATAATTAAATATTTATCCTTACATAAAACATTATCCCAAGCCTACATTAATCATTTTAATTGATCGATGTATTTTTCCTAAGTTAAACTTAGGAAGAAGATTATATTAGTTGCTCCTCTTGAACAACCACTTAAAGAGGAATTCACTTCCACATGCTAAGACGACAAGCCTACGTGGAAGATCTTCCGATGCTACAACACTCAACACTATGGTTTCATTCAGAAGGTAGAAGAGGACACATCTACTAAACCATTAAAAGATCCAAAAGATTTAGTTAGCAGACCATTGCACATCATGTTCGACTGAAAATAAAGATTGAATTTTGGTTGTATTTATGTTCATCAATATGGAAAAACTTTCACACAGTTTACATCACCTACAATAGCATTTCCTTTTAACTCAAACAATACTGATCACAGCAAGTAAAAGAATTAAAACAGCAAATTTGAAGAATTAATCCCATATACATTACTTCTTTATTGACACATCAATTTAGTGGATATTGCCATTAACTTAAAATTAAATCTGGTCAACATTGGGAAAAGCTAAAGAATCTTACTGTATGTCGAGGATCTGCTAGAATAGGGAAAACTCCTCTAACAACAAGAGCCTGTCTTGCCTACATCAAAATAAAGAATGGTTAATAGAGAATTTTGTATCTTGTTTCTTATGATCACCATATTAAACTCTCTTTCTACAGCGATGTGAGACATATTTACTTCCTAGTACCACTTGATCTACAAGTACAAGCTAATAATGGAAACAATAATTTACGAGTTTTGTTCAAACTCAAAACAGCTACATACACATCCAAAGTTCATAGCAAAAAATTCAAAAAATATCAACAATCTATGTACTCACATGATGCACGTAACACTATCTCCTCCACAACATGACTTCTATCAGAGTGCAAAGAAATTGTATAGTTTTAAAAAAAATCCCAGCTTCAAAATTAACGAGACACCCAAGGAAAATAGGGGCTTTCTATACATGTTTCTCCAAAAACTATTTCACAAGGATGCCAAATGCTCTATATCTATATCTCTGGGCAAGCCGAATAGGCGACAACAGATATTTTTTCACCTTCAAAATCACGTTAAGTCATAAAACATCAGTACAAAAGGTCAATAACAAATCCCGTCCTTTTAGAGTAAACTGTATGGCAAAGCTCTCTTGGAGAATTGGATTACATAAATTTGTAATGTTAATGTAATACATTGTGTGTGTGTGTGTAGGCCAGCATTAGAAGTTTGTTGTCAAAATGAAAGCCATTGGTCAAATATTTCTCAATTTAAAACATTAGCCTTTGTAACTGCTGGAACAGTTACATAAGAAGCTAGCCCATAATATTTCATCATGTCTTATCTGAACTTTGAAAACATTCAGAATTATCAATTATGTCTTTTCTTTCCTTAATTTCTGCTTCAGCAAGCTCAATTTGCAACAACAAATAACATCACTTTCTATTAACTAAAAGAAGAAATTACAGTGCAATTAGCTCAAAACTTCTATGTTCTAACGAACCAATGAAACACCCCATCTCCTTTGTAGAACAAGAGAAGAAAAGGGCTACATTGAAGCTACACATGCAAGTGATGCACCCCACTTACAGTGTCAAACCTTAACTCCCATGCCTGTTAAGGGAGTACAACCTTATGCATAGATTGCTTACTGGAAGAGACTGAGTGCATGGAGCCATAAACCCAACTCAACTAGGGATATGATCCCTCTGAAGATAGTAAACCTCCTCATGCAATGTGACCTTCCTAACTTAGGATTTACACCATCAAAAAATAGTGCATGCATGAAGCATGTGTGTGCCCTCTCTCTCACTGGAAGTCTCTAACTGCTGTGCCCACCCTTAGTAGATTCTCTAGTGTGCCACTCCTGCAAACAAGGTCCATTACAGGATCATAGATGAACTGAAGTGGATCTGCTGGTTACATGCTCCACTGAAGGAGAACAACTACCAATCAGCAGGCACAATCTAACAGCTTATTTCAATGCACAATGTAAAAGGTCTACAACAGGGCTGTGAATCCCGAAATAAAGAGCAGATATGAGCAGAAAGCGTGCCTGAAATTGATACAGATCACCTCATTTATGAGAGGCCTAACCTTGAATGACAGGTATTACCATTTTTCACACACATCATACTTCAGTTTCAGGCACTAATAGCAGAAATCAGGACAATAGTGACAGATCCAATATTATGATATTATCCCATTAGGTAGGGTCGCCATTTCTTAAGTGCATGGAGTATTGCCAACATTTCCTTCTCATAAATAGCTTTGCTTAAAAACTTTCCCTTGATTGGACGACTTTCAAAAGCAATGGGTCTTTCATCTTGCATTAAAACAACACCAATTCCATTTCCTGAAGCATCACATTCCACAATAAAGGTTTTTGTGAAGTCCGGTGTAGCTAAGACCGGTGCTTGGCACATTGCCTCTTTAAGATGTTTAAAGGCCTTTGTTGCTTCCTGAGTCCATGAAAATGAATCTTTCTTCAATAATGTTGTTAGAGGTGCTGCTATTCTCCCATAATTCTTAACGAACTTGCGATAATACCCTGTCAACCCAAGAAATCCTCGCAGATGCTTTATGGATGTGGGGATTTTCCATTCCTTAATGGCTTTAATTTTGCTAGGGTCTACCTTAACTCCTTCATGAGATACAATATGACCCAAATATTCCACCTCCTGTACTCCAAAGAAACATTTGGATCTTTTTGCATATAATTGTTTCTCCTCCAATAGTTGTAGCACCTTGTCAACATGTTCAACATGATCCTTCCAAGACTTGCTGTAGATTAGTATATCATCAAAAAATACTAACACAAATTTTCTAAGGAATGGTTTGAAAATAGAATTCATCAAACCTTGAAATGTTGAAGGTGCATTGGTAAGGCCAAAAGGCATGACCAAAAATTCATAATGACCCTCATGAGTTCTAAATGCCGTTTTCAGAATGTCTTCAATCTTCATTCTGATTTGATGATATCCCGAACGAAGATCCAACTTGGTGAAGTAAATTGATCCATGCAATTCATCCAGTAATTCATCAATGACAGGAATGGGGAACTTATCTTTAATAGTGATCTTGTTGAGCTCCCTATAATCTGGACACATGCGCCATGATCCATCCTTCTTGTGCACCAATACTACTGGAGCTGAGAAAGAACTTTGACTTGGTTGAATTATACCAGCCTCTAGCATTTCTGCAACCATATGTTCAATTTCACTTTTTTGGACATATGGATATCTGTACGGCCTGATGTTTGGAGGAACACTTCCTGGAATCAGATGAATAGCATGATCATGATCACGCATAGGTGGGAGACCTTTGGGAGTCTCAAATACCTTGGAATGATTGTCCAGGACTTTTTGGAGATCTGGAGAAATAGATGATTCCAATGTGGAAACATCTAGCGAACATAATTGTGCAATTACACCTCTTTGCTCCTTTTTTAGAAGCTTTGTCATGCCATTAGAGCTGATTATCTTTCCTGGTTTCCCTGCAATACCCCTTAATTCAACTTCCTTTCCTTCCACAGAAAATTTCATGAAACGTTCTTGAAAATTAAAAGCTATTGTACCCAAGGATTGTAGCCATTGGACTCCTAGTACAACATCAGCACCTCCCATTGGAATGGAAACCATTGGGCTAGTCAATACATATTCTCCCATGGATAGCTTGATATTATGGCACTTTCCAGAACAATCTATTGTTCCTCCATTTGCAATCAACACTTGACACTCTGGTGCTGGATATAGGAAGCAATTCAATTCTTTTGCTACCCTACAATGAATAAAATTGTGGGTGCTTCCTGAATCAATCAACACTATTACCTTTTTCTTCTTGATTTGTCCTTCTATCTTGATGGTTTGAGGAGTGGTAATTCCCGCCAATGCATTACAAGATATGGTCGGATTTATTTGTTCTTCAACTAGGCTTTGTTCCTGAAATATATCCTCTTCTTTTGACTTTTCTTTCTCCTTTTCTTCTTCCTCTTCACAATCTATGTAGAATAATTTCTTCTCAGCACACTTATGACCTTTTGTGTATTTGCTATCACAATTGTAACAAAGCCCTTTTGCTCTTTTTTCTTCCAATTGTTGTGGTGTCAACCTTGTAGGTTGTGGAAGACTATGGGCAACAACACTTCCGTCTTTATAGTTGTGAATGGTATGCTTCCTAGTTGCCATAATTTTGCTTTCCATTTTTCTTGCTAACCTGAATGCCTTCTCTAATGAATCAGGTTCCCAAAGGCGCACATCATGTTGGATATTATCCTTTAAAGACCCTATGAACACATCAATCCTATGCTCCTCTGGAATATCTTTTACCCTTATGTTCAATTTTTGGAACTCCTCAATGTGCTCCATTATTGAACCTTTTTGTTTGAGACTTATCAATTGGCTAAAAAAGTGTTGCTTTTTGTATCCTCATAATGTGCTATCAATTCTTCCGTAAAAATTGCCCAAGTGATAAACTGTTTACGAGAACAAAGCCATTGATACCATACAAACTGATTTGGTTCCAAATATAAAGTTGCCATACGTACCTTTTGTGTGTTTTGCACATTATTGAGATCGAAGAATTGCTCCATCTGTAATATCCATGTGGCAGGATCCTTGCCATCAAACTTCCTCATATCGATTTTTGGAACATGGTGAGTCTTCGATCCAACATTAGAGTCTATGGAATCATGATTAACATTTCTTTTGTTCTCGTCATGAGTTTCCTTTAGAGTACTCTTTCACCCTTAGTGACCATTTCTTGTAGCAACTTATTCATATTTATCTTCAATTCGTCCATGTCTGTATTCAAATCTATCTTCAAATCATCCATCTTAGCTTCCACGTCAATCATCTTAGCTTCTACGCCTTTCTTTAAACAGTCCATCTTAGCTTCTACACCTTTCTTTAAACCATCCATCTTAGCTTCTACATCTTTCTTTAAACCATCCATCTTAGATTCTGTTCCTTTTTGTGCAAGGGACAGTTGTTACACTTGGTCTTGTAATTTTGATATATCATGTTGCATTTCTTCCTCTTCTTCATGAGTCATGCTAGAGCTTTCAGGTTCCTTACTAGGTGTTTGCATTTTCTTTCCTCGGGGCATCAATTACCGATAATAATGCTCTACTATGCCCTTTGAATTCCTTCAAAATAAATTTTCAAACCAAGCTTAAGCAAAAATTTAAGAAAATCTACACACATTTTTTCACTTTGTAGGAGCTCGATATTGCCTCTGATGTATCTCTGTACTTTCCAATCATCTACTTCTGAATTTGTGAGCTGTAGTAGCCATCTGTGTCCTCTTTCGAATGCCACAAGTCTGACCCAAATTGGATTCTCCAAGGAAGAGTTATGTGAAATCTCCCACAGTGACTTGCTTATAGACTAGTTCAGTAGAGCGAACTTGTACGACGTGCCACGAGTCACTGTTTCGACCTTTGGATCTGAAACACACATACAAGAAACTACAGTCCGTCCTCTTTCTGTACCTTTTGACGAAATTTCAATCCGATCCTCGGAGAGAAAGTTATGACGATTTTCCCCAGGTCACCTGTTTTGAATGTAATTCAGGAGTCTGCAAAAAGACCAACTTCCTCAGATCATATCTCCGAAAATATCGCGCGAAAAGCTCTGAAATTCGGACCCAAGGTTCAGCGCCAATTCTTCTCAAATGGGTTTTTTTTGCGACTTCAGAAACGTCACAGAAAAAAAAGTTATAGCGAAAATTCCACGATGACCTGTTTGGAGCAACGAAACCCTAGAATCCAAAGCTCTGATACCAAATGTTATGAAACCAGCTCAAGAAAAGATAGAAAAGAAAGACCAACGCCTTAGAATTCAGCCTCTTCGAGGGGGCAACCTCCTTTACATTACATAAATGAACAATTCTTGGATGATACAAATGACAAAACCTCCTTTCTATATATAGGAGTCTAAGGAGTCACAATATAATCCAGCCGACCTAACAATACTAATATAAAGCCACAAAAATAACAATAGAGGGATTCTATGGGGCACAGAAATAACAATATGGGGGTAATAGGGGCACAACAATATAAATAAGGGGTATAACTACAATAGTAATGGGGTAATCACTAGTATTATAGGGACCCAACAGGCTCCAACCTGTTGCCAAGCACCAACTTGGTCTTTTGTGAGGCTCCAACCTCTAGGGAACCAACCCTATCTTCTCAAGGCACCAACCTTGTGTTTAGGAGCACCAACTTCAAGGACACCAATCCTTCCAATTTTGAGGCACCAACCCCAAGGGCTCCTACCCTATCTTGTCAAGGCACCAACACCTTGGATTTAGGAGCACCAACTCCAAGGACACCAATCCTTCCAATTCTGAAGAACCAACCCCAAGGGCTCCGACCCTATCTTGTCAAGAAATGTTTTGATTGTATTACACTGCTCTCAAAATCTTCTTCACTGTGTTCTGTCAATCTACAGCTTCACTGCTACATCAATGACAACCTGTCTTCATATGAAGGAGTCTTCACCAATGTGGAAAAAGTCGAAGTCGGGATGAAATTAGCAAGGGTCCAAAAGTTGAAAAACTCGTTAAAGTCAGGAATGTTTTGAAAAAGTCGGCAAAAGTCAGCAAAATTAAAAAAGAAAACACTCAAAAATATTCATTTATTTTTATTTCTTTTAACATCTAGAGTATCCACAGTCCATCAGGGCTTGTAGTCCGCAACATTAGATCTGCAATCTAACCAATGAGAAATAGACAAGAACAAACATATAGCTTACTTGTTGAAGTAGCCCATCTAGATCAACCCTTTCTGCATTTTTTTGTCCTTAACACCTGGCAGGTCCTTTGCCTCGTTTGCCATCAATTGCTCATTGAGTATTTGTTGCTCCAAAATACACAATATACTCAGCCCTAACCAGATATACTTCTCAAGTGAATTTGACGACCAAATCACTGTACAATCAGCATCAAAGTATATCATCAACTCACAATGGTTTGGCACTTCCAAGACACTGAATACTAGTTGTCCAAAACCCTTATTGTTCAGCCTCCTCACAGCAAATTTGCCTCGTTAAATTCATTTTATAACAGCTCTAAGAGTGGTGGCAACTCACAATAAGTTTGCTTATCAAATCACTATATGATAGCCCTTAAACACCAATGTCATATCCCACATTTAACAAAGATGGCAGACTTTTTCGGTCAACTCCCGATAAAATCGGGCATATAAGGAATAAATCGCGATTTTTTCGTTACTGAAAGTCTGCAAAAAATCGGAGGATTAAATCATTTTGTTGAAAAAACCGCAATTTTAGGATTTAATCCCGATTTTTTTGCAGACTTTTTCCACACTGATCTTCACAATTCTTCATATTGCCCAAACAGAGTCTGCAAAGTTACCTCATGATGATTTCAAATAACCGTCATGATCTACAATAGTCTTCACACAACTTCAGTGTGTCTACAATGGACTGCACTAAGCTCTGCACAAAAACAACTCTCTGTTTCAAGCCTCTGTTCTCACTGTCACGGTAAATGCTTTAGGAGTGACTGCTTCAGAAGTAACTGCTTCAGGAGTGACTTCTTTAGAGGAGTGACTGTCGCGGTTTCATATTGTGCGTTCAATTAAAAAACAACCCTGTTCATACTCAGATAATCTTCTTAGATCTACAAAGCGTCCTTTTGAACTCTTATCTGAATCATTGTCAAACACAGGTCCGAGCTTTTCAATAAATAACCCAGTCAACAGAAAGTTCGACCTTCGGCTTCCTTCTTCTTCCACTAGACCTTTCGACTTCCTTCTTCTCTAGCTCGACCTTCGGCTTCCACTTTCATTCGCTCGACCTTCGGCTTCCACTTTCGTTCGCTCGACCTTTGGCTTCCTTTCTCGCTTGCTCGACCTTCAGCTTCCACTTTCGTTCGCTCGACCTTTGGCTTCCTTTCTTATGCTAATTCACGTTCACGAGTTGTGAACTGTCCTTCTTCTCTGTGATAGATGCCCAAGATCAATGCTTGAGGTGAAGTTTTTAACTTGTATATATACAAGTCTCATCAATACCCAAAAGACATGTTTATTGGAGGAGAGGCCGACTTATGATGTCGCATATTAAAATTATATCAGAGAGGCCCTTTTTTAATATTCATCCAATAGACTTATTATTTACGGAAATCACATAAGAGCTGCTATACCCACATGGAGATCCCACATGCCACGTCATCACCTTTAATCCCGCAATCGCAATTTCATGAGAATCAGAGTCATTCCTTTAATCCCGCAATTGCAACTTCATAAAAATCGGAGGTTTTACAAGTGTGCACAAGCTCTGTCTTCCGATGGAGTGGATGCAATATTCAATGAACTATTTTAATGAATCCATCGGTCCACAACATTATCACAATCGGAGGTTTTACACGTCATCCTGCTATGTAAAAATTAGTTAATATTATGTAAAAATTAGTTAGTTGTAGTTTATTAGACAAAAGGGCATAATCAAAGATCATGCCCATTCACCAAGAGGCACCTAAGGCGGTATATAGCCAGGGCCTCTCACAAAAATGTAATCATCATTCAATTATTAATAAAATATTTACTTAATTTTGTTTATTCGGAAGTTTTATACTTCATCTGGTATCGAAGCGAGTTCGGTCTTCCAACAAGTCACTACACCAAGACGTCCACTGCATACTGTCATTCCGCTTTGCTATTGTCACCCCATAATCTCAATCCGTTCCGCTTCGGTTGTTCCCCGACCCCTTCCACCCTGCTCTCTCCCCTGTCATTTTTTCCACACTGTGTTCCCCCGCATCTCTCGTTGCCTCCCTGTCTGCATCATTCACCCTACATCCATCCATCTACAAAAATTCCTCTGTCATTGTCCCTCATCGTCTCCCTCCATTGTTCTCGTCTGTTGTCCATCCATCCCGCAACACCATGTCCCTGTCACCACTGTCCCTATCACCATTGTCGTGCCTGTTGCCCGGCTCCGATTGTGCTTGCCGCACCGCGTCCCTGTCAGCGGCTGACCATATGCCCGCCCACCGTGTCCCCCGTCCATTGCGGTGGGCTCTGCGTGATATCCGCAAAGTCGACAGTCAAACAGTAATGTGATTGTTCAGGTAAGGTGACCGTTCAGCCAGACGTGATTGTCCGCATACGTATATATAATATATATATACATATATATTTAATTAAATTATATATAATTAAAACTACATAATTATAATTACATATATAAATTTAATTTAATGAATTAATTTTTTTAATTAATTAATTAAACAAAAAAAACTCATATGTCATATAATTAAATCAATTAATTTAATTTAATTATTTAAAAATAGATATAAACGAACAAAAAACATTTAAGCTAGCAAGCAAATTTACACCCCCACAAACTCGTTCAATGTCAATGTCAATGGTTGATTTCAATAAAAAAATTGATTTAATTGGAGAATAGGATTACTAACCACTCTGATGATTTCAATAAAAAATTAGTTGATTTCCAGAATAAGTTTAATGGGCACTCTGACGATATCAAGAGGCTTCAAGATGAGACAAATCGAATAGAACTACATATGGGGCAGAACCATATCCAAACCGAAATGAATCAAAAACAGACCTGTCAATGTCAATGGCTGATTTCAATAAAAAACTAATTTAATTGGAGAATAGGATTACTAACCACTCTGATGATTTCAATAAAAAATTAGTTGATTTCCAGAATAAGTTTAATGGGCACTATGACGATATCAAGAGGCTTCAAGATGAGACAAATCGAATAGAACTACATATGGGGCAGAACCATATCCAAACCGAAATGAATCAAAAACAGACCTGTCAATGTCAATGGCTGATTTCAATAAAAAACTAATTTAATTGGAGAATAGGATTACTAACCACTCTGATGATTTCAATAAAAAATTAGTTGATTTCCAGAATAAGTTTAATGGGCACTATGACGATATCAAGAGGCTTCAAGATGAGACAAATCGAATAGAACTACATATGGGGCAGAACCATATCCAAACCGAAATGAATCAAAAACAGACCTTGGCATTGCTGAACCACTTGTGTGGAAAGCATGATATTACACCCAAACAACTACTCCAAGAAGATGGAGAAAATCAAGAGCACAATTCATCAGACTCAACAAAATCAACAGATTCTCAAAAAGCTGAATCTCCAAAAAAATCAGCGACACCCCACCAAGAAAATAGTAACGCGATTTTTTCAAATAAGCAACTCTGGGATACATTTACCAATCAACATCCCTTTTTCGCTCAACCATTAGTGACATATCAGCGAAGGGCAAAAGTCGAGATGCCTAAATTCGATGGAAACGAAAAATACAGTGTTGCATGGATAAATAAAGTAGAAGAATACTTCAAGATTTATGACATCAATGATGATGACGAAAGGCTTAGGCACACATTCATGAAAATGGAAGGAGAAGCATATAATTGGTATATGTGCTAGAAGAAGACAACAATCGCCATCAGTTGGAGGAAATTTAAAGATGTATTCTTTAAAAGATTCCAAGGTGTATGGGAAGAGGAGTTTTTTTCATCACTCATCAAATTACGAAAAAAAAGAAGTGTGGATGAATACACTCAAAAATGGGAAACCTTAGTGACACGAGTACCTGGGTTATTAGAGTCTCGTCTAGTTCAATCATACATCTCCGGACTTAAAACTCATTTAGAAGTAGAACTTGACCTTCATGACATTAAGTCAATAGAAGTAGCAAGACGAAAAGCAAAAACTGCTGAAAAGAAATTTGAACAAATACTGTGGTCAAAACCAAAAAAAGTATATTCAAGACGAAGAGTACCCCAGTCTATGGATTCAAATAATACAAGATATGTTCCACTACATCGTCATGAAGGTGAAAAATCTAATGTGGAAATACAAAGAATAAAAGAGGGCAAATGCAAATGCTGTGGTGAGAAGTTTGACCCCAAACACAGGTGTGCTATAAAGGAAAAGAACCAAAGAACCTATATAATTGTGAAGCAACTAATGATTCAAACAATGAGGATTCTGACATAGAAGAAATAGAAGAGGCCCCAAAATTCTCACCAGAATTAGATGACGGAAGTATTCCGCAAGTGTCACTATCAGCTATGACAGGTATATCACAACCTCAGACCTTAAAGTTGAAAGGACAACAACGTAGTGGTTCTCACCCACTCTGGTAGCACACACAATTTTTTAGATGCAACCGTGGCAAAGAGACTCAATATTTTTTTCATTTCCCTTACCAAACATGAAGGTGATGGTCGCTGACGGTAAGAAGATTGAAAAGGTGGGGAAATGCCATAAGGTCAAATTGCAGATTCAAGACTTTAATTTAGAATCTCCGTTCTTCACGGTACCATTAGATGGAGTAGATGTAGTCTTAGGTATCCAATGGCTACGAACTCTAGGCACTTATGCTGCCAACCATCAAGTACAATTCATAAGATTTAAATGGGGAGGTCAGAGGTACAAATTACACGGATTCCAAGCACCAGAGAATCAAATTGTATCATCATCTCAGATGATGAAGATGATTCGAAAAGGAGCACTTGCTTATGTAGTACAATGTCACCAAATAGAAATGTTATCTACAAATATGATCAGTGAAGAGTCACCAGAAATACAAGATCTAATTCAGAAGCATGAAAAAGTATTTCAAGACCTGTCCATGAAAATGCCTCCTAACAGGGAAATTGAGCATACAATAGAAGTCAAAGCAAGGTCAGACCCTGTCAACATCAAGCCATACCGATATCCACACCACCAAAAGACGGAAATTGAGAGACTAATCCAAGACCTTTTAAAGTGTGGGATCATCTCGAAAAGTAAAAGTCTGTATGCTGCTCCAGTGGTATTGGTAAGGAGGAAGGATGGTTCATTCAGGCTATGAATTGATTATAGAGGATTAAACAAAATAACAATTAAAAACAAGTTCCCAATTCCCTTTACTGACGAAATGTTGGATGAGCTACATGGCGCATAATACTTCTCAAAATTGGACTTAAGGTCAGGCTATTATCAAATCAGAATCAGGTTGGAAGACATACCAAAAACGGCATTCCGAACACATGAAGGTCACTATAAGTTTAAAGTAATGTCGTTCAGGTTTACCAATGCACCAGCGACATTTCAAGCAACTATGAACGAATTATTTCGTCCACATCTTAGGAAGTTTGTATTAGTATTCTTTTTCGATATTTTAATTTATAGTAAAACTTGGAAAGAGCACTTACAACATCTGGATAAACTTATAAAGTTCTTACACTACTAAAAGAGCATCAGTTTTACGCAAAAAAAATCCAAATGCACCTTCGGAAAGGAAGAAGTAGAATACCTTGGACACATTATATCCCATGAAGGCGTAAAAGTGGACCCTAATAAAATCAAAGCTATAAAGGAATGGACCAAACCAGTTAATGTATCCAAGCTAAGAGGGTTCTTAGGTTTGACTGGGTATTACCGAAGGTTTATTAAAAACTATGCACATATAACTGCGCCTCTGACAAACCTTTTAAAGAAGAATTCATTTCTATGGGATGAGGAAGCAGGAAAGTGTTTTGAAAAATTAAAGGAAGTTATGTCTAATGCCCCAGTATTGGCAACACCAGATTTTTCTAAACCATTTATCATCGAGTGTGATGCTTCCAGATTCGGTATAGGTGCAGTGTTAATGCAAGAAGGGCATCCAATAGCTTTTGAAAGCAGGAAGCTCAATAAAACAGAATGCCTCAAGTCCACATACAACAAAGAAATGCTCACTATTATGCATGCACTAGCTAAGTGGAGGAAATATCTTTTGGGAAGTAAGTTCTCCATTCGAACAGACCATAACAGTATTCAGCACCTCCTTCAACAAAAAACACTTTCCAAAGAACAACAAAAATGGATTGAAAAAATTGTCGCCTTTGACATGGAAATACTACATAAAAGGGGAAAAGACAATGTAGTAGCAGATGCCCTATCCAGGAAAGACGAAGAACCAACACCACTTGCAATCTCAGCTGTTGTTCCTAAATGGCTTAACGAGATTCGAAGTGAGTATGCCAAGGATCCTGAAATAATGGCGATAATCAATAACCTTCCCAACAACTCAAAATTTGAATGGAAAAATGATATTCTATGGTAAAAGGGAAGAATCTATCTAAATGCAAATTCCAAGTTTAAATTTAAGATACTCAAGGAATCACATGATTCACCGTCAGCCAAACATGTAGGATTCTTTAAGACTTACTACAATGCACGCCAATCCTTCTTTTGGAAAGGAATGAGTCGTGATATTCAAAAGTATATAGCAGATTGTGACACATGTCAAAGGAATAAAAATGAAAATATTATGACACCTGGATTACTTCACCCTTTAAACATTCCAAATCAGAAATGGGAAGAAATTTCGATGGACTTTATTGAAGGATTACCCGTATCTGAAGGCAAGGACAAGATTTTCGTAGTGGTTGACAGACTCACCAAATATGCTCACTTTATGGCAATAAAGAAATCATAATCAGCTAAACAAATCGTTGAAATATTTTGCAAAAATATATATAAATTACACGGCTTTCCGAAAGTCATTGTGAGTGATAGAGATGCCAAATCATGGGTAATTTCTGGAAAGAGTTGTTCAACCACATAGGAACCTACCTAAATATGAGTTCCGCTTATCACCCACAAACAGATGGACAAACAGAAGTTGTCAATAAATGTTTGGAGGCCTACCTACGTTGCTACGCTACAAAAAAAACAAAATAAGTGGGCTCAATGGTTGTATCTCGTTGAATGGTGGTATAATTCTACTTATCATATGTCAGCAAAAATGATGCCATTTCAAGCTTTGTATGGATATGAACCCCCAAAATGGAAGGATCTAGCTATTGTCCAGACAAATCTACCTGCTGTTAAAAATCAACTAGAAGAAACCCAAAAAATCGTCCAAATACTGAAAGAAAACTTG
This sequence comes from Pinus tabuliformis, assembly GCA_031772625.1. Lineage (NCBI taxonomy): Eukaryota > Viridiplantae > Streptophyta > Pinopsida > Pinales > Pinaceae > Pinus > Pinus tabuliformis. The sequence goes on from CM062816.1 coordinate 120,821,723, forward strand.
AATAATGCGAGGAATCGTATGAAGCAACAAGCAGACCGAAACAGAACCGAAAGAGAATTTGAAGTAGGAGAATGGGTGTTTGTCAAGCTCCAACCATACAAACAATTGTCCTTAAAACAGAAAGGAAAAAACAAATTGGCACCAAAATTCTATGGACCTTATCAGATCAACAAAAAGATCAGCCAAGTTGCGTATGGTTTAAGCCTTCCAGAGAAAAGTCATGTTCACAACGTCTTCCATGTCTCCTGCCTTAAAAGGGCACTAGGCGACCATCAATCAGCGCAAACAACGCTTCCATCCCTGGATGATGAGGGAAGGGTCATTCTAGAACCAGAAGGTATTTTATCTACTAGAGAAAGAAAGCTTCGACATCATACAATCAAGGAATACTTGATCAAGTGGAAGGACTTACCCGAAGAAGAAGCTTCTTGGGAGACCGAAGCATTTTGTCAACAACATCCGTCGTTACGTATGCTTTGAGGACAAAGCATTCTTTCGAGAGGAAGGCAATGTTATGTAAAAATTAGTTAATATTATGTAAAAATTAGTTAGTTGTAGTTTATTAGGCAAAAGGGCATGATCAAAGATCATGCCCGTTCACCAAGAGGCACCTAAGGCGGTATATAGCCAGGGCCTCTCACGAAAATGTAATCATCATTCAATTATTAATAAAATATTTACTTAATTCTGTTTATTCGGAAGTTTTGTACTTCACATCCCTTTGAAACTTGCGATTCAACGGGATGCGATATTACATTAAGTTATGTCATAGTGTTGTAGTCGGGTCCGCAATAATATCGCAATCGCAGTTTTTAATGTGACATCCCTTTATAACTTGTGATATGAAAGTTCTGATATGGCGGATGTGATATTAATTAGGGCGTATTGTAATGGGACCATCGGGTCCACAACTTATATCGCAACGAGCAAGTTTTGAGCAGTAGAATATAATAGAAAATGCCGATATTATATATTGCTGATATGATTTCTCCGATAACTCTCTTTATGCTCCTCCGTTGTTTTCTTTCTATTAGTTCTTCTTGGGCATATATTATATGTGATACTCCCAATATGGCTCCTCCAATGTTCTCTTCTTTACTCCTCTGATATCGTTGTTGCTCTTTGTTCTTCCGATAGCACTTACCCCTGGGCATATGCGATAACCTACTTCCTTGATGGCTTCTGATGAACTCTTCCTCTTATTCTCTGGCTTCATGGCTTCTCCTCTTTACTCTTTCTCTTTCTCTTATGATGGCTTCCAATATCTTTCCTCTTCGGTTCCATTGTTTCTATTATGTCTGTATTCAATCCGTGGATCCTCCATGAGCAGTATTATGATCAATGGGAATCAATGGGAAACTACACATGTCACAAGAATTTTCTATCACAAACACTGCCATATTGACATCAATGACAACCTAGATTAACAATTTTGCCTTTCCTTGAGTCAAGGAGGGAGGTGCTACAATTAATTTTGTCAGTTATTTTGGAGCTCAGTGCACCCTTGGAATCACTCCATTATGTTAATGTAGATCTCAATATTGTGAGTCAAGCATCAACCTTCAGTCCATTTGCACAAACTTTCTTGTTTAATCTTGTATATTTGTGTGATGCAAGTGTAGGTGCAAAGGAGGATTTGTTGGGGTGTATACTAGCTCATTAGGAGAGATCCCTGGCTAGGGTGATTTGGTGGCTAGGGTTTGTTATTTGTGGTGGTGTTATGAATAAAATATAGATATAAATAATGTAAATATAAATAATAATAACACATCATAAATAATGATTAATTAGTAATAAGTTTATGAAGAGATATGTCCCCAAGGACATGACCATTCATAAAGGGACACCTGCTTAGGGTATATAATGAAGCCCTCACTCTCATTTTTAACATCATATTCTCATTCATACATTTTAATATACATTCTTGTATCTTCAATGGAGATCTTCATATTCCAAGTCTTTTGGAGTATTTAACTTTTTAGTATACGAACCTTGTTCGTAACAGGTGGTGCTCTAGTTAGTGTTTGAAGAGAATGCATTGTAACAACTTGTTTTAAGTTGATGGTATATACTCATAACTTCATCTTATATGGTACAAAGAGTGCCATGCCATCCAAACATTGTGTGCCTGCAGATCTTATTTTCATCTTATGTTCTTGTGCCTCAAAATCTAGCAGGTCTTGTAGAGGGGTACCCTACAAGGAAATGTACTAGACCAAGTGACAACAATGAGGTGTGGCCCACTATCACCACAGCCACTACCCCCTGCTCTTTATGGACTTTCACCAATGGGAGGCTTCCCATTATATAGGTCACCTATGATAAATATTCTAGGTTTAAGGTTTAGAGGTGACAAATGACCTATAGAGGATGACACTTCTTAAGTACAAGGCTCAATCCAGCTAAGAGATGCAACTCACATCCTTTAGAAAGGCCAAATTAGGGCACAATGAGACCTAGGGTTTAAGGAATAACAAGCAAAATGGAATTGTCCTATGGTCAATGTGCCAAGAAAAGGTTTCCAAACAATGAATATTAGCAAGCAAGGCACAAGAAACCTTCAAAAAGTCCTCAAGTTGAAGCTTAGCAAAACTAGGGTTTACCTAGGGCAAACTAGCTAGGGCAAGAGAATTAAGGCTTAAAATGGAAATATTAGCCACCAAAGAAGTTTGATTTTGAGGCAAGCAAGTCTTCTCTTGATGTTGAATCCTTCCACCACCCAAAATTCTTCCTCTAAGCCAATTCGCACTAAGCCCTAGTTAGGTTGCTTATTCTTAAGAGGGCCGAAATTAGGAGAGAGAAAGAGAGCGAAATTCAAGTTTATGGATGAAATAAGGTTTGATCACCAAATTGACAAGGCCAATGCCTAGTCCTTGGGTTGATGGAGTCTATGGGTGTGATAGATTAGCCAAATGTTGCAAAGGAGTAAGGATATTTTGATGCCCTAGATCAAAACCCTAACTATTATCTTTGTGAGGGATCAAAGTCACTTGGGAGAGCTATTACAAAGGTTCACCAAGGGGATTGTCATTCACATTTCATACATGAGTAATGCATACAATGATGATCTTCAATAATGATTGGCACAATAGAAAAACCCTAGATTATCAATGCATTCCATACATTAGACATAAAAATCAAAGATTTATCAAATACAAGGTTCAACATACAAGACAAAATGCATGTACAATCCTTATTGATCCAAGATAACTTCTCCAATGCCAAGAATGTAGCTCCAATAAACAAAGTTATCCATAGATCACATCTCTCTGAGATATAAGAGGGCCAAAAATCTCCAAGGAGGGCCCAAATAGTCACAAGTGACGATGAATAGAAATGAATAAGCCTCTCCTCTATTTATGACTAGGACCTAATATTAGCTTAATGACACTCCTAAAACAAGTCTAATCACAAAATATCCTTGGTTTACAATCCAACCTACTAGTTCAACCATAAATACTCTAGTAAACCCGCACGTGTGAGCTGCTAGCTCTCTAGGGTTGACATCATGCATGAAAGAAGCTCCAAATGCCATGTCCAAGCACCATGAGGTATCCAAGGTGATGTAGAAGCATGTAAAAATCAAGTTTGAGGGTTGGCCCTCAAATCAACCTCATTGCCTTCCTTGTGCTCCCAAGATCCAACTGGGGCACCACAAAATGGCCTCAATGGATCTCCAACTGCTCAAAGTGGCATTCTATGCTCCAGTGTTGAGGGCTTTCTAAGTGCAACTATCCCTCCCTAGTCTCTAAAGATGAGACCATTCTCATATGGGCTTTGAATCAACCACCATCCATCAATTGGTTTCTAGGCTGGCTTGGGGGTAAGTTGGATCCAAGTGTGTCATCCTGAAGAATTATAAAATCAAGTGCAAATTCTAGGATGCCCTAGGGCATATGTCATTTGTTGTTGCTACTAGGATGCCCATGAGTCTTAACACTTCACCTATTTGTACATATATACTTCTCTAAGAGCTTGGGTACCTGTGGGTAAGGTGCCCAAGACTTGGGATGCTAAACCACTTGACAATCACAATAAGGATTCTAATGAAAGCAACCAATCATTAGGGACAATGATCATTATTGCATCTAAGTGAACCAAACTTGGATGTCATGGGCTATTTAATACTTCAAATATGGGTCTTATTTTCAAAATCGAGGCCTTGATCTCATCATGGTGTTTTCTCTCTAGGTAAGAATGGCTAAAGGAAAACCCTATTAGGTGTTTCCATCCCCTAAGGGGAAGTAACATTTCCTTGGTCCACCCTTCAATTGATAGGTGTTAGTGAATAATAATGATGATAACGGAGGGGATAATGTGAAATTCCTAGACTAGAATCCTTACTATAGCAACTGATGATATTTCTCCTATTTGTTAAATTGCTTTAAACAAATTACTTGCAGTTTTCTACAACAAATATCGAAATACATACACTGCAGCGTTCACTTAATTAAATATAATGCGAAAACAAGAAACTGAGCATGAAAGAAAATACAACACAATAACACCGTTATTTTTGGACAAATGTCCCCAAAAAAACCCAATGCGGGAAAACTGGTGAAGCAAATATGAGGGTTTTATTGTTATGCAGTAGTAATTCTAAGTACAATTCCTTGGATTCTCAACTAACACTCTGATACAGAGAGAAACTGGACAAAACAAATAGTGAGATGCTCTCACCCTGTTACAGGAAAAGTCTAAGTTTGATCACGTTGGATTGGAGCCTCTACAGAGAACTGCATAAGCCTCACACAGTCTTTGGGTCAACCCTGCTGGGAATCACGCTGCTCCCCCTTTGGACCTTCTGCTGGTTGGAAATTTCGAATTTCTGCCTCCCAATCTCACACCCCGACTCCCAGTTTCTGAAACTTGATTTCTTTAGCAGGAATTCGATCTCCCTCTAAGGCCTGTGCTACCACTGCATCAGCTCTGCGTGGGCCAGCATCTACCTCTCTTTGGACGTCATTCTTCCCTCTGCCTTGTACTCTCCGACCCTGGAAAACTTCCCTCTTCTGGATACTATCTTTTCCCCTCACTGCAAAAGATCACTTTGATCACTCCTCTAGCAACAACTGTGAGAAATTCGATCTTCTTGATCTCTCTCGATGTGTTTTCCAAATGACCCTCAAGCCTCCTTAAATAATCTTCTCGTTGACATTCAACGGCCCAAATTAGAAGCTAATCAATGGCTAAGATCATTTTTGCTTGATCCTCGTCTTCTTCTAGAAGTTACACCCACAGTTAGATTAATACCCATTAATTATTTTAATTTCACAAGTTTAGACTTGGGGACCCATTAAAAATAATTAATTATTTTAATAAAACTGTCTCCGGGTGGAATTTCCCAAAACGCTTTCTGGGTTCTTTGGAATGCATGCACCGAAGCCTCCTTGCAAAATTTGAGACTTAGAGCACATACGGTGCTACCAGAAATCAACACTCCCTCTTAGCGGGGAATGTGCTCTAGCAATGCAACTCGCTAAAGCATCACTCAACTCTGTAACATCTCCTTCTACGTTGCTAATGTTTGACATTCCATCCACCAACTACTGCGCAAGTGTTGCATTTGTACTGTTGTTGACCCTGCCATTATCAACAATGCATCCGTACTACAACTCCCTCTGAATTTTTGCATCCGTGTTGTTGCTGGCACTGCCCCTGCATTGCAAACTGTTGCTGCTACTGCATCAGCAACGGAAAAACATCTCAAATTATTGAACAAGTGTTCAGCATAGATGCATCTCGATGCTAAAGATCTTATTGATGCTAGCCCCACGCTATCCCTCTGAAGCCACTGCGTTGTTGTATTGCTGCGAATCTGCACTATGCTACTTAGACTTGACACTCTAGCCACTGCATCTATCGCTTTAACACTCCTTTGCACCAACTGACACCGATCAATCTTGCTACTTTTAATCTAGGCTCCCATAGCAAGGAATTGATCCGAGAGGTGGGCTCCTCAAGGATCCTGACCATCTATAGCTCTTTCGAACTACAACTCTTAAGCATCTCGCCTCCCTCCTGGAGATATCTCGGCTGGCATGGCAAACTCCACGATCTTTGCGGGTGCAGCGTTCGGATGGTGCTTCTCATCTTTGCCCTTCTTCCTGAGAGGACACTGTGTTGCGTAGTGACCCATTTCACCACACCTGAAGCATTTGATCTTCGAGACGTCCTTCTTCCGCCTCCACTACTCTTGCTGCCCCTTGGATGCAAGGGCCACATTCTCCTCCTCCTCCTTGGGCTTCGACCCATTGTTGTTGCTTCCGTCAAGCTTACACTTGACTAGATCTCTCCTCAGCTCTTCCTGCTTGAGAGCTACCCACATACTATCCCAGTCTAGCAAAGCTACCCTGCCTAGAATGCTTTGGACAAAGCCCTACCACTTTTCTGAGACTGAATTAGGGCTAGTCTCACCTGATCAGGTGCTCAATATTTAGCTCAAAAATCAAAGTTCTCATAATGGCTCGAAACCTAAACGACTGCATTCGTCTCATAAAACAATCCCAACGCAACTCGTTTCACTGAAAACCGAGTTCGTATGAGGAAGATATTGAGTTATGTCTGCTTTGCCAAACATAAGAAATTAAAAAAACAATGCACAGTCACTACACAGTCAGCAGTCCATATTGCTAACATGGCAGGTGACTGTGCAAGGTCAACAGTGGTCAACATCCAGTCAGAGCTCGCCAAGTGTCAGGTTTTGGTTGGTTGTCAGAGGTGGTGACATGGCAAGTTTTTATTGGTTTGAATTGTACCAATGAGGAGGGGACAAGTGGCAAGCCCGGAGGCCACCACATGTCCCTCCCCAAAGGTCAGCTCAGCACACAGTTGACCAAAATTTTATAGCAGGCTAGAGGGTCGAACCCGAGACCTGCACTACAGAAACCACCAGACTTACCGCTATACCATGCATCAGTTCTTAACCTATGTATCTCTCCGCACATATTTAAAGTGTAATCGCCAGAAGTTTGGGGGTTAGGAGGGCCAACCCTCCCATGTGAACACCATGTAAACTGCCAGCAAAAGGCCCATAAACTGCGACACTAACCAACAGTTCCACTAACATTTAATACTACCATGTGTGCACTACCACCTAAACCGCAGGTTAATAGCAGTCCAGAACCGCGCAATTAGCGATAACTGCAAATTAGTCCGTAGTTAATACACGCTTAACGATAATTAATAATGAGGATTATGATGGCGGAGTATTCGGCGATCCGATAAATTCAGAGGTTTCTCCAGTTTTAGAGGAGTTTTCCTAGAGAAAATAGTTTCGACCACAACTAGAGCAAAATTAGACCAAATGGAGCTCAGGAAAAGGTGTTCCTAGCTAATTTCGACATTTTGAACACATTGAAGCAGGTTTCAGGAGCAGTAGAGCATTGTAAACAACATTTTTGCCATGTTGAGCTAATACAGAAGCCTACGCCATGGAAGGCGAACTAAGGAGATGTAGCCCAGGAGGGATGAACTCCTTCATCAAAACACTGTGTTAAAGTGTTCAATTGATGGTTTGTTGTACTTTTTATTGTTGATGTTCAGCACTTGTCTTTTATGCTATTTTGCTCATGAATGTCACATTAAACTTGATCAAATTTACCTATTTACATTCACAAACAACCTAAGGAAACCTATGCACAGGAAGAAATGGACAAGCATTTGTTTATAAATCTGAAATTGAAATTAGCACAGCAAAACTAACATTCAATAACAAATCAAGTTGGTATTAGAGCAAAGGTTTATTTGCTTGGTTGCTTGAGTTTTGTGCAAGTAGGGTTTTAATGGTTGCAAAATTGTGATGCTTACAAAGTTAAAGTTTCAGAGAGAAGGGAAACTATTAATTTTAGCTATGTTCTATGCTTAGAGCAATTTATTTCAATTTTCACAGTTATCTCAATATCTTTTCTAGATTAACAATCACATCAACATTAAAGTAAATTGTAGATAGAACATAAACATAAATCGCAGAAGACAAGCCAAGACAAGAGGACATAAGATGTGGCGCTAGCCAGGGACAAACCCCAGTGTGGGGAAACCCTTGATCAATTCTTCTTATATGTTCTTCAATAGTTCAGCAAAGAGAGAGAGAGAGAGAGAGATAGTACATTTACAACAAAAGTCAACATTTTGACTTATCTAGATAAGAGCATAGATCATCTCTAAGAAGATGATACATGAGATCAGTTGAAGACATGCTGCTTCAACTGACTCTCCAAGGTGACTCCTTCACCTATCATTGTGTTGCATCTCGACATCATGCTGCACCTCACCGTGTTGCACCATGCTGCACACATCATCACAATGCTGGACCTCATGACCATGTTGTACACATTATACTGCTACACCTTATGTTGCATTATTGTCCCATGTGTCATTGTTGCACCATGCTAGCCACTGTTGTCCCACTATTAGTGACATAGCCATTCCATGTTAGCTTGTTGTCCCATTGTTTTTGTTGCTGTCCCATCATAGTATGTTGTTGTACCATCATAGTATGTTGTTGTCCCATCATAGTATGTTGTTGTCCCATCACTGTCATTGTTGTCCCATCATAGTATGTTGTTGTCCCATCACTGTCATTGTTGTCCCATCATAGTATGTTGTTGTCCCATCACTGTCATTGTTGTCCCAATAGATATTGCAGCACCATATCTTGTTGATGTCCCAATTATTAGCATTGTTGTGTTGGGCATGTTTGAGTCCTCAAACTCTCATGTTGTCCCTATTTTGAGGGTCACCTATTAGGCATGCATCTAGGGCACCGTAGGTTAGCGTTAGGGCTCCCTTTAGACTGTGTTAGGGCTTCCTTTAGACAATGTTTACAACTGCCCTTTAGACTGTGTTTAGGGCTTCTCTTAGACTGCTTCTAGGGCTGCATTTTGGACAGCGTTTAGGGCTGCTCTTAGACTGCGTCTAGGGCTACCTTTTGGACAAGGTTAAGGGCCTCTCTTAGACTATGTCTAGGGCTGCCTCTTGGATAGCGTTAAGGCCTCTCTTAGTTGTGATAAGATTCTTCCAAGACTGCGACTAGGGCATGCTTCCTTGATAGCATTTTTGACTTCTTTGACAGCGTCTAGGGCTAAGGCATCTCCTCTAGGGCAGCTCCCTTAGTCTTCTTTCCTCTAACGCCTAGGGCTTCCACTCCTAGATTTCCCTTCCACTAAGGCCCAAGACAAGTGGAGAGAAATCAAGATAGAAGTGTGTGTGAGAAATGACTCTCAAGTCATCTCCTTTTATACTAAAACGTTGAGCACTTGTGGGGTTTATTTGGTTGTTGGCTGACCTTGACGAATTGTCTTATAACACATATAAATTCATATCTCCATGAATACTTATCGGAATCCGATGATCTTTAGATCAATCCTACACCTCTCAATGAGAGGGATCCAAGAAAAATATCAGCTGCCATAAATGAGATGACCCACATGGAGTTTGTCCCTAGTTGCCAATTTAACACTCCCTCTCAACTAGGGAGAACTCTAGTGATCCATCTGTCCGACTGTACTATCTCCGCCATCAGTGCCTTGCACTGCTCAGCTCTGCTTTGCTCTACTCTACTGAGCTTTGCTCTGCTCTACTTTGTTGAGCTTTGCTATGCTCTGCTAAACCATGAAGAAGAAGAATTGATCGAGAATGTCTCACACCATTCTCTACTGACCCGAAGTCAGTTTCATATGAGGAGAGTCTGTCATACCACTCTTACTGACCTGAAGTCAGTTTCATTGATCCCAGATCAATATCACAAGAGAGTGTCTCAACCCACTCATACTGATCCTATATCAATGGAGGTCATCCTAACATAGGGAATACGGTAGATACAACGATGCGCCCATCGACAGTACTACTATGGTCCCTAACCCCATTTCCCTGCTCACTGATCAGATGAGAGGTACTTCCCATGAGTCCCAGACTGCATAGGTAGGATGCCTCGACAAGAGAACTAATCATCCTGTCCACAGGAGAATGAATCATCCTATCCATTAGTCGCCACAGGAGAACTAATCATCTTGGCCCACAGGAGAACTAATCATCTTGGCTCACAGTCACCACAGGAGAACTAATCATCTCGGCCCACAGGAGAACTAATCATCTTGTTCCATAGTTGCCACGGGAGAACTAATCATCCCGGCCCATAGGAGAACTAATCATCCTATTCCATAGTCTCCACGAGGTATCATAGGGAAAGGTTGAACCTGTCACCTCATACATAGCGCACCACCAGGGGAGGGTGAGTCGCCTTGTGGTCGTATGTCGCTCCAGTAAGTACCCCAAGCCCCCCAGAGCTCCCAGAGCTCAATGCATGCAACATGTAGGACCCTTATACGAAGGTCTCTCAACGACTCCAAGTCATTCGGGAAAATCACAGATTTGACCTTTCCCCGAGGCTTTGACAAAGTGTCTACGACCTGTAGATTAGTCTCAATGCGATGGAGCCTCGTCGCTCATCGACTTACCATATCCCAGATAAGGTAGTATCTGATGTCTATCTGCTGGAGCAATCATCAAATATGGGATTTCTCAATAATCGAATCCCCCCTGGTTATCACAAAGAATCACAGTGGTATTCACCATGTGTACAAACAGCGCACTGATGAGCTTCCACAACCAAGCAGCTTCACTCGAGATCATACTCGTAGCTATGTATTCAGTCTCGGCAGTGCTTATAGCAACCGACTTCTTCTTCATGCTCATCCATGATATCGAAGTAGAATCCAGAGAGAACCAACACTGAGAAGTGCTCTAGCGATCCTCCACACTGCCTGCCCAGTCAACATTCGAATAATCATGTAGCTTCATATTTCCGGCAGTGTATCTCAATCCATGAGAGATTGTGCCTTGAAGATATCTCAGAAGATTCTTGGCACCAATCTAGTGAGGCTCAACCAAATATGAGCTCACCATGCTAACTGCAAAGCATATATACGAATGGAAGTTCACCAAGAACATCAATGCAGATGAGTTTATGAAACTCATAGGCATTTCCCAAATCTAGTCCGGCATGAACACCATATAACTTCTGAAAGTTAAGATCCTCGAGGTAGTCACGGGCTTGCAGTTTACCATTCCATATCTGGAATCCAACTCCCTCTTACTTCTTCAAGTGAGAGGGTCTGCACCTGTCAGAAATAGGTTGTTTCTTAGAAGGTGCCAGTATGAGAGGTCTATCATCCACAACCTTCAAACAATGGCTTGGATCGGCTTCACTTTTAGTGAATCTCATCTTCATCAGACAACTATCAATCCTCTCATATTAGGCCCGGGGTGTTTTTCTTCAAGCCACAGAGGGCTTTCTTGCACTTGCATACATGAGATTCCTGATCATGAATCTCAAACCCCTCTAGTTGTTCCAAATTTGTGGACCTGCTACGTGAGGGGAATGATCCCCTTGTAAGATTTTCATTCAGTACATCTCGAACATGTACCTTCATGCTCTTCTTGAATTCAGGCATCTCTATCACCATTTGACTCACATCGGGTAGGGTCCCATAATAAGGACTCACATCGGGTAGGGTCCCATAATAAGTAGACCTTCGGTGTTATAGATGAGATATGTCAATTGACATGATCCCCAATGGACCATCCTGCAACTTGAGACAAATTGCCAACCCTGAACCCATGAGAAAAAGTATCTTTGAAAATTTCATTTTCAAACACGTACCTTTCCATTGATATATGCCACCCTGTAGCCTTTGACTTCCATTGCCGAAATGGGCACCAGGTTCTTCTTGCGATCAGGTACATAAAAGAGATTATGTAAACAAATCGAGTTACCCTCATTCAATTGAGGGGTAACATTTCCTACACCTTTTCCAGGATAGGTGGCATCGGCTCCAAGTATAATCCCACGATTGTTTCCATCTCTACCAAATTAGAGAGAGCACCCTTCTATCTAATGAAGTGCCTCGAAGCACTATAATCTATAAGCTAGAATCCCAAAGACACTGAAGGAGAGGGCCAATACAAGATAGCGCTTCTTTATCTTAACGGAAACAACATTTGATTCATCATACCTAAGGTTCCTTGCTTTCTCTGAAGAGTCGGTCATTTCCTTGATGACATGCATTACCTGTCATTCCTCTAACCATTGAAGATGTCCCTGGAATGATTGTTATCATCATCAAATGATGTGTCCCTGCCATTCGGACACTCCTTCGCATAATGGTCGAACTAGTTATATGCCTTTCCTTCCACCTTGAGATTCGGTCTTCGCAATGAAGTGATCTTTAGGTAGGCCATATTCTGTTGCGCCATTCTGATAATATTCTCTGCTTTGAATTCACCCTCGGTGAATTTGAAGAAGGATGAGGAACCCATTGATCCTTTTGTCCTTTCCTAATTGTCTTCGGTGATTTCTCTTTCACTCTAGCTTGGGCATTGTCTTCACCTTAGCTCTGAAACCATGTTAATTTTAGGTATGTTCTATGCTTAGAGAGATTTATTTCAATTTTCACAGTTAGCTCAATATCTTTTCCAGATTAGCAATCACAATAGCATTAAAGTAAACTGCAGATAGAACATAAACATAAATCGCAGAAGACAAGCCAAGACAAGAGGACACAAGATGTGGCGCTAACCAAGGACAAATCCCAATGTGAGGAAACCCTTGATCAATTCTTCTTATATGTTCTTCGATAGTTCAGCAGAGAAAGAGAGAGAGAGAGAGAGAGAATACATTTACAACAAAAGTCAACATTTTGACTTATCTAGATAAGAGCATAGATCATCTCTAAGAAGATGATACATGAGATCAATTGAAGGCATGATGCTTCAATTGACTCTCCAAGGTGACTCCTTCACCTATCACTGTGTTGCATCTCGTCATCATGCTGCACCCATCATCACAATGCTGGACCTCATGACCATGTTGTACACATCATACTGCTGCACCTTATGCTGCACTGCTGTCCCATGTGCCATTGTTGCACCATGCTAGCCACTGTTGTCCTATGTTGCATACTGTTGTCCCACTATTAGTGACATAGCCATTCCATGTTAGCTTGTTGTCCCATTGTTTTTGCTACTGTCCCATCATAGTATGTTGTTGTCCCATCATAGTATTGATGTTGTCCCATCATAGTATTGATGTTGTCCCATCATGGTATGTTGTTGTCCCATCATAGTATTGATGTTGTCCCATCACTGTCATTGTTGTCCCATCATAGTATGCTATTGTCCCATCACTGTCATTGTTGTCCCAATTGCTATTGCAGCACCATGTCTTGCTGTTGTCCTAATTATTAGCATTGCTCTCTTGGGCATGTTTGAGTCCTCAAACTCTCATGTTGTCCCTGTTTTGAGGGTCACTTACCGTATTAGGCATGCATCTAGGTCATCGTAGGTTAGCGTTAGTGCTCCCTTTAGACTGCGTTAGGGCTCCCTTTAGATAGCGTTTACGACTGCCCTTTAGACTGTGTTTAGGGCTTCTCTTAGACTGCTTCTAGGGTTGCATTTTGGACAGTGTTTAGGGCTGCTCTTAGACTACGTCTAGGGCTGACTTTTGGACAACGTTACGGCCTCTCTTAGACTACGTCTAGGGCTGCCTTTTGGATAGCAATAGGGCCTCTCTTAGTTGTGATAAGATTCCTCCAAGACTACGGCTAGGGCATGCTTCCTTGAGTGTTTTTGACTTCTTTGACAACGTCTAGGGCTAGGGCATCTCCCTTAGTCTTCTTTCCTCCAACATCTAGGGCTTCCACTCCTAGATTTCCCTTCCACTAAAACCCAAGACAAGTGGAGAGAAATCAAGATAGAAGTGTGTGAGAAATGACTCTCAAGTCATCTCCTTTTATACTAAAACTTTGAGCACTTGTGGGGTGTATTTGGTTGTTGGCCGACCTTGACGAATTGTCTTATAACACAAATAAATTCATCTTTCCATGAATATTTATCGGAATCGAATGATCTTTAGATCAATCCTACACCTCTCGATGAGAGGGGTCCAAGAAAAATATCAACTGCCATAGGTAAGATGACCCGCATGGAGTTTGTCCCTAGTTGCCAATTTAAAAGAAACTGTTGGTTGCAACTCCTGAGGTAATGCCTAGAAGAAGAAGAGCCACAAGGCCACAATCTCCACCCAAAGTTCCAATTCCAGATGCACTTGAAACACCTCAAGTTTTACCTTCAATTGAGACTGAGGAGGTACAAGCAGTACCAAAAGCTGAGCTTGAATCCAAAGCCATCATGTCTAGAGCAAGAGAAACTGAGGGTCTTTCAGAAGAGGAAGCATTCAAGAAAGCTTTCTATGACTTGACTGACATGGTTAGTGTCCTCTATGAAGAGAGGAACACTAGAATGGTTGGAGAGAGTTCTAAGCCTCCACATGGAGTAGGAAGCTCAAGAGATAAGAAAGATGATAAGAAGGATTCAAAGGGTAATGGAGGAAAGCCTCCTCCATCTCCACCATCTTCCTCATCATCTTCATCATCCTCAACATCTCAAACAGCAACATCTTCCACTTCCACCACAAAAATTGTCCATACTCATTCCCAAACCCCAAAAGGAAAAACTCCCTTACTCAAATTGGACATTGAGTTTGAACTTCCCATGTACAATGGAGAGGTGAATGCAGAAAAGTTAGACAATTGGATTCGACAATTTGAGGTTTACTGTAGAATTCAAAACCTTCAAGAAGATGACATAAAGATCCAATTGGCTTCACTGAGGCTAGAAGGAGCAGCCTTAGTCTGGTGGGAAGCAAAGACTCAAGAGGAAATGTGAATTCATGGTAAGATATCCATTACTTGAGTTGAATTTGTTTCTGCGATTAAAAGACAGTTTTATCCTTTAGCCTATATGCAAAAAGCCATTATGAATTGGCAAAATTTTAAGCAGCTTAAAGGCCAAACAATCCAAGACTATACCCAAGAGTTTAGAAAGAGGGCTTTGTTCTTAGGAGTAAACTTGAATTCCCAAGATACATTATTGAAATGTATTGGGGGTTTACATTCCTATTTAAAACATTCTATCCTTATGTTCAATCCAAGTAATTTGGATGAGGTATGTGTGCAAGCCATGCACCTTGAAGCAAGGGGAAAGAACATTCAGGAAGAGGGTAGTAAGAAGAAGCCATTCAAGGGTAAGGAGAAAGAGAAGGGAGGAAAATGGAAGGGAAAGAAGAATGCAAGTGTGAAGAAAGAAGGGGAGAAAACCATATGCCAACATTGTTCCAAAGTTGGGCATGATGAAGCCCATTGTTGAAAATTACATCCCGAACTAAGGCCTAAGAAACCAAACAATAAGGGAAAACAAAAGACGACCACTACCACACAACATGATCTTGGATCAGATTTTGGTGATGAGACCAAGATTTCAGCCATGGTCACAAAAGGAAAAGAAGTTGTTGCAAGCACTAGTTCCTCACACAGTCATAACAACACTCGAAATGAAGAATCAAGAATAGAATTGTTCCATGTAAGGGTAATTTCAAATCATACAAAGATTGATGCATTATTTGATAGTGGGTCACAATCAAACTTAATTTCAAAAGACTTGGTCAAAAAGCTCAACCTTGAAATTGTACCTCATCATAAACCATATCCATTGAGTTTGATAGTCAATAATGCAAATTTACAGGTTACAAGGAAGTGTTTATTCAAGTTTTCCATTACTGAAAAGTTCATTGATGAAGTTGAGTTAGATGTAGTTCCACTTGACATATCAGGAATCATTTTGGGTAGTCCATATTTGTATGATAGGAACGCAGTGTTTTATCGCCGTGAGAACAAATGCTTATTGCTCAAGAATGGGGTGGAGTACATTGTGAGAGCCCAACGCAAAAAGTTAAATATTTCTTTGGTTAATGCAGGGCAGATGAACAGACTAGTAAATGCAAGTAAAAATTTTGTGCTTCTCACGATCAAGAAAAAGAATGATATTGATTATGAATCTTTTGAAGGTTGTGATGATAAATTGAAATCTGATTTGTTTGATGTGGTAAGCAAGCATGGCGAGATGTTTCAGGAACCAAAGGGTTTACCTCCGAAGAGGGGAATTCAGCATGAGATACAGCTCCAACAAGATGTTCCACTTCCAAGCATTGGCATGCATCGCATCTTGATTATGGAGAGCACGGAAATCAAGAAGCAAATTCAAGAATTGCTAAACAAAAGTATCATACGCCCATCTATCGACACTACCACACTATCGACGTAAGTTTTGAGATCGTGCTCATCCAGAGGGCATGAGATCCTTGCCTTCCAGATCACATAGTTGGATGCTCCCTCCAACCGATCTTGATCTCGCAACCTGCTGGCTACCATCTCTTCCAATCGGAAAAAAAGTTGGATGACCTCTTCTCTCCTCTACGCTACTGCTAGGCTAGCTTATGCACTCCCTGCTGGAGTCAGTAGATTTGCTGCCACTTGTTTTTGCTCAGCAAATGAGAATTCAAATTCCCTGGCTAGGAATTCTCTGAGGAAGAAATTCCCTCAAGTGTCTCTCTTCTTCCTTCTGACAATTTTATGTCCAGCAATTGCTGCAGAAAGCTGCGTCTCACCTGAAAACTACCTCTTCGCTGAAGCTGCTACATTGCTCCCTCTGAGACTACCAAACTTCGATCTGGAAATCTTACTTCTCTGTCAACTCACGTAGAGAGACCCCTTCCTCGAAAATATTTGCCCTCTTGGACTGGACTATGCAATCGCTCTGGGGATTTGATTTGTTGCCTACGCAACACTTCAACCTATGAAAAGTTTTGAATCTAATAAACCAGAAATCTTACTGCAGTAAACTGATTTACATTACCTACTTGTATTCTTCATTTAACAAGTTATCTTCAGAAATATTCAGAAAATATAAATGTAAATACACTGCAACCTACACCTCTATACAGATCAAGAACTGAAAAACCCAATGCAGGAAAATCAGTGCAACAGCTCTGAGGGTTTTCTATTATAAAGCATAAGTTTTGAATACAAATGTTGGTTTCCCTCCTAGCAAACCAGTGACAGAGAACTCCAATGGCGGAGAACCTGAGTGAGTTGTACCTCACTTCACCCGACAAAATCTGGCAACAAATCTGGCTGGTCCAGGCTACAACTGCACTGCCTCTTCCCAGTAACTGTGTGGGCCTGCGTGGAGCTCTCTGAGGCTTTGCGTTAGCACTACTGCCCACTGCATTAGCTTTCCCGGTTGTTCTGGCAATTTCCAGCAGCTTTGCTGCTTTCTGCATGGAAAGCAACTCTTCCTCTGCACTGACCCTCCTGGCTCTGCGTCAAGGCTGCGTGGGCCCAGACTGGCCCAGCATCAGCTCTCCCGGCTACTGCGCTACCTCCACAAGTTTCTCTCTACCTCTTTGTCTGTATTCCCGAACTATCACTACCCCTCAGCTGCAAGATCTCCCCAATTGATTTCCCTCCTGAGAACTTCTCACCCCAGAAAATCAATTTCCTCAATCTCTCTGTGTGTCTTCTCCAACTGACCCCAAGACTCCATTTATACTTTTCCTGTTGATAAATCAACGGTCGTGATCTTCTCACCCATATTTTTATTAATACCCATTAATATTTTAATTTTCCTAAGTTTAGACTTAGGAACCCCATTAAAAATATTAATTATTTTAATAAAATACAATTCGGGTGAAATTTCACCAGACGATTTCTGGGTCTTGGAGATATCATGTGTTCTATTTCGAAGCTAGAGCACATCCGATGCTATCCAAAAATCAAAACGACCCTCCTCTTCAGCATTGGGCTCTTCCGGCTCTACTCTCTTGTTTCACCTGCAGCTCTGATACCATGTGAAAATGCGAGAATCCTTGAAACACTACTGCAACAACTTATTATATTTCTCCTACTTAATCAAGTTATTTACAGTAATATACGGTAAACATCGAAATAAATAAAACTGCAGCCTTCACAACTTTAAATAATATGCGAAAACAAGAATCTGAGCAAGAAAGAAATAACGCACACAAGTGACACTGTTGTTTTTGGACCAATGTCCTAGGAAAAACCCAATGTGGGAAAATCGATGCAGCAACTGAGGATTTTATTATTAAGTAGTAGTAATTCTGAGTACAATTTGTCGTACGCCCCCACCAACTCGGCCTTTGTTTTTCCACCCGTCTTGTGTGCTTTTTACACTTTCTTGATTTTTCTTTATATCATTGCTCATCGCTCAAGGGTTAGAGCTTGCTTTGTATGAGGTGGCAATTTTATTACCCCTTAATGATGGGTCAGTTCATTGCTCATCGGGGTTGGGACATGTAAGAGTTCCTTCTTTTGATGTAATGGACCAATATGTGCTCAGGAACCGAGTGATAGCCATATGAGTCAGGTAGAGCTCATGCAAGGCTTTTTCCCATGTGCTAATCTTTATGTCCCTAGCCATCTTTTGCATTTTTATTTTCTTTCTTTTGTTTTGCTTGTGGCCATGATTTTCTCTTTATGTTTCTTTTAGTTGCATCAACCTCCTAGGGAAAAGTCTTTGGGCCCTACCCAAGTATGTGGGCATAAGAGTGCCAAATCCTAATGAACCAATTGTCGGTTGAACCCAAAGAATGGAGGTGAGATATGGGCTTTGTTACCGCTCAAACTAGTAGGGATCCTAAACGGGATCCTTGAAGGGCTACTACTAGTCTAAGCGCAATAATAGAGCGATAGCTCACTGTCACCTCGGCTAAGGCTCCCTACCTTTTACGAACTTTCACCGATGGGAGAAGACCCATTATAACAAGCATCACAAAATTGATGGACCAATGATAGGGTGAGGGGTCATCCTAGAAGTCTATTCAGAAGAGAGGCTAAAATATATCACTCGTTTGTCTTGGAAGACAAGATGGAAGGCTCTCAACGAAGGACTTGGGGAGAATTTTCAAGGGTTACGTTTTGAGTATGTGCCTTATAAATGATCCAAATGGATCCAAGAAAACCCTCTAAAGTCTTCAAAGTCTTCTAAACATTCATGACTATCACAAAAGAAAAGCCTTTTAAAAAGTCAGATTACACTATTGGGAGAAAAAAACATAGAGAAAACATTGAAAAACAGAGTATCGACAGCTTAAAATTACTTTGCATGGGAGCTGTCAGATTTGGCCGATCAACAGTCCCGATCCGATCGGCATATCGCAATCCGCGGAGGCTATCGGAGGCTGTTGGAGGCTACTACAGACTTATTGCGATAGCGATCAGTGTGGTCAACGACGACCATCGACCAAGCGCGCAGATCGACGACCAAAATTGAATAGCGATATTGCAATCGGCGATTACAGAGGAGCACTCACAAACGGCTCGGGGGTATGTGTGATATGCGATTGCAATCAATCACATCGCAACATCGCATCGAAACATTACAATGGAGCGGGGCCGATATAAATATGATTCACGATAGCCGGACCCGATGGAAATATAGATGGTATTATATATATTTTGAGATCCGGAAAACAGGGTTTTCCTTTGTAAATCGCATTTTCGTTAAATAAACGAAAAACAAAAGAAAATGCATCGATGCGATGAAACCGGACCCGAAAGGGTTTATGGATGCATATATATAATATTTCAAGTCCGTCTAAAGCCATTTTACGAGGTTTTTCAGTGTTTAATGTATTTTTTAATACAAAGGAAACAAGCGGGATTTCGGGAGGACCGAAGGCGAAAAGAGGTTTTGGCCGGGCTCCGCCCGAGCCCATACATTGGCTACCACGTGTCCAGGCCCTAGAGAGAGAAAACCACTCTTTTCAGGCGGTTAACTCCCATACGCATGGGCTGCCCGAAATGAACCACAGCCATTGAATCTAGATCTTCCAGATCAACGGTGGAGATGCGATAAGCGATATAAAGGCGGACCCGATAGGAGTTATAAGGCGAAATCTATAGTGTTTCAAATCCAATAAATGGCAGATTGGCGAATTTTCACAGTTTTTAGTGTATTTCTCTGTGTAAACAGAGAACGCTAATTTTGGGGATTTCAAAGGCCCGATGGTCCATTCCATTACAGAACAGGTGGCCACCATCCCTGAAAGCGTTTAACAATGATTGCTAACGCTCAGAGGGGGATCTGAGCGAACAGAGGCCAGGAAGCCAGAGAGCCCGAGAAGGAGAAACGAACTGACAGCGTCGATTGCCTTTAAAGCCACAGATTGACAGAAAACAGAGCAGGCAGTGCAGAGATAGAGAGCAAACGGAGACAGAGAGTCAGTGAGGAGAGTCTGTGTACTCAGAAATACTTAGAGGATCCAAGTAAAGCCTTATTGTTTTGTATCTGTTGTTTGAAACTCAAATTGAGCTCCCTTTTGTAAAAACTCTGCTTCTGAAGACATAATAGAGAGGTCACCACTGAAGGTTAGACCAGGAGACGTAGCCCAGGAGTGTTGGGTGAACTCCTTATTAAACTTATTGTGTTTATGTGTGTTTGTCTATTATGTTCTTTAACTGCTTCATTGTCTATGTATTTCGCAATCTTATCAATCCATTGCACAAGTTAGCATAGGCAAATCCATGCACATGAGCCTGTAATACCTTAATAATTGTCTAAGATCTCATTATCAGATCAAGTGGTATCAAAGCTTTAGGTTTGCTAAGGTTAGACAAGCTTGTGTTGGATTGTTGAATGCTAACTAGGTCAAAACTCAAATTAGGAGAAGGAGAACTGGTTGAGGCTAACCCAAAAATTGGAAGAGTCTATCCTAGGAGGAAAATGGCAGAAGAAATCCCCTTGGAAGCAGACTCTCAATTCATGGACAGTTTCATGACCATGAGAGTCATGGTAGAACAGATGTATCGAGAATTCAAGAAAGGTCGAGGTGAAAGTCCTTCAACCTCCAAACAAGACAAAGGAACGGAGGAACCTCTTCTAGATGGCCATTCAGAAGGCAAAGGGAAAAGAGAAGAGCCTCCTCTATCAACACCTCCTTCTAGCCCTGAAAATAAAAAGAAGAAAACATCTTTGATTAAATTAGATGTAAAATTTGATTTGCCAGTATATGATGGAGAATTAAATGCAGAAAAGCTAGATAACTAGATTAGACAGATTGATGTATATTGCAGGGTGCCGAAGATCGATTCAGAAAGGAGAAAGATTCAGCTGGCCAGCGTTCGCCTTGGAGGAACTACCCTAGTGTGGTGGGAAGGCAGGACATAAGCTGATTTGAAAAAGCATGGGAAAATTCTTCTACCTAGAGTGAATTTGTTTCTGCCATTAAAAAACAATTCTATCCACTAGCTTATATGCAACAAGCAATGATGAGTTGGCAAACTCTTCGCCAATTAAAGGGGCAAAGTGTATAAAGCTATACCCAGGAATTTAGAAAAAGAGCTTTAATTCTAGGCATTTCTCTAAACTCACCTGAAACTTTGTTGAAGTATATAAGTGGTCTACATAGCTATTTCAGGCACACCATTCTCATGTTTAACCCTACTAGCATAGATGAGGTATCAGTTCAGGCTACACATCTGGAGGCTAGAGGCAAGAATGTGAACCCAGAGATTGGGGGATCATCAAAACCCACTACAAGCAAGAACAAAGAAAACAAGAAGAAAAAATGGAAGGAGAGGAAGACAAACACAGTACAGAAAGACAAACCTTCATGCACTCACTGCAAGAAGGGTGGACACGATGATGAACACTGTTGGTCTTTGCATCCGGAACTGAAACCCAAGAAGTTCGATGGCAAGAAGAAGAAGACCGTTGCTGCTATTCAGAAAGATTTGGGGTTAGACTCAGGTAATGAAACAACAGTCACAGCCACAGGTATAAAAGATAAAAATTCTGAAGCATCTACTAAGAATTCTTGCACAATCTATTGATAATGAAGAAAATGAAAGGAAAAGACATGAGATTTTTCATATTAGAGTTATTTCCAAGCATCAAAAGATTGATACTTTATTTGATAGTGGATCACAAGTAAACTTGATTTCTAAAGCAACTGTAAAGAAGTTGGGACTACTAACAACACCTCACAAGAAGCCATATCCATTAGGTTGGGTATGTGATAAAGCGAAGCTACAAGTGACTAGACAATGTAAACTTAGGTTTTCTTTTGGGTCAACATTTGTAGACGAGGTTGAGTTAGATATAATTCCCTTAGATATATGTGGTATTGTTTTAGGAAGTTCTTACTTGTATGAGAGAAAAGTCATTTTCTATAGAACTGACAATAAGTATCAACTCACAAAAGATGGAATAAAATATATTGTAAGAGCTCATCAGCTCAAAAATAACTACACTCTCATAAACTCAGGACAGATGAAAAGAATTGTAAATTCATGCAAGCAATTTTTACTAATGGTTGTAAATGAAAAGACCCCTGGTAAAACCAATGCATTTGAAGGCTGTGATGCTAAACAAAAAGCTGATTTAGAAAAAATTGTTTCAGAATATGATATCCTATTGCAAGAACCTAAAGGTATGCCACCCAAAAGGGAAATTGTACATGATATTCATTTGCAGCAAGATGCTCCATTGCCTAACATCGGAATGTATAGGTTATCCGCTTTAGAGAATGCAGAGATCAAGAAGCACGTATAGGAGCTGCTTGATAAAGGGTTCATAAGACCAAGCACATCGTCATGCGGATCTCCAATCGTATTGGTGAGAAAGAAAGATGGTTCGTGGAGGATGTGCATTATAGAGCACTGAATAAAATAACGATCAAGAATCGTTATCGCCTTCCTCGCATAGATGATCTATTAGATCAGTCGAAAGAAAATGTTTACTTTTCCAAGTAGGACTTGCGTAGTGGCTATCATCAAGTCAGACTGGCAGAACAAGATGCATGGAAGACTGCTTTCAAGACAAAGAAAGGGTTGTATGAATGGCTAGTTATGCCTTTTGGCTTAACTAATGCTCCTATCACTTTCATGAGAGTTATGAATAATGTACTCAGACCTTTTATTGATAATTTTGTAATTGTTTATTTAGATGACATTCTTGTTTTCAGTAAAACATGGGAAGAACATTTAAAGCATGTAAAGCAGGCTCTAGATGTTTTGAAAAGAGAAAATCTCTATATGTTAAGTTATCAAAATGTGAATTTGGCAAAACGTCTTTGAATTATTTGGATCACATTGTAGGGGGTGGTGAATTGAAGATAGATCCCCTTAAGGTTGAAGTCATTGTGAACTGGCCTAAACCCAAATCTGCTACAGAAGTTAAGAGCTTCCTAGGAGCAGCACAATATTGGAGAAAGTTTATTGCTAACTTTTCCTTGATTGCAGCTCCCTTACATGCTTTAACAGGATTGAACGAGGTGTTTCAGTGAGAAGGCAAACAGCAGAAAGCCTTCGACACCTTGAAAGAAAAGATTAGTACAGCGCCAGTACTAGCATTGCCAGATGTTCAAAAACCATTCAAGATTGAAACAGAGGCCAGTGACTATGCCACGAGAGCAGTGTTGATGCAACATTGTAAACCCATATGTTATCACTCTGAGACATTTAATTCTACAGTAGTTAATTATCCCACATATGATAAAGAATTGTATGCATTAGTACAGAGTGTGAAAAAGTGGAAACATTACCTAATGAGCGAAGAAACAATTATGCATACTGATCATCAACCACTTCAATATTTAGACTCACAAACTAAGTTGCGACAATCAAGACTATAGGTGGATGGGTTTTCTACAATAGTTTCATCTTGTCATCAGGTATAAAAAGGGCATACACAATAAAGTTGCAGATATGTTATCAAGACCAATCATAAATGCATCTACCATACTTAAGCATAACTCAGTATTGCATGAAAGCTACATTGAACAATATGCTCAAGATGTAGATTTTAAAGATGTATATGCAACTTTAAGTCATGGCAAACAAGTAGAAGAATTGGATTATCATGTTAAGGACCAACTCTTATATCATTTGGGAAAGTTATGCATTCCTCAAACTGAAAGAGTTATCATAATCCGAGAAACACATACTTCTCTAATATCAGGTCATTTCGGTGTAAGTAAAACAGTTGCAAAACTGCAAAGGTTCTGTTATTGGCCAAGAATGCATGAAACAGTTTCTAGATATATTAGAGGGTGTAACATGTGTGCTAAAAGCAAGCCCAGCAATAGAAAACTAGGCTTGTACACTCCACTTCTAGTTCCTTCTCATCCTTGGGAAATTGTTTCCATGGACTTTGTTGGGGGATTGCCAAAATCTAGAAAAGGTTATGACTATTTATATGTTATTGTGGACAGGTTTAGCAAAATGTGTATTTTAATGCCTTGTAACAAGCATATTACAGCTGAACAAGCAGCAAAGTTGTTCTTTCAGCATGTATGGGTTCATTTTGGGTTACCCACTTCTATTGTCTCTAATTGAGATCCCCAATTTGTTTAGAAGTTTTGGTCAAGTCTATGGGAGTTAATGGACACCAGATTGAAGAAGAGCACAACATTTCATCCACAAACAAATGGCCAAATAGAGGTGGTCAATAGGACAGTGATCCAGTTGCCCAGGAGCTATTGCAGCAAGCATCCCAAGCATTGGGATGGACATTTATGTTACGTGCAACATGCTTACAATTGTGCTAAGCACTCTTCTACACAAAGATATCCTTTTGAGACTTGTTTTGGTTTTATACCAAGGTCTCCCTTGGATTTTGTCTTTAGTAAAGACATAGCAGTTGATGGACACAGTGATGTGGACAAAGCAACCAAGTTCATTGAACAAATCCAAGAAATTCACCAGGCAGTGCAAGAACATCTGGAAATAAGCTAGGCCAAGTACAAGGCAAGGCATGATAAGCATCGAATTGAGCATAGCTTCCAAGTTGGTGATCAAGTCTGGTTGTACATCAGCAAAGACAAAATGCAAGGTGAAGGAAAGAAGCTAAAGCCAATAAGGTATGGGCCTTTCAAGATACTTGAGAAAATTGGTGAGAATGCTTTTCGCCTTGATTTGCCAGCTTATATGCATATCTATTGAGTGATTAATACAGAAAGCTTGAGACTATATGAACCTTCATTGATTGAAAATCCCGAAGAGCAAAGTCAATTGCCTTCTATTGATGATCTGTTGCCTGAATATCTCAATGAGTTGCAGGAAGATACAATTCTGGACAGGAAGGTGAGAACTACGCGCAGAGGGGATGTTGAGTACCTCAGAATCGGACTCAAAGGTTCAAAACCAAGAAGTGCAAGATGGATAGAGATTGGACAAGTGAGGAAGCTGTATCCTCACTTGATTGATGCTTAAAAGCCAACTTTTGGTGGTCCAAAAGCCTTTTCAGTGGGAATGCGTGATCCAAATGGATGCTAGAAAACCCTCTAAAGACTTCAAAGTCTTCTAAACATTCAAGACTATCGCAAAAGAAGAGCCTTTTAAAAAGTTGGATTACACTATCGAGGCAAAAACATAGACAAAACATTGAAAGACAGAGTATCGGCGGCTTAAAATTACTTTGCATGGGAGCCGTCGGACCTAGTTGATCAAGGGTCTAGATCCGATCGACATATCGCAATCGGTGGACGCTATCGGAGGCTACCACAGACTTATTGCGATAGCGATCGGCGCGGTCAACGAGGACCATCGATCAAGCGTGCAGATCAACGGCCCAAGTTGAATCGCGATATCACAATCGGCGATTACAGAGGAGCACTCACAAACGGCCTGGGGGTATGTGCGATATGTGATTGTGATCAATCGCATCGCAACATCGCACCGGAACATTACAATGGAGCGGGGTCGATATATATATGATTCGCAATAGCCGGACCCGATGGAAATATAGATGGTATTATATATATTTTGAGATCCGGAAAACAAGGTTTTCCTTTGTAAATCGCATTTTCGTTAAATAAACGAAAAACAAAAGAAAATGGGTCGATGCGATGAAACCAGACCCGAAAGGGTTTATGGATGCATATATATAATATTTCAAGTCCGTCTAAAGCCATTTTATGGGGTTTTTCAGTGTTTTATGTATTTTTTAATACAAAGGAACAAGCGGGATTTCGGGAGGACTGAAGGCGAAAAGAGGTTTTGGCCGGGCTCTGCCCGAGCCCATACATTGGCTGCCACGTGTCCAGGCCCTGGAGAGAGAAAACCACTCTTTTCAGGCGGTTAACTCCCGTACGCATGGGCTGCCCGAAATGAACCACAGCCATTGAATCTAGATCTTCCAGATCAACAATGGAGATGCGATAAGCGATATAAAGGCGGACCCGATAGGAGTTATAAGGCGGAATCTATAGTGTTTCAAATCCAATAAACGACAGATTGGCGAATTTTCACAATTTTTAGCATATTTCTCTGTGTAAACAGAGAATACTAATTTTGGGGATTTCAAAGGCCCAACGGTCCATTCCGTTACAGAATAGTTGGCCACCATCCCTGAAAGCGTTTAGCAATGATTGCTAACGCTCAGAGGGGGATCTGAGTGGACAGAGGTCGAGAAGCCAGAGAGCCCGAGAAGGAGAAACAAACAGAAAGTGTCGATTGGCTTTAAAGCCACAGATTGACAGAAAACAGAGTAGGCAGTGCAGAGACAGAGAGCAAACAGAGACAGAGAGTCAGTGAGGAGAGCCTGTGTACTCAGAAAGACTTGGGGGATCCAAGTAAAGCCTTATTGTTTTGTATCTGTTGTGTGAGACTCAAATTGAGCTCACTTTTGTAAAAGCTCTGCTTCTGAAGACATAATAGAGAGGTTACCACTGAAGGCTGGACCAGGAGACGTAGCCCAAGAATGTTGGGTGAACTCCTTATTAAACTTGTTGTGTTTATGTGTGTTTGTCTATTATGTTATTTAACTGCTTCGTTGTCTATGTATTTCACAATCTTATCGATCCATTGCACAAAGTAACATAGGCAAATCCATGCACATGAGTATGTAATACATTAATAATTGTCTAAGATCTCATTATCAGATCAATAAAGGAGATCCTTAAGCCCTAGAATTTTGGTGGAAATTTGGGTCCCAACTGATCTTTAAAGAATTAACCTTGATAGTGCATGGGGCCTCACGAGAACAAGTGGACCCGAGGTTACGTCAAGGAGATAGGATTTTGTTAATTATGGTATGTTCTATGCTTAGAGCAGTTTACTTATTTTTCTTCTTATTAGTCACATATTAGCAATCACATGTACATTAAGTAAAGTGCAAATAGAACATTAAATGATCAACAGAAAACAAGCCAAGACAAGAGACACAAGATGTGGCGGCTAGCCAGGGACAAACCCCAATGCGGGGAAACCCTTTGATCAAATCTTCTTTCATCTTCAATAGTTCAGCAGAGAGAAATAGTAAAAAATCCAAATTCTGTAATTTTATATCAGCAGCAGCAAACCCTAGATCAGCAAAGTCAAACTTGGTCAAACTAGTTGAAATTGGCCTCTAAAATGCTTGATCAATTTCCAGTCAACTTGTCCTCGAACAGCTTGAAGAAACAACCCTTGAACAGCCCCAAAAGTACAGTCAATTTGCAAATTTTTGAAGTCAATTTGCAGCCCTAAACTAGGGCAGTCAACACTAGTCAAACCAGAGGTCAGATGACCTCGATTTTCGTGCCAAAAATTGCAGTCTGCCTAGGAGAGGCAGCGACACCCAATCCACACCTCTGGATGGTCAACATTGGTCAAAGAGATGACCTGCTGCCCTAGCATCCTTCTTTATGCATCTTCCTTGCCCTAGGACATCTTCATTTCAGCCACAAGTGAGAGAGAGAGAGAGAGAGGCTCCTTTCATGTGTAGGAGAGAGAGAGAAGATGAGTGAATGAAGTGTCCAAATGAGGAGGAGGCACCTTGTATTTATATGCAAACGTTGAGGATGAATAGACGTGACAGTTGGGCTTCTGAGCCTACATAAGTTTGATGGCCAACCTTGACAATTTGTCCATAATCAAAATAAATTCATATCTCCATAAATACTTATCGGAATCGAATGATATTTAGATCAATCCTACACCTCTCGACGAGAGGAATGTAGGAAAAATATCAGTAGCCATAAATAAGGTGACCCACATGGAGTTTGGCCCTAGTTTCCAATTTTAACAGATTTAGCAACCAATGATATGTTTTACCTAATTAGGAAGGGGAAAGGAATCAAAGAATGAAATTTCAATAAAAGGCAATGCAAGGATCCCAGTGAGGTTTCTAGCCTAAGGGAAACCAAGGGCAAGAATTGGTCTTTGAGCTAGGGCTTGCAATATCCCAAATACCACTATCAGAATCTCATGAAATTTGGAGGGCTTCTTGAGGACACAACAACGCAGTTGTGTGCCAAAAATCGAAGTATTTGGATGGCTAGATCGTGAGATAATTGATGCCCTAGGTGACCTAGAGGACTAGACCTAGAGAAGAGGAAAGGGGAGGAGGAGAATAGGTTTAAGGTGATCACCTTTGGGTGGACCAATGCCTAATCCTTTGGGGAGATTGTAATCAAGTAGAATTATGACTATGGACCTTTGACTTTTCTAGGTCAAGGAGGCCTCAAGGACAACTTCGCTTGGCATTAGGGTAGTAGCAAAAGCAACTTCAAAGAATTTATACTTCATTTTGCAAGGTAAATGGCTTGTCAAGACGAATTTCAGTAATGAAACATCCCTAGGAACATTCATTCATTATACATGGCCCATACATGAAGCATCCACTATCCAAAACAAAATTTCCACAACTTTGCGTAAGAGATGCAACAAATAAGCCCTATTATAGCGAATTCCCAGCAACAATGTATGTGACAAAACTAGAAAGAAAGAATAGCATTAAAATATACTTACATGTATAAGAATATATCCAACCATCCAAAAAACTTGCCATCAAGAAGCTCCAAGACATATGAAAACTCTCCAAATATCAAAATTCCTTCCATGCTCCAAAAATTCGTCCTCCAAGAAGGATAGCGAAAATATCTAAAGAGATACGAGTTCCAAATCCAAGTGATGATGAGAAATGAACTCTCATCATTTGTATTTAAATTTTATACACTCCTAATGAGTTCAATTTAGCTACTTGAACCTATATTAGCCCTAAAAGAAAAAATAACATGCAAATAACTAACTTTTGGTGACAAGCCCAGCAAACTAGCTCATAAACAAAATAACAAGCGTCTCAAGAGGTCGAATGATCAATAATACATGTCGTTGGGCCCTCTAAGAGGCCGTACGAAGTCCATAGGTGCCACAATTATTAATAGTGTGAAAATTTTTGAATCGAACAAGTCAATCCTGCTGCAATAAATTGATTTCCATTACCTACTTGTGTTCTTCATTTAACAAGTTATCTTCAAAAATATTTGGAAACTATTAATGTAAATACACTACAGCCTACACCAATATACAGATCAAGTACTGGAAAATAAATGAGACAACCATACAAAGGACACACTTATTTTTTGACTAAACGCCCCCAGAAAAACCCAATGTGGGAAAACCGGTGCAACAACTTTAAGGGTTTTCTATTATTAAGCAAAAGTTTTGAATACAAATGTTGGTTGCCCTCCCGGAAAACCAGTGACAGAGAAATACAATGGTGGAAAAACTGAGTGAGTTTTACCTCACTTCACCCTGCAGATTCAGGCTGGCCCTGGCTACAACTGCGTTGCCCCTTCGCAGTAACTGCGTGGGCCTGCGTGGAGCTCTTTGAGGCTCTGCCTCAGCTCTTCTGCCCACTACATCAACTTTCCTCGGTTATTTCCAGCACTCTGCGTGGAAGGCAACTCTCTCCCTCCATGCTGGCCCTTCTGGCTCTACGTCAAGGCTGCGTGGGCGCAAACTGGCCCAGCGTCAGCTCTCATGGCTACTGCGCTGCCACCACAAGCTTCTCTTCGACTCTCTGTCTGTATTCGCAAACTATCACTACCCCTCAACTATAAGATCTCCCCAATCGATTTCCCTCCTGAGAACTTCTCACCTCAGAAAATCAATTTCCTCAATCTCTCTGTGTATCTTCACCAACTAACGCCCAAGCCTCCATTTATACTTTTCATGTTGGGAAATCAACAGCCAATATTAAGACTCTAATCAACGACTAAGATTAAACTAGACTTGATCCTCGTCTCTTAGAAGCTTCTCACCCATATTTTCATTAATACCCATTAATATTTTAATTTTCCTAAGTTTAGACTTAGGAACCACATTAAAAATATTAATTATTTTAATAAAATACAATTCGAGTGGAATTTCACCAAACGATTTATGGATCTTGGAGATCTCATATGTTCTAGCCCCTCCACAAAATTTCAGAGACAGAGAACATCCAATGCTACACAAAAATCAACACTCCCTCTTAGCGAGGGATGTGCTCTAGCAATACTTCCCAGCATATGTATCACATTGATCCATGGCATCGGTCCTCTGCGCTGTTGATGCTCGGCCTGATGCCCTTCATCCACTGCGATGTTGCAATCTGTACTGATGATACTGCCACATCTGTACTGCAGCTCTCTCTCAATATGCTGCATCATACTGCCATAGCACTACCACTGCTGCACTGCAACTCAGTTGCTTAGAAGTAAGCAACTGAAAAGTCACCCAAAAGCTGACATGTTGGTCAGTCTAGATGCTCCTTGACGCTGAAGCTACCTCTGTTGCTAATTTGTGCTAACCCTCTGATGCTACTATATTGTTGTTGTATCTGCTCAATTCCTTCTGCACTATCGCAACACTCTATTGTGTTGCTTCAGACTTTGGCACTCTAGCTCTAACATTGTTGCTCCATCATCCCTCGAACCCACTGACTCCCGTAATTCTATTATTGTCATTAAGGGCTCCCGTAGCCGTATGTGATCCAAGAGTTTGGGCACCTCAAGGATCCTGCCCCTTCTCTGTAGTCCTCCCGACTACAGCTCAATATCGCCTCACCACTTTTCTAGTGGTGCATGAGCACTCATGGCACAATCATCATCGTCCTCTCCATTAATAGCCATTTCTGCTCAAATGAATGTCGAACTAGTTCTCTTCTCCCTCATTCGTTGTTGTCCTAGCAAAACTCAGATCTGGATTTCTTTGGCGATAGAAATCCTCTAAGGAACAAGCTCCCTCTAAATTTTGATTTCCTTCACGGAAATCCTTCTGCCAACCACTGTTGAACCACCCCTTTGATCTCTCTTTGTTGTTGCTCAACACTGAATCTAGATTTCTTGGCAAGAAATCTTCTAAGGAATTCATTCCCTCTACTTTGCTTCTGCCCCACTAGGTATTGTTCTGCATCAACAGAATCAGCAACCCATCAACAACTCCAGATGAAGTTTGCGTTGCACCTCTAGCCCCGACAACTAGAAAAATGAGACTCAACAGTCTTTGCGTTGGCCCAGTAATCATTGTGTTGCCTTCTGCAGCAACAACATCACCCAATCAGGCTAACGCAGGCTCTGCATGAGCCTCCCTTGGTGACTGTGTCACCCCTCCTCTGCTCTCTCGGCCAGAAATTGCGTTGTCTCTTGGGACAACTGTCTTCAACACAGATTTTCCTCTGTCCTTTCGCCAATGGCTTCAGTCCTCCTTGATCTGCAACCTGGCTCTGATACCATGTAAAAATTTATTAATCAAACAAGTCAAAAATGATACTGCATTAAATTGATTTGCATTACCTACTTGTGTTCTTCATTTAACAAGTTATTTTCATAAATATTCGAAAAATATTACTATAAATACACTGCAACCTACACCAATATATTGATCAAGTATTGAAAAATAAATGAGACAACAATACAAAGGACACTTATTTTTGGACTAAGCATCCCCAGAAAAACCCAATGCGGGAAAACCAATGCAGCAGCTTTGAGGGTTTTCTATTATTAAGCAGAAGTTCTGAATACAAATGTTGGTTGCCCTCCCGGCAAACCAGTGACAGAGAAATACAATGGAGGAAAACCTTAGTGAATTTTACCTCACTTGACTCGGTAGATTCTGGTTGATCCAGCAGCGAATCTGGCTGGCCCCGGCTACAACTGCGCTGCCCCTTTTTGCAGTAACTGCGTCGAGCTCTCTAAGGCTCTGCGTCAGCTCTTGTGCCCACTATGTCAGCTTTACTAGGTTATTCCAGCAGTTCCAGCACTCTGCGTGGAAGGCAAATCTCTCCCTCTGCGTTGGCCCTTTTGGCTCTACATTAAGGCTACGTGGGCTCAGGCTGGCCCAGCGTCAGCTCTTCTGGCTACTGCATTGCCACCACAAGCTTCTCTCTGCTTTCTGTCTGTATTCCCAAACTATCACTACCCCTCAGCTGGAAGATCTCCCCAATCGATTTCCCTCCTGAGAACTTCTTCCCTCCGAAAATCGATTTCCTCAATCTCTTTGTGTATCTTCTCCAACTGACTTCAAGCCTCCATTTATACTTTTCCTATTGAGAAATCAACGACCGAGATTAAGTCTCTAATCAACGGCTAAGATCAAATTAGACTTGATCCTCGTCTCTTAGATGCTTCTCACCCATATTTTCATTAATATCCATCAATATTTTGGTTTTCCTAAGTTTAGACTTGGGAACCACATCAAAAGTATTAATTATTTTAATAAAATACAATCCGGGTGGAATTTCATCAAACGATTTCTGGGTCTTGGAGATCTCATGTGTTCTAGCCCCTCCACAAAATTTCGTAGCTAGAGCACATATGATGCTACCCAAAAATCAACAAATAGGGCTTCCAAAAGTAATGGACAAGGGGTTGGCCCCTTGTTCTCCACATAATAAACATGTGGTGCTCCCAATGGGTGTGAGGGCACACAAGTGACCTCATGGGTCTCCAAGCAAGTCGAAGAAGCTTGTAGACCATCTGTAAGGGCTCAGATGATGGTGTAAGTGATGCCACATACAAGTCCTAGGTCATCTACCAAGTGTATGGTACAACTGTGGGGTTGGATGGGCAAAGGTGAACCAGGTGCATCTTCCTTGTCCAATAGGTGAATCTTGAGCAATCTTTGAACATCTTTGGGGATCCATGGAGTGTTGTCTACTGCTATGGAGGCTAATGGCTCTCAACACACACCATAAATGTGGTTATGTATCCCTCTGGAAGGTTAGGACCCTGTATAGGTAGACCAAACCCAAAACGAAGACCACGTACAATCCTGCATAAGATCCAATACATCCCCTAGCCTTCCAGTACAAGTCATCAAGGAAATTGAATAAAAGAGCTTACAAACAATGGAAAACAGGTGGGCAATTCATAATGGCATGCCCTTCCATATTGGGCTTTAACATGTGCTTATATCTCCAAGCTCCAAATGGGGTTAACCAAGTATCCTATTAAGTGGCTTCTACTTCTAAAGGGGATAGTATGTCCAAGGTACATCCTTTGAAGGGTGGTGGCACGTGATAAAGAGATGAATGGAGTAGGGGATGAAAAGGGGCAACCCTGGGCCACATGCTAGGGTACAAGGGTAGCTAATAAAAGGGAAGCCCACACTTGGGTATATAATGTATAGGAGGGAGCAATCATGGTACATGAGGTGCCCTGACCTTGATTTTTCCACCCTTCTTTATATGCCTTTTGCCTTTTATGATTTTTCTTTAATTGACTGCTTGGGGCTCAAGGGATAAGAGCATGATGTGTGAGATATAGCAGTGGATACCCCCTTTAAGGTAGGGTGGTTCATTGCCCACCAGGGG
The DNA here is from genome assembly GCA_031772625.1 of Pinus tabuliformis. Taxonomy (NCBI): domain Eukaryota; kingdom Viridiplantae; phylum Streptophyta; class Pinopsida; order Pinales; family Pinaceae; genus Pinus; species Pinus tabuliformis. The sequence goes on from CM062816.1 coordinate 120,855,200, forward strand.
TTGGGACAATCATGGGTTCCTGAATAATAAAGGAGGCTCATCTAGGGCCTAAAGGAACCAGGATGATGGCCATGATGATGGGGTAGAGCTCATGTATTGGCTTTTTCCGACATGCTAGATGTGTTTCTCCCGACCATCTTTTGCATTTTGTGGTACATCTTCCTCTTGAATAAGGCCAATTGTGCTTTTACCTTTCTTTTCAGCTGCATCAACCTCAGAGGCATCATTCCAAGCCCAACCCAAGGTGTGGGCAAAGGGAAGGGGAAGGCTAACCCTATGTGGACCCAGGCGGGAGAAATGATGAATGGGGTTATAATGAGTGGAAGGAGTAATATATGTGGATGAGGGAGCGGGACCATGCAACCAAAACCAGGGTTTCCCATGTAGTACCATCCCTAAAGCCCAAAGGTTAGTAAAAGAGATCACACGGGACAAGGGTCCAAGGCTAACATCCAAAAGAGGTCTAGGGGACAAGAGAACAGACCTAGCCCACTCTTTCTGTCGAATCTCCCCATTAATCCATGCCCAAAAGTGTCCATGATAAGCCAACTACAATACTCAATTACTGTTAAAATTGGCAACTAGGGCCAAAATCCATGTGGGTCATCTTATTAATGGCAACTAATATTTTTCTTGGATCCCACTCATCGAGAGGTGTAGGATTGATCTAAAGGCCATCCGATTCTGATAAGTATTCATGGAGATATGAATTTATTTGTGTTATGGGACAATTCGTCAAGGTCGGCCAGCAACCAAATAAACCCCACTTGTGCTCAATGTTTTAGTATAAATAGAGGTGCCTTGAAAGTCATTTGGACACATATCCTCTTGGTGATCTCTTCCTATCCACTTGTCTTTGGGTTTTGGTGGGAGGAGAGATCTAAAGAGGATACGTTGCCCTAGAGGATGCCCTAGATCGTAACGCTATCATGGAGGAGATTTTAACGCAGTGAAGAAAGCCTACATAACACAGCAAGGAGAGATCTAATTGCAGCTCGATGGAGAGCCCTACGCTGCCCTATACACAGCTCTAATGGAGAGCTCTATATTGCCCTATACATAGCTCTATGGAGAGCCCTACACTACCCTATGCACAGCTCTATAGAGAGCTTTATGTTGCCTTATACACAGCTCTATGGAGAGCCCTACGCTACCCTATACACAACCCTATGGAGAGCCTTACGCTGCCCTATACACAACTCTATTGGAGAGCCCTATGCTGCCCTATACACAGCTCTATTGGAGAGCCCTACGCTGGCCTATACACAACTCTATGGAGAGCCCTACGTTGCCCTATACGCAGCCCTATGGAGAAGCTCTATGTCGCCCTAACTGCAGTCCTCCAGGTGATATAAAGGAAGACTATTCAAGCATGCCCCAGTCACAGCCATGGAGGAAGGAAGGTGAAAGCGGCTTGTATGACATGGAGACGAGTGTTGAAGGGTATACGTTGAAGTCTGTCCAGCAAGGCAGCATATGTTAAGACTGTGTTGATAATAGTACAGTCACTTGGATGGAGAAAACAGTGATGATACATTAAAACAGCATATATATTGCAGCAGCATGTTGATGAATGCTACAGCATGATGGGTACAGCGATGAAGTGTATCATAGCATAATGAGGGGCAACACAATGGTGAGATACAGCAATATGATACAGCTAGTTCATAGTGTTGCTAGTATAACACATTGGGAGAGCAGCATGATACTTAGTGCAGCAAGTACAGCTAGCATGCCAGGGACAGTAAGCTAGCTAGTTGCAGCAAACACATGGGTCAGTATGGCAACATGGTGCAGCAATAGCACATGATGCAGTGCAGTGACGGGTACCGTCATGATTGATGAAGCATGATGAGATGCAGCATTGTGATGATGGGTGCAGCATGGTGAGGCGCAGCATAATGACGAGATGCAACACGATGATAGGTGAAGGAGTCACCTTGGAGAATCAGTTGAAGTAGCATGTCTTCAACTGATCTCATGTATCATCTTCTTAGAGATGATATATGCTCTCATCCAGATATGTCAAAGTGTTGACTTCAGTTGTAAATGTACTATCTCTCTCTCTCTGTTGAACTATTAAAGAACATGTAAGAAGAATTGATCAAGGGTTTCCCCACATTGGGGTTTTTCCCTGGCTAGCACCACATCTTGTGTCCTCTTGTCTTGGCTTGTCTTCTGCGATTTACGTTTATGTTCTATCTGCAATTTACTTCAAGGCTGATGTGATTGCTAATCTAGAAAAGATATTGAGCTAACTATGAAAATTTAAATAAATTGCTCTAAGCATAGAACTTATCTAAACTTAACAATTACCAAATGACAAGGCATACCTTTAGGTTTGGGAGGCCCACCTCGAAACATACAATCATAATAGATGGATGAGGTACTACATGGTTGGCTCAGGTGGCGAAGAAATGGCACAACAAACTAGTTGGTGGCTGCAAGGGGTTGTCGGTTGCCAGCTGAGGGTCATCTTGGAGAAATAAATTCTCCTAGGGATATCACCCACAAAATGGTGGGTAACAGGCTTGTAATGTAATATGGAAGGTATTAAGTATGATAAACGGGATAGATTGAACTACACTATCTCAATCCAAGCTTCCCAAATAGTGCCCCTCCTATACCCATTGAGCCATCAAGGGAAGTCCCATTGACTAGGATGAAATATTAACGCCCCATTTAAGGTGATAGATCAATATTGTCGTCAAATCCCGTCATCCTTCCATAATCCATATCAAAACCCATAAACAAACAATTATAAGCACCTGATTGCAAAATAACCAAAGTACCTCTTAAGTGGAAGCCCACCTTTGCCCATGTGCTCATGTTGGATGTGTGAGAAGCAAATGGATGATGCAAGTGGTATAGAAATTGTATATCATCAACTAGTTGTGGTTGTCAGGGGTTGTTGGCTATGTGGTTGACTGGCTGGCTGTCAAGAATAGGAGAAATTTTTTCTCCTATGGGGTTACCCATTTTGGTGGGTAATAATTCTCACCATGACTGAATAGTTTCTAGTATCGATTATGCATACAAAATTGACATAATAGTGTGAAAAGTTTGTTCTGTGATTCAACAAACATATAGAAACTAGAGGAAGATTTATGGTTGTAATAAATCTACATTTACTCTAGTGGTGCTCTATTTAGCGTTTGAAGAGCATGCATTGTACCAAACTTGTATTGAGCTCTGGTGATAATAGACCTATATTGGTGGTCCCCTAACCAGGGTTTGGAAAGCATGAGTTATACCAACTTGTATTAAGTTGATGGTATATATTTTTGAAATATGAGGCAGTTATGGGATGAATTTCCCCAAGAGAAACTCAATTACCCCAAGGAAAATCCATCTTGCCCCAAAAGAGAATTTAATTTGGATAAAGGAAAATTATTATTTGGCTCTCCTCTCATTATTATTTCATGTGACAAATTTATTTGGGAAAGCAATCTCCAAGGCATTTATTAGCAAATTTGAATTCATGTTTTCCCTCCAAATTTGCAAGTCGACCTACCCCAAAGGATGTGACCCTGCGCTTGGAGGAACAACTATAAATAGGAATCTATCCTCCATCATTTGCAATCATTGCGGCCTAGTTTGTGACATCTTTGCGGCCTAATTTGAGGCATCTCAACGACCTCGTTTGTAATGACCCATCTCGAATTAAAGGGAGCCTAAGAATATTAGCATGCATATGATCATGAATATGATAGCTACATAAGCATGCATCGCATGTACCACACTAGTATACATACTAGCTAATATTGAAAAATGTGCAAGTACAAGGTAATGAATTGATTTGTCAAGTAAATACCTAACTCACCAGAATATAATGAATATATAGATGGGGTACTTAATATGTATACCACCATCATAATATATAATTAATACATTCTTCAAAAATAAAGTAAATACAATGGATTATGAATTAAATTAAATTTATAAGATATGAATTAAATTAACAAACTCTGATAAAAGTGCAAGTTCAGTTAATAGTATTTAAGTTTTTAAATAAAAAATTGAAATTCTTTAATAATTCGTTGTCCCGTGAACTAAATAGATATAAACCTGTGTCCATAACTCATTTCGCGTATAAAATGTGACTACCTCTTTAGACCCTTCGAGAGACTAGGTGACCAACAAAAGGTGTGGATAACTTTATTAAAATTGGGAAGGCAGTGATGCTTTGGGGATATAAGGGAGCAAACCTAATGCGACCTTCTTCTGCATATTTGCGGCCTAATCTCAGTCTTAATAAGGACTTCAGCTGTGGTTTCTCTACGGACATATTCCGATCATTCTCTGTTTATATGTGGCCTGTAATATTCCAAATTGAAAATTTAGAGCAAATAACATAAACATGTATAAGGAACAACAACCATAAACAAATATTGCACATGCCGACCAAAACACCAAGAAAAAAAAGAACAGTTGATCCATCTTATTAATCTCGAGAATGATGAGTACAATGGGTAAGAACAATGAAACCTGGGCTTCTTACTGCAACTGGGTGAGAGTGTAATGCCCCAAGTGTTGGAATGGCTCTCCCAAGAGATTTGCGCCCTGCCCCCTTCTAGCTGCTGATGGAAAGGAACATGAGAAACTACTCTGAAAAGTACTCGAAATGAGATGAAACTGGGTAAGAAGCCTCCTCGCCAGAAACCTAGGAAAACCCAGAAATGTCTCACAAACCCAAGTGGTGGAAATGGTCCCAGAGTGGAATGCGCCCTTCTTTAGCAAATTTTTGTTGTTGGCTATTGGTTGGAACTAGGAATTCTACCCTCAGAAGCGCTCAAAAAATTCTACCAAATTTACTAGAGCCTCCTCTCAATAAACTCAGAAAAATCCATAAAGGGTTTCGGTTGAATCCAAAGTGTCCTAGTGACCCCAAGAAATGTGTATGGCTCTAACTGGCTGGTTGAAGAAGCTGGAAGAAGAACTGATGAAATATACCACCAAAACATTGTTGGAAAGTTCACCCTTCAAATCCCCTACAAAGACTTGTCATCATTCGGATCCACTTAGACACAATGTTCTCACACTTGATCAAGAGGACTCTCAGATTAGACATGGAAACCATGGATGAGCATATGGCAGATTGATTATAAATTTAATAACTCTGCCTTTCAGTTGTTTTTTTCCGAGGGGTAAAAAACACATAATTTTATTCAACTTTTGAAAAAAGGAGTGAAATTACATTTTGTAGATGTTATCTACGTTCAATAAGAGCATCTTCTCGACTAAAGTGCATAAAAAAATGAAGAAATAACAGAAAACATGAAAAGTTAAGTATTATAGTAATCACTTTAACTTTTTTTCTTTCCTTTCTTTCTTTTGACCTTCTGCCATCCCCCTTAGTGAGGGTCAACAGGAATCATTACCAAATCATTCATAGTGGTCTCTAGTGGGGGTTTTTTATCTAAATCAGAACTTTCTAAAACATGAGTTCTCTTTGTGCCCACAGTCCCATCCTCTTTGTGTGCCATGCCTTATGCTGCTCGGGTTCGTGGATCGCTTTTGATTCTATATCAGTCTGTGTGTGGGTTTCATTTCCAGCATGCACATGAGTACTCCCTTCTTCATGGTTTGATGGATTCTTTGTGATTTCCCCTTCATCCTCCGTAATGACAAGGATTAAAAGGCTAACATCTTTTTGTTTTGCGATCTTGGCCTTTTTTTCTTTTCCTTTTTTGCCTAGGGACAAGTGTCCTACAGGTGTCTTATTTGGTAACATGAACAACAAGCTCTATTTTCATAATCCAGAATTTGGGCCCACTAAAAGGTTTTATGTTTCAGTTGAATGTGATCAGGTAGACCTTTGCTTAGGTTTATTTCTACACAGATTCTGGCGAAGGTAAATAACCCTTTCTCCATTTTGTCAGAGTCCAACTTTTTAAATGACCCCAGAGTATTTCCAATATCTTCAAGAACCTTGTCATGCCAAAGAGGAAGGAGGAGATTCACCAACCTCACCCATACTGGCATTTTTCTTACCACCATTACTGCGGGATCAAAATCTAGGAACCAAGGAGGATGAAGAAACTTGCTCTGCCCCAAAACCATTTCCCATCTTTGAATACTCTCTCGAAATCTTATTGAGTATCAAACTAGACAATGAAGAAACCTTTTGAGCATAGGTACATTTTGCAGTTGCTGGCCTCGGTTAATTAAACCCACTGATGCAAAGCATCAGACCTGGGCCAAAAGCCATTGAATCTGCAAATCACTGCCCTGGATTGGAGAATAGAAAAAGGTTGATTTACGTTTGTTAGGTTTACCTCCATGGTAGTTGTTCAACAATGTAAGGCCCAGGGTTCAATTGTGGCAAATCCAATGAATTTGAGCTCTTGCCTTGTGTTGCATCCTTATAGGATACAAAAGCTCTAGGGTTCCTAGATCCTGAAGCACCGCCTCACAGACTCAAGTTCAAGACAATGTTGTAATTTCTTGAAATGTGATTATCCTGCAACTGAGATAGATCCTGGACCTGCTTTCCTTTATAAAGCGGAGGTTGTGTACGTGTAGGAAAATCCAATGGGATCTCAATACTATACTTAAGATTTGCCACTAAGTCCAAACCCATGACCCAAAAAAGGAAGGATTTCCTATTTAGGGATTTAATAAAAATAAGAAAGACCTCCTCTTATTCCAACTCTTCTATTCCTCCACCCAACCCAGATCAGTTAGGATGAGGGATTTTTTCTGGCAGATCCGTGCCATGAGTGCATGGATCTAACTTTGCGACCCAAATAGACCAAAGGAAAGGGGCTATACCTACCTAATCCAATTCGATGGCAGGTGTGGGATCCAAAAGAAACTTTTCAGTTCTTGTGTGAAACTCGTCCAAACTATTTCATCACAGAGTCATCCCCTGCCAAGCATTAGTGAGCCCTTCGCACCACCGACTGAGTGAAAAAGAAATGGACCAATAGATCCCCCTTCAACCAGAGTATTAGATCCCACCGTGAGCACAGAGGGGTTGCAGAAGTTTAGGGAGGGAGGCAACCAAAACACTCCCTAGGTTACCCAAATTAGTGATCAGCGCTTTCCTTGGGTGTTATTGAACTCTTCATCGTCGTTTTGTAATAGGCACATGTTGCATATCTCGAAACCACAGCCACGAGCCGCACGTGATGGAACCCCACAAGCTCCTCTTGCAGTCATAACCCTAATGTGTTGAACAAGCTCCATTCTTCTCCTAACAGACTCCTTCCTACCAAAAAATTATGATTTTCCTGCCTTTCATATGCTATCAGCTTGATTAAATATTAAGTTTTAATCTTATATAGAAAAAAACCAAAAGCATATACTTAACAAATTCCCATACCAAGTACCTTCTTCACAAAACAAATTACAACTTCCTTGAGTCCTTCAAACAGCAAAAATGCAGCAAATAAAAATGCCCCTCCTTTGCACAACAAATAAATCACCCCTCCACACAAAAAAGAAAATCACCCTACAAATATCGATAAATAATGATAGCAGAATTCAACCTCTTTCACAAGCACACTCACAAACTAAAAGAACTTGGTGTCTTACACTGAAAGCTAAGTTGCTGGAAACGTGGGTCTAGGGTCCATTTCCGTACGGAAACGAAACAGAAATGAGGAAACTCGTACCGTACGGCCCGGAAATTTGTTTCCGGCCGTACTAGCCTGTTTCTCGAGGAGGAAACATGGCCAGTATGGCCGGAAACGAGTTTCCGGACCGTACGACAGAGTTTCCTCATGCAACTTGACTTTTTCTTATGTTTTTTTTTATTATTTTGTTTTCTATTTTTTTATTGGGCGACTAAAGTGGCTTCTAGTTACCAGTGGTCCTTCTAAAGAATGGGATGTGGATGCAGAAAGTCCTGATTTGGATCTCTCTCTTGCTGCTCTGAATATTGAGGTCCAGCCTAGAAGTGGAATTGGCCCATCATCTTCTTTAGCACCACCATCCACTGTTGAGCATGATTCTGCTTCTATTTTTTATGAGGATTAGTCTTTTGTCTCTATAGTTCTTGCAGCCTTGTAGTCTTTATTGTACTTGCAACCTCATATATATAATAAAGGTTGATTTTGAGATTTGGATATATAATATAGGTCACTTTTGGATATTCCAATATTTTTATTTTCATTATGTGATCATTCATGAGTAAATGTGATGTAAATTTAATCATAATGTTTAAATGTAATAAATTATAATCTATCATGTATGCTTTACGATTGCACATAACATTTCTTAAATGTCCTAACTTCTAATATATATATATATATATATATATATATATATATATTTGTGTTTCCCCGTTTCCAAAATTTGGGGAAGTCGCATTTTGTACCTATACCCGTTTCCCCGTTTCATGCAACTTAGACTGAAAGTATAACTCGACCTCCTTCACAAATTGTCAAACACACAGGCAATAAAATCACCATTCTAACATCAAAGTACAAATAAGAAAGAATTGATGATAGATGAGACTAAAACGAGGAGTTTCTATTTAACAATTCATTTAGTATTTTACTCTTTCATTCCCAACATTTTTTCCCTCCAAAATGCCCTGTGGGGTCCACAAAAACATGACAAGCACGAACTCATGAGTTTTGAGGGTGGACTCATGAGCATGGTAAACCTTTGCTAAGTCTAGAAATTCCCCAATCTGCTTGGAAATCCTGAGCTGAGTACGCGTTTCAAACGAAACTTGTCCAATCAAATAACACTGCTACCACTCATTATACTTCTCTTTCTATAACTTTCCTAATTCACACTAAACTTTATGCGTCTGTCTTTAATAGTTCCTCATTACATATAGATCGTTTCCTATTGCTCTTTCTACACATTATGTGCAACAAAATCATCAAAGGTGCACCAATTACATAGAAAATCAGCCCAGCTGCCCACCTAAACACAATATAAGCAATTCACAAAATAATTTCCTAAGACAACAATGACTAGCAATTGCATAAATGATGCATGTAAGTTGATTTGAACAACATAATCTGTATCAACCAGAAATCATTTCCACCAAGTTTACAACAAACATTAAGTGGCAATTTAAGCACAAGGCATTAGCTTAACCAATTGTTGCCAATGCTGCTGGGCATTCAGCTAGTTCCATGCTAGTGGGTGTCTGGTTTGAATCCCCTTGGGCTAGATACACTAGTTTAAGCTGACAGGTTTACTAGGTATGCCATCCACAAATGTGGAGAAGCATCCCTTGCATTTACCTGTGAGGTTTTCCTTTGAAAAAATCAGTAAGTGGCAAATTCAAAAACAATATACTAATTAGGTTAATTTGAAGAACATAATGATATATCTAGAGCAATTCCAGCCAAATTAAATGACAAACCAGTAAATTTCTGACTTTACTTCTATAACATACTTGAAATGCACCAGTAAAGTTCCATCTCAATTGATTTGTTGTCAATCTTGGGATGACAACAGATAAAACTGGCATGGTAGGACGGTATTTTGCTATTAACCTGAAGCAAACAAGCGACAAATTTAAGCTCAGAGGTTAGGACACATAAATAGGTTTTAATATCTATTGTAAGGCACTTCTTGGTTTCACACAATTCCACCAGATTAAACATTAAATAAGAACAAATTTATACCGACTTCACTAAAAGCCTGAAAATAAGTTACTGTAAATTACTCAAGTACTAAATCAGATATGTCAATTGGAAATTGATAAAATAATGCCATTTAGTTGTTCTAAAATACTATAAACTAACATTCAAAATGATACCTACATTTTGAAATAACTTTTATAATAAACTGGCCATGTCGATAGTTAAATGAAACAAATTGGGATTTCTCGAAATTCGTTTGCTTTCCACTGTTATGATCATCCAAAGAAAGTGAAACAAGTGCAAAGATGATAAAAAATACCTAGCGGTTCCTCCAGTTGCTGTGAATACGACAATAACCGAAGCCTTCACTTTGAGAGCAGCACTTACCTGCAAATAGAGCATGTAAACTATATAGAGCATCTTTAGATAAATTACCAACATTTTCCAGACCTTTGCAGGATAAATCTAAAATAGTTATTACCAGTGTACAGTTTGTTATAATAACGAGAGTCAACAACATTGCCAATACTGCTGCTATTAAAATCCACCACTCATAATAATAAGATTTAATACTTACTGCAGTGGTTGCAATAGATTCCAAGTGACTCATTGGGTCAATGCCATGTTTCACAGTCCTCTTAAAATAAAGAGCTTGATTGTACACTTTCTCTGCCTGTATTTATTTATCTAACTTAGCATCGGCAATTACTAAACTGTAATATGGATCGAAATAAGCTGTGCACTTGCTACTTTGGATATCTTTCAAGAGATGACTAATGAAAAATAACTAGAGGAAGATTATAATACCCACTTCTGCACAGATCTTCCCTACTATTGAGATGGTCTGAAAAGGGTATAAACCGCGGAAAGTTTCTGCACCTAATAGAATAGCATCTGTACCTGCAATTATGAAGATTGGAAGCTATAAGACTATCACATCTATTTGCATCAAAGTGTTTTTGGTACTACTTAGTAACAGTTAGACGTCAACATGTCGTTGTATCACTTAAATATGGAGAGTGAACGCTTCACTAACCATCTAGAACAGCATTTGCAACATCAGTTGCTTCCGCACGTGTCGGCCGTAAATTACCCGACATACTGTCAACAACACGCGTGACTACAACGGGCTTTCCAGCCATGTTACACTTGTGGACGGCGGCTTTCTGGAATAAAAACACCTGCAATGTACACGAGTTATGAAGTTAAACGTACATAATGAGTCAGTTTTTATTTATTGTATGGAAACTGTAACTTTCAATTAATCAAAAGGTTGCATCAAGCTGGTTTGCGTCGTCTGCTGGATCATTTCTGACTATTTTGATATCATATTTATATCATTCTAGAAGGCTACAGTAAATATGCCCAAAGCCTGTCACTGTTATTGGACCTCACATTATTAAAGATCGCAGAAGTTATCCTACTTCAGTACTAAAATATTTTTTTTGCGGATAACTAGCAAGAGATAACAAATTTTTCAAGGAAATTTCTGCGTAGTTACTGCATTCCACTGTCTCAGGCGGGACTAACCATCAATTCTGTGTGGGTTTGTGGGCATGTAGGCAATTGTGTAATGTACCGACAGTTGTGAGTGGATTAAAGGGAATCTTGATTAATTTTTTTAAATATCCAAATCTAGTAAGTTCCTTTTACGTCTGTTTTTTCCTTTTGCCCAGTGAAATTTGTGGGAGAAAATAATTCCAAACATTACCTCCTGGTGTCAGCTGTCAATCCAAGTGTCTTCATAATTAGTTAAGTTCACTTCAGTTAGTTGAGTTCTAGTTCAGTTCTACTTCAGTTATTTATTGATGATGTCTCCCATGTAATATATTTAATTGTTACTGAGTAATGTGAAGAGAGAGTCCGCTCCACTTCCATTTGCTGAGTTTATTCTGTGTCTTTGTTTTCTGTTTCTCAATCATTGTCATGTTATCAGAACACAAGGTTACGTAAAACTCTTTGAGAGCAGCATTTAAAATTGTGTGTTCAAGAGTTTGTAAGCCAGTGTTGAAGAGTTTGTAAACCCACTGCTGTTAAGAAGAATCTAGACTGAAGTGAGCCACCGCAGACGCATAACCACAAGCCAGGAATTTTCGTTGCAGGCAGCCAATATGTTTGCAAGTCAATTTGCTTGTTGAGCTACCATCAGCTTAACAAATGGGAAAAGTCAAGAGGCTGAGAAAGTCAAAGCAATATCAAGCGTTGTTTGAGATCTAATTGAAAGAGTTGGAAGCCAATAGGAAAAAAAATGTCTTGGCATTAAAATGCATAAAGGAATACGTGCTCACAACCACAACCATCGCGGTCAGAGTCAGAGTTGACAGCCGAATTTGTTTGGTCTATTTTGTAGAAGCTGCATAGTAAGCCAGTGTTGAAGAGTTTGTAAACCCACTGCTGTTAAGAAGAATCTAGACTGAAGTGAGCCACCACAGAGGCATAACCACAAGCCAGGCATTTTCGTTGCAGGCAGCCAATATGTTTGCAAGTCAATTTGTTTGTTGAGCTACCATCAGCTTAACAAATGGGAAAATGGGCAAACTCAAGAGGCTGAGAAAGTAAAAGCAATATCAGGCGTTGTTTGAGATCTTTTTGAAAGAGTTGGAAGCCAATAGGCAAAAAAAAGCCTTGGCATTAAAATGCATAAAGGAATATAGCATTCTTCCCCTCATTGCAAATGCAAAGACAACGAAGGAAGCTTGGGATATCCTTGAGAGGATTTTTGGTGTAATGGGGGGTAATCAAGTTGAAGATGAAAAGAAAGGTGGATCTATAACAGCAGATCTACAGAAAGATGAAGAGTTTGGTGAATCCCACTTGAAAGTGGATGGCAATGATGATGGTGTAGTACCAGCAGCAAAGAAAGAGCATATAGATGCTCATGAATCCCACTGTGTTCAGCCACAAATGGACCATAATTAGAGAATCCAACAACAGATCTTGCTGAAGACAGTGAAGCTACCAATGTAAATGAATTGGTGGATCCAGCAATTAAAAATGTTGAAGTTAATTTTGATGAAGAACAATTAACTTGTGATGAGTGGTTGAACATGATGCAACAGAAACATCTCATTGATATGTTGTTATTTTGTAATAGAAGCCCACTTGTACGTGGAAGCCAAGTGGAAGACAACTTGTTTACAGCGACAGAGGTTGGTAAAGAAGTGAAACTTAATGCAATGCTAGAGGCAGAGAAGGAAGAGAAAGAGAAGAAAGTTCTCATTGCAGAGCAAAAAGAACAGAGTCAATATGGTTCTGCATATGTTTTTTCATATAAACTTAACATTGATTTTGAGTGTGCAGATGTTAACAATAACCAGGAAGAAGTAACAAAACTTGAAGAATTAAATTTTCTTGAAGCATGGCTTGAAACACCATGTGTTGATGAAGTCTGCATAGAAGTTGCAGCAACGAATGTTGAAGACAACATGGATGATGTAGAAAATGAAAAAGCTCATGAAATTTTCATGTACTAGAGTCCTAAAGAGATAAAATTTTATTATGGACTTATGTTGCATCAAGTTGATGACAAAGAACAAACCATAGAATATGACATGTGGCAGCAGTCCACACACAAGCAAATTTTTGAAGTAGAGGACACGCATGGACAACCTGAAATTATTTTCTATATTAAAACAATGAAAGAGCTACACCAACAAATGAAGAAACTGAAATTTGGATTCTACATCAAAAAGACAAAGTTGAAGAATTCAGAGGATATAGGATCTGGAAGAAAAGAAAAAGAAAAAGAAATCCAGCCCAAGCGCTGATGTCAAAGTTTTTGAGTCATTGTAAGCCTAGTTGAGACTCATACTAGTAGGCATCTTAGCTTAGATTTTTGTGGTTGTAATTAAGGGGGAGTTTTGAATAAAATAATTCCAACCACCACATATTGGTCTTAGCTGTCAATCCAAGTGTCTCAATAGTTAGTTTAGTTTAGTTCAATTAGTTGAGTTCTAGTCCAGTTCTACTTCAGTTATTTATTGATGATGTCTCCCTATGTAATGTAAAGCGAGAGTCTGCTCCAAACTTCACTCCACTTCCATTTTCTAAGTTTATTCTTGTCTCTGTCTTCCACCTCTCAGTCCTTGTCAAAATTCACCTCACCAATGTGAAAAATGATGGATAGAATATTCATATTAACATTGCCAGTTACCAGAAATGCGATCAAAGATTACTCTCTATCTTCTTTGAGGGTTTTGTACGAGTGAGAAACCTCATTAGTGTAATAACAATGATAAATAAGATAAGAATCACCACAAAAACAGGTCAATGAGATTGAAGAATATAGCCAATATCAATACAAAGTTTGAATGCAAATGCAGCTCTTAAAAATTGTCAAATATTTCAAAAACTTCACCGAATGGTAATCCTTTCTTTCTTCTTCAGTTGTTTTGTATGGTTAAGAATTATTCTAATTTTTATTATAGATAGTGCTTTTATATATGTTGTAACTATTGCTCGTATGCAAAACCTCGGAACCCCATTTTTTGGATATGTTTTCATCTCTACTCTTATTTTCAGTTTCTTGGTTTTGGTAACATAGTTTTTCCCCAAAGTTTTGGTAGCATAGTTATTATTCAATATAGTTATATATAATGATACATAAGTGAAGAGCTATTTACAATACCTTTCAATTGTGGAATTATACACACTTTGATTTTATTAGAAATTCTCAAAAAAAAAAAAAAAATTGTCATTAATGCGGGTTGAAATTGTCCGATACAGAGAAATCGTTATTAGTTTTCAAAATGGAAATACATTGACAATGTCATCATTCAAGAATTTGAAAATGGAATAACAGAATAATAATAATATTAATATTATTATGCTATTTTATAAATATTGAAATTTGAAGTGAAATTATTGTAAATAAATGTTTAAGAACATTCAAATGACAAGTATGAACAACAAGTGACATATTAAAATTTAATAACAAACCCATCTCTGTTATTTTTTTATAGATGATTACATAATGCAAGTTATCAAGCTCTCAAAAGAGAAAAATTTGCTTCCTAAAAGCGCCCATGGCCAAACCACGTGAGGAAAAAGACATGTGGGAAATTTTCTTCATAAATGGATGTTTTTAGAAGCTTCTACAAGTGTCATTAAGACTTCATTAACCTGAAGTTAGGGCTTAATCATGCTTTGGTCTGTCCCTGAAATTAAAACAAGGAAAACAATTCCTTAAACATTTTGGAGAGCGTTGTATGAACCTTGGTAAAATCTTGAAACATGTTTCAGGCCATATGAAACACATTTCCTACATGTGAAACATGAACCAGTTCATACCAAACCCATTTCAAGGCCATACCAAATATGCTATCATGTTTCCGTACATGATATGGCCCATAAGGTGTGCTTCCTACAACTTAGATGTAAGGAAACCTGCTATAACTTCTACAAGGTGCTTTGCATTTAGTTAAGATATATAAGATAATTTTATTGATATCCGCTAATGACAGTAAAAGTTATGTCAATAGGACTCAAAAATATAATCCAGTGGTAATGTCAAACCAACTCCTAAAAATTAAAAGATAAACAAAATAAAATAAACAATTGAATTAGAGAATTATCCAAAAGCATATGCATATATACAACATCACAAAGGGCTACTCATCATCATAAGTAGGTGCAAAACAAGAGTGGTGAGAGTAAGCCCTGATATCCACATTGGAGGCGGAGGTGAAAGTAGAGGTCAAAGATGAAACTGTCTCCCTTGCACCACCAACCACAAAGAAGGATTCAAATAATTTCCTACCAATGTGCACAAGGGCAAGTCCAAGGCTAAGAGGACATTATCTTAACACTTGAGGTTGATGAAAAGAACCTTGTGATAAAAAACTAGTTTCTCAAAGTGAGGAATGGGAAAACTAACCTGTGCTAAGAGAAAGAACTCCTCAAAAGCATATTGTCAACCAAAGTTTAGAAGCATCAAGTGGTGTGAGGCCTCATCGATCTATTGACGAATGTGTCTTAGGTCCATCTCTATGACATAATACCACAAACAAATGGGACAAGAGGCAAAAGTAAGTGAAGCCTATAATGCATGTTTAAGAAATGGTATTGTTACTACAAAATCTAGTAGCTTAGTGCAAAGCCTCACTAGGCACTCTAGATCTAGGGCAATAATGAGATCAGCCACCACTGTCAACTTAGTGGCTTCTCTTCTGTTATTTTGTGGTTGAATGTTACCCCCCCAAGGGAGGCTTCCCCAACAAGACTTAGAGGTTAGGTGACTTATTGATTCTAAGTCAAAAGCTCCCTAAGGAGCTTGTTAATTTATACGCGCAAGAAAGGATTTCAATGAAGAAAGGCTTGGGGTGAGAGAGATGATGGGTTGAAGGAGATCACTAACTAACATTGGCATTAAGGGAATTTTGAGGTCAAAATGGGCCTCAAAACAAAAAAAAAAGTAATAACAAAATTAACTTTATACAAACGAGAAGCATTCAAGATGATGATGTCATACCTAGGGGTAAATATTTTGGAGAGAAAAGAGGAAAACTATTTTTTTAGTTATATTTTTGACTATTCTCCTTATAGGTTTACTCAAATTTTAATAGGTTTACTCAAATTTCAAGTGTATACACCCATTCGATGAGAAACTAAATCCCACATCCAACGAGTACCCACTCTCCATACTTCTGAGTAGATCCACATCGAAAAAATTGAAAATACATTAAAATACAAATATCGCATCAAGGACTATGCCTTGAAAGTACTTGTTGTTCCGGTCAATGTTGATTCGTTAAAGAAGTACGAAGAGGCCCAGGGGAAGGCCAAGTGCATGATCCTAGACGAGTTCAAAGATCATGTAGTACCACACATTGATGAGAAGTGTTGAAGTTTCTAAGTTTACTTAGTTTAGAAACCCTTCATGCACTTTTTCTGATTTATTCCTACCTACTTGTTATTTTTCTTTAACAAATTATTTACAAAGTAAACACTAAAAATAAACACCAGTGCATGCTCAACATACTACAGATCAGCAACTAAAAGAAACAAGAACAAACACGCCACATGACACCATTACTTTTGGACCAATGTCCCCGAAAAAACCCAATGCAGGAAAACCGGTACAGTTATCTGAGGGTTTTCTTATTAAGCAATATCAGAGTACAATCTGGGTGCCGAAACTGACCTACTCAACAAAGATTTTCCTTAGCAGCTATACCTCACAGTTTGAGAGAAATCTCCTGGCTGAAACCCCGGAAAATCCTTCTGGCAATTCCTCAGCACAAAACTGCTCTTGCAACCCCAACATCTGCCCAAACTAGACTGCGTCAGCCCCTCTCTATCCCACACTGGCCCTCTGTCAAGCCCATAAGGCCCTGCGTCAGCTTTGGGAGCCTCTACGTCAACTGCACTGGCCCCTCTAGTGCTCTGCGCAGAGCTTGGCTGCCTCTGCGTAGCCCTGCGTGAACCCATGTTGGCTTTGTGTCACCCTCCTTAGTTGTTGCACTGCTCTCTCGGCGCAATCTTTACCTTCTCTGTTTCTCTGTACTCAATGCCCCTCAGTTGCTCTCCCGATCACTGATTATATCTCTCTTAGCAAACCCTGCTCTAGATAATAGAATGACTGATCATCTGGTGTACACTCCAAGTGACCCTCAAGCCTCCTCTTATACTTTTCCTGTTGTCATCTCAACGGCCGAGATTAAGTCCCTAATCAACGATAAGATTAGATCTGGCTTCATCCATGTCTTTTGGACCACTCTAACACAAATTCATATTAATACACATTAATATTTTATTTTCCTAAGTTTAGACTTAGGGACTTCATTAAAAATATTAATTATTTTAATATCTCCTGATCTGTTTAGAATCTGCCAAAACCATTTCTGGGTATTGGTCCATGGAGCTCTCATGTGCCCCAACCTATCCACCAAATTTCGTGGCTAAAGCACATCTGATGCTACCCCAAATCAACACTTCCTCTTAGCAAGGACTATGTTCTAGCAATACTCCTCACTTAGTATTACTCTGATCATCCAGCATCAATACCTATGATGATGCTAGGCCTTCCTGCCCACCATCCTCTGCAGTGTTGCCTCCTATACTGCTGCCCATGGTTCTGCCACTGCCACTGTTGCATCTGTACGACATCTCCCTCTGCATCCGTGCTGCTACTGGTCTTTCCTCCCAGCACTGCATCTACACTGCAACTCCCTCTGCATCTATGTTGTTGTTGGTCCTTCCTCCCAACACTGCATCTGCAATGCACCTCCTCTCATCATGTTGCATCGTGTTGCCCATTCCTACACTGCAACTCAGTTACTGAGAAGTAAGTAGTTGATCTCCCAACTGACCTCCCTATTGGGCTAGACACACCCACTGATGCTAAAGCTCCCTCTGCCACTGACAAGTGCTCCCTCTGTGACCTCGGCGCTACTGCAACAACTCCCTGCATCTCGCATCGTTGCACACCTCTTTGTGCCTTCCTGCATTGGTGCAACACTCATGTGCCTTTTGCACTGCTACAGCCTACTAGCTTAGCACTGTCTTGGGACTCCTGCACTGTAGCTCTCTCTGTCGCTGCATTCGCATCCGTCTCTACCCACCCAGTCAGTCCTGCTACTCCTCGTCGGGGCTCCCGTAGCAAGGTCTAATCCAAGAGGTTGGGCACCTCGAGTATCCTGCCCCTTATCACTTGTAGTCTGTTTGACTATAGCTCGATGTCTCCCCACTTCCTCTCAAGTGGTGCGTGTGCACTCATGGCACAGTCATCATCTGTCAAAACATCCTTCTCTGCCCGTGTTGGCGCTACCTTAATCTTGGAAGACTCTCCCTTACTCTTCTTCCTTGGGCACTGGGTCGCATAATGACCCATCTCCACATAGTGGAAGCACTTGATCTTGGAGAGATCTTTCTTCTTCTACTTCTCTTGCTTTACCTCAGATGTTAGGGCGACATCCTCCTCCTCCTGCTAAAATTTGATCCCTTTGTTGTTGCTACCTGTCTTCGAATGTCGTCTGATCTCTTCCTGGTGAAGAGTTGCCCACATCTCGTCCCAAGGTAGGAGAGTTCCTCTGCCTAGGATACTCTGGACAAACACTTCCCAATCTTCTGAGATAGCATTTATGGTTGTCCTCACCATAAGCTCCTGATCCGGTGTCGCTCCTATAGCAGTCAACTAATCTTGGATCTCGTTCAATCCTTCAAGGAAGGTGCCAATCGATTAACCCTTCTTCATCTGATATGACCTCATCTGGTTCTCGAGCAGCATTCTTCTCTACACAGAAATATGTTGGTATAGTTTCTTGAGAGCCTCCCACATCTCCACTGTCATTTCCTTCTCGACTATATGTGGTACCACATGATCCTTGACCCCGTCAAGGATAATGCACTTGGCCCTCGCCATCGCCTCTTTGTACTTGTCGTTATCATTGGGGTCGACTGGGATAGCTATAACCTTCAAGGCAAAGTTCTTGACACAATTCCTGTCAAGCACTGATAAGATTATGGCCTTCCAGACTGCGAAGTTCGATGCTCCGTCCAGTCTATCCTAGTCTCTTACCCTGTGTAGTGCCATGACGCTCCTCTACTTCCCTCCTGGAAGTTCTTTGTTCGACTCCTCTAAGTCTCTACTTCCCGTCTGGAAGTTCTCTTCTGGACTCCCTCTGACACCTGATTTCCCTCGTGGAAATCCTTCTGCCACTTGTCGAGATGTCCCCTACTCTGATCGTCTTGTGCAACTGCACTGCTGATCTAGGATCCTCGGCTAGAAACCCTCGGTAACAACTCCTTTGGCCCTGCTCTGTCAAGTACTGTTCTGACTACAGTACCTCATCGACTCCACTCTGCAATATTTTTGCATCCTTTTAGACTCTAGCAACTGCCTCTCTGTGAACTGCGTCAGCCCCTCTCTGCCTCACGCTGACTCTACGTCACCCCAGATGGGTCTGCGTCAGCCCTGGGATGCCCTGTGTCAGCCCTCTAGCCCTCTGTGTCAGCAACACTAGCCTCTCTGAGGCTGTGCGCAGCTCCCGACTTCTTCTGCGTGGCTCTGGCTGGCTCTGCGTCACACTTCTTAGCTTTTGCGTTACTAGAAACAACTTCTGTCACCTTGGGACAATTGTTTTCTGTTGCTATTGCTCTGCTCGACTAATGTCTTTTAGTCCTCCTGTGATCTACAATCGCCCTCTGATACCATGTTGAAGTTTCTAAGTTTACTAAGTTTAGAAACCCTTCATGCACTTTTTATGATTTATTCCTACCTACTTGTTATTTTTCTTTAACAAGTTATTTACAAAGTAAAAACTGAAAATAAACACCAGTGCATGCTCAATATATTACAAATCAACAACTAAAATAAACAAGAACAAACACACCACATGACACCATTATTTTTGGACCAATGTCCCCGGAAAAACCCAATGCGAGAAAACCGGTGCAGCTACCTGAGGGTTTTTTTATTAAGCAATATTAGAGTACAATCTGGGTGCCAAAACTGGCCTACTCAATAGGGAATTTCCTTAGCAGCTATACCTCACAATTTGTTAGAATTCTCCTGGCTGAAACCCCGAAAAATCCTTCCGGCAGTTCCTCAGCACAAAACTTCTCTTGCAACCCCAGCGTCTGCCCAATCTAGACTGCATCAACCCCTCTCTGTCCCACGCTGGCCCTGCGTCTGCCTTTCTAGGCCTACGTTAGCCCCAGGAGGCCCTGCGTCAACTCTAAGAGCCTCTACGTCAGCTGCACTGGCCCCTCTGGTGCTCTACGCAGCACTTGGTTGCCTCTGCGTGGCCCTGCGTGAGCTCTTTGCTGGCTCTATGTCACCGTCCTTGACTGTTGCGCTGCTCTCTCGGCACAATCACTACCTTCTCTGTTTTTTTGTACTAAATGCCCCTCAGCTACTCTCCCGATCACTGATTCTATCTCTCTTAGCAAACCTCACTCTAGAGAATAAAATGACTGATCATCTCGTATACTCTCCAAGTGACCCTCAAGCCTCCTCTTATACTTTTCCTATTGACATCTCAACGGCCGAGATTAAGTCCCTAATCAACAGCTAAGATTAGATCTGGCTTGATCCATTTTGGACCACTCAAACACAGATTCATATTAATACACATTAATATTTTATTTTCCCTAAGTTTAGACTTAGGGACTCCATTAAAAATATTAATTATTTTAATATCTCCTTATTTGTTTAGAATCTGTCCAAACCCTTTTTGGGTATTGGAGATCTCATGTGCCCTAACCTATCCACCAAATTTCGTGGCTACAGCACATCCAATGATACCCCAAATCAATAAGAAGGAAACAACAAGGGAGATGTGGGAGGTGTTGACCACCTTATACCAGGGCACTTCCATCCAACAAAAGATGCTATTATAAAATCAACTAAGACAATACCAGAGGCAGGAGGGAGAAGAGATCGATCCCTTCCTCCTCAAGTTGCAAGGGATTCGCAACCAGGTGACTTCCGTGGGGTCTACACCAGATCCTGAGTTCATGGTCAGGACTACCCTGAATGCAGTCACACCAAGGACTGGGACACATTTGTCCAAAGTATCTTGGGCAGAGCGTCTCTCCCCAGTTGGGAGGATATGAGGGAAACTCTTTGACAAAAAGAGATCAAGAGGTTGATCAAGGCAGGGAGTAGCAGCAGAGGAGCTCGAGTCTAGAAGGAGGAGGAGGATGCAGCTCTCGCATCATCGGGAGAGCAAGGGCAGCAAAAGAGAAAGAAGAAGGATATTTCCAAGGTCAGATGCTTCAAGTGTGGGGTACTTGGACATTTCACCACTCAGTGCACCCGGAATAAGGGCAAGGAGGAAGCTTCTGACTCGAAGGCTACTCCAGCGAAAGCTGATAGGGAAGGCGAGGATGACGATTGTGCCATGAATGCTCATGCACCTCTGGGGAAGAGGTGTGGTGACGTGGAGTTGTAGTCGAGAGGACTACATGAAGGGCAAGATCCTTGAGGTGCCCAAACTCTTGGATCACATACGGCTACAGGAGCCCTTAACGGCAGTAGTAAAATGACGAGTGTCAGTTGGAGCGAGGTGTGATGGAGCGACAATGTCAGAGCTAGAGTGCCAAAGTCTGAGGTAATGCAATGGATGTTGTAGTAGTGCAAGAGGCACAGAGCAGTTTGTGTTGAATTTTCTAAGTCTATCCGTTAGAAAATTATTTGTATTCTACTGGTTTATTTCTCCTACTTGTCTAAATTCGAACAAGTTATTTAATACATAGATATCGAAATAACACAATACAGTCACAACATCTATGGATCATCAACTGAAAGAAAACAAGCCCACAAGTGACAGCGTTAGTTTGGACAAATGTCCCCGGAAAAACCCAATGTAGGAAAACCGATGCAGCTATTCTGAGGGTTGTATTATTATGCAGTCTTTCTGAATACAACTAGGTGCCTAACCGGCTCACCTGATAGAGAAAAATACACGGCAGCAATACCTCTATATTCGAAAACAGGGATTCAGAAAACCTATTCCATGAAACCCTCTCTGGCACAACTAAAGCTCAGCGCTAGCCCTTTTGGCCTCCGCATCAGCCTCCTGCTGACCTGCGTTAGCCCAAGGTTCCTCTGCGTCAACCCTCTTGTGAAAATTCTATCACTGCAACAACTGATTTATTTTACCTACTTATTTTCCCAATAAGTTATTTATTAAACTCCTTCAGTAAACATTAAAATAAATCATGCTGCATATAGCACACCATAATACATAAACAAACACATGCACAAGAATTAACACATCGACATAGATATTTTGGACAACAATACCCGAAAAAACCCAATGTGGGAAAACCAATGAAGCAAGGGAGGATTTTATTATTCAACAATTCTTCAATACAACTGGGTGTTGAACTGGCTTACCCAACAGAGAGAAAATTCTCCAGCACTTCTCCCAGTTTCAACGTCATCATGGTTGTCCTCTACGTAGCTCTCAGACCCTCTGTGTGAGTCCCTGCCTCTCTGCGTCAACATTGGGCCTCTCTGCATCACCCAAGCAAGCCCTCCAGTACTACGCAATCTGCTAGCTCTGCATCTGCCTCTCCAACCTCTGCGCTGATCTTCTAGTGCTGCTCCCGACTCTCTGTTCTGTACTTGCTGCCTCTTGCTGCTCTCCAAACCACTAGTTCGAATTTCTTAGATAACCCCACTCCAGAAATCGAACTAACTGGTCTCCTTCAGTGTGTTCTCCAGCTGACCCTCAAAACCCTTCTTATACTTTTCTCGTTGGTCCATCAACGGCCAAAATTAAATCTCTAATCAACGGTTAAGATTAGATTTGGCTTGATCCATGACTTTTGGAACCTTCTAACCCAGTTTTATATTAATACCCATTAATATTTTATTTTTCTTAAGTTTGGACTTAGGAACTCCATTAAAATATTAATTATTTTAATATCTCCCAAATCGGGTACAATCTGGATTCTGTCCAAACCATTTCTAGGTTTGGAGATCTCATGTGCTTTAGCCTCTTCACCAATTTTCATGGCTAGAGCACATTCGATGCTACCCAAAATCAATACTCCCTCTTAGCAGGGACTGTGCTCTAGTAATATTCCTCACTGAGCATCACTCTGATTATCCGGCACCGGTACCTGTGTTGTTGCTATGCCTCCCTGCCCAACATCCTCTGCACTGCTACATCATGTACTGATGCCCATGGCTCTGCCTTGCTGCATCCATACGGCAACTCCCTCTGCATCTGTGTTGTTGTTGGTCCTTTCTCCCAACACTGCAACTCCCTCTGCAATCGTGTTGTCGCTGGTCCTTCTTCCCAACACTACGTCTGCACTACATCCTCTTCTCATCACACTGCATCATGCTACTGCTAACTACCACTGCATGGTAGCATCACCCCCATTTCTGCTACTGAAATGGATTCTTTATCATCCCCATCTTTTCCCTGAAGTAATCAAACTTTGTTCTTCCAAGGACCTTGGTGAGGATGTCTGCCACCTATTCTCCCATAGGAGTGTAGCTCAACTGTACAGCTCCTCGTTGGACACAGTCTCTGACAAAGTGACACCAGATATCAATATGCTTTGACCGATCATGAAACACTGGATTCTCAGAGATTTTGATGCAACTTTGATTATCGCACATGAACCTGGTAGCCTCCATTTTTCTTCTAAATAGGTTCACAAGCAATTTTCTAAGCCATATGGCCTCACACGGAGCTGTGCTCGCAACCATATATTTTGCCTCAACTAAGCTCAGAGCCTCAAATTTATGTTTCCTACTGCACCAGGAGGTCATTCTTGATCCAATGTTGAAACAGTACCTAGAGGTACTTTTTCGATCCACTGAACTTCCTGCCCAATCTGCATCAGTAAACCCACTCAATCTAATATCCTTACTCCTGGTGTACAAGAGTCCATAATCCACTGTTCCCTGTAAATACCTAAGAACATGTTTGGTTGCTGCCCAGCACGCCCTCTTCAGCTCCACCATGAACTGACTAAGGGTGTTGACAGCGTAGCAAATGTCTGGGCTGGTATTGACCAGATACATTAGGGACCCTATGAGCTGCTTGTATAAGGTGGGATCAACATCCTTGTCTTCTGATGCATCAATTTTCTTCCAGTTGATTATCATTGGAGTAGCCATGGGTCTACAATCCTCCATCCTGAATCTCTTCAGAATTTTTGTAGTATATATCCCTTGCCCAAGAAAGATCTCCCCCTTTTGCTGCCAAACTTCCAACCCCAAGAAATAATGTATTCGTCCCAAATCCTTCATGTCGAATTCTGTGGCTAGATTCTTCTTGCAGTCCCCTATGAGCCTGGATGATCTTGTCAAGAAGAGATCATCCACATATAATACTAAGATTAGAGGCATGTTCTCTACAACTAGATAGTAGAGATTTGGATCTACGTCACTCTTGACAAATCCCATTTTCTGCAAGTAGCCATCAATTCGATCATACCATGCTCTAGGTGTCTGTTTCAGCTCATACAAGGCTTTCTTCAATCTGCATACACGAGACTTCTTCTCATGTGTCTCAAAGCCCTCTGGTTGTTCAATGTATACCTCTTCTTCTATCACTCCATTCAGAAATGTCGTTTTGACATCCAATTGATGAATCTCCTACCCCATCTGTGCTGCAAGAGATATCACAGTTCTAATAAATGTATACCTGGCTACCGGAGCAAAGGTCTCTTCGTAGTCAATTCCTTCCTTCTGAGAATACCCCTTAGCCACAAACTTGGCTTTGTATTTCTCCACATTGTCGTCTACAGCGTATTTGATCTTGTAGATCCATCTCGAACCTACCATTGCTCTATCTTGAGGCCTTGGCACTATCTCCCAGACATTTTTCACCATTATGGAGTTGTACTTCTCTACCATCGCATCCAGCCAAACCTGATGTTGAGATGTGTCCTGAAAATTGGCAGGCTCCCCATCTTGAGCCACTAATCCCTGATATCTATCTGGTTGTTTTCGCTCCCTCTTATTGTTCCTTGGCACATCGATGAATTCCTCTACATCTCGCAGAATATGACGAAGTTCCTAATCGTTCTTCCTCTACCAGCAGGTGCTTCTGTTAACTCCTCATCCTGTGATTCTTCCTGACTTGAGGAGGAATTCTTTTCTTCCATTGGTTGAAGAAATTTGACCAACAGTTCCTCTTTTGACTGCTCCTCGAAAGGCATTTCTCGAGATTTTCTGAAAGCCCTATCCTCCATGAACTTTACATCTCATCGAACTACTACCTTCCTGCTCCCTAGAAGATAGATTCTATATGCCTTAGCGTTCTCGCTATATCCCACTAGATATCCTTTCTCTGCAATTTGATCTAGCTTCTTCCTCTTTTCCTCAGGTATGCGGCAATATGCTAAGCACCCAAATATCCTGAAATGACTCACTTAAGGCGTCTTCCCTGTGAAGACTTTCTCTATAGTAATCTTGCCCAATTCCCGATGAGGAGTTCTATACTGAACATAGAATGTTGTGTTGCATGCTTCTGCCCACAAGAATTTTGGCATATCCTGATCATACATCATGGCCCTGGCTGCTTCTACAATAGTCTTGTTCTTTCTTTCTGCTACTCTATTCTGCTCTGAATTGTAAGGAGTTGTCCACTCTATTCTGATGCCTTCCTTAGCGCAAAAATTGGTGAAGTCCTTATCGACATACTCTCCACCATTATTTGAGCGCAAAACTTTTATTTTCTTCCCAGTCAGATCTCCACCAGAGCCTTGAACTCTTTGAATCGACAGAAAACCTCATCCTTGGTTTTCAAAAAATAAATCCAAGTTTTCTTTGAGTGGTAATCAATGAAAGTGAGGAAGTACTCGGCACCACTAAGAGCTTTAGTGGACATGGGTCCGCAGATATCTGAGTGTATCAATCCTAGTACACCCTTGGCCCTGTTTTTACTTCTAGAAATGTTGCTTTGGCATACTTTCCTAGAGTACATCCTCGTTCTACATCATCTCATTCCGTACTAAGATCCGGAACTCCTGTTACAGTGCTCCTGAGAATTCTCAGAGCGCCATGGTGCAAATGTCCCATTCTTTTGTGCCATAGTTTGTTCAAATGCTTGTCTCCATGACTGCCTATTAGTGCCATTGGTGATTCTAGTTGTATTTTGTACAACCTGTTACTTTTGATCCCGATCTACACTTTCTTTTTCCAGCTTGGGTGTTTGACGTATACTTTCTCCTTGATGAAAAACGCATAGCCTTTGCCTTGAAGTTGTGACACGGAAAGTAAACTCATACCCAATCCTAGTACATGAAACACATTGGTAGCACGGAACCCCTCTCCCGTTTTTGTTTGAAAAACTATGGTACCCCTCCCTACTAAAGTACACTTTACCTTGTTCCCCATGGTGATCTGAAAGTTCATCTTCTCCTCCCGATAATCTGAGAAATATTCCCAGATTCCCATCATATGCCAAGAGGCTCCACTGTCTATATACCACACCTCTGATGATGCAGAGCTAGTCACACAAGCCACCTCTTCTTCCAACCTGGAGGCCAACATAGAGAAATCGAAATCACTTTCTCTTGTGCAAGTTTCTGAAAATCTAAGTCTCTTGACGTAGACGCCTCTGCATCATGGTCTCGACCCATAATTGATTTACACATCCTGTCTCTGATTACTTCCTTTGATATAAGTTATTTATGAAACTCCTTTAGTAAACATTAAAAAAAAAATTTACCACAGATATCACGCCATAATACAGAAACAAACACATGCACAAGAACTAACACATCGACACAGATATTTTGGACAACAGTCCCTGGAAAAACCCAATGTGGGAAAACCGGTGCAGCAAGAGAGGATTTTATTATTCAGCAACTCTTCAGTACAACTAGGTGCCAAACTAGCTTACCCAACAGAGAGAAAATTTTCCAACACTTCTCACAGTCTCAGTGTCAGCCTGGCTATCCTCTGCATAGCTCTCAGACCCTCTGTGTCAGTCCCTACCTCTATGCATCACCCACACAGGCCCTCTAATGACTGCGCAGTCTGTTGGCTCTGCGTCTACCTCTCCAACCTCTGCGTTGATCTTCTAGTGCTGCTCTCGACTCTCTATTCCGTACTTGTTGCCTCCCGCTGCTCTCCAGACCGCTAATTCGAATTTCTTAGCTAACCCCGCTCCAGAAATCGAACTGACTGGTCTCCCTCAATGTGTTCTCCAACTCACCCTCAAGCCTCTTCTTATACTTTTCTCGTTGGTCCAACAACGGCCAAGATTAAAACTCCAATCAACAGCTAAGATTAGATTTGGCTTGATCCATGACTTTTGGAACCTTCTAACCCAGTTTTATATTAATACCCATTAATATTTTATTTTTCTTAAGTTTAGACTTAGGAACTCCATTAAAATATTAATTATTTTAATATCTCCCAAACTGGGTACAATCTGTCCAAACCATTTCTGGGTCTTGGAGATCTCATGTGCTTTAGCCTCTCCACCAATTTTCATGGCTAGAGCACATACGACGCTACTCCAAATCAATACCTCTGAGGCACTGCACAACCTCTGGGAGCCTCTACATCACTGCCTCTGCCCTCTACGTGGATGATGCAGTCACTCTAGGCTCTGCGCTGCCTTTGCTGGGCTCTGCATAGCCTGGACTGGCTATTGCTCTCGCTCTCTCTGCTTCTGCGTTGGTCTCCCAATATCGTCTCTGCCTCTCTGCCTCGTACTCACTGGCCCTCGCTACTGATCGTTGATTCAACTTTGCTTAGCAAACTCGCTCTAGCAAAATGAATGACTGATCACCCTGGTGTGTTCTCCAACTGACCCTCAAGCCTTTTCTTTACTTTTCTCATTGGTCCATTAACAGCTGAGATTAAATCTCTAATCAATGGCTAAGATTAGATTTGGCTTAATCCATGACTTTTGGACCCTTCTAATCCAGTTTTATATTAATACCCATTAATATTTTATTTTCCCTAAGTTTAGACTTAGGAACTCCATTAATAATATTAATTATTTTAATATCTCCCAAACCGAGTACAATCTATCCAAACCATTTCTGGGTCTGGGAGATTCCATTCGACTTAGCCTCTCCACCAATTTTCATGGCTAGAGCACATATGATGCTACCCCAAATCAACAGTTTGCAGCAGTGCAGTAGCAGCCAAGGGTCAGCACAGATTAGCAGCAGAGGTAGCTTCAGCATCACGAGGCATCCATACTGACCAACATGTCAGTGTTTGGGTGAGTTTCCAGTTGCTTACTTCTCAGCAACTGAATTGTAGTGCAGCAGTTAGCAGTGGCAGTGTTATGGGCAGCATGAGGCAGCATTTTGAGAGGGAGTTGTAGTACAGATGTAGCAGTGGCAGTGGCAGAGTCATAGGCAGCAGTATAGGAAGCAACAGTGCAGTGGATGAAGGGCATCAAGCCAAGCATCAGCACCACAAAGGACCGATGTAGTGGATCAGTGTAGTACTTCTATTGAGAAGAGTTACTAGAGCACATTCCTCGCTAAGAGGGAGTGTTGACTTTTGGGTAGCATCAGATCTGTGTCAACCCTACGTGAGCCCCTTCCTGGGGTTCGATGTTCTGAGCCGGGAG
Organism: Pinus tabuliformis; assembly: GCA_031772625.1. NCBI lineage: Eukaryota > Viridiplantae > Streptophyta > Pinopsida > Pinales > Pinaceae > Pinus > Pinus tabuliformis. The sequence continues at coordinate 120,883,767 of CM062816.1, forward strand.
GACTGAAGTCGAAGCTCCTGAGAGCAAATCGATCCAGCAAAGAAGTGACACAGTCTCCCAGAGGCAAGACACTGGCCCACATAGAGAAGATTATGATGGAATTTTCACAGTGCTTGCCGGAGTCCACCATTCAATGGATCAGTTGTGACATAGAGAACGAGGTAAACCCTCGTATCTATTTCTTGCTACTGAGATTTCTCTGAAAGGTTAGCCAGTGTGAGAGGCAACCTGCTGTACTCAGATTCTACTTGCTTAATAATACAAATCCTCTATATCCTGCACTGGTTTTCTCGCATTGGGCTTTTCCGGGGATGTTTGTCCAAAAATAACAGTCCCTTATGTATTTGTCTCATTCTATTTTCAGTTCATGAAATGTATGTATGTGTAGTTTGCAATAGTGTTTTCATTGTTGTTTAAATAATTAAATAACTTGTTGAATGTAAAACCAAGTAGGAGATGATAAACCAATGATTGCAGTGGGTTTTCTGACGCGTATATTCAGCAATTTTCACATTTACAATGACACATAAGATTGTTGATAGATGATCTGATCTTGTTGAAAAAAATTGTACTTCCGCTTCCTTGGAACTTTGACAAATTGAGTGCAACAAGCAGAATTTATGTTTGATATGTATGGAACTAAGTTATGTCTAACTCACATCCAAACTTTTTTCATGGACGATGGGGAGCTCTGGCAATGGCGAGGACGTGGTTCAGCTCAACCGTTGTAGTTTTCATGGCGGTCTCGAGGGCTTAACCTCGCAGTTTTAACCACTCCCATACTTACCTCCCCTCGCTGACTCCTACCGCTCAACCTCTCCTGGTCTGGTTTACCCACTGTCACAGACTCAACATTTTTATTGTGTTATTGTGGTTCAAACCCCCGTTTTCTTGGCTCTTACTCCCCTGTTGTTACGCCGACAGTAACTGTCGTTCACCGATGGATGCGGAAGACCTCGTGGACTACGAGGCAGACCCCAATCCCGACCAAGTCATATGGGCACATCAGCAATCTGGATCTAAACCTGGTCCCCAGTCTGCCAAAATTCATCAGCTAACAGATGCACAGTCTGAGCCTTTCCACCCGTGCTCCACTGGCAAACTGCCTCCACCTGCTTTTCATATTGATGACCTCCCGGGGTTAGATTGCCTGCCTCTATCTCTAGCTACCCTTAACTTGCTAGGCACCTGCCTTCAGTCCTCCCCCACCTTTGATTCACCCTTGGATCTGCCTCCGCCTTTCTCCATGCCCTTGACTGCGCCTTCATCCTCCTGCACACCGGCTGGACCCTCTAACCTCCACAATCCTGCACACTCATTTGCTCCCCCTGTGTCTGGCAGTCTTAACCCTAACTCGTCGATTCGTTCCGGGTGCTTCAGCTCCCCCATTCCAAACCCTAAATCTACCCCGTCAACGCCTCGCAGTACCTCTCAGGGTTGCAGGAGCTTGTTAAGAGAGCATCCCACGGGTCGCCGCACAGATAAGCCGAAAAAGGGTAGGTGCCTCAAGGTTGTGGATACGGACATCAACCTGACCTTCGGTGAGGACGTTCCGATGGGAGACGTAACTGACACGGCGAAGGAGGTCTTAGTCGGGCGTGTGCGAGGTAGGAACTATTCTGTTGAGTGCCTACGCCACTGGACTATGGAGATTTGGGGCTCACTGCTAAAGGAACTCCCCATTATCAGGGTTTTGGCCCGTGGTTGGTTTGCCCTCCGGTTCCACAAAGAAGAGTACACGGATTGGATCCTATCCCGCTTCTGGCACATTGAGATGGCCCCAGTTCTCCTTAAGCGATGGGATCCCTTGTTCAACCCGGAACGAGAATAGTTGGGAGCAGGTCCTATTTGGGTTCGATTGCCTGGGTTACCCATGCAATTTTGGATTCCTTAGGTCTTCAAGCGCATCGGTGATGCCCTGGGGACATATCTTGAACACGATCAGTCCTACGAGAAAACCGGAATCATGACTATGGCCAAGATCCTTGTTCGCCTTAATACCAGGGAGGGCCTGGAGGAGAAAATTACCCTACACTGGAGGCATTTCTCACGCAGACAGAACCTAGACTATGAAGGAGTGCCATTCTGTTGCCGAAGATGTCACAAAGTACGGCACCTGTACAAGGACTGCCCGCTACTCATCACCGGATTCGGTGGCTGCTCATGGGGTCAAACATCCTCTATCGGAAGAGCTGAACATGGACGAACAGCTTCCTGGACATGCCCCTTCAAAGGAAGCTGAAGGTGTATCGACTCAGCAGACAAAAATTCCAAGGAAATCGCCTCCATCCCCTCCTCAGACGCACTCCAAGGCTGCAGTGGGAGCAGCACCTTCAACGGGTAATGCCACTGTTCCTGTTTCCTCTGCTCTTCATTTAAATAATGTTCTTGCATCTCTGCATATTCCCTCATCTCCCCCTGTCTCTACCCCGAACACACTCCCCCCCTTAAATTGTGACATAGTGTCCCCTCCCCCCATATTCTCGACTACACCTCCCTCTATTCGGGGGTCTAATCCCCCTTCCCTCCTTTCCTCCCCTCCCTCTGCAACGGGGCCCCATACCTACAATCTGCGATCCAGACCTCTGCACAATATTCCCCTTCTTGGACTAGGTATTCCTCCCTAATCAGCTAAATCCAAGCCTTCCAGAGGTCGACCTTCTAAGATTGCTAAAGCCATCAAATCTGTGGTGGCTGATGTAGCACAGGGCCGCCAATCCACTATTGAAAGGGCACTTAGAGCATCAGAGCCCCTTGTATCTGTTCCCCCATGATCTGGCTTTCCTTCAACTGTAGGGGACTAGCCAACCCCAAAAAAAGATTGGCTCTCAAGCGTCTCCTGACTAACTCCAGCTGTGACATTCTCCTCCTCCAGGAAACCCTCGGACCTACTGAACTGATTTCCCGAACCCTACTTTCCCTCCTCCCGGGATGGCACTTCCAAGGTTTGAATGCAGTGGGCAGATCAAGGGGTCTTGCTATGGGCATAAACCCCAAAACGATTAAAGTAATTTCCTCCTGGGGTGGGAAGGGATTCTTGGGCATGGATGTTTTCGCTAGGGATCTAGGGAAAAACATTCGTAGCGAAAAACATTCGTATCATGAACATCTATGCTCCCAACCATAACAGACTTGATTTCTGGCAATCCATCCTGGACAGTGCCCTTATCAACTGCTCCACCATCATAGGAGATGACCTAAATTTTTCTATAGGAAATGAGGAATCCTGGGGTCATCACTCTCAGATCGACCCTCTCTCAGATCAAATGGGCATTCTCCTGGAGAACCATGGACTCATTGATGTGCCCATGAACAAGAAAATGCCCACGTGGCATAATAGGAGAACTGGAGATGCAGCCCTGGGAAGAAGACTAGATAGATTTCTCATCCATGAAGAGCTCCTCCAAACCCTAACTCTATTCAGGCAATGGGTAGGCTCGGGTCGGCCTGTCGGACCATTCTCCCATTTTTCTTCAAGTTTCGAGTCCTTCCAGGAAGCCTCGAGCCCCATTCAAATTTAATTCTACATTCTTAAAAGACCCGGACTATATCAAACTAGTCTCGGGCGAGCTCAACCCCCTCTCAGGGATCAGAGAAAGGCAACTGATTTCTATGGGCACCTAAACAAGCTCAGAAGACTTACTATGGACTGGTCCAAAAGGAAGAAAGAAAGGGATGAGCAGACTCTAAAGGACATTGAAGAGCAGATTGCCTCCTTAACTGATGAAAAGGGACAAGGTTTCCTATCAAATGAAACAAAATTTCACCTTGTTGAACTGGAATCTCAGAAGTCAAAAATCTTATTGGAAAAGGAAGAGCTATGGAGGCTTAGAAGCAGAGCTATTTGGCTACAAGCTGGTGATGGCAATACAAAAAAATTTCACAACTTCACCAATGGTAGGAAAGCAAATAACACCATCTGGCAGCTTCCCATGGAACAAGAAGGTTGGGCTTCCACTCACTCTCAGCTAGCAAGGCTCGGAACAACACACTTCAAAAGTCTGTTCAAAGCCCCCACAGCTACCACTCTCCCTGATATCATCAATCTGGCAGGACACTTCCCAAGATATATGGACCCGGATGGCATTGAAGATCTCTTAAAACCTGTCTCAATGGGGGAACTAGAGGGCACTCTTAAATGGTTTAAGAGAGATAAAAGCCCAGGCCCGGATGGCTGGCTTGTCGAATTTTATACTGCATTTTTGGATATTATGGGGCAGGATCTTCTTGCGGTCATTGAAGAAAGTAGGATTCTGGGCCGTATATATGCACCCCTCAACTTCACCTATATCACCCTGATCCCAAAATCTGACTCTCCTTCATCCTTCAATGATTTCCAGCCCATTTCTCTCTACAATTGCCTCCACAAAATCATAGCCAAAATCATCGCCAACCGCATCAAGCCCATTTTATCTGATCATATCTCCCAGGAACAATTTGCTTTCCTTCACCACAGACATATCCAGGAAGCCATTGTCTCCGCTCAGGAAGCCCTCCATTCAGTCAAACAAAAAAATCTCAAAGGATCCAAGGGGGATTCTTCACAGAATACAACAAGCATGCAATCAATTCCTGTGGAAGGGGCAAAAGGACGGGAAAATCTTTGCCTGGGTCAAATGGAACAAAATTGCCACTTCCAAAAAATGGGGAGGCTGGGGATTAAAGCAACTTCTTGCCTTTGCACAAGTGCTAGCCGCTAAATAGGGGTGGCTTTTACTAAAGCACAAGGACCTCTGGTCGGAGGTGATAGCTCACAAATACCTCTAGCCCAGCACTATTATTGATTGGATAAGACGCCCCTCCTGGAGCAGAAAAGGCATCTCAGTAATATGGAGGGCCATACTAAATACTTTGCCCATTATCAAAGACGGACTCATATGGAAAATAGGAAATGGTGCATCAGTTCGTATTGGGATGGATCCCTGGACTGGCAGTGGGAACTCATATCAACTCCCACCAGAGCTAATCACATTTCTAAATAACAGAGGCATCACATACATTGAACAACTCGGTGACCAACAAAACTCTTCCTTTCTATTTCAAGCCTGGCACTCTGGTGAGGACTGGAACATACCTATTGAATGGGACAGGTCATGGAAAAACTACATTCAAGCCCTTACAGAGTCTCATGTCAGACTAAATGATGATGATGATGAACTTATTTGGGGGCATTCAAAAAAGGGCCAATACTCCTCAAAACAGGGCTATGACATCATTATAGCTGATACGAAGCCAGAAACCACAAAAAGTTGGCGGAAGCACCTATGGAAATTGAAAGCTCCCCTGCACACAAGACTTCTGATGTGGAACATCCTCGAAAATAAAACACCCACGGGAACTAATCTACGAAAGAGGGCTTTCATTGGACCTATTTGGTGCGTACTTTTCCATCAGGAGGAGGAATCGACACATCATCTCTTTCTTACTTGCCCCATTACTAAGACAATATGGGAGCAAGTTCTTACATCACTAAATATAAACAAGATCTGGCAAGGAGTCGACATCCCAAATGCCTGGGACTTGTGGTGGGGAGAAGCATCTGAACCAAAGACAAGAAATTTGCCCCTCCTGGTCTCATGGCATATTTGGCTGAGGCGTAATCTCATTATATTCCAAGACAAGCCTGTAAATTGGAATATGGTTCCACCTAAAATATGCTCGGGTTATGAGGAAATACTAGCAGAAGAAATCAACAATAGACCCAGGATTATAACACAGGAGCAGATAGACAAATCAAAGCCTTGGGCATACTTCGATGGGGCTGCTCAAGCTCAGGGCTGCGGGGGTGGCATCCTATTCCATCTCACAGATTCACATTTTTTCCAGATTAGTATGGGCTTAGGCCAAGGCACAAACAACTATGCCGAACTGATATCTCTTAGACACCTGATTTACTTTGCTATACTACAACAGTGCAGAAATATACAAATATATGGGGACTCAAAGAATGTGATAAACTGGTTTAACAACATGGCTACATGCCATGCTTATTCACTAAGATCTATTATGGATGAAATTGTTTTTTTTAAAACACATTTTGATCATATTTCTTGCTCTCACATCTATAGGGAGCGAAATGAAAGCACGGACAAGCTTTCGAAAGAGGCGACGAATCGTCCTATAGGAGAATGGCTGATTATTGAACATACACCAGAAAGAACATACCAGTTTTTCCACAGGCCATACATAGACAGGGATCTTCAGAGGGGGGACAACCCCTAATTTTTCTCAGCAAATTTTGTTTATAAATACAGGTTGCTATAAATGATGTAAATAACAGTTTTTTGTTCATGAACAATTATCACCTCTAGGTGACATTTTGGTTTTTGTATTCACACAGTAGCACAGTACACCCCTTGGGGTCTTCTTGTAATTATCTCTGAACTACAAACAACTGACTTCAGTCATAGTATTGCATATGCTTAAGGGCATCTACAGCATGTAATTTCACCAATTAATTAAATTATGTTTTTTCTCCCCGGGAAAAAAAAGTTATGTTTAACTCCATCCACTATCAGATTCATAGCCACGATTTCAAGTTCTCTAAAGTCTAAACTTCCCTTTATCTGCATCACTTGATTCATCAGTAGGTTTCTTGACTCTTCCTTGAACAAGATCTAAGACTTTATTCTTTTCGATAATGAGATCTATTCTCTTTTTCCAAGCCCTATAGTTGGAGGCTCCTTCCAGTTTGTTTTTTTCCTTCATTGAGTTTGTCATTGTCCCTGTGGATGGTAGACCTATCCCCTTATATGATCCTCTTTAATGACCTTTCCTTTATCCCTTTTTCCAATAGATCTTCAGTCTGCCTTTTTCTTCCTTCCTTCACCTTAGCTTTGATACCATGTTAGAAAATCGGAAAGGCAGAAAGATTTTCTCATGTACTTGTGATATTCTTATGTTATTAAGTTTATTATGTTCTTCTTTTTATCTTTGTTTCATTAAGAAATTATTAAAAGCAAAACATGAAGATTAGGGACACCAGATGTAGGCAGACAGCCAGAGCTAAAACCCCTATATAGGGGTAAACCCAGTCAAGAACTCTTCCTTTAGTAATTTAGATTGAGATGGACCAAGACCCTAGACCAATAGACCTTCCTCCTCCACCAAGTCAACCTTCCAAGATGATGTAGTAGTCTCTTCTTATCCAGCAGCTTCAGCATAACAACAATCCAGCACTTCGACTTCCTAGTTGCAGAATTTCGACCCCAAGCAGCAGAATTTCAGCCTCCCAGTAACTGCAGAATTTCAGCCCCTTCCAGCAGTTGCACAACTTCACACATATGGGAAAGAGAGAAAATTTCGACTTCTTATGCTTGTGAGAGACCTTCTTCTCCTTAGCTTTCCTTCTTCCTCTTCTTCCTTGAAATTCACACTTTTTCTGGCCCCAGAAGTTGCATATCAAACTCGTTGTTAGTGAGTAACAAATGAGGTCAAGTTGCTACCTTTATATAGTGATTTTGCCGCCCAGATTTAGGCCGACTTGTCTAGTTCGAGGCCAACTAGGTGGAGGAGGCCTAGAAGACTTATTTTAATAGAAAATAAATTTATTTCTTGATAAATAATTCCCAAGAAGGGTTCTTTACATTATGACATAGACAAGGATACTTGACATAAACCCTAGAAGCGTGCAATGGAGGCTTTGACCTAAAACCAATTGAACCAAGCATGAAACCCATGCTTTAATACGTCAATTTGAATAACAACAACATTTCATTTTTCTTTCTTTTGACAAATACATTATGTTGTGACTTAAATACATTTATGAAGACTGAACCTAGTTACATTCTTCAACAACCTGTATCACTTAAAAAAAATGATTGACAGCAACTGAACAGGGTGTTGATCATCACTCTTGTGATACAGGAGGATAATAGAAGTTAACAAAAAATAACTATTGGAAAATCTGAGATGGGGGACGAATCAATATTTCTTTCATTGTTAATTAGCCAGATAATATTTTTTTATTGGAAACTCAATATATCAGAACACAGAAATAAAAAATAATTTTATTAATAAAGCAAAAAAAGACTCAAATCCTCTTCAACTTGTACAACAAAATCTCCAACTTCTTCAAGTCTCCAACCTTGAATGAGGACTCCAATCCTCAATATTAAATCCAGGTTCCAACCTTGAATGATGACTGCAATCCTCACGATAAATCCAGCCTCCAAGGGAAACTCCTAAGTCTGCAACAAGAAAGTCTTCAAGTTCAGCTACAAAGTCAACTTCAAGTCTTCTTCAAGAGATCTCCAAATCTACTACAGGGAGGACTTCCAGTTCAGCTTAAAAGGCTTCAAGTATACTTCAGAAAGGGCTGTTCCAATAAGATTACAGGACTGCTCCAAAGGTTTCTCAAGATCTGCTTCAATTCTGCTCTAATATCTGCACCAAATATGCTTCAAAAGACTGTTCCATAGTGCTTTCAAGATGTCTCTAATGTCAACTTCAAGGTGACTTCAATAATCTTCAAGAACTGCTCTCAAGACGTCTTCAAAGCCTGCTCAAAGATTGCTTCAAGGAGCTCGTCCATGTACTTTTCAAGATCTGTTCTTAGACTGATTCAAAAGGGGCTTCAAGATTGGTCAAAGATTTTGCAATATCTGCTCCAAAGACACTTCCAAGATCTGGTCTAGGCCTGCTTTGAAACCTTCTTTTCCTCGAGAATACTTCAAAATATACACAAATCTGTTTCAAACAAATATGAATAAGTATAAAATAATGAATGTGCGAAAATTTATCAATTAAGGGATGGAAACCCTTACCTTGTCTAAGTTTCTAGAGAATTCTAAGTTTATTTTTTTCCAGAGAATCTAGTTCTAATTTTTTTAATGAAATTAGCTTAGGACTGAAAAAATGTTCAATTATGTATTTTTGGGCCATAGAAGGGACCAACTCCCTTCTTGAGCAGGCCTGAAATAGTGAGTTAACTCGATGAAATGTCACAATGCCCTTGATAAGGTTTGGTAGCAATTATGGTGTCCTTGCTAGGCTGTGGTATTGTTAATGGATGCCCTGGATAAGGTTTGGTAGCAATTGGGGTGTCCTTGCTTAGATGAGCTGAAAGGACATGTTGGACCATCTTTGGATGGGCTGAGGTATTGCATTGTAGCTTCATTTATGTTGTAATATGAAATGTAACATTGCTGTCCAAATTTGTATGTTGCGGATATAAAAATCAACCTTGTGTTCTCATTGTTTAGGACTGGTTTCTTGGTAGTTTATATAAGCTCATTTTTGGGACAGCTTTGCTGATATGTTATGATATTTAGCATGCTAAGAAGAAAATAGAAATAAGATTTACCGCTGAAATAAATCTGCTGTAGCCTGTAACTAAAGTAATTTTAGATCTGGCTGATGAAGGATATTGTGCCCTAAAGAATGTGAATGTTCTCTCCTTCAAGTAATATTTTCAGTGTCTATATTTTGAGCTTTCCTAGTGATTTGGTTTGGTGGAAGTGATGTATATTGCTACTGTAATTTATATTTCAGATCCAACAGTAAAGTTAAGAATTCTATGAAACAGATCCAGGGAACCTCAAATAAATGAGGTAAAACTTTTGGACTGTTCTAAAGAGCAGATTTTAGAAATTTCCACAGAAATTTAATTGCTGAAACCTTCCCTCCCTGCATGGAAGGGATTGCCAAGTACAGAAACATTACTCAAGCATTTATTGTATTTTCTTGTGGTAAGGCCAAGGCCCCCAATTTTGACTCAATCCAAGTACCTATTTGAATTAAAAAAGTTAAACTAAGCTTTCAATCATAAAATGACCTCATAGTATTAAAAGCTTGGCATTTCAGAAAAGGAACTCTCTTGCTAATCAAAAATCAGTACAAGGTCCCAGTTAATACAGCATTGTTTAGTCTGTCAATCATAAGAAAAGCCCGCATAATATAATCCAGATTCAAGAGAATGCACAAACAGAAAGCCTGTAATAAGAAAGCGAACAATACCTCCACAAGAACCTATAATACAAAATCCAGGAATACTTCTACAAGTTGTCTCCTACCTTCCAACTTGCAGATGCCCTTGTAACTAATTTTATCTATAAATATGTTTGAAAGTGAGAAGACAGCATAAATATCTTACTGATGATCCTCCAAACAATATGATTTGCCTACATGTTCACACTGCTATACTGCCTCTATTACCTAAGTAAATATCCCTTCTTTGAATCTGTAAAGAATTTGGAATCTCCCTTGACACTAACAAATTACAATCACAAAAATAAAATTTACAAGGAGAGCATATTAGACAATTCCATTGATCCTGACTGTCATTGCCTTATACTCCAGAGCAACATTACATTTGGATTTAGTAAAAGCACAAATTTATAAGAGATCTCCATGCATGGACACAACTAGACTTGTAATCAGATTACAATGACAGCAGTATTCATTTATCTTTCAGAGAAAAAACATCAGGAATGGAAATATGAAAAAAAACTAGATTGAATATCGAAGGCTACCTTCTCTGGTGGAAGATCTATCCCTAGATGACCCCGTGAAATAATAATACCATCTGCTTGTCGCAAGATCTCATCAAAGTGCTCCAGGCCCTGCAACATAAGTTGTACCTATAATAAGATTCGAAAAAGCAACTGCATCTTGTGCAGTGTGTTTATCTAAATTGGAATAAACATGAATGAACAGATTACAACTCAGAAACTTCATTCAGTGATACACCAAATACCTCTATAGTGTCAATCTTAGCAAATATTTGTGTCTGTTTAAGATTCCCAAGTTCATCAAGATAAGCGCGGGTCTGTACAAGACAAAAGGAGGAAATGGATTTTACATCAATTCGATGTTAGCATCAAGCAAACAAATTTCTAGATGGCCTCTAATACATCTGATACACTGTTAATCCACGGTTTAACTGTGTATAAAATCCTTTAGATGTAGAGTAGATTAGACATTCACTATTTGAGGTTATTCAATTATAAGGAACAAGTCCCATGTGACAGAAACAAAACAAAAAATTGTAACAAATTTCTGCAGTAAAAAATATCACCTCCTTACTTCAAGTTGCAATATTCTACAAAGTGCAAACAACATAATAAAGCAAATTCCACACCCTGTCAGAATCAAATCACAAGATGAATAATAAACCTTAACACAAAAATAGACTAGTGCCCTGCATTTTGTAAGGCTACATTAACCTCGTTACTTCATTGTCAGTTCAGAATGATTTTCAAAAGTACACATGATAATGCATTCATATTTGAAGTTTATTGTAATGCACCTACTCAAAATTTCTCAAAGGATAACAAGAAACAAGCACTATAGAAACAGATCAGCCTACAAATTGAAAGGCATAAGGTAGCATTATGAATTTGATTCCAGAAGAATAATCTGCTAGAATTATTTTCACGTGAGACCCATCATAGCAACTAGAAGTGACAGCACAAGCTCAGAACATGTGCAAGAAGGTATCTTTTACGTCATATTTCTTACTTGTATAATGTCTTCAGCATGTCGTGTGTATGACAAAGAAAGAAAGTCAATGTTGTTGCGAACTCCCCAAGTTGCAATATTCTACAAAGTGCAAACAACATAATAAAGCAAATTCCACACCCTGTCAGAATCAAATCACAAGATGAATAATAAACCTTAACACAAAAATAGACTAGTCCCCTGCATTTTGTAAGGCTACATTAACCCCACCAAATCAAAGCTTCCACTATCCAGTAAATAACTAGTAAATGCACAAATTAGTCTATTTGTCACTTTAAATTCATGTTAGTGACTACATAATTTCCGTTCACAAGGGTTATCCAAAGGGCCTTGATGAAAGCCAATACTTCTGCCATAGCTTGATGAACATTTGAGGAAGGGTGAGTACAATCTAGATCATGGATAAATATGGGCGTGCATGACCTACACTGTACATGTCAAAAGAAGCCCGGCATATGTGCTGTATTTCTGCCTCATCAATATCAATTCTGAATTGAAGACAACTTTGAAGTAATTCAAATTCAAACATAGGGGATATATAAGGAAGTCTTTTATACAAGGGAAACTGACTAACCAGTTTACAGATATGCGGTCCTCCGTATATATTCATCAGGTTGGGGACAAATGGAAAATTGGCATCAGGTTTCTAACTTCCAGATGGTCTCACAATTGTTTGAATTAAGCATCCCTAGTGATAACAAAGAGTGAAAATATTGTTAAAACTTGGTTTCTATGAGCTTCTAGAGGCATCATGTTGTCAAAGATGGCAGATGCCCAAAAGGTGAGAATTGGAGGATACCCAAAAAAATGCTCATTGGATTTAATCAACTACAACTACAAGTAAACCTTGGTCTGGATGCAAGATCCAATTTACAGTAATGAGCATAAACAAACTTAATGGATAGATAGTGAGTAAACTTCTGAGCCCAATATGTCAAAAAATTATGACATTATTATCAAGTGCTCATCTGCCACACTTTTGGGATATGAAAAGGTAACTAGCATTTGAATGTGTAACATCCAAGTTCCAGATGGCTAGTTTATAAAGAGAAAATTAGTGAGAAAAGAGCAGGGTAAGAGTCATCTATATGTAACCCTATAGGCTTCACATTTGAACATTCTTTTATTCTGATACCCGGAATCATATGTTAAGTCATCAGGTTTCATTAGGTGTATTATCTGAAACGTCGTACTACACTTCAAACCAAGTATAGAAGAGTACTGCCATTTCTGTGGAAACTGCATATGCTTTGAATCTTCCTACTTGTTGATAAGTCAATGTTCGATATATGATCCGTTGGTTATTTATTTTTACGAATGCTGTCATAATTTGCTTCTATTAATTTGTTTTCCTATTGATACACAGCTTTTAAGTCTCTTGTTGAATGCAAAGCCCAATTTCTTGGCTAACACACACCTAAACAAAGCCAAAGCAAACTGCGTTGATAGGAAAATAATACCAAAGGGAAAAAAATACTCTCTGAAATCAGTGACAATCTATGGCCATGCAAACTACAAAATTTCTGTGATTCATATCCACATAAGTTCTACACCAATTGGGCTTCACATTGACCATTTTTCTCAACCCGTATTTCGGTAACTCTTAATTTCTGGAACCTCCATCGTTAGCCGGTATTTATTAGCATCTGACTTGAAAACCTAGAAAAACAGTTTATTTTGACACACCAGCCACCAGAAACAGCACAACAATTCCACGTTACTCATTTGTAATTCTACGTGCTAAGCGAGAAATTCCAGCATTAAAACAACTCCATTCGGTCATTACCGTGGATCTTCTGCCTAAAAGCATTATAAATATATTGGCAACTAACAGTAATCTCCACGCCTGTAATTACTTACATGCTTATCTGTGTCGCTCAATGTTGGAAGATCAATATGAACTTGAGTGGCATGCATTGTAAATAATGAACCAGCAAGAGTTGCACTGTTTTTGACACAGCAAACTATATCTTCATCTTTAATCTCTGCAACCTGCACTCAGATCAGTTAGCAGATGTTTTCAACACTGGAGCTCTATCTATATCAAGATAAGATGTTGAAATGTTTCTCTCCTAGGAGATTCACAAACACTGTGTCAGAAGAGACTTAACCTCAAGCCAGACAGAAGTGGTCTCACTTCCTGTAAAGAGATATTGACCAACAAAAATGGTATCCCCTTTCTTTAGTGTCTGTAGTATATAAAGCCAAATTACAACTCAGTGTTAGTCCATGAGAAAGATTATCCGGAAGCAATAAAAACAAAACACTACTGAATGCAGTACATACGAACCAAAAATGAGAAATCACAATCACAAGTACATTTATTTTGTAGCTCCCTGTGGCACATGCAGTTACTGTGTTAGATTCTGTTTGTCTGTGATGGCAGATGTTGATGATGGATGATTTCCTCTCAACTGATTATTCCTAGCCAATGGTTACAAGTATTCTTCATAGATAATGGTTGAGTTTTCCTTACTGGCCAATTGTTGATGAATTGAACCTTGATAACATGTAATCATTATTAAGATTTTATATTATGCGTTGGCTATACTTTGCTAGACCAATACTGAAAAACTTGGACTCAAACTCAGAATTGGCGCTCAGGCTTAACTTACTCTCCTCACAATCAGACCAGTTTGATTTTTATGACTCAGTTTACTGAAAAAAATTAATAGAATATTAAAACTTTGATAATAAAAAAATACATTTTAAAGATCCCAAACATTAAAACGAATTCTGCAAAGTTTACTGATGTATATGCCATGTAAGCTTGAATAAATCAAAATGAATGGTATTCAGAGCAATATATATCTGAAACAAATTACAGAATTAATAAAGCTCTAAATGCTCTCTACAGTTCAAACAATAGCATTCTTGATGTTACAAGCAATTAGGCTACTGCGTATCATGTTTAAGTTTCTAAGTTTACTTAGTTAGAAACCCTCCATGCACTTTATCTAATTTATTCCTACCTACTTGTTATTTTCCTTAACAAGTTATTTACAATGTAAATACTAAAAATAAACACTAGTGCATGCTCAACGTATTACAGATCAGCAACTAAAAGAAACAAGAACAAACACACCACATGACACCATTATTTTTTGACTAATGTCCCCGGAAAAACACAATGCGGAAAAACCAGTGCAGCTATTTGAGGGTTTTCTTAATAAGCAATATCATAGTACAATCTGGGTGCTGAAACTGGCCTACCCAACAGAAAATTTACTTGGCAGTAATACCTCTTGGTTTTTGACAAATCTCCTGGCTGAAACCCCGGATAATCCTTCCGGCAGCTCCTCAGCACAAAACTGCTCAAAAACCCCAGCGTCTGCCCAATCTGGACTGCGTCAGCCTCTCCTGGCCCAACGTTGGTCTTGCGTCAACCTATCTTGGCCTGCGTCAACCCCAGGAGACCCTGCGTCAACTCTCTGGACCTCTGTGTCAGACACGCTGGCCCTGCGTGAGACTGGTTGCTCCTGCGTCTCTCCCTCTAGCTGCTCTACTACTATCCCGGCACTATCTCTACCTCTCCGTATCATCCTCACTACCCCACTGTTGATCACTAACTAAACTTTGCTTAGCAACCCCGCTCTAGCAAAATGACTGACTGATCACTCTGGTGTGTTCTCCAACAGGCCCCCGAGCCTCCTCTTATACTTTTTATGTTGGTCCTTCAAAGGCCGAGATTACATCTCTAATCAATGGCTAAGATTAGATTTGGCTTGATCCATGACTTTTGGACCCTTCTAATCCAGTTTTATATTAATACCCATTACTATTTTATTTTTCCTAAGTTTGGACTTAGGAACTCTATTAAAAATATTAATTATTTTAAAATCTCCCAAACCAGGTACAATCTGTCCAACCCATTTCCGGGTCTTGGAGATCTCATGTGCTTTAGCCTCTCCACCAATTTTCATGGCTAGAGCACATCCGATGCTATCCCAAATCAACACTCCCTCTTAGCAAGGATTATGCTCTAATAATACTCCTCACTAAGTATCACACTAATCATCCGGCACCGGCACCTGTGTTGATGCTAGGCCTCCCTGCCCAACATCCTCTGCACTACTACATCCTGTACCGTTGCCCATGGCCCTGCCACTGCCACTGTTGCATCCGTACGGCAACGCCTCCTGCATTCGTGCTACTGGTGGTCCTTAGTCCCAACACTGCATCTGCACTGCAACCCCCTCTCATCATGCTGCATTGTGCTACTACTAACCGCTACTGCCCTGCAACTCGGTTACTGAGAAGTAACTGACCCACCCAACTTCTGACATCCCTGTCAGGCTAGAAACACTCCCAACGCTAAAGCTCCCTCTGCAGCTGACAAGTGCTCCCTCTACTGACCTTTGCGCTGCTGTAACAAATCCCTGCATCTCGCACTGTTGCACACCTCTCTATGCCATCCAGCACTAGTGCAACACTCTTGTGCCTCTCACATTGTTGTAACCTGCTAACCTCGCGTTGTCCGGGAACTCCTGCACTGTAGCTCTCTCTGCTGCTCCATCCGCATCCGTCTCTACCCACTCGGCCAGTCCTGCTACTCCTCGACAGGGCTCCCGTAGCAAGGTCTAATCCAAGAGGCTAGATACCTCGAGGATCCTGCCCCTCATCGCCTGTAGTGCATCTGACTACAGCTCGATGTCTCCCCACTTCCGTTCAAGCAGCGTGTGTGCACTCATGGCACAATCATCGTCTATCAAAACTTCCTTCTATGCCTGTGCTGGCGCTGCCTTAGTCTTAGAAGACTCTCCCTTACTCCTCTTCCTTGGACACTGGGTCGCATAATGACACAACTCCCCACAGTGGAAGCACCTGATCTTGGAGAGATCTTTCTTCTTCCACTTTTCTTGCTTTCCCTCAGATGCTAGGGCCACATCTTCCTCCTCCTGCTTGACTTTGATCCCCTCGCTGCTGCTACCCATCTTTGACTGCCGTCTGATCTCTTCCTAGGGAAGAGTTGTCCACATCTCGTCCCAAGGTGGAAGTATCCCTCTGTCGAGTATACTCTGGACAAATATTTCCCAGTCTTCTGAGACAGTATTCAGGGTTGTCCTCAACATTAGCTCCTGATCCGGTGTCGCCCCTATAACAGTCAAATGATCTTGGATCTCATTCAGTCCTCTGAGGAAGGTGTCAATCGATTGTCCCTTCTTTATCTGATACGACCTCATCTGATTCTTGAGCAACATTCTTCTCTGGAGTCTGCACAGAAGTATGCGAATACAGCTTCTTGAGAGCCTCCCACATCTCAAATGTCGTTTCCTTCTCAGTTATATGTGGTACCACATGATCCTTGACCCTGTCAAGGATAATGCACTTGGCCCTCACCATCGCCTCCTCATACTTGTCATTATCACTAGGGTCGACTGGGACAGTTATTACCTTCAAGGCGAAGTTCTTGACACGACTCCTATCAAGCACTGATAAGATTCTGGCCTTCCAGACTGCGAAGTTCGATGCTCTGTCCAGTCTATCTTGGTCTCTTACCCCGTGTAGTGCCATGATGCTCCTCTACTTCCCTTCTGGAAGTTCTTTGTTTGACTCCTCTGAGTCTCTACTTCCCGTCTAGAAGTTCTCTTCTGGACTCCCTCTAAGTCCTAATTTCCCTCCTGGAAATCCTTCGGCCGCTTGTCGAGATGCCCCCTACTCTGATCGACTTGTGCAATTGCACTGTTGATCCAGGTTCCTCGGCTAGAAACCCTCGATAACAACTCCTCTGGCCCTGCTTTGCCAGGTACTATTCTGACTACAGTACCTTGCCAGCTACACTCTACAATATTCCTATAGCTTTCTAGACCCCAGCAACTACCTTTTTGTGAACTGCGTCAGCCCCTCTCTGCCTCACGCTGGCTTTGCATCACCCCAGATGGATCTGCATCAGCCCTAGGATGCCCTGCGTCAACCCTCTGGCCCTCTGCATCAGCAACGCTGGCCTTTCTGAGGCTCTGTGCAGCCCCCGACTTCCTCTGCGTGCCCCTGGCTGGCTCTGCGTCACACTCTTTGGCTTCTACGTTGCTAGAAACAGCTTTTATCACCTCGGGACAACTGTTTTCTGCTGCTATTGCTCTACTCGGCTAATATCTTGTAGTCCTCCTGTGATCTGCAATCACCCTCTGATACTATGTTGAAGTTTCTAAGTTTACTTAGAAACCCTCCATGCACTTTATCTGATTTATTCCTACCTACTTGTTATTTTTCTTAACAAATTATTTACAATGTAAATACTGAAAATAAACACTAGTGCATGCTCAACATATTACAGATCAGCAACTAAAAGAAACAAGAACAAACACACCACATGACACCATTATTTTTGGACTAATGTCCCCAGAAAAACCAGTGCTACTATCTGAGGGTTTTCTTAATAAGCAATATCAGAGGACAATCTGGGTGTCGAAACTGGCCTAACCAACAGAGAATTTCCTTGGCAGTAATACCTCTTGGTTTCTGACAAATCTCTCGGCTGAAACCCCGGATAATCCTTCCGGCAACTCCTTAGCACAAAACTGCTCAGAAACCCCAGCATCTACCCAATCTGCACTACGTCAACCTCTCCTGTCCCAACGTTGGTCCTGCGTCAGCCCCAGGAGGCCCTGCGTCAACTCTCTGGACCTCTTAGTCAGACACGCTGGCCTCTCTGGTGCTCTGCGCAGCACTTGGCTGCCTCTGCATGGCCCTGCGTGAGCACTGGCTGCTCCTGCGTCTCTCTTTCTGGATGCTCTGTTGCTATCCCAGCACTACCTCTGCCTCTTTGTCTCGTACTCACTACCCCTCGCTGTTGTTCACTAACTCAACTTTGTTTAGCAACCCCGCTCTAGCAAAATGAATAACTGATCACTCTAGTGTGTTCTCCAACTGACCCTCAAGCATCCTCTTATACTTTTTTTGTTGTTCCTTCAACGACCGAAATTACATCTCTAATCAATAGTGTGTTCTCCAACTGACCCTCAAGCCTCCTCTTATACTTTTTTTGTTGGCCCTTCAACGACCGAAATTACATCTTTATTCAACAGCTAAGATTAGATTTGGCTTAATCCATGTCTTTTGGACCCTTCTAACCAAGTTTTATATTAATACCCATTAATATTTTATTTTTCCTAAGTTTAGACTTAGGAACTCCATTAAAAATATTAATTATTTTAATATCTCCCAAACCGGGAATAATCTGTCCAACCCATTTCTGGGTCTTGGAGATCTCATGTGCTTTAGCCTCTCCACCAATATTCATGGCTAGAGCACATCCGATGCTACCCCAAATCAACATATCACTGATCAACATAATCAATCATCAAATTCATCACCACTGCTCACTATAAATCACAACTCTTAATGTTGCTATTAAAATGTTCACAAATGCACAAATGCGAGGTGTGCCACAAATGGGAGGGGGCAGGGGGTTATTTCTTTATATAATATTTTTTTGAATTTAGGATGGTAGAATCTAGGTATTAGGTAAAAAAAATTAAATTATTTATCCTCACATTATGCTCCATGGTGCCAAATCAGACCAACTCAGTCAAGTCGTCCATCGACCATGAACTGTTTAGGATATCAAGTCAATACAATTTATGTTTGACTGAGTCGACTCAACCAATACCAAGTTCATGTCATCCATTTTTTAAAACTATACACTAGAGTTTGTGTGTAAACAGTGGGACTCTGTGGGATGATCCCTTTTTCAATGAGACTCATGTGTGACCTGATGATTATGCCTTTAATCGCTTCTTCTTATTTGATATCTTATTTGTGCGCTCAGCCATGATGATGTCCCTTATTATATCTTATTTGTGCACTCAGCCATGATGATGTCCCTTCTTGATATTACATGATGTCTTTATGGTACATGTTTTATGCAAGAACTATTGTTTTAATTGATTAATAGGAGATGGTGGTCATAGACCCACCATCCCCCTTGTGCTTGCTGATATGGATCATTAAGGACGATAACCCTAGACATGTATGAGAGTCAAGATCGATAGGCATTGATGTTTATGAGATTGTCAAAATTAATAGGCACAAATGTTTATGAGATTGATGATTTAGTTAGCATTAAATGCCTTGATAATGGCTATGTAACATTGGTAATTCTTGGATGATGATTAGCATTATTAGTTGTTAATGGTATGGATGATATTATACAAAATGTTGTTTAAGATGCCTATCGTTGATGCTTTAGAAAATGATGCTGATACCACATGAGGCATTGGTATTCTTGATAATGGCTAAGTAGCATAGATGACCCTTGATGATGATTTATTATGATCTTTCTTTATTACAATATGACTAATGTTGTATATGTGTATTGGGTGTCTGCCAGATTTTCATATTATGATTTATGACATTTATATACATAAGATTCCCTATCATTGTCATATTTCATATTATGGTGAGATTAATTATGATGATAATGTGGTATATATATTGGTATTTTGGATGGACTAATTTGTTATAAGTTGAGACCATGGTGGGAGATTGGGAAATGCACTCAAGGGAAGGGCTTTTAGCTCAATTAAGATCATTATCATATCCTAATGCCTATGAAATAGGAAAATACTTGTCAAAATGGCTTCCAAAGTTGAGTAAAATGGCAGAAGCAAAATAGTCGTAACTTGCATTTACCCTATTCTTGACACTTTGTAAATTCACCCTCAAGCCCAAATTCACCCTTGCATGAGAAGGGGCAAGGCCAAGAGACAAATCTTGGGAAGATGTTACAGTGAGATAGATTACAAAACATGCTACCTACTCATTGTTGAGGCTAGCTAGCCCATGAGGAAATGCTTTGTGATTTAATTATTGTTGTGTGAGAACATATGATTTTGGTTTTTATACTTGGTTGAGTAGAAATGTTACTTGCTCTAACCAAGTTTGCGTGGACTAAGGGTTTGCAAGTGTGCCTATATCTCAAAGGGGTGCCTAAGTACAGCTTGTGCCTAGTTCCTTATACCATTTTTGGCCTCAATTTGCAATAGGCACTATCAAGTGTGATTTTGATCACCTGGAAATAAGGTGACAGTCAATTACTTGCATAGCACAACACCACCATCGAGTATGGTTGCAATCATCAGGGATTGAGGGCAATAGTAAGATCTTTGCTCGAGGGGGCACCATTGTCTTGGCTTGTTGCAATCACTAAGGCTGAAGGTGGGAAGACCCCTATGTGAAAATTTTGGCACTACGAACTTATTCTGCAACTCAGAAAATTTCGCCACGAAATTTTATTGCAGCAACTGGAAATTATTCTTCTAACAGTAAATTAATTAACAGTTTGTTCACATGTTGTCACTCAGATTGTACAAGCACTGCAACAACAACTCAAGTCAGGGGCTATCACTCTAATCCTCAACCTCTCCGTTCTATATGTCTCCCAACAGCAGGCTATGGGGGGTAGTCCCTAGGAAATGTCAAGGTGCAAGACTTGATGATAACCAACAAATCTAGGAGACACAGTTGAATGGCCTAGCCACTTTGTTAATTTTGGCAAGATTTAAAGCTTGGATTAGATTTCTTATGTGAGACCAATGCCTTATGGAGTCAACTTCTTGCTTTAGATAAATTAGAGACCAAATGAACAACCGTTGCTTAATGAATGCTCGACTATCCTAGATGAAATGTAAATCCTATGACTAGGTGAGATCCGGGAATCTTGGTTAATTTTAGTCAGATGTCTAACTAAGTGTATCCCTTCCAAGTGGGATTTAAAGTTTAGAATGTACATGTATTCCCAAGCTCAAGAGGGAGGTTAATGAAGGACCCTATTAGGTGATTTCAACCTCTAAGGGAGTGATATTATTATGGTACATCCGTCAAATAGCAGATGCCATGTAAAATAATGGTGGAACAGAGTGAGATGTTAAAATCTAGAAACCCCAAATCCCACTGCAGCAACTGATTAAGTTTCTTCTATTTGTTAAATAACTTGAGCAAATTATTTACTACATCCTACGGTAAATATCGAAACTAATACACTGCAGCCTTCACAAATACAATATTGTGGAAGAAAATTAAGTTGGAAGAATAGATGCACACACACACAAGTACATAGTTATTTTTGGACCAATGTCCCCGGAAAAACCCAACTTGGGAAAACTGGTGCAACAGCTGAGGGTTTTATTATTATGCAATAGTAAATCTGAGTACAAATCTATGGATGCTCAAATCTAACAATCCATACAGAGAAATGACTAACAGAAGTCTAGTGAGAAAAATCTCACTCTCACCGGTGATCCGACACTGACCTTGGCTCAAGATGAGCTGCTCTATGTTGCCTCTGCGCAATCCCTGCGTCACACAGCTTGGAACAACATCTCTCTCACTAACTGATCCACTGTTGTCTGGGAAATGGACTCTCCTAGCCTCCGGGCTACCACTCCGGCTTCTAGCACTAAATCACTGCTTCTCCCCAACAAAATATGGCTTCCCCTCTGAAGCATTGCACTGCCTCTCTGTGGAACTCACTGTCTCTCTACAATGCACTCACCGGACTAGAAAATATCCCTCCGACCTTACTATCCCTGCCCCTCTCTCATTGCTTCGATCTTACTTAATCACCTTCGGCAATTAAAAGTTGCTACTCGAAGATCGATTTCCCAACAAAATCGAATCCCTGGTGTCTCAAGTGTGGTCTCCAACCCCCATCGAATTTATTCTCATAATCACTCGTTGAGACATCAATAGCCAAGATTAAAACATAATCGATGGCTAAGATTAACTAGAGCTCGATCCATGTCTTCTTCTAGAAGATTCTCACCATGACTTAATTAATACCCTTTAATTAATCAGATTTCCTAAGTTTAGACTTAGGCACCATTAAAAAAAGATTAATTATTTAAATTAAGTCGTCTCTAGGTGGAATTTCCAGAATTGATTTCTAGGTTTTGGATAATACATGTATTCTAGCCTCTCCACCAAATTTTGTGGCTAGAATACAACCAATGCTACTAAAACTAACATGAGGCAATAGGGAAGGCTCCAAGCCACATGCCACAGTACAAGGGTAGTTATAATGAGGGAAGCCCACACATGGGTGTAGAGATGTAGGAGGGAGAAATCGTGGTACATGAATCACCCCGGCCTTTGTTTTTCCACCATTCTTCATATGCCTTTTGTCTTTTATTAATTTTTCTTTCTTTTAACTGCTTGGGGCTCCAAGGAATGAGAGCATGATGCGTATGATAAAGCAGTGAAATCATGGGTTGGGACAATCATGGGTTCCTTAATGATGTAGGAGGCGCACATAGGGGCACTAGTAACTAGGGTTAGGCCATAATGATAAGGGGCAGAGCTCATGTTTAGCTTTTACCCATGCACTAATTTTTTGTCCCGGCCATCTTTTGCATTTTATTGTACATTTCTTGTTGTAAGTGGCCAAATTATTCTTTTAACTTACTTTTTACTTGCATCAACCTTTGGGGCATCGTTCCAGGCCTGACCCAAAATGTGGACAAGGGGAGGGGAGGCTAACACCTTGTGGACCCAACAGACAAATGCGGACCCAAATGGGAAAAGTGTGAAAAGGGGTTATAATGAGCAGCAGGGAGTGATGTATTTGGTGACGGGAAGCGGGACCACACAACCAAAATCGAGGTTTCCCATGTAGTGCCACTCCTAAATTTGACAGCCAATAAAGGAGATCCCATGAGACTAGGATACAAGATTAACCGCCAAGTTGGGACAAGGGAACAAGAGTATAGACCAAGCCCATTCTTTTTGTCAAATCGCCCCACTGATCCATGTCCAAATGTGTCCAAGAAAAGCAAGCAAATATACCCAATTACATAATGAAAAGCCATAGCTTCGAGGTTGGAAGGCCCACCTTCAAACATATGATCATAACAGATGGGCAAGGGCACATAATGGCTAGCTCAGGTGGCGGAGAATGTTGGCACATTGAGCTATCTAGTGGCTGCAAGGGGTTGTTGGCTATCAACTGAAGCCAATTCTAGGAGAAAAAAAAATGTTCGTATAGGTGTCACCCACTAGCGATGGGTAATAGGGACCATGCTACCAAAATCAGGGTTTCGCAAGTAGTGCCCATCCTAAAGCTATAAGGTAATAGGGTAGATCCCACGAGACTAGGATTGAAGATTAACCCCCCTTTTAAGGTGAGGCAACAAAATCATGGTCGAAGCTCTTCCTTCTTCCAAGTTCCCTAATAATCCATGCCCAAAATGCCTAATGAAAAACAAGCATAAGCTCCCGATTGCACAATGAAAAGCATACCTTTTGGGTTGGATTGTCCACCTTCTAACGTCTGTTCTGAACAGATGGGCGAGGAAACATACAATTGATGCAAGGAGCGGAGATAAAGTGGCACATCACATCGCTTATGGGCGGCTCTATTGAGAAATCTAGGGCATAAGTATTAGGTGATTTCTCTTCTATTAGTAACTGCTTGTGAGTGCTTTTTACTTCTTTAGATTAGGATCTTCTTTACTTAAGTTATTAGTGTTCTTCTTCATCAAACAGCTACCAATGCATGAACATAAATAGACAAGAGACACAGAATGTAGGCTATGAGCCAGGGCCAAAACCTCTCACTCTTTGAGAGGAAAACCCGCACAAATTCTTCTTATAGAGATTCCAATTGACGAATACCAAGACCAAGACCCTTGACTTAGTTGCCACTCCAAGACCAAGACACTAGTTCCCCTAATTGTCTTCTACTATTTTCTTCTTCTTCACTCCTCTTCCGCTTTGACCTTCTTAGCACTGAGATAATCTCCTATCATATAGCAACGAACTGTAGATACACTTGAGATAGGACCGAAATACATCATTATAGAATCATCGTAATGTGATCACTATAGCAGCACCGAAACTAAGATAGCACCGAATCTGTGAGCCTGAGATAGCACTGAATCACTGTGATGTATCACTGAACTATCTCCACTGCAATCCTTAGTCTATATGCCAAGATTGTCACGAAGTTATCTCTGAGATCACCGAAACTTAGATCACAAATATGTTACCGCAGTCTTCCCTGAAATCTGAGCTTGTAGACTGTGTCATAGTTCTGAAACTTCTCTTCTTTGAGATCCGAATGGTCACTATAATTTCCTATCCAAATCACAAAGGTATCTGAAATTATCTCTGCATTTGCCACCCAAATTTCAGAAGTATCCGAACTCTTTACACTCTGTCTGAAATGCGAACACCCTACACGCATATATATAGTAGTTGTCCCATATAAATAAGTCGACCTGTGAATCTGAAGAGGTATGTCTCCATTAGGTGAGCCAACATGAGTTCTTTACTTTGTCTTGAGACCGACTTGAAGAGCAGTAACTAGTGCTTGCCTTGGAGGGCTATTTTAACAATCCTATAGACTTATATATATTAGTAGCATGCCCAAGAAGGGTTCTTCATACATGACATTGACTCTTTTTTACTTTTATGACAAATCCTAAAGGCTCTCAAGGGGAGCCATCTAAAACATAAAATCCTTGCTCATGAAACCCATGAGTCAAGCATACAATCATTTTATTTTTCTTTACATCAATTACAAAAATCATAATTTTAATTACATGTCATTATGAAGACCAAACCTAGTTACACTTTTCAACAGACTCTCAAGGGCTACTAATTGTCGGTTGAAGAAGATGACTCAGAAAGCAGCTCTCCTAGGGGTCCCCACTTATCGATGGGTAACAAGGCCTTCTAATAGAGCATAAGGGATGTAAAACTTTAGGAAAAGTTAAGCTTTCAAAAGCCTACAACTACTTATTTAGGAGTAACTTGTAGTGTTTTTGGGCACATTAATCATGGGAAAAGAGATAAAGCTTGAACCTAAGAGCAAGAAATGCATCTTTGTTGGGTATAGTAAGGAGTGCGAAGCCAACAAGTTATGGGATCCATATATCAAAGATGTGTTTGTATGCACAGATGTAATATTTGATGAAGTTTTATCATTCACGTCCTTCTAACTCACTTCCTCAGTTGAATTGACCAGTTACATTGATGATGATGATTTGCCTATTGCTAAGGATAATGATGGTAGGGATTCTGATAATTCTACCTCAGCTAGTTCAAATTATAGTGATTAAATTGGTTGATTACTCTTCTTCTATATGAAAATATGGATAATTGTACTTCAAATGATGACAAGCCTTATGTTGATACTCTCGGTGGCTCTGATGACACAAAAAACAGCAAGAATTTGTCTCAATAGGTTGCAAAAACCATCGAAGCTACAAAAGTTGATGAAGGTAGTCCTTATGAACCAAGAAAGGCTAGAGGGCAAATCAATAACATTCCCATGGCTAACATAATATCTACAAAAGATCCAATGACTTATCACAAGCTCCAGGTAAAGATGAATACGAAAATGCTATGAAATAACAGTATAATGCATTACTAAAAAGTAAAAATTCAAAGTTATGGGTGGCAGGAGCAGGGGGGAGGGTGTAATCTATTACCTTGGTGTAAAAAGAGAAATAAGGTATTCTTAGGGCCTAGGAATAGCCTCAAATAACGAAGGAGAATTTTATAGCCTATACCAAGGCATCCTCCTTACAAAATCTCTAAAAGTATTGAACCTAAAAATTGTAGGGGATTCCTCCCTGCTCATAGCTAACCTACAAAAGGATTCTACTCTAGATGATGATGATAAACTGAAGGTCTCCTATTTAGAATAAGAGGATTGCTTCACAATCTCATGCACTATGAAGCTCTCCATATTCTAAGGTTGAATAATGAGGAAGCAAATCAATTCGCTAACCAAGGTACCAAACTGGGAAAAGGAGATTTAATAATCAACAACACCAAGCAGAAATGTTTGATCCCTTAGGAAGGATTTGGGCGATCATACCTTCCCAAGTTGATCAATGGAACTCTAAACATAATTAGAACAACAAACATCCTCAACAAAACAGGATAGATACGTGGTTGGCCATTGTGTGGGGTAAAATGACTAGTCACTAGACGATCTACGATGAATGTCTAGTCCCCTCTCTCTTCCAGGACGGAACACAAACTTGGAGAAGAAGTTGAATAGCAAATTGAGACACAAATTATGGAGGAGAAATGTACTAGCCTAGAACAAATGCACAGGAGGAAACCACAAGACTTGAATATTTTATCCAAGATCAGAACATCCCCATGCAAAAAAATGATGAGAAGGTGGTGTATGTTGACGACCATAGAGGGATTCAGCATGGGAGAACGAAGTTGGTATCACCTCTCATGAACCCAATAGATTAGGCTTTCCTTTGTCTCGTGCTTCATGAACCAATTGTCAACAGGGAACCTTATCATCTCATTAACAATGGCACCTACCATCTCTCCTCTATCGCCTTTCTCTCATCTCGTCTACTAACATCTGCAGGTGTGGAGGGAGGAGGAGGACTCAAACTTTCTAGGAAATTCTGGAAAATTCAAGTGCAAAGATGCAAGGGGGGGATGAAGATTTGAACACAGGTATTTCAACTTTGCCAACTCGTCACAACGAGTGGGCCTCTTCACTCACAACTGTTATGGAACATATCAGACCAAAGAACCCAAATGGGAAAAATTGACGATGAAATACTTAGGGACCCAAACGGATGAAATAGCCCAGCAACTAGACAAGAAAGATATGGCCTCCCCTTCAACAGCGAGCTCAGTCAATAAAGAGAACCAGGATCTCCCGAATCTTAATCAACCTCTAGACGAGCAGAATAGTCCAAAGAACACTCAAGAATTCAATGCATCAAAGCCAAAAAAAATATCCCAGTATATGATGTTATGTAAATTTTGTTTTTTGTGAGGAAGCTTTTAGAGAATCTGTACATATAGCATAGCATAAGTGAAATTATAGAAATGTACAAGAAAGAAATAGTAATTTTGGACTTTTAGGGCCTGCTTCAAGCCCAAACTCTATGCCTTTATGGCTTTACTTTTGTCTTTGAAGCCCTATAATCACTCTATGAGTGACCTCAGTTAAAGATTTATTAAATGAAGGTATTACAGACTCATGTGGTGGTGTGCGTGTCTATATTATTTAAGCAACGGATCGATCAAATTGCCAATACACAGACAATTTGAATGGAAAGACAGCGGAGAAATACAGTAAGCAAATACAAGAACACAAGAAATTAATAAAGAGTTCACCCTATTCTCCAGGGCTACATCTCCGATCCAGCTTCAGTGGTGGCTTTATTTTATTGTGTTTCAAGCAGAGAATTACAATGCAGGAGCTCAATATGAGTCACTTGAAACAGATTTGTTTGGTAGGGTGGTTCTTGGATTCCCCAAGCCACTGGAGCGCACAGACTTGTTTAACGGTTAACCACCAGCGTTGTGACCTTCTGGTCTACAATAGAAAGAGCCCAATGTGGTGCTCAATCTGAACAGATCCTCTCTGGGATGGCTTGAATCCCTCAAGCTCTCTGGTGCTCAACACTGACTTTGGTCAGTTCGGCCCTCTGTCCTCTTCTACTTTTGCTTCACTGTCTTTTCCCTGTGTTCCGTCCTCCTCTCAAGATTCTGGTTCCTCTCTCTCTCTCTCTCTGACTGACTGACTGTATTCTGTCTCTGTTCATGGCTTTAAGCCATTCGTTTCCATGTTTATTCAGTTCCTCTTCCGCCTCCGTCGAATCGCCTTCTGCAGCTGCGCTTGGAGTTCCCTGTTCGGCGTCATCATCAAGCTCACAAGGAGTGGCCACATGTCCTCCTGTAACGCGCCAGCCTGCTTCGTTGGTTCAGTTCTTCGGTTACATCGTGGATGAAGTCTTCCTCCACCGTGGCGGTCAAAACGAACTTCAAATCCTTCTAAATCGCGGCTCATTCCTTCGTCGATTCCGCTTCCCCCATCAGGCACGATCTCAATTGTCCGATCTGGGGCCTCCAGATCCGACGCCGTTCGCTCGTCCCGCGCGGTTGACTAGCTCGACCATTAACGCGCGATCAGCGATGGTTTTCTCTCTCCTTCGCTTGCCACGCATCGACCGCTGAGTGGGATCGCTCCAATTTCTTCAAAACCGCTTATTGTTTGAGGGTGCCCTGATCAATACCACCGGTTTTTTTGGAGCGCAAGTCCCGCCTTGTCCTTTAGCGCTTTTCGCCCGCGGTTCTCCGGCCCCCCACGCGTCCGAGTGCTCGGGGCTTCTCCATTTCGGCCCTTTTCGCTAATCGTACATCAAAATCCACCTCCGTTTCCCGATCCGGGGCTCCCAAGGGCTAATTCGACCTCTTGCGCAGTCTCCATGGGCCTCGGTCAACGCGCTTTGACCGAGGTCCTCGTCGTTCCACACTGGCTACCATTGCCACTGGTTCAAGGTTTTTTTTATCGCTATTTTGGAAGTTTTAGAAGTTTTTCCCGACCTGGTACAGCCATGGCTTTGTTTAATCATTCTTTATGGAACCAATTCGGATCACGACCTTCCCACTAAAAAGCTTTTGGACCACCAAAAGTTGGTTTTCTTTCAAGCATCGACTAAGTGAGGGTACTACTGTCTCACTTGCCCAATCTCAATCCACTTTGCACTGCTCAGCTTCGAACCTTTGAGTCCAATTCGGAGGTACTCAACATCCCCTCTGTGCGTCGTCCTTACCTTCCTGTCCAAGACTGTGTCTTCCTGCAACTCATTCAGATATTCAGGTAGCAGGTCATCAATAGAAGCCAATTGACTTTGCTCTTCAGGATCCTCAATCATTGAAGGTTCAAACAATCTCAAGCAATCTGCATTTACGACTGAGTAGATGTGCATGTAAGCTGGTAGATCAAGGCGAAAATCATTTTCACCAATCTTTTCAAGTATCCTAAAAGGTCCATACCTGATAGGCTTTAGCTTTATACCTTCACCTTGCATCCTATCCTGGCTAACATACATCGAGACCTAGTCTCCAACTAGAAAACTATGCTCCATCTGATGCTTGTCATGCCTAGCCTTGTATTTGGCTTGGCTCTTTTCTAGTTGTTCCTGTACTGCTTGGTGGATCTCCTGGATCTGTTCAATGAACCTAGTTGCCTTGTCCACATCACTGTGTCCATCAACTGTGGTATCTTTACAAAAGACAAAATCCAAAGGAGACCTTGGTATGAAACCAAAACAGGTCTCAAAAGGAGATCTTTGTGTAGAAAAGTGTTTTACTCTGATGTAAGCATGCTGCACATAACACAAATGTTTATCCCAAAGCTTAGGATGTTTGTTGCAATATCCCCTGAGTAACTGGATCACTGTTCTGTTAACTACTTCTGTCTAGCCCTCAGTTTGTGGATGAAAAGTTGTTCTTTTCTTCAATTGGGTGTCCATAAGCTCCCACAGACTTGACCAAAACTTCCCCACAAATCAGGTGTCTCGATCAGATACAATAGAAGTGGGTAATCCAAAATGAACCCATACATGTTCAAAGAATAATTTTGCAGTTTGTTCAGCCGTAATTTGTTTATTACAAGGTATCAAAATACACATTTTGTTGAACCTGTCCAGAACCACGTACAAATAATCATGACCTCTCCTAGATTTAGGCAGTCCTCCAACAAAATCCATGGAAACACTTTCCCAAGGGTGAGAAGGAACTGGTAATGGAGTGTACAAGCCTAGTTTTCTATTGTTGGGCTTGCTCTTAGCACACATAGTACACCCTCTTACATATCTAGAAATTGTCTCATTCATTTTCAGCCAATAACAAAATCTTTGCAGCTGTGCAACTGTTTTACTTATCCCAAAGTGACCTGATATCAAAGATGTGTGTGTCTCTCTAATTATCTTTACTCTCTCGATTTGTGGAATGCAGAGTTTCCCACAATGATATATGAGTCAATCCTTTACATGATAGTCCAATTCTTCTACCTTTTGCCTTGACTCAAAGTTGCATATACATCTTTAAAGTCTATATCTTGAGCATATTGTTCAATGTAGCTTTCATGTAGTAGAGAATTATGCTTAAGTATAATAGATGCATTTATAATGGGTCTAAATAACATGTCTGTAGCTTTGTTATGTATGCCCTTTTTATATCTGATGACTAAATGAAATTGTTGTAGAAAACTCATCCATCTGTAATGTCTTGATTGCTGCAACATAGTTTGGGAGTGTAGATATTGAAGTGGTTGATGATCAATATGTATTACTATCTCTTTGCCCATTAAGTAATGTTTCCACTTTTTCACACACTGAACTAATGCATACAATTCTTTATCATATGTAGGATAGTTGACTACTGCAGGATTAAAAGTCTCAGAATGATAACAAATGGGTTTACCTTGCTGTGTCAACACTGCTCCCATGGCATAGTCACTGGCATCTGTTTGGATCTCAAACTATCCTTGTAGATCAGGCAGTACTAGTACAGGTGTTGTACTAATCTTTTCCTTCAAGGTGTCGAAGGCTTTCTGATATTTGCCTCCCCACTGAAACACCTTGCCCAATCCTATCAAAGCATGTAAGGGAGCTGCAATTGAGGAAAAATTAGAAATGAACTTCCTCCAATATTGTGTTGCTCATAAGAAGCTCCTCACTTTTGTAGCAGACTAGGGTTTAGGCTAGTTTACAATGACTGCCACTTTAGAGGGATCTATTTTCAATTCACCACCCCCTACTATATGACCCAAATAGTTTAGAGATGTTTTGCCAAATTCACATTTTGAGAGTTTAACATAAAGTTTTTCTCTTTTCAAAACATCTAATGTCTACTTAACATGCTTTAAGTGTTCTTCCCATGTTTTACTAAAAATCAGATTGTCATCCAGATACACAATAACAAAATCATCAACAAAAGGCCTGAGTACATCATTCATTAATCTCATAAAAGTAGCAGGGGCATTGGTAAAGCCAAAAGGCATAACCAGCCACTCATACAATCCCTGCTTTGTTTTGAAAGCAGTCTTCCATGCATCTTGCTCTGCAACTCTGACCTGATGGTATCCACTGTGCAAATCCAGCTTGGTGAAATAAACAGCTTCTTTCAATTGATCTAAAAGATCATCTATGCGAGGAAGGGAATAACGATTATCTTATTCAGTGTTCGGTAGTCAATGCACATTCTCCATGAGCCATCTTTCTTTCTCACCAAAACGATTGGTGACCCACATGGTGATGTGCTAGGCCTGATGAACCCCTTCTCGAACAACTCTTGCACCTGCTTCTTGATTTCAGCATTCTCTAAAGCAAACAACTTGTACATTCCAATGTTAGACAATGGAACATCTTGCTGCAAAATAATATTATGTACTATTTCCTTTTTGGGTGGCAGACCTTTAGGTTCCTAAAACAGGACATCATACTCTGAAACAATCTTTTCTATATCAGCTTGCTGCTAAGCATTACAGCCTTCACATACATTGGTTTTATCAGGTTTCTTTTCCTTTACAACCATTAGTAAGAACTGTTTGCATGAATTTATCATTCGTTTCATCTGCCCAGAACTTATGAGAGTATAATTATTCTTGAGCTTGTGAGCTCTTACAAAGTATTCGATTCCATCTTTAAAAAGTAGATACTTCTTCTCAGCTCTATAGAAAAAAGATTTTCTATCATACAAGTAAGGGCTTCCTAAAATAATTTCACATATATCCAAAGGAATTATGTCTAACTCAACCTCATCTACAAATGTTGACCCAAAAGAAAACTTGAGTTTGCACTGTCTAGTCACTTGTAGTTGTGCTTTATCATTCAACCATCCTAATGGGTATGGTTTCTTGTGAGGTGTAGTTGCTAATCCCAATTTCTTTACAATTGCTTCGGAAATCAAATTTACTTGTGAGCCATTATCAAACAAAGTATCAATCTTTTGATGTTTGGAAATAACTCGAATATGGAAAAGCTCATGTCTTTTTCTCTCATGTTCTTCATCAATAATAGTTTGAGCAGAATTACTAGTAGATGCTTCAGAATTCTTACCTTTTATACCTGTGGCTGCAATGATTGTTTCATCTCTCAAGTCTGACCCCAAATCTTTCTGAATAGCTGCAGCAGTCTTCTTCTTCTTGCCCTTGGACTTCTTAGGTCTCAGCTCTGGATGCAGAATCCAACAGTGCTCATCATCATGCCCCTCCTTTTTACAATGAGTGCATGAAGCTTTGCTTTTCTGTGCAGCATTAGCCTTCCTTGCTTTCCACTTCTGCTTTCTTTTCTCCTTGCTCTTGCTTGCAGTGGGTTGGGATGGTCCCCCAACTTCTAGATTTCCATTCTTTTCTCTAGCTTCTAGATGAGTAGCATGTACAGATACCTCATCTATACTAGTGGGATTAAACATGAGGATGGTATGCCTCATGTAGCTATGTAGACCACCAACGTACTTCAAAAGAGTCTCTGGTGAGTCTAATGAGATCCCTAGAATCAATGCTCTCTTTCTAACTTCTTGGGTGTACCCTTGCACACTTTGCCCTTTCAACTGCCGAAGAGTTTGCCAACTCATCATGGCTTGTTGCATGTAGGCCAATGGATAGAACTGCTTCTTGATTGTAGAAACAAAGTCACTCCAGACAGAGATAGTCTTCCCATGTCTCTTCATGTCAGCTTGGGTTCTGCCTTCCCACCAAACCAAGGCAGTGCCTCCTAGGCGTAGGCTTGCCAGCTAAATTTTGCTCTTGTCTGAGTCAATGTTTTGCACTCTGCAATACACATCAATTTGTCTAATCCAATTGTCCAACTTTTCAGCATTTAGCTCTCCATCATATATAGGCAAATCAAATTTAACATCTAGCTTGATCAAAGATGTTTTCTTATTATGCACAGGGCTATTAGGAGGTGTAAGAAAGCTTTCCTCTTTCCCTTTTCCTTTTGAGTGGTCATGGGAATGAGACTCATCTTCTTCTTTGTCTTGTTTAGAACCTGATGAATCTTCATCCTTATGCTTTCTAAAGTCCCTATACATTTCTTCTACCATACACTTTATAGCTAGGAAACTCTCTATGAATTGAGGGTCCAGCCCCATAAAACCTTCCTCTGACATTGTCTTCCGAGGATAGACTCTCCCAATTTCAGGATTAGTTTCGACCAACTCTCCTTCTCCTAATTTGAGCTTTGATCTAGTGAGCATTCAACAGCTAAACCAACACTAGCTTGTATAACCTTACAGCCTAGAGCTCTGATACCACTTGATTTGATAATCACCCTATGAATGACCTCAGTTAAAGATTTATTAAATGAAAGTATTATAGACTCATGTGCTGGTGTGTGTGTCTATGTTATTTAAGCAACGGATCGATCAGATTGCCAATACACAGACAATTGAATGGAAAGACAGCAGAGAAATACAGTAAGCAAATACAAGAACACAAGAAATTAATAAGGAGTTCACCCTATTCTCTAGGGCTACATCTCTGATCCAGCTTCAGTGGTGGCCTTATTTTATTGTGTTTCAAGCAGAGAATTACAATGCAGGAGCTCAATATGAGTCACCTGAAACAAATTTGCTTGGCAGGGTGGTTCTTGGATTCCCCAAGCCACTGGAGTGCACAGACTCGTTTTCCCACCAGCTCTATAACCTTCTGGTCTACAATAGAAAGAGCCCAATGTGGTGCTCAGTGCGTGTGGTTCTCTGGCTCCCCACGCGTCCGAGTGCTCGGGGCTTCTCCATTTTGGCCCTTTTCGCCCAAATCCACCTTTGTTTCCCGATTCGGGCTCCCAGGAGCTAATTCAGCCTCTCGCGCAGTCTCCATGGGCCTCAGTCAGCGCGCTTTGACTGGGGTCCTCGTTGTTCCAAGCTCGCTGCCATTGCCACTAGTTCAGGGTGTTTTTTATCGCTATTTTGGAATTTTTAGAAATTTGTCCCAACCTGGTACAGTCATGGCTTTGTTTAATCATTCTTTATGGATCCAATTCGGATCACTTTATGGCTTTACTTTTCTATTTGAGGCCCTATAGATGTTGTGTTGCATGCCTCATGCATATCTCTAATACAGAAATTATAGTTATGGTTAAAAAACAAGAAAAATCAAACTTCAAAGTTGGTGCCAATTCCAAAAAGTAAAAATATACTTCAGAAAAGCAATTTGATAAATATAAAGCAAGACTAGTTGCTAAGAGTTTCTCATGAAATGAAGAATTGATTATGAAGAGAAACTTGCCTCAGTTATAAAAATGAACAGCGTCAAAATATTTTTTTCCTTACCAACAAGTTTAAAATGGCAAATTTATCAAATGGGTATTAACATGCAGTCTTGAATGGTGATCTTCATGAGTAAATTCATATGCAGCAATTACCTAATTTTGTTGATGAGGAAAATCCTAAATCTATTTGCAAGTGGAAAAATCTCTACATGGTTTCAACCAGGAACCTAGAATCTAGAATAATGAAGTTGAGAAATTGTATCAAAAGATGTAGATCAAATGAAGATCTTCATATAAACAAGGAAAAGAGTGAAATATTAGTTGTGATTTTTTATGTGCATGACTTGGTTATTATCTGTGGACCGAATTCTAACTAGAAACAAAGCAAAAGAAAGCCCCCAAGTATGGGACCAGCCAAAAAAAGTGGGAAAGAAATCTAATAAAGAAATAAGGGATGAGGTAGCAGCAAAGGAAATGGCCATAGGAACACAATATCGAATGAACTCTTTCCTTGGGAAGCAACGAAAAATATCAACACAAAAAAAAGGGAGGAACACATCAAAAAAATAGTAAGTAATGATTACGGTCTCTTGGAATTGTAGAAGTCTTGGAACTACCTTTAAAATCAACGCAGTCAGAGACATAATAAAACAGGAGCAACCAGACATCTTCATGATCCAAGAGACCAAAGCAAGCAAGCAAGAAAATAAAAAAAATGATCCAAAAACAAAAAGACTATGAAGGAACAGCTCTAGAATCTAATGGAGATTCAGGTGGAATATGCACTATTTGGAACAAAAGGAAATGGGATTTAGTCAACCAAAAAATCAGCACTCATTGGATAAGAACAGATCTGAAAAATAACATCACAAAGGAGGAATATTGCATTATAAGCATTTACTCCCCCAACCACTACAGAGACAAAAAGCATTGTTGGAAGTTAGTGAAATAAGAAGTAGCAGAAAAACAAAGAGGCAATCTAATTTTGAGAGGAGATTTAAATCTGATCAAAAATATAGATGAGAAGCTTGGTGGAAAATACTACAATGATCCATCAAGAATCCGTAAGTATACAGCTGGAAAATCAGAGAGAGAGAAAAAAAAGCAGGTATTCAGATCTCAAGAGGAGTCAAAGAGATAAATCACTCCCTTTTTGCAGACAACACCCTCCTCATAGGGGGAGCATCTGGCATCATTGCAAAACGATTTAAAAAAGTTTTAGATGATTTTCTTCTTGTTTCAGGAGGACTTTTAAACAACAACAAATGCAGAATCTACAGCTGGAATATCTCTATAAACACAATGCAAAGAATTTCCCACATAATGGAAATATCGGTACAAATAAAATGGAGTCATTTCATATACCTTGGACTTCCATTAGCAAAGGAAATGGTCAAATCAGAAGTTTGGAATAAGCATGTGGAGAAAATGAGGGGAAAAATTCAGAATTGGGGAATGATGTGGCTCAACCTAGCAGGAAGAACAATAATGATTAAGGCCCTCCTTTCAGCTCTGCCAATATACCAGTATGCAATAATAATGGCTCCGGCAAGTGCACATAAGCAAATGGAATTAATTATCAGAAGCTTCCTCTGGCAAGGAGGAAAACAAGAAAATAAAAAATTCAGCTTAGTTCGATGGGAGCAAGTAACTCTCCCTTTTGAGAAAGGAGGGATTGCAATTCGGATACCAGGATTGATGAATATTGCTCTCGGGACCAAAATAGTCTGGAGAATGATAAATGGCAAAGAACAGTGGTGGGAACAAGCTTTAACAAGGAAATACTTAAATTGTCAAAGGACAAAAATGCACATTGAAACAATTCCAGAACGTTCTTGTACCCAAGTCTGGAAATTGGTTAAAAAGACCATTCCACACATAAGATATCAAATTTCTAAAGTCCTGGCAATGGAAAAACAATCTCAATATGAGATGACAAAATAATGTGAGCAAATCCTCTAAGACAGCAGCAAAATCTAAGAGGATTAAAAAACTGGATGGAGGAGAAAAACCTCAATACATTATATTCAATTTCTGAATGGGAGCAGAATATCTGGACAAAATGGAGAGTGCCGGCACTACCTCCAAGATTGAAAAGCCAATGGGAAGATCTGAAAACTCTACTAGTTGGGGCAGCGCCTATAAATAAAGAGGATCAAGATGATTTTGTTTGGGATCCAAGCGGGGAAATTATACAGTGAAATTAGGTTACAATTATCTCCAAAATTACAACAGCCACGATGAATGGAATCTCTGGAAAGCAGCCTGGAAAAATAAGTGTTTGCCTAAAATTAAATTCTTCACTTGGTCTCTTCTGAAAGGTAAAATTCTCACAGCGGAAAACTTAAAAAAAAAAAAAGGCTTTCAAGGGCCTTCCAAATGTGTCATGTGCCAAAGGGAGGAGGAAAATATTCAGCACTTGTTTATGAATTGCATGATGGCAAGGGAATGCTGGAAGCAACTGATAAGTCCACTAGATCTAAGCATAAGCTCCACAACGCAGCTGACAAATCTCCACAAAAATTGGGTCAAAAGCTACCCTTATACCAAGAAGAAAAAACCATAATAAATAGAATATGGAAATGTCTTCCCTCTATTCTCTGCTGGCAAATATGGCTAGCTAGAAACAAGTGCATATTTAAGGGACAAAAACCAAGCATAGGGACTATTATATCAAAAACTTGGAGTCAAGTCTCGGAAATAATAGGTATAAATGGAGCAGCAAGAATGGATCAGAACAGCTTACAACAAGAAGAAAGAGAATGGTACAGCAAAGCTTTAATAGAAAACAAATCTGAAGATTTTAAAAAAATAAATAAAGGCATGGCAAAAAACAGGGAGTGGAAATTACGTCTGAACGACATGGAAATGGCTGAGTGGATCAAAGAACAAAAGAAGTATATATTATTCTTTGATGGAGCCTCAAAAAACAACCCAGGCAGAGCAAGAGCAGATGGCCTAATCCTAGATTTGAATGGTAAGAGAATATCAACCTATGAATGGAGCCTAGAAGAGAT
This sequence comes from Pinus tabuliformis, assembly GCA_031772625.1. NCBI lineage: Eukaryota > Viridiplantae > Streptophyta > Pinopsida > Pinales > Pinaceae > Pinus > Pinus tabuliformis. Next base: position 120,921,232 of record CM062816.1, read on the forward strand.
GTCAAATAACAGGGCAGAAGCCTATCGCCTTCTGCTAGGCACAAAAATCTTAAATAGAAAAGGGATAAATGACCCCATAATAATTGAGGATTCTTCAATCATCATAGCAACTATGGAAACAGGGAAGAAATTCAAAAGATTAGCGATCAACAAAATAAGTCAGAGAATCAAAATAAATACAAAAAACATGGGGAAAATAGCTTATAAGCATGTTTTAAGAATCCAAAACAAGGATGCAGACAGTAGCCAACAAGGCAGTGGAAAGGCAAGTTGGTATTGTGAAAGAAAATAATAAAATCTATGAAGAAAATATCCCTTAATATGTTTTCAATTGAGGTCTGGTTTGAAAATCACATAAGGACATATAACATCAAATCAGTAAGTAGAGCAAATGAAGTAAGCAACAAGGAGCAGGGGATTCTTTCTCAGTTGTCAGTCCATACAATCAAGTGTTATCCTCCTCGCACAGAGATGAGGATCCAAACAATTCCAAAAAGGATTCATCACGATCTAAATCAAGCCAGCAATCATCCTCAAGCTCTAAATAAAGCAGGTAAAAGTCATATTGGCCACAAACAGTACAGAGGAAGTATCGATTGCCATTCTCATCGGGTGGACACCTGTGCAGTCATGAACAAAAAATCGTGTGGGAAACCCACAGCAACAAGTATATACATAACACAAATAATTATAAATTGAAGTATTAGCAATGGCTTTCTCAGCACTGGGATAATCAGCTAGAGAGCATCACTGTAAGGAACACAAGGTGTATTAGTGAAGAGCGCAGCTGAGATCTTCAGGGGCATAGGCGGAACAGTCAACAGTTGGATCACGCTCAGTGAAGCCTCATAGCTGGAGAACCAAGAGTAGACTGCGTGTCAAATTATAACTACAACAACAAAACTTAGACCCAAGGTAACAGCAACGTCTTATCACTCAGTTTTCATAAACTGCTTCAATTTGACATTGGCTTTAGGATTGAAATCAATTTTAGTGTTGTCTCGTTTCATGATTATCGACCTCATCTGATCCCCTTACCGACCTCATCTGATCCCTTCCATCCTCATTATACTCTCTGCATTAACATCAGAATCCAGCGCCTCCTCCCCCTCTCTGATCCTGAGATCATAGTCCTCTCTTCACTATTGTTTTACAACCCCACTCTATAATTGTCAGTGGGTGTCAAAATATACGCAGCAATACAAGATTAACAAGGACTCCCTGAAGACTTCAGAAATAGTTCAGAACAAAGCCAAAAGAAGCAGAGATAAAAGAAGAAATCAGCTCAAGCCAAGAGATCATTCTCCAAGCAAAGGCACTACAGCTGACAGAACAAATCAAAAAGGAAAAATGTCTTGCAATCCACTAGAAAAAGTTGAAAAGAACGAGAGTTGCCCGACTTGTCAGGCTAATAGATTTATGATAGGCTGCTTCAACCAATCTCTAAAAGACCTAAGATTTGAGATGAAAATGATTAATGTCTACAAGCAAAGAGAAATTGACAACCAAAGCGCTGAAATCGAAGACCTGAAGGATAAATGCAAGCACCTGGAGGAAGTTGTGTATTATATCAAGTCACTGAATCAAAGTCAGCAAGGAGAAACCTCCTCAAGGTACAGCAAGAAATGAGAACAGCAGCGAGAAGAGTCAGTGAACCAATTTTGGTGAACCTTATGCAACCATTTTACTATGCTTTGTAAATTCTGTTTGTTACTCAAGGTACTGCAAGAAATGAGAACAGCAGCCAGAAGAGTCAGTGAACCAATTTTGGTGAACCTTATGCAACCATTTTACTATGCTTTGTAAATTTTGTTTGTTACTTGGGTAGTTTGTAAGGCAATATGCTTTTATAATTTTCGAAAATTTTAAAAACAAGGTTTCAAAAGATTAGGCAGGGACTGCACTCCCATTTTGTGCCTCTCTTGAGAACCAGCAGCCTCCGGAATGTAATAGGACTTAACTCCTCTCTTTTTTTGTAAAACAAAAAGTAACCAAACTTGTTAAAAAAAAAAAAAAAGCTTTGAAGGCTAATTTGAAGAAACCATTTCATATGACTAATATTTGTCCACTTCATGATTTACTTGGGTTGCGACTTTGGTGACTTGATGATGACATTTTCAAAAGACGTATATCAAATCAAAATTTTCATATAAATAAGGAAAAGAGTGAAATATTAGGTGTGATTTTTTATGTGCATGATTTGGTGATTATTGACATTGATGTTGGGATGATAAAAGGTTTGAAGGCTAAATGAAGAATACATTTCATATGATTGATATTGTCTACTTCATAATTGCCTTAGGATGCAACTTTGGTGACTTGATGATGGCATTTTTCTATCCAAGTCAAAAGATATTTCTGATGTACTTACGAATGAGTTATCATAAAAGTGCACCCTGTTACCCACCATTTTGTGGGTGAAATCCCTAGGAGAAAATTTTTCTCCAAGATGGTACTCAGTCGACAGCCCCTTGCAGCCACCAACTAGCTCATTGTGCCGTTTCTCTGCCACGTGAATCAGCCATGTGGTCCCTCACCCATCTGTTATGACCGTATGTTTGAAGGTGGGCCTCCCGAACCCAAAGGTATGCCTTGTCATTTGGTAATTGAGTATTGTAGTTTGCTTATCATGGACACTTGTGGGCAGGGATTAATGGGGGGATTTGGCGAAAAGAGTGGGCTAGGTCTTTGCTCTTGTCCCCTAGACCTCTTTTTGGATGTTAACCTTGGACCCTAGTCTCGTGGGATCTCTTTTACTGGCCTTTGGGCTTTAGGGATGGTACTATATGGGAATCCCTGATTTTGGTTGTGTGTTCCTGCTCCCTCATCCACATATATCACTCCCCTCCCACTCATTATAACCCCATTCATCATTTATCCCACTTGGGTCCACATAGGGTTAGCATTCCCCTTCCCCCTTGCCCACACCTTAGATTAGGCCTAGATTGATGCTCTGAAAGTTGATGCAGCTAAAAAGAAAAGTAAAAGTATAATTGACCACATTCAACAAGAATATGTACCACAAAATGCAAAATATGGTCGAGACAAACACATTTAGTACGTGGGCAAAAGTCAATACATGAACTCTACCCCATCATCATGGTCTTCACCCTGGTTCCTACAGGCCCTAGATGAGCCTCCTTTCTCTTTTTTTTAACAGGGACCCATGATTGTCCCAACCCTTGGTAGGCAATGAACCACCCTACCTTAAAGGGGGTATCCACTATTATATCTAATACATCATGCTTTTATCCCTTGAGCCTCGAGCAGTTAATTAAAAAAAAATCACAAAAGGCAAACGGTATATAAAGAAGGGTGGAAAAATCAAGGTCAGGGCACCTCATGTACCACAATTTCTCCCTCCTATACATTATATATCCAAGTGTGGGCTTCCCTTTTATCAGCTACCCTTGTACCCTAGCCTGTGGCCCAGGGTTGCCCCTTTCATTCCCCACTCCAATTATTTATTTATCACACGCCACCGCCCTTCAAAGGATGTACCTTGGACATACTACCCCTTTAGAAGTAGAAACCACCCAATAGGATACTTATTTAACCCCATTTGGAGCTTGGAGACATTAGCACATGCCAAAGCCCACGATAGAAGGGCATGCCATTATGAAGTGCCCACCTGTTGTCCATGGTTTGTAAGCTCTTTTACTCGATTTCCTTTAATGAATTGTACTGGAAGGCTAGTGGGCACATTGGATCTTATGTAGGATTGCATATTATCTCCATTTTGAGTTTGGTTTCCCTATACAGGGTCCTAACCCTCCAGATGGATAAATTGGCACATGTAGGGCGTGTGTTGAGAGCCATGGCAGTATCTTTGTTGGTTATGTGGGACAGCACGTGATCTCGAACCTCATTGAGAATCAGCCTCTTTGCTTCCGCCATTTCCTTCGTGTAGGTTTTCATCTGATCTGCATCTATGGGGATATCTACCACTGCATCGATGTAGGCTTTGAGTTTGTATTCATCTAGAAAACAGGAAATTCTTACCTTCCAGATCACATAGTTGGAGGCTCCATCCAATTGATCTTGATCTCTCAACCTTGCTAATGCCATCTCTGCCAAAAGTCGAACTCCTCCTCTTCTCATCTGCACAGCTACTGACTGGCTCTACAGACTCCCTGCTAGAGTGGCCAAATCTGCTCACAACTATTGTTGCTCTGCAATGAAAAATCAAACTTCTGGACAAGAAGTTCCCTGAGGAAAGAATTCCCTCAGTGTGTGCTCTTCCTTCATTCTGATGCTATTATGCACCAGCAAACTACTGCAAAATAACTACGTCCCAACTGAAGATCTACTCTGCAAGGAAAACGTTGCTACTCCCTCTGCCTCTGGTAATCTTTGATTTGGAAAATTTATTCTCTGTCGACTCTCTCAAAGAAATAAACTTTTCCTCAAAAATTGACCCTCTTGGCCAAGAACTACGCTACCTTTGAGGGTTTCGAACTGCTACCTATGCAGAGCTTCGAAATTCCTCTTCCCTTCTGCCACTGAGCTCTCCGGCTTACAAGTTGTGCTTTGATACCATGTGAAAATTCGGTGACCCAAATCTTATTGCAACAACTAATGTTATTTCTTCTCTTTGTTAATTTAATTAAACAAATTATTTGTTGTGTGCTACGGCAAATATTGAAAAAAATACACATCAACCTTCACAAAATAAATATTGTGGAAGAACTAAAAATGTTGGAAGAATAAATGCACACACACACATACAAATACACAGTTATTTTTTAACTAAGTCCCCAAAAATACCCAACTCGGGAAAACCGGTGCAGCAATTGAGGGTTTTAATATTATGCAGTAGTAAATCTGAGTACAAGACTATGGATGCTCAAATCTAGCAATCCATACAGAGAAATGACTGATAATAAATCTAGTGAGAAAAATCTCACTCCCATTGGCGATTTGACACTGACCTTGGCTCAAGTTGAGCTGCTCTTTGCTGCCTCTACACCAGCCTACACAATACTGAATCCCACAACTTGGAACTACTTCCCTCTCGCTATCTGATCAATTGTTGTCTAGAACACGGATCCTCCTGGCCTCCAGACTCTCTCTCCGGCTTCTGGCACTAAATCACTGCTTCTCCCCAGCAACACGGAATCCCCTTTGAAGCACTGCGTGGCTCTACGCTGCCTCTCTATGGAACTTATTGCCTCTTTGCAGTGCACTCACAGAAACTGGAAAAACTTCCTCCGGCCTTAATATCCCTGCCCCTCTCTCACTGCTTCGAGCTCACTAGCTCTCTCTTCGACAACTCAGCACTACTACTCAGGAAATCGATCTGCCAGTGAAATTAAATTGTTGGTGTGTGTATTCTCCAAGCCCCATCGAGCTTCTTCTTATAATCTCTCGTTGAGACATCAACGATCACGATTAAAACTTAATCGATGGCTAAGATTAACTAGAACTTGATCCAATTCTTCTTCTAGAATATTATCACCATAACTTAATTAATACCCTTTAATTAATCATATTTCCTAAGTTTAAACTTTAGACTTAGGAAATGATTTCTGTGTTCTAGCCTCTCCACCAAATTTTGTGGCTAGAACACATCAAACTAACACCTTGCGGCTATGTCATTGAAAAATGTTACCATTGATGCACCTTTCCAACAGTGGGGTTTGGACTTTATCGATGAATTCAAAGATAATTCAAACAATGGGTATAGATGGATCCTCACGGCAACTGATTATTTCACCAAATGGGTTGAAGCAATACCAACCAAGAAAGCAACTGACTAGGTGGTTATGGATTTCCTCGAGTATAAAATTATTACCAGGTTCGGTGTTCCCGCAAGGATTGTCACTGATAATGCTAAAGCTTTTGACTCCATGGCTCTAACATCCTTGTCTAACAAATATGGCATAATCCTATCACATTCTTCTAACTATTATCCTCGAGGAAACAGACAAGTTGAGTCAAGCAACAAAAACCTCATAAAAATTATCAAAATAACTATCAACAATAATAAGAAGGATTGGGATAGCAAGATCAAGTATGCCCTATGGGCTAACCAAACCACTATAAAGGCATCCTCTGGATTTAGCCAATTCCAATTAGTATATGGTTATGAGGCCAAACTACCTATCCCAACGCAGTTGCCCATCCTTGAGTGTCTAAAATCTTTCCCTAATCAACAAAATGTTGTAAAATCATGTATTGATCAAATAATGGAGAATGATGAGAATAGAAGGAAAGCTTTTGACCAAATTGGTCATAGTCATGATAAAATGAAAGTTGCTTTTAAACACACCCAGCGCAAAGCCTTCAAACCTGGTGATCTTGTACTCCTATGGGACAAAAGAAGAGAGAAGCCCGGCATGCACAAGAATTAGGACAACCTATGGATAGGTCCATTCAAGATAATTGATATAACATGAATAAACTCATACCACTTAGAGACCCCCGATGGAGAGTCTGTTCCCCTCCCTGTAAACAGACAACTCCTAAAAGAGTATTACCCACAGGCCACTTGATATTGTATCATATGCATGGTAGAGTATGATGCATTGCATGTTGAGTTTGCAATAGAACTAATGTCATATGATATTTCTCATGGTAGATTAGCTGCATTTAGATTTTAAAAAATTGCATTTGAAAATTTACTTCTATGAATCGATTTTATGGGTCTAATCCAAGCATGTGTGATCATGAGACATCATGAAAGCATAGTGCCCCATGTTTTTTCATATATTATATGTGCATGTAAAAGGGTTACGGTAACCAAGAGATTGGTGGAGTTCTTGTGACTCCCCGTTCAAGTAGCTTCGTCCACTTCTTCGAGAGATCATGTCCCAATGGGAGCCAAATGTTACCAACCATTTTGTGGGTGATATCCCTATGAAAAAAATTCCTCCAAGATGGTCCTCAACCGAAATCCAGCAGCCCCTTGCAGCCACCAACTAGCTCGTTGTGCCATTTCTCCGCCACCTGAGTCGGCCATGTGGTCCCTCACCCATCTATTATGATCGTATGTTTGAAGGTGGGCCTCTTGAACCCAAAGGTATGCCTTTTCATTTGGTAATTGAGTACTGTAGTTTGCTTATCATGGACACTTCTAGGCATGGATTAATGGGAGGATTTGGGACAAAGAGTGGGCTAGGTCTGTGCTCTTATCCCCTAGACCTCTTTTTGGATGTTAACCTTGGACCCTAATCCCGTGGGATCTCTTTTACTGACCTTTGGACTTTAGGGAGGGCACTACATGGGAAACCATGATTTTGGTTGTGCGGTTTCGCTCCCTCATCCGCATATATCACTCCCCTCCCACTCATTATAACCCCATTCATCATTTATCCCACATGGGTCCATATTCCCTCCACAGGGTCCACATAGGGTTAGCCTTCCCCTTCCCGCTTGCCCACACTTTGACTCGGGCCTGAATTGATGCCCCAAAGGTTGATGCATCTGAAAAGAAAAATAAAAACATAATTGGCCACATTCAATAGGAAGATGTACCACAAAATGCAAAATATGGTCGGGACAAACACATTTAGCACATGGGCAAAATCCAATACATGAGCTCTACCCCATCATCATGGCCATCACCCTGGTTCCTATAGGCCCTAGATGAGCCTCCTTTTTCATCTAGGAACCCATTATTGTCCCAACCCCTGGTAGGCAATGAACCGCCCTACCTTAAAGGGTGGTTCATGCACTGCTATATCTTATACCTCATGCTCTTATCCCTTGATCCCCGAACAATTAATTAAAAAAAATCTAAAAAGCAAGAGGTATATAAAGAAGGGTGGAAAAATCAAGGTCGAGGCACCTCATGTACCACGATTGCTCCCTCCTATAAATTATATACCCAAGTGTGGGCTTCCCTTCTATTGGCTACCCTTGTACCACAGCATGTGGCCCAGGGTTGCCTCTTTCATTCCCTACTCCATTTATCTCCTTATCAAATGCCACCACCCTTTAAAGGATGTACCTTGGACATACTATCCCCTTTAGAAGTAGAACCCACCTAATAGGATACTTGGTTAACCCCGTTTGGAGCTTGGAAACATTAGCACATGCCAACACCCACAATGAAGTGCCCACCTATTGTCCATGGTTTGTAAGTTCTTTTACTCGATTTCGTTTAATGATTTGTTGTGTTGGAAGGCTAGGGGACACATTGGATCTTATGGAGGATTGTAGATGGTCTCCATTTTGGGTTTGGTCTCCCTATACAAGGTCCTAACCCTCCAGAGGGCTACATTGGCACATGTAGGGTGTGTTGAGAACCATGAGCCTCCACGGCAGTAGACAGCACTCCATGGATCCCTAGAGATGTTCAAAGATTGCACGAGATTCACCTATTGGACAAGGAAGATGCACCTAATTCACCATAACAAGTCGGCCTTACAGTTGTACCATGCACGTGGCAGATGACCCAGGACTTGTATGCTGATGTGGCATCAACTACACCATCATATGAGCCCTTACAGATGGTCTACAGGCATCTTCGACCTACTTGGAGACCCATGAGGTCACTTGTGTGCCCTCACACCCATTAGGAGCACCACATGTTTATTATTTGGAAAACAAGTGGCCAACCCCTTGTCCACTACTTTTGCGAGTCTTATTCATCATTGTGGCACTTCTGGACTTCATCAAGCTTCTTAGAAGGCCCAACAACATGTATTACTGATCATTCAACCTCTTGAGAGGCTTATTCTTTTGTTTATGAGCTAGTTTGGTGGCTTGTCACCAAAAGATTAGTTGTTTTTCACATTATTTTATTCTAGAGGTTAATGTAGGCCCAAGTAACTAAATCGAACTCATTAGAAGTGTATAAATAGAAGTAATGAGGATTCATTTTAGCATCATCACTTGGTTTGGACTTGTATGTCTCTAGAGAATTTTTCTATTCCTTCTTGGTGGACGAAATTTTGGAGCATGGATGAATTTTGATGTTTGGATTATCTTTTCTTATCTTAGAGCTTCTTGATTGGCAAGTTTATTGATGATTGGATATATTCTCTTACATGTAAGTACAAAATTAATGGCATTTCTTCTTTTACTTTGTCACATACATTGATGATGAGAGTTTCGCTATACTAGGGCTAATTGTTGCATGCATTTACTGTGAAATTGTGGAATTATGTTTCTATGTAGCATCTCTCTATGCATGGGCCATGTATGTTGAATGTATTCTCCTAGGGATAACAAGCCATCTTACCTTGCAAAAGGAACTGTAAAAGCTTTCAAGGTCACTCTCCTTTTTCCTGATGACAAATGAAGTTGTCCTTGAAGCCTCATTGACCTAGAAACAAAGTCCATTCTCATATTATTCTTGACTCCAAATCTCTCCAAAGGATTAGGCAATAGTCTACCATCAGGTAGTCATTTTAAAGAACCATTTCTTCACCTCTTCTTCTTTATTCTAGGTATAGCCACATTAGGCCTCCTAGGGCATCACTTTCCCAACAAACCACTCATAGAAAAACTTCAATCTCTTGGCTTCTCCTGCGCTAGTGTATCTCCTAGGTCCCCTCCAAATTTGGGGAGATTCCAACAGTGGGATTGTGATATAGCCCAAGCCCTAGCCTTGAGACCGTATTTTGCTCTAGGTTTCCCTAGGCTAGTACCTCACAGGGATCATTTCCACACCTTTAAGTAAAGATTCTTTCTTTGATCCCCTTCTTTTCTTAGTTTAGGTCAAAATCGTCATTGGTTGCTAAACTCCCTCCCTGTGACCTAATTTTTGTTCATTTGGTCCTGTGTGGTCCCATATCTTATCAAAGTCAACTCTTCAAAAGCCACTTGGGAAACCAAGTTCCAAAAGGATTTTAGGGTTTAGGAAGCTCCTTTACAAGTCACATTCCCCCATCCTAGAGAACCTTGCACCTTGCTTAAAAAGCAAGCACATCCCACTCTTGAGTCGCTCCTAGGAAAGGGTCACCGAGATCACTTCACATCCATCTTAGTTGATCTATCCTTCATAAGTGATTCTCTATATATATCGAGTCTCCTCCCATTGCTGAAAGTCCGTAAAGAGTAGGAAGCTTCAGTTGTGGTGATAGTGGGCTTTAGCTTCATTGTTGCTCTTGACCTAGCAAGTGTCCCTCTAGGACCCCCTACTAGTTTGAGCGATAACACACCTTATTCTCTATCAGCCTGGCATGAAGTTATCCACAAATTTTCCTTCACAAGAACTGATCCCATTTTGTATAGACAATTTGTTGGAAGTTTGCTATATTCTGGATTAAATGTATGCTTTGTAGTCAATTTAATTGCCAGATATATGCAACATCCAAAGGAAAGTCATTGGAAGGCAACTAAGACAAGTTTGAGATATATCAAATATACAATGGATTATATGAATCAATATTTGTATGGTGGAGAAGCTTCATTTCTTGGTGATCCTAATGACACAAACTCTATAGCAATTTATATGTCTCCACTGGGTACAAGTCCAATGACTTGGTCATGTATTAAGCAAAATGCAACCTCTCTATCTTGTGAATATGAATATCAAAGGGCAAAGGGCATTCGGAAGGAAGCAGTGTGGGTCGGGAATGTGTTGTATGAACTTGGAATTGTTCAAAAGATGGTTACAAAAATTAGATGTGACAACCACAGTGCAGTTGAATTAGCAAAAAGTCCAATTTTTAATGGGACAACCAAGCATGTGGAGCTAGATGTTCAATACCATAAAAGTCTTGTGCTGAATGCCATTTTTTAGTTGCCATTTTGTAGAAGTGAAGAGCAAACAGCAAATATATTTACTATATGTTTGACAGAGGCAAAGTTTAGTTCGTGAAGTTGGGATATATGCTTAAGGCGAAGGAAGTTGACAATCAGAGGGAACATGAGGTAGTGTCAACTTACTCGTTGTGATATACAGATATGGCTCACCAATAAAGTATCCAAAATATTTGGAAAATAATAAACAAATCCATTTAGGAATAATAATATATTAAATAACATATTTGAGAAAAAAAAGATATGATTTACAAATGAGGGCTCCATATATATACCTAAGCAGAGTGCCCTTTCATTAATAGCCATGTCCTTTCATTATACTAATTATTATTTAATTATATTATTTAATATATTTATGTTCATGATATTGCATTTCCCTCATAAATGATTTGTTGTCAAAGCATATTGATGAAAAGACTTGATATCTTTTTTAGTGTTCTAAGGTTTTCTTCTTCACATCTTTCCCAATTCTTGGAAGTGTCATCTTCAATGATACAAGACAATATGAACCTTTGAATGTTGAGCAAAATTGTCAAACTAAAAAATGATCTAACCCATCCAAATTGAATCCTCTAAGAAATGTTGCACTTATAGGCTTCCCAAGATAAATTGTTATCATGAATCTTAATTTTGCTAACATCAATATTTTTCAGAACATAAGTTAGTTGTTTCCATTCTAAATGATGTCGATTCACTGACCGATTAAAGCATATGCTTTTGTTGAAAAATGCAGCAAGAAATTCCCAATTTGATTTTTCCTTAATTAAATTGAGAAGATTTGAATTTCCACATCAACATACAACTTGGATGATGTTAACTTGTGTGACATGGCTTGTGTCACCAAGTTTACTTGGTAAATTAGAGTTGGAGGAGTTAAAGTTCAATTCTACATTTGTGATTGCTAATTTATAGCAATCAAGGTCAGGTATCTCAAGGTGTTTACAGTTAAACTAGTTCCAACTTTTGGAAGAACTAGTGGAAGGTCAGTTAAGCGGTGGGACTTCAATCAAACTCGGTGATCATCTAGTTAATTGATTAATCAGCCCAAAATAGCTAGTGCATGCAGAGAATTCGAGTTACCCTATTGAGGTGGAGATTCCAAGGCATTGTAACATCAGTTGTAGACTAGTCTTGAGTGTATAGGTGTTGCATGCAGTGAGATGATCAGCGTAAAGTAATTGCGTAATTCCATTGAAGTAATTTCTTAAATAATAGGGGCTAATTCCTCAAGGAATAGTACAAGGAAATAAGAGCTCAAGCTGAGGCAAAAATTGACTAAGTGTGGGTCAAAGGCCTTCAGTGAGCAGAGATATAGGTTGTGCACTTGCAGTGTGAGCTCAGTTGAGCAAAGCAATTGTAATACATCTCTATTCATTTGATTAATGCAAGCAAGCATTGGGAGTTTTAGCATATTGCTTTCACCATATAAAAATACTTGTTGCATGTGTATTATTCTTCTTGCATGTCTGAAATTTTTGTTCTAAATTGTGAATTAATGTCCGCAGAACAGTGGTGTAGGTTTGTGTCTTGTGATTTTGATTAAAACTTCATGAGCAGTTGCAAATCTACAACTTAATTTCTACAGTTTTTATGATGAGGATGTCGACAAGAAAATTTTATAATATTATTTCACTTTATCGTGCTTGTAGCATATTCTTGGCTTATTTTTGGTATATGATCTTTTTCACATACTGATATTGATGGGTTAATTGTTGGATATTCACTTGAAATTCCCATTGTATGTACTCCAACATCTAAGTCTGTTTTTACTTCCAATAGAATGACATATTTTTGAGTTGTGATATTGATGGAATTTGTATTTGTTCTCTTTTATGCAGTTTGGACCTTTTAACCTGAAGACTTCAGTTGTTTTATTTTGTTTTCCAATGATTGCTTATCATTCTTAAGTTTCTTAATTTCCGTAAGTAGATTTTGATTATGGTTTCTAAGATGTGAAAGCTCGTCAGCTTCTGAATCACCAACTTTGCCTTTTAATATTCTAATTTCTTTCATCGACGTTTGATTAAGGCTCCTCATGTGAGACTTTTCTTCATCTTTGGACGATAAGGTCTTCTAAAACTCTTTCTCAACATCTTCTTTTTCTTGTTCTAATCTTTGATAACCATGTTTCGTAGCCTTGGACTTCTTAACATGTGCAAGTAATTTATGATTGTGATCTTTTAAGTGAGAAATTTCCTTGTTTTTATCTATAATAACTTCATTGAATTCTTTTTGTTCTAAATTGTGAATTAAAGTCCGCAGAACAGTGGTGCAGGTTTGTGTCTTGTGATTTTGATTGAAACTTCATGAGCAGTTGCAAATCTACAGCTTAATTTCTACAGTTTTTATGATGAGGATGTCGACAAGAAAATTTTATAATATTATTTTCCTTTATCGTACTTGTAGCATATTCTTAGCTTATTTTTGGTATATGATCTTTTTCACATACTAATGTTGATGGGTTAATTGTTGGAAATTCACTTGAAATTCCCATTGTATGTACTCCAACATCTAAGTCTATTTTTACTTCCACTAGAATGACATATTTTTGAGTTGTGAATATTGATGGAATTTGTATTTGTTTTCTTTTATGCAGTTTGGACCTTTTACCCTGAAGACTTCAGTTGTTTTATTCTGTTTTCCAATGATTGCTTATCATTCTTAAGTTTCTTAATTTCCGTAAGTAGATTTTGATTATGGTTTCTAAGACGTGAAAGCTCTTCAGCTTCTGAATCACCAACTTTATCTTTTAATATTCTAATTTCTTTCATCGACGTTTGATTAAGGCTCCTCATGGGAGACTTTTCTTCATCTTTGGATGATAAGGTCTTCTAAAACTCTTTCCCAACATCTTCTTTTTCTTGTTCTAATCTTTGATAACCATGTTTCGTAGCCTTGGACTTCTTAACATGTGCAAGTAATTTATGATTGTGATCTTTTAAGTGAGAAATTTCCTCGTTTTTATCTATAATAACTACATTGAATTCTTTTTGCATATTTGATATTGACTTTTGATTTTCTTGAATGATCACCTTCAATATATCTTTCAAGTCTTTTGATGAAGGTATTATCGAATCTAACTTCACTGTAATGTCTTGAAGTGTCACCTTCTTATTATTAATGAAAGTCAAAAAACTTTTTCCATGTGTTCGATATAAAGGATCCTAGTGTTCCAAACCATGGTAAACTGAGAATTATTTTGATCTCTTCTTTATACATGGTTGTAACATTGAATTGAAATATACATTCACAATCATCAATTGTCACTTGCAAGCCCTTAATTTCATTAAAAAAAAAAAATTGCGAAAAATATATTTTTCTCACCTATATTTGGTTTTGGAATGGATGATTGATTTGTCAAATTGATATTATATAATTTTCCTTGTCATTCATGCTGATAATGATATTAATCTCTTTTCTTTGGATACTATGTAAGTAAAATGATCCAAACCATGCAACTAGGCAACCTTTATGAGCAAATCTTCCTTCCTTTATTTTCGAAAAAAATAACTTATGTCTTTAAACAATTAAATACATTGGATCCTTTTTTAATACTTTTTTTAACCAAGGACCTTGATATCATTCCTTAAATTGAATTAAATAAAGTTTTTCTTTGAACTTAGAATTTTTTCTTAATAATTCTTGAGGGCCCATTATAATTACTTTGCTTTTATTGAAGGGTGAATTTTATTTTCACTTCATAAACATTCTGAAATTTTATGAGTTCTTTGACTTTATCGAGCGGTAAATTCTACTTTCACTTAATATACTTTTTGAAAACTTTATTCCGTGAATATGTCCCTTATCTTGACTTGGGTTTATGAATGTTATGATGTGATTTGTATACAAGCTTGGATGCAGAATTTTTTTTAATGCGATAATTTCTAAATGTAACATTTGCTTAGACCAGTGCAAATACTCCTATTGCCTTGTAACTAGTATTCTTTTCGAAGGCATTTCAAATTTTTTAACATACAAACAACAGTGGGACCAATAGGAGTACATTGAATAGTACGAATTTATAACTATGACTGCTCTGTTATAGGAACACAGATGTATGAAGTTTGAACAATAGTGTCTAATATGGACAATGAATTGATTGCACTGCTATAAATCCCTACGGATTGCACAATATTACAAAATTTCATAATAGATGTACAAACGGAGCAGTACAAAACATTGAATTTTTTTAAATGGCGACCAGGCCTGGAATTTGACGTCCTGTAGGACGTATTTTGTGTTTTAGGACGTATTTGACGGTGGCCGAAAATTTTTCCACATCAGGTTTGACGTGTCCTATAAAACTGCAACCCGTCGTTTTGACGTCGAGTTTCAGAGTTAAACCGTCAAAAACTATAATACCACTCTGGGCTTGGTACCGACACACAAGACAATTAAAAAGACAATTAGAATTTAATGCTATTTAATTCTACAGCATTTGACTGCGGAGTAGCCAGTACCTCCAGTACCTAATAGTAGTAACTCTCTCATCTACCATACGCTAGTACCTAATAGGAGTAACTCTCTCATCTATCATCTACAGCTTTGGCCATACTAACGATATGTGCAAATTTAATCTACAACTACCATTACCATTAGCCACTGGTTTGTTGGAGACAAATGCAGTTTTAAAGTTTGCTTTGACGCCACGCTAAACCTAATCTGATGAAACGTGCAAATTGCAATATTTAACTATTCATCACCCAGGTTCCAAGGACTGCGTGCAATCTCACTATTGTTTTCACTATCCAGGTCATTCTCACTGTTGTTTTCACGAAAATGTTCACTGTCCAGGCCATTGACAGCTGAATTAGTGGCAACCGTCTATCAACAATCTACATGAATTTGAAGTTATCTACCTGATTTCCCAAGAAAATGGAATGGTGGCTTTGTTCCATGATTCATCCATTAGAATGGAGGAAGTACAATTACAAGCAAGGAAGAAATAGACAATGGGCAGGTTCATGTGTCATCACTGAGGTAATACACTTTCTTCTTTGCCCTGACCATTACCCAGAGGCTTATTCTTGCAAGTTGTTGCAGTAATCCTTGTGGTTTGGTTGGCTTGGATGTTTCTTTTGGACATGCGGCTCTGGTGCTCCCTGGCAGATTGAAGATCTGTTGAAATTTGAGGAGGCCTGGATGATCAACAAGGTTAACTTATTAGCAAGAAACCCAACTCGCCATTTCAACTAGCTCTGTAAAAAAATATTCGATAAGTTTTTCAGGTCAGATCATAACACTAAATTATTTTCTGAGTAGAGTTTAATTCGAGTGCTTTCTTATTGCATGAAGCAACTTTATAATGGTGTATAGATTTTATTACCTCACCATAATCCTGCCTGAGGAGAAATATATAACATAGCAATGCAATCACATCTCTACAACGACCCAAAACCTCGGAAAATGCTTCAGTACTATGAGACAATGTAATACTTTGAGGTAGTGCTGAGTGAAAGATTTATGTCCCGACCCTTAACCCTAGTGAACTCTTCAACAAAATCATGCCCATTTTCTATGAATAGCAGGGATGTATAGGAACACCGCTTAAAACATTTGGGTGGTTTTGAGAGAATAGGTTTCTCTCATCCAATGCTTCTCAGGCCTCGTCTATAAAACCGTGGGTGATTTTTTTAAGTCTGGAGTTTGTTAAAAGGTCCACTTTGTTAATTACTTTGTTGTCAACTAATTGAAAGGATCCCTACAATATAGCTGCTTGCCACAAAGTGATCCACACCTCTTTAGGTTGCAGTAATTGTATTTAGCATAGTTTTATCTTTTTATATAATGTAATGTTGTGAGCATGAAATCAATATAGAAATTAGAGAGACTTGTATTGAGCAAAGGAATGTAAACCATGTAAATTAATAACTTTCTTTAATTACAATCACAAAAGTGGATTCTACCTGGTTTTCTTGATATTATATAAGGTAAAATGAATAATAGTTTAGGTTTATTTTTTATTTGTTGTAGCCTTTCTAAGAGAGTATCTTAAGCGTAAGAACAACCTGCATCGTGAACTCTTTTGATGAATTTCCATGTTCATAATAGTGATTGCATTTATTATTTGGCTTTTCTAGTTGACGCACTCCCAGCCATGAAAAATCTGCCAACTCTTTCATAGGAGGGGATTATAATTGGTTTTTTTGATACTGTATTAGCTTTTCTCACATAACAACAACCATTGAATACACAGGTTAGCTACTTTAGTGGTTTCAGTAAACCAATTTTTGTTTTCCATTCAACTACATATTTTTTTCAAATTTAGAAAACCTTTGTAAAATCGTTCAATATAAAATGACTTGAAGGAATTTTTCATGAGTTCTGCCAACCTTTCCAAATCATTATTATACTCCAGTAAAGGTAGAACAAGGAATGGAATGGATGGCAATGAAAATATAATCAATGGCCTGCTTAGTAGACAGTCATGGTTGACTTTGTCAGAATCTCAATAAGAACTTTCTAACCTAATAGATGTTTGTCTTATTAGAGAAATAGTAGGTTTAGAATCCTTAATGCCAAAACTTTGAAATAAATACATTGAAATAGACTCTAAGAATATTATATATTCATAGTTTAAATATTAGATTGCTCTGATAATAACATATTTCAATGAAAAAAAATTGTGATATTGCTTAATCACAGTTTGGAAAATAAATAAATAAAAATTTCATTCATTTTAAAATTATCAATTATTTAAATTTTAATAAAAAATATAAGAAATATAAAAGAAATTTCAAATATTTATTTCGTTTCTTTTAATTTAGTGAGATTGATTTGATCTATTTTAATTAATAATATAATTTTTAATAAAAATATAATGTTTTATTAAAATGGGAGGAGGTTAAGAATTTCATTGGGAGAGCTGTAAAAAAGGTTGTAAAAAAGGTTATTGCCATATTCAGCTCTTCATTTGTCCAACAATGAACTAAAATAATTGTATCTGTGCATAGAAATTTTTCCCTTTTGGATACTATAAAAAAAATTGTGTTGATAGAATTTGGTTATGTGAGAAAGTGTACATAACAATATTATAGAGTAAGTTATAATCTCTATTAAGGTGTGAATGCTTTCATGTAGTATGAGATAAATGAGTGTTTTATTCCTAAGTTGTTATATTTATTTTTTTTGATAAAAGAGGCGTTGTTATTCTGACTATCTCAATTTTTTAGAGTGTTGGTTGTTGAACTTTAATTCATTCCACTTTAAATTTTGCACCCATCTTTTAGATTTTTTTCCTCATATATTATACCTTTTCAATTATGAACTATCGAAATGCACAATTTCCCAATAATTGCTATCTAGCATGTAGAATTTGGCAAGGACTTTGTTAAGATGGGAGAAAATGGGAATCTTCTTGTGTCACATAAATGTAATTTTAAGATGGAGTCTGATGGCCATCGTTTCCCAAAGAGAATACGAAAGTGTACTAAGTTCTACATGGTGGATAGGGATTAGCTTCCCATCCTTATCGAATTATTAAGCATCAACGAAATCATAATCCTCTCATTTTGAGTAAAATATAAATCCAATATTATGGTGATGAATAATATCTCTAAACAGGAAAAAAACAATGCACCATTTTTTAAAGGAGATTAATGAAAGTTTAGATGTAAAAGTAGTTGAAAAAAAGCTTGTAGATTAAGGGTGGTTGACATTCATAAATTTAAGTAGAACGTAAAACTAAGGGCATGAAAGATGTAAAAACGTCAACAAATTTTCATTTGACAGGCAAAGGGAATTTGAAATTCCAGGCCTGATGGCGACTATTGTAGCGAGCAGTTATACAGTCTCGCAGATTTGTACAGATGGCAACAATTATTGTACAGATTTTGGGAATGGTTGGTGTACAAATGGCAGTGGTGGTTATATGGCTATGTACAGATAGCAATGGAAATTCAAATTTTTTTCTTCAATTGGAATTTTGATTTTAACTGTGTGGTTGTACAATGGTACGGACGCTCCTATACGACAACCGCAAATCAGTATGGTCTGCAATTGGTGGATATATGGTTGGATATGTGGTTGTACGGATTTCTAGGAATTGTACAAATTTGTTTTGAACTTATTCAATGGAATGGCAAAGAGTGTGGACCAATTTGATTTTACCTTCAAACTTGTAGCAAAGTCTTTTTTTTCTTTAACAAAATTTTTAAATGATTGATGACCCAACAAAGCAGAGAAACTCTGAAATTTTAGTGTAGCTACAGCTTGTATGGCCAATCACCAGGATCAAAAAAGAAACTTTGATACCAAATGTGATAACCATATATGATATGACTTAGCAATAAAGTATCCAAAATTTGGAAAAAAGTAAAGCAATCCATTTAGGAATTAATAATATATTAAATAATGTATGAGAGAAAAAAAAAATTGTATGATTTACAAATAAGGGTTCTGTATATATACCTAGGCTAAGTGCCATTTGATTAATAGTCATGTCCTTTGAGACATGTCCTTTCATTATACTAGTTTTTATTTAATTATGAATTATTTAATTATATTATTTAATATAATTATATTCATGACACTCATCATCCTCTTGACACTTCTTGATGTATTTTTATAGTGACCTAGTCAATATTAAGAGGTAATGTTATGATGTGTAATATTGCCCAATGACAACTTATGTGATACAATTGTACATAAGCCTTAAAGGCAGCTTTGGGCACTTGTTTGAGCCATTATTACCCTATAGTGATCATGTCATGTGCTCTCATGGGAGTATTTTAGGAGGTTAGTTATGTCAGTATGTAATACTTTATTATATTATTGGGTAGGCCCACCAGGTTTACTAATATTTTAGCGGATGCCTCTAAAAAGCAAGTGAGAATGAACAAAGGGATTATTGCCTTCATATCTACACATATGGAGAAATATGTGAGACAATTATGATGTACGAGTGCTGTTTTGGAAGCTTAGTGATAAATCTTGAAGCATGAGATCCAACATTAACTCTAATGAGTTTAAATTTAATGTGTAAGTTTTACTTTTATTTCCTTTGCTAAATTATTTTGTATAATTGTAAGTTGCAGACTGTTATTGCTATCTTTTGTGCATAATTTCTACAATTATTATATGACAATGTGTATAATAATAATTCTAAGGATTAGTTCAATCAATTGAATCATCTACAAAAAGCATGTTGCTGACCAGGAGGCCTTAGCTCATAGGTTCAAATCTAGTTGAGTCCCTCAAGGTTACCAGCCATTATTATGGTTTCCATTTGAGCTTCCTTCAATCCTAATATTCTGGGTAAGATGGCAGGATCCCACAAGGTTTTCTCATAAAGGAAAACACTCTATAATAACAACTCTATTCTATATATGTACTTGTTTTCATGCATTACTTTAGGATGACTACCAAACCAACCTACTATTTAGTTATACATGTGACCCTCGTATATTTATTATTTAGGACTATTTTTTTTTTATTATGAAAATAATGTATATACATGATACATATATTCATATATTTGTACGTTATGTGTGAGTGTTGTTTCCCCTATCTTTAAGTTTTGAAAGTGCTATTTCCAAACCCCATACAATTTTGAAAGCCTGAATACATTTCCCCGTTCTGGGTGACAGAATCAAAACATTTCTATAGAGAAACAGGTTTAAACATGGTTCTAAAAAGCAACACAAGATAAAGAGAGGTTCTACATTCAATCGCAATATCGGCAATCAGTTCTTGCAGTTTGACATTCATATGTCAAGGGAAATTAAATGGAAACTAGGAGATACATACCTTCGCAAGCCCATCATAATTCATTGGCAAGACTTTGGATGATGCTTCTTTGGTCTGATCTGGTGTTAGCGTCACAGATGCATCAATCTCAAGCACAATAGGTTCCTCACTCCTTTTAAAAACTCGCAACTCTGGACCAACTGTATCCAGCATGATCTGTTATGTGTAAAATAGTTTATATAGGGAGCACCAAAATGCACATTAAAACTCAATTATAGAATGAAGATAATTCATATGGGTTTAGATAAGAAAACTAATGAACACATCAACAGATAATGAACATTAGTTCCAATTTAAGTGTGTGAAAGCACCAAAGTAATGCTGGGATTTGCGAAACAGAAATAACAAAACACAATTACAGACAAGTATATTCATATTAGATCAACAATCATAAGGTAAAATAAGAAGCAAGTGTGTTCCTAGAGACAAGAACAAATCAATAGATTACTGTATCTGGATGATATCTATTATAATTTTCTGCAGGAAAAACCTGAACGTGTATAACAGTGAATAAGCAACTTTAATACCGTTGGATCCAACAGCCAGGATCAACGGCTGAGAATGCGGACGCTGTTTGGTGGGTCCGACAGCAGAGCTCGTTATACCTTTTTTGACGTATCCTCTCGTCTGTTTTGTGGGTCCGGTGGATGTGTACGGGGTGTGATTTTCACGCGGCGGAAACAATGTCTAGAAATATTGGCGGGCAGCAGAAAATATGGGAAATGCCATTCCTTTACCTCCCACAGTAACACGGGTGGTGTGTTAAGTGTTTTTGTACTCTTTTTGTACGGCTCATTTGTTCTGCTCAGTGTTCTAGTCTTTTTTTAGTCTATCGGTTTTCGCAATGTATTTCTTTTAAGTGTTTACAGGTTTGATTGTAGGGTTCGAGGCTTGTACCTCTCACCGGTTATCAGTGACTGTAGGTTCTTTCCTTGGTGTATAACTCACTGAGGATTGTTGTATATTATGTATTTTATTGCTGTTTATGGAAATAGAAGGTCTGACTCTTGCATTAGCAAAAAAAAAAAAAGAATAAGCAACTTTTATAGCTAAAGCAGTACCAGCAAAGTTGACAGTCTTCCACTAAAAATTGGTTTCAATTATTCCCTTCTTTGTGATTTTTCCTATAAAAGTAGTGGATCAAAAAAAACAATGACAACTTACTGAATAAATAATTTTAGATCAATTGCATATTGCAACCTAATATCCATGGGAAAATGGAAAACATCAATATCCATGCTTTTCAGCATGGTGAGAAATTAATGAACACATCAACAGATAATGAATATTAGTTCCAATTTAACTATGTGAAAGCACCAAAGTAATGCTGGGATTTGCGAAACAGAAATAACAAAACACAATTACAGACGAGTATATTCATATTAGATCAACAATCATAAGGTAAAATAAGAAGCAAGTGTGTTCCTAGTGACAAGAACAAATCAATAAATTACTGTATCTGGATGATATGTATTAAAATTTTCTGCAGGAAAAACCTGAACCGGTATAACAGTGAATAAGCAACTTTTATAGCTAAAGCAGTACCAGCAAAGTTGACAGTCTTCCACTAAAAATTGGTTTCGATTATTCCCTTCTTTGTGATTTTTATAAAAATAGTGGCTCAAAAAAAACAATGACAACTTACTGAATAAATAATTTTAGATCAATTGCATATGGCAACCTAAAATCCATGGGAAAATGAAAAACGTCAATATCCATGCATTTCAGCATGGTGAGAAACTAGCACAGTTTATCAGTCAATACTCTCTCTATGTTGATGAAGCAATTCAATATGTCCTAATCGACAGCAGTTAGAAGAACAAACTAAACTTACAGCACAAAGTTTATTAACCCCTTTCGCAGCAATCTTCAGATTTTCAAGAGTTTCTTGGTGATATTCATTGTCTCCCCCAGAGAAATCAAAACGAGCAACTGCCAAAAAAATGCAAACATTATACAGGCCTTGTTTAGCAAACACATGCCAGGTCCCATAAGCACCATGGAGATGAACTATCCATCTTAAGATCTGCTGTGATTCTACCCGAACTCAGAAAGCTACAAAACGATAAGCAACATAGCAAAAGAGAGACAAATCCAAAACAATGTTTGAAGGAAAACTCACCAGACATCCCAGCCTTAAGGCACCCCTCAATCACCTCGACAGATCGTGACTGTGGTCCAAGGGTGCCAATAATTTTCGTCATTGCAGGAAAGAAATTCTGCAAGATACAAAACACTGAAGTTATGTTCAAGACTAGGATTTAATCAAATGTTATCTGCAAAATTCTCACAGCTTGCCAATACAATGGTAAATTATGCAAGAAAAAATTCTTAAAACAAAACTAAAGGATATAAATTGTAAAGGATAAGTCCAGTTCTGATTTCAGAAGCCAAGCCCAAAACCCAAAACAGTACATGGTTGAATGATTAGCAACTATTTCCAGCACATATTTTACGGTTTACCTAATAACCAAACTCTTCTCAAAGATCAATTGAATCCAAGGCTGAAAATTTCACTCATGCAAGGAAAAGGAAGCTTTCCGCAGTCAAAAAAGCAGTTATAGTTTGCAGTTGTCATTAAATGGATCTAATCGTGCCAAGTTTGAGTTGCAAGTACGAATCAGATCATGGCTGGAACTCTGTAAAAGAGCTTTAAACTGTAGTTTCAGTCGTTTTTTGCCCTGTTTAAAGGAGTTCTCTGTTGATTCATTGAAAGAGATGAACAACACCAAAGAATAACAAAGCAGCCCATAGAGGGCACCCATCAACCACTGCTGATCATCCCCTGATGTGGCTGGACATTTAGGACATTGACAACAGGAATTTTTTTGAGCTTTTACTGAACGCGTGACTGTTACATGCCTCTTTTAGCGTCTTTCTCAACATTGGAGGTACCCCTATAGACTGTTTTCATCATGTTTGTTATTTAGGGTATATAGCAACATAGTTTAGAATTTTTAGGAGTTTTTTATGGTTTTTAAAGTTATTTAGGTTTTTTTGCTATTGTTTTCTTTAGTGGTTTTGGCAGCCTTCACTGAAGAAGACAGCAACCACTTCCCTTGACCTATCGGTTGTTCTTGTAAAACCTATAAGTTGTTAGCTTATTACAGCTTTTACCTTGCTGCAAAAGATCTGATGACTTATGACAAGTTCAAGGTAAAGATGAATGGAAAACTTTAATGTTTAAACACCAAGCAATAAACCCTGAACAGAAGAAAAACAATAACCAAAACAATGAAAACACCAAGGGTGAAAGACTTTACTTGAGCTTACTGTGAAAACATTCCAGGATCAACTAAGCTTATATGTAAATACTAAAATTTGCAAAGATGGATGTAGTGGCAGCATTTTTAGATTCATATACCACCTTGCCCAAATTTCTGACCATGACATTGCTCCTTACAAAAAAGTTGACCAAAATGTTCTACACCAATCGTACAAATTTAAGCATTGGAGGTGTCATTATAATTTTTTTTGCTACTCAAACAAAAATCGATTCCCAACCCTGCTTGGATGGCATAAGTTGGAAAAGGAATGTCCATAGTAAAGCAAGGAAGGCCATTGCTGATATTTGGAATTATTCCGACATCCTTCTCAACTATGCCAAAACCCCTTATTAGTAATTTATGATTGATGCAGTTACTATTACAGGTCCGTGATTCAAATCCCCCCTACAACTAAGAGCCTTGGTTCAAATTTGTTGTTATAAAGTGTTGATGATATCTAGCTTATACTTGTTGAGTTTCATTCACCTGGGCAGAATTGGGGTGCACAATCGTGAATGATGGGTGGACAGATCAGAGGAAGATGACTTTTATAGTTTCCTCATATCTTGTCGAAAAGGAAGAATGTTTCTCAGATGATTCGTTGTCTTAGACAAAGTAAGAGCGCCCAACTAACCTGTGAAATAATGGAGAAAGTTGTCCAAGATGTGGAGAATAAATTGTCTTACACATGTTTACCAACAATGCAGCTAATTATATAGTTACCGAACCTCTTGAAATGCTACACATTGCATAGATCTAATGCTTGAGGACATTGGTAAAATTGTTTGGATATCACAGGGGCTTCACCTTGTTGACCAATATCTTATCATGTTCATTCATAAAGAGGGTTTTGTAATTGTGAAAAATAAAATCATATATTGTAGGTATTGGTTGGGGGCGGGGGGGCTAAGTGGAGGAGGTGTAGGGTATGAAGGCGCTTATAGGCATTGGGGGATATAAAAAAGGGATCCCGAAAAAATAAGCGGTTATTTTATTGGAAAGAAATATTGGGAAGGGGGTTCAACAAAATGATTCCGTGAGTTATTTATCAGTATCTAGAGAAATTAAGGGTATTCTTTATGAATGAAGTTAATATTCCATGAACGAACATGCTATGGCACAAGTTCATTGAGTGAAGACCCCCTGTTAGAAATGAGAGATTATGGAAAGGCAGAATCCATAACCAAATACATAATCACAGAAATGTCCTCAAAACCATGAGAATATACACTAAAGACAAAGAACTTGTTTGCAATGACCAGATTTGCAGCTAAATTGATCTCCTTGCAATCTATGGTTGACAAAAAGGTAAATCTCGAGAAGATGTTTTTGGGACCTGTTATGTAAAAATCCAGCAGGCCTATTGCAAAGCCCCACTAGACAACCTAGGTCTTATGTAAACAAGAGATCTGCCACCACTGTCACCTCAATGACTTCTCTCCAATTGTTTAGTGGTGAATTTAATCCCATGAGGGAGGCTTCCTTACAAAATATCACCAAAGGATATTCAATAAAGAAGGGCTTAATGGTGATGCAAGGTCTAATGATTGAAGGAAAGATACTAACAGAGCCTAGAAAGGCTAAGATAAGAGTTGCCTAAAGTTCAAGTATGCTTCCTTAAGACCTATGTAATTTAGAAGAGAGATGCTATAAGTTAGGGTTTGTATTATGTGCATGTTTAGGGCACATGATAGCATATAGCAGCTCTAAGAGATAGCCTATCAAGTATGGATCAACAAAGGAGCAGGGCTATCAAAAAGGTAGACTAGGTTTAGGGTAAACAAAGCTGTTTTTATGGCTGGAACATGCATAAAACAGCAATAGAAAGATAATGTCAGCCATATTTTAGGATTGTAACAGGGAATAATGCTAGATATTTCTTTTTTTAAGTTTATTAAATGCCATCCCTTTATTTGGGCAATAACACATAAAATTAAATTGTTGAAAATGAAGATTTGACCCAACCCTAACCCTAGTTATCAAGAAAAGAGATAAAAAGAGAAAATTTAGGGCTTTGATCAACACCTATTACACTAGTGCCTTGATCTAATTGGGAAATGGAGTCGTTTAGAGCAAGATCTATGAAGAGGGCCTTGATGAAGAGGGTGGGAGAATGATTATCTCTACTTAGAACAATGTGGCTTCCTTATATGGGAAATTGTAAGTTCAAGAGATGAATAAGATAAGATAAGAGAACACTCATTATGACTAACATGGAAAAATAGTCGAATAATGATGAGCTGCTTCGAGCGCGTTTTTGAATAGGAGCTCCAGCGTCTCTGCAACTCCGCCCCTTGCGGTCCTCCGCAGGCCTCCTGCCTGGCAGCCCCTACTGCTGGGCCTCCCACCTTTCTCCACGACTCCCCTGCAATCGTTCCCCGCCCCTCCTTCAACCAATGTCGCGACTGGCTTCTTCCCGTCCTTCCCATGGCTAGGATCGATCCCTCCCAGATGCAAGACAATGAAGACCAGGCTGAGATCTTCGCCTCTCTCATTTCTGAAAATTCAACCACCAGAAACAAGCCTATAGCTTCAAAGTTCGTTAAGAAACTGGCTGACATCCCAGAAATCTCTCTCCCTCCTAGTCTCCCAAGGAAGGCAGCGATCTCTCTGGCAGAGAGAGGTCTGGTTGGACAATTTACTGGCCTGTGGCCCTCACCCAAAACTGTTCAGAAATGGGTGGAGCGCAACTGGAATGTGAACATCCAAGGAAAAATCACCATAAGATTTTGTGGAACGGGTTATTATACTTTCCTCTTTGAGACCAAAGAAGATCGGAGTCTCATCTTCAGAAATGGTCCCTACTTCATGGATTTGAGAGGCCTTTACCTGAACAGATGGTCCCCTGACTTTGATCCAGAAATGGATATACCTAATGCAGTCCCGGTTTGGGTTCGCTTGCCCCATCTCCCTCTCCATTGCTGGGGAGATGATTCGGTTAAAGCCATTGGAACGCTATGGGAAAATACATCGACAGATGTGAACCAAAAGACAACATGCATACTTGTGCAAGGATCTGTGTTGAAGTCGACTTAGGAAAAGGCCTTCCGGAAGCAATAAAGATCAAAGTGGACCAATGGACCCATATTCAACAGCTGGACTACGAACAAATCCCGTTCAAATGTAAAGTATGCCATGAATATGGTCATTTTGCTAATAGGTGTAGTAAACTAAAAGAAAATGAAATGAATGAGAATGTTGAAGCTAGTGAAAACACATGGGAACAAGTCAAAAGAAAGAAATCAAACCCCAAACAGTCAAGCCCTAAACCAAAGCCTCCCCCAGAATCCCAAGCTGCTCCCCTCCCCCGCCCCTCCCATCTCGACTCAGCCTTTACCCTCTTCTTCAAACCCCTTCGAATCTCTGGAGGACGAAGACCCATCCTCCCCACTTTCTCCACCTCCAGCCTCTGCTCTAGCAGTCATTCACTCCCCTTCTCAGATCCTCCCCTCACCCCCTCCCACCATAGACCGTATCCTAACTAGAAATAAAGTCAAAGAAGAAAACAACAACTTAAAGCCACCAAAAAAAGCAGGCAGGAAATCAAATAAAGAAATAAGAGACGAAACAACAGCTAAAGAAATGGCCACAGGTACTCAACAACCGATGGACTCTTTTTTGGCCAAGCAAAGAGTAAGTGGGGAAAGACAAAGGAGAAGAGCGGGGCTCACCACAAATCCAGTAAGTAATGATTTTGGTCTCTTGGAATAGCAGGGACCTGGGCTCCTCTCTAAAATCCAACGCAGATCGAGATAAATCAGTCATGAGTAGCCAGATTTCTTTCTGATCCAAGAGACCAAAATGTCCAACCAAGACTTTCAAAAATTTACAAAAAGACAAAAGTTTTGCAGGAACAACTACTGATTCACTGGGTACCTCAGGAGGAATAGGCACATTGTGGAACAAGAGAAAATGGGACCTTACCAGCCAAAATTCAACTTACTGGTGGGTCAAAACTGATCTCAAAAATAAAATCACAAAAGAAGAATTCATTGTGCTCAACATTTATGCTCCAAACCATTATAGGGACAAAGCATACTGTTGGGATTCTATCAAATCAGAGTTGCAGGCATGTCAAAATAGGAAGGCCGTTCTGGGTGGCGACTTGAACTTAATAAGAAACATTGAAGAAAAGATAGGAGGTAAATATCTTGCTGACCCCTCAAGAGATGCTCTGGAAGAAATAATAGAAACCCATAAACTCATCGACATTCCACCATGCAATGGGAAATTTACATGGAGCAATAAGAGAGCAGGAACACAGAACATCAAAGAAAGACTTGACAGGATCTTAATCCATGAAAGTATAGCAGCAGGATTCTCCTCAATAAAAAGCAAGATCGTCCATGCCACAGCTTCAGATCATAAGCCAGTGGTCTTGATCCTAGATAGAATAGGAAACCTCGGCCCAATCCCTTTCAAATACAATAAAATTTGGGACAACAAGGAGCATTTCTGAAAGATCATCAAAGAAAGTTGGGAAATGGATTGGATCCCCCCACTATGTCTGGGAATCCAATTTAAAATTCCTAAGATCAGCAATCAAAAAGTGGGCAAAAGAGAACGCAGCTATAGAGAAAAATAAAAAAAATTGAGCTACATAGAAAATTGGAAAAATGGAATCAAGAAAAAGAGGCCCAGCAAACTTCGAAGGAAGAGCAAACTCAGGAAAACAAAATCTTCAGGGAACTTTACAGGCAGAACAAAGCTGAGGAAGAGGAGCTGAGACAAAAATCGAGGTGCCTTTGGCTCAACGCGAGAGATAAAAACACATCTTTCTGCCATAATAATCTCAAGCTCAGACAAGCTAGAAATCAAATAGATAAAATCACTGCTGAGGGTAAAGAATTAAGAGAGCAAGAGGAAATCAAAGAAGCAGCCCACAACCACTTCAAATCTCTCTTAACTGCTGACCATCAACCCCTGGACAACGTGGACTTCCTCCTACCAGTAGAATGTAAAATCAATGAGCAGCAAAATAGCGAGTTGGAGCAGGAAGTCTCGGAGGAAGAAATCAGAGAAGCTGTGTGCAGTATGCAGCCGAACAAGGCTCCCGGGCCTGATGGCTTCACAATTGCTTTTTACAGGACTCACTGGGATATAATAAAGAAAGATTTCATCAGGATGGTCAAAAATATTTTCAAAAAAACCAAGATGGGAGAAAATACAAAAACTTCCCATTTGGCGCTTATCCCCAAGGAACCAAACCCCCTCTCCTTTGATCGCTTCAGACCCATTTCCCTCTGCAATGTCTCCTACAAAATCATCACCAAAATCTTGGCAAATAGACTGAAAAAGCTCTTGCCCACTCTCATTTCAGAGAACCAAGGAGGATTTGTCCCTAAAAGACAAATAACAGATAATGTCATTTTGGTCCAAGAAGCAATTCACAGCAGTTTGCATAGAAATGAAAGAGGTATGATCATAAAACTTGACATGGCAAATGCCTTCGATAGGGTCAATCACCAATTCTTAGCAGTTGTTCTCCGAAAGTTTGGAATATCCAACAAATTTATAAACATCATTATGGAATGCATATCAAATCCTTGGACAGCTCCCCTAATCAATGGAAGGCCTAGTCGCTACTTCCGAAGTTCCAGAGGACTGAGACAAGGCTGCCCCCTCTCACCCTTCCTTTTCATCATCATGGCGGAAACCTTAAGCATACATCTGGAAAATCTAAGGAAACAAAAGGAGATAACAAGCATAAGTATAGCGAGAGGAATAAAAGAAATAAATCACTCGCTCTTTGCAGATGACACTTTCTTAAAAAGAGAAGCCTCAAGCTTAATTGCAAGGAGATTCAAGAGAATCCTAGACACTTTCATGGCTGTCTCAGGGGGAATGCTTAACAACAAAAAGTGCAGAATTTATACTTGGAATGTCTCGCTTCAAGTAATGCAAAGAATCTCTCTAATCATGGACATCCCAGTCCAAAAAAACTAGAGCCACTTTTCCTATCTTGGCCTTCCCTTGGCAAAGGAAGTTGTCAAGTCTGAGATTTGGAACAAGCAGATTGAAAAAATGAGAGGGCTTCTCCAAAGTTGGGGGCTGTCGTGGTTAAATCTAGCGGGCAGGACCATCCTCATAAAAGCTCTTCTTTCAGCCCTTCCTATTTATCATTATGCTATTACTTTGGCCCCAGCCAATATTCACAAACAATTGGAGCTAATTATGAGAGGCTTTATCTGGCAAGGAGGAAAACAAGATACAAAAAATTCAGTTTGGTCCGATGGGACCAGGTGATCCTCCCCTTCGAAAAAGGTGGCATATCCATCAAAATTCCAAGCCTAACTAATAAAGCGATGGGCTTCAAACTTGTGTGGAGAATGCTAATGGAAAAAGACAGCTGGTGGGTTGAGGCTCTCAAGAAAAAATACCTTAATGGGTAGCACTCCAAGGTTCTCACTGATTTGATCGTGGAAAGACCATGCACTCCAGCATGGAGACTTATCAAAAAAGTCATTCCCCAAATCAAAAATCATATCTCTAAGTCCCCTGGAAATGGAAAAGATATAAATCTTTGGACAGATAGAATTATGGGCTCGGAGCCAAGAAATCTTCTCCAGCAATTCAGACCCCTGAAAATATGGATGGAGGCTAAAAGCATTCATTCCCTATATGACATCTCGGTTTGGGACCACAATAATTGGTCTGCTTGGAGGGACCTTCCTCTTCCAAATCACCTCGAAAATCAGTGGGCAGAGCTGAAGAGAACGCTGATGGGAGCTGCTCCAACAAATAAATCCACTCAAGACAGCTTCGTTTGGGACCCAAGCGGAGGAAAGTTCACTGTGAAAGATGGGTATCAACTCCTCCAATCTAGCAACAACCTAGATAACTGGAACCTTCGGTCTGCAGTTTGGAAGAATGAATGCCTCCCAAAGATAAAAAAAAAATTGCGTGGACCCTCCTAAAAGGGAAGATCCTCACTGCTGAAAATCTCAAAAAAAAAGGGATTCAAGGTCCTTCAATGTGCTGCCTCTGTTGTTCAGAGGAGGAGAGCAGTCAACATTTATTCCTCGATTGCTCCTTTGCCCAACACTGCTGGCACCAAATTATCAGCCCTTTGAGGTCTCCTAGAGAAAACTTCGATCAACTCACAACTCTTCACAGAAATTGGGAAAAAGGATACACCCACGCAAGAAAAGGCAAAGCCACAATTACTCGAATATGGATATGCATTCCTTCTACTCTTTGTTGGCAAATTTGGCTCTCCAGGAACAGCTGCATCTTCAAAAACCAAAAGCCAAACCCAGCTCTCACTCTGGCCAAAACTCTGGGCCTAGTTGCAGAAATGATAAGTGCCAACACTGTAACAAAAACCGACCACACCAACTGGCAGAAAGAAGAAAAAGAATGGTATAATAAATTCCCGTTGGTCTACTCAAAGAATAAACAATCTCCAGCAAAGTCAGGTAAGGGAAAAAAAAAATTGGAAACTCAAGGGAACTCAAAATGAAATAGAACAATGGATTCAAGATCAAAAAACTATCACTCTTCAATTTGATGGCGCTTCCAAAAACAACCCCGGACAAGCAAGAGCATGGGGGAATAATCACAGACCAAAACGGGCAAGTCATCACCACTTACGAATGGGGATTGGAAAACACAACAAACAACATGGCAGAGGCCTATAGCCTGTTACTGGGTACCTGCATTCTGAAAAATCTACAAGCTAAAAATCCAGTCATAATTGGCGACTCGGAAATTATGATAGCAGCTATGGTTTCAGGGGGCGACTTCAAAAACCAGGCCCTCGGTAGAACCAAGCACAGGATCGTGGATAACTTAAAACAGCTGGGGATTATACAATTCAAACATGTCATGAGGAATTATAACATCAAGGCAGATTCTCTAGCCAACAGTGCAGTCATCAGACCCATAGGGCAGGTCCGTGAGAACAACAACACATATGATAAATCAATCCCATAAGACGCCCCTCCCCACAGTCGAGCTCGTGATCCAAGGCTCCAACAGTCATCTCAACAATAAGTCCACCTCTCCCTTCAGTCCATGCAGCTGGACGCCCGATCCCCTCCACACTGACAGTATCCACTCACACATCCTAAGCACTGTCAAGGAAATCTTCAGGCTAATGGAAAATATGTATTGGATAATGGACCGGGAAGAGTCTCGTGAAAAGATCACTCAGAAGTTAGGCAACAGTCATTTCGCAATCCTCAGAGGCTGCTCAAGAAATATTCGAATTGACATTTGGGATAGGAACTTTTCAGAGCAATCTGATCCACATTCAAAGGCTCTGAAGCTTGAGTGGGCTTATAAACAGCCCGTGGTGCATTGGTTCAACCAGTTCAGTGTTGCAGTTGCGCTCAACTCTCTCGGCAAAGGCTCGAGCTCCCATTCCAAATCGCCCCTGGTGCTCTTCAGCCGAAGAAGCTCCTCTAAGCCAGCTCTGCAAGGTATCTCTGAGCAGTCTGATCCGCATACAGAGGCTCTAAAGTTTGAGTGGGCTTATAAACAGCCCGTGGTTCATTGGTTCAGCCAGTTCAGTGTTGCAGTTGCGCTCTGCTCTCTCGACAAAGGCTCGAGCTCCCATTCCAGATCGCCCCCGGTGCTCATCAGCCGAAGAAGTTCCTCAAAGCCAGCTCTGCAACGTATTGATTGTGTCTGTAGGGATTGTATTTTCGTTCTTTTCTCTAACACCAGTGTTGTCTTTGTGATCCAGCTCCTTTCATTTTCGCTGGCCTCTGTTTCACAGCTCTCTGTTCTTCATTCTCTCTGTTACCATCCTCACGCTCTCTCCTCTATTCTTTATTCCCCCTTCAAAAGCTGCTTCCCCCCTCTTCCTGCGATTCTTTGCTTCCTGCACCCTCCTTCCAGCGGAGCTCCGCTTATTATCCTCTCTCCCCTGAAATGCTCCTCCGCCATCAACTCTCTGATCCGCCTGCCTTCTTCCTCCAGAATCTCTGTCAACCTTCACTCCCCTCTTTGTAGCAAGCTTTTTCAGCTCTGCCTCAAGATCTCCAAGATTACTCAAGACTCTTTAACAATGTCAGAAAATCCTTTGGACCGTGTCGTCACCAACAACAGTTGCACCCTCTGCAAGGCACACTGCTTCATAATTGTCCGCTTCATCAATCATTTCAACAAACTCAAAGAAGAAGTTCAGTCAGAGAACAAATCTAAGAAGAAAAAACTTGAAAAACAAAAGGCGGAAATTGAAGGCCTCAAAGAAAAATGCAATCACTTGGAAGAAGCCATCAACCACATAAGATCTATGAACCAAAGCATGCAGGGGGGGCTTCAACCAAGAACAGCGACAAAAAAGAGCAACCGCCTGATGATTCGGTTAATCAGTTTTGGTAAAAATTCCTTATGCATTGTAAATATTGTTTGCTCCCAGGTCAGTTCATATGGCAATATAGCCGGTTTGCCTTCCAAGTCTTAAATTTCAAGCCTAGTGAATTGGATCAAGGGACTACGTGCCCATTTTGGATCAATTCTACTTCGCTTCCTTTAGTATCTGTAATGGGACTTGTCCCTCCGCTGAAGTTTTTATAATATAACAGTATTCGACCGTGTTAAAAAAAAAGATAAAATAATTTTATTAATGTCCAACAAATGACCATAATAGGTCAATGGGACTGTCGTTACAATGATTACATCATGCCAAGCCGATGGACCAAACAGTCCCATTTAACATTTCTTAAAAAGCAAAAAATACATCTATAATCTAAGTAAATGTAAATGTAGAAGCTCGAAGCTCTCGGCTTCGAAACAAAGCACTATGATGAAGCAGAGAAGGAGAAGAAGAAGAAAGGGGGAAGGAGTCTCTTGCCCAGTTCCTACTCCTATCATCCGAGGTCAAGAGAAGAAAACTAAGAGAATCTTGTCAAAGTCTGTTGTCCTGTCGGCATACTGGGTTGTCGCTGTTGTCGCCTAGAGGTCCTAGAGCGCCTCCCAGGGGTGGATCCAATCTTGGAGCATTAGTGCACTCTGGTGGGTCGACCCCCCCGGGACCACACTGATCTGGTCTCAGAGTCTGTGGGTCGGTCAATGGTTCTTTTGGTGCCCCATGCTGATGGTAGCGCCCTAAAGAAGTTCGTGATCTTTTGCGTGGTGTCCAATCTGGTGGGGGGCTGAAGAAAACGGGCCCGAAATCTGAAGGCCTCCTGGAGATAAAGTGCAAGGCATCTCTGATCAACATATCTGAGGAAGCTGGTCAAAGTCTGAGAAGACCTGAAGAGACAATGGAAATGACCTCGAATCTCGTAGTAAGCAAGGCATCCGAAGATGAAGTGTGCCTTTGTCTCTATCTCCTATAAGTGACAGAGCTGGCAAATCCTATCTGCCCTATCGATGTGGTGATCTGTCTCCACCCGTAGTCTATGAGACCCAACTCTAAGCTGCCCGAGGGGGATTCTAAGGGCATGCATCTGATGCTGGAACGTGTATTGGGGTCTGATGATGAGCCCATCCCTGATCTCCAGGGAATGCTCCACGTAGAAGGCCATTTTTGGACGCAACCCATTGGGAGGATTGGTCCATGTAGTCTGAATGTATCATCTGTAAATATCCTCCTTAATGATTTTATTCAGCGCTCGTTGATCAGGAAGGAGGTGGCCTGGAGCATTCAGAGAGTACTGAAAAGGAGGGGGATGGTCAATCTGGATTCCTGAGGCCTCCAGAAGCTCTGTCACACCAATGTACCAACATTTGGATCGGCCTGTCTGCATACGGGCGATGTTCTCCGAGAAGCAATACGCTAAATATGGGTATCTGTCACGACCCTTCCTCGTGTCTGCCAAGCCTCGAAGCATGTGCAGGAGCAACACTACCCTGAATATCACCTCTAGGCGGAAAGGTTCAGCCCCAAACTCTGCTAGAATGATGTGCTGAGGAATTGTCTGCTCGCACCTAATGAAATGTCGCAAAAGGAGGGTCTGGACCCACTCCGCTGAAGCCTAATCTGACTCTAGGAGAGAGGGACCCCAAATCTCTGAGTCGTAAAGCACTGTGGGGCGAATCAAAGGAAACAAATTTCACATACCATGAAAATTTAAATGTTAAGGAAAGATATTGCAATTTTTGATAGGCATACATAGAAACCCTAAATCATATAATATAGCATGCAAAATCAAGAAAATCAACATGAAACTTACACCATTCCACAAGAATATCTCCAATCAATCCCAAAAAAGTCTCTGCATCCAAAAATTTTCCTTGCAAGACAATTCGCTCCATAATAACCACATTGTGTCCAAGTAGAAGAAGAAAATAACTAGTGTGCACTTCTTGAAGAAGAGAAGTGTGATAAACAATGATGATAAATAAATGAAATAGACGTCTCTGTATTTATATGAGGGAAACCAAGTCTCTTTTCATTACTTTAAAAGTAAAATCCCTAAAACAAGTTTACTTGAGCATTCACTTAGGTCAAAGGTTGAAACCAGACCTTGAGATAGTTCTAAAACATAATAAAATGCCAAAAACAACCCACGCGACCATGATGTCATCCTCCAAGAATGATCAATAATCCATCAATCAAGTGATGAAATGGTCTAAGAGTGCTCCTCACTCCATGAAATCTTCAAAATGCATGGGTACATCTCCAAAAGGCTCCATCTCTATTATGATGTCATCCATAAAGAGGCCTATGTACAATAATCCATCAATAAAGTGATGAAATGGTCTAAGAGTGCTCCTCACTCCATGAAATCTTCAAAATGCATGGGTACATCACCAAAAGGCTCCCTCTCTACCATGATGTCATGCATAAAGAGGCCTATGTCCCCCTTCCAAAGCATCTAGGAATGATGTGGCATTGTCTAGGGAAAGTGTTGGCATGAAGGAAGAATGCTAGCCCTCCCAAATCATCTCAGTGACATCCATCCTCATATGGGTTCCTGAATAAGGCATTGTCCATTAGACAATGTTAAGACCAACCTAGGGGCATCTTGGGTCCATTTGGTCACATCACTAAGTAATCCAACACCCAACCTCTCAAGATCGGCATTTCAACATCTAGAGGTACAACAAGAGGCGTAAAATCATGTATAAGTTGTTAAAGGCCCAATGCTCGTCTCTAGAAGGGCAACATTGGGGCCATAAGCGAACTAGTCGTTGGAGAATCTATCTATAATTAGAGGTTGGTGTCAGTCTATTTTTTCATCCGATCTTTGAATTGTGTACTAAGCTCTCAAGCTCTCTGATCTAGTTTTTGGAATAAATGCAAAAATCTTTGGGGTTTCAACTTGCGATGTTGTTCCTCTTCATGAATTTATGGTAACATTGTTTTAATTTCAGCTTAATATTATGTGAAAACTATCAATCAATAGCTCTCTTAGAACAATCTGAATACAAGTATCTTATTCAGTTTGTTGGATCTAGGGTAACATTTTTAATTTTGATTGAATTAGCAAGTATCTCTATTTCTTTAGAATTTTATTGTTATTCTATTTCTCTACTTGGTTTGATGGTTGATCTAGTGTTTGCAGAAGATCTCTCAGATTTTCATTGAGCGT
This sequence comes from Pinus tabuliformis, assembly GCA_031772625.1. NCBI lineage: Eukaryota > Viridiplantae > Streptophyta > Pinopsida > Pinales > Pinaceae > Pinus > Pinus tabuliformis. The sequence goes on from CM062816.1 coordinate 120,957,446, forward strand.
TTGGGGATAGTCCTCAGTTGGACCAGCCAACTCTCAACACATATTTTTTTAAGAGCTTGCCTCATATAAGCTACAGGATTTATCTAATGATTAATTTTTTCTACAGGGTGTTTTTGCTCTAGCACCTCTCTAAAAAACCAAAATTTATCTTTTAAATATGTTGTAAAAAATTTGATAGATTTGGCTAGTAAGTATTGAAGTTTCTAAGTCTACTTAGTTAGAAACCCTCCATGCACTTTATCTGATTTATTCCTACCTACTTGTTCTGTCACTTGACAAGTTATTTACAATGTAAATACTGAAAATAAACACGAGTGCATGCTCAACATTTTACGGATCAACAATTGAAGGAAACATAAACAATCACACCAAATGACACCGTTATTTTTGGACCAATGTTCCCGGAAAAACCTAATGTGGGAAAATCAGTGCAGCTATCTAAGGGTTTTCTTATTAAGCAATATCAGAGTACAATCTGGGTGCCAAATCCGACCTACCCAACAGAGAATTTCCTTGGTAGTAATACCTCTCAATTTGAGACAAATTTCCCGGTTGAAACCCAGATAATCCTTCCGGCAGATCCTCAGCTCCTATTTGCCCCGGAAACCCCAGTGTCAGCCTCTCTCTTGACTGTGTCAGCCCCTCTCTACCCAGCGCTGGCCCTGCGTCACCCCGGATGGGTCTGCGTCAGCCTTAAGAAGCCCTGCGTTAGCCCTCTGGCCCTCTGCATCAACAACGCTTGCCTCTCTGAGGCTCTGCGCAGATCCCGGCTACCTTTGTGTGGCCCTGCGTGAGCCCTAGATGGCTCTGCATCCCTCTCTGGCTACTACGCTACTCTTCTAGCACTATCTCTGTCTCTCTGTTTCTCTGTACTCAATGCCCCTCAGCTACAACTCTCGATCACTAATTCTATCTCCCTTAGCAAACCCCACTCTAGAGAATAGAATGTCTGATCACTTTGGTGTGTTCTCCAAGTGACCCTCAAGCCTCCTCTTATACTTTTCTCATTGACATATCAATGGCCGAGACTAAATCCCTAATCAACGACTAAGATTAGATCTGGCTTGATCCATGTCTTTTGGACCATTCTAACACAATTTCATATTAATACACATTAATATTTTATTTTTCCTAAGTTTAGACTTAGGGACTCCATTAAAAATATTAATTATTTTAATATCTCCTGAACTTTTTAAAATCTACCCAAACCCTTTCTGGGTATTGGATATCTCATGTGCCCCAACCTCCCCACCAAATTTCGTGGCTAGAGCACATCCGATGCTACTCCAAATCAACACTCCCTGTTAGCGAGGACTGTGCTCTAGCAATACTCTTCACTGAGTATTACTCTGATCATCCGACATCGGTCCCTGTGCTGATGCTAGGCCTATTGCCCACCATCCTCTACATTGTTGTATCTTGTACTGCTGCCCATGGTTCTACCACTGCCACTACTGCATCTGTACGACAGCTCCCTCTACATCTGTCCTGCTGCTGGTCCTTTCTCTCGGCACTGCGTCCGCATTGCACCTCCTCTCATCATGTTGCATCATGCTACCCACTGTTGCAGTACAACTCAGTTACTAAGAAGTAAGTAACTGATCTCCCAATCTGACCTCTCTGTTGAGCTCGAGACACCCACTGATGATGAAGCTCCCCCCGCCGCTGACAAAAGCTCCCTCTTTGACCTTTGCGCTGCTGCAACAACTCCCTGCATCTCGCACCGTTGCACACCTCTATGTGCCATCCTGCACTGGTGCAACACTCCCGTGCCTCTCGCACTGTTGAAGCCTGCTAGCCTCGTGTTGTCTCAGGACTCCTGCACTGTAGCTCTCTCTGCTGCTCCATCCACATCCGTCTCTACCCGACTCAGCTAATCCTGCAACTCCTCTTCGGGGCTCCCGTAGCAAGGTCTAATCCAAGAGGCTGGGTACCTTGAGGATCCTTTCCCTAATCGCCTATAGTTTGTCTGACCACAGCTCGATGTGTCCCCACTTCCGCTCAAGTGGTGCATGTGCACTCATGGCACAGTCATCGTCTGTCAAAACTTCCTTCTCTGTCCTTGCTGGCGCTGCCCTAGTCTCAGAAGACTCTCCCTTACTCTTCTTCCTTGGAAATTGGGTCGCATAATGACCCATCTCCCCACAGTGGAAGCACTTGATCTTGGAGAGATCCTTCTTCTTTCGCTTTTCTTGCTTTCCCTCATATGCTAGGGCAACATCTTCCTCGTCCTGCTTGACTTTGATCCCCTTGCTGCTGCTACCAGTCTTCGACTGCCGTCTAATCTCTTCCTGGCGAAGAGTCGCCCACATCTCATCCCAAGGTGGGAGTGTTCCTCTGCCCAATATACTCTAGACAAATACTTCCCAGTCTTCTGAGACAGCATTCAGGGATGTCCTCACCATCAACCCCTGATCCGGCGTGGCTTCTATAGCTGTCAACTGATCTCAGATCTCATTTAGTCCTCCGAGGAAGGTGTCAATCGGCTCTCCCTTCTTCATCTGATACGACCTCAACTGATTCTCAAGTAGCATTCTTCTCTGCACAGAAGTATGCTGGTACAATTTCTTGAGAGCCTCCCACATCTCATATGTCGTTTCCTTCTCAGCAATGTGTGGTACTACATGATCCTTGACCCTGTCAAGCATGATGCTCCTGGCCCTCACCATTGCCTCCTCGTACTTGTCGTTATCATTGGGGTCGACTGGGATAGCTATTACCTTCAAGGCGAAGTTCTTGAGACGATTTTTGTCAAGTACGGATAAGATTTTGGCCTTCCAGACTGCGCAGTTCAATGCTCCGTCAAGTCTATCCTGGTCTCTTACTCCGTGTAGTGCCATGATGCTCCTCTATGGCTCTGCGTGAGGCTCCCTTTGTCTTCCTTAGCCTCTACGCTGCCTCTTCCCCGCTCACCCTTGATGACGCAGGCACTCCATCACCCTTCCCTTGTTGCTACTCAGCTAGAAACAACTTCTATCACCTCGGGACAACTGTTTTCTGCTGTTATTGCTCCGCTCGGCTGATGTCCTTTAGTCCTCCTATGATCTACAATCATGCTTTGATACCATGTTGAAGTTTTTAAGTCTACTTCGTTAGAAACCCTCCGTGCACTTTATTTGATTTATTCCTACCTACTTGTTTGGTTACTTAAAAACTTATTTACAATGTAAATACTAAAAATAAACACTAGTAAATGCTCAACATATTATGGATCAACAATTGAAGGAAACATAAACAATCACACCAAATGACACCATTATTTTTGGACCAATGTCCCCGAAAAAAACCCAATGTGGGAAAATCAGTGCAGCTAGCTGAGGGTTTTCTTATTAAGCAATATCAGAGTACAATCTGGGTGCCAAATCCGGCCTACCCAACAGAGAATTTCCTTGGTAGTAATACCTCTCAGTTTGAGACAAATTTCCCGGCTAAAAGCCCAAATAATCCTTCTGGCAGATCCATAGCTCCTATTTGCCCCAGAAACCCCAGCGTCAGCCTCTCTCTAGACTGCATCAGCCTTTGTCTGGACTGTGTCAGCCCGTCTCTACCCAGCACTGGCCTTACGTCACCCCGGATGGGTTTGCATCAGCCTTACGAGGCCCTGCGTCAACCATCTAGCCCTCTGCGTCAACAACGCTAGCCTCTTTGAGGCTCTGCGCAGCGCCCGGCTGCCTCTGCGTGGCCCTGCGTGAGCCTTGGATGGCTCTGCGTCCCTCTCTCTTGCTACTGCGCTGCTCTTCTAACACTATCTCTGCCTCTCTGTTTCTCTGTACTCAATGCCCCTTAATTGGAACTCCCACTCACTAATTCTATCTCTCTTAGCAAACCCCGCTCTAGAGAATAGAATGACTGATCACTCGAGTGTATTCTCCAAGTGACCCTCAAGCCTCGTCTTATACTTTTCTCGTTAACATATCAATGGCCGAGATCAAGTCCCTAATCAATGGCTAAAATTAGATCTGGCTTGATCCATGACTTTTGGACCATTCCAACACAATTTCATATTAATACGCATTAATATTTTATTTTCCCCAAGTTTAGACTTAGGGACTCCATTAAAAATATTAATTATTTTAATATCTCCTGAACTGTTTAAAATCTGCCCAAACCCTCTCTGGGTATTGGAGATCTCATGTGCCCCAACCTCTCGACCAAATTTCGTGGCTAGAGCACATCCGATGCTACCCCAAATCAACAGTAAGAGCCTTAGATTATAAAATCTAGGAGCGGATTTGGATTCATACACCTCAAATCTGATAGATTTACAACCTTTGTGCATAGATCTGTAAATATCTTGTATAGAACTGAAGTATTATCTAGCTTGGGTTTGGGATTTTTATTCATTTTTTTATATCTAGGCTCTGGGTATTTTTTGTTTTCGTTTTACAAGTGCAAATTTGAATGAAAAAATTTAATTTGAAACCAGATCTAGACCCTGGAGGGCAAGATCTAGCCTCAATACCATCTTGCAAGGACAAATTATTCAAAGTTATTTTTCTTAGGGTTTCAAATTCAGATCTAAGATTTTTTCTGAGAAAAATCTTAAGGCAGAATTATATCAGTTTGATATTTAAATTTTTGAGGTTCTTGGGCTCCCATTTGTTGCCTCAAAGCCCTTCAAAAAATCGCTCCTCTTTTCTGTTGTGTTTTGTCTCCTCTCTGTACAAAAATTCAACTTTTTTTCTCTATAAACTGTTTGCATTTTTCCTTCTCTACTCCCTTAAATAGCAGTGCTTTTCTCTACCCTCATTTTTTCCGCTTCTTTTCTCTCCATTTTCCCTCCACTTTGAGTCCTTGCCGGTTGCCAAAGCTCCCTCATCCTCGCTGCTCCTCCTTGGCTCCTCTCTACGTCTTCCTTTCTTATCCGCGGCCTTTCTTTTCTTCATTTCTGCTTTGTTCCAGTTCTTTCTCCCTCTTTCCCACAGCCTCTTCTCCCTTCGTTGCTCGTCCTCCTCTCCTCAACATGCTTCATTCCCCTCTTTTGTTGCCTACAAACTCTTCTCCCTTCGTTGTTGTCCTCCTCTCCTCCACATGCTTCATTCCCCTCTTAAGTTGCCTCCAAACTCTTCTCCCACGCGTCCCTTCCTCCTCACGATTTTTTCCCTCCTCGCTGTTGTTCGATCCTTTCCTCCTCGTTGCTATTCAATCTCCCTCATCGTTGATCCTCGACCTGCATCAAGACTCTCTTCTGCCGTCAGCTCTTTCCAAAAACCCTACGCTTCAATATCTTCTCTTTTTCTTTATTTCCCTTTCATGCTTGGTGTTGTCACTCATTGCTTCATAAGGTTATCAGTTGCCCAAAGTACAGAAAAGCAGTGAAGTTTGAAGCCATTTCCCAAGCCACAGAAGCTCTCAAGGTCGAATCAGACCCTCTCCACTGCATAGTGCTCGTGATAAGATTTCCAACGATATATAGAAGTCCAAAAATGGACTTCTAGATCAGAAGTTAGAGCAGTTTGAAGATGGGGGTTTTGTTGCCTTGAAATGAAAGAGGAGCACATTGGAGGGCCCTGGGCACAGCAAATCCCACATTCTCGCGATATCGCAGTCCTGCAATCCCGCATCTCACAGGTCCCGTAGTACCGTGATCCCGCAATCCTGCAGTCTCGCAATCCCGCGATCCCACAGTCTCGCGATGGGCCATCCTTAAGGAATTGCAGGGGGTGAAACACGCCGATAGCACAAATCGCCAATAATTTGGGCCCTCAGTGTTAAATCGTCAGGGAAGGCCAAAATCATTTAACAAAGGAAATGCATGCAAAAACAGGAACGAGCAGCCCCCTTTCTCTCTCTTCCAAGGGGCCACGTGGCGCAATCCCATTGGCCCGTATGTATGACATGATAGCTGACATCATCAATGACATGGCAGTATGGTAGTGACGTGGAAGTACGAGTGGCATGCAGATTCGGCATTTTCAAGGGTCCTATAAGGGCATTTCCGGGTGATATGTGTCACCACTCACAGGGTGGCACGTGGCAGTGATGACGTCACCCCCCGCAAATCGACAATCGACGATCGCACACAGCAAAATTCATTCTTCCGCCGAAGTTCCTTCTCGGCCCACGATTGCAATATGCGGGAACTCCCCGGACACAATATTTTATACACTGGAGTTATAGGGATGTCGGGTCCGTCCCTTTCAAAAGTCGCACGCTCATTCATCACTCTATCCCACAGATCAGTGATCGCAAGTGTCAAGGGGAAAAGGCTAAAGGTAAAGTGCTATCAAGTATCGCGACAGGAGATTCCAAGTAACAAAGGAAAAAGGCCCTCGGGACGAGAGCCTGAAGGCCTTAGCACTCGAGGGCTAAGCCCCTGGTCATAGCCCCCGGTCATATGATAAGAAAAGTGGAAAGGGGCTAAACCAAAGGGGGTTGAGGGGGGTCATCACCTGCAGATTCGTAATATTTCAAAGGAAAAAGCCCTGATTATAGCGAGGCCCCGATAGTACAATACAAGGCATTGAAGACATATGAGTTGGCAACTGAAGAAATGTATGAAGTATGGCACGACAGTAGATCAGTATGGAGGGACTCAAGAAGACTTAATGGCTCGACATGGAGCCTCACTCCTCTACATAGCAAAGGACCGCCGAGACAGGCACTTGCAACGACCCACTCCCTATTCCACAGAACTGGTCGTCCACGCAGTAAAGGCAAAAATGATAGAAAACGGCTCCGCAGCAGAGGAACGCATCACAGCATGGAAGTGGCTTGACCAGAGGCCATTCACAGGGATAGCAGAAGGGACACTTCCTCCATCATCCTCCAGTTTTCTTTTTAGTTCTACAATTTCCATTTATTTCCAAGAAGGGATCGAATCCCAATTGTAATCGTTTTGGGCAACAACACCTTACATGGGCCAAGACAGCTAGTCTAGCAAACAGCTGGAGCTCTGGCTCAGATATTTTGTAAACTGTAATTCCAGCTCCCCCTCTTCTTATAAAAAGGGGGAAGCAACACTTTAACGGGCATGGGCTAGTTCCGGAATTTCTCACCCGCGTGGCCTGAGTTCTGAGATGCCATTTTGGTTCAATTTGTTTTTCATGGGGGCTTCACTGATATCGTGTTGAATGTATGGACTGGTTATTTGGACCCTTTAAGATAAATGGCATTTCCCTGTTGATTCCAAGCATGATCGATGTGCAATACGTTTTCCCTTCTGTAACCTCTTTTCATAAGCTGTTTTTCCTTCTCTGAAATAGTGTAATGAGATTGTTGGTTTCTCCTTGGTTCATGGATTTATCCTCACTGCTAAATAGAGAACAGTGCCTGTGTGTATTACAAATTTACTTGTGTTGTTCAATAGCCTATAGCGCCTATAGTAACTACATATTTGCTTGTGTTATTAGATTAGCCTGCAGTACCTATATGAGCATAGCCCTTTCTCACACTATTTGGTGATAGAGGTACCCATGTTATAGGCATGAAACCTCAATATGTACTATGTTGTTTCTATCACTCCACCTCCTCCCTCTTCCACATTTCTATTGGAAAGTCTTTGCTTAGGATTCTATGTTGTTTAAAGCCCTATACATTGAATTCCATATTTCTGTTGGAACATTGTTGGTTAGGATTTTTTTCGCCACAATCCTATGCATCTACTTCCCTCCTTCCTTTCCTCCTCTTCGCCATTTCTACAACTTCAGTTTTAAGTTGTCTCCTCGTTGTGTGTCGGCCACCAAAAGAAGAGGCCATTTCTCTTTGAGATTGCCCCAATATACCCCTAGCATTTGGATCCATGTGTTGGCTTGAAACTACCTCAGTGAAGACTTATTGAACCAAGCCCATCCTACTACCTTTTTACGTGACAATTGGAGTCTTGAAAAACCCTCACAAATTATCTCTTAATCACTCCTCTCTTTAAGATGTCCTAGGCACTAGTCTACAATCAACCCAAAGGTTGTCCCTAGGAGGCTTTCTATCTTCCCCTACAGTACTTGTGCCAAAAGGAGTTAGATTTAGCTACAACATCTTTCTAGTGCCGTTGTCGGGGAATGGATTAGACTATTTTTCCTTGGGTACGACAAAATTTTACATTTCCTCTATTAGGTGAGCAGGGAAAGTGTGGGTTGAAGATCTCTCACCTTGGCGACTCCACTGTCAATTTTATGGTAAACATCCTGGCGACTCCACTGTCCATGTCTCTATTGGATCATCCTGGCTTTCAAGCAACCCCATACTCACCTTGATGCTACAACAGCCGAAAAACTTTCCCTACTTTTGAAACTAAAATCACTCATAGAGGGAGGTTCTCGATGGCCCTTCCTACATTTATGGTCAACAAATTTGCCCCACTGAATTTTTATTCTATCGTTGGTTTTCCAAATCATGTCCCTTCATTTCATGAATGGTATACCTATTTTCCTAGATTCAGTGGGAGCACAGATAGAAGGTCTGACCAACACCTTAAAGAATTTCATGAATGCATGGAACAAGAAGGTATTTTTCTTGAATATGTACAAATGAAGTTGTTCAAGTTGTCTTTAGAAGAGGATGCTAGAGTTTGGTTTAAAACAATACCTCGTGGCAACATATCTTCCTTGAAATGTTTTCATACAACATTCTATCAATATTTCAAAAGATTTTACCCACCGAATGCTCTATTTGAAGATTGTTGCGCGCATTTTAACGATGAAGACATTCCCGAGGTTGAAGACCCTGCTGAAGATGTTTGTGGAGCTCCGCTCCATGAAAACATCCACTCGCATCAAGAAGCATCACCAAATGAGCGAGAAAGAAAAGAAGGAAATATCATCAAGCTGCCAACAAGCCCTTAGGGGTCTAATTCGGCTGAATTTGATGTTCCTCCTTCCTATGATGAACACGACTCTAGTGAAGAGTCAAGTGTTGCAAAGCCACAACCCCAGTCATGGGAAGCTGCACAAGGAGAGGAGGCCTACCAGGAGGTTAATAAAGAGGCTCCAGCATACAGTGCACACCCTTCACATATTTCAAAGGAAAAAGCCCTGATTACAGCGAGGCCCTGATAGTACAATACAAGGCATTGAAGGCGTATGGGTCGACAGCTGAAGCAATGAATGAAGTATGGCACGGCAGTAGATCAGTATGGGGGGAACTCAAGAAGACTTAATGGCTCAGCATGGAGCCTCACTCCTCTACACAACAAAGGACCACCGAGACAGGCACTTGCAGCAACCCACTCCCTATTCCACAGAACTGGTCATCCATGCAGTAAAGGCAGAAATGACAGAAAATAGCGACGCAGCAAAGGAACGCATCACAGCATGTAAGTGGCTTGACCAGAGGCCATTCACAGGGACACTTCCTCCATCATCCTCCAGTTTTCCTTTTAGTTCTGCAATTTCCATTTATTTCCAAGAAGGGATCGAATCCCAATTGTAATCGTTTTGGGCAACAGCGCCTTACATGGGCTGAGACAACTAGTCTAGCAGACAATTGGAGCTCTAGATCAGATATTTTGTAAACTGTAATTCCAGCTCCCCTTCTTCTTATAAAAAGGGGTAAGCAACACTTTAACAGAGGTGGGGTGGTTCTGGAATTTCTCACCCACAGGGCCTGAGTTCTGAGATGCCATTTTGGTTCAATTTGTTTTTCATGGGGGCTTCACTGATATCATGTTGAATGTATGGACTGGTTATTTCAACCCTTTAAGATAAATGGCATTTCCCTGTTGATTCCAAGCATGATTGTTGTGCAATACGTTTTCCCTTCTGTAACCTCATTTCATACGATGTTTTTCCTTCTCTAAAATAGTGTAATGAGATTGTTGGTTTCTCCTTGGTTCATTGATTTACCCTTGCTGCTAAATAGAGAACAGTGCCTGTGTGTATTACAAATTTACTTTTGTTGTTCAATAGCCTACAGTACTTGTAGTAACTATAGATTTACTTGTGTTATTAGATTAACATGCAGTACCTGTATGAACACAGCCCTTTCTCACATTGTTTGGTGATAGAGGTACCCATGTTATAGGCATGAAACCTCAATAAGTACTATGTTGTTTCTATCACTCCACCTCCTCCCTCTTCCACATTTCTATTGGAAAGTCTTTTCTTAGGATTCTGTGTTGTTTACAACCCTATAATCGAATTCCATATTTCTGCTGGAACATTGTTGCTTAGGATTCTGTTTGCCACAGCCCTATGCATATACTTCCCTCCTTTTCCTCGTCTCCACCATTTCTACAACTTCAGTTTTAAGCTATCTCATTGTTGTGTGTCGGCCACCAAGAGAAGAGGCCATTTCTCTTTGAGATTGTCCCAATATACCCCTAGCATTTGGATCCATGTGTTGGCTTGAAACTACCTCAATGAAGGCTTATTGAACTAAGCCCATCCTACTACCTTTTTACGTGACAATTGGAGTGCTGAAAAACCCTCATAAATTATCTCTTAAGCACTCCTCTCTTTAAAATGTCTTAGGCACTGGTCTACAATTAACCCAAAGGTTGTCTTTAGGAGGCTTTCTATCTCCCCTGCAGCACTTGTGCCACAGGGTGCTAGATTTAGCTACAACACTTGCTTTTAAATTATTTTTAGGACTAAGTTTCAAACCATAAAATAAACCAAATTTTTTTAATCTGCTTGTTTTTCCATTTTTATTTTCTTTTTCATTTTGATTTTGTTGGGTCTTTTCCTTTTTTTTGAAATTTTAGTGTGCCTTTGACATTTAAAAAAAGAATTAAAACTAAATGAAAATTTAAGAGGCTTCAACAACTTCAAGTTAAAAAATTTATGTGGCCTTTGGCCCATCAAAGATTTAATTAAATAAGCCTTTTTTTTACATTCACCACATTTAAAATCTTTCTTCACTCATGACCTTTATTACATTAAATTTGTCGAAGGAATAATTAAATCTTTTATCTAAAGTTCCTTCTTGGGGTTTTTGCGTTAGGGGTTTGGGACTTTAGATTTTTTAAAGAGAAAATTTAGTGGTGTAAAAAAAAATGTCTTTATAGTCAAGACACATTTAAATATTTTTAAATCATCTCTAAAGTTTGACTATAGGAAAATAAGAAATTTTTCTGGATTGAAGCATTTAAGGAATTTATTTTAAATCCAGAATTGTTTAAAGTGTCTAGCATTTGAATTTCAAGGTTCTTCATGGTAATTAATTTTCGAAATTTAATTGCTAAAGTATTTTGCATGCTAAGGGTTTTGAACATTTTTTTAGATTGCTCGTTGTTTAATTGACTCTAAGCGCGGTCTTAATTACTTGAATTGTTAGATATATATTGCATATTAAATTTTGAGAAATTTTCAAGTAATTGTTAAGTATTATTTCATGGAATTGTGGTAAATTGCATATCTTTTGTTTCCTAAACTGAGTATTTTTGGAGCATCTATATAATTGGCATTGATATTAAAGAATTGTGAAGAGGTTTTTGTTCTCGTTGAGCTATAATTGCATTGGAAAGAATCTAGATAAATTGAAGTGATAAGCTTGTGGTTTAATTGGGCATTAATTTGTGATATTTTAAGCATATTGCTGAGAAGTTTATCTTTCAGTCTAGTAAAGTGAACATTCATTTTGGTGATTAAAGGTTTTAGCTTATAACTCATAAATAGATCATAGCATAAGCGCTTTCAATACTTGATTTAGCTTCATCGTGCTTCTAATCATCTCGTGCATTTGCATATTAAGTTAGTCCTGCATAATTAAAATTTAATTCCAAGCATAAGCTTGGTCGATAGAAAGATAGGTACCCATCCATCTTTGCTTGAAAAGTCTGGTTCTAATAGTACTTAAAACGATGACCTTGTAGTCGTCGGAACCACAGCTTTTAAGTATGTTAGATTTTCAGGAGAGGTATCGTTAATCACACCTTAGTGTGTTTCACCTTATCTTCTCTCTATCATTTACTACGGAATCAGGCTCAATATAGAAAGGATTGAAGGGTTAAAACTTAGATAGGCAATTAACTAAAATTAACCAAGATTCCTATATCTCACATTAGTTTTAGGATTTGCATTTCATATAAGATAGTTATTCACCCAAGCAACAGTCGTTTGTCAACTTCTTGGTCCTAAATTTCCTAGCAAGATTGTTGACTCCATAAGGCACTAATATCAATCATTTAAATATAATCGAAACCTAGAAGTCTTGCTAAATATAAAACAAGTACTTGGTCGCTTAACTGTGTCTCTTGAACTGGTTGGTTCCCAACTAGTTCTCCTTCATTCCATTTCCGTAGGGTCTACCCCCCTTAGCCTATTGTTGGGATACAGCTTAAACGGAGAGATTGAGGATCAGGGTGACAGCCCCCGACTTGAGCCGTTGTCACGATGCTTAGACATTTTGTGCGACAACACACAACAAGAAAATTTGGCCGAAATTATCTAAGGGGATTTCCCTTCCTCCACAAGCAACCCTACCCACTCACGCTTCCTTCACTTCCGCGACTGCTTGTACTCACGTTTATCTCCGTACTCTTGTTGTTGCACGTACTTGGGCTTCTACATGTACTTGCACGGCTACCCGCACTCAAGATTCTGCTTGCATGCCCACTGCCCGCACTCAAGCTGCCAGCACTGGGAATAACTCGACCTCTTGCTACTTTTGGATCACTATCCATGCCCCTCACTAACACTGCGTCCCTTTCTAGCTCAAACTCTACTGTTGCTAACTTGATCTGCACAAGGAATTGTTGCTCAAGTGTCACTAGTGTATTCTCCAAGTGCCCATCGACTTCTTCTTATAATCCTCTGTTGGATCACCAACGGCCAAGATTAAAATTTAATCAAGGGCTAGGATCATCTTGAAATCAATCTGTGTGAATTTTTAGACTATTCTCATCTTGACATAATTAATTATGATTAATTAACCAATTTTCCCAAGTTTAGACTTAGGGAACATTAAAAAATAGGTTAATAATATAATTAAGTCACATATGTAGATTTTTGGTAGCATCGAATGTGCTCTAAGTCTCAAAATTTGCAAGGAGGCTTAGACACATGCATTATCCAATACCCAAAAACCATTTTGGGAAATTCCACCCAGAGACAGTTTTATTAAAATAATTAATTATTTTTAATGGGATCCTAAGTCTAAACTTAGGAAATTAAAATAATTAATGGGTATTAATCTAAATTGTGGGTGTAACTTCTAGAAAAAGACGAGGATCAAGCCAAAATGATCTAACCCATTAATTAGAAGTTAATCTAGGTCGTTGGTTGTCCAACAAAGAGATATAAGAAGAGGCTTGAGGGGCACTTGGAAAACACACAGAGGGGAGATCAGAAGTTCGATCTTCCGAAGCAGAGCAGCGATCGAAGAAATTTTCGATAGTGATCTTTTGCAGTGAGGGGAAGGGATAGTATCCGAAGGGAAATCTTTCTTGGTTGGAGAATACTTGGCAGAGAAGGGAGAGAGATCCAGCAGAGGCAACGCAGAGCCACACAGGTCCACGATGAGGCAGTGTAGAGCCTCGAGGAAGTCCCAAAATTTGTTGGGGAGATTGATTTTTGTAGCTAGAAGCCGGGGTGTGAGACTGGGATAATAGAAGTCAAAATCTCAAAGGCAAATCGATCAGCTGGGAGGAGTGACGCAGTCCCCACAGGGTGTGACGTTGGGCTAACGCAATGACTGCGCAGAGGCAGCCAAGGGCAGTTCATTCAGTGGCTAGATCAGCCAGGATTTCCAGTGATAGGGTGAGGTAACCTCACTTATCTCTCTGTCAATGATATTCTCTATAACTAGATTGTCGGGAAGGCATCCAGAGATTGTATTCATAAATTACTACAGCGTTATAATAAAACTCTCAGAGTTGCAGCACTAGGGCCAAACTCCATGTGGGTCATCTTATTCATAGCTGATAATATTTTTATTAGATTCCTCTCATCGAGAGGTGTAGGATTGATCTAAAGATCATCCGATTCCAATAAGTATTTATGGAGATATGAATTTATTTTGATTATGGAATAATTATCAAGCCTACCAACAACTCATGTAGGCTCAGAAGCCCAACAGTCGCATCTATTCAATTATCATTAGATGTGTATAAATACAGGAGGACTTTTCCTCATTTGGACTCACTCAACTCATCACATCTCTCTCTCTCTCCAGCGCAATAAAGAGTCTCTTCTCTCTTGCGCAGTAGGTGACTCTCTCTCACACAGGTGGAAGGAAGGACGCAGAATTTAGTGTTGCAACTGCAGAACCAAAGTTTGACCAGCATTGACCAGAAGACTCCCTCCTTAAAATTGTGCTATAGGTCCATCTGGACCTCCTCTGAAGGCCGCATTTTTTGGTGGTGGAATCAAGTCGATCCGACGGTCGGTTTGTGAGATATCAACTACCCTAGTTTTGATGATGAAGCCGCTAATGCTGATGTTGTTGATCTAGGGTTTGCTACTGTTGATATAAATCAAATTTTTGTACTATTTCTCTCTGCTGAATTATTGAAGATAAAAGAAGATTTGATCAAAGGGTTTTCCCATATTGGGGTTTGTCCCTAGCTAGCCGCCACATCTTGTGTCTCTTGTCTTGGCTTGTTTTCTGTTGATCGTTTAATGTTCTTTCTGCACTTTACTTATGCACATGTGATTGCTAATCTGTGAATAATAATAAGAAAGAGAAGTAAACTACTTTAAGCATAGAACATACCATAAATTAACATGGTATCAGAGATGAGGTGAAGATAAAGCCCGAGCAAGAGCAAGAACAATCACCGGAGAGAAGATTGGCAAGGCTATCCTAAAAGAACTATGGGGTCCTCAACACTCTTCCCTACCGAAGACAAGCTCCGTGAGAAAGCTGATTATCACGGATGGAAGATGTCTATCGATCTAACCTTAGAAGATCAAGGAGTGTTGGACCATGTGAGAGGCAATATTGTTGAGCCTCCATCAAATGCACCCGTTGCTGCCAGGAACAAATGGAAAACCGGCGAAGTCAAAACAAAGAAGATCATCCAGGACTCTATCGACAAGCACTTGGTGGCCTACATCTCCGATCTAAACATCTCCAAGGAAATCTATGATAGACTAGTGAGTTTATTTAAAGTTAATGATGCAAATCAAGTTCTATTTCTTATAAATAAGCTGAAGGAAATTAAGAAGGGCAAAGATGAGAGTATGCAAGCATACTTCTTAAGGATCACCGAGATCAGGAATGATCTCCTATCTATTGGGGAGACTATTACTGATAGGGAAATGGCACTCACAACTCTTGGAGGATTACCATCCGAATGGTACGTGTTTAGGACTACTCCTCTGAACAATAATGTAATTCCTGATTTTGAGGAATTAATGGCTAGATGCATTCAAGAAGAAACAAGGGTTGAAGAGCAAGAAATGCCCATGCCTAAAGGTCCTCCTGTTGCCTTTTCTTCTCATGCTAAGAAAAGAAATAATTTCGGGACTAAATCAAAAAGAAAGGCTAGACCTAAGGGTGGAAGAAAAGGACGATGTTACATTTGCGATAAACCAGGTCACTATGCGAAGGAGTGCCCTGATAGAAAGATCTCACACCGGGACGATGATCAAAATTCCTCTCATGGCAATCATAGGAATGGGAAATCTAATAGCAAAGGTAAAAGGAGTGTTGGTAATCAAGGAAGAGGACAACCATTCAAGAAGGTTAAAAATTCCAAGTATGAATCCAACATTGTTGAAAATAAGCAAGATGAATATTATTTACCAGCTGCTCTATCTACCTCTGCTCCTTCAGAGTCAATGGGAATTTGGCTCATTGATAGTGGTGCATCAAGGCACTTCACTGGTTACAAAGAAGTTCTCCATAATCTAATACAGAAAGAAACTAACCTGGAAATTGTCCTTGGAGATAATATGAAATATCCCGTGAGAGGTGTAGGCAATGTCTCTCTTAAATTGAATCAAGGAAATACGATCCATTTACAAGATGTATTATATGTACCTGACCTCAAGAAGAACCTGGTGTCCATCTCAGCAATGGAAGACAAAGGCTACAAGGTCACCTTCAGCGATGGCAAGGTACATATATTGAAAAATAATGTTAAAGATGCCTTCACTCTTGGGTTTCCGCTAGGTGTCATGTCTTGTGACACATCTATTCAGTCTGAACTTTGGCATCGAAGGTTTGCCCACCTTCATGATAAAGCTCTACCCGATGTAAGACAAATGGTAACAAGAATGCCCAAATTCCGAGTAGAGAAAGAAGGTGTATGTCAGGGACGTGCCGAAGGAAAGCTCAAAAGGGGACCATTCCACTCAAACCAAAGCAAGAGCTCCGATATATTACAACTAGTTCACTCAGACATATCTGGTATGATCACTGTGAACTCCTTGGGAGGATATTTATATTATCTTACTTTTGCAAATGACTATTCTCGTAAGACTTGGATATACTTCTTGAAAAGGAAGGATGAAGTGTTCTCTTGGTTTCAACACTTCAAAGCCCTAATCGAGAATCAAACCGAAAAGAAGATCAAGATCTTAAGGACTGATAATGGGACTGAATATGAAACTAACGAGTTTCACGACTTTTGTAAAGAGGCTGGCATTAAGAGGGAGACTACTACACTATATACTCCTGAACAGAATGGTGTGGCGGAAAGGAAGAACCGTACAATTGTGTAAGCTGTCCGTGCCATGCTCCCCGATCAAAGACTTCCGAAGTTTCAATGGGCCGAAGCTGCAAACACCGTCTTATATGTACAAAACCAATGCCCTCATCAAGCATTGGGTTCCAAGACTCCTGAAGAAATGTTCACTGGTAAGAAACTTGACGTATCTCATTTTAGAATTTTTGGAAGCCCTGTATATTTTTCATGTGCCGAAAGAGAAAAGGAATAAATTGGGTGCATCTGGAAAGAAAGGAATCTTCGTGGGCTATGGTGAAAATACTAAGGGCTATAGAATCTGTGTAGTCGGTCAAAGGGAAGTTGTGATTAGTCATGATGTCACTTTTGACGAAGATATGGCCCTCAGCAAGGTGAATAATCTTCCTACAGAAAGGAGCTCTCAAAAAGCTGACACCAGTGAACCACAAGAAAAAGAGTATGACAAGACATTTGTACCTGTTGCCAGATATACCACCATTTGCTCGATCATAGCCCTTGCGACTTCACAAGGATGGAACCTACATCAGATGGATGTCAAGACCGCATTCTTACATGGTTCAAACAAAGAAGAGGTATACGTGGAACAACCCAAAGGATTTGAGATTTATGATCGAAAATCTCATGTATGCAAGTTCAAGAAGGCTCTCTATGGGTTGAAGCAAGCACCCCGAGCATGCTATGAGAGGATCGATAGCTACTTGATGAAGTTGGGATTCACTAGGAGTGAAGCTAATCCTAATCCTAACCCTTACTTTAAGGTTGAAGATGACAAACCTCTCATACTGGTGTTGTATGTGGATGACCTCTTTCTAACAGGTGCAGAACCTTTCATTCACAAATATAAGAGCGAGTTGGCTTCTGAATTTGAAAAGAAGGACCTAGGACTGATGCACTATTTCCTAGGACATGAAGTCTAGCAGAAGCCAAGGGAAATTTTCCTATCTCAAGGAAAATATGTGGGGAAGATATTGGAAATATTCGGTATGGTGGACTACAATCTTGTGCCTACCTCGAGGATCTTAACTTTCAGAAGTTATATGGTAGTGATGTCGGACCAGATTTGAGAAATGCCTCTGAGTTTCATAAACTCATTCGTGTTGATGTTCTTGGTGAACCTCCGTTTGGACATATGTTTTGCAGTGAGCATGGTGAGCTCATATTTGATTGAGTCTCACTGGATTGATGCCAAGAATCTTCTGAGATGTCTTCGGGGCACAATCTCTCATGGATTGAGATACACTGCCAAAAATATGAAACTGCATGATTATTCGAATGTTGAGTGAGCAGGCAGTGTGGAGAGCACTTCTCAGTGCTGGTTCTCTTTGGAATCTGCCTCGATATCCTGGATGAGCAAGAAGCAGAAGTTGGTGGCTCTAAGCACCGCCAAGGCAAAATACATTGCTGCTAGTATGGCCTCCTGTGAGGCAGTCTGGTTGCAGAAGCTCTTCAGTGAGTTGTTTGCACACATGATGAATACCACTATGATTCTCTGTGACAACCAGAGGTGGGATTCGATTATAGGGGAATCTCGTATTCGATGATTACTCCAGTAGATAAACATCAGATGTTGTCGTATTTGGGATATGGTAAGTCGATGAGCAAGGAGGCTCCAGCACATTGACATTGATGTACAGGTCGCTGACATTTTGACAAAGCTCCAAGGGAAAGATCAAATCTGTGATTTTCCCGAACGACTTGGAGTCATCAAGAGACCCTTGTAAAAGGGCCCAACATGTTGCATACATTGAGCTCTGGGGGCTTGCGGTTCTTAATGGAGCAACATACGACCACAGGGTCACTCACCCTCCCCTGGTGGTGCGCACTGGGACAAGATGATTCGCTCTCTTGTGAGACAGGATGATTCGCTCTCTTGTGGACAGGATGATTCGCTCTCCTGTGGACACGATGATTCGCTCTCTTGTGGGACAAGATGATTCGCTCTCCTGTGGACAGGATGATTTGCTCTCTTGTGGGACAAGATGATTCGCTCTCCTGTGGACAAGATGATTCGCTCTCTTGTGGGACAGGATGATTCACTCTCTTGTGGGACGGGATGATTCACTCTCCTGTGGACAGGATGATTTGCTCTCTTGTGGACAAGATGATTTGTTCTCTTGTGGGACAGGATGATTCGCTCTCCTGTGGACAGGATGATTCACTCTCCTATGGACAAGATGATTCGCTCTCTTGTGTAGCAGGATGATTAGTTCTCCTATGAGGTCTGGATGATGTGTTCTCCATGACAAAATGTAGCAGGATGATTTGTTCTCCTGTGAGGTCTGGATGATGTGTTCTCCATGACAATTGTAGCAGGATGATTAGTTCTCCTGTGAGGACGGGATTGATTAAGTTCTCCTGTCAAGGCATCCTACCCATGTAGTTAGGGACTCATGGGAAGTACCTCTCATCTGATCAATGAGCAGGGAAATGAAGTTAGGGACCATAGTAGTACTGATGGACGCATCGTTGTATCTACCATACTCCCTACGCTAGGATGACCTTCATTGATCTAGGATCAATGATACTAGTCTGGGACCAGTGGTAGGAGTGGTACCTACTATGACGCTGACTTTGGGTCGGTTGAGACTGGTATGGGACCAGTGGTACACACTCTGAGACTGACTTCGAGCCAGTGGAGGATGATACTGGTCTGGGACCAGTGGTAAGAGTTGTACTCACTATGACAATGACTTCGGGTTGGTTGAGACTGGTTTTGGACCAGTGGTACATACTCTGATACTGACCTTGAGTCAGTATGACGCATCCTCGATCATTTCTTCTTCTTCATAATTCGGACAAAATCAGAGCAGAACAGAACAAAGCAAAGCAGAGCAGTGCAAATCAGTACAGGGCAAAACAAAACAGTACAAATCAGTACAGGGCAGAACAAAACAAAGCAGAACAGACAGAATAGAGCAAAGCAGGGCAAGGGTCAAGTTGTACAGGGCAGTGCATTTGATGGATGAATAGTAGCAACCGACAGACGGATTGCAGATGGAGTTCTCCCTAGTTGAAAGGGAGTGTTAAAATTGGCAACTAGGGCCAAACTCCATGTGGGTCATCTTATTCATGGGCGATAATATTTTTATTAGATTCCTCTCGTCGAGAGGTGTAGGATTGATCTAAAGATCATCCGATTCCGATAAGTATTTATGGAGATATGAATTTATTTTGATTATGGAATAATTATCAAGCCTACCAACAACTCATGTAGGCTTAGAAGCCCACAGTCGCATCGATTCAATTATCATCAGATGTGTATAAATATAGGAGGACTTTTCCTCATTTGGACTCACTCAACTCATCACATCTCTCTCTCTCTAGCGCAGTTTAGAGTCTCTTCTCTCCTGCGCAGTAGGTGACTCTCTCTCACACAGGTGGAAGGAAGGACGTTGAATTTAGCGCTGCAACTGCAGAACCAAAGTTTGACCAGTGTTGACCAGAAGACTCCCTCCTCAGAACTGCGCTATAGGTTCATCTGGACCTCCTCTAAAGGCCGCATTTTTTGGTGGTGGAATCACGCTGATCTGACGGTCGGTTTGTGAGATATCGACTACCCTAGTTTTGATGATGAAGCCGCTAATGTTGATGTTATTGATCTAGGGTTTGCTACTGCTGATATAAATCAGATTTTTGTACTATTTCTCTCTGTTGAATTATTGAAGATAAAAGAAGATTTGATCAAAGGGTTTCCCCATATTGGGGTTTGTCCCTGGCTAGCTGCCACATCTTGCGTCTCTTGTCTTGGCTTGTTTTTTGTTGATCGTTTAATGTTCTATCTGCACTTTACTTATGCACGTGTGATTCTTAATCTGTGAATAATAATAAGAAAGAGAAGTAAACTACTCTAAGCATAGAACATACCATAAATTAACAGGTTTTCCCGCATTGGGTTTTTCCAGGGACATTTGTCCAAAAATAACTGTGTAGATGTGTTGTATTTCTTTCTTGCTCAGTTTCTTGTTTCTGCATTTTATTTAAATGGTGAAGGTTGCAGTGTATTAGTTTCGGTGTTTACTGTAGGAAACAATAAATAATTTTGTTTAGTAATAACAAATAGAAGAAACATAATCAGTTGTTGCAGTAGAAATTTGGGCATCCAAATTTTCATATGGGATTGAAGCTGCAGGTGAAATAAGAGAACAGTGCCGGAAGAGCCCAATGCTGAAGGAGGTCAGGATTTCGAAATTTCTGCAGAGGTAGCAATTCGAATTCCCAAAGGGTTAGTGTAGCTCAAGCCAGGAGGGCTAGATTTTCGTGGTAAATCTCTCTGAGTGAGTCGACAAAGAGGTAGGATTTCCATATCGAAATCTGTCAATGGCAGAGGGAGCAGCAGAGCAGTAGCTTCAGCAAAGAGGGGTTCCTAGTGTGACGCAGTTTTCTGCACGCAGTTGCTGGGCAGAAAGACGTCAAAAGGAAGAAGAGACAATTTTGAGGGAATTTCTTCCTCGGAGAATTCCTAGCCAGGGAATTTGAATTCTCATTTGCTAAGCAGCAGCGGGAAAGAGGAGCTCATTCGACTTTTTCAATTGGCATAAATGGCAACCAGTGGATTGAGAGATCAAGATAAGTTGGATGGTGCATCCAACTATGTGATCTGGAAGGCAAGGATGTCATGCCTTCTGGATGAGCATTTTCTCAAAGTCTACATCGATAGCGTGGTAGTTGAGCTCGCGATCCAGATCCGCTCAAAAAGTACAAGGGAGAAATGGCAAAGACCAAGAGAATGATCCTCGACGGAGCGAAGGATCATATAGTCTGTCACATCGCTGGCAAAAACACTGCCAAGGAGATGTGGGATGCTTTGTCGACGCTATATCAGGGATCTTTCAAACAACAAAAGATGTACTTGGAGCAAAAGATGAGATATATGGAGATGCAGAAGGGGGAACACATTGATTCGTTCCTCTCTAAGCTTCAGGAGACCCCAAATGAGCTGGCAGTTGTGGGGTCAACACCTCAAGGTTCCAAGATGGTAAGACTAGCCCTAAATTCAGTATCTGAAGAGTGGGAAGTCTTTGTCTAGAGCATCCTGAGCAGGGCGACTTTGCCAAACTGGGATGAAATGTGGGCAACTCTTAAGCAAGAGGAGCTGAGGAGAGACTTGGTCAAGTGTAAACTTGACGGAAGTAGCAGCAGTGGGTCGAAAGCCCAAGGAGGAGGAAGAGAATGCAGCCCTCGCATCCAAGGGGCAGCAGGAGCAACGGAAGAAGAAGAAAGATGTTTCGAAGATCAAATGCTTCAAGTGTGGTGAATTCAGTCACTACACAACATAGTGTCCTCTGAAGAAGAAGGACAAAGATGAGAAGCATGATTTGAAGGTTGCAGCTACGAAGATCGAGGAGGAGGAGTTCGCCATGACAACCCAGGCATCTCTAGGAGGGAGGTGGGGTGATCTAGAGTTGTAGTTCGAAAGGACTGCAAATGGGCAGGAATCTTGAGAAACACGCCTCTCGAATCAATTCCTTGCTACGAGAGCCCAGATCATGTTGGAAATATTGGAGGGGTGAATTAATATTTCTTTTCAATTGTTACTTTTACCAGTTAGATCACTTATATTTAGAACACAAAATGAACAATAAGAATAAATGATTTTAATAATTTCTTCTTTACAATAAATCAAGTACAATATATGTAGAACTTATTGATTTGAGCTAGCATCGAATGTGCTCTAGCCATGAAAGATGGTGGAGAGGATAAAGCACATGAGATCTCCAAGACCCAAAAATGGTTTGGGCAGATTCTAACCGTTTGGGAGATATTAAAATAATTAATATTTTTAATGGAGATCTAAGTCTAAACTTAGGAAAAATAAAATATTAATGGGTATTAATATAAAAGTGGGTTAGAAGGTTCCAAAAGTCATGGATCAAACCAAATCTAATCTTAGTCATTGATTAGAGATTTAATCTCGGCCGTTGAAGGACCAACAGGAAAAGCATAAGAAGAGGCTTAAGGGTCGGTTGGAGAACACACCAAGAGAGATCAAGAACTCAATTTTCTGGGGCAAGATTTGTTGAGGAAATTGAGTAAGTAATCAGAGTTGCAGCTGAGGGGCAGTGAATACATCGCGGAGAGGTAGAGTTAGTACCAGGAGGATCAGTGCAGAGCCAGGAGAGCAAAGCAGAGCCAACTAGAGGCCATGCAGAGGCATTCAGGAGCTGCAAAGAGCTAGAGAGGGCCAACGTGTAAGACGCAGAGGGTCCAGGGGTTGACGCTAGGCCAAAAAGGCTGACGCAGGGCCTAAAGGCAGCGCTGGGAACATTTTTTAGGACAGACTGAGAGCTAGAGAGCCGGATAGGGTGACGCAGTCCCTATCGGGGTGACGCAGAGCAGCAGATGCTGCATTGTTCCTGTGGGATCGTTCATCCGGTGGTTTAGCTGAAATATTTGTCTCCGACTGAGAGGTACTACTGCCAAGGGCATTCTCTGTTGGGTGAGCCAATTTTGGCACCCAAGTTGTATTCTAAAACTGCTTAATAAATCAAACCCTCAGATAGCTGCACCAATTTTCCCGCATTGGGTTTTTCCGGGGACATTAATCCAAAAACAACGGTGTCACTTGTGTGCTTGTTTTTGTTTCCTCCAATTGATGACCTGTAATGTGTTGAGCATGTACTTGTATTTATTTCCAGTGTTTACCTGGTAAATAACTTGTTATTAATAGAACAAGTAGGTAGGAATAAATCAGTAAAGTACATGAAGGGTTTCTAACGAATAGACTTAGAAATTCCAACATGGTATCAAAGTGTGATTGCAGATCACAGGATAACTGAAGGCATCAGCGGAGCAGAGCAGTAGCAGTAGAAAACAGTTGTCTTGAGTGACAGAAGTTGTTCCTAGTAGAAAGCAGCAAGGAAGGGGTGACGCAAAGTGTCTGCATCATCAATTCAAGCCAGGAGGAGGATTAGCGCAGTGGCAGAGAGGAGAAAACCTGACCTACGCAGTGCCCAGTCATCTTTCTCAGCCAGGGAGGATTGGCGTTGTGGCCAAGAGGTGCAGATTTTGCCGGTGCTAGGATTGCGCAAAGCTTAGAGGCTCAGTTCTTCAAGTTGCTAAGGTATAGGGGGCTGTGGATAATTCGCGAAGCGAAGCTGGAGGGGACTGTGGTCGGAACAGTACCTAACAGGGCAAGAACAAAGAGGAGGGATTTCCAGAAAGGAAATTGAGGCTCAAAGGGAGTCGAACCAAGGACTTCCAGGAGGGAAGTATAGAGACTCAGAGGAGTCGGAAGAAGAGCAACATAATGGTCGTGAATGGACTGAGGGATCAGTATAGGTTGGACGGAGCATCCAACTTTGTGGTCTGGAAGGCCAGGATCTTGTCCATTCTAGATAGATATCGCATCAAGGACTTCGCCTTGAAAACAATAGCGATCCCAGTTGACCTAGCTAAAAATGAGAAGTGCGAAGAGGCAATGGCTAAGGCAAAGCGCATCATCCTTGATGGGGTCAAGGATCATGTGGCACCACATATTGCCGAGAAGGAAACGGCAAAGGAGGTGTGGGACACTTTGAAGACATTGTACCAGCATACTTCCGTGCAAACGAAGATGCTCCTAGAGAATCAGCTAAGGTCATACCAGATGTAGAAGGGAGAGCAGAAAGATGTCTTCCTCGATCGGCTGAAGGAGATCCGTGACCAACTAACTTCCATAGTGGCCAAGCCTGATCAGGAGTTGATGGTAAGGACCGCACTAAACACAGTCTCCAAGGATTGGGAGACATTTGTCCAGAGCATACTGGGCAGGACGAGTCTTCAAGATTGGGAAGAATTGTGGCGACCCTTCATCAAGAAGAGATCAAACGGTTGACCAAGGCGGGGAGTAGTGGCAAAAGGATCAAGATCAAGAAGGAGGAAGAAGAGGATGCAGCTATAGCATCTGCAGGAAAGCAGGTGAAGAGGAAGAAGAAGGACCTCTCCAAGGTCAAGTGCTTCCACTGTGGGGAACTGGGTCACTATATGAACCAGTGTCCAAAGAAGAAGAGTAAGGGAGAGGCTTTTGACTTGAAGGCAACGCCAACAAGGGCGGAGAAAGAAGTCAAGGACGATGACGATTGTGCCATGAGTGCTCATGTGCCACTTGAGAAAAAGTGGGGAGACATCAAGCTGTAGTCAGGAGGACTACAGGCGATGAGGGGCAGGATCCTTGAGGTACCCAACCTCTTGGATTATACCTTGCTACGGGAGCCCCGAAGAGGAGTAGGAAGATTGGCGGATGAAGGTAGAGGCATATAAGTTGCAGTGCAGCAGTTCGCAGTGGCAATGCTATGGGCAGC
Source organism: Pinus tabuliformis (assembly GCA_031772625.1). Taxonomy (NCBI): domain Eukaryota; kingdom Viridiplantae; phylum Streptophyta; class Pinopsida; order Pinales; family Pinaceae; genus Pinus; species Pinus tabuliformis. The sequence goes on from CM062816.1 coordinate 120,982,253, forward strand.
ACGATGCAACATGATGAGAGGGGATGCAGTGCTGGGAGGATGGAAAAGCAACAACATGGATGCAGAGGGAGTTGTCGTACAAATGCAGCAGTGGTAGTGGCAAGGCCATGGGCAACAATACAGGATGCAATAGCGCAGAGGATGATGGGCGGGGAGAACTAGCATTAGCACAGGGACCGATGCTAGATAATCAGGGTGATGCTCAGTGTGGAGTGTTACTAGAGCACAATCCTCGCTAAGAGGGAGTGTTGATTTGGGGTAGCATCGGATGTGCTCTAGCCATGAAAAATGGTGGAGAGGTTAAAGCACATGAGATCTCCAAGACCAAGAAATGGTTTGGGCATATTCTAACGATTTGGGAGATATTAAAATAATTAATATTTTTAATGGAGTTCCTAAGTCTAAACTTTGGAAAAATAAAATATTAATGGGTATTAGTATAAAACTGGGTTAGAAGGTTCCAAAAGTCATGGATCAAGCCAAATCTAATCTTAGCCGTTGATTAGAGATTTAATATCGGCCGTTGAAGGACCAACAGGAAAAGTATAAGAAGAGACTTGAGGGTCAGTTAGAGAACACACCGAGAGAGATCAAGAACTCGATTTTCTGGGGCAGAGTTTGCTGAGGAAATTGAGTGAGTGACCAGAGTTACAGCTGAGGGGCAGTGAATACATAGCAGAGAGGTAGAGTTAGTACCTGGAGGATCAACATAGAGTTGGGATATGGACGCAGAGCTAGCTGGAGGCCACGCAGAGGCAGTCAGGAGCTGCGCAGAGCCAGAGAGGGCCAGCGTGTGAGACGCAGAGGGCCCAAGGGTTGATGCTGGGCTAGAGAGGCTGACGCAGGGCCTAGAGGCAACGTTGGGAGCATTTCGTGGGACGGACTGAGAGCTAGAAAGTCGAATAGGGTGACACAGTCCCTATTAGAGTGACGCAGAGCAACAAACGCTACATTATTGTTGTGGGATCGTTCATCCGATGGTTTAGCCGAAATATCTGTCTCCGACTGAGAGGTACTACTGCCAAGGGCATTCTCTGTTGGGTGAGCCAATTTTGGCACCCAGATTGTATTCTGAAACTGCTTAATAAATCAAACCCTCAGATAGTTGCACCGGTTTTCCTGCATTGGGTTTTTCCAAGGACATTAGTTCAAAAAAAATGGCATCACTTGTGTGCTTGTTTCTGTTTCCTTTAGTTGATGATCTGTAATGTGTTGAGCATGTACTTGTATTTATTTCCAGTATTTACATGGTAAATAACTTGTTAATTAACAGAACAAGTAGGTAGGAATAAATCAGTAAAGTACATGAAGGGTTTCTAACGGATAGACTTAGAAATTCCAACAGGGATCCAACCCTAGATGAAGACACCGATCTTCAATCTCCCAAGCTCCAACCTATATTTTCCAAGCACCGACTTAGACTTCCAAGGCTCCAACTTTGTCAATTTTGAGGCACCAACCTCAAGCGTTCCAACCCTATATCTGGTTCAGGCTCCGACCTGGTTTCTGAGGACTCTGATCCTCCAGGGCTCCAACCCTATCCTCCAAGGCACCAACCTTGTCTTTTCGAGGCTCCAACCTCTCGGGCTCCAACCCTTACTATACTTTGTCAAGATGTATTTGGTTATACTTCACGGCTCCCAATGTTTTCTTCAACAAGCCTTGTCAATCTTCAGCTATGCCTTCCCTTAGTCTCCACGTCACGTCATCAATGACAACCTTGTCTTCTTAGAAGGTATCGTCGCTGCTCTTCATGTCACCCAAACAAAATCTCCAAGGTTACCTCATGATGGCTTCAATGATCTCCACAAATCTTCAATATGTTGCTTCACAAAGTTCTCCAACTCTACCCTATTATGTTCTCAAGAGAAGACTTCAACAAGTTCTATTTGTCCAATCCCAATAAATCAACACTTCGACCATGACAACTTCGACCACAACAACTTCAACCACAACAACTTCGACCATGGTAGCTTCGACGGCAACTTCAACTACGACAGCTTCGACCACGGCAACTATGGCAACTTCGACCACGGTAGCTTCGACCACGGCAACTATGGCAACTTCGACCGCGGTAGCTTCAACCACGGTAACTACGGCAACTGCGACCACGATAATTACGGTAGCTTCGACCACGACAACTACGGCAACTAAGACCAAGGCAACTATAGCAACTTCGACCACAGCAAGTACGACAGCTTCGACCACAGCAACTTCTCTACTCCTAGCTCGAACCTGTGGGAGACTATTTAACCCAAGAATAATTCCACAAACTTGTCTTCCTTGCTTTTCTAGGTTGTGGTTGCTTCTCTACCTCTTGTCTTGTCTCCACCGAAAAATCTGAGCTTGAATGGACGAATTTAGGTTTATATTTATAGTGGTTTTTCCATATTCTGAAGGGACATGTCTCTTTGCCAAGGGTTATGAGCCTACTCAAGTCGGCTTGGACAGTTTGACAATTTTTGACATATGTTGATTTCAAAAATTGATTTCTCTTCAACGGTAAGGAATTTGGGGGCATGTAATAGCTCGTTAGAAAGAGGAAAAAATCCTCTACACTCCTATGCCAATCCCATCCTTAAATAGGGTCATTTTACCACCAATAAAATTATTTTTGTGAGACTGTCATTATTATTTTATTTATGGCAACCATTAGGATTTTAGTTTTAGGCATCCAATGTTTAGGGCTCCTTATTTATAGAATTAGGTCATCAAGCTTATTAGGATTAGGGCTTCTTTAAAGGTATCATGGGCATCAACAAGATTAGGGTGCCTTTTCAATATGTATTCATGGGCATCTTCATTTAAGGCTTCATCATCAATGATCTAAGGCTTTTCATGGACATTAGGGCAAGGGCTTCTTCATTAGGATTAGGGCTTCATACACATAGGCTTCCATTCATGTATCTTAAGGGCATCATAATTATTAGAACTTGCATCAATGTGTTAGGGCTAAAGCATCTTCTAGAATGTAATGGGCATTTAGATCATGCATCACCAATCTAGGGCATAAATGTACTTAGGGTTTTGTCATGTAGATAGGGCAACATCATAAAAGGGTTTAAGGCATGTATCACAAGAATATTTTCCATCTCCAACAATGCCATATTGACATCAATGACAACCTTGACCAACAAATTAGTAGTAGCAGGATGGACCAGTGTCAGTTGGTGTAGAGGAGTGTCGGAGTGACAGTTGCAGTGGCTAGTAGCACCAGAGACTAAGCAAAGTTGGCAGCAGTGTAGATGGCACAGAGCAGAGGTCAGTAGTAGCGCAGAGACTTCAAAGGGTCAGCACAGAGACTAGCAGCAGTCAGAACTCCAGCAACGAGATACATCATACTGAACACCAATTCGATAATTTGGGGTGCTTTTCCATTGTTGATGGAGTAGCAGCAACAGTTGGAGAAGGTTGCAGTGCAGATGCAGTTGACAATGGCAGTGCCAGCAGCAGCACAAATGCAAAATTGAGAGGGAGTTGCAGTACAGATGCAGTGTTGACAGTGGTAGGGTTAGCCGCAATATAGATGCAGCATTTGCACAGTAGTTGGTGGACAAGATGTAGCGCAGAGGGAGATGTTACAAAACGAAGTGATGCTTCAGCAGGGTGCATTGCTAGAGCACATTCCTCGCTAAGAGGGAGTGTTGATTTCTGCTAGCATCAAATGTGCTCTAAGTCTCAAAATTTGTAGGGAGGCTTAGACACATGCATTCTCCAATACCCAGAAATCGTTTTGGAAAATTCCACTTGGAGACAATTTTATTAAAATAATTAATTATTTTTAATGGGACCCTAAGTCTAAACTTAGGAAATTAAAATAATTAATGGGTATTGATCTAAATTGTGGGTGTAAATTCTAGATAAAAAGACGAGGATCAAGCCAAAATGATCTAAGCCATTGATTAGAAGTTAATTTGGGCCGTTGGTTGTCCAACAAAGATATAAGAAGAGGCTTGAGGGGCACTTGGAGAACACACAAAGCGGAGATCAAAAGTTCAATTTTCTGAAGAAGAGCAGCTGCCGGAGAAATTTTCAATAGTGGTCTTTTGCATTGAGGGGCAGGGATAGTATCCGAAGGGAAATCTTTCTTGGTCAGAGAATACTCAGCAGAGAAGAGAGATAGAGATCCAGCAGAGGCAACACAGAGCCAAAGAGGCTGACGCAGGGCCACGTAGAGGCAGTGTAAGCTGATGCAGAGGCAGCGCATAGCCCAAATTAGCTGGAGAGATCGATTTCTATAGCTGGAAGACGGGGTGTGAGACCGGGAGACCAAAAGTCAAAATCTCATAAGCAAATCGATTAGCCGAGAGGAGTAATGTAGTCCCCAGAGGGTGCAACGTTGGGTTGACGCACTGACTGCATAGAGGCAGCACAAAGGCAACCAAGGGCAGTTCATTCAGTGGCTGGATCAACCAGGATTTCCAATGATAATGTGAGGTAACCTCACTTATCTCTCTGCCAGTGATATTCTCTGTAACTGGATAGTCAAGAAGGCATTCAGAGATTGTATTCAAAAATTACTACTGCTTAATAATAAAACCCTTAGAGTTGTTGCACCAGTTTTCTCGCATTGGGTTTCTCCTGGGACATTTGTCCAAAAATAACTGTGTAGATGTGTTGTATTTCTTTCTTGTTCAATTTCTTGTTTCCGCATTTTCTTTAAATGGTGAAGGTTGCAGTGTATTAGTTTCGGTTTACTGTAGGAAACAATAAATAATTTTGTTCAGTAATTAACAAATAGAAGAAACATAACTAGTTGTTGCAGTAGAAATTTGGGCATCAAAATCTTCACAATTTACAGGTGGAATTTCCAGAATGCTTTCTAGGTTTTGGAGAATGCATTCTACCTCTCCACCAAATTTCGTGGCTAGAACACATGCGATGCTACAAAAACTAACAGCGTGTCGTCACCCATCTGTTATGATCTTATGTTTGAAGGTGGGCCTTCCAACCCTAAAGGTGTGACTTTTCATTATGTAATTGGGTATTTATGCTTGCTTTTCTTGGGCACATTTGGACATGGATTAGTGGGGGGATTCAATGGAAAGAATGGGCTTGAACTATACTCCTATTCCCTTGTCCCAACTTGGTGGTTAATCTTGTATCCTAGTCCCATGGGATCTCCTCTATTGGCTACTAGCTTTAGGAGTGGCACTACATGGAAAACCTAATTTTGGTTGTGTGGTCCCACTTCCTAACACCATATATTTCACTCCACTCCGCTCATTACAAAACGTTTCCACATTTTTCCCATTCCACATTTGTCCATTGGGTCCACAAGGTGTTAGCCTCCCCCTCCCCTGGTCCTCACTTTGGGTCGGTCTTGGAACAATGCTTTTGAGGTTGATGCAGCTAAAAAGAAGGATAAAAGCATGATTTGGCCACTTACAATAGGAAATGTACCACAAAATGCAAAAGATGGCCTAGACATAAAAATTTAACGCATGGGGAAAAGCCAAACATGAGCTCTATCCCATGTCATTCTGGCCATCACCCTGGTTCCTAGTGCCCCCTACATCATTAAGGAACCCATGATTGTCCCAACCCCTGGTGGGAGATGAACTGCCCTACCTTAAGGGGGTAATCATTGCTACATCATAAGCATCATGCTCTCATCCCCTAGAACCCCGAGCAGTAAAAACAAGGAAAATCAATAAAAGGCAAAAGGCTTATGAAAAAAGGCCAGAAAAACAAAGGCCGAGATAACTCATGTACCACGATTTCTCCCTCCTACATTCATATACCCAAGGTGTGGACTTCCCTCATTCTAGCTTCCCTTGTACCATGGCATGTGACTTGGAGCCTTCCCTATTACCCGACTTTGTTCCATCATCATTTCACATGACACCTGCCATTTTATGGATGTACCATGGACCTGTCACTCCCTTAAAGGTTGAAACCACCTAATAAGATCCTTTATTAACCTCTCTTGTCGAGCAAGGAAACACCAATACATTTTGAAGCCCATTTGAAGGGCATGCCACTACGAAGTGTCCACTTTTGCCCCTAAATAGCAAGCTTATTTACTCAATTGCACTAATGGATTGTTGTCTTGAAAAGTGTAACTAGGTTCGGTCTTCATAATGACATGTAATGGTGATTTTAAGTAATAGATGAAAAGAAGAACAATAAAATTATTACATTGCTTGCATCATGGATTTCATGAGCAAGAGATTTTATTTTTAGTTAAGGCTCCCATTGTGAGCCCTTAGGGATATGTCATCTAGTCATAAATAAAGATTCATTGTCATGTAATGAATGCATGTTACACATTGTAAAGAGTCAAACTTGTTTTGTAAGTCACCCTCCACAACTCAAGTCGACCTACAACAAAATGATAATTCTAGAAAGGTGAAGTCGACCTACTCCAAGGGATCATGTCGGCCTAATAGTGATGAACCAACCACTATAAATGCAATACTCAGCTTAATTTGGAGGACATCAATTCAGTGAAGCAAGTCTCTCATATCAAGTCCGCAAATCATCTTAGAAAGAGCCTTAAAGCCAGCGAGGAACGAAGGAAGGATAGCGAAGGAGAGAGGCATCAGTGTGGACTATTTTTGGGCTAGTTTACCCTCACACGTGCGAGAATTGCAGGTCCGAAGTTAACAAAGGAAGATCGACGATTGCAGTCACATAGAGGTCATTTTTTTTGGGTGAAGAACTTCGCTAAAGGAAGCCGAGTAAGAGAGCAAAGAGTCTCTCTCGAGGAGGAGACTATTCAAGAGACAAAATCGAACTAGGATTTTTGTTATGAAGATAAAGGGTTGCAGAAGAGGCCTAGAATCTGAAGGAAGCCGAGAAAAGGAAGAGGAAGAGCAACATTAATCTAGGGGAGAAGAGGAGGCAGGGGAGAAGAGGAGGCTTGTGACTTCGTCTTGGAAGAGCTCTAGTGTCAAGGGTCTTCATCATGGTCTTGGTATTCGTCAATTGAAGGTTTTATAAGAAGAATTTGATTTGGGTTTTCCTCTCAAAGAGTGAGAGGTTTTGCCCCTCACTGACAGCCTATACATTGTGTCTCTTGTTGTTGTATTGTTAATGAATTGGTAATTGTCTTGATGAAAAGAATACAATAATAACACATGAAAGAGAAGATCATAATCAAGAAGTAAAAAGACACTCACAAGCAATTATCATAATAAAGAAATCACCCATCTATTGATGCCCTAGATTTCTCAACATGGTGTCAAAGCTAAGGTGACGAAGTTGAGGGGGGGCATCTAATCAAAGAGACACTCAAAGGTCGAGTTTCAAGAAAGGGATCAAAGCGAGTCAAAGATTATCAAAACAAAAATTCAAGATCTTCATCATACCAAAACCCTAGACCGAAGAAATCTACTTCAGCAAGAGTCTTGGAATCATCATCAAGGAGGAAGCAGAAAGAAAGACCAAAACCCTAGAAGCATTTCCAAGATCATCACTCATCCATCATCTAAGGAGTGGCAACTTTTTCAAAGACAAAGGAAGGCTAAATCGAAGAACATTGTCATCATCTTCAAAAAAAAGGTTTATGAAGCAAGCTCTCTCTCTCATTAAAGCAAAGGTTTAACCCTTGAAGAACTCCATCAAAGTGATCTCTCTCTCAAAGAGACCAAGGATTACTCATGTTGAAAAGAATTTATCAAGAAGTAGTCTTCTACTATCTATATCACTATTAAGATTAAGGAGGAAGCAAGTGGAGAAAGCAGCATCTACTCAAGTATATGACTTCATCTGAATCTATCAAGATTTCTTTTTGCAAAGAGAGCAACAAATTAGTTGGGGCTTCAAATTTTCTTGCATGGAAGAAAAGAACAGATCTAAACCTTATTGAGAATGAAGTCATGGATCACATCAAGGGGTCAATAACCCAACCTCCCAAAGAAGATACTCAAGCACTTGCTAAATACATGAAAGGAAGTGAGGGCCTAGAGGATTCTCATAGAATCCATCAAAGACTCTTTCATCCCATATGTATCAAAATTAGACACTTCAAAAGATATATATCACAAATTAGTAGAGTTGTTTTTTGTAAGTACTGCAGGAGAAGTTGTCTCTCGAAGGCAAGAACTCTACAAATTGAAGATTTCAAAGGAAGAAGTAATAGCCTCATATTTCATGAGAATTTCGCAAATAAGAGATCAACTCCAAGATCTGGGTGAAATAATGTCTAACGAAGAAATGACCACTGTAGTATTAAATGCATTACCAAAGGAATGGGGCAACTTCACTTCAAGTATTTATGGGAAGAAAGAAGCCACTCTTTTCCAGGATCTATGGTCATTATGTAAGATCGAAGAAACCAGATTGAAGGCAAAAATTGATGTAAGATCAATAAGCAAAATCAAGCATATGCTGCTATGACAAAAAGAAAAGGAAAGTTTGGTAAATTTGGTCCTCAGAGGAAAAAAGAGCACATGGCTAAGGTTCAGTGCTATGGATGTCAAGAATATGGACACTATAGAAGAGATTATCCTAAACTTAAAAGGGACAATAACAAGAGAAATAAGGAAGAAGCCCATATTACCGAAGAGATGGAAGAACCTGAGATGAAGAAGCCTAAAAAGGAGGAAGTGAGAGATCTCTAGTATGACTAAGATAATCTCCATCACTAAAAGTACTCTTCAGTTGTGTAAATTATAGCTATTGAGATAGGAAGCATTGTGAATAAGATAGGATGCATCATATTAGAAAAAGGCATCATGGTAGAAGCATTAGAAGTAAGAGCTATCGACATAGGTAACATGGAGGATGTCTAGAACAAAATCTATGGCAGTCAACTATGTAGGATACAGCTCTTGGAAACCTCATTGAAAGCTCAAGTGGTACTTATGGAAAAGGAAAGAAGTCATCTAGGACACAACTCATCATACATCAGCCAAAAGGTAACATCTACAGGATAGGATATGCAAGATTCTCTGATGGAATCTTCATTGCAAGGTTCACCGATCATGACGAAGCAAGTGTTTCATCAAGAATTCCAAACTTGTAGAATTCATGGGATGATGGTATGATGGCATAACAGAGAGGTAGATCAAGGGAATGAAGCTACTTCATTCAACGGAAGTTGTTGCAGGAAGTCTGGATGAGCCAAAGGAAAGATGAGGTATGTATGCTTACATTTGGAAGTCATGTCATCTGGTTGCAGATATCATGAACTAAAGTTCTATCTTAAGAGCATGATCAAAAGAAAGGATCTCCTTTCTCAATAGGATGCAGGAATGCATGGTTCACATATTCACTAGATGAAATCAACATAATAAGTCCTCATATGAAGTATGAGGTGGTTGACTACAATTGAGGAGCACTAATTGGAAGCTCCTGGGAATGGAATGTGTGAAGAAAGGAAGAGATCATGGAATATGCAGCAATGGTAAAGGTAATCAACATCCGAAAGACTAAGAAGATTTTGACTACAATTGAGGAACACTAATTGGAAGCTCCTGGGAATGGAATGTGTGAAGAAAGGAAGGAAGAGATCATGGAATATGCAGTAATGGTAAAGGTAATCAACATCCGAAAGACCAAGAAGATTCGACTATGATATCTCCCAGAAAGATATGAAGACTGTGATGGAAGTCTGGAAAAGATAGAGACCCTTGACAATACATATCTTTAGGAGATGTGTCAACACACGCATTGGATGTTGATGCCTACAAGACAATGTCATGATGAAAGACCATCACAAAGGTAACTATGATTTAAGTGTTCATTTCATATTATTGAACAAATATTAGGATGGTCTTATGCAGGACTGCCAAAGGAAGAACTGTAGATGTTTTCCCAGAGGACCATGTCGAAGGATGTAAGATCCTTCCAAAGAAGATAGTATGAAGAATGCAGCATGACATGAAGCAAGGCCAAATGTACACTGATGGATCGCTTTCTAATCAAATGAATGATGACATGACTAACTCAAGGATGAAAATGATGGATGGTCTGTGCCCTATGAAGAAGTCCCAAAAGATGAAGACTCCATGACAAAGAAATTCACGACCTCGAAGGAAGGAGTTCTTCAAGCAGCTGGTTGTCCCGTAGTAGGTCCCTAATTAAGAGGGAGCCTGGAAACAAGTTTCTTACTTGAAAGAAACTTGAAAATTCCTAAGCCAAGAGGGAGCTTAGGTAAATTCCTTCTGTAGGAATGAGTACATTCCTCAATTGGAATAGATATGTCCTCCCTAATTAAGAGGGAGAGATAAACACATCATTTTGGTCTTCACTTGGGAAGAGAGAATGGAGGATTGAGTAATCATTTGGCATCCGATGCTCTTTGAGGATGCGATAGGGCATCCAAGATAAGAGCAATCGTAGAGGACCAATATTCTTTGAGGACTGGGAATCCAAAATAAGAATAGTCCTGATGGAACACACCCTGAGAACAAGGGTGGGGTATGTTCCGGGAGAGACAATGATGAGAATGTCTATAAATCATTGGTCTCGCCAGCATTGAGCTCAGATCTTGTGGAGAGATAGAATTGTTAGTCAAGGCCTTCCTATGTGACAATGCTAGTTGATATGATGCTATACAAATGAGTTACCAAACAGATTCTTCTTACGAGAAATTCTTCAGATTGAGAATGACCAAGTACCATTATGAATACCTCTGTAGTTAAGAGGGAGTGTTGAAAAGTGTAACTAGTTTCGGTCTTCGTAATGACATGTACTTGTGGTTTTATGTAATAGATGAAAAGAAGAAAAATAAAATTATTGTATTGCTTGCATCATGGGTTTCATGAGTAAGAGAATTTATTTAGTTAAGGCTCCCATTGTGAGCCCTTAGGGATATTGTCATCTAGTCATAAAAGCCTAAAGAGTCATTGTCATGTAATGAAGGCATGTTACACATTGTAAAGAGTCAAACTTGTTTTGTAAGTCACCCTCCAAGACCTTGTCACTAGCCCTCACTCAAGTCGGCCTACAACAAAAGGATAATTTTAGAAAGGTGAAGTTGGCCTACTCCAAGGGATCATGTCGACCTAATAGTGATGAACCAACCACTATAAACAGCAATGGTCGGCCTCATTTGGAGGACATCAATTCGATGAAGCAAGTCTCTCATAACAAGTGCACAAATCATCTTAGAAAGAGCCTTAAAGCCATTAAGGAACGAAGGAAGGATAGTGAAGGAGAGAGGCATCATTGTGGACTATTTTTGGGCTAGTTTACCCTCACATGTGTGAGAATTGCAGGTCTGAAGTTGACAAAGGAAGATCGAAGATTGCAGTCACATAAAGGTCATTTTGTTTGGGAGAAGAACTTCGCTAAAGGAAGTCGAGTAAGAGAGAAAAGAGTCTCTCTTAAGGAGGAGACTATTCAAGAGACAAAATCGAACTAGGGTTTCTTTTATGAAGATAAAGGGTTGCAGAAGAGGCCGAGAATCTGAACGAAGCCGAGAAAAGGAAGAGGAACAGCAACATCGATCTAGGGGAGAAGAGGAGGCTTGTGACTTGGTCTTGGAAGGGCTCTAGTGTCAAGGGTCTTCGTCATGGTCTTGGTATTTGTTAATTGAAGGTTCTATAAGAAGAATTTTATTTGGGTTTTCCTCTCAAAGAATGAGAGGTTTCGGCCCTGGCTAACAGCCTATATACATTGTGTCTCTTGTTGTATTGTTAATGAACTGGTAATTGTCTTGATGAAAAGAATACAATAATAACACAAGAAAAAGAAGATCATAATCAAGAAGTAAAAAGACACTCACAAGCAATTATTCTAATAGAGAAATCACATATCTATTGATGCCCTAGATTTCTCAACATGTTGTGCTGGAAGGTAAGGAGATGCAATGGATCTTATACAAGATTTCAAGTGGGTCTCCATCTTGGACATGGCCTTCCTATACAAGATCCAAGCATTGAGTGCCATGGGCCTCCACCACAGCAAAGCATTGATTGTCACAACATAGGCTTCTTCAGCACCTCACATTTCTTGCTCGTGCCCCAGCCATATAAAGATGATGATGCACTTGGACCATATTGCCTAGTCAAACACACCTTTGCACCCAACACTTGGCAGTCAGTCCAGGGCCCAGATGGGGTTTTGTCTTGTCCGGAAAAACACAAGAGGGCATGTATCATCTTCTAGCCCTAGCTGATGGAGCATCAACTTGTTAATGAGCCACTGGAGACCCATGAGACCATTGATTGTGTCCCACAGCCACTTGGGAGCGGGATGTTTTTGCTTGAAAATAAAGGGACCACCCCCTAGATCAATGTTACTCTTTATTGTGTTCTATTTTTAATTTTAATTTAATTATCAATAATTAATAAAAAGAAATAAGAATTTAAATAAATTACTTTTTTAATATAGTCAATATATAGAGTTGAGATTTATCTCATTAAATTAGAATAAAAATATATATAAATACTTTGTTAATTTTAGGTATGTTCTATGCTTAGAGCAATTTATTTCAATTTTCACAATTAGCTCCATATCTTTTCCAGATTAGCAATCACATCAGCATTAAAGTAAACTGCAGATAGAACATAAACATAAATCGCAGAAGACAAGCCAAGACAAAAGGACACAAGATGTGACGCTAGCCAAGGACAAACCCCAATGTGGGGAAACCCTTGATCAATTCTTTTTATATGTTCTTCAATAGTTCAACAAAGAGATAGAGATAGACAGTACGTTTACAACAGAAGTCACCACTTTGACTTATCTAGATAAGAGCATAGATCATCTCTAAGAAGATGATACATGAGATCAGTTGAAGGCATGTTGCTTCAACTAATTCTCCAAGGTGACTCCTTCACCTATCGTTGTGCTACATTTCGTCATCATGCTACACCTCATCGCGCTGCACCATGTTGCACCCATCATCACTATGCTGCATCTCATCACGCTTCATTAATCATGACTATACCCATCACTGTACTGCATTATGTGCCATTGCTGCACCATGTTGCCATCCTGACCTATGTGTTGGCTGCACCTTGCTTGCTTGTTGTCCCTCGTTTGCTTGTTGTCCCTAGCATGCTTGTTGTCCTTAGCATGCTTGTTGTTGCATGCTAGTTGTCCCTTGCATGCTAACTGTAACATTGCATGCTTGGTGTATTTGCTGCTAAGTACCATACAATTGTCCCAATGTTAGTTAGTTGTCCCTTGCATGTTGCTCTCCTTCGGAGACAAACCCTCCGGTTGTTTCGACAGTGCCCGGCAGTTCTAGCAGTTCCAGCTGTTCCCAGCAATTCCGATTGTTCCCAGCAATTCTGGCAATTCCGACTTTTCCGGCAGTTTAGGCATTTCCGGCTTTTCCAGCTTTTTTGGCAGTTCCAGCTTTTCCGGCAGTTCCAGCTTTTCCGACAGTTTTGGCTTTTCTGGCTTTTTCTGGTTTTTCCGGCAATTCCATCTTTTCCGGCAGTTCCGACTTTTCCGGCAATTCCAATTTTTCCGGCTTTTTCAGCAGTTCCGGATTTTCTGTCTTTTCCGACTTTCTACCCTCTGGATCAGGGCAACGTTATTCCTTAGGATCTCTCCTCCTACTAAAACCCAAAGACAAGTAGAGAGAGGAAGAGATCCCAAGTGTGTTGAAATGACTTGAAGGTCGCCTCTATTTATACTAAAACGTTGAGCACATGTGGGATTTATTTGGTTGCTGGCTGACCTTGACGAATTGTCTTATAACGCAAATAAATTCATAACTCCATGAATACTTATCGGAATCGGATGATAGATCAATCCTACACCTCTCGATGAGAGGGATCCAAGAAAAATATCAGCTGCCATAAATAAGATGACCCACATGGAGTTTGGCCCTAGTTGCCAATTTTAACACTCCCTCTCAACTAGGGAGAACTCCATCGGTTGATCCATATGTCCAACTGTACTATCTTTGCCATCAGTGCCCTACACTGCTCTAATCTGCTGAGCTCTGCTCTGTCTTGATCCGCTGAACTCTGCTTTGCTCTGCTGAACCATGAAGAAGAAGAATTGGTCGAGAATGTCTCATACCATTCTCTATTAACCCAAAGTCAGTTTCATCTAAGGAGAGTGTGTCACATCACTCTTACTAACCCGAAGTCAGTTTTATTGATCCTAGATCAATATCACAAGAGAGTGTCTCAAACCATTCATACTGATTCCAAATCAGTTTCATTGATCCTAGATCAATGTCACAAGAGAGTGTCTCAAACCACTCATATTGATCCCAGATCAGTGTCACAAGAGTGTCTCAAACCACTCATACTGATCCCAGATCAGTGGAGGTCATCCTAGCATAGGGAGTACAGTAGATACAGCGATGCATCCATCGATAGTACTACTATGGTCCCTATCCTCATTTCCCTGCTCATTGATTAGATGAGAGGTACTTCCCATGAGTCTCAGACTGCATGGGTAGGATGCCTCAACAAGAGAACTAATCATCCTGTCCACAGGAGAACGAATCATCCTGTCAGTGGATGCCACGGAGAACTAATCATCCTGGCCCACAGGAGAACTAATCATCCTATTCCACAGTTGCCACAGAGAACAAATCATCCTGGCCCACAGGAGAACTAATCATCCTATTCCATAGTCGCCACGGAGAACAAATCATCCTGGCCCACAGGAGAACTAATCATCCTGTTCCACAGTTGCCACGGGAGAACTAATCATCCCGGCCCACAAGAGAACTAATCATCATGTTCCACAGTTGCCACGGGAGAACTAATCATCCTGGTCCACTAAAGAACTAATCATCCTGTTCATAGCGCACCACCAGGGGATGGTGAGTCACCCTGTGGTCGTATGTTGCTCCAGTAAGTACCCCAAGCCCCCTAGAGCTCCCAGAGCTCAATGCATGCAACATGCAGGACCCTTATAAGAAAGTCTCCCAACGACTCCAAGTCATTCGAGAAAGTCACAGATTTGACCTTTCCCCAGGGCTTTGACAAAATGTCTACGACCTGTACATCAGTCTCAATGTGATGGAGCCTCCTCATTCATCGAATTACCATATCACAGATAAGACAGTATCTGATGTTTTTCTTCTGGAGTAATCATCAAATACGGGATTCCTCAATAATCTAATCCCCCCTCTGGTTGTCATAGAGAATCACAGTGGTATTCACATGTGTACAAACAGCTCACTTAAGAGCTTCTGCAACCATGCAGCTTCACACGAGATCATACTCGTAGCTATGTATTCGATCTCGGCGGTGCTTATAGCAACCGACTTCTGCTTCCTTCTCATCCATGATATCGAAACAGAATCCAAAGAAAACCAGCACTGAGAAGTGCTCTAGTGATCCTCCACTCAGCTGAAGCGAACAAAGTTCCTTCTACAGATTAGTTGCTCCAAAATATTTGGAATATAAAGATATCCATGAAGATACAAATATTATATTAAATGTGTGAATAAGAATGAATGATTTACAATGAGAACGAGAGGCTTGCTTATATATCAAGCAAGTGTCTCTTCATGGAGAGTCATGTCCTATTTAGACATGCCTCTTCAACCTAACTACTAATTATTATTAACTAATCATTATTACAATTATCCTCGTTACTTATATTTATATTATTTATATATTTTATTCGTAACATTGCCTTCTTCCTCAAAAAGCTTTGTCCTCAAAGCTTGTCAATGAAAAAGGCTTGATCTCTTTTTCGGCTTCAAATGACTTTCTTTCTCAGAACAATCATCTTCGTTGATACAAGCTGATATGATCTTCTAAGTGACAAACAAAATTGTCGCACTGAGAAGGGATCAAACCATCCTAGATTAATCTTCTGTATAGTATTCTGATCACTGGAATTTTGTAACGACTTGTTAGCATAAGACGAGATTGATGTTACGTCATTATTCTCTGGAACATTAGTTTGTTTTTTCGGTTCTGAATGGTCACGATACGTAGCGTGGTTGATTTGTCTATTCTCATGATTCGGATGCTGATAGGGGACTTTTTTGGTTCGATTTTCCCTTATTGGGCATGCAGCCATTTTTATGTTTTCTTTTGGTGAAGATGTTGTAGAGTTGGTTATGACACATTCACTGGGGATGTTCATTGCCTGAACTGCAACATCTAAGTGTGTCGTTTCTTCAACTGACTTGTCTTCTTGAGTTGTCATATTCACTGGATCGGTATTCGTTCTCTTGTTTTCAACTTGAACTATTGCAACTGGAGATTTCGATACTTCTTCTTGAGTGAATACTTATCTTTTAATGCTTTCTTATCATCCTTAAGTTTCTTAATTTCAGCGAGTAGACTTTGATTATGGTTTTTCGAACGTAAAAGTTCTTTGGTTTCTGGTTTATCGACTTTATTTTCATTGTTTTGAAATTTAAGCTTTTCATCATTTAGATCTTTGATTTGTTCTAATAAATTTTTATTAAGGTTCTTTAAACGCAAGGTTTCATCTTCTTGTTCTGATAAGTGCTTCTCAAGTTTCTTTTTTGTGACCTTAGTCTTCTTCACTTGCGCCAGTAATTTTTCAACGTAGTCCTTGAGACGAGAAATTTCTTCGTCCTTTTCCATTATCTCTTTGTAATGCATATCCACAAGATTTTTATGTTCGTGTTCTAATGGCTTTTTGTTTTGCTGAATTTTGGCTATTTTGCCATTCTCTTGATCTTTTCGCTGCACTTTCTCGGTACCATGGATTATATCATTCTATGGGAGTGATGATGGACGTAGAGAATGGAATAGGGATTCCCTTCTCTTTCCCTCCTCAACATATTTTCGCTTAAGTATTGTGATTACTTGTTCTATATCTCTTTGGAATTGTTTTTGTTCATTTAGAGATTTCATATTTGTATTTTATTTATAAAGAAGTGAACTACTTTTGTGTTCTTCGTGAGCTTCAAGGTTTAATAATAAGCCCTTTAAGCCTTGTAATAATAATCTTTTTCCTTTTTACTTCAAATTGACGTCTTTTTTCCAAAGTATACCTTTTTTTTAATAATTACTTCTATAATTTATTTTATTTATGAGATTCACTTTTTTTTTAAATAAATCCCTTTTAATAAATTTATGTGTGTGTATATATATATATATATTTAAATTATATATATTATATAATTTTAATTTGTATATGTTATAAATATAATTATATAAACTTTATATATACTCTTTTTTTTTTCCTTAGACTTTTGTCCTTTAGTGTTAGTTTCTTCAACTGAATTTTTAGCCACGCTAATAATAAGCCTTTTTCTTAACTTTTATAATATATTCAAAAACTTTTCGCTTTCTATGTTTTCCTTCATAATCACGGTGTTGGATTAATTAAATGCTTAGAAATTTTGATATGCATTATGAGAAGTTATGTCGATAGAGTGGAACGATGGTAATGTTTCACCCTAGGTAACTGTAAGCGTGATAACTAAGCCAATTATGAATTGCTGGACTACACCAATGGAACGAACATGATTTTAGATGACATCGAGGCGCGAAAAGAGTGATGGCAGATTAGGTTGTAACTAGCTAGAAGGGACAACTGGTTTTTACGCAGGAGTTAAATTGATTTGGATGCAGCGTTTGACGTCAGAACTGGTTTGTCGGACTAACAGAGGCAGGGTGTGGAAAACAAGGATACGGTGATTATGTGCGGATGGCCAGTGGACAGGAGCAGCGTAGCATTGACGCGGGGGGCAGTGGGGAGAACGCGGCTGGTCGACGTGGGTCAAGTGGGCAAGGTTGCAGTGGATGCAATGTTGTGCAACGGTGGAAGGGTGTGGTGTCGATTGAATGCGTGGACAACGAAATGTGCAGTTCTCGGGCAGCAATGACGACAAATGGTCTATGGCTGTGTAATTTTTATTTATTTATTTATTTCTCTATGTTTTTTAATTTTTTATTTTTTTTAGTCTTTTAAATGGCCAAAGGCCTGACAGTAGTAAGGAGAATCTCCAAAACTGGTATCAAAATGCTTTAATGGCAAAACGTTGACGAATTTGATGGTCAAGGACCTGGATTGGAGAGCGAGCTCTGTGCAGCAGTGAAGCGGCCAAGGAATCGACTGCCTGCTCTAGTACCAAATGAAGCGAACAAAGTTCCTTCTACAAATTAATTGCTCCAAAATATTTGGAATATAAATATATCCATGAGGATACAAATATTATATATTAAATGTGTGAATAAGAATGAATGATTTACAATGAGAATGAAAGGCTTGCTTATATATCAAGCAAGTGTCTCTTCATGGAGAGTCATGTCCTATTTAGACATGCCTCTTCAACCTAACTACTAATTATTATTAACTAATCATTATTACAATTATCCTCTTTACTTATATTTATATTATTTATATATTTTATTCGTAACATCAGCCTTCGAATAATCATGCAGTTTCATATTTCCGACAATGTATCTCAATCCATGAGAGATTGTGCCCTGAAGATATCTCAGAAAATTCTTGGCACCAATCCAGTGAGGCTCAACCAAATATGAGCTCACCATGCTAACTGCAAAACATATGTCCGGACGGAAGTTCACCAAGAACATCAACGCGAATGAGTTTATGAAACTCAGAGGCATTTCCCAAATCTGGTCCGACATCACTACCATATAACTTCTGAAAGTTAAGATCCTCGAGGTAGTCACAGGCTTGCAGTTTATCATTCCACATCCGGAATCCAACTCCCTCTTACTTCTGCAAATGAGAGGGTCTGCACCTGTCAAAAATAGGTCGTCCTCATAAGTTGTTGGTATGAGAGGTCTATCATCCACAACCTTCGAGTAATGGCTTGGATCAGTTTCACTTCTAGTGAATCTCAGCTTCATCAAACAACTATCAATCCTCTCATACTACGCCCGAGGTGTTTTGCTTCAAGCCATAGAGGGCTTTCTTCCACCTGTATACATGAGATTCCGATCATGAATCTCAAACTCCTCGGGTTGTTCCAAACCTGTGGACCTGTTGCATGAGGGGAATGGTCCCCTTATAAGATTTTCCTTCGGTACATCTCAGACATGTACCTTCATGCTCTACTTGAATTCAGACATCCCTATCACCATTTGACTCACATCAGGTAGGGCCCCATAGGTAGACCTTTGTTGTTATAGATGCGATATGTCAATTGGCATGATCCCCAATGGACCATCCTGCAACTTGATACAAATTGCCAACCCTGGACCCATGAGAAAAAGCATCTTTGAAAATTATATTTTTTAACACGTATCTTTCCATCGATGAATGCCACCCTAAAACCTTTGACTTCCATTTTCGAGATGGACACCAGGTTTTTCTTGCGATCAGGTACATAAAAGAGATTTTGTAAATGAATCGAGTTACGCTTATTCAATTGAGAGTTAAAATTCCCTACACCCTTTCTGGGATAGGTGGCATCGGCTCCAAGCATAATCTCACGACTGTTTCCATCTCTACCAAATTAGAGAGTGCGCCCATCTATCCGATGAAGTGCCTTGAAGCACTACAATCTATAAGCCAGATTCCCAAAGAATCTGAAGGAGAGGGCCAATACAAGATAACGCTTCTTTATCTTATTAGAAACAACATTTGATTCTTCATACCTAGGGTTCCTTGCTTTCTATGAAGAGTCGACCATTTCCTTGATTACGTGCATCACCTGTCATTCCTTTGATCATTGAAGATGTTCCTGGAATGATTGTTATCATCTGCCATTCGAACACTCTTTCGCATAATGGCCGAACTAGTTATTTGCCTTTCCTTCCACCCTGAGATCCGGTCTTCCAATGAAGTGATCTTTATGTAGGCCATATTCCGCTGCGTCGTTCTGGTAATATTCTCTGCTTCGACTTCACCCTTGGTGAATTTGAAGAGGGATGAGGAATCCACTGATCCTTTTATCCTTTCCCAACTATCTTTGGTGATTTCTCTTTCACTCTTGCTTGGGCATTGTCTTCACCTCAGCTCTGATACCATGTTAATTTTAGGTATGTTCTATGCTTAGAGCAATTTATTTCAATTTTCACAGTTAGCTCCATACCTTTTCCAGATTAGCAATCACATCAGCATTAGAGTAAACTGCAGATGGAACATAAACATAAATCGCAGAAGACAAGCCAAGACAAGAGGACACAAGATGTGGCGCTAGCAAGGGACAAACCCCAATGTGGGGAAACCCTTAATCAATTCTTCTTATATGTTCTTCAATAGATCAGCAAAGAGAGAGAGAGAGATAGTACATTTACAATAGAAGTCAACACTTTGACTTATCTAGATAAGAGCATAGATCATCTCTAAGAAGATGATACATGAGATCAGTTGAAGACATGCTGCTTCAACTAATTCTACAAGGTGACCCCTTCACCTATCGTTGTGCTACATTTCGTCATCATGTTGCACCTCACCGCACTGCACCATGCTACACCCATCATGACTATGCTACATCTCATCGCGCTTAATTAATCATGATTGTACCCATCACTGTACTGCATTATGTGCCATTGCTGCACCATGTTGCCATCCTGACCTATGTGTTGGTTGCACCTTGCTTGCTTGTTGTCCCTAGCATGCTTGTTGTCCTTAGCATGCTTGTTGTTGCATGCTAGTTGTCCCTTGCATGCTAGCTGTAACATTGCATGCTTGGTGTATTTGCTGCTAAGTACCATACAACTGTCCCAATGTTAGTTAGTTGTCCCTTGCATGCTGCTCTCCTAAGCCGGAACTGCCGGAAAAGCCGGGACAACCGGAACTGTCGGAATTGTTGGGAACAACTGGAACTGTCGGGAACTGGAACTGTCGGGAACAACCGGAACTGCTGGGAACAGCCGGAACTGCCAGAACTGCTGGGAATTGCCGAAATAAAAAGAAATAAAATTTTAATTTATATAAAATATTTATGAAATACTTTTTTAATATAGTCAATATATAGATTTGAGATTTATCTCATTAAATTAAAATAAAAATATATATAAATATTTAGAATTGAAATTCATTAAATTAAAATTATGTGTGTGTGTGTGTTAGATTCTTAGACACTTCATATTGATAAATTATAACGTTGACCCAAGATATTGATAAATTATAATCATGGTATTGTAATAAAGTCTATTTACATGTTAAAAATTCCCATAATAGAGTGGAAATCAATCTTTATGATATATATATTTAACTCATATATTAAATATTGTTTTGATATCTATCAAGATTGATGTTCATCAACTTTACCAGCTATTTAATTTATAACAAAATATATGCCATCTTGCTCTTTAGGAACCAATACTTCAATATATGTCTTATTTGCTGTTTAGAAATCAATATTTATTAATGCTATATCAAGGCTGAGAAAAACAGTTCGAAATAGATAGGATATGGGTGTATAATTTAGCAAAATGGAAACTTGCAGAGATAAATGCATGGAAAGAATAATGCAGTAGTGTATACCAAACTTCAAAGAAAAATGGTAAACCAAAGGTGCTGAAATGTATGCTACGTATGACCGTGGGATAAGCCTTCCGAATTTTTGAAAGGATTACAATAGAATTTGGGCACTAACTTTGCAGTGGACTCAAAAATTAGCTTTAGATCCATACTTAGAAGGATTTCCAGATCTCTAGACTCTAATAGCTTATACCCAAAAGATTAAGACGGGGTGAGGGGAGAAGGCTTACAGACTTCTAAAGTCAAAATATAAGACACTAGACTTCTCACAAACACCAGCAATTCGGATTCAAAACTGTTAATTCTTCTATATGGGAATAGACAAGATAAGGGAGTTTTATTAATGTCCAACAGAAGACCATAAGAATAGGTGAAAGGTCCTAAGAAAGTACGTCCACTGTCAATACAAAGTGGAAGTGCCAGGTGTCTCCTAGAACAATGCTAAAAGTAGAAAAATAATAATGTCCAAGAGATACGTTCACAGTCATTAAAGATACCTTACATGCAAAGAGACATACTAATTTAATGCAAGATATGTTGAGTACACAAAAATCCCTCATCGTCGAGCCTAACTCACACCTGGTTCATGTTTGTGTTTGAATTCAGTGATAACAAAATTGGGGAAAAATTCATGAGTGCAAAAAGAAAACGATAGATTTTACCATGACGTTTGCCAAAGAGAATAAGTGTATACAATTAAATTCATATTTGTGACAAATATATTTAGAATTAAGAGCAGCTGAAAGTTGAAACGTTACATTACCCATTATCTCAAAACCCTGATACAAACCCGTGACCACTGGTTGGAAGATGCCAATGATGCATCGAAGTCAAGTTATTTTGTAACTGAAAAGCTACTGAGCACTGATTTTAATTGGAATGAGCTTGTGAATGGCGTGAAATATGAAATTACGTAAAAGAAAACTCACCGCCTTGGAAGGCTCGAGAATGGATGCCATGCGAATGGGCTCCTCTAGCAATATCTGAGCTCCCTGCATTGTCGCTGTAATATCCCTGGTCCTGATCTTGGAGCCTTTTCACAATGTAAGTAATGAGACACAGCGGTAGACGAGGCCCTTGCGAAGCCTTTGTAGTTTTGGGGTTTTATAATAGTTGAAGCCATTAAGGACTTTACGCCTTCTCTCGTCTAGAGGAATTTGACTTTGCTTCACCAGATCGGCTAGCACACAAAACCTGTGCCCCGGCCAAATAAAGGCGGGGTCCGGACATTTTGTTAATGGCGCCCATGTAGTGGAATGGACACATTTAAATTTAAAAAGCACACACACCCAAAAATAGCTAGTGATCTTTGTACGAATAAGTATTCAAAATGTCAAAAAGCTTACGGACAGAGACAGCACGTGAAATAAAGTGAAAAATAATTCTAGTATTTCTCGGATGAGATGAATCTATCGTTGGCAAGTGATTCTCCAGTACCTTTCAGATGATCAAAGGTTGGCATATTTGCCGTTGCGTTGGCCCTCAGTTTTTCTAGATCCCGAAGAATGAGAGCCCATTGTATTAGACCGTCGATTTGTCACTTTGTGGTTGACGGCCTCTCGATTACTCACTTGTGGTTGACGCCTCGTGCCGTTAGAAAATTACATTTCTATTAATATCTAATCGAAGTTATTTGTTTGTTGCGATTTTCTTAGGGGTTGTCGTAGGGATTGTTACTATTTTTGGATGGCTTTTTATTTCGCTTTGAATATTAATTTTGGATGGTTTTTTATTTCACTTTCATTATTATTATGATAAAGAGTTTTACTCAAGACATTTTGTGCAAGTTATTTTAAATAGTTAGGAAAATTTATCATAATTCAGTTGTAAAACGATTGAAGACACTCATCTCTAGTAGCTATTCTCAAATATAGGTTGACTCATCACCTTTATTCAAGGAAAACTAGGCAGTAATGTGGGTTGACCCATCACCTTTATTCAAGGAAAACCAGGCAGGTTTTCACTCCTACGAGATGCCTCTCCGTCTTGGCCATTAACCTGTTTCCTTAGGTATGAGGAAGACGAGCTCTTAGCCAAGCAAAAGCACTTTTAAGACATACCTAAACACTTTGTGCAAGTTATTAAAATAACAGGAGTTAAAAATATTTTATATTTATATAAACTATTTAAAAATGCTAATTATAATATATTAAATTATCTTTTATTTATATATATTTATAAAATATATTTCATAAAGTAAAATAAATATCTATGTTCATGTCAATCATTTTTTTTTATTAATAAGACAACTATCTCTTTTAATATCTACGTTAGTAGAATGATAATGTTATACAAAAGAGAAGAAGTTAAAATCATAGAAACTAGTATAAGATATCAAAAACCATGCATATTATTATATAATAAATTTAGATTATTATATAATAAATAATAAATCTTTAACTATCATATAATAGTTAGTTTTTAAATATATTATTAAATAGTTTAACTAATCAATTAATTAACGGCTATTTTTCAACTAATTGACAACGGCTAATTCCTGGCAATGATGTATCCTCGCTATTTATTCACTACCGATTGATTTCTCACCTTGTCCTCAGGATGAACCACATTAGTTGATTCAAAACGTCGACCAAATCATAACGATGTGATTAATCCGAAAGACTCATATCTACATTATGGATCACAAAAGTCTTAGATCTAACAATGCATATTATTGTTTACCCACACAACATGGGAGGAAGGGGTGGTCAAGCACACACACATGAACCTCTTATTTGGATGATGACAATAAGAATGAAAATCCACCTTCACGTGCTAATCTTCCTTTAGTTGGGTTTATTAAACATGAATTGGGATTGACACTATTGTTGCCTATATGAGTTTTTACAACACAAAAAGCTTTTGGTGATTGTGTCAGTGGTCCTACATATCAATGTCGTACATGTTCACGGTTCTAGTGAGCCTCCTCTCTTTTGTCTCAAGTTTCAAATTCTCACGATCCATGACTCGCGTAGAAAAAAGGTTTTCAAGCTTCCAAGCTTTGAAATTGATAACTGCAATCAAAGTCTTTTGGAAAAGGGTTAAATTTTGTTATTGCCCCCGAAAAAACTCGATTGAATATGGTATTAAGGATGTTCCAAAAAACATTAAAGAGGAAATTATGCATGATTGTGTTATTATTTTAAGGAATTCCAATCCCTTAAGATCGTAAATAACAACTAGAACATTGTTGTCTTTAAAGTTGACAAAGGTGGGGTTGTCATCTTGGATAAAAATGATTACACTACCAAAATGTTGGGTCGCCTCAACAACAGTGGGAACTAAAAAAAACTTAGAAAGAACCCCTGACGAGAATTTCTAAAGAAGTCTCTAAATCCATCTAATCTGATAATGAATGCAACATCAATAGTAAGAAATTGATTGAAAGCAACTAAGTTAACCTTAGAATCTATGGTCTCCCTGAGATCCATAAGCACATGATTCCCCTTAGGCCCATTGTTAATAGTATAAATGGCCCCATTTATCTGCTTACCAAGCACTTGACCAAAAACTTAAACCCCTTGTTGGTAATATTGGTTCTTTTGTCAAATATTTTGTTGCGTTCATTAACGAAATTAAAAATTTCAAACTTAAACCGAATAACATTTTGGTTAGTTTTTTTTGTTGTTTCTCTCTTTACTAAAATCCCCATTGATGAAGCTATTGATATTATCAACAATTTTACTAACCTTACTACTACCAAGTGAGTCATAATTTGTTTAAAATCCACCTTTTTTACCTCTCAAGGTGAAATCTATGAGCAAGTTTACGGAGTTGCCATGGGCTCCCTTCTTTCCCCCATTGTGGATGATCTTTTCATGGAGGACTCTAAGACTAAATCCCTTGCTTCTTCCCCTTTCTAGCCCACACTGTGGAAAACATTTGTTAACGACATTTTATCGTGTGGCCCCATGCCCGTGACAATTTAGAAATTTTCAAACAACATATAAGTCAATCTAACTTATTAAATTCACAATGAAAATTGAAGTTGATGGCAACATTCCCTTTATTGATACCCTCGTTACCAAGAATGAAGATGGCTCCATTTTCCACCAGGTTTTCCACAAAAATATCCACTTTGAATTAGCATCTCGATGTCAATTCCCATCATCCTTCTCAAAAACTCAGAGTTTTAAACACATTAGCCACCAGAGTGTTGAGAATTTCTGATTCAAACCATCTTCAAGCTGAGAAAACCCATCTCCATAGAGTATTTGAAAACAATGGTTACAAGAAGCACCAAGGTCTCAGAGCCTTCCAAAATGTGATTAAGTGACCTAAAGCAAAGAAGGATACTAACAATCATATCTCCAATGTCTTCCTGCCCTTCATCCTAGGAACTGCTAACAAACTTGCTCACATTTTAAGAAAGAAAAACATTTTTGCTACCTTGAAACCTTTAAACATTATGTGTAACTCCCTCGAGTCTATCAAATACCCCATTAACCCTTTGAATATGAAAGGTGTATACCTTAAGCCGTGCTCGTGTGAGAAACCATACGTGGGTGAAATTGTTTACTCCATAAAAATTGGAATTCAAGAGCACTTTGTTGACATCAAACATAATCATTCTCATTCTTCAACCTTAACCAAAAATTCTGAGAAAACCAAGCACCACATATGTATCGAAATTCTAGTATCTTTGCTAAAATTGGTCATTATCATCACAAAATTTTAGGGAAGCCCTTGAAATCAAGAAGTGGGCTAACAACCTCAATAACGATGATGGTTGGAGAATTAGCAAAAAAAGTATTCCTACTTTGACTTCTAGTTTTATTTATTCTTGATTTCCTTCCCTTTCTACTCTAACCCTTTTATCATTTTTTCCTTTTCATGTTTTTTACTCCAATATATGCCTCTCTCTTTTTCCCCCTTTTTCCCCTCTTTCTTTTATTATTATTTGCATGATTAATTATTTTTATTATATTATTAATTTTATTTATTTTTTTGCTCGAACATTTTTATCCTTTTTTTTTTAATAGTTTTTTCATCCAATATCCATTTCTCCTTTTTTTCCCTTTCCCCCTCTTTCTTTATTATTGTTTATATGATTAATTATTTATATTATATTATTAATATTATCGGCTTGGTTTTCCTGGGTGGGGGGAGCCTCCATCTTATTACTCATGGTTTTTCTTTATATTGAGTTTTTCTCAGGGTGTTGGCCCCCTCTCTTATTGTCTATTAGGTTGGGTGTGTGTCCCTAAAGCCCACCTTCGATTGGGTTTATTGTTTTGGGTGGTATTCTTTTGGTTTTCCCCTATTGTAGGAATTTTCAGGTCACCATGTCGAGGCAAAGAATGTGCACTAGGCAGGGTGTGAGCAACAAAATCAAATGAGGTTCGGAACAAAGCTTCTCAGGGGGGATCATGTACTCGGGAGAAAGCTCAGCAAGTTTCTAGGAATTTCCATGCCAGCACACTATCTTATATCGAGGCTTAAATCCATTCATTCAGGGAGGAAATCATGAGGGAGAGTAGATCAGTGTTGTGGCCTTGAGTTGAGCATCAGACATTGGTTACACGAGAGGCACGAAGAATCAATATCTACATGTAATTCAATTATATTGACACACCAAGACACTAATTGAAAAATTTATGCAGGATGGAGGGGATGCAAAGAAAGAGATGGACTTTATGCTAGGTGAAATCCAATAGGAAATCACGCACCTACACACTCATATCATGAGTATGAGTTCTAGGTTTGCTCACTTGGAAGAGCATCTCAGTTGTAAAAAACTGCATAGTCCAGTTGGCTCAAAACCAATATCATTCATATCGAGGTATTTAATTCTTCAGATTAATGTTGATTATCTTTGCTTTTGATTATTTTAATTTTCCTATAGTTTTTGAGAATATGCATGTAAAGTGGTATATGATGGCAGACCAAAATTATAGGTGAATGTATAGGTTTTTTTCATACTCGAACTTTTTTTAAATAGCTATATTTCTAACATGCCTATGTGGAGAAGCTAGATAGTAGCCCAATTTAAAATAATGGTGAACCTAAATGCCATGTTGCATTTATGGTTTTCGTTAATATGGAATGTAGTAAAGGAATTTTTGAAATAGAAGAAGCTAATTCACAAACACAAAAATGTTATTAATATCATTAATTGTGTCGAGAGGTTCTCTCCAACCCAATATGGAAGAGATGTTGTGATGTCATATCCTATCTTGTTATGTAAACATTTAACTCAGTCAAATTACACAAAAATAAATTAAAAAATTAAACTAAATTAATAATTAAAATAAATTTGAGGTAAAATAGTCAATTTACCATTGGTGGTTATTGGGCTTCAAGTTTTGACAACCCATGGTTTTGTTAATCGTATTATCATGTAAGAAGAAACACACACACACACAACCACAAAGGGTTAGCTGAAGTGGTCTAGACCTAGACTTAAAGTTCTTCGATATTGTTCCTAGTTGTTACTTTTATATTTTAATCACGAGTTTTACTCTCTTTGATTCCCTTAGGGCAAGGCCCCATAATCAGAGCTTACGATTTACCTAGTTTACCATCCATGAAATGTGGGGAAGTAATTTGAGGTTTCTTGTGCTTTGATTCCAATATATATATATATATATATATATATATATATATATATATATAATGAGCCTAGATCCATCATAATTTTGGATCTACCAAGTGCCAACAGGGATAGAGATTTTATCCTTCTCGGTGCTTAATAGATCAGGAGTTAAGATGGATCTAGGATGGTGTATAATATATTCTATACTTTTATATTTTAATCTTTATATGTTACTTATAAAAATATTTAATAATAATATTAAAATTATTTATACTTTCAAATTTTATCATTTTATTACATTATTAATATTTTTTATTATGGAAATTATTAATGACCTTATCCTCATTAGTAGTGACTAAACTTTAAACCCACATTAAATCCTTCCTTAAGAAGAAATTTGAAATGACAAACATGGATTATTTGCATTATTTCCTTGACCTCCAAGTATTACAAATCAAGAAAGGAATTTGCCTTTCCTATTCCAAGTATGTATGTGACCTTCTTCTTCACTCTCACATGAGTTGTAAACTAGCCCATTCTACCTTTCAACCTGGAATCACACTTGCTACCATTTTCACTACACTCAAAGTAGATGTTTCTTTGTACCATAAATGAGTTGGCAGCATTTTATATTTGACTCATAACCATCACGACATTTCCTTTGTTGTTGGTCATGTTGCTTAATACACGCAAACATCCCATGGGATCCATTGGAAAGCAACAAAATATATACATTTTTGTATTTGGGGTATAGTTCAGTTTGGGATATATTACAATTCAAGAGGGACTCCTTTATCAGTTGGTTTCGTTTATTTTGATTGGGATAGTGATCTTTATGTTGTGAGAAACAATAAGCTTTTACTCTTTCTTCAATAGAAGCATAGTCCCAAGTAGCAATTAATGCAAGTAAAAAATCCTTACAACGTTGATGGATC
Source organism: Pinus tabuliformis (assembly GCA_031772625.1). Taxonomy (NCBI): domain Eukaryota; kingdom Viridiplantae; phylum Streptophyta; class Pinopsida; order Pinales; family Pinaceae; genus Pinus; species Pinus tabuliformis. The sequence goes on from CM062816.1 coordinate 121,010,990, forward strand.
CTTTGATAGTTTTGATTCTATCAACAACATCGGATCACACTAGTATGACGATCAAAGTGTCATCGAGCTTGCTGAATATCCAATTCAACATTAATGCAGCAAACATTTTGAGCTACAAATGCACTTCATCATAAAGTTCATTTACACTTGTGTTCTTAAATGGCTCTTAATTATCAAACCAGACATTTTCACAAAGTCTCTTTCAAAAGTGAAGTTTTTGCAACTTCGATCTATATTGAGGGTTTAAGAAGTTGTGATTGAGGGGGAACAGGCTCTCGTGCCTCCTTCCTTCTCGTATTGTGTCACATTTGCAAATATTATAACCGTATCCTGAATTTTTTGTAAAGTGGGTGTTACGATATTTAGACATTTAGGAATTAGTTGAGATTAACTTGGTCTAATGTATTATTAGGTTAAAGTGTATTCATTAGTATGTAGTTGTGGTTATGTAATCCAACGATCGTGATATGTTCTATAAATAAAGTGATTTAACAATTTGTATTCTCCTTTATACTAGCTGTAACAACCTTGGTGAAAATTCCATGTAAAAAAAGTTAATAAAGGAAAACATAATAACCATTGTTGATGGGACGCTTATTCCAAGTTGAATATTGGGCAAGGCATCATAGGGGATGTTCATTTGGTTTATTATGACTAGGGAAATTGGCAAAGGCTTTGGAAAGGCAAAATGGAATTTTTGGCACATTTATTTATGAAAATAATGGAAATTAGGAGAAAAGGAAGGTAAAAGGTCATAGGTTGCATGTGAGGAGGAAATTGAAGGAAAATAATGGAAAATGAAGAAAATAGAGACCCATTCGTAAAAAGGTTTCTGAGGATCAGTTGGTAACCTTTTCTCCGTTTAGTTTCAGAGATCCCTCATTACTCTCTCTCTCTCTCTCTCACACACACACACACACTCTTGGACACTTAGAGTTTTCTTGGAGCATTTTGGCATTGGAGCAAGAAAGGAAAAAGAAGGAAGAGGACGCAAAGATCAAGCGAGGAAAGGCAAGATCAAGCAACTACAACAGTATTCTTTGTAGGTATCGATTTGCATGTCTGTTTTCCTTGCTAGATTTGGCATGCATGGTATTGCATGTGGTTCTTTTCTATCATGGCATGGGTTTTTCTAGGTGTAACAGTGTTTTCAACCTAGCCTTTCCATTTCTGGATAGCCATGATGTGATGGGGTTCTCACACTTTGGTTGAGTTGGATTGCTAGATGGATTTGAAGTTGAGTGGGGTGGATCTCTGAATGATAGAGCATATGTCCTAGTGGTCCTTGAACCAGATTGTGGATCACGGTAAAGCCACTGGCCTAGTGACCCCTAAGTTAGACTGTGGGTTGTGGTAAAGCCAGGATTGTGTTGCCTCGATGGGCCTAAGAATCATTGACAGTGAATGGCAGGATATATGATAAAGCCAAGAGGTGGTTTACTCTCTGTTGGGCCTAATAATCCTAGGTTTGGAATATGTGGCAAATCCTGGAGTGTTATGCTCTTGACCTGCGAGAAATTCCAGAATACCATAAATGCAAAGAAATATAGCCCACAATACAGAATAAAATAAGAAAAATTGCAAGTATTTTATTATTTAGAAATAGATTCAAGGTTCACTTGCCTCTTTGAGGGGGCAACCTCCAGTAGAGCAGAGCTCAATTACAATAAGACTCGATGATCCTTCCTTTACTAACTAAGGCTATTTATAGCTAAATGAGATCCAAAACCCTAACTATTAGTGGTCCCTTGCATAACACGGGTTAACCACTTTATTTATTAACTATGGTCCGTTTACAACTAATTGTGGTCCCTTTTCTCTAATTCGGGTCAACCACTTACAATTATTAATGCAGGCTTTATTTACTCTCTAACTAACTATGATTATGACTCAACCCATTGGGCTTATTACATAAATAAAGGGGTTAGGGTTGGACCCTAACATGCCCTCCCCCATCAAAAGCAACCTTGTCCTCAAGGCTGAAGTTACGGAAACTGTTGAAGAATAATGGTTGGTTCCCAGGTTGCATCTTCTGGAGAGGTGTCTTTCCACTTGACGAGGATTTCCTTGATTGTGTGGCTGCGGAGATGTCTTTCAAGGGTATCGAGGGCTCGTTCTGGTTGGGGCCAAAGTGAGCCTTCGTCATCCAATTCGGGTAGACGGTTTGAATTTTGCAATTGTTGCCCACCACTTTCTTGAGGCATGATACATGGAATGTTGGATGGATTTTTGAAGTTAGTGGCAAGACCAGTTTGTAGGCAACTGCTCTAATGCATTGAAGTATCTAATAAGGTCCATAGAATTTTGGTGCTAGTTTCTGGCAGGCCTTTTCTTTGAGAGATGTTTGCTTATATGGTTGCAATCGCAGGCATACCTGATCCCCTTCTTGAAATGTGCACTCGGAACGATGCTGGTCTGCCTATTGCTTCATTCAATTCTAATCTTTGTGTAGATTATCTTTGATATGAGCTATCATGGCGGCAGGGTTCTGTAGAAGTTGATCAACTACCTGCACCTTAGGAGTTGGCCATACATTGCCTCATAGGGAGTCATCTTGGTGGCTTCATGATAGTTAGTATTATACCACCATTCAGCTAAAGGTAGCCAATGTACCCATTGATGATGCTTTTCTGAAGTGAAGCACCTTAGATATGTCTCCAAACATTTGTTGACTACTTATGTTTGACCATTGGTTTGGGGATGATAGGCGGTGCTTAGTTGGAATTGTGTGCCTTGTAGCTTGAAAAGTTCTTGCAAAAATTTGTTGGTTAAAGTGGAGTCGCGATCAGACACAATGGAAGTCAGTATGCCATGCAGTTTGAAGATTTGGTCCATGAAAGCTTGAGCCACCAAATTTGGGGTAAATGGGTGGGGTAGAGTGCAAAAATGAGCATATTTAGAAAGTTTGTCCACAACCACCATGATGGCGGATTTGTTGCCCGACTTTGGGAGACCAGTGATGAAATCCATGGAAACATCCATCTAAACAGAGGAAGGGAGTGGCAGTGGCTTTAAGGTTCCCGATAACTTGATTGTTTATCCTTTATTGCATTGACACACATCACATTCAGCTACAAAAGTAAGAATGTCGTTTTTCATGCCATTCTAAAAGAAAGAACGATGAGCGTGAGAATACGTCTTCTGAAAGCCTGAATGCCCTATAGTTGGAGATGAGTGCAACTCTTTCAAAATGCGGGTTTTGAGGGTGTATGTTGATGATATAACTACTCAATCCTTGTAGCGAAGAATATCATCCATCCAAGAGTAGTTGGTTGAGGAATCAAGATATTCTCTTAAGTTATTAATAAGTTGGGAGAGGGAGGGGTGTGACAATCATTCCTTGCGAGCCTCTCAATCCAATATGGTATGGGCATAGATATGGATAGCAGGTGCTTTCATCCTCAAATTGGCTTGATAAAGCATCAACTACTACATTGTCATGCCCTTTCTTGTGAATTTTCTCATAATCATATCCTAGCATTTTGGCCAACCATTTATTTTGTTGTGGCGATGATAGACGTTGCTCCAAAATATATTTTAGGCTTTGATAGTCTGTGCGGATTTGGAAACATCGCCCCAACAAGTATGGTCGCCATGTGTCTACTGCATGTAATATGCCCATCATTTCTTTCTCATAGGTAGATTGACCTAGATGTTTTCCACTTAGTTTTTGGCTAGTGAAGGCCAATGATCGACCTTCCTGCATTAATACAACACGAATACTAGTACCAGAAGCATCACATTCAATAACAAAATATTTGATGAAGTTTGGTAGGGTGTATACAGGAGTGGAGCACATGGCTTGTTTGAGAGCCACAAACGCCTGTTGAGCTGCATCAGTCCAGAGAAATGAATTTTCTTGAGAAGATTAGTGAGGGGTCTAGCAATGCGACCATAATTTTGGACAAATTTGCGATGGTAGCGAGTGAGACCCAAGAATCCCCTCAAACTCTTCAAGGTTTTTGGTTGGGGCCAATCTTGCATTGCCTGTATCTTTTTTGGATCAACCCTCACTCCTTCATGACCCGCAATGTGTCCTAAATACTCAACTTCTTCCATGCCAAAAGAGCACTTGGATAATTTGATACATCAACACAGTGAACACCACTAGCTCCAATAGTGGAGCATTAAAGCGACCACTTGCTCCTCCAAAAGAACTATTTTCCTCTCTAATGCCTAGTAGGAGGAGCCAAGGTGAATTTTTTTTCTCGCATGGGCTATTGGGGTGTAAATATAACAAATGGGGTGACCATTCCCTTTCCTTATGACTCTTGGGCTACCCTCATGGTTGTTTTACTTCTCTATGACTCTTTGATTCCATGAATTTTCACATTCTATTGATGACTCTTAGACTCCCACTTTAAATTACATTTCTCTAAAATTGAATTTACATAATCCACAAATGATGTGACAAATGATGACTCAAGACATGACATGACATGGCACAAGTGGCATGAATTTCATGATGACATGGTAATGTCAAGCCATTCTTTGTTGTTTCTTTTTTTTTTGTGTTTCCTGAAATATAGAACATGTTCTTCTTCTTCCTCCTCCATAAGGCTTGAAGGTAGGGAGTCTTCAATGTGATCTTGATTTCCATATGCTGTTGCAATCTGGTGTCCCTTTATCTTTCTTGAATGACCCACTTGTCTTTGCAACTATAAAGGTGTCTTCTAGCAGGGTCTCTTTCTTCATTGCCTTTATAAGCATCCTATCATAACATATAGAATACATGCAACTAGAATCCACTCATAATAAGACGACATCAATATGATAAAGACCTTGTCTAACATGGTTCATGACAAACATTGACTGAGCTAGAATCAGGTGATAGGTTGGGAGACATGCTTAGGAATTGTGCAAATGAGCATCTGGGAGGTGAGGGGCTAGGACTAAGCCTTGAGACTGCACAATGCGCAATTATGCAAGCTAGGAATAATCATCTGCATAATTGAGCGACTCAAGGGGTCAGACTTGAGGCTTAAGCCTTAAGGTTGCCCATTGCACAGTTCTGGAGGGAAAAAGGCCTAGGGATTGTGCAATTACGCATTTCAAGAGGTCAAGGTTGAGGCTTATTACTTTAGACTACACAATGCATAAAAGAGGATGACTGGAGGCAAGGGTTGTGCAGTTCTGGAAGTTAAGGATCAAAGATGAGATTGAGACTACAAAGTGCACAATTATGGAAGGCAGGGATTGCGCATTACGCAGTTCCAAGAGGCAAGGCCGAAACTTGAGGGCTGAGACTACACGATGCGTAGTTTAGGAAGGCTGAGTGAAGTCAAGCTGCTTAGGAAGGAATTTTTCTGGACTTGGCTAAGTGTGGGATCAATGAGGCCAAAGTGAAAAATGACGAAACTTGAGCATGATCACACACTTAGAAATATTGAGAACACAATACTGATCACTCAAAACAACATAATACCCCCAATGTGATGACATTGTGACAACTTTCCCAAGTGTGACACTAAAGGTACACTTTGCGCCGATGGTGACGTCACTTATGTGACAGTGCTTGAAACTTTAGGAATGAGTGAGATACATGTATACATGATAATAATGACTCATTAGCACCAAGGTTTCCCCTTAAAACAAGCCAAAATTACATTTATGTGATGTGCGATGCTTGCCATGCCAAAAGACGATATCTGTGATAGTAATAAGAAAGTGTAAATGACACTTGTAAAATGCAAATTACATTGAAAGCGTTGCATTCCAAAATGAAGACAACACGAAAAGAACACTTATTACAGTGAAAACAAGAAAAACGACAGTGGTAAACATGAATGTGACACTTGCAAAAGTGAAGGTGCGCAAAAGTGAGTTGGAAAACTCGCCGAGATAGAAAAACAATCGCAAGAAGAAGTGAGATTTTCGATGAAAGTGCGAACTAATAGAGGTAGATTATTCATGAAAAGAAATATTGGGTTGCTAGCTTAAATGCACCAACTAAGTGAAGAAAAAATGTTAGGGTAAGTAAAGGGTAGGTAGAAGAAATGTTGCAGAAGTACAAGGTTGTCAAAGCATAAGCACATTTATGATGCCTGATCATATGTTTCAGTGTGCAGGAGCAGTTATGAAAGTGAAAGGATGTTCACAAGCTGATTTAATTAAACTTCTCCTTATTTCATTTCATCCCCCACTACATACTTACTAATTTCCCCTTTTCCCTTCATTTTCACCTTTGCCCCTTGGTTTCACACATTTTCCTAGCAAATTACCCTCCAAAGATCATTCCCCTACCCAAAACCCCTTTTCTTTAGTGTGAAAACCATTCCCCTTTGAAAAAATCACTTTCCCATTATTAATTTCCCTATTTCACCCAAAAAACCTCTTTATTCTAAGTTTAAATTCCTGCCACCACATTATTTAACTTTAACTCCACCATTCATATTTGTCTCGACAAAATCCTTTTAACCTATAAAGACCCTTTATCCTAAGTTTTGTCTCCCCCCCCGCTTTATCTTAATTAACTCTGCAAATTCACTTTTTCTCGATATAAATCCTTTTAACCCACCACCCTTGGTGCGCTTAATAAGCCTCCGCTATATTTTAACCCCGGTCCCACTGTATCAAACTCGCTTATTATTTTCAACCCACACTTTATTCATTATATTAATTACAAATCATTGTAATTATCCCCTGGGCCCCGCTAATCTCTGCCCGATTTCCTTCCATGCATCTTGACTGCGTGATAACCCTCCAATCACCCACTTCAAAATCCAATGACCCACATCCATATCGCGCGCTCCCGATGTCCTATAGTTAAAAGCCTGAGAGCACGCGAGATTTGCGTTTTGCTCAGGTCCATTTCGATTACGTGGCAGCTTTAGGTTAACTGGTGTGCTCTCATAAAAAAATTGCCCAAGTGCCAAAAGCGGTGCGATGAACCTTAATATTGCCTCCCCGCGTAGGACGAAACCATCCACTGTTCACTTATCAAATTTCGTGCCAAATCTTAAACGTTACTTGTTAAAAATCCAAATACCTCATTTTCGCTCTTTTCGCCCGTTTGCACAGTGTAAGCTTTCCTGTGCCACCCAGATCATCTGTAACCCAATTTTACCACCGACTACCTTCTAAACACACTCCAGACTCCATCCATAGACTTTCCTGTTCCTTGAAACCATTATCACCTCCTTGCCAACCTGTGTTTTTATTAATAAATTGTTTTATTTTGTAAGTGATTAGAAGGCCAGAAGCTTGGACAAACAATTTTGATACTAGTTCGAAAACCTGTTTACTCCAAGATTCGCAAAGAAATATACTCAAAAGGCTTTATTCAGAAGGAAAAGACAATTTTACACAGAGGAAGTAACTGTTAAAACATAGATAAATTAACAACACCATATCACATTTTCACATGAGGTCAAATAGGTCTTTAGTGAAATTCACTTTTACTAAAGACATAAATGCAGGATAAGAGTAAAAGATACCAGATGATGTGATTTACTGTGACTGGTAAAAGTAAAAGCAGGTGATAGAGAATTCATGGTAAAAGACTAAATAAAGGAGATAGATAAAGAAATACAAGTCAAAGTGTATCAGATAAAAGTGTATTAGATGAAAGGTCATAAGTAATATCACATCCAGTGTGAAAATCGAACATCATTCAAATTTTGGAGGAACAGTCAGGCAGCTTAAACAATTTTCAGTTTTTTTCAACGATAGTCACAAAAAACGCAACATCAAAATAGTGCTAGATCAACTAGCAGTCTTTATTTTGATTTTATAATAATCTATTTTTGTAAAAACAGTTTAGGATATTTTCTTAGTTCTACTTTTGTATAAATAACTCTCCTCACGAGTTGTTAAGGGTTGCACCCTTGAAGAAGCAATTCTAAACATTTGATGTACTTTAATTTTCTGGATCACTAATACAAAGCAAAGGATTCTGAATTCTATTTTACACAGTTTGTGTTTCCTGTAAGTTTTTCCAGTATTACTCATTTGTTTTTCTTCATATTCTTATGTCTTACAGACATAACTAGGTAGGAATAATTGGGTTTCAATCTATTCCTATAAGATTTTGAAGTGATAATCTATAAAAGAGAATGAATTAATGGACTGTTTGTTTAATTAATTCCCTCTGAATCAACAAATCATCAGCATCTTTTGTAAGATTAAGCATATTTTCTTAAACCTTCTGAACATAGTTTAAAGGTTTTCATACTTACGATTATTTAATTTTCAATTTGAAAACTGTGATAATCATATTATTTCTCTATTTCTGCTCACACCATACAAGTTATATCACTGTGTGAAATTTTATAGCAGCCCTATGCTTTGATATTAATATTATTCACAAGGTTAGGCATTACAATGTTACATTTGTTTCATTCATTGGTCCTCTAAATTAAAACAAAACCCCCAAAATAATTATCTTAGATGCTCTAGCATGATAACGGACCATTATTGTCTCAGAGATACAACATCAATATGGCGCCACTTCCGGGGAATTCAAATTTCATTAAGTTTTCTTGGGGCAACGATATTCATTCTATTCCTTTAAGGTGATTAAAGGTCTAGAAAGGTTAAAATCCTTCACCTGGCGACTCCACTAGCCCAAACTGGCACCTTTTAAGCACACCAGATCTCATTCGGAATCTGACTTAGTTAATCCTTTATCAGATCTTGAAAAAATTATGAGAAAAGCTAGTTCTAAAAGGAGACATCGACCATCTTCTTCTTCCTCTTCAGCCTTGCAGTCTGAAGATTTAGTATCATTTGATCCTTTTAGTAATATTCCATCCGATCCTGATTGGACACAAATACCTCCTAGGGTTTCTGAACTATTAGATAGGGGAGTTGATTTAGATTCAACTTTCCTCATTCATTCTTTTGAAATGCATCAAGAACCCCCACTACCACCAGGATCACCTAAAACTGAGTCTGACTTGGGTGTTCATTTACCTGAATACAAACCCACAGATTTCATATCCCCTACCACTTATTCATTTCCTTCCACTTCTGAACGACCTGAAGCTTCTACTTTTGAACAACCTGAAGAGACCCTCTCTGTATATTTAAATCCACTCTTTGAAACAAAAGAGGGTATTCCTTCACAGGTCCCAAAGTTATTTCTTAAGACTCCTTTAAAGTTATTTAGGAGATCCCCTCCTTCTTCACCTCCACATAGTCACACACCCCCTCAATTACTTTCTTCTACCTCTTCTTCATCCACGCAAACACCTCATACACCACTTTCTACTATGGCATTCTGACCTATTGTATAGGCCAGTTATGTAGCTTGAGTCTTACCTTCTAACCTCTATGCATTCCCAGCTGGGCACTTGAAATTCCTTCCCAGGTATAATGGAGAAACTGGTCCCTTAGCTGAGGACCATCTTCAAGATTCTATAGACTTTGCAGACAACATGAATATTGAACAAGAAAACGTTTACATGAGATTGTTTATACAATCACTTGAAGGAAATGTAAGAATCTGGTTTAGGCAGTTACCTGTAAATTCCATTAGAAATTGAGAAGAGCTTACAAACATATTTAAAAATCAATGGGGTGTAAAGAAAGATCCTCTTTACTTTCTGACTGAGTTTGAAGAACTTAAAAGAAACTTTGGTGAAATTGTATCAGATTTTATCAAAAGGTTCAATAAACTTTATCATATGATACCCCTTGATTGTAAACCCCCTGTAGCAGCAACTAAGTCTAGGTTTTCTAGAGCCTTTGACGATGATTTTGCTGTAATGCTAGGGGAGAGAACTTCAAGAATTCTTGAATATATGCAAACAAATGCTATAGAGGTGGAAGAAAATAGGGCTGCTTCGACTTCCTTGAAAGCTAAAGAGGAAAAGGCCCAAAGAAAACTCAAATCTATTCAAGAGGCCTCTAGTTCCTCTAGTTCTTCTAAGACTAAAACAGAAGATTCTAAAATAGATGAAATAACTTCTCTTCTTAGAAATCTATCTAATAGAATTTCCAAGATTGAGACTCAACCTAGGACAGTTCAACAAACAGTTACTAGACCCCAAAATCAAAATCAAGGTCAGTATAAAAGGAATCCACAATTACAAATTCTTCAGAGACCTAGTAATGATCAGCAAGTTCCCACTCCTTTACTGATAGATGACTAACAACTTGATGAAAATATTATGACTATTACTTAAGATATCAATAACATGGATACTTCTTCTAACCAAACAATTATTATTCCTCTCTCACAACAAAATCAGGTTCAAGAAGATCAAGAATCCTCACAGGTTTATACCATGCCTTCTCTGAATTTTTAATTGCAGAGTTGAACAAGACATATGATCATAGGCCTAGATCTGACCCTGGAAGACCTCCTAAGGAGACTCCAATAATTGAACCTCGTACTAAAGCTGCTGAAACTCAAACAATTGTTATTTGACCATTAAATTAGTCAACTGATACTGCTCAAAATGATAAAAATTCTTTGACTACATTTAATGTTGAAAAATAGTTAGAAAGAATTAAAATCCCAATTCCACTTTCAGAACTTTCCAAAAACCCTGGGTATAAAAATCAAGTCTCCAAATGGATACAAAACAACTCGGTTGATGCTAAAAGTGATATCATTAGTCTGCAAGATGAAAAACCAGTAGTTGTCTTTGGTCCTAGATCATATATGATAGATGAAATAGTGCCTCCTTTATATGTAACTCTTAAGACAAATGATTCCATGCTATATAATTGTATGCTTGATTCTAGAGCATCACATAACCTCATGCCAAAAACTATCATGGACCATTTGAAACTTGGCATAACTAGATCCTATCATGACTTGTACACCTTTGATTCTAAAAGGGTGCCATGCTTAGGATTGATTAAGGATTTAGTAGTCACCCTTGGCCAAATTCCAGCGAAAATTGTAGTGCTTGATATAGTTGTCACAATTATTGCTCCCAAATTTGGAATGCTCCTTTCTAGGTCTTGCTATGCCAAATTAGGGGGAACTCTTCAGATGGATATGTCTTATGCCACTATTCTAGTTTATGGGGGAGAACAACTAAGGTTATATAGAGAGGTAAGATTTGTGTACACTGTTTGTAAAACAGACCAGCCAAGGAACCATCCCATTTATGCAATTGATCAGGATTTTGGTTGCTTTCAACTCTCTTCAAACCAAATACATGAAACTCAATTTAAAATAGAAGATGTAATTGAAAGTATTGTACCAAATCAAATTGATGTATGGAAACTATTTTTTTATGGTTCTTGTACAAAAGATGGAGCAGGAGCTGGTCACCAGAAAAAGAAAATATCACCCAATCATGCAAACTCGACTTCAAAGTTACAAATAATGTGGCTGAATATGAAGCTTTCATTTTGGGACTGCAATTAGGCAAGAGCATAAAGGTTCAAAAATTAAGTGTTTTTACTAATTCAAAAGTTATTGTCAAACAAGTGAGAAATATTTGCCAGACTAAGCATCCTAGACTTAGGTCTTATCGAAATGAAGTTTGGGATTTAGTTGAAAACTTCTTTGGGGATTTTTATTTAACTTATATTCCAAAAATCATAATATTCATGCATATGCCTTAGCTGCTTCTGCTAGTTCATTTAAAATTCCTGATCGACCATTGTACTCTATCAAATGCAAGTCAGGTAAAGGCCATCCATCCTAGACAATTGTAGTGGTTCTAGCTAGGGTACTAGACTAGACTCTATATTTAATATCGACCGAGGTGCGTAAGCTTAGAGGCGTGGTCTAAAATATATAGACATAAAGAATTACCGCCCAGGTGGTTATGAGGTAAATTGCAAGGCTTCTTTACGGAAGACCGTGATATGCAGCCTATCCTTCACACACCTAGATTGCCCTACTGATGTACTTGACTACAATGCTGGTTATGAAATGCATCTATCAAAGCAACCCATGAATCTAAGTCCTGTGTATGACTGTGGCAATGATTCTAACCTCCTTACAGAGGTATCACTCAGAAAACCTTTGCTTGGTAAACACACACAGCATGCAAGATGTTTACACTATTAAACTATATAAAAAGAGCATAAATGATCTATAAACTGAAACAGAGTTTATGAGCATGCATCTATAAGTCGCACAAGGACCAAATCCCTTACAAGATTCTCGTTCCAGATCTTAGTGCTGACCATTCAACATAACAATAAACCCTTCAGATGCGCACACCATATACATGTAATGAAACTCAAAACATAAAGGAATCAAAAGCTTATATGACTGCAACCCGTATGCTATGTGAATCAACAGTTATGTAAATCGAAACTATGATGCAACCTGTGTGATACATAAATCGAATTCAATACAACGTTGTGCAAACATACAAATCGAATCTAATACAACGCTGTGCAAATATATAAGGACTGAAATGTAACAAAATGAAGAGCAGTATACCAAACGAAGAACGCAGGGCCCGTCCGCGCCTAAGGGTATACTGACTACCACCATTCAGCAATCAACCAATGCAAAAGAGTATACACACGTTGTGACTGTAAATGGTTCTGTGTATTAACTAAAACTCTGTTCTGAGCAAATGTTTCAACAACTGATTAACCTTCAAAACATTGAACTAACTGTATTTACACATGCGTACATACAGCCATGTCATCGATGCAGTGAATGTACATAGTGCTGTTGCCGCGTTTATTACATAGCTTTTTCAAAATGTTTCCATACCATAAGTTTCAAAAAGAACAAAAATCAAAATGAAAATAGAATGATGTTGTTGCTGCTTTTATGCGCCAGAGTACCCTGCTTTGACTGAAGTTGACCGCATGCATAGGAGGCTCGATTTGGATGGGAGATAGGTGTTTGTCCATCCTTGGACATTCCAATTTTCGCCCATGCTTTTCGTTCTCGCTCATCCGCTGCGCCACATGTCAAACGGTAAACTCATTACAGGTTGTGGGTACTTCCTGTAGTCATGTCATCAAAAACCTCTAATTCTGGAACATAAAACCCCTAAATTAATTCTTACGCAATTTAATAACTATAAAACAATTAATAATCAATATTCAAGGATTTTGAGGGATAAATGATGAAAATGTATGGATAAATGATGTGTTTCTGGGAAGGAAAAAGGGTCTTAGGATGATACCAACATCTCTCCCCGACTTAAGGACTTAGCATGTCCTCATGCTACCCCAGAAGTACTTCCTTTGAACTCTGTGCCTGCATGGATCTCTGCTGCCTTGAGCAGGGTATCTACATTCTTCTTCACCTGTTGATCCTTCTGTCCCTTGAGCTCCTGCTTTAACTTTTTATATTTCTCTTTAAGAGCCTTCTTCTGGTTGTACCACTTAGTGGCCCAGTTGGAAATCTCAGATTGCTCAGTCTCTAACTCACTGATCCTTTCCTTTAGCTTTTCATTTGTCTTCTGCGTTTCTTTGCTTTGCGCTCTGAGCATTTCATTTTCTCTTTTAATAACCTTTTCCAACATGTTAGCTTCCATGAGCTCTTCTTTCAATTCCTCAATTTGCTTTTCTAACTTCTTCTGTCTTTTGGTAGGAGGTGGTGAACATTTCTCCTGTTGGTTATGGCTTTCCACCTCTATGTCAACTTCTGGTGCTGGTGGTGAATGATCACCACTTTCAACATCCAAATGGGCAGGGGCATGAGATTCAAATTGGTCTTCTTGCAGCTGAGTTTTTGGTGTCCTTCTTGATCTTCGGGAGTAGGTGGTGAAGATTTTGTCTTTCTCAACCCTCTTGACATCCTCTTTTTGCATGTTTCTGGTCCTTATGCTGCCCTCAGGTTGAGGTGCTCTGCTGGCCTTGGACACTGGAATTTCCTCATCTATGTCCTTCATGAACCCAGAATCTTCTTGCACTTCTTCTTTTTCCTCCTCATCTCTGATCTGGTTGACAGCTAGGAATTCTTTCCATGGCTTCCCTCACTTCTGCAACTCATGTTCAATGAGCATTTTAATCAGGCCAAAATGGTACAGGCTTTTGTCCTCATTCCCTTTTTGTTTCTGGATAGTTTTGGCCATCTTTGTTAAACTTTGCAGCAGAAAATATGGCACACTGATTACACATTGTTTCTTTAAATGGAGGAGTAGCTTGATGTGATAGAGATAAACAATGCTGTATCTACCTTCACATGTTATAAACTTCTGAAGAATGTAAACCATTTCATCCCAAGGATGAACTAACCAGCTTCTTGGAACTCCCTTTTTCCAATTTACTGAGGAAACTCTGGATCTGGACATGAACTGTACCCATGATTTCTCCTTGAATTGCTTGGTTTTGAAGTACTTCTCTCCTTTAGGACTAATTCCAATGGCCTGAGCTATAGTATCCTCTGAGATTCTGAAGGAGAAGTTGCCTATTAGGGCCTTTTCTCCATTAAAGGTAAAGGCAAATTGTTTTGTGACTTCTTCATTACTCCCATGGAATTTTTCCAGAAAAGGTAGCCACTGTGTTTCTCTAAGAATCTCAATACAGTCTTCATGGTACTGTGAGCTATCAAATGTACTAGGTTCAACCCTATTAGTCATGGTGATGGCAGAGGGTTGTGCCTCTAACCCCTGTCTATACTTTTAGAATTTAAACACAGAGATGTCAAGTCGATTACCTGGTATATATAGCTTCCTTCAGTCTTTAATTATGGTGCTTAGCTGGTCGATATGACTGCTGTGGGTGTTAGAAGTAGAATGGTGATGCTTCCCTTTTCGGCGCTCACCGGTTTCACTGTGCAAACCGACCCCGAACAGTGATATTCTCCTCTGCGCTCCTTGTTCAAATTTTCACTTTGTAACCCTACCCGAATGATGACAATCTCCTCGCGTTCCTTGCTTCAAACTTTCACTTTGTAAGTTATGGGAACCGAGGATGTGAAATACCCTGTACTCGCCTTACAATGTAATCATACAATTTAAAAACAGAGGGTTGTACGCTTGTATGCATGTTAGCATAAGAACGCTGAGAGCGTACCCATAGTGCTGAGCTATAATGCTGGGTGGCGAGGTTATGATTCAGGTGTGCTTGTGATGTAAAACATATAGGCCGCTTGTTATGATTCGACTGTATGGAGTAAAGAATATATATAGGCCACTTCTATCTCATCCTTTATATTTTTTTAAAACAAACACACAGCTCACCATGTGCCCTTTTCAATTATATTCAGTCATGTAGAGAATGTTGGTATGCCTGGAGGGTACATGACATGGTGAATGTGTTGGTGATGGGTGTTAGGGATAGGTGGATGTAGGGAAATGATGAAACTTGGTGGGATAAAGGGTGATAAGTGGATGTATGAAGGTGTCCTTGAAATTAATTACAACAGCTTATAGTCACCAAAATTACATTAAAAACTAATCTAGGAAATTAAATGTCCAAGAACAGAAATACATTACTCTCTTGTTGATCATTTGACATGCTGAGTTGCTAATCCTTTTGACTGTTCTTTTTGACAGGTCCTCTGAGGGAGGTTGAATACACAGGTCCTTTGAGAAAAGTTTTGAAGATGTAACAAGTCCCTTTGAAAAGTTTGAATGTACAGGTCCCTTCTTGAAGACTGAAAATGTAATAGGTCCCTTGGAAAACTGAAGATACAGGTCCCTTGAGAAAACTGAAGATGCAATAGATCCCTTAAGAAGATTTGAAGATACAGGTCCCTTGAGAAAGTTGTAACAGGTCCCTTAAAAAAAAACTGAAGATGTTCATGCAGCTCTTTGTATTGTTACAGGTTCACTGAGCTTGCAATTTGCTGGAGTGTTGGTGCCAAATCCTTGTAAAGCTTGGTGGAAGTCTGTTGAAGTAGCCCTTGGTGTCAAGAATTTTTTAACAGGTCCCAACTGAATGTTTTAAACAGGTCCCTACTGCTGGCTGGAATGTCTCAAACAGGTGTCAATTGCTTTAAACAGGTCCCATTGCACTGATGGTGTTGATAGCATAGGTGTCTGAACAAAACAGGTCCCCCTGCAAACTATTTATAACCAGGTCCCTCTGAAAATCATGACAGAACAACTTATTTGTTAAAGTCTAGAATGCTGGTAACAAGCTGCTGTTGGAAATTTACAGTGAAATATAGAATAAAATCTGAAGAATTTACAAGGGAGAGATAAAAGTAACAGAACAGATGTCTCCCTCTCCCCGACTGAAAGTTTGACTTGTCCTCAAGTCATGATGCAACTGAGAAATGAAACAATGAACAACAGAAATAGAATTCATACCCGCCAATAAATTGGTTTTCAGGTAGGAATTCGGGGTTAGACTGTGCCAGATACTGGTTTTCACATCTAACCCATTATTATTTTTTTGAGTTTTTGTTTTATTTAATTTTTTTTTTTTTTTTTATTATTATTATTATTATTATTATTATTATTTTTTTTTTTTTTTTCTTCTTGATTTTGAAATTGAAAGAAAATGAAACTAAGGCGGTGATACTGCAGCTGAGGGCTGCAGTACCTCAACCTCTTCTTGCTGAGATAGTGTATGGAGAAAATCTTGCTTGCTGATGGGCTTGTTGTACAGCTTCAGGCGATGACCATTGACTGTGAAAGAATGACCTTTGCCATCAATAGTTTGGAGTTTTACTGAACCATTGTCATAAGCCTGAACAATTTCATAAGGGCCCATCCAATGGGTGGTGAACTTAGCTTTATGATCCTTGAATTTTGAATCAAAAAGCAGAGCCCAGTCACCTTCTTTGAAGTGCTTCTTCTTAATGTGTGAATCATGCCATTGCTTCCTGTGCTTTTGCATGAGGGTGGTGGTTTGTTCTGCTTGTTGTCTCATCTCATCCGGCTGGTTCAACTGCTGGATTCTCTCTTTCTGTGCTTGATCCAAATCAATTAGTAAATTTGCAGCTAATTTAAAAGTGTGAATTTGGAACTCAATAGGAAGCATGACATCCTTACCGTACACCAACTGGTATGGTGTAAATCCGGTGGTATCTTTCCAAGTAATCCGGTAAGCCCAGAGTGCCTCTTTGAGCTTTTCCTCCCAGTTTTTGCGGTTCATTGCAACAGTTTTGGTAATGATCCCCTCCAAAGTCTTGTTGGTTGATTCCACCTGCCCATTGGCCTGTGGATGGTAGGGGGTACTTTTCCTATGCTTTATTTTGTACTTGTCTGTGATGTCCTTCATGAGCTTGGAGGTGAATTGGGTACCTTGATCAGTGACAATTTCTCTTGGCACTCCATACCTCACAAAGATCTCCTCAAAAAGGAAATTGACTACTGTGTGTTCGGTTGCTCTTACCAGTGCTTTCGCTTCTGCCCACTTTGTGACATAATCAGTACACACTAAGATGTACTTCTTACCATTAGAGGTTGGGTTGATCGGTCCTATGAAGTCCAGGGCCCACTTATCAAATGGTTCTAAGTGAACTTGGGGCTGAAGGGGCATATGATCCGTAGCTGTGGGTCTGCCCATCCTTTGGCAGCTGTCACAACTCTTTACATACTTCTTGGCATCCTTGAAAATGGATGGCCAATAGTATCCAAGAGTAAGAACTTTGAAGGCTGTCCGCTTCGCTGCAAAATGCCCACCACACGGTTCATCATGGCAAGATTTTAAAATGTCAATTACCTCATCATTTCGGACACATCTCCTAATGATCATATCAAAACCAGTGTAAAAGAGATCGCCATTAAGCCAAGAATATCTAACACTTTGTTTGATCAGTCTTTTCCTTTCCTTTGCAGTGAAATGTGGAGGTGTCCTACCTGTAGACAAGTAATTAGCTAAATCAGCAAACCAAGGTGTTACTATGGAAATTGCGAATAAGTGCTCATCCGGAAAAGAGTCCTCAACAGGAACAATCTCACCTGGATTTTGCAGTCTAGAGAGGAAATCTGCCACCTGGTTTTCTTTGCCTGGTCTATCTAACACTGTGATGTTAAATTCCTGCAGCAATAGTAACCATCTGGTAACTCTGCCACTAGTTATTGGTTTATTCATGAGATGTCGAATGGCAGAGTGATCAGTATGTACAAAGACTTCATAACCAGTTATGTAATGGCGAAATTTATTCACAGCATAAATGATGGCAAGTGTTTCCTTTTCTGTAACTGTATAGTTTAGCTCGGCAGGTGTGAGATTTTTACTAATGAAATAAATTGCATATGCACAAGATTCTTCTTTTTGGCCTAAGCATTCACCTATGGCAGTGTCAGATGCATCGGTAAAAATATGAAATGGTAAACTCCAATTAGGCCCTCTCAGGACTGGTGCAGTAGATAGTTTCTTCTTAAGTTGTTCAAATGCATGTTGGCAGTTCTCAGTCCAATTAAAAAGTACATCGTTGGCAAGAAGTTTAAACAAAGGTAAGGCTATCTTGCTAAAATGTTCAATGAATCTGCGGTAATAGCTAGCATACCCAAGAAAACTTCTTACCTCTCTCTGGTTCTGTGGAATAGGCAAATCGGCAATAATCTGGATCTTGGCTGGGTCAACCTGGATGCCTTGAAAAGAGATATAATGGCCCAACACTATCCCTTCATTTAGCATCATGAAGCACTTTTCGTTGCTGAGGGACAGGTTAGCTTCAATACACCTTTTCAAAACTCTTTCTAGATTTTCTAATGCATGTTCAAAAGAATTGCCATATACTGAAAAATCATCCATATACACTTCAACACAATCATGAATCAAATCAGCAAAGATAGCTAACACAACTCGCTGAAATGTAGCTGGAGTGTTACAAAGTCCAAATGGCAAAACATTGTAGGCATAGGTGCCCCATGGACAGGTGAAGGTGGTTTTGTCCTGGTCTTCAGAGGCAATCCGGATCTGGTTGTAGCCACTGAAACCGTCAAGAAAGGAAAATGATGATTTGCCGGCTAGGGTGTCTAACACTTGGTCAATGAATGGCAGTGGGAAGTAGTCTTTGAGTGTGGCTTTGTTTAACTGTCTGTAGTCAACACAGATACGCCACTTGCCATTCTTCTTAGGCACAATAACCAATGGGGATACCCACTGACTGTCAGAAATAGGATATATAAAGTTGACTCTCAAGAGTTTTTGCAACTCCTCTCTGACAATGTCTTGGAGCATGGGGTTCATTCTTCGTTGTGGTTGCCTCACCGGTTTAATGGTGCTATCTGTGTAGATGTGGTGAGTGCATGTGTCGGGGTGAATCCCATGCATGTCAGTGTAATCCCATGCAAAGGCTTTTTGGTACTTCGTCAAGAGTCTAATCAATTTTTCTTGTTGAGATGAGTCTAGGTGGTTGCCTATGTTCAAAGTTTTGCCCGGACTGATCTCTATGACTTGACTCTGAGTATTGGTGATGGATTGAACTGGAAAGATGTCATGAAATGTAGATTGCAAGGAGTGGATAGTGCATGTTTCTTGAAAGTTTTGAGCTAGAAGTACATCTGCAGCATTATATTGTTCATTTCTCAAGTTTTCAGATATATCAGGCTGTGAGAGAAATAATTCTACCAAATCAGTATTATCTTCATGGAAATCATAGATCTGGTCAATGCTAAAAACATATTGTACCTCCTCTTTGTCATTAAATTTGTCATCAAGCCACAAGTTATGTGTTACTGCAGGTGATTGTGCCGATGGATAGAGGGTGAGTTGTTTCCTTTCGGTCCCTCTAGAGATAATCATGTTACCTGATCGGCATCCAATAAATGCATCAACAGTCGCTAACCATGGTCTGCCTAGAATGATAGGATGTCCTCCTAGATTGGATTTGGGTTGAAGGACTAGGAAATCCACCGGATACTCCCAAGAGTCCAGTGAGACAATAATATCTTCCAAAATCCCCTCAGGAATGACTTTGGACCTATCAGCTAGTTCAAGAACAATTGTGGTATGTTGCAAATTCACAAGCTGGAGTGTTCTCATAGTTTCAAGGGTCATGACATTGATTGCAGCTCCAAGATCTATCAAAGTGTTTGGGATCCGTATGTTGTTAATGATGGTGGTCACTTTTGGAATGCCCGGATCAACATACTTCTCCATGGAGATGGTATTGGTCATAAGGCCTGCTAAATTTCCTAAAACATGAATGGTCTGAGGATCAATCCTCTTCCTAGCAGGTTTCTTGAGACACATGTCTTTGATGGCTTTGGTGTAAATAGGAATGTCCTTTATAGCTTGCAGCAAAGGGATTTTTATGTAGACATTTTTAAGTTCATCCAAGACATCAAATTGTGGTGGAGGCAATGGTGGTTTGACTTGGACCAAACGGTCTGGAAAAGGTGGTTGCAGTGATTGCATCGGTTTGTCTTTGGTTTCACTGCTTGACTTTATTTGAGTTGTCATTTCATTTTCTTTTTCTAAGTTTTCTTCTTGCTGATCTGTTATTGGAGAATCCTTTTGGAGCACCCTACCAGACCTCAGATTAGCTGGCCTCTCTGCTCTATTGTTCGGATTTGGGACAGTTTGAGCAGGTATTTGTGTGGGTCTGGGAGGTTGTGGATTAGTTGGAAATTGAAGTTGTGGTACATTTATTTGTGGAGGAGCAGGCAGAGTTTGTTGAGAAGGTTGGGGCTGATAAACAACTGGCTGAGGGTGCTGCTGATATGGCTGTGAATGTGATGGATATGGCTGTTGGTACTGCTAATATGGCTGTGAGTAAGGATATTGAGGATACTGATGGTAGGATTGGGAATACTGTTGAGACGGTCTCCATTGATTTTGTGATTGGTTTCCATGTTGCCATGGCATAGGTATATTCCATGAGTTTTGTGCATACATCTGATCATTCATAGGAAATTGCATATTTTGATTAGGAAACATACCTTGGGGTGCTTGCCTTGGCTGCCATGGTCGCTTTGCACCCATGTAGTACACGTTCTCCATCTCTGTGCTGGCTGCCATGTTACAATTCTGCACAATTTTAACTTTAGGATAGTTAAACATATCATGATGCTCAGTACAGAAAGCACATACTTGGATATTTTCTAGAGGACAGTCTTTTAATGCATGCTTCTTGCGACACTTGGGGCAGAAAATAGCCATGATATTGTCTTCTTCCTCCTGTTTCTTTTTGGCTTTTAAGGTATCAATTTGGTTTCCTAGAGTACTTAACAAATCTGTTTTGAATTCTTCTAAAAGATTACCAATTTCAGCCCGGGTGACACTAGCAGAGGCAGTTTTTGTGACCCTAGATGACAAGGTTCTCTTTCCCATTTTGGCTTTACTTCTGGAATATTTTTCACACAGTTCAGCTATTTATTCAAAGGGTAAGGCAGAGATATCACCTTTGCCCATTAAGTTGAGATCATCCATGTATTCTTCCCGGATACCTTTCAAAAATATTGTGTGGACTAGATCAGGAGGCATTGTTCGGTGTTTAGATTTTTGCAAGTTATAAACAAACCGTTCTAGATATTCTTCTAAGGTCTCATCCTCCTGCTGACTCATTCTAAAGATGTCATCTTTAGAATCTTTGGATCTGCAATAAGGCTGATATTTCCTCAGAAATATCCTCCTCATGCCATCCCAATCTACTATGGCATGCTCCCCTAGCCCCATAAACCATTTCAAGGCTGCTGCCTTTAATGTGGCTGGAAACAATCTCAGTCTGTGAGCATCATCTGTATAGCCATAAGTGCGACACACAATGGTGAACTCAAATAAGAATGAGTCCGGATCCTCTGATGCCATACCATAGAAATTGGGTAGCACGGATGGGGGTATATTTTTCATTTTAATCTCCTCATCCTCCTGTGGTTCTTGTATAGGGAATTTAAAAGTGGATTCCTCCTCCTCTTGATGGGGAACTGATCCAGATCCATCTTCAGCGATTCTACTTGGTCTCTTAGTGTCTCTTGGTGGAAAAGAGAGAAAGGAATATTGTTTGGTAATGGTACTACTTTTCTCTTGGGTAGAAGATTTAGGAAAAGGTTGCTGCTGTGATTTATGTGCAAACAGAGTTTCTCTCTCAGCAAGAGTAATGTGCTGTCCTGAATAAAATCTCTCAGCTAATGTTTGAATATCCTCCTCAGTTGGTGTTGAGTCTGCTCCTGATGATGATGGATTAGTGTTAAGATGGTGGGGGGTTCTTACAAATCTCCCTTGATTGTCCCTAAGTCTAGGCATAAATGAACATGATTCTAACTGTATTTTTGGTTGTTTTTGTGTATTAAAATTTTTTCTTTTTGCTTGTTTGAATTCTTTACGTACGCCTCCCCGGCAACGACGCCAAAATGTAGTGGTTCTAGCTAGGGTAGTAGACTAGACTCTATATTTAATATCGATCGAGGTGCGTAAGCTTAGAGGCGTGGTCTAAAATATATAGACATAAAGAATTACCGCCCATGTGGTTATGAGGTAAATTGCAAGGCTTCTTTACGGAGGACCGTGATATGCAGCCTATCCTTCACACACCTAGATTTCCCTACTGATGTACTTGACTACAATGCTGGTTATGAAATGCATCTATCAAAGCAACCCATGAATCTAAGTCCTGTGTATGATTGTGGCAATGATTCTAACCTCCTTATAGAGGTATCACTCAGAAAACCTTTGCTTGGTAAACACACACAGCATGCAAGATGTTTACACTATTAAACTATATAAAAAGAGCATAAATGATCTATAAACTGAAACAGAGTTTATGAGCATGCATCTATAAGTCGCACAAGGACCAAATCCCTTACAAGATTCTCGTTCCAGATCTTAGTGCTGACCATTCAACATAACAATAAACCCTTCAGATGCGCACACCATATACATGTAATGAAACTCAAAACATAAAGGAATCGAAAGCTTATATGACTGCAACCCGTATGCTATGTGAATCAACAGTTATGTAAATCGAAACTATGATGCAACCTGTGTGATACATAAATCGAATTCAATACAACGCTGTGCAAACATACAAATCGAATCTAATACAACGCTGTGCAAATATATAAGGACTGAAATGTAACAAAACGAAGAGCAGTATACCAAACGAAGAACGCAGGGCCCGTTCGCGCCTAAGGGTATACTGACTACCACCGTTCAGCAATCAACCAATGCAAAAGAGTATACACACGTTGTGACTGTAAATGGTTCTGTGTATTAACTAAAACTCTGTTCTGAGCAAATGTTTCAACAACTGATTAACCTTCAAAACATTGAACTAACTGTATTTACACATGCGTACATACAGCCATGTCATCGATGCAGTGAATGTACATAGTGCTGTTGTCGCGTTTATTACATAGCTTTTTCAAAATGTTTCCATACCATAAGTTTCAAAAAGAACAAAAATCAAAATGAAAATAGAATGATGCTGTTGCTACTTTTATGCGCCAGAGTACCCTGCTTTGACTGAAGTTGACCGCATGCATAGGAGGCTCGATTTGGATGGGAGATAGGTGTTTGTCCATCCTTGGACATTCCAATTTTCACCCATGCTTTTTGTTCTCGCTCATCCGTTGTGCCACATGTCAAACGGTAAACTCATTACAGGTTGTGGGTACTTCCTGTAGTCATGTCATCAAAAACCTCTAATTCTGGAACATAAAACCCCTAAATTAATTCTTACGCAATTTAATAACTATAAAACAATTAATAATCAATATTCAAGGATTTTGAGGGATAAATGATGAAAATGTATGGATAAATGATGTGTTTCTGGGAAGGAAAAAGGGTCTTAGGATGATACCAACAACAATCTAAAACACTGGTGGATATTTGAAGATGATGAACATTTGAAATCTTTTCTGTAGGTTATAGATGAACTTTTAGTTCTACAAATTGATGAAGATAGAATAGAAATAAATGAAAATACAAATGGAAATGATACTTCAAATTTCAATTCAAAAATTGCTGGTCATGACATTATTCAATTGACTAACAATTTTATTCCCAAAGGCCTCATTCCTTTAGAAAATTTGTTTGATCAAAATGATGTCCTCCGAAACCCTTAGTCCATTTCTTCACAAGATGACATAGAAGAAATTAATATTGGGACAAATGATGATATTAAAAACATCAAAATCTGTGCATCTCTAGATCGTGAGATCAAAGCTCAATATCTTAAGTTACTTCAAAATTATAAGGATGTTTTTTCATGGAGCTATGCTGATCTGATAATCACCCTATGAGTGACCTAAGTTAACGAATTATTAATTAAAGGTATTACAGACTCATATGTTGGTGTGTGTGTATATGTTATTTAAGCAACGGATTGATCAGATTGCAAATACACGGACACTTGAGATGGAAAACAACAGAGAAATGCAGTAAGCAAAGACAAGAACGCAAGAAATTAATAAGGAGTTCACCCTATCCTCTAAGGCTACATCTCTGGTCCAACTCTTGATGGTGGCCTTCTTTTATTGTGTCTTGAAGCAAAGAATTACAATGAAGGAGCTCAATATGAGTCTCCTGAAACAGATTAGCTTGGCAGGGTGGTTCTTCGATTCTCCAAGCCACTGGAGTACATAGAATCTCTTCCTTACCCGCTATGTGACCTCTTGGGTTTGACAGATCCTCTCAAGGATGGCTTGAATCTTTCAAGCTCTCTGGTGCTCGACGCTGCCTTTGGTCAACTCGGCCCTCTGTCTTCTTTATGCTTTTTGCTTCCCTGATTCTTTCTCTTCTCTGTCTTCTGTCTTCGATGTTCCTCTCTGGGTTCCCGACTCTTCTGTCCTCTCTCTCTTTTTCTTCTTTCTGTTCTCTATTCATGGCCTTTAAGCCATTCTGGCTCATGGCGATTCACTTCCTCTTCCACTTTCGTCGATTTGCTTGCCCACAGCTGCGCTTGGAATTCCCCGTTCTCGGTGTCATCATCAGGCTCACAGGGATGACCACTTGTCCTCCTGCGAACTACACCAGCCTGCGTCGTCGGTTCATTTCTTCGGTTACGTCATGGAATGAGTCTTTTTCCACTATGGCAGTCAATCCGGGCTTCAAATCCTTTCATATCGCGGCTTAATCCCTCATTAAATCCGTCTTCTCCATCGGGCGCGATCTCAGCCATTAAATCTGGAGCCCCCAGATCCGATGCCATTCGCTCGTTCCGTGCGGTAGACTAGCTCGACTGTTAGCGCGCGATGAGTGGCGATTTTCTCTCTGCTCCGCTTGCCATGCATCAGGCGCTAAGTGGAATCTCTCCTTTTTCCTCAAAACTGCTTACCGCCCATGGATGCCCCCGATCAATACCGCCGGTTTCGGAGCGGGGTCCTGCCTTTAGCGCTTAGCCTTTTATCCCATGGTTTTCCGGCTCCCACACGACCGAGTGCTCGGGGCTTCCCCATTTTGAGGGTTTTTGCCCAGCGATGCGCAATTAGCACTAAGCACTAATCGCGCATCAAAAACCTCCTCCGTTTCCTGATCCGAGCCTCCCAGGGGCTAAATTCGCCTCTTGCACAGTCTCCATGGGCCTCGGTCAACGCGCTTTGACTGAGGTCCTTGTTGTTCCACACTAACTGCCATTGCTATTGGTTTAGAGGTGCTTTTTGATCGCTATTGTAAATTCTTTGAAGTCTATCCCGACTTGGTATAGCCATGGCTCTGTTAGTTATTCTTTATGGATCCAATTCGGATCACGGCCTTCCCATTGAAAAGCTTTTGGACCACCAAAAGTTGGTTTTCTTTCAAGCATCTACTAAGTGAGTGTACTGCTGTCTCACTTGCCCAATATCAATCCATTTTTCATTGCTCGGCTTCGAACCTTTGAGTCTAATCCTGAGGTACTCAACATCTCCCCTGTGTGTTGTCCTCACCTTCCTGTCCAAGACTATGTCTTCCTACAATTCATTCAGATATTCAGGTAGTAGGTCGTCAATAGAAGGCAATTGACTTTGCTCTTCAGGATCCTCAACCATTGAAGGTTCAAACAATCTCGAGCAATCTGCATTTACGACTGAGTAGATGTGCATGTAAGCTGGAAGATCAAGGTGAAAAGAATTTTCACCAATCTTCTCAAGTATCCTAAAAGGTCCATACTTGATAGGCTTTAGCTTTTTACCTTCACCTTGCATCCTGTCCCTGCTGATATACAGCCAGACCTGGTCTCCAACTTGAAAAATATGCTCCATTCGATGCTTGTCATGCCTTGCCTTGTATTTGGCTTGGCTCTTTTCCAGCTGTTCCTGTACTGCCCAGTGGATCTCCTCGATTTGTTCAATGAACCTAGTTGTCTTGTCTACATCACTGTGTCCATCAACTGTGGTATCTTTACCAAAGACAAAATCCAAAGGAGACCTTGGTATGAAACCAAAATAGGTCTCAAAAGGAGATCTTTGTGTAGAATAGTGTTTTGCTCTGTTGTAAGCATGTTGCACATAACACAAATGTTCATCCCAAAGCTTAGGATGTTTGCTGCAATATGCTCTGAGTAACTGGATCACTGTCCTGTTAACTACTTTCCATCGGTTTGTGGATGAAAAGCTGTGCTTTTCTTCAGTTGGGTGTCCATCAGCTCCCACAGACTTGACCAAAACTTCCCCACAAATCAGGTGTCTCGATTAGATACAATAGAAGTGGCTAATCCAAAATGAACCCATACATGTTCAAAGAATAGTTTTGCAGTTTGTTCAACTATAATATGTTTATTACAAGATATCAAAATACACATTTTGCTGAACCTGTCCACAAACACATATAGATAATCATGACCTTTCCTAGATTTAGGCAGTCCTCCAACAAAATCCATGGAAACACTTTCCCAACGGTGAGAAGGAACTAGTAATGGAGTGTACAAGCCTAGTTTTCTATTGTTAGGCTTGCTTTTAGCACACATAGTACACCCTTTTACATATCTAGAAACTGTCTCATTCATTTTTGGCTAATAACAAAATATTTGCAGTTGTGCAACTGTTTTACTTACCCCAAAATGAATTGATATCAAAGAAGCACGTGCCTCTCTAATTATCTTTACTCTCTCTGTTTATGGAATGCAGAGTTTCCCACAATGATATAAGACTCGGTCCTTCATATGATAATCCAATTCTTCTACCTTGCTGCCTTGACTCAAAGTTGCATATACATCTTTAAAGTCTATATCTTGAGCATATTGTTCAATGTAACTTTCATGTAGTACATAATTATGCTTAAGTATAGTAGATGCATTTATAATGGGTCTAGACAACATGTCCGCAACTTTGTTATGTATGCCCTTTTTATATCTGATGACCAAATCAAACTGTTGTAGAAAACCCATCCATCGGTAATGTCTTGATTACTGCAACTTAGTTTGGAAGTGTAGATATTGAAGTGGTTGATGATCAGTATGTATTATTGTCTCTTTGCCCATTAAATAATGTTTCCACTTTTTCACACTCTGAACTAATGCATACAATTCTTTATCATATGTAGGATAGTTAACTACTGCAGGATTAAAAGTCTTAGAATGATAACATATGGGTTTACCGTGCTGTGTCAACACTGCTCCCATGGCATAGTCACTGGCATCTGTTTGGATCTCAAATGGTCTTTGTAGATCAGGCAGTGCTAATACAGGTGCTGTACTAATCTTTTCTTTGAAGGTGTTGAAGGCTTTCTGATGTTTGCCTCCCCATTTAAACACCTCAATCTTGTCAAAGCATGTAAGGGAACTGCAATTGAGGGAAAGTTAGAGATGAACTTCCTCCAATATTGTGTTGCTCTTAAGAAGCTTCTCACTTCTATAGCAGACTTGGGTTTAGGTCAATTTACAATGACTGCTGCTTTAGAGGGATCTATTTTCAATTCACCACCCCCTACTATATGACCCAAATAATTTAGAGATGTTTTGCCAAATTCACATTTTGAGAGTTTAACATAAAGTTTTTCTCTTTTCAAAACATCTAATGTCTGCTTAACATGCTTTAAGTGTTCTTCCCACATTTTACTAAAAATCAGAATGTCATCCAGATACACAATAACGAAATCATCAAGAAAAGGTCTGAGTACATCATTCATTAGTCTCATGAAAGTAGCAGGGGCATTGGTCAAGCCAAAAGGCATAACCAACCACTCATACAATCCCTGCTTTATTTTGAAAGCAGTCTTCCATGCATCTTGCTCTACAACTCTGACCTGATGGTATCCACTGTGCAAATCCAGCTTGGTGAAATAAACAGCTTCCTTTAATTGATCTAAAAGATCATCTATGCGAGGAAGGGGATAACGATTTTTATTGTTATCTTATTTAGTACTCGGTAGTCAATGCACATTCTCCAAGAGCCATCTTTCTTCCTCACCAAAACGATTGGTGACCCACATGGTGGTGTGTTAGGCCCGATGAACCCCTTCTCGAGCAACTCCTGCACCCGCTTCTTGATTTCAGCATTCTCTAAAGTTGACAACCTGTACATTCCAATGTTAGGCAATGGAACATCTTGTTGCAAAATAATATCATGTACTATTTCCTTTTTGGGTGGTAGACCTTTAGGTTCCTGAAATAGGACGTCGTACTCTGAAACAATCTTTTCTATATCAACTTGCTGCCTAGCATTACAACCCTCAAATACATTGGTTTTATCAGGTTTCTTTTCATTTACAACCATTAGTAAGAATTGTTTGCATGAATTTATCATTCTTTTCATCTACCCTGAATTTATGAGAGTATAATTATTCTTGAGCTTATGAGCTCTTACAAAGTATTCTATTCCATCTTTAACAAGTAGATACTTGTTCTCGACTCTATAGAAAATAGCTTTTCTATCATACAAGTAAGGACTTCCTAAAACAATTCCACATATATCCAAAGGAATTATGTCTAACTCAACCTCATCTACAAATGCTGACCCAAAAGAAAACTTGAGTTTTCATTGTCTAGTCACTTGTAGTTGTGCTTTATCATTCAACCATCCTAATGGGAATGGTTTCTTGTGAGGTGTAGTTGCTAATCCCAATTTCTTTACAATTGCTTCAGAAATGAAATTTACTTGTGAGCCACTATCAAACAAAGTATCAATCTTTTGATGTTTGGAAATAACTCGAATATGGAAAAGCTCATGTCTTTTTCTCTCATGTTCTTCATCAATAACAGATTGAGCAGAATTACTATTAGATGCTTCAGAATTCTTACCTTTTATACCTGTGGCTGCAATGATTGTTTCATCTCCAGAGTCTGACCCCAAATCTTTCTGAATGGCTACAACAGTATTTTTCTTCTTGCCCTCAGACTTCTTAGGTCTCAGATCTAAATGCAAAATCCAACAGTGCTCATCATCATGCCCATCCTTTTTACTGTGAATGCGTGAAGCTTTTCCTTTTTGTGCAGTGTTAGCCTTCCTTGCTTTCCACTTCTACTTTCTTTTTTCCTTGCTCTTGCTTGCAGTGGATTGGGATGGTCCTCCAACTTCTGGATTTCCTTTCTTTCCTCTAGCTTCTAGATGAGTAGCTTATACAGATATCTCATCTATACTGGTGGGATTAAACATGAGGATGGTATGCCTGATGTAGCTGTGTAGACCACCAATGTAATTCAAAAGAGTATCTGGTGAGTCTAATGAGATCCCTAGAATTAGTGCTCTCTTTCTAAATTCTTGAGTGTACCATTGCACACTTTGCCCTTTCAACTGCCTAAGAGTTTGCCAACTCATCATGGCTTGTTGCATGTAGGCCAATGGATATAACTGCTTCTTAATTGCAGAAACAAAGTCACTGCAGACAGAGATGGTCTTACCATGTCTTTTCATGTCAGCTTGGGTTCTGCCTTCCCACCAAACCAAGGAAGTGCCTCCTAGGCATAGGCTTGCCAGCTGAATTTTGCTCTTGTCTAAATTGATGTTCTATACTGTGCAATACACATCAATTTGTCTAATCCAATTGTCCAACTTTTCAGCGTTTAGCTCTCCATCATATATAGGCAAATCAAATTTAACATCTAGCTTAATCAAAGATGCTTTCTTATCATGCACAGGGCTATTAGGAGGTGTGAGAAATTTTTCCTCTTTCCCTTTTCCTTTTGAGTGGTCATGGGAGTGAGACTCATCTTCTTCTTTATCTTGTTTAGAACCTGACGAATCTTCATCCTTATGCTTTCTAAAGTCCCTATACATTTCTTCTACCATAGACTTTATAGCTAGGAAACTCTCTATGAATTGAGGGTCTGGACCCACAGAACCTTCCTCTGACATTATCTTCCAAGGATAGACTCTCCCAATTTCAGGATTAGTTTCGACCAATTCTCCTTCTCTTAATTTGAGCTTTGATCTAGTGAGCATTCAACAGCTAAACCAACATAAGCTTGTCTAACCTTATTTCCTAAAGCTCTGATACCACTTGATCTGATAATCACCCTATGAGTGACCTCAGTTAACAAATTATTAATTAAAGGTATTACACACTCATATGTTGGTGTGTGTTTCTATGTTATTTAAGCAACGGATCGATCAGATTGCAAATACACAGACACTTGAGATGGAAAACAGCAGAGAAATATAGTAAGCAAAGACAAGAACACAAGAAATTAATAAGGAGTTCACCATATCCTCCAGGGCTACATCTCCGGTCCAGCTCTCAGTGGTGGCCTTCTTTTATTCTGTCTTGAAGCAGAGAATTACAATGAAGGAGCTCAATATGAGTCTCCTAAAATAGATTAGCTTGGCAGGGTGGTTCTTGGATTCCCCAAGCCATTGGAGTACACAGAATCTCTTCCTTATCTGCTCTGTGACCTGTCGGGTCTGATGGATCCTCTCAAGGATGGCTTGAATCTTTCAAGCTCTCTGGTGCTTGACACTGCCTTTGGTCAGCTCGGCCCTCTGTCTTCTTTCTGCTTTTTGCTTCACTGATTCTTTCTCTTCTCTGTCTTCTGTCTTCGGTGTTCCTCTCTGGGTTCCCGACTCTTCTGTCCTCTCTCTCTATCTTCTTCTGTTCTCCGTTCACAGCCTTTAAGCCATTCGGTCTCATGGTGATTCACTTCCTCTTCCACTTTCGTTGATTTGCCTACCCGCAACTGCGCTTGGAGTTCCTTGTTCTCAGCGTCATCATCAAGCTCACAGGGATGGCCACTTGTCCTCCTGCGAACTACGACAACTTGCGTTGTCAGTTCATTTCTTTGGTTACGTCGTGGAATGAGTCTTTTTCCACCATGGCGGTCAATCCAGACTTCAAATCCTTTCATATTGCGGCTTAATCCCTCATTAAATCCGTCTTCTCCATCAGGCGCGATCTCAACCATTAGATCTGGAGTCCCCAGATCCGAAGCCATTCGCTCATTCCGCGCGGTAGATTAGCTCGACTGTTAGCACGCGATGAGCGGTGGTTTTCTCTCTCCTCCGCTTGCCACGTGTCGGGCGCTGAGTGGAATCGCTCCTTTTTCCTCAAAACTGCTTACCGCCCATGGATGCCCCTGATCTATACCGTTAGTTTCAGAGCGGGTCCCGCCTTTAGCGCTTAGCCTTTTATCCCATGGTTTTTCGACTCCCACGCAACCGAGTGCTTAGGGCTTCCCCATTTTGAGGGTTTTTGCCCATAATCGCGCATCAAAAACCTCCTCCGTTTCTCGATCTGGGCCTCCCAGGGGCTAAATTCGCCTCCCGTGCAGTCTCCATGGGCCTCAGACAGCGCGCTTTGACCGAGGTCCTCGTCGTTCCACGCTGGCTGCCATTGCCACTGGTTTAGAGGTGTTTTTCATCGCTATTGTAAATTCTTTGAAGTCTGTCTCGACCTGGTACAACCATGGCTCTGTTAGTTATTCTTTATGGATCCAATTCAGATCATATGCTGATCTAAAAACCTATGATACTTCATTAATACAACATAAGATTCCTTTAAAGCCAGAAGCAGTTCCTTATCAACAAAAACTTAGGAGGATCAATCCAGCTCTTCTACCAACTATAGAAAAGGAAATTAAGAAAACGATAGATGCCCAGATCATTCTCCCTCTTAGATATTCTAATTGGGTTGCAACTTTAGTTCTTGTTATAAAGAAGAATGGAGAATTCAGACTCTGTGTGGACTTTAGAAATTTGAACAAAGCATCATTAAAGGATAACTATCCTTTGCCCAAAATGGATCAATTACTTCAAATGGTTTCAGGAGCACAAATACTTTCTATGCTTGATGTTTTTTCAAGCTATAATCAGGTAAAAGTTGATTCAATAGACAGAGAGAAGACAACATTTACTACACCTTGGGGTACATTCATGTATGCTAGAATTACATTTGGCTTATCCAATGCTAGAGAAACATTTCATAGAGCTATGGACGTAGCTTTTGTGGGTCAGGTAAATAAATTTTTGGTCATTTATCTTGATGATATAACTGTTTTTTCTAAATCTGATCAGAAACATCTAAAGCACTTGATGAAGGTTTTTGATAGGTGTAGAAAATTTGGAATATCATTGAATCCTAAAATGTCTTTGTTTTCTATCAAATAAGGAAAACTATTGGGCCATATAATTTCAAAAAAAGGAGTGGTGATTGATCCCAAGCGTGTTTCTGCCATTAAAACATTGACCTTACCTAGAAACAAGAAGGAGATTCAAGCTTTTCTAGGCAAGATTAATTTTTTAAGGAGATTCATCCCAAATTATGCTGAGATTGTAAAAGATATAACTGACATGCTCTGAAAAGATCATGAAGTTAAATGGATTGTCTCTTCCAGGCATGGATTTGATCAGATGAATAAAGATATCTTTGAAGCTCCCACCTTGGCCAACCTTGATTACTCTAAACCATTAAGTATCTTTTACTTTGCCTCAGAAACAACCCTTTCTACTGTTCTATTACAAAAGAATGAATATTCCCATGACCAACCCATAGCCTTTTTTAGTAAGGTTATGAGAGATGTTGAGCTTAAGTATGACATAATTGAGAAGCAAGCCTATTCCCTTATTCAAGCCCCGAAATCATTCAATATGTATGTCCTACATTCTCCTATTACTGCTTATGTTCCTAACAGTGCTGTGAAAATCATTTTAACACAACCAAACACTGATGAAAAGAGAGGTAGATGGATCACTCAAATACTGGAGTTTTATCTAACTATCAAAACTAAAAAGCTAGTAAAAGGCCAAGGATTAGCTAAGCTTCTAGCTGAATCCAATTGTAAAGTTCTCAAAATCAATTCTGTTTTAGAGATACAAGGGAAGAATCCACAAGAACCTTCTCAAACTTTAGATAAGAAGAATACACAAGAACCTTCTGTCCTTGCAGAAGGGGAGAATCCACAAGAACCTTCCCTTCATCCTAAAGAAAAGAATCCACAAGAACCTTCCCTTCATCCTGAAGAAAAGAATCCACAAGAACCTTTACCTTCACATTAGATCCGCCCTTTATACATTGATGACAAATTTCTGTTGTCAGATTGGTACCAAGACATTGTAAATTTCTTGATCCATTTTGAATGTCCAACATCATTCTCCAAAAGCTAGTGTAAAACTCTCAAACTAAAAGAAGTCAAGTACTGTATCATAAATGCAAATTTGTATTGGAAATACCCACTAAATATTTTGTTATTATGTTTAACAGAATCAGAAACTGAAGGAATCATTGACTAGTTTCATACAGGATTTTATGGAGGACATTATGCTTAGAAAGCAACATCATATAAGATATTAAGGGGAGGATTTTATTGGCCAACATTGTTCTTACAAGTAGGAGCAAAGGTCAAAGGTTATGTTCCTTGTCAAATATTTGCTGGTAAGAAAAAATTAGCAGCTCTTCCATTGGTTCCATCAATAGTCTCAGAACCTTTTCTCCAATGGGGATTAGATGGATCCTCACTCCAACATACTACTTCCCTAAATGGGTGGAAGCAATTCCAGTGAGAAATGCTAATGATTCAATAGTAATCAAATTTATTGAAGAGAACATCTTATCTAGATTTGGTTGCCCAACTCAAATTGTCACTGATAATGCATCAACTTTTTCTAGCGTTAAAATGATTGATTTTTGCCAGAAATATCAGATTCTGTTACATCATTCAACTCCATATTACCCACAAGGTAATGGCCTTTCAAAATCCTCCAATAAAAGTCTAGTAAAGGTAATAAAAAAGACTCTAGCAGATCATAAAAAGAGCTAGGACTCTCATTTAATTTATGCAGTATGGGAAAACTAAATTACTCCAAATAGAACTATTGGAAAATATCCTTTCTAGTTAGTTTATGGGAAAGATGCAATCTTCCCTATCAATTTGGCCTGCCCTGTTTTAAAATCCCCGCAAGATTCAACAGATGAACCTGATGATTTTTCAAGGAGAATAAATTGGATTATTGAACTAAATGAAAACAAAGATGAAGTTCAATACAAACTGAAAAAGTATCAAAATAAGATGAAGAGCCTGTTTGACAAAAGAGCCAGGGAAAGGGACTTCAAGGAAGGTGATCTAGTTCTAAGATGGGATTCCAGGGGAGAAGAAAAGGGAAAACATGGCAAGTTTGATAACCTGTGGTTTGGATCTTTAGCAATTGCTGAAGTGAAGGGAAACAACACTTGTGTGCTACAAAATCTTGAGGGGCTATATTCCACTTATCCTGTAAATGGAAGGTTTCTCAAACATTACATTCAGTATTGAGAAGTTGAAGTAGATTTCATTACTACCATTGTAAAAACTTCGGTTTCTTTTACTTTTCAAGCTGTCAATGTGATTTTTTACAACAAAAGACTCCATAGCCTAAGGAGAAGGCACATGGATCTGCAGGTTTTCTGCATTGTACAGGAGAAAGCAGTCCCCAGAAGGAGACGATGTTGTAGCATTTTTTGGTTTTGGTAAGTTAAAATAAATTAGTCCAAAAAATGAAAATAGTTTTCAAAAAAATGTTAAGCTAGGACAAAAATAATACTGAATAAAATGTTAGGAACTATTTTGATAAATATGTCCATATCAAAGAAAATGTTAGAATAGATGCCCTAAAAAATGAAGGCAAAAATAAAATGTTAGGTTAGAGAGAAAACAAAAAGCAATAAACTTTGAAAGTGTTGCAAATCTAAATGCCACTACTTTTACTTTAATTCACTTTTGAAAATAATAGTTGTGTGCAGTTTGTTTAGATGCCACGCTAGTTTATTTAATCCAATTATACAGTTTAATCATAATTGGATTTGTTTTAAATTGATTGGCATAGGTAGAAAATAAAATTGGTTCAACAGTTTAATCTAAACCAATGGAGAGAATAAGGTATAGAGGTAGATTATTCATGAAAAGAAATATTGGATTGCTAGCTTAAATGCACCCAATTAAGTGAAGAAAAAATGTTAGGGTAAGTAAAGGGTATGTAGAAGAAAGGTTGCAAAAGTACAAGGTTGTCAAAGCATAGGCAAATTTATGATGCTTGATCATATGTTTCAGTGTGCAGGAGCAGTTATGAAAGTGAAAGGATGTTCACAAGTTGATTTAATTAAAATTCCCCTTATTTCATTTCATCCCCCACTACATACTTACTAATTTCGCCTTTTCCCTTCATTTTCACCTTTGCCCCTTGGTTTCACACATTTTCTTAGAAAATTACCCTCCAAAGGTCATTCCCCTACCCAAAACCCCTTTTCCCTAGTGTGAAACCATTCCCCTTTGAAAATATCACTTTCCTCTTATTAATTTCCTTATTCCACCCAAAAAACCCCTTTATTCTAAGTTTAAATCCCCACCCCCCCCCGTGCATTATTTAACTTTAACTCCGCCATTCATATTTTTATCGACAAAACCCTTTTAACTTATAAAGACCCTTTATCCTGAGTTTTGTCTCCCCCCCCCCCCGCTTTATCTTAATTAACTCCGCAAATTCACTTTTTCCCGATATAAATCCTTTTAACCCACCACCCTTGGTGCGGTTAATAAACCTCCACTATATTTTAACCCCGGTCCCACTGTATTAAACCCGCTTATTATATTTTCAACCCGCACTTTATTCATTAAATTAATTACAAATCATTGTAATTATCCCCCGGGCCTCGCTAATCTCTGCCCAATTTCCTTCCGTGCATCTCGACCGCGTGACAACCCTCCGATCACCTGCTTCAAAATCCAACGACCCACATCCATATCGTGTGCTCCCGATGTTCGACAGTTAAAAGCCCGAGAGCACGCGAGATTCATGGTTTTTCTCGGGCCCCTTTCGGTTACATGGTAGCTTTAGGTTAACTCACGTGCTCTCATAAAAAAACCGCTCGAGTGCCAAAAGCAGTGCGATGAACCTTAATACCGCCTCCCTACGTAGGCCGAAACCATCCACTGTTCACTTATCAAATTCCACGCCAAATTTTAAACGTTACCCGTTAAAAAGCCAAAGACCCTAATTTTCACTCTTTTCGCCCATTTGCACAGTGAAACCTACCTAAGCTTTCCTGCGCCACCCAGAGCATCTGCAACCTAATTTGACCACCAACTACCTTCTAAACACACTCTGGACTCCGTCCACAGACTTTCCTGTTCCTTGAAACCATTATCACCTCCCTGCCAACCTGTGTTTTTATTAATAAATTGTTTTATTTTGCAGGTGATTAGAAGGCCAGAAGCTTGGATAAACAATTTTGATACTAGTTCCAAAACCTGTTTACTCCAAGATTCGCAAAGAAATCTACTCAAAAGGCTTTATTCAGAAGGAAAAGACAATTTTACACAGAGGCAGTAACTGTTAAAATATAGATAAATCAGCAACAACATATCACATTTTCACATGAAGTCAAACAGGTCTTTAGTGAAATTCACTTTTACTAAAGACATAAATGCAGGATAAGAGTAAAAGATACCAGATGATGTGATTTACTGTGACTGGTAAAAGTAAAAGCAGGTGACAGAGCATTCATGGTAAAAGACTAAACAGAGGATACATATAAAGAAATACAAGTCAAAGTCTATCAGACGAAAGTGCATAAGATGAAAGGTCATAAGTAAATATGACATCCAGCTTGAAAATCGAACAACATTCAGCTTTTGGAGGAACAGTCAGCCAACTTCAACAATTTTTAGTTTTTTTTTTCAGCGATATTCACCAACAACGAAACATCAAAATAGTTCTAGATGAACTAAGTGTCTTTATTTTTATTTTATAATAAACTATTTTTGTAAAAACAGTTCAAGATATTTTCTTAGTTCTACTGTTGTATAAATAACTCTCTTCATGAGTTATTAAGGGTTGCACCCTTGAAGAAGCAGTTCTAAACATTTGATGTACTTGACTTTTCTAGATCATTAATACAAAGCAAAGGATTCTGAATTCTGTTTTACACAGTTTGCGTTTCCTGTAAGTTTTTCCAGTATTACTCATTATGTTTTTCTTCATATTCTTATGTCTTACAAAGATAATTAGGTAGGAATAATTGGGTTTCAATCTATTCCTATAAGCTTTTGAAGTGATAATCTATAAAGAGAATGGATTAATGGACTGTTTGTTTAATTAATTCCCTCTGAATCAATAAATCATCAGCATCTTTTGTAATCTTAAGCATATTCTTTTAAACCTTATGAACATAGTTTAAAGGATTCATACTTGTGATTATTTAATTTTCAATTTGGAAACTGTGATAATCATATTATTTCTCTGTTTCTGCTCGCCACCATACAAGCTATATCACAGTGTGAAATTTTATAGCAGCCCTCTACTTTGATATTAATATTATTCACAAGGTTAGGCATTACAACGTTACATATGTTTCATCCTCCAAATTAAAACAAAACCCCCAAAACAATTATTTTATATGCTTTGGCATGATAGCTGACCATTATCATCTCAGAGATACAACAAATGTGATGAATGATTTATATGTCAATCTAATGCTTGATTAGTGATAGAATCTGCAAATGAATTTTCTGAACGTGGAATATGAATAAATGTGATATAAACAAATGATCTCTGTAATAAACACACTCTCAGAAATTGGTGACATAAATAAGGATCTCTCACACGATAGATGTTATTTAATTGAGATACCACCAGTTGTGAATACAAGTAAACTAATAATGAATCAATACCAAGAGATATTGCCTCAGATAGTAAATTAATGATAGTAGTATATTTTCTAACATTATTTGAAGTGGGACCAATGCATACGCCTCTTGAAATCAACAACCAACCAGATGGATAATAAATTACCCAAGTCGCGGAAGCAAGGTTCCGGGCGTGTCTATTAGCACCATCTGCGAACCCTAGATATATCAAATCGTCCATCAATACCTGCCAAAGCAGATCAAAAATACCAATATCACTCTGAAATCGATAGATAGATATGCACAAATATACAATATTTACAACCAAGCAAATGCTAGGCCGAAGCCTAAGCAAAATAATTTTTAAGATAGAGCCCATTTTTGGGCTCTGCCAACTCGTTTCCCTCAAAATCAATCAACTCATAAGCTCCCTTTTTCAAAAACTTTTTGACAATGAAGGGACCGTACCACATAGATTTAAACTTGCCTGCCCCCAAGGCATATTTCTCTTGGTCATAGACCAGGACAAGGTCGCCTTCATATTGAGTTTTTACTCTCTTTTTATGAGCTTCGTTGATTATGGTTGCATCTCGACGCTACTCATCAAGATGTTCCAAATGAACAAGGTGTTATTCGAGACTAGAAGTATCTGGAAGAAGTTCAACAACTAGTTTAAGGGAAGAAATTTCACATTCCACAGGAAAAATTGATTCCAACCCAAAAACTAGTTGAAAAGGAGTAAAACTAGTGGTAGCCTTGACTGACATTCGGTATGCCCAAAGTGCCAGATATAACATAATGTTCTAATTGGATTGAGTTTTGTTAATCATCCTTTGTAGGAAGATTCTTAGGGATTTATTCATGGATTCAACCTGCCCATTGGCCTGAGGATAATATGCAGATGAATGCTCCTGCCAGAAACCCAACTTAAGAGCTAATTCAGAGATCATATGATTTTGGAAATGACTACCATGGTCAGTGACAATCTCTTTAGGAATACCAAATCGGGAAATAAATTGATTGAAAAGAAACAGGTTATTGTTTCACCATAATTATATAAGGTAGGCATAGCCTCGGCCCACTTAGTAAAGTAGTCTACAACTACGATGATATACTTGTGATTTCTGCAGAAGGTAGATTACAAGTAGTAAAATAAATACCCCACTTCGTGAAAGGACCAACGGTGATCACAGGGAAAAGAAGAGCTGGATGTGCGCGCATTTTTCGAGTATAAACTTGACAAGAGTGGCATATCTTGACTGCTTCAATACAATCCTTGAAGATCGAAGACCAAAAGTAGCCCGCATGTAATTTTTTTTGGGTTGTTGCAAGCCCAGATAGATGACCACCACAAGCTCCATTGTGGCAATAATTAAGCACAAACTCGACTTCTTCTAAGGTTAAACAACATCTAAGGATTGAATCAACCCTGTGATGATATAAAGTGTCACCTATAATAATATAGCTTTTAGCGAGGTGACATAATTTTCTACATTCATCCTTTGAAAAAGTGAGTGGAAACTTCGAAGTCTGGAGATATATAATAATATCTCCATACCAAAGATCTTGCGAGGAAATAAGAAAAAGATGTTCATCAGGAAAGGATTCCTCATAAATTTTTTCTTCCTCGCAATGCAACTCTAAGATCAATTCTGCAAATACTAAGGATTTCTTACACTTAGCCGACATGAATTCGAGATCGAATTCTTGTAAAATGACAATCCATCTATTGTATTTGCCCCCAATCACTCGCCTGCTAAGAACAAATTGAAATGGATTGACGACACCTAAGACGGAAGTTTTTCGAAGCATAATATAATGTCTAAGTCGCTAGACAACATGGACAACTACCAAAGCTAAACATCATCCTCCTGAACCAGAACCATACCAATACTTGATTCTGTTCCAACGAGATATTAAAGGAAGTCTCTGCTATAATTAGGAGGACTCAACAAAGGAGCGGAGGTTAATTCTTTTTTCAAAGCATAAATGAGCGTTGTGCGAAATCATCCCATAGAAATGGGACCCCTTTCTTAAGCAATCTCATAAATTCTTTTGTAATCTTGGCATAATTAGCTATAATTCTCCTTTAGAAATTGGCTTTTCCTTGAAGACTCTAAAGTTGACGAATAGAGGATGGGGGAGGCAACTGAAGTATTGCCTCAACCTTGAAGGGATCTACATGAATCACTTCAATAGACATGATGAATCCCAACAACCGACCAGATGTGACGACGAAAACACACTTATTCAGATTCAACCAGATTTTAGAAAAATGAAATCATTCGAAGATAAATCGAAGATGTTTAGGATGATCTATTCTCTTTCAAGAACGAGCAGCTAAATCATCCAAGAAAGCTTCGATAACATGTTTGATATTGTGAAAAGCACATGGTATGGACCGCTAAAAGGTAGCTCCAACATTTTTAAGGCCAAAAAACATCTTTTTATATGCAAATGTACCTAGGGACAAATAAAAGTTGTGTTATGTTGATCTTCTGGACAAATAGTGATTTTATTATAACTGGAAAATCCATCCATAAACAAGAAAATTTCATTACCCGCACATTCATCGATAATATAATCAATAAAGGGCGTGGGGTAATTATCCTTAGGATAAGCCCTATTTAGGTCCCTAATGTCAATGCATACACAGATCTTTCCTCACTACTTGTCCACTGGTACTGGATTCGAGACCCACTCAGTTAAAGGAATGGGATATATGAAACCTGCCTTAAGCAACTTTTCAGCCCCAGCTTTGATAACTGCTACTTTTCTAGGTTTACTGGTCGAAGCTTCCGCGAAATAGGTTTTTCATTTTCATACGCTTTGATCTCATGCTGGACTACAGATGGATCTTTCCCAAGCATTTCCTCGTGAGACCAAGTGAACACATGTCAAAACTCTTTAAAGAGATCGGTATAAATTTGAATTTCTTCAGGGGAATAGTCAGCTCCAATGAAGACATTTTCAATAACGTTGGGATTCCTAGGGATGGTCACTGGAACAGTTTGTGAAATGATAGACATGTTACACTCGATCGAACACTATGTTGGAGCCAAAGGATTTAAAAATATGATGAACATCACTAGTAGATGAATAATTGGACAGGCTTGATTCTACTTCTGGCAAATGAGGGAGGAAATATGAGCGATGATGCAAATCATTCCACGGTCTTTCAACACCCTCATTTATTCTAGAATTTCTTCTTGAGATGGAAAAATAGTATCTAAGAAATCCATATTAGAAGTTGAAAACAGAGTCCAGGCCAGAGCCACATCCCCATCCAGCTCCTCTGGTGACAAAGAAGTAAGGTCGGAGTCTGCAGTGTTAACAATAGACTGGTAAGTAATTTTAGCTCCAGACATAGGAAATTCCATTCCACCTACCTGCCCCTCATCTAATGTGGTGGTGGAAGAGGGTAAGGGCCAAGGATCCAAAAAATAATGAGTTCTAAAGAAATCTCTTTGAGAAGGTGCCTTGGATGATGAAATAGCATTAATTCTAGCAATAGGAGCAAGAAAATTAAAGGTACCCATTAAGGAAGAGTACATTCCAACTCCTAGATTCTCTATAGGTTTCTTCAGATTGTTCTCTAACATAACAATAGATTCAAAAGATGCATTAGACTCACCTGGAGAATAATCCATCTGATCAACCGTTACAATTCTACCTTCATGAGGAAAATAGAGGATGCAGAATAACGATGATACAATAACATCCATCTCGTAAATCCAATTTCTACCTAAAAGGAGATTGTAATCCAAATTTGCATCAACTATTTATACTTCAATGTTTACAACCTTACCCCCAACATAAATGGGAAAGGCTGGAATAATCCCATGCAGTCTACGAGAATGACCATAAAATGTTGTTAATAGAGTAGGTGAAGGAACAACCTGAGGTGATCTAATAGCCTTCCAACATGATGTAGACATTACACATGTGGAAGCTCCCTCATCAACTATGGTTCGAAAGACATTGGTATTTCAATATTTAGACTTGATTTGGAAAAGCCTTATGATGTGGGAGTCTCTTCTTGATGTTCAACATGTCGAATGTAAGAAAAAAGAGATTTTTTGGATCAACTGCTCCGATCGCAGTGAGTAATGCACTCCTTTGTGCTGGGCACGACTGGAGTACCTCTAACATCGACATGGTACAAGGACTCTGAGTCAGATCTTCTACAATAGAGTAGTTCTGAGCTGCTTTGGCATTAGGGTTAATTTTCGAACGTTTTGCGGAGCCTTTCGACATCCAAGGTATAGACTTAACTACAGGCCTTTCGATATGGAGTGGCTTTGAAACATTAGGAGTAGTCTTTGCCTTAGACGATTTTGATTCACCATAATCACGTGACCATGTAGCAATGTTAATATGTGAACTCATCATATAAACATTTGATGTATTTCCCCTTCTTGGTTTCCCCCAGCGGGGGTATTGGTACTAGAATTTGCACTAGCAAACAACTGCTGCCCTTGGGGAAAAGGGTTAGTTAGCACAACCTAGGAACTAGGAGACCCTTTCTGAACCAACAGGCGATGAGCACATTGGATCGTAGGGCAAAGATGAGTCAAATGGTCACAATTTCATAACTTGCATGGAAACTTTACTTTCTTCTTTGTTGACACCTAATCCTTGTGATTGGGTGAATTTATGTAAATAAATAAATTAGAAATATGAATAGTCATCGGGAGATGAACTGAACAGTATCTCCCTCATGTATATAACAAAGACCTACCTGATGGAATAAAAAACACGAATCACTTTTGCCTTATGTAGTTACTTCCTGGCCTGACATGGTATCATAGCTAGCTCCTTTTTTTAATTTTTATGTCCTTTGTAACTCCCTATTCTGCTCCTTTGCTCTCCATTCAAAGGCACTGTCCATACTGCCATTTTCCCTGTCTAATGTCTATCTCAATTGATATTTGTGTAGCCTGAACACTTGACTGCCTGAATGACCTGCTCCACCCTGTGCCTGTACATTTGTCTATAATTCGCTGTCCATAAAAGTTGGTGTCAGTGGTCTGACACGTTCCTTGCAACCTCCCCCTTCCCACTTCCCTTCACTTCTTTTCTCCACGTGCCTTGCCAAGCCGCCCTATTGTTCATTTTATTCCTCTCTTTCTTTTTTTCATTCCCTAAGGTTTTGCTTTGCGAGAGGAATTTGGGATCTCAGTCTTTGGTAGCTCTGTTTTACTGATTAATCTGCCAAATCTCGTTTGGGTCGTTAACCTCATATATCTGTTGCAAATTTTGGACCTGCAGACCATTTTATTTTGGGTCACCAAGTTCATTTGGGTTGGCTGGAATCTGCCATAAGCGGATTTTTGGGACTGTTTTTTCACTCTTTGGCTCAAAATCTACTGCTTATGCTACTGAAAATATCTTCCCCACTGGGCATATTGCACATGATGCATGGTCGAGGATGGGTGCCTTGTAAAGGATGGATGGTTGAGAATGGGAGGAGTTTCTGGCTGCTCTATACAATGGAAGATTTGAACGTTGGACACTGATATATTTGAACGCTGTCACATAGACGTTGTTTTGAACACTGTGAGTGTGGAGTATCTCACTAAAAAATCCCGCCGACAGTTGTTGATGTTGCATTGACTATGCAATGCATTGGTTTCTATCGTGAGTACCATGCAAATTGACTATGCACTATTCAATTTTATGAGGACCAAATAGGGTTTTAAATTGTGAAAAAAATCCCTTTTATGAAGACCGAATGGTGTTTTTAAATGGTGGATTTATATGAGGTTTAAAGCAAAACACTTATATGGGTCACATGGTAATTGAGATTTTTTATATAAAGGGGACGTATGGCATATACATATATAATGGTGGATTTATATGAGGTTTAAAGCAAAACACTTATATGGGTCACATGGTATTGGCGTCCATATTGGTATATAAGGAAGAGATTTGAAATCTTTTGAGAATGCCCTTTTGAGTACAATTTTACTGTATATTGGCAGAAGTATTTTTTCTATTAGCAGAAGTAATTTTTTCTATAGAATGCATTCAATCATATCCATGGTGGGAATAGTTCTCACTAGTAAGGAGAACTATCCTAAATGGTCCCGGATGATAAAACACACCCTCATTTTCAATGAGTTGTGGAAAGGAGTGTGTGTTAGAGACGGAGACAATGAACCAATAGAGCCTACCTCAGACAAAGAGCTCGTCATTTGGGAAAACAAGAACAACAAAGCTTATGCATTAATCGTAGCATCTGTAAATGAAGAGGTGAGTCACCATATTTCATCATATTCAACTGCCTTTGAAGCCTTACAA
Organism: Pinus tabuliformis; assembly: GCA_031772625.1. NCBI lineage: Eukaryota > Viridiplantae > Streptophyta > Pinopsida > Pinales > Pinaceae > Pinus > Pinus tabuliformis. The sequence goes on from CM062816.1 coordinate 121,054,962, forward strand.
AAGCTGAAAGAACTCTATGACTCACATTCTGCACTTGAAGTTGTTCAACTCATGATTAAACTCTTCACTCTTGAACTACAAAATAATGATCCTCTTGCTCTTACATCTGAAGTAAAGTCTATAATGCATGATATCAAATCCACTAAGGTTGAATTGGATATTCCTCTTATTGCTTTTCTCAAGGCACTTTATCCTACTTACTCCAATTATCTTGAGTCATTGCAAGCAAATGGAAATCTCAAAGATATAACCTTTGACTCTCTTGTGAAAAAGTTTGCTGAAAGAGAAAAAACTTTTGGAAAGAAGACAACCCCTGAATCTTCTGAAGAGGCTGTGTGCCTTGCTCATAAAGAAAAGCATCTTGCTCAAGATTCTACAAGAGGAAGAGGTGGTCGAAGAGGAAGAGGAAGATATTTTAGAGGCAGGGGGGCAGACATTCTTAAGGAGAAAAGGCAGATTTGCACTGCATAAGCTGCAAAAGAAATGGATCACATGATGCCTCTACATACAAGCTACCATGGGACAAAATTGAGCAGAAAAGAAACCACAGAAAGGTAAAACTAATGATACAGACAAAGGTAAAGCACTTGAATCCGCTCACTATGTTGTGGCACAATGTAACGTTGGAGTAAATGAAGATTTATTTAATGCTTCACTTGCTTCTTGGAAAAATGATTGGTTGCTTGATTCAGGAGCAACCTCCCACATGACTCATAGAAAATATTTTTTTGAAGATTTCACTGACAATGTTGATGGAGCAGTATACTTTGCAGATCAATCAAAAATCAAGCCATCAGGGCTTGGCACAATCAGGCTTAAACTGCCTGGTCTTCTAGACTTTCTTCTGCATCATGTTCTATATCTTCCACAGCTCAAGAGAAACTTGTTGTCCTTGGTCCACATCCGCTAGCAAGGTCACTCCATTCATATGTTTGATGGCAAGCTTGAGGTAAGAAAAACATCTGATCACTCACTTGTCATGAGGGGAATAGAAGAAGAAAGGCTTCTCAAGCTGCAAGGAACCTCTACTCATGCACAACATTTCTCATACAATTCTCATCATGAAGAAGGTACACTTCCATCAAGTTTATTATGGCATGCTAGATTTGGACATTTGAACTATGACAGTCTCCGCTTGTTGAAGAAAAATGGTGTTGCTGGTTTGCCTACAATTCTTAGAAAACTTAAGCAATGTGATGCTTGCATTCTAGGAAAGCATAACAAACAATCTTTTCATGATTCACATTCAAGAGCACATGGAAAACTTGAACTCATTCATTTAGATTTATGTGGTCCAATGCATGTTCCTTCTGCAAATGGAAATAAATATATCATGACATTTATTGATGACTACACCAGAATGTGTTGGGTTTATTTATTGAAGAACAAATCTGATGCTTTTCAAACATTCAAGAATTTTCATAAATGGATTGAAAATGATGCACAATCTCATATTGGGTCTATTCGCACTGATAATGGAAAAGAATACACATCAAATGAATTTTAAAACTATCTTCGCCAACATGGGATCAAACATCAAACAACTGTGCCTTATAATCCCCAACAGAATGGTGTAGCTGAAAGAATGAATAGGACAATCTTAAATATGGTACGATCCATACTCTTCTTCAAGAATGTAAAGATAATGTTTTGGGTTGATGTTGTTCTATGTGCTGCATATATAAAGAATAGATGTCCATCTAATGCTATTAGAAACAAGACTCCTTATGAAATGTGGTATGGACGTGTTCCTTCGGTAAAGCATCTCAGGGTCTTTGGTTCCACCTGTTATGCCTTGATACCAAAGGTACATAGAAACAAAATTGGTGCTAGAAGTCACAAGTGTATCTTCCTGGGGTATTCAAACACCTCCAAAGCATATCGTCTCTATGATGAAGTAAATAAAAAGTTTGTTGTATCTAGAGATGTAATTTTTCTTGAATCATCCAAAATTGACAATGTTGTTGAGCAGCAACTTGATCGCTTGGATAGATTCGCGAAAGCAAAATCATTTCAAGAATTTGATAATCAGATTCCACATCTTGAAGGGGGGATTCCTATACTAGATCAACATGTGGAATCTTCTTCTGAAGAACACTCTCCCCCGCATGAAACTCCAACAACCGATGATGCTTTAAGTGATGTAATTGATAGAATTGGGAGACTCAATCTTGATTCAGTCCCAACTCAATCAATGGAGTAGCCTGGACCATCTAAGAAAGGTCCCCCAAAGTGGCTGACAAAGACACTTGAAAGTGTTCATCCCAATGAAGTTGGAAAGACAGGAACCAGAAATTCAAACTGGCAAAATGGAGGTGATGTAGATGACTCTAATTCACCTGTTGATATGGATGTTTCTTATGATTGTGAATTGAACTTGTCTACAGATTTTGAACCAACTTTCTCAAAGAAGCTGCTTCTCATGATGAATGGAAAGAAGCGATGCAAAAGGAGTATGATGCCCTCATAAAGAACGACACTTGGAAGCTGGTTGATCCTCCATTAGGAACCAAACCAATTGGCTGCAAGTGGGTCTACAAGAACAAGTATAAAGCTGATGGCTCACTTGACAAGCACAAATCTAGGCTTGTGGCAAAAGGTTTTGCACAGAAGGAAGGGGTCAATTATGAGGAGAATTTTGCCGCCATAATAAAATGGGCTACCATTCGAACACTTTTTGCACTAGCAGCTCAAAATGGTTGGAAATTCCATCAAATGGATGTAAAAACTGCTTTCTTGAATGGAGATCTAAAAGAGAATGTTTTTATGTCCCGGCCTGAAGGATTTGCTGTGAAATGACATGAACATAAAGTATGAAAACTTGTGAAGTCCTTGTATGGCCTTAAACAAGCACCGCGAGCCTGGTATGAAAAACTAACTGAGCATCTTCTGAAACTCAATTTCAAACATTTTCTTGATGATGCAACTTTATTTGTCAAGAAAGTTGACAAAACAGTTGTATATCTTGTGGTATATGTAGATGATCTTTTGATGACAGGGAAAAATGAAAGCTACATTGCATCCATAAAGAAGGAATTGGGGAAAAGTTTTGAAATGATTGATTTGGGCTATGTTCATTACTATCTTGGCATTGAAGTAACCCAACATCCAAAGTCCATATTTCTTTCTCAAAATAAATACATTGGAGATCTATCGAACAGGTTTGGCATGACAGAGTGCAATACTCTTACTACTCCAATGGAACAAAAATTAAAGCTCACATCTATTGAAGGAAAAGAATTTGAGGATGCAAAAAAGTATAGACAACTTGTAGGAAGTCTCAACTACCTAACTACTACCAGACCAGACATTTCGTTTGCTGTTGGAATCCTCTCCAGGTTTATGCAAAAGCCTTGTGAGGGACATTGGTCTGCTGCAAAAAGAGTTCTAAGGTACTTGAAGGGAAATCAAGACTTTGGAATCAAGTATACACAGGTCAACGACTTCAGCTTGATTGGATACTCTGATTCAGGCTTCGATGGAGACAAAGAAACTGGGGTATCAACTTCAGGATATGCTATGAGTCTTGGATCAAGAGCTGTCTCCTGGATATCACACAAACAATTAGTTCGAGCAGATTCCACAATAGAAGCAGAATACGTGGCAGCAGCTGAAGCAACAAAAGAAATTGCGTGGCTCAGGAAAATTCTTGAAGATTTGCTGGTAAAACAAGTACAATCAACTCCACTCATGATTAACAATACCTCTGCAATAAAGTTGGCCAAGAACCCAAAATTCCATGATCGAATGAAGCACATCAATACCAAATATCATCTGATTCGACATCATGTTGAGGCCAAAACAATCCATCTCCATAATTGTTCCACAAATGAGTAAATTGCAGACATCTTCACCAAAGCGCTTGGAAGAGAAAAGATTGAACAATTCAGAATGATGCTTGGACTCACCAACACCCCTTCAGATTAAGGGGGGGAATGTTGACACCTAATCCTTGTGATTGAGTGAATTTATGTAAATAAATAAATTAGAAATATGAACAGTCATCGGGAGATGAACTGAACAGTCTCTCCCTCATGTATATAACAAAGACCTACCTGATGGAATAAAAAACACGAATCATTTTTGCCTTATGGAGTTACTGCCTGGCTTGACATTCTTAGACTCTTTTTTACCCCCTCCAACATCATTGATATGCTTATTTGCATTACCCTTCCAATCTTGATTCTTTTTCCTACCACGACCTTTCATCTTCCCATCGGATTGTTGGTTTCCTTTGGGGTTATAAGTTTGAATGGCCTTTATAGATGAAGGTTGAGAATGCATAGGCACTGATGGCGATGCCTGCATAGAAGAAGCAATGTAAAGACAACTGCTGCAATTGATTTAGCAAGTTAGCCATGTTACTATCAATCGATCCGACTAACCCGTCGGCATGGGGAACTGGCTTCAGCTTGGATAGATCAAGCTTAGATCTAGGAGCATCAGGAAATTTTTTCTGAAGAACCCCAGATTGAGAATATATAAGTTCTAGCTGTTGGGCTCTAAAAATAGCATGTTCTTCGGTGAATACACCAGAGAGCGATACATCCTTAGAAATTTCAGGTTGCAAATATTTGAGAAACCATTCAAGAAGGAATTCTTGCAGAATATCGGCTTTAATGAGCCTCTTCCTTCTCCTCCATTCTTGGATATGATCCGAAATGTGGGTTGCCTGGTCCTAGTGGAAATTAGCTAATAGCTTAGTTCTAGCATCATAACAAATGGGCAACTGAAAATGGTTTTAAAATATAGTGACCAAATCACCAATCGAAGAGAAGGTGCGCCCTGAGAGTTTAATGTACCATTTAGCCACATTCCTAGTTATGGTGCATTGAAATAATCTCAGCATGATTAAATCAACTATCAGGGAGTTCGACAAACACCATAAGTGGAAATTGGTTATATGGTCACCCAGATCTTCACCAATCTTCCCTTTGAATTTGGGTATGTCCAACAGAAGTTTGGTTGGAACCGGAGGCCAGGCCGGGTTGTATCGGATTAGATCATTAGTCAATTTTGATAGATCTGGCAAGTTTAAAGTTGTTAGGAAAGGTAAGCGCGGAGGACCTTGAGGATTCCACCTGATCTGAGCAAAATTTCCAATGTTTTGAAAAGAATACCCTAGATTTGTGAAGGCACCAAGTTTCCTGAAGTAATTCGTAGAAAAACCTGAACCATAAGGAAAACCTTGTGGCCCAGAAAAAATCGGAGTTTGTCCAACTCCTGCCGAAAAATTTCCATATCCATTGGAATTGCCCCCTAGAGAGGTATTGAATGGAGCAGAGAGCCCTTGGTAAGGGTTCCATGCATTAGCATAGGGAGAAAAAATCTGGAATGAACTCATGGAGGAATACAACATATTCCCTTGTTGGTTGAAAGAGAACTGATTCCCGTCTCCAAGTCGCTAACAACTGGGTTAGTCCATCCTTGGAAAGGATTATAAATTTGACTCGTGGAGGGGAAAGGTATTGATCCTAAAGTTGAGTTAGAATGTGGTATGTGACCACTCCCAAAAGGGAATCCCTGAAAAGAAGCTGACCCACTTAGCATGGATGTCACAAACGTGGAAGCAGCTGATAGAAAACTTAACAAAACCGAAGTATTGCATTGGTAGGCATTCCAAAGAGGAAAGAACCAGTGCTAAAGGCAAAATCTTGGGTGCCCCCACTCGAAGATGGAATGGAGGTAGAGCCAAATCTTGCAGTGCTAGGAGTGATTGAAAGTATGGAAATTATACATCCTCGTACTGATAAAGGAGTTGGTACACTAGTAGCACTCCTAGTTGAAACCATGCTCCCAACAGTGGCCATCGAAGGAAAAGATCGAAATAGACCAAGGCTTGAAGTCCTGTGGGTCGGAGTACCGATGTATAATAAAACGTTCGAATAATTGGGAGGAAGAGGAGAAGAAGGATTCAAAGGAGACTCATGGAGTTCTTAAACCTCTATAATGTCTTCTGATTGGAAGAAGACTCTAGAAAGGATTGGAGTGTTCCTCTGCAAATCTCAACTTGCACCAGTCTATTATGTGATTCAATAGCTTGAATCGGAGGATCAATATCCATTACGTCTGCTGCCACTAATTGGAAATCACCGATAGGATTGCCCCTACACCTTCTAGAAGAAGGCTCAACAATCGTAGGTGAAAGCCCACAAAGCCTCCTAGACCAACGAACTGGTCGATGAGCCACCTAATTAAAGACTCAAAAAATTTATAAATCTAGGCCAACTTGGAGCAAAGAGCACTCTCTAACAAAGTCCCTAAAATATACAGTCAATCAAGCTACTTCCAAGTATTTCCACTCCGGGTGATGAGGACCAGACACCAAAATAAAAGAAAGTGAAACCAAGGACCTTTTGAAAATAGTCTAGGATAATGATGGCCTAGGCCTACCAGCAAAGGTAACAAAAACAATTATGCCAACCTCCAAACAAAAGCCTTTGTCAGTGAAAGCACCCAAGCTTCGCAAGAGTACCCTCCAAAAGTACTAATGAATGTGATGCAACGTCTGCTTTAGGTGCCGCGAGATTACCCTCCGCAACCACCTATGTGATCCCTAGGAATAGAAACTATGGGGACCAGTTCATATCAAAAGCAAGGCGAAATAGTCTTGGGGTGGGATCCAACAAGTAGGAGAAGTGGTATCTCTCTTCCTTGTCTTCACTCTCCCTCGTGCTTGACTCCCAGTCATAGAGCTTTCCTGATCTTTCTAACGACACTGGATTTCACTCATTATTCAACATCTATGTTTAATAGTTTGAGTGGCCTTGGAGAGTTAAATCTCCACTCACCTATTCCAAGGCCCTAAAGAGCTAGACTTGTTGGTGTAATTAATGACAAATTAAAAAAGTTCTAGTTCTTTTTATTTAAGCGCTTGATTTTAGAGGGTTGTTCTTTAAGTCACAGGTACAATGAGAGTGAAACTTATGGTGTTTTGACGCAAAATAAATCAATAGAAACTTAGCTATATGCAAATGAAACTATTTTCTTCGATGAAAAGATATTTCTACTTGGTTCTACGAAAAACTTATATAAGAAAAATATTTCTTTTTCTTTTTCAAAAATACACTCCACACACTCAAAATCTAACAAAAAGACTAAAAATGCTTACAGTGCAAACTAACCTAATGCAAACTATAATGATGATGCAAGATCCTATGAATGCTCATATAATAAGAAAATGTGTTTCTTTACAAGATCAATAGGCCAACTTGACTACAAAGAGGGCATACATTCAATGAAAAGCTTCCCTTGAAACCAAGCAAAACCAATCGAAAAAAGTTCACAATTGCTAAAAAACAACGAAGAAACCAAAAACAAAACTGAAAGAAAAAGAAAGGAAAGAACTATGTTTTTGTCTTTTTCTTTTTAAAGGAACCCAAAGAAAATTTTTGAGACCACAAAAGACTACTAAACTTCAAAGACCAAAAACAAGCATACAGAGTCCCAAAATTCACAAGTTATGCACATCACCAATGTAATGATACTTGAAACGATAAAGGACCACAAAATTGCATAGATTGATATGAACAACAATACAAATAACTTCAGCAAACCAAAAGAACGTTAAGAAAGACTTTCAAGATTGCCGAAGAGGCAATAAAAAACCATGCAAAACAAAATAGGTGAACCAAAAAGGGAAAGCAAAGTAAAGCAATATGAAAATTGGGTTATAAACAAAACTACAATCAGTTTCTTGTTCCACCAAGTCAGAACAACCAAGAACTTCTACAAGAAGCCTTGAACGCAAAGCCCAAATTGAAACCTTACTCAAAAATCAAACCCTAGGTTAACTAGGTTTTTCAACAAGAGGAATATTAGAGATTGAAGACTTGCAAGAAGGCAGAGCTTTATCGACAATGAATGACCAAAAAACAACAAAAACCACCAGGCAACAAACTTAACTGGGCCAATTTTTTTGAAAAAGTAATCCAAAATAATGTATACGCGATTTTGTAAAGACACAAAAGCGTGTAGACACGACTTAGAGGAAACTCGTGTATACGCGAGTCTATTTGGAGAAACTAGCATGTATAGGCTACTATGTCCTCTAATAAAAGCATATATAAAGCTCAATCAAGAAAAACAAAAATCCAGGCTTGATAAAAAAAAATCAAACTTGATGCCTAGGAAGCAAAAAAGGTCACAGACACTGTAAAAACAAGAAACCAATCAAACAGGCCCTGATCAAGAAGAAACAACCCAATCTAGGAAAAACAAGAATGTTTTCCCCAATGGAGTCACCAATTCTGTTACGGGTAAAGTCACCCTAGGGTCTTGGTTTGAGAACGCCAACAGAGTGGAGGGCTTATAGCATAAAGAGGCACACAAACATGCAATCCTAATACTTAAACTATTGAAGTAGGAAGAAGAGGTATTAGCTAGAGGTCCTACATTTGAGGTCGTTCCCGTAGGGTCCAAACCCTCTGCTTCTTCCAATGCTTTAGAACCTACAACTCATTCAAGCAAAGCATATACAACAATAGTAATAGAAAGCATGTTCATGATATAGGTGTTAGGTCATATAAGCATGTAAGAAAATAAGCATTAATATAAGATTCATAAGAAAATCATAACATAGATTAATGCATTAAGACCTTAAATATCAAGAACAAAACAACACCTCTTTATTGATGTAAACTAAAGAAAGTATGAAAGAACTACAACCTGAGTCGTCCACTAGCTCCAAGCGAAACCATCCTCCAGATCCGTCCTGCCTAGGCCTCAACAATCCTCCTCCATAGGTATACACAAGGATGTCATAAAGGGATGAAGGACATCTCAAGAAGGAAACAGAGGTTTCCTATGACTTGGGAGTGCAGAAGGCACAAGGATTTCTTCAGACTTGATCAGGGATGTAATCAACTATAATATCAATATCTAATCTTTTCCTCCTCCTTTAGGCCTTCCCATGGAGGTCTATTTATACTTCTCCAAATTAGTTTTTCAGTTGGGAAACAGTTGGGCCACGAGCTATAGTAGGTGAGTAACAGGTAAAACCCATAAACTCCACCCAAATTTAAGGAGATTATATTTTTTTTAATGTTTTAACACATATACGTGGGTTGGGTATAGACTGACCCACATGTACACACTTTTTATGTAAGGCAAAATAACATATGGGATTTAAAACATTGTTGTTAGAATTTGGACCAAGTCTAGAAGGGAAGGTTTTCCCTAGGCCATAACACAGAGCATCAAATCTACCAAGGGTGGTAAATGGTGTTATAACATCTGTGTGATGATTTCCCCAAACTGCGTGATGTTGTCTAGCTGGAAGCGGACTCTAGCCTCCATGGCATCCACATACAATGTCTTGGAACTAGTTTCAAGTTCATTCTGAAGCACGAGAATTATTGTTCTGACTTGGATAGGACCACCGATGTACTTCTGCATGTTTTGTTTGTTCAACTCTAAATCCTCCTTGGTGGAAATCTATCTCAGCTGCTCCAAGTACTCTTCAATCTATTGCCAAACTTGGTTCCTAGATTTGGCATTGGTGGGTGAACCGACTGATGAGATCTGGTGCGTTCTCACCAAGACATCCAAACTACTAAACAACAGTACATATGAGGCCTGAATATTGCCAATGAATGAGGTGAGATACTTTTTGTTCTGAATCAACATCCAAACTTTCACATTCTCCATCTCTACCCGTGGCTTCATTTTCTTCACTAAGTCAAGTGGTGCCCCTTTGTATCTCATTGTCCACTCTTGCACATTGGCAATGGCATCTTGTATGTTCTTGAGAATTTTAACAAACTCTTTTTTCTTATGCTATAATCCATGAAAACGTACAACTGCTTTATGTATAGTGACAAACCAATCATAGAGCTTCTGCATGTTTTCTCCGAGTGTTGATACTTCAGAAAGTGTCGTTGCTCTCATCTCCTCTAAGTAAACATGTGCATAAACTATTTTCTATGCCGTTGCGCGAAGTTGTCCTGCCTCTTGAGCAGCCTGTAAGTTCTTTTCCAATTGCTCATTCTTGACCATCAAATACTGAATGTTTGAACTTGTTGCTCCTACATAGGCCAAGTTGGATTCAACAATGGAATTTGGATGCTTCCTGGTGTCTGATACTATCACCATTTCTCTAACGAAAGCAGGTGATGTGTGATCATCTAGAAAGTGCTTTCTTCGTGCTTGTACAATCCTCCTTTGGAACTCATTGAATGACATATTATACACATCCATTACTGGATCATCATCAAGGGGAAAAGCACCCCCTTCCTCACTTAGGGTTGGCTCTTATGTTAGAGGTGGTGGAGGCTGAGGGATGGCCTGTGGTGTGCTTGGAATCATATCAACATATTCATTTTGTGACTCTTGTTCCATCTCCATGTATGTCACTTTGATCAAGTGCTCAATATGCTGAGAAAGCTCCCGATCCTACATCTTTTCACCTTCCTCCTCAATTGATGGGGGGTCTTGCTCTTGCTTTTCAACCTATATCGATGATTTTTCCTCTATCATTGTACCTTTCCTTTCGTCTTCTTCCTGCTTCCACTTCTCTTCTCGTTCTCTCCTCCTCAACTCTTGTTCTTCCTTCAACTTCTACTCTGTCTCCTGTAGCTTCAGTTATGCTTCATGCAACCTCTGATTTTCTCTCTTCCTCCACTCCACTCTCTGTATCCTCTGCTTCCTCTTTTCTTATGCTGTGAAAGATTCCTTCATGATAATAGTATCTTCTTTCATCTTGCATCTTTTTTCTCCCTCTAGACTATCATCCATCTTCCTCTTTCCCTTGTCTTGCACAAGATTGTTGCCTTTTGCTTCTGTTGCTTCTGGATTTGCTTTCGTCTATGAAGTAGCCTATGAAGTCCTTGCTAAAATGACCAACTCACGGAGTTTGGAGGCACATTAGCAATACCTCCATGTATCCTCCTGTGGAAAATGGAATGCCTTGTCGATCCACAGAAAGTAAACTCTCGCACATTGTTCTTTACAAATACCATGGGGATCATATAGATTAAAGTCCCGAGTACTGAATTCAAATTTCATTATCTCCTTTCCCTCGGAATCCGCAAATTTCAAGTTATTTATCTCGTATAATCCAATTTACAAAGGAAGAGTGGGCCATGGTGCTTTCTTCTTCCTATGCAATGTTGCTGATAACCTTGTGGCGAGATGATACGATACTTCTTGAATGACAAGTTTTTCGATGGAGTACCTTGGTAAAAAATGCAGAGGATTCTCTTCGCCAAACACTCTAATGAAGGTGCCACCTGGTGAGGCATACCAATCTGCGATGTCTGCTATCACCTCCATTGCTTCTCGTGACATGCAAGGTGGATATTATTCAAAGATAATCTCGTAAAATGGGATGATGAAGTGGTTAGTTAGTTGTGCCATTACTCCTCGATAACTGCAATCTGAAGCAAAATGTAATAGATGTGTACGACATGCTCTCGTGGTGTCCATGTCCAGTTCATGCCAGGGAACTGCTATTGTGCGCAGATTGCATCTAGTAAGTATGCAGACATATAGAACTTTTCTCGCTCACCCTTGGGAGGATTTCGAGCTTGTGCTACATGGGACTTCAACCGTCGAGCCAACAAATCTACCAATTGAATGAATTCCTCTCATTCACCACCTGATTCAATAAGACTACCCACCCTTCAAGAAAGGTTTCCTTGCTTTGCCATGGATCTTGCAAGCAAAAATAACCAAGAGATGGTAGGCCTTCATGAGGGATTTTGTCTTGTACACGTGAGTGGGTGTTTGTCGAAACTTCAATGGCTACTTCACCCAACCTTTGACAATGTCTATTGTGTTCACATATCCGTGGGTGGCATAGAAAAGTGAGTCCAAGCACTCTACTGGCTCAAGCAAGTGATACATGCGTTGATAGTCTTCCACCTGGAAGGCGGCGAGATTTTTTCCACTGACACTGCTAAATGTCATTTTTTCCTCATCAATGTGTGAGACAATCTAGTTGATGACATGTGCACATGGAAAGGTTGGATACCTGCATGCAACCCTATATAATAATGACTACCATATGCTGACATACACTTGTCGGTCCTCTAAATCTGCCTAAAAGTCCTTTGCAAAAGCATCTTTGACCTGTTGCCATGTCAGTGATGATCCCTTTCTATAAACAACTGAGTATTTGCACAAACTGACAAGTCTACTGATGCTTTCTCAATTGCTTCCCCAATACTTCTTTCAATGGTTTCTTTTGAAGCATATCTCTTAGGTGCCATGGTAAGAATGGCTGCTGGAGAGGTGCTCAACAACTGTTGTACCTGTGGGACATAAAAGAGACTCATGGCACACAAATAGTAGTCTTAAGAAAATCTACTTCCAAGGCATAATCATGCAGCAAACCGAGCATCTAACAGGGAGGATTACGTAATTCTCATTGGAAAGAGGGACTGGATGCCTGTGGGAGCTCCACACTACGTAGTCCCAATAGCTAAGGCCAAAGTTTGTGGCTTGAAACTTTGCGATGCGCAACTCATCCTGGGCAGAGGTCTGGGAGAGACTGTGTAATGTGGCCAAGATGAAAGGTCGGCTCTTGGAACTACGCAGTGTGTAGTTGGATCCAGCCTGGACTTCACACTGTGCAATTCCAGAGGCCAAGTTTGTGGCATGAGCCTTAGGATTTCATGGTCCCAGCTGGGAAAAGTGAAAACTAGGCAAGGAATGTGTAGTCTACTGAAGGGAAGTGTGGAAAATGAGTAGATATGAGAGATAGTGTGAGCTTGAGTGAATATTTGACTAAGTATGAGTAAATCCATGTAGATAAAGTGCATAAATTAATCAAATAGAAGGAAAACCAAGTATGTGAGGGGAGTCACCACAACAACGACCATTGGTGCTAAAAGAAGAAAACCAATATGACACTTGTGAAAGGAAATCTAAAACTTAAAACAACACTTCTACAAGTTAAAACAAGTTGAAATGCTAGTAACCATGAAGAGAAAAAAGTGAAACAACACTCACACAAGTGAAATGACAAAAAGCGGCAAAAGACGACAAAAGGGAAACTCACCCAGAGAAGCGACGACAATCGCATCGAAGGTTCCTTGATCTCCTCAAGAATGCCATAGCTCCAAGATCGAATGTTCAAATGATCTCAGGAAGTGTCGATTAAATATATTTGAGCGAATTAGGGTTTTTGACATGCATGCCTAAAATCAAGGAAAAAGTGACACTTGGAGGAAGTCTATAAAAACAACGAAAGTGCCTCCTTTGGGAGACTAAAAATATGTCCCTCCTTTTTTTTTGGGGAAACTTGCAATGCACACTGCCGGGAAAGATTGCGTAGTTACGGTGAACTGCATAACTTTACGAATCAATGAACTGCGCAATTTCTAAGCTTAGTGAGGGATTGTGCAGTTTCTAGGCTCAATGCTGGGATGCCTTCCATGACTGCACAATTTCTTAGCTCAAGGCTAACTACTAGTCTGAACCACGCAATTCCAATCATCAAGGCTGACTGCCTTCAAGGATTACACAGTTTCTGGAGGCAAGCCCATAATTGATGTGTGACCAAGTCAGGAGGTTAGCTTGTGACTTAAAAAGATAAGCTACATGTAAAAACGAGAAAACACAAGCAAAAATGAAAAATATAAGTCTCAATCAAAGCAATAATACTTGATAGCAGTGCAAGATAAGCTCCTTTGAATAGATGGTTAGGCTCCAAAATCGAAGCATAGGAAAAATTTTGGAGAGTGGTTGTAGCCAATACAACATGTTCCTTATTCTTTCCTAAATTCTTAGATGCCATACATGCATCTTCTCTTTTAGATGGTTTATCTTGTTATGTTCTCATTTCATAAAATATGAGTATTCCATGTAGCTCATCCATGCTAACATGTTCTAAGCATGATATTTCTTCTAGAACTTATAATTTATAGTCAAATATCATCAGAAGAGATCTTAGTACCTTCTTGATAATCACTTTGTTTCCTATTTGTTCTACAAATCCTTTCATGGCATTTACCATTTTATCAACCCAAAGAAAATAAGCTGCAATATTTCCACCTTCAATCATTTTCAACTGCCCAAATTTCCCTATCAAAGTAAAGCTTGGCCTCGAATTTATTTGCCCCTTCATATATGCTTTGAAGCTTATCCCAAACTTCTTTTGCAAATGTGCAATGCATTACTTTAGCATAAATTGAACCCCTTATAACAATTAAAATATCATTTATGGATTTTATGTTAATTTAATAAAGCTTCTTACCGACATCATATATTAGAGTAAAACAAGGTTCTTTGTATCCACTTACTACAGAGTTCCAAACATCAAATACCTATGCTTGCGTATATGCTTTCATCCTTCCACTCCAAAACATATAGTTATGTCTACCAAAAAGTGGAATTCCATTTTTGGTGCAATCCATGATCTTCCTTCCAATGGTTAGAATGCTTGTGAAGGAATCTGCTCTAATACCACTTGTTCAAAATACTGAGAGGGGGGTGAATCAATATTTCACTTCAATTAGTTAATTCTTAAACTTCCAAATAATTAAATGTCATTAGGATCATATCAAAATAAAAACCAACATCACATCACAAATAAAAATACACAATAAATTTTTAGGTGGAAACTCTTCGAGGAGAAAAAACCACTGAACACTTTTCTAATATAAATTATGGGTACAATATTTATGAGCTCCAACTGAAAGGGAAGCTTTGACCTTCTAGTACTTTAGGAAATTATTTTATCTATTAGGAAGCTCCAACTCCTGGAAGGATGCTCCAACACCTTGGTTTTAACAAATCCAACTAGAAGGATGCTCCGACACCCTAATTTTGTCATCTCCAACTAAAAGGATGCTCTAACACGCTGCAAGCTCTGAATTGCCCTAACACCACCATGCCATCCTAAAGTTTTATTAGGATTCAACCTGAGGGAGACTTCACTCTCCACCTAGCACTGCCCAACCACCCTGAAAGTAAAAGTTGGAAGAATAAATATGTGCTCCCATACTAGGGACAATGACCACTTACAATGATTTCTGAAATAAACCCTTTCTGTTGATGTATGCTTTAGATATGTAATGGTATGTCAAACTTTATCAAATTGTCAAAATTCAGAACTACTTCTTTAAGGCTTCTATCTCAACAATAATTTAATCATAAATTGAATAGTTCACAAAACATGTTTCATACCTTAGTTAAGTTTGTTGATGTGAAAATTGTCAAATGTATTTCCCTTGGATATGCCCCTTAGTAGTCCTTATATTAAGATTATAACTCCTTTAGTCTTTTTTTGAAATAATGATCAAAAGTTGCCCTTAACTTGAACTAAACAATTATGAATAAATATGACCTAAAATTTTCTTCTTCTTTCCCAACAAAGTTCCTTTGTTATGCTTGCAGAGTACTTTGAATTATATTTGAACAAATTTCTTTACTCCCCAAAACTAGATTTATATACTTGATTTGGACATACTTAAATCCACTGTTGAATTAACCCTAGCTTTGGTTTAAACAATGCTTCAGATATATCCTTGCAAAACAACCTTAGAATTGACATAGTGGCACTGAATTAGGTCTTAGTGACTATTATAGAAGAGGGGCCGAGACAAGCCCTAGAACTGGTGTGAAAATTTCCCACAAATAACCTCTATTATGTTATGAAAATGTTCCATAGAAAGCCTCAGAATTTATCTGAAATATGCCATAGAGATAGGCCTCACAAACTCCTTCAGATTGGCTTGAGACTAGTTCAAAAACAAGCCTCAGAACTGGTGCAATTTGTCATTAACCCAATCCTCAGAAAAGGCCGAAATTCAAGACTTAGAAAAACTTTCAAATATCCTGAAATTATGCCACAAAGATGCCAAGAACAAAATTCACACGGGTTTTCCAATAGGGGGAAAAATAAGCCCCATAACAAGCCTAATAACTCATCCTAAGGAAGCCCTAGAACATGGCTAAAATGACCTTCAAATAGCCTGAGAAAAAATCCTTGAAAATGACCTTGAAAATTTCAACCATTAAATTCAATAGAGCAATAGATATCACAGTAAAAATAATGAAATAAGAGACTGACCAAAATTTATTGGGACAAAACTCTACAAGGGGGGAACCTGATAATATTTCCTTATGAGAGAGAAGAATTAATCCAAAATTGTACATTAGAATATTCCACTCAAAGGTCAACCATTGACCACTTTAAATTCCAAGTCAAATAGAGTCAAAGGAGAGATAAAGTTAGTAGTCTGCTCACAAGTCTATGTTTGGTCAAAGGGCCGAATTGCAACCTATAGTGGTTCAGCCAAAGGGCTGAATTTCGACCTATTTATCCTTAGTCAAACTTTGGTCAAACTGTAGGATTTGACCTGTGTTCAACCCTCGGTAATGCCCAGAAACATGAGAAGAAATTGGTAAATGAGAAGTCAATGGTTCAGAGAATGTTTGGCCTCCAAGTCCAATGATTTTTTTGGTAAAACAACAATAAGAAGATCGAAGTCAATGCTGGTCAAAGCAGAGATAAGAGAGGTCAAACTTCAATGAACAAATTTGTCTTCTTACTCCTTTGCACGTGTGAATATAACTCCTTGTAATAGGTCAAATTAATGATTTTAAGATGATGCCAAATGGAGGAGTCAAATTTC
Organism: Pinus tabuliformis; assembly: GCA_031772625.1. Classification (NCBI taxonomy): domain Eukaryota; kingdom Viridiplantae; phylum Streptophyta; class Pinopsida; order Pinales; family Pinaceae; genus Pinus; species Pinus tabuliformis. The sequence continues at coordinate 121,071,542 of CM062816.1, forward strand.
CAATATATAGTAGGTCAAGTAGGTGTGTTTTGAACTTGGGGTTAAACACCTTCAAGTGGTGGGGTCGAATTATCCAATTGAGGCTGACTTGGATAGCTAGAAAATAAATCATTTCTCCTTTGATTTTGACAATGAAAATACAAACAACAACTAAAATTTCTTAACACTCCCTGTTAGACAGGGAGGTAATTTTCATTCTCTCTTTATCATATTTATAAATCTCATCATAAGGAAGGATTGATAGCATCAATCTCATATCACAAGCCAAAAATAAATGACATTAAGGTAAAAGAAAAAATGACCATGGGATCAATCAATATCATTCATGAGGCCAAACTCTCCATTACTATATGGAATGGTTTTGCAACCAAGCACAATGACCCAAGAGAGTAATCAAAGTGAATCTTTGGCCATCCCACTGGTCTCTCATTCAAATACAATGACTTAAGAGAGTAATAAGGCTCAAATTCTCTGGTCAAACCTAATGATCTATGAGAGCACACACGGTCCATCTACCCGAACAAGGTATCTTGGTCCATCACCCAAAGGAATATAGTCTCTCAGTCCATGACCCAAGGGATGAATCTTGGTCTCGATGTCAAAAGAGTTAATCTCCCCAACTATATCGTCTCTCAATAAAATACAATAAACTAAGGGAGAGAAATCAAAATCAGTGTCTTCGACCAAAGTCACTGGTCTCTCGGTTAGACACAATGACCTAAGGGAGCACTCCAAGCCTTATAATCAACCTCCCCATCCATAATGGTTTCTCATTCAAACTCAATGACCCAAGGGAGTAATTAGAACAATATTCCCAACCATAAACCATGTTTCTCATCAAAGTACAAGGAAGACTCATGATGTTATATAATCAGTGCTCTCTCTCTAAGAGGAATTCTCAACCACTTCAAGCTTCTCACAAAACAAAGCAAAATTCACTTGGTATAGTGGATTTTTCAAAACATCAACAACCTGCTCATCAATAAAAACGTATTCAAGCCTCACAACTCTTCTTTGGAAAACATCCCTAATATAGTGACACTTGATCTCAATGTGCTTCAACCTGTCATGATAAAGAATATTCTCATAAATCTTTACACAACTTTGATTGTCACAATATATCGTGGTCGATTCCAACATCTGATCAAACAAACCAACAAACAACTTTTGAAGCCAACTGCTTCACAATAGGCTAAACAATCAACTGTATACTCAACTTCATTCATATTAAGAGCAACAAAAGTTTTCTTCTTACTTGTCCAAGATATCATAGTAGAACCCATGTTAAAATAGGAACCAAAAAATATCTTTCTATCTTTAGTGCATCCAACCCATTCATATATGTAAAAAATTACAACTACAATTATACATTAGAAAAATATCTCAAATCATAATCAATGGTGCCACGTATATATCTCAATATATGTTTCGGTATAACTCAATGCACATGTCAGGGATCAACCAAGAATTGGCTGAAGCATAGTAGATATCAGGTCTCAGATAGTTCAACGAGCCAACCAGTTTACGATACATAGAGGGATCAACCAGATTAGAATTAGAGACTCATAGCTTCTTCGATTTTGTCATCATGTGAATGTCTAAGTACTTACAGTCCATCATGTCAAATAATTCATCAAGATTCTAATAAAGAATTAGATGCATATCCTTCATTTCAAATTCAAAAAATCAACTCTCTCTTAAACAACACATAGAGATCCTAAACCTCAGTTAGAAATAGATCATCAAAATCACGAGAACATCTACAACAATGGAGAAACATCAATATTTGTAGAACCAAATAATTATCAATTCCAGAGTACCATGCAGGAGGTTCCTAACTTCATATTCTTCTCCCTCTTGTTGAGGTAATCCTTCGCTTGGTACTTATATCCATCTTCATCTCGGAAGTCACAACTGAATTCTTTTAAGCATAGATCAAGGCATACTTCAATCTGGTCGATCTGTCTACTCCCTCTGAGTCCAGAGCTCATCCAATACAATATCTTTCAACATGAGTCTTCTTGTCACAAGCTTTACTTTGTTCTTCCATTCTTTTCATTTACTGCCACAACCTTGGAAACTTTTGAGAACATGTTGGCTCCCTCTTGATCTTAGCCTTCTTGCATCCAACTTGCAGGTCAACCTCGTCCACATCATCATCAAGATGTCATTCCTTCCTTTCCAAAGCTAGGGTTTCTTATTTTAGTGGAAACATACAATCCTAAGGTTTAGTCCATAAATCCTTCATTCAAGAAATTTTAACTTTCTAGGGCTTTTAAACCCTAGATTATCACTTTCATATTCAAATAATAAGATCTTGGAACACTTCATAACCAAGACTCTTAGCCTTCTTAACCCTATAATTTTTACTTTGCAATTCCATTATATATTGACATCTACAAGATTTTCAAATATCATGGAATCTCAATTCTTCAACAAATAAAGATGTCATGATCAGGGATCTTCCAATGAGAGGTTTTTATCAAGAAAAACCCATTATCACATAATCTTGGCTTAAATATGGTTTAATCTCCTTAAATTGAGTAGTTTATACTTCATTGACTTCAATACATGACGTAATTTTCTTAAGAGGAATTCAACCTTTAACCATGAAGAGGAACTCAACCTGTACTCATTTCAACAAAGTATAGCATAAGGTTCATGTCAGCAAATGGTGTTCTTTCATTTTATGCAACATCTTCAAACATCCAAATTTGATTAATAATTTGATTTGGGATTGCTACACATGTTTCAATGGAATAAGACATAACAATTTGCATCTTTAGCAATTTATATATAGGATATTGAAATCAACCCAAATCATTCTTGAATACATCATACCACCCATCATTAGATGTATGTACAACTGTCCTTCATATATAATTTTTGTAAGGTATGACATTAACATAGTCTTCAAATTAGGTCATAGCAGTAAATCATTAGTTCCAAACAAAAATACTATGATGCAAGTATCATATTTCGTCCTTGCTGACAAAGCTCTTGCCCAATCAAGGGTTAGAAATATACCATATTCAAGGAGGAAACAAACTTCAGATTAGATTTAAAAAAAACCCAAATCATTCTTGAATACATTATACCACCCATCATTAGATGTATGTACAACTGTCCTTCATATATAGTTTTCATAAGGTATGACATTAACATAGTCTTCAAATTAGGTCATAGCAGTAAATCATTAGTTCCAAACAAAAATACTATGATGCAAGTATCATATTTCGTCCTGACTGACAAAGCTCTTTCCCAATCAAGGGTTAAAAATATATCATATTCAAGGAGGAAACAAACTTCAGATTAGCTTTAAAAATTATCAAACTTCAGATTAGCTTTAAAAATTATAGTCATGCTTCGGAAGGACACAAATAATTTATGCCATATATATAGGTCACATAATTATCTTGTGACTTTTTCATGCCAGAATTCAAACTATTATCAGCCCCCTTTTAAAATATTAATCCCACTTTCAAGATCCTGATCTCTTGTGCATCTTATCATTGAATCTTGAAGAATAAGGTATTCATGTCTTTAAGGAAGGCATGCTGATCACCCAGGAATGTTTATATTCTATCATATCAAAAAACATTGATGCTGCCATATTAAAGATTGATCTGAAAAAAGCTTATGATTGTGTCGACTGGGGTTTTCTCCGAATCTTGCTGGCTAAGATAGGACTAAGACCACAATGCATCAACTGGATAATGGCTTGTGTCGAAAATGTAAAATATGCAGTTATAATCAATGGGATTCCATCATCTTTTTTTCAAGCTGAGAGAGGTCTTCGGCAAGGCTGCCCTTTATCTCCATTACTATTTATTCTTGTGATGGACACCCTCAGTAATCAGATCAAGAAAGCTGTGTCTGACCATAGATGCATGCCGATCAAAATTTGCAAAGATATCTCCTTATCCCACAACTTATTCGTTGATGATGTTCTTATCTTTGCTATGCTCTGCAGAGTTTCTTGGAGATGCTTATTTGATATCCTTGCTCAATTCCAAGCGGCGTCGGGACTGGTAATAAATAAGGAAAAATCCACGTTGTATCATAATGAATCTAATATGGACAATGTTTATTGGATTTCGGAATTATTTGGCATAAATCAGTCTACGATCAGTGAGGGTTTCAAATATCTCGGCTTCTCTTTGAAAGCCAAAGGGAACCGCAAACAGGACTGGAGATGGTTAATTGATCGATTCTTCAAAAAAATCTCCGGATGGGAATCGAGATTTTTATCTCTGGCAGGAAGACTCATCCTGGTTCAAGCTGTATTATCCCAATTATCGGTGTATTGGGCTCATTTGTATCATCTTCCGGCTTCAATTATAAAAAAAATGTGTTCTTTAGCAGGGAACTTCTTATGGGGTGGAAGATCTTACCAGTCCAAAATTCATCTGGTTAAGATGGACGCCATTACTAAGATGAAGAAAGCAGGTGGATGGGGCCTCATCAACATGAGAATTTTTGGAAAGGCCCTCCTTTGCAAATCACTACACCGGGGCATTTTTGGGACTGGTCCATGGAGCGGGATCATTAATAAAAAATATTTAAAAGGACGCAGCCTGATTTACTGGTATCGAAGGTCTTCTTTAGGCATCAAATCGGGATCAGCCATATGGAACAGTTTCCGGAAAATTTTGCCCTTCTTTCTGGAAAATCTTCGATGGAGGTTTTTTTCGGGATCTTCTATTTTCATTGGTATTGATCCAATTGTTAATGGGTTGGATTTGCTGCTCCCCCGTTGTCTTATATCTTTTTTCCAATCAAAAGGGATCTTCACATGGGACAGGCTGATTAAATCATGGGCATCTTCATCTCCTGTCTGGATGGATGAGGAGGATTTATCTCTGCCTCCTTCCATGAGACCTGTATGGTCATCAGTGATTCAGAACTTTTCTAGCAAAGGAGTCCATCGTTTTGGTATCAAGGACGAGTTGGTATGGTCCCTTTCGAAGTCATCTCAGCCTATTCGGGTCAAGGATATTTACAATGCTATGACAAAATGCATCCCAGCTGGCGCTGATCCAATCTTTCCTCTTTCTCTATGGAAGGTGACATGCCCTCTCAAAATGGTATTATTTTCCTGGCTGGTCTTCTCCAACAGGAACCTCTCTTGGGAGGTTCTTCAAAAGAAGGGGTGGAATGGACCGAGCAGATGCTCTATGTGCTTCTCCGATCTCGAGTCCAATGTCCACATGTTTTTCCAGTGCACCTCAACTCTTCAAATCTGGTATGCTTTATCATTATCTTTTTGTTTCCCTCACCAAATTTTTGCTTCTGTACAGGAAGGTTACAAATGGTGGAGTGATCAATGTCCATCTTTGCGCTCCCTGTTTGTAATGGTTGTTTGGCTTTTATGGAAATGGAGGAACGACCAGATTTTCCAAGACTCCAGGTCTCCCTTGGAATCTATTCTGCTGAGGGTTTCGGAACTATCAAATTGTCCTGATGTGTAGGCCTGATGATCATCCATGCATAGGCAAGTTCTGTCAATGGTTTTATTTCAAAGATCTGACTGAATCTACATACTGTCTTTTATCTGGCTTAGGAATCTTTTTTACAGAGAGATGGCTTGGATCATTTTATCTGTACAGAACAATTAGAACTGTATCTCCTGGACAACCGCTTCTTTTATACGGCAATTTGTATTTTGTATGCAACTGTTTTATTATATTTTCTTAATATAATCTATCTGGTTTTTTCTTCTGAAAAAAAGGTATTCATATCTAATTCCTTTGGGACTGACATAGGGCGTCATATGGGATATTTGACACAGACCCATAATCATTCTAATCCGAACACTTACGATTCATTGTTACTCACATAATACAGGGGTGACTTACAAGTTGAAAATAATGAGTTTTCATCCTTTAGGGACTACTGAGATTAGTCCTTTCTTTATAAAACTAGAGATCGAACCAGAATTTTATATTTGACCTTCTTTGACAAGGATATCAAAAAAAAAAAAACTTTGAACAAAGAATATCTTGCATTTTTTCAATCTTCAATGGTCTCCTTGAGGATCAAGCTTTATATTAGTCATATAACAGATCTACAACACTTCAGAATGTTAGTCCTTTTCAAAATTGACTTACGTACAATGACTTCCATAATTGATGGCACGATCCAGACTTCACAGAGCTTAAGTTAACTGCGACATTTCATAGAGAGTTGAATCAAAGGCTTAATAGGCCTCTTCCTTTACACACAATTCGTTCAGTGGATCCTCTTTAAAGCACAAATTATCCATAGGAATGTGGCATACAATTTGATGACAGGTCAAGCCATAAATTAAGCTTCCTTTTCATTCTCGGCCATGATCTGAGATTCTAGGATCTCCTGATCTTCAATGCATCAAAACTTCTATATAGTTTACCCAATTCTCTTTTCATAATTTAAAGGCTCATATTTCACTTTGACAAGTTTGAGAGGCATACTGATCTCTACATTAAGAGCACGTCAAAAAGAAAATATCCATAAGAATTTTAACCAATGGTTTTCATCCAAAACAAGAGTACCATCTCAAACCTCAAATTCGATAATCTTGTCATCATTCTGACAATATACAACCGCATATTTCTCATCATAGGATTCAGGCATAGTTCCAAGTATAAAACATAGAGAGCTTACGATCACACTCTTCACGAAATATAAAAAATTAATCTCTTCTTTTATGCACAAGATCCTTCACTCTTAGTCTTCCGAAGTATTTTTAGACTGAGGTATTTTTCAGCATTAAATCTTTGAGGTTGAGGGCTTTGGCCTTAGATATATCCCACACTTCTTTCAAATTGGGATTAAATAGATTTTAGGCCTTCTTTAAATTAGAGAGGGGATTAAGCCCAAAATGAAAGTCTGAATACATGAATGAACTCTTCTTCAAAGTTGATCTTGTATGGATGATCGGTCAAATTGTGATCTCAATGCTTTTCTCTTCACCATAGCTCTGATACCATGTTGATTTTCTAGTAACAATATAGACTAGAAAAGTTTTCAATCTGATAACCACTTTCAATGCTACAATTTTGACTTTTTTGGAGTGTTCCAATCATTAAGCAGTTACACTTGAAAATTTCAACCATTAACTTTAGTAGAGAAATAGAGATCATAGTAAAAATAATGAAACAAGAGACACCAAAATTTATTGGGACAAAACCCCACAAGGGACCACTTTAAATTCTAAGTCAAACAAAAAAAAAGGAGAGAGAAAGTCATCAGATTTCTCACAAGTCTATGCCTGGTTAAAGGGCCGAATTTCAGCCTACAATAGCTTGGTCAAAGGGCTAAAATTATGTTTATTTTTCCTCAGTCAAACTTTAGGGTTTGACTTGTGGTCCAGTCTTGGTCAATGCCCAAAAACAAGAACAAAATTTCTATCAACAAGTAGTCTTGAATGATTCAGAGAATATTTGGCCTCCAAGTCCAATAAAAAATTCGATCAAACAACAAGAAGAATATCGAAGTCAATGTTGGTCAAAGAAAAGATAAGAGAGGTCAAACTTTGTCTTCTTCCTCCTTCACACGTGAATAAAACTCCTTGGAATAGGTTGAATTGATGAATTTAAGATGAACTCAAATGGAGGATTCAAATTTCCATTATATAGTAGGTCAAGTAGGTGGATTTTGACCTTGGGGTCAAACCCCTTCAAGTGGTGGGGTTGACTTGTCCAGTTGAGGCTAACTTGGACAACTAGAAAATAAATCATTTGTCCTTTGATTTTGACAATGAAAATACTAATTGCAGATACAATTTCTCAACACTACCTACCATTGGAATCAACATGATAATGAGAATAAAATGAAGATGGTTTGAGAGAAGAAACTCTGATATTCCCAATCATTTTTCTCATCAAAATTCGGGCTTCTTTTGGCTGTTGCTTGGGTTGACATCAATGACAACCAAATTCCAACAGTATCATTTCCGCTACCATGTTCCTTGTTTACAACATTCGACCAAAATTGTTTTATAATGAAACTAACCATAAGCTGAGACCACAACCAAAATTAACTGCCAAACTAAACACTTGGCCTCACAACAGAGTGCCAAACAACACATTGTGTCTGAGGCAATAACAATTACATTGATAAGCCAAGGCTCAAACTCGTAACAGAGTGCCATATGAACGCCTCACTCTAGCCACGAGTCAATACTTTTTTTGTTTTATAACGATGTAGGAATCATGTCTCCATGCCATTGCTTTGCACTTACATATATATATATATATATATATATATATATATATATATATATATATATATATATATATATATATATCTTACATATGACTAGTTTTTTGTGCTTAGGTCGTGAATAGGGTAGCCCCTTGGGATTTCCCTTTTCATCCATATGACCATGCCATGTAACATTCCTTAGGAGAAAATAACCAGTTTTACATATGACAAGTTTTTTGTGCTTAGGTCGTGAACAGGGTAGCCCCTTGGGCTTTCCCTTTTCATCCATATGAACATGCCATGTAACATTCCTTAGGAGAAAATAATCAATTTTACGTTGATGTTATTGTGACATCATCATGCCACATGGCACTCTCTGAGTGGTGCCAAATTTCACCTAGATTTGGCTCGATTGGCCATCCAAAAATGCTAAATAGACATGTCACATGGCACCCTATCGTACTATGTCATCCATTGTACTACCACATCATCATTCGTGTTTACATCCATGTCATTAGCCATGTGTAACCATGCACCATTCTCATGTTTCCACTTCTAACCAATCTATTTTTGCCACCTGTGCATCCACGATGAAGGACCACATCATCACTCACTTGCGTTGGAGGTCCACTTTCCATCTAGTTGAAGGGTCTAGCTGGTACTTTCTATGTGTTATCATTTCATTAGCTGGAGGAGACCCATGTGGTAGAGTTTGGAATTCTTGGGGTGGGGGGGCGTTACCTCTGTTAACTGTTGCACAAGTTTGTGCATAATCGAGAATTCAACAACGATAATTCAACCATAAGCATTGGACTTTCCTGAAGTTGCATTAAAGTTAACCTTTTAAATAACACACATGTTTGGGAACCAACAATCACCTATTAGTCACAAATGCAGGGATTCGTTCTGAAGATGTACATACTTTAACAATTTTTTTGTTTTGATCCCTTTTCACCAATGTCACTTTCAAACTATCTTATCTTCTCATTGAAAATGAGTTTGACTAAGTGTAGTAGTATTTCGTTGGAAAGATCTCGGAGAGGATTATCTAGCCAAACCATCTGCATACTTATTTGATTATCATAATTTCAATAAATGCTCAATAATATTCAAACCTCCTTTGATGTTATTGATGTGTCAACAAATGCCCAATGATCTTTCAAGGAATTGTATATTCTTTGACATTAAGAACATCATACCTTTGTTGACATCATTGATGTGTCAACAAATGCTCAATGATATTCCAAGGCATTATACCTCCTTTAACATCCAAGATAAATAAAATGTGAGAATTTTTTATATCCCTTTTGTAATTCATTTTCTCGGGTTAATGATCATAACAAGTGGTATTAAAGCTTCTTCTTAGGCCCAGAAAGGAGTGCAATTTCTTTTATTTTGTAGGTAACTTCAAAAGGGAAAACAAGGGTCATACACACTTAGATCCATTCTTGTATCTTTTGATGTAGAATGTGAAGAAACTAATTATAGTTATGGTTTCCTCTCAAAAAAATACCTTAGTCAAATAAGAGTTTAAGAAGTGGAGATATCACTAGTTCAAAATAAGTTGTTCTACGTTTTTGTGTTGTTTTGTTTTGTTTTTTGAGTATATTACATTTGATAGTTTGCCTATATTAAATTGAAACCAAACCTATGTGAAATATCACTTTAGCACCTTCAATTTTACATATTATATGATACATTTCTAAATATTATTGATGCACTTATATCCATTTCAATTTCTTATATCCATTTCAATTTCTCACCTGAAAACCCTAGCTCTCATACTTCCAATAGATTATGGCATTTTACATGGATATATTAGCCTATTTCATTGAGGAATATCCAGGGTTCTATGAAGATTATGTGAAAGAAGACTCTTCTGTAAATTTTCGTGAACTTCATATGGAATATGAAGAGCATATCCAACAATGGTAACTTAAAGAAAAATAACTTCTACACTCTGTCTAGAGCATAAAATACAAAAAATACATGAAGATTATGAAGAAATATCAAGGTTGGAACTTTGGATACATTGATGCATATATGTTTGGTTTGATTTGATGATTTCAATGACTGATACATGGATAATTTTCATTTGTAGGAAGCCAACTAATTTCATCTTCTATTTAATGACTCTACTCTACCCTATATAGAGAACATCATCAAGGGTGATCAAGAGCACATTATGACTAATAATGCCCAACTTTCATATTTTCTAATGGTATCGTGCTTTCCAAATCCACAAAAAATCTTTTACAACTATATAAATGCTCTTTTGGATATGTATGGTTCTCTCATTTCGATCCACATGACCATGACAAATATTTAGATGATCCGAATGGAAATTGGCATCCACCCATGGAATCCATCGACCCATGGTATTTATCCACTCATGGAATATACCCATGATATTGTAAGTGGCATCCATCCATGGTATTCATCCACCCAAGGTATTTATCCACCCATGAAATTTACCCATGGTATTGTAAGTGGTATCCACCCATGGTATTCACCCATGGTGTTGTAAGTGAGATCCACCCATGGTATTCAATCACCCATGGTATCTACTCACCCATGGAATTTACATGTGGTATTATAACTAAAAAAATACTATAAGTAACAAGTCACATTTTGTAAAAGGATAGATTGTCCACCATAATGTAGTTTTTCCAATTATTATTTGTTTTAATAAAAAAGTTTTTTTTTTTTTGGTTTTGTTTACTGGGTGTTCTCCACTTTTCTTCCAACATTTCAATTTTTCAGATCTTGGGGGCCTCCCCCCCCATAAGATCCATTTCATTTTTTTAGATCTTGGGGACCTCCCCCCAAGATCCGGATCAACGGTATCAGATTCAGGTTACAACTCCATGAGAATGAGGGTTTGACACATATTTTAGTTTCAAAGTTTTGTAGCAATCTTCAAAAAACTTCATGCATGTGCTACGACCTCTACAAAGCACTTTCTTGGGCAAAGTGGGAATATATATATATATATATATATTGGGCAGTGAGTTTCCATATCAGATTTGAAACTTTTCGAGCAAAATTTACAAAATAACAAATCTCGATTCCTTTTGAAAAAATACCTAAATTAAAAAAACAAATTGGTTGAATCGGAGTCCGGATGAGGAAGATATCATTACATCTAAGACTTTTGTGATCCACAGTTTAGAAAACAGTATTTCAGATGAATCACATCATAAGGATTGGGTCGACATTTCGAACCAACTAATGTGGTTCATCCTCAGGACAAGGATTTAAAATTTGTTGATTTAAAATCAATTGTGTTGTAAAATTTTTTCTAACGACAATTCGTGGATGACGGCTCTCCTATCATTTTTTGCAGTTTTTGTGCTAAATTTCAAAAAATTGATTGCAGATCTAAGCTCCTCTTGAAAAATCACCCAATTAAAAACCAAATAGGTCAAATAATAGTTTGGATGAGGGAGATATCACTAATTTAAAATCAACTATTTTTTCAAAACTTTTGTGACGGTGAAACAGTTGCAACAAGAATCTAAGTTTCCAAAGTGTCTAGATAGGGATTTCAATCACATGGGAAGATGAAAAATGGTCTTTCTATTTCCAAAAATAGGTTATAATAAAGATTCTGAGTTATATTGACTAAATTATGCCCATTTTAAATTAGTTTTTATACCTGGAGTAGCATTCAGAGCGGGTTCCCTTTGGAGACGTTCCCTCCCACCTCACTTTAGTAGGCACCTACTTCACGTTCATTAGTTTTAGCATAGCAGCATCCAACTTGGGTTCTTTGGAAATGTGCCTGTTACACAGTAATTTGTCACCATTGGTCACCGTCCCTGTTACCCCTTTCCCGTACTTTGGAGGACTCATTCCGGGACCTGTGAGCAGTGACATAACTTAAAAACACTTGCATTATGTTCCCCTAAGTATGGACTTCATGTGCCCTGAAGACACCTCCTACAAAATATCCCTGAAAAGTACCTTTTTCCATTAGCGCGGGTCCACAATGTACTACCCACGCCAATGAACGAGATCCTCAAAAGAAGGTGCGCCCATTGGCGCTCTGTCTTAGAGTAACACCCGCGCCAACCAAGTTTGGAAAAGATTTTTAACAAACGCGCGCCCGGATGTTTTTTCCTTTCAAGTCATGAAGTCTTTTGAGGATAAAGCTAATCTTCTAGATGTCGAGATTCATCATCTATCCCTTACATCTATCCACAGCGGCTTTTTGGAGATAATGCCAATCCATAATGGGTGTCTTGATGCATTGTATCTTCCTCCCCTTCTCCATCTATACAAGTCTGTCCTCATGCATTTGACAAGCTAGTTTTTGAGTAGTGGGGATAGTGCTAGTAGTGATAACGCTTGTCTTGAGTGATCGTAAGAGTCTTGGAGCATAGGGAGGTTATGCTGCCAGAAGTCTGAGCTGTGTATTCATCATCAAAGAGAGAGAAAGGTCTATTGCAAGACATATGTAGCTGCTCGCCCAGCCAGAGAAGAGATTCAACGTCAGAACTTTGGTTGTATTTTTCTCTGTTGATTATTCATTAATAAACGACTATCATTATGGTTCCGATCTTATTGTTCGTTATGATAATGTTTGATCTATATCTTTTCTGACTGATATATAGTTGTATTTAGTGGATTTTATGCTTGTATTCGCTTCGTTCTTTGCATGTGCAGGTATCCATTCGCGGAGATCGTGAGGATCGTGACCTGCCGGAGCAAGGGAACGGGAGTATCAACTCTTCCACGACACTAGCGTTGGACTCCAAGTTGGTTCTCGTAATCCACTTTCAATTTGCAACTAGGAACTTGCATGGTAGCGTTGATTGATTGTTGCTAGACCCATTTTGGGCTAGTGGGATCGCCTCTGTCCGTAGAGGGGATTTACCTCTCCAACAATTTGGCGACTCCGCTGGGGAAGCTATTTGTTGTTTGATTCATAAACCTTGGACAGAGCCTGAAGTACGGCCATGCAGCCTTCGAAACGCTATTGCTTTGCATTAGCGAAGTAGATCAACGCCACTTCAGTCAATCTCCGGTTTGGTTTACGAACCGAACAGCTTGGAGTTTGTCTTGCATTTTGGTTCTCTCTTGCTTGCTTGCGTAAATAAGCTTTCTGGGTTAGTTTTTAAGTTGTTTCTTGCTGTTTGATCTGTCTGAATACTGTCGACCAGACCCTGGACTGCTTGATTTATTTTTTAGGCCAGCAAACTGTATTAGCGCGTTTTTCTACCTGACAGTCGCGCCAGTTGGCGCAGGTTGCACAAAAGCAACTCGCGCTAATTCATTAATAGCGCGAGTTACAGGCTGACAGTCGCGCCAGTCCTGTGAACGTTGCCAGTGTGTTTGTTGGAAGCTTTTTAAACTCAGATTTCTGTCTTTTTACATCCTTTTCAGCTACTGGAGTGTGTCAGAACTCTGTTTGACTGGTTTTTTACCTTTATCCTTCGGGTGTTTGCCTATTTCCATCGATCTTATATCCCAGCCCTAGAGCATCTAGTGGCTTTGTATATCGAGCCTTCCGTGGGAGTTGTTGGTTCTTTGATTGTCCAGTCGACTTTTTGGTTGTTTTCTGCACTTGTCTAGTGGTTGTCAAAACTTATTATTCTGTGCTTCGAGCAATTCACCTCTAGCTCGTTTGGATTTTGCTTGGCTTCGTTTGAGGTCTTTGTGATTCTCCTTGTTTTGACAGTTTGTCTTGGTGTTTCAGACTTGGTTCTATTTGCATTGAGTGAAATTTGCCTGTTTACGCTTGTTAACATCTCTCGAGATTTGTTTAAGTGCATTATGCCATTTTAAAAGAAAAAACAAACGATCTTTTTGCATTATATTAGTTAGCATTCTTCATTGTTATTGGCAATTAGTCACTTTAAAAAAAAAAAAGAAAGGAAAAGTTTCATTTATTGCTATTAGCTGCATTAGGATCTTTGTTGATTGTTTGATGATCATTTTGTTTGTTTGAAAGATCTCAACTCTTCTGTAGTTAGCATTCATTGAATGAAATGATATATTTTGGCATATAGCTTGCATTTAGGAATTCTGAGAGATCACATACGGTAGGACCTGGAAACTGAAACCTAATCAAAGATCAACTGTAAAATAAACCGGATGAATCTAACAACGCATTGGAACCTAATGCATACATTCTAGAGGTCTAGGCTAGAGACGTGTTCCGGCGTCGTTAAACCTAGTCACTGTTGTTTCACATTATGGTTGGGTGATTCCTCCTTTTGTGACTCGATAGTGGTCTAGCACGGATTTGTGCTCCCACGTACCGTCGAGTATATGTGGAGACCCCACTAGGTTATCATCCTTTATCCACAGGAAGCCGTGTCTGCCGCCTTACAAGCCGTAATGCACTGAACACATCATTCAGGAAGATTGACTGCCGTACGGGAAGTCCTTGGTTTTCATCTGATTGCCAAGGTGTATAAGCAGTTTTACGTATTGTTTGGTAAACCCTTTGCCTAGAGTCTCCAGAGTAGTCACTTTTGATCCTTTTCGGACTCCTTAAAAGAAAAGGTGCCAGTGAGCGTCTTGTCACTTCGTGCTCATTAAACATTCGAAGGAGACTAGAGTCATCTTTTTGTCCTTTTCTCGACTCTTAAAACATGAAAAGGTCAAGTTTAGTTCCTTTGTCTTAAAATTTATTCGGCCACGATACACATTTACCCGGTTAGATTTTGTTTGCGTTAGTTTGAGTAGGGTTTTGTCTCGTTAGATTCCCTAGGATTTTGTGAAGTTTCATCCTGGCGGAATTACCAATTTCGTCTTCTTCCTTTGCCGAGATACCGGTTGTGAGTGAAATCCTTCCTGTTGTTCCGAGTATACAATCGATTAATTCTCGTGCTCTAGGCGACGAGACTTACGAGTTTCATTGGAACCCTGTTTGGGAACCTTCTGAGGACGGTATCCCTTTTTGGGAATACACTTCTCCTCGTGTTTCAGTCCCACCTTTTTCCTCTGACATGGAGGACGTATCCCCTACTTCGACTGAAGAATCCATTGCGATGAGCGATGAAATTCCCATCGCAACGGAACCTACACTTGTTAGTAGCACTCCTACTACTGGGAGACTACCTCCAGGCTATAAAGCATTAAAGGATGTTATGTCCTTTGGAACTCCTTTCACGAGTTCTATTTGGTCACAACTCATTTTTCCCACCACGGAGCCTTTTACTCCACAAATTCGCAGTACGTCTGTTACCTCAATCACAACCGCTCCAACGGTATGTGTAGCTTCTTCGACTTCTATTTTCAGTCGTCCTTCGGCTTCTTTATTCGGAGTCTTTGATCCTACGTCAAACGTCCCAGCAGAGGGGCCATACGATCAGTATTTACCACATCTTGGTAGGCCTTTGCCGTCTCAACCGATTGTTGAGATTTCAGTTCCGCTGTCAATTGATTGGGGCTCCACCTCTTTTCATGGTGGCAAAGCATCGTCTGCGCAATCCCAAAGACCACCTCATCAAGACCAACAAGGGCAATCCTTCCAGGGAAACCCTTTTGCCTCTGGTGGTCCGTTTTTCACCTCTTATGCTCAACCTTCTGGTAACTCAGGTCAATCTTCTGTTCAACAAGCCCAACCTGGT
This sequence comes from Pinus tabuliformis, assembly GCA_031772625.1. Lineage (NCBI taxonomy): Eukaryota > Viridiplantae > Streptophyta > Pinopsida > Pinales > Pinaceae > Pinus > Pinus tabuliformis. The sequence goes on from CM062816.1 coordinate 121,087,312, forward strand.
ATCCAGCAAGGTTATCCTACTGGAAAAATTGGTCAATCATATGTTAACCCAAACCAACCCAATGTCCAGTATGGTTCAATATCTGGACAAACTGCTCAACCACATGGTCAGCCCATCGTCCAGTATAGTCAACCTTCTAGGTAAGTCGGTCAGCCTCAAATCCAATCAGGCCAACCAACTGCCCAGCCCACTCAGCCATCTGGTCCGTTAGGACAACCTTCAGCTGTGCAACAACAACTCCACTCCCAGCAGGTACAACCCTCTGGGTAGGTAGGCCAACCTCAATATCAACAAGGTCATCCTTCCGGCCAGATAGCCCAACCTACAGGACATCCTTCTGGCACTGCTCAACCCAGTTTTTTGCCCCAGGCTGGACCCCAGACCCCATTCGGTCTTCAAATGCAAGTTGGAGTTCAATCCCAACCAGTCTGTCAAACTTAGCCTGTTTCTCAAACTCAGTTTGGAGTCCAGCCACCGTGTGGTTACCAGCAACCTCAAGGGCAACCTTTGTTTGCCCCATATCAAAATTATCAACAACTGCAGGTGAATCCTTATCAGAATTATCCGCAACCATATGGTGCTCCTGCAGGACCGTTTGGTAATCCATGGAACGCTGGGGGGCAGAACCCAAATCCCTACGGACAAAACCCTATAGGGCCAAATCCGTCCGGACCAAGCTCTTGGGGGCAACCGCCAGTTGGTTGGAACCCCGGTGTTCCATCCCACCAGCAGCCCCAGATGTCCTTCAATCCTCAGTTACCTTTCTTAGCGACTTTAGAATTACCGGATGTGTCCAAACTGACCAATGATCCTATTCTACATAATCCATATTGACCTCCGGTTCCAATGAAAATTCCTGGTGATTGTCCAAAATTTGATGGTAAAGCTAATGAAGATCCACAAGCCCATGTCATGACTTATCACTTGTGGTGTTCATCTAATTCATGGCTTGATGATTCGATTCGACTTCGCCTTTTTCAAAGGACTCTCACTGGCTCTGCAGCTAAGTGGTATATTGAGCTCAATCGCGGATCCTTTCAGGATTTCAACTCGTTGGCTATGGCATTTCTCACTCATTTTCAGTTGCCCATTCGATATGAAACAGGTACACACCTCCTGACATCCTTAAGACAGACAACGACCACGCATATCTCTGATCATATCCATGAATGGAGATGGCGTAGACGTATGATCAAATTTTGGATTCCCGACCAACTTCTTACCGATTGGTTTACGACTTCGTTCGTTCCTCCAATAGCTCGGGACATTGCCATGGGGGCGTGTGTCACTGAAGAGCAAGCTATCGCGCGTGCTCAGTACCTTGACTTGGTTTATTCTCAGTCAGGTACATTGTATGATTATCTGCCTGACGCCCCGAGACCAGGAACATCCAAAGCCCCGCCAACACCAACTGTTGACGGTATTATTGGTTCTGTTAATTCGTCCTCGAAGAAAAATTCCGCGAACCCTGGGAAGCAAAATTCAAGTGCTTCGAATGAACCCACTTCTCAGGTAACACCCGCTTCGAATGTTACTTCCGAGGTCAATGCTGTCCAGTCCACCACGGCAGATAAAGCCTTGAAAGGAAAGAAGAAAGGGAAAGCGAAGAATAAGCCAGATCAACCTAAACAGAACTCCCCTAAACCTTCGCCCGAGGACGGTGCCAAGCGCAAACCCAAGTATCCTTGTCTTATCTGTGATGAAGATCACTATACCAAAGACTACCCTAGGCGGTCCGAAGTTAGTCGTTTGTTGAAAGGCGCTCCCAGGACTCCTACGGTGCTCAAAGAACCCTTTCCCTCACAACAAACTCAAATGGTGGCTGACCCCTCTCAACCTCCCTCTTCCTTCGGTTCTCAAGTGTTTATGGCTGGAGCGATACCTATCAATATCAGTACTCGAACGAAAGATTATCCGTCATCTGTCGGGAAAGAGCCTGAGGTCCCCTCCAGTGCTCCTCCGTTCAGTTCAGGCCCGCTCCACATCGAGAGACCTAGTACTGAGACGCCTATTCGACCCCCTCCAAAAGGAGTACTCCGGAAATCTTCTTACAACCCAAACGCCCGTGCTGCACAACACTACAATATCGTTGAGGACTTAGCTCAGACTCCATCGGCTATGTCCGCTTTAGAAGTTCTCCAGAGCTGCCCTTCTCATAGGAAGTCCTTGCTATCCGCTATCGGTGGCATAGACCCAGCCGACTCGGATTTAATTACTTTTGACTTGGAACGCCATACGCAGAGACTGCCTCCCCAAATCACATTCCTTATACAGGTTATTATTGATTCCAAAACGATTCATCGTACAGTCATTGATGAAGGTGCTTCTACTTGCATCATGTCTGTTGCCTGTTGGAAAGCTATTGGATCTCCGACACTGAGCCAGTCTCCCACAACCTTGGAAGCTTTTGATGGAAGAGCATCCCGTCCTTATGGTATACTCCAACGTTTGCCCATCTCTTTGGAAGGGAAGACGGTCGAAATGGAAGTTGAAGTTGTTGATGCTACTCTTACCTACAACCTCCTTCTCGGACGTAGCTGGATATACGCGATGCAAGCTGTAGCTTCATCTTTGTTTCGTATCATCCGTTTCCCTCATCAAGGGAAGATTGTTACCGTAGACCATCTATCATTCTTTGCTTCCTCTTCTGAAGGCAACATCCCTTTTGTGGAGCATACCTCGAAATCATCTGAGAGTCTGGGAGCCGGACTTTTCAAAGATCCCGCCCTTATGGGTGTTTTTCCGCTCCCACCTCCTAACGTCGCTTCTGTTAATATGATTACTACTTGTTCTGATTCGTGGATCCTCCCTCCCACTGACCAAGTAGATTCTTGGGGCGACCAGATGCCGTTGAGTCCGGCCGAACTCAACTATGTCGAAATCATTGCTGCATCGGCTCCCTCTTCTGAACTTGCTCCTTCGAGCAAGGTTCTCCACTCGTTCGCTCCATCCTCAGGGCTTGTAGATGAGACTTCTTCGGACCCTTTAAAAGAAACATTCCCTTCCGACGAAGCCATTATTGAGACTTTGTCTCTCGAGGAACCTCCTTGGCATGATTCTCACCATCGTTCCTCGTTTCTCCCTGCCCCTCAGGATATGCTTACTTGTCTCGAGCGGTTTGCTCCTTGTCTCCCATTTCAAATGCTTCACACACCTCTCCAAGTTTATCAAATGTCCTCTGAAGGAAATATGGCGAACATTACGCAAACCCAGCCCATCGACATCTCTGTGAAACCAGGGATTGTCGAACATCTTCACATTGGAGTCACTTGTACTCCGAAGGAGATTCAACTTTATTCCAATATTTTTCGCGAATTTCGTGACGTCTTTGCATGGTCCTATGAAGAAATGCCCGACATTGATCCTAGCATAGTGGTGCTTGAGATAATCACGTACCCAGGTGCTAAGCCTGTTCGTCAACGTTTACGCCCTGTACACCCCCGAAAGGCTGCAGCTATTAAGGCCGAAGTAGAGAAGCTTCTTAAAGCCGGTTTTATTTATCCTATCCCGCTCACAGATTGGGTTTCCAATATCGTACCTGTGAATAAAAAACAGGGTACAATCCGTGTTTGTGTCGATTATCGTGATGTAAATCGGCCCTGTCCTAAAGATAATTTTCCCACACCATTCATTGATCAAATTATTGACGAGTGTGCCGGAAGTGAAATGTACTCTTTTATGGACGGTTTTTTTGGATATAACCAGATCAATATTGCTCCCGCCGATCAACACAAGACCGCCTTTATCTGCCCATGGGGCACTTTTGCCTATAAGAAGCTCCCTTTCGGTCTTAAAAATGCCGGTGCTACCTTCCAACGTGCAATGTCCTATGCGTTTCATGACATTCGACACATTGTACAGCCATACCTGGATGATCTCCCTGCTCATTCAGCCAAACGTCAGGACCACCCTAATCACCTTCGTGAGATCTTTCTTTGCTATCGATACTACCGAATCAGACTTAATCCTCACAAATGTGTCTTCTGTGTTGAATCCGGCCGACTTCTCGGGTTTGTCGTCTCCCGAGAGGGCATCCGTTTGGATCCCCTTAAGGTCGAGGCTATAGTGAATCTTCCTCCCCCTGCTTCTTTACAGCAATTGCAAAGCTTGCAGGGTAAAGCAAATTTCTACGACGTTTCGTTCCAAACTATGCCGAGGTGGCTAAAGGTTTCACACGATTACTAAAGCGCGATGTCCCTTTTCATTGGGATACCATTGCTTAGGAATCTTTTGAGTGTCTCAAGGGTCTCCTTGTTTCTGCTCCATTGCTCCGTCCTCCGAACTATTATCGTGGCTACACTCTGTATTTGGCTGCCGCCGACACCACTATTGGCATGGTTCTTGTTCAAACTGACGATGATGAAACTGAGCATGTTATCTATTATCTCAGCCGTAACCTTTTAGACACGGAAAATCGATATGCTTATATTGAGAAGTTGGCTTTAGCCGTCGTTTGTGCTGTCCAACGCTTCCGTCACTACATTCTGCTGCGCACTACCACCGTGATTTATGATTGCAACCCCATGACGTATATTTTGTCACGCCAGTTGCTGGGGGGCAAGTACTCAAAGTGGATTGTCATCCTCCAAGAGTTCGACTTGGAATTGACCACTGCCAAGTCCAAGAAATCCCTTGTATTTGCTGAGTTGCTTTGCTCTTTGCCATCTTCTTCCCCGCCCTCTCACGTAGAGGATCAAATTCCGGATGAGACTTTATTTCTCATTAGCACCCTCGACCCCTGGTACGGGGATATCATTATATATATGCAAACGTCCTCCTTTCGCCCTAGCGTGTCCAAAGACGCTCGGCGAAGGATTCGTCATCAGTCTCAACCATACCGTATCATTGGTGACACACTCTATCGCCTCGGCGTCAACTCTGTTCTCCGCCGATGTTTAACTCTCGAGGAAGCTGAGCGTGTCTTGAATGACTGCCACTCTGGTGCTTGTGGTGGTCACATGTCCGGATATGCTACTGCCCAAAAAATCCTCCGTGCTGGCTACTTTTGGCCCTCTATCTTCAAGGATTGCATTCTTGCCGTCCGCTCTTGTCATGAGTGCCAGATATACCAGCGGAAGATGCGAGCGCCTCCCGCTCCATTGCATCCTATTGTCACCGTTGGCCCTTTTGCAAAATGGGGCATTGATTATATGACCTGTAACCCTCACTCGGCCGGGGGGCATGGGTTTATTATCGTTGCCGTCGATTACTTTACTAAATGGGCCGAGGCGATGCCTACATTAACTGAAGACGGTCACACAGCGGCGCAATTTTATTCAACCATGTTATCTCGCGATTCGGCGTCCCTCAAGCCATCGTCACTGATCACGGGAAGCATTTCCGTAATCACATGATGATGGAACTAACAACCCAGCTAGGCTTACAACACGATAGTTCGACTCCATACTACCCTCAATCCAATGGCCAAGTTGAAGTTATCAATAAGGTTTTGGTTACAATGCTTCAGCGTACCGTTGGCATGCATAAGTCTAACTGGCATTTGATGATGTTCCCTGCCTTGTGGTCCTACCGAACCTTCGTGAAGGATGCCACTGGTTTCACTCCATTTCAACTAGTTTATGGACTAGAGGCTACCCTTCCAATCGAATGTGAAATCCCTTCATTAAAATTGGCTGTCGAGCTACTTCCCAACACTACTCCATTAGAAGAATGCCTTCTTTACCTGGAACGGCTAGATGAGACCCGTCGCCTGGCCTCTTTGGCCATCGAAACACAAAAGAAGCGAGTCAAGACTCACTTCGATCAGACTGTACATCCACGTTCTTTTGTTGAGGGAGATTTAGTCCTGCTGTACGATCAGGAAAATGATAAGCTAGGAGCAGGAAAGCTCGAGCCTATGTGGCTAGGCCCTTACATTGTCAAGAAAGTTTTGCAAAAAGGGGCCTACGAGCTAATTGATTATGAAGGGAACCCTCTCAGGAAGCCCCGAAACGGGCTGTATTTGAAAAAGTACTATGCATAATGCTTGTACACTTTATTTTGTACATACATGTACTCTAGCAAGTGTGTTGTGTGTATGTGTGTCAGTTTTAAAGGCGTAACTGCCACTTATTGTGTCTTTCGCTTCTTGTGCAGATGTCTAATGCACCTTATGTTGGTTTCGCTGATGGTGCCTGCCGCGGTACTCGCAACTTGTCCTTTGCGGCGTGGGTGATCTATGATGCTCATGGCGAGCTGATAGATTTTCAAGGTGTGTGTTTGGGTCGTACCACTAACAATGTCGCCGAATATTGTGTTGTAATCGAGCTACTTGCTGAAGCAATTAATCTCGGCATTCGTGCATTGGTAGTGAACCTGGACTCTCAACTTGTCGTCCACCAGCTCAACGGGCAATATTCTGTCAGAGACCATCACATTCTAAGGTTGTATTTACGTGTGAGATTGTTAGAAAGGAACTTTGATTTTATCACATATCAGCATATTCCACGACAATTAAACACATTATCTGATGCATTGGCTAATCATGTATTAGATGGACATTTGCGTAATTTGTAATCAAAACATTATACAAGCAAGCACATGAAAGCACAATAATAAACTATAGGCATATGTATATATATACGTGTGTCTCATAATGTTTGCGCCGTGCGCGTTACATAGTCCAAAAAATTAATACATGTTCGAATCTCATATGGCCGGAGACAACATGTCTCTCAAAAATATGCAAAAATGAAACCTAGGCGTCTAATCACGGTGATGCTCATGATAGCATGTCACCGCTCGCACCAAACGTCTCAGCAAACGGTGGACACGAGTCGGTACTCCCACTGTGTGCCTCTGGTACGCGAAGGGCACATCCGCCAATCTGGCATAGTCTGGAATCCCTCGAGTGAGTCCCTCAAGGTTCTGTACTAGCTCTTCACCCACACCACCCTCTACCTGAGGGTCGGCTGCGGGTTGTACCCTCCGTGCTATGTGAGACAAACCAGCTAGTCGCTCTGCACCAACATCTGCACACATATATATAGCTGTTGTCAGAGACATGCATGTATTACAAAAAAAATTATTAAATACATAAAAAAACATCAAAAACACAAAGAGTTCTTACCAAGCTCCTCATCCCAGTCTTCTCCCGCAGGCAATGGGAGATCTGGGTCTCCAGTAAAATCGGTGCCCGCATAGGGCCAATCCTCTATAACGATCATCTGGTGACGAAGCCATATGAAGAACTCGGGCCTCCAGGCCATCTGCTGGCCCCCTCTTCCTCTGGGCATGAGTGCTGCCCATCGAGTCATCCTCGGTTCTCGTGGCACTGGATCTGCCACTATACCTCCCTGAATCCGGAAAATCGGCAGTCGCTCCAAGAAGAAGGATACCACAATGGATCCATACCCGAACTGTTTGTTGCCCCCACGCTTACACTTCGTAAGCTGTCTCTTGATGTTAAGTGTCACAGTTGTGGCCCAGTCAAACAGAGTAGGGGTGAGACACTCGGTTGCCAGCAGTAAATGATTCTTGCTGGCCTCATGGGGCGCCTGTACCCCAGCCGTCCGTGTAATAGTGAATAGTATCACCCGTAGCACTAGGTCTGGAACTGTGACGATATCTACCTTGGCACTGTTCGATCCAAACTATGCCCCCGGACAAACCCGGTCCATCACCTCCCCCATCTTTTTCCCGGAAGGCCTACTTCCAGTCAAAATGGGTCGTGCACCTCTCCGCGATAAACCAGTGATAAAATAGACATCGGAAACATCCAGCTCCAATGTCTAATCTCGCAAGTGGAATACCTGATCCTCTATGTCCCAAGCATCCACGATAAATCGTAGTAGCTCCGGTTGTGCACGCAAATAGGAGGTGAGGAAAAACTTCTTTAAGCCGCAATCCCTCAAAGCATCCATGTAGGCTTCATCCTCTAGTGCCAGAGCATCTATAGCATCATGCTCTCTTTCTCTCCATTCTACAACCATTTTGACGAATCCCTGCAACCATAAAGTCGAAAATACCATCATTAGATCATTGGTGAAACCATAATTCAAGGAATTTGCAAAATTAACGGTAAAATCCACGGGAAAATTAGGTCGCGCGGGTGGCGCGACTGTTTTCAAAACAGTTGCGCCAATGGCGCGCCCCCTTTTGGAAAATAATCCCATTGGCGCGGTCCCGAGTGGGAAACCCGCGCCAATGGCGCAACCCTAAATTTTGCAAATCCCCTTGCAGGGGATCCGTCTGTGGATGAAAAACTGAAAAAATGGAACGAAAATGAAGCTAAGGACAAGACCTCTTACCTGCTCCAGACGGCGGCTCGATTGCTTTCCTGGATTGATCACAATCGACGATTGAAGTTTGCACCCAAAACCCTCCAATGGTAAACTCACAAGGTGAAAAGTAAAAAGTGAATTTGTTTTTTACCATTTCGCTATTTTATAGCATTTTTTGACCTAAAATACATTAAAAATATTATTTTTTGGGTCTTTTTGAATATATTTATATCAAAATGGGTTTTACGCTGTTTTTGGTATAATGACAGGTGTTGGTGCAACTCAAGCGACGAAACGAGCTCCTTTTTTCTACTTTTTCAAGCTCAGTAAAACATGTGAAAAGGTTACTTTGAGGTCCGCTTTCAGCTCTTTTATGACCGTTTAAAGACGAAAAGATTGCCGAGTTACTCCTCTTGACTCGTTAAGCGTTAATAAGGGGTGGTCGTTTTAATTTCTTTTTGTCGACCGTTAAAACATAAAAAGATTACTGGGTTTTTGTCGTTTCAGACTCGTTAATGGTTACGAAACGACGTGGTTTTGATCGCTTTTTTACTTTTTCAGGTTGAAATCACTATTTCTGAAAAGTACTCCTCGATCGTAATGGTCGGGCGGTTCTTTCGAGCATTGTTTTATACTTTTTCGGGCTCGAGAGACACAACTTTACGAAAAAGGACACCCTTGGAGTTTCCTTTTCTGTTGTCTTTTCAAACTCTCTAAACATGAAAAGACGCCGAGTTCTTCCTTTGTCAGACTCGTTAAAACCTGATGACATCAGATTCTGTCGAAATGACGCACCACAAGCATATGCTATCCCCATCAAGCTTGTTGAAAATAATTGGGGTTTCTGGCGGGGGAAAAATGGAACCATAATTATTGTCGTGTCGGCAGTATGTCGCTCTTGAACATGGCACTTTTTTTCTTTCGTGTCTGGGTGGGGATATCTCATCTCATTTTTCACTTGCCTCCGTGGATTTGGGTAATCCTGTTTGACCTCTCATCTGCTCATTGCCTCGTCACCATGACCTCTGATCCATTGATGTCAAATACTGCCAATTCTACTATCGTGCCGCCGATATGTTCAAGAGAAGTTGACCTCTGCAGAAAAACAACCTCCCTCTGATAGCTCACATAATCCTGATTCACAACATTATCTCTTTGTCTTGTGTCGCTGATGTGGGAAACATCATGGCCCACCTTCGATCAAGGTCACTTCCTGTCGACTTCAGATCATTATCCAGGAAGCTGATCTAGAGACTCCCTTCCTGTGCCTTGGAGCCTGCATGCCTCAATGGCAGGTTCTTCGTGTTCGACGTGAGGTTTTCATCATTGGCCTCCGATCGAATGATTCTATGGGTGTTCAACGCCAGATCACTAATTCGCACGCCTGGTGAGCTCCAGTATTGTAGCAATAATGCTACAACTCCTGGGGCTTCCTGTCTCTCATTTTATCAACCCGGTAGTTCGTACAAACTTGGAAGCGACGGTGCTATATGCACAAGTACTAGCTCTTGTCGCAGTTGTCACTTGGTCAGCTGGCACAAGTCCGCTAGGGCTCAAGCCAACTTCTATAGGCTCTCAGAAGAAGCTTGCTAATTGATGGACGAAAGCTAATCTCAAAGGAAAGCTACTTTACTTGACAAAAAATGAACTGAAAGCAAATCAAAGCATGTAAACCTAGGAAACCCTAATTTAACTAGTCTAACCTCTACAATGCAAGAAATGTGAATGAAACTTCTACCAATGCTGCTGTTACCTCTAATAAGTGCAAATGCATGGATCTAAACTATTTGCATCATGAAAGATATGTTTTTGTATTTTTCCCTTAAGTGTGTGGAATGATTGTGATTTTGTGCTAACTAGGGTTTGATTGTGCAGATGGGATGGAGAAGGAAGGAAAGCGTGGGACAGGTTGGGAAGGCTAGGAGAGGTCCCTAGGGATCCTTAACATCCATCCACAGAGGTCCCTCGCATTCAGATGCTCAGCAACCGAGAGAGTGGCCTCCTACAGGATGGCTGTGGAGGATCCTACAGGATACTCTGTTTTCTACAGGATGTCTACAAATGGCTACAGGATGACCTACCGTGAGTGTTTGGAGTGATGGAGGAGTAATGGAATGGTAGAGGGAGATGTGTAAGGTAGGAATGAAGCTGGTGATGGCTGTAGAAGTGGAAGAATAGGATGGGAAGGGAATGTAAGGAGTAGGTTGGAAGATAGAGGGCTAGGTCAATGAAAGGGCTAGAGAATGGAAGTACGTGAGGAGTGAAAGACTTTGGGAGATAACAGAGCGGAGCAGGGGTCGAACATGTGGTTGCATGCGTGATCAAGATGGAGAATGAAGTAATGGACGAGAGAGGGCAGTGCAAGTGAAACAAATGCTTGTGACTGTTACCAAACCGAAAATGCATCAACCTAAACTACCTGTGCTTGTAAATTCGATGAACAGCAATCCAAAACGCGAAGGAGAATGTGCATGAAGCTGTGGTAAAGGAGTGTAGTGCAGGTGTGAATGACAAGGAAGCATCTAACATAACGTGACTGTGTTTGCAGCAATCATCAAGTAAAGAAATGCGTGTTTTTGGTGGTTAGTCATGGACTTCACTCCAATCCCAGATGAGGTGGCAGTGAGCCTTAACAACCTTTTTGTTGGAGCTCCAATGGACTATATCTATCCTCTGCTACACTAAACAACTGTAAACAAACTCACCATAAGCAAATCCTATCTAACTCATGAAAAAGACCAACTTAACAACCTGTAATTCGAATTGCATGTGCAAATGAAAACTCAAAGTGCTGAAAACGAAATGGAAACAACACTACAGCAGAGGGGATCTATGGCTCTCAGGTTGGGCCCTAACCTGAGAGCTATAGTCTCCTTAAGAAACTCAGAACTAGATCACAAACTGCCTTCTTTATTCATAATCTGATATCATGCCAAATTGGCTTACAAAAAGGAACGAAAACTGAACTGTGCTCCAAAATTACAATAGCAATACGAGAGTTTCAACAACCTATCTAAGGCTAAGGCCTCCATACTTATACAAAAACGATGATCCAACAAGTGTCCTTGATTTTAGGAGCTCGGCTGTCCAACTAGAGTTTAACTGCTGATCCTGTAGGATGGTCATAATTGCTGTTCCTGTAGAGCAGTTTGTAACTGTTGTTCCTGTAGGACAGCTGGCTGCTTCTTAAGCTCGGAGGGGAGATGGATTGGAGCTCGGAGTTCTTGGTGGGAATCACGAGGAATGTCCCAAGACCGTGGACATCCTCTCCTAAAAACCAGCAGTGCCACCTCATTGTCTCCTTATCTCCTTTTTCGTTGTCTCTTGCTCCCTTTTAATGCCAAAACCTGGGATCACAATGCATTAGTCACGTAGATAGAGTGCCTACCCTTCTTCCTACAAACAACATGAATAAACTAAGAAATGCATGCATAAGCAATAAAAAATGAATGGTTTGAGCAAGTAGAATAGGCCAAAATGAGCCCAAATTGTACCAAAATTGGGGCTCATCATCACCCCCTAGCTGAACCATTTGCTCATCCTTGAGCAATTTTGCCCCGGCTCCTTGTCCTTGGCCGAGAGCTGGGGCCCAGAACCTGCTCCTTCTTCTCTATTTTTGGGCCCTCTGTTTTCTCTGCCTCAGGTGGAGACGAGGGTGGTGCTTCTTCCCCCTTTTTCATTTCCTTGAGCCGGGCTTCAGAAGGCGACTGGCCTATTTTCCGCGTCCAGGAAGTGACTTTTGGGCTTCCCTTCTCAGGGGTAGCTGATGTTTTAGAGGGGGCCCTTGCACTGGGTGAAGTAGGGACATCCCCTGAAGTGGTTTGGCTGCTGGGTGGAGGCTGTGGCTTGCCCGCGGTCATCCTCTTGCTTCTCCTGGCTTCAGGTGGTAGAGGGGTCTCCCTCTCCCTTTTCTCTTTCGGTTTTGGAGGTGTGCTGAGGGCAGCCAGTGCCGCTGCTGCCTCCTTTTCGAGAATGCCAGCCTTCTCTTTCTTGTGTTTTGCTCTCTCGGAGCTCCTTGTAGAGGGCCCCTCCTTTTTAGATTTCGGGCTTCCTGTGGAAGACCCTGCTTTGCCCGCTTCCGGGCCTCCTGTAGCAGATTCTTTCTTTGTCTTCGGACTCTCTATAGGAGGCTATTTCTCAATGACCTTCGGGCCTCTTGTAGAAGCCCCTCTTTCCAACCTCGGGCTTCTTGTAGAAGCCCCTGTCTCTGTCTTCGGGCTTCCTGTAGAAGCCTGTGGTTGCACTTTCGGGCTTCCTGTAGAAGCCTTTGTCTCCGTTTTTAGGCCTCCTGTAGAAGCCTGTTCTCCAACGATTCTCGGGCTTCCTGTAGAAGCCTTGGTCGTTGCTTTTGGGCTTCCTGTAGAAGCCTGCTCCTTACTGATCTTCGGGCTTCCTGTAGAAGCCTTTGTCTTTGTTTTCGGGCTTCCTGTAGAAGCCAGTGTTTGCGTTCCTGCAGATGCAACTCTCACCACCTTTTCTTGCTTGGCTGCATGGATCTTGGTTTTGGCTTTGACTGCAGGAGCCGACGAGGTGCTTGGGCTGGCAGGGACCACCTCAGTTTTGACTGCCCTGCTTTTCAACCTCTTTTCCCTTGCTGACAAAACAGGTGTGTCACCTTTTGCTCTGTCCTCCTTTCCCTCCTCCTTCTCCTTTCGTTCTTTCTTCTGTGTTGGAGTCGGGACCTTTTGGCTTTTCCCTTTCCTACCCTCGGCTACTGGCTCTTCTTCTTCTCCGCTAGAGGATTCCGTTTCTTCAAGCAACATTTTTATGTTCCCTTCTCTTGTTAAGTTCCTAAATGATTCCCAAGCGAGGGGGACTTTATATGAGTGGAGAGCATCCTCCACGAGAAGCTTGACTAGCCCATGGTGGGCTACCTGATCCAGAATTCCGTCCTTGAGCTTTGTGGAGCACTCCATCAAGGACTGCAGTAAAAAGTAAGGAATGCTCAGCCTCTGTGCTGCAGGGAGGTCAATCTGGTGTCTTAGTTCATTGAGCAGCCTGAAGTGGTACGCATATACGATGTTGTAACGACCCTCACAGGTGATATATTTCATAATTTGCAAACTGACTTCGTTCCATGGTGGCAACAGGCTTGTCCTTTTCACCCCATTTTTGTCCTCTGTGAATGATTCTTCAGGTGGGAAGAACTCCTTCTTTGCTTGCTGACTCTGCTTCCGCTCTTCTTTATCCCACGGCAGACCCATGGGCAGTTCTGTGATTCGACTTATATGCTCTGGGGTGAGTTGGAGGCTGAGACCTCTGAAGCTTACTGTGGCCAGTGTCTGGGATTTAGGCTTCAATGCCTGCAAGAATTCCTCGGCTACTTCATCATCGTAGCCCTGTAGTTTATCACAAAAAGGCATCCATTGTGCTCTAGTGAAGAGCTCAACCACTGCCGGGTTTCTCCTTAATGCATTTGAATCAGTGGGCTCTCGCCTGATAAACCCACCAGGCATGATGAACACAGTGGTTTTGACCAAAGGCGGTAGATACAAAGGAAATTCGGTCTTATAGACAGAGCATGCAATGAATTCACAGACCACAGTCTAATTATACTGCTATCCTGTAGAAGCGATAGTATAGGCACGACAATCCAATATTTCTTTTATGACCAGACTGTGAATAATGACCTTGCCACCCTTGAAAACCAATTGCGGAAGGAGTTTCAGGGTTACCTCTTTTCCGCCACCTTTTTTATGTGAAGACTTCACCTTCCTGTAGGGACTGCTTTCCTGTAGATACTGCTTCCTGTAGGACTGCGTTCCTGTAGAAACTGTTCCTGTAGGACTGCGCAGACTTCGGGGGGAGCTATAGTTGAACAGCGGTCGAGAGGTGCCTTACCAGCGTTCAGGTAGCCGAGAGCTTGGCGTATCAACATACAGAGGTAATCAGAGGAGCTACTCGAGTTTTGAAGTGAGGTTGATGGATATACACGCTTAATCGAGCCGATTAGATTTTGAATCGGCGCAGCTCGTGGCGCGGGGGGTGAGCTGTCCCCGCCGGACCGTTGGGTGACGTCACCCATCATCCGCCTGCACATTCGCTTGCTGCCACATTCATTCCCACAGATCTGCCGCCGCCCTTTTCGGTTAAACTCGTTTCACGGTTGACGGGACTAATCTTCACGTGCGTGCTACGTGTGTCTTTTGTCGTGGCTGCCACCTCATCATCTGACTGTCCCTTCACTAGCCGATGTGGCCAGTCAACTGGCCTTACGGCCGCTCAACCATTCACCTTTATGCCATGCAAAACAAATCAAAGTAATATCCATGCGATTTGATGGAGAGAAGGATTAGAACACTTACCTGCGCGCGGCTGCACATGATTTCCAGTTTTTGAGCGATGGATCTACCTGCTGCATGTGGCTGCACAGTCCTGTAGACTCGTGGTTACAGGATGCTGGCGATGGAGTGAATGGTTTTGCGTTCATGCGCCCGTGTTTTATCTCAGATGGCGGTGCTGTGGACGGTCTTCACTCGAGCAGGTTGAACTGTTACAGGATCCCCGCGAGGGGTCTTGTCACAGTCCTTTCTCCTTGGGTGCATGCTGCATGCTGGCGGTTCTGGCTTCTCGATCACGATCCCAGCGCTTCTGATGCATAACGTGGATGTGGTATGGCTCTCGGTGCTTGGTTTTTCTTTGACAGATACTTTTTTCACGAGAACTCATTGCTTTGTTGTGCTGCTGCAGGGATCTTGGTTGCATGGCGACGAGGATGGTGGAGCAAGATAATAGCAATGTTCAGGGGTGCCATCAGTGGCATGCATGCATTCAATCCACTCCTCAGTCGCTAGATCTTCAGTTGAAACACATTTCGGCCGTCGCAACCTTCTACAGGAAGTTTCCTGTAGAACACAGAGCTTCCTGTAGAAATTTTGCACTTTCCTGTAGAAGATCCGCGTCTTCCTGTAGGAAGACTGTCTGTTCCTATAGAAAACTGTATCTTCCTGTAGAAGATCCAAATCATGATAAAAATTGCACATACCTTGAAAAACATTGTTATTCTTGGAGGAGGTGTTGATGACATTCCTTGATAGCATGATGAAGGCCCCTGGCTCGGAGTGGAGAGGCTTCTTCTCCTCCATAGAACATCTGCATGCTAAACTTTTATTGTGCTTATTGTTTTTTTTCTTTTTTTTTCCCTTTTTTTTCTCTTTTTTTTTTTTGAAAAGATAGCAGGGGCGCCCCAAAGAGGTTTTCACCCTTGCTACCTGCCCTAAGCGCCTCAAAGAGGTTTTCACTCAAGGATCTTTTTTAAACTTTTTTTTTTTTTTTTTTTTTTGAAAGACAATAGGAGCGCCTCAATGAGGTTTTCACCCCTACTGCCTGCCTTGGGCGCCTCAGAGAGGTTTTCACCCAAGGATCTTTATTTTTTCTCTCTTTTTTTTTCTTTTTTTTTTTCTTTTTCTTTTTTCTCTTCAGGGTATGCCCAAAGTGGAGGCATAACCCTTCTCTATGACCAAAACAGATTTCTCCATAGTACTGATAAACTCTTGCCTCGAGAGAGGTCTTCTGTAGATCTTCAATCGGTGCCCATTGACAAGCATGGGAATGGCTTCCTCATCAATGGTTCGAATGAGGACAGATCCATTGTCATGGCACTGCTCCACTACATATGGTCCTAGCCATCTGGTTCTCAACTTCCCCTTGAAATCTTTGAATCTGGAGTCATACAACAAAGCCCAATCTCCCGGCTGGAATTGCTTGTCATGGAGATGTTGGTCATGCCACACCTTTCTCTGAAGTTGAACCACTTCTGAGTGAAGGAGGGCCTGCATGCGGTGCTCATCTAGTCCATTCAGCTGCAATAACCTTTCTTGCTGTGCATGGCTGAGATCTAGGTCCAGCTGAGCTGCCATCCTCAAAGTGTTATACTCAAACTCAATGGACAACAAAGCTTTCTTCCCATAGACCAGCTCATAAGGTGTGAAGCCGGTGGTGGTCTTCCAAGTGGTGTTGTAAGCCCATGTGGCCTCAACCAGGCGATCTGCCCAGTCCTTTCTGCTGCTGCTCACCACTTTGGTCAAGATCCCTTCTAATGCTCTATTGGTGACTTCCACCTGCCCATTTGCTTGAGGGTGATAGGGGGTGGAAGTCCTGTGCTTGATCTTGTGATGAGCTAGAAGATCTTCAATCAAGTTGGATGTGAACTGGCTCCCCTGATCGGTCACCAGCTCTCTTGGGTAGCCAAACTTGTAGAAGATGTTCTCTCTTAAGAACTCGACCACCTTCTCTTCTGTTGCTGCTTTGATTGCTTTAGTCTCTGCCCACTTTGTCAAGTAGTCAGTACACACAATGATGTAGGATCTCTGCCTCGAAGAGGGATTGATTGGACCCACAAAGTCCATGCCCCACTTCTCAAATGGCTCAAGAGTCACTTGAGGTTGGAGAGGCATCTCATCCCTTTGGGTCGGTTTCCCCATTCTTTGGCATTGGTCACACTGGCTAACATATCTTCTGACATCTTGATGAAGTGTGGGCCAATAGTAGCCTCCCTGCAGGATCTTGAAGGCAGTTCTCTTTGCTGCAAAATGTCCTCCACAAGGCCCATCATGACAGGTGAGGAGGATGTCAAAGACTTCCTCTTCCCTTACACAACGCCTTAAGATCTGATCAGGGCCAAGCTTGAACAGGTTGCCCCCGATCCAAGTGAATGAGGCACTTTTTCTGATGATTTTGCTCTTCTCTTTTGAAGAGAGGTGCGGAGGGAACTGAGCTGAAACAAGGTAGTTTGCTATATCAGCAAACCATGGAGAGAGTACTGAGATAGCAAACAGATGCTCATCAGGCATCTGGTCATCCACCGTCCCATCTTCACCTGCAGACAAATCCAATCTAGATAAAAAGTCAGCAACAACATTCTCTCTACCTGGTTTATCAACAATGGTTAGATCAAACTGCTGCAATAAAAGTAACCATCTAATAATACGAGCATTCACATCTGGTTTATTCATCAAATATCTAATAGCAGCATGGTCAGTATGTACAAAATTCTGGTAACCAGTAATGTAATGACGGAACTTGTTTAGTGCATGGACTACAGCTAAGAACTCTTTCTCGGTTACAGTGTAATTCTGCTCTGCTTTGGACAAGTTTTTGCTGACAAAGTAAATGGCATATGGAAGTTTTTCCTCAACTTGTCCTAAAGCTGCACCTATGGCTTTGTTCGAGGCATCAGTGTGGATGTGGAAAGGTAGGGCCCAGTTTGGACCTCTCAAGATTGGTGCTGACACCAACTTGTCCTTTAACTCATTCAAACTCCTCTGACAATCGTCAGTCCACTTAAACTCCACATCTTTTGCCAACAGGCCAAACAATGGTGAGGCTAACTTGCTGAAGTCCTTAATGAATCTCCGGTAGTATCCTGCTAATCCCAAGAAACTCCGGACATCCCTTACTTTTTGAGGAGGTGGAACCCTCTTGATGAGAGCA
This sequence comes from Pinus tabuliformis, assembly GCA_031772625.1. Lineage (NCBI taxonomy): Eukaryota > Viridiplantae > Streptophyta > Pinopsida > Pinales > Pinaceae > Pinus > Pinus tabuliformis. The sequence goes on from CM062816.1 coordinate 121,104,966, forward strand.
ATTTTGTTAGGATCCACCTGCAATCCTTGGGAAGAAATGGTATGGCCTAGCGCGGTCCCTTCAGTCATCAGGAATTCACATTTTTCAGGACTGAGGGACAGGTTCATCTCAATGCATTTGGTTAGGACCTTTCCCAAGTTGGACAATGCTTCCTGGAAGTTGGCCCCATAAGGAGTAAAGTCATCCATGTATATTTCCACTGCATCATGGACCAACTCCGAGAAGATGCTCAAGACAGCTCTTTGAAAAGTAGCAGGAGCATTGCATATCCCAAAGGGAAGGACTCGGTAGGCAAAGGTACCCCAAGGACAAGTGAAGGTGGTCTTATCTTGGTCTTCCGGGCTAATTTGGATTTGATTGTACCCGCTAAACCCATCCAGGAAAGAGAAGAACTTCTTTCCTGCCAGTCCATCCAACACTTGATCTATGAAAGGTAGAGGGAAATGGTCTTTCTTGGTAGCTTTGTTCAACTCACGGTAATCTACACAGATCCTCCACTTCCCATTCTTCTTGGGAACCAACACTAGAGGGGACACCCATTCACTATCTGAGATGGGGTAGATGAATCCGGCATCCAACAGTTTTTGCAACTCTTCCTTGACAATGTCCTTAAGGGCTGGATTCATTCTCCTCTGGGGTTGCCTAACTGGTTTACAGTCCTCTTTGATGTATATATGATGGGTACAGACCGAGGGATGGACTCCTTTCATCTCCTTATAGCTCCAAGCAAAATCATCTAAGTGGCTGGCCAATAGGCTACACAACTCCTTCTCCTGGGAAGGAGATAGGGAGGAGCTGATCTTTAATGCTCTCTCAGGGCCGAACTCCACACTTTTGACTCTGGGAGTGACAGGGCTGGTTGTACAAAGGTCCACTACGGTGCTAGCTTGGGCATCCTCCACCAATTTTTCTAAAGGTAGCGCACTGGTAGGTGGGTTTTGGATCAAGTTCTCGATCAAGTCATCCTCGGTTGGGGGATTTCTTCTATTGGTTTCTATGGTACACAGAGGTGCTGAATACACCTCGTCTTCTTCTCCTTCTTCCAACCAGAGTGGTAAGTCATGCTCCAAAGAGGGTTGGGCAGGAGGGTATAGGACAAGTTGCTTGGACATAGGACCATTTTTGATGGTCATATTTCCGGCACGACAACTGATATAGGCATCTGCAGTGGCTAACCAAGGCCTTCCCAAAATGAGGGGATATCCAGTAAGCTTTGCCTTTGGTTGCAGAACCAAGAAGTCTGCAGGATACTCCCAAGAGTCAATAGAGACCAAGACATCCTCCACAATCCCTTCGGGAGTCACAGTGGAGCGATCTGCTAATTGTAGTACTGTCGAGGTCTTCCTCAAGGAACCTTGAAGATTGAGCTTGAGCATTGTATCCCTGGTCATTACATTAATGGCAGCCCCCAGATCAATCAGGGTGTGGGGTATGATGGTGCCATTGATGTGGACATCTACTACAGGACTTCCAGGATCTAAGTACTTTGGGCAGATGACTTGTCCTAGCATAAGGTCAGACAGTTGTCCTATGACATTGATAGTTGAAGCATCTTTCTTCTGTCTGCCTGGATGTTTGAAACACTTCTCCTTAACCAGCTTGTTATAGATTGGCACATCCTTGATGGCCTGGAGAAGGGGTATCTTCACACACAACTGCTTGAGCTCACCCAAAAGCTCATCTTCTTCTGGGTTAGGTTGTGTGGTGGCTGTTAGTCTCTCAGGAAAGGGTGGAATAGGCTTTGGTTCACTCTCCTGATGGTTTTCCTCATCCTCTGGGGGAGGAGGTTGGCGATCTGGAAGAGTCTTTCCAGATCTAAGATTGATCTCCTGGATCTCCACAGCATAGGTAGGGCATGAGGTCTCCCTAGTATATACCTGCTGAGCCTGTCTATTGTTGGGGTTCGGGTTCGGTTGAGCAGGCATTTGAGGTTGCCTTGGAGGAGCAGGAGGTAAAGGCTGAGGTTGAACTGGTGGTGGAGGCAAAATGGCAGGAGGAGTGTTGTATTGGGGCCTCCACCCCGACTGAGGAGCACTCCATTGAGGCTGCGATTGGGTGTGTGAGTGATATGGATGAGAAGTAGGTTGAGTAGGATACTGAGGTGGATAAGACCATGGAGGAGGCATGGACCATGAAGGATGAGCAGGGGGACCCCAGGAAGGCATGGGAGTCGAGTGGTTGGGGTTGTAATAAGCTTGAGATGCCCCTTGCATCCCCTGCTGATAAGGTCTAGATCCTTGAGGCCTCCTTTGGTTGATGAAGTAGAGAGGTTCAGTGGGGGCTTCGGTTCCTTGGTACATGGCTTTAAACCCAGGTAAGGTTGGACACTGATTTGTTGGGTGGTCCTCCTCACAAACGAAACACACTTCAACCGAATGCAATGGACATTCGTTCTTAGGGTGTCTTCTGGTGCACCTAGGACAGAAGACAGCCAGGGCTCTCTCAGCTTCTTCTTTCTTCTGCTGGATCCTGAATGTGTCCAGCTGCATGGCAATGGTCTGTCTCACCTCACTCTTAAGATCTTCTAATTGGTTTGTAAACTCATGTTTGGAGAAAGGGACACCAGTGGAGAGGAGATTTCCTCTACCTCGTTTTCTAGCTGCCCTGGAATGATTTCGAAACACAGTCTTGATGTCCTCATAAGGCAGTTGGTAAACGTCCCCCCCAGCTAACATGTGAAGGGTGTCTAAAAGATCTTCAGGGACTCCTCGGAGTAGAACCAACTTGAGGGATTCAGGGTCAAGTGTGCACCTGGCCCGTTTATAGCTAAGTTGGAACCTCTCCTCATAATCCTCTAAAGACTCATCATTCCCCATGGTCATTCGAAAGATCTCTCCCTTGGTTTCCTTGGACCTACAATAATCCCTATACTTGGTATTGAAGGCTTGCTGCATCTGAGCCCAAGTAGCGATGCTATTCCCAGGTAATCCCATGAACCAGCGTAGTGCTGCATCCTTAAGAGTGGAAGGGAAAAGCTTCAGCTTTTGCTCATCTCCAGTATAGTCATAGGTTCTACAGAGGACAACAAACTCAAATAGGAAGGTATCAGGATCCTCAGTGGTCAGTCCATGGAAGTGAGGCAAAGCAGAGGGGCTAATGTTTTTCATTTTCATCTCCCCATTGGTCTCTCGGATGGGGAAAGCTCCTTCTATTCTCTCATCTTCTCTATTGTCAGCCATAGCTTCGGATGGAGTGGTCTCTACCTCTTCTTCTTCTATAGGGTCTTGGTATATCTCAGGATGTTCACCTATAGGTTCCTCTGGGTCACTGTCACCAAAGAAGAGAGAAGGGTGACTCAGTGATGTGGTGGGGGTGTTTGGTAGGAATTTACCTGATCTATCTCGGTTCCTACGAGGCATGAAATGGAAAGGACTTTTCTTTTTTGATTGCTTTTGCCTTTTCTTTGGTACCTGCAAAACTGAAACAAAGTGATCTACAACTAACTATATTGCTCAAATGAAATTGCAGAATTGGGAAGCTAATCTAGGAAAGCAAGAAAAATTACTCTAGGAAAGCAAGAAATACTAGTCTAGGAAAGCAAGAAATATTAGTCTAGGAAAGCAAGAAATATTAATCTATGAAAGCAGGAAATGCTAATCTAGGAAAGCAGGAAATGCTAATCTATGAAAGCAGGAAATGCTAATCTAGGAAAGCAGGAAATGCTAATCTATGAAAGCAGGAAATGCTAATCTAGGAAAGCAGGAAAGGCTAAGCTACTTTTGCAGAATGGAAATGAAATAAACTACTGAGCAGAAGTAAGAGTACGAAAGTAGAAGAAAAGCAACAATTACTAATACTCTGACGCTTCCCCGGCAACGGCGCCAAAAAGATGGTGAACTCCAGTATTGTAGCAATAATGCTACAACTCCTGGGGCTTCCTGTCTCTCATTTTATCAACCCGGTAGTTCGTACAAACTTGGAAGCGACGGTGCTATATGCACAAGTACTAGCTCTTGTCGCAGCTGTCACTTGGTCAGCTGGCACAAGTCCGCTAGGGCTCAAGCCAACTTCTATAGGCTCTCAGAAGAAGCTTGCTAATTGATGGACGAAAGCTAATCTCAAAGGAAAGCTACTTTACTTGACAAAAAATGAACTGAAAGCAAATCAAAGCATGTAAACCTAGGAAACCCTAATTTAACTAGTCTAACCTCTACAATGCAAGAAATGTGAATGAAACTTCTACCAATGATGCTGTTACCTCTAATAAGTGCAAATGCATGGATCTAAACTATTTGCATCATGAAAGATATGTTTTTGTATTTTTCCCTTAAGTGTGTGGAATGATTGTGATTTTGTGCTAACTAGGGTTTGATTGTGCAGATGGGATGGAGAAGGAAGGAAAGCGTGGGACAGGTTGGGAAGGCTAGGAGAGGTCCCTAGGGATCCTTAACATCCATCCACAGAGGTCCCTCGCATTCAGATGCTCAGCAACCGAGAGAGTGGCCTCCTACAGGATGGCTGTGGAGGATCCTATAGGATACTCTGTTTTCTACAGGATGTCTACAAATGGCTACAGGATGACCTACCGTGAGTGTTTGGAGTGATGGAGGAGTAATGGAATGGTAGAGGGAGATGTGTAAGGTAGGAATGAGGCTGGTGATGGCTGTAGAAGTGGAAGAATAGGATGGGAAGTGAATGTAAGGAGTAGGTTGGAAGATAGAGGGCTAGGTCAATGAAAGGGCTAGAGAATGGAAGTACGTGAGGAGTGAAAGACTTTGGGAGATAACAGAGCGGAGCAGGGGTCGAAGATGTGGTTGCATGCGTGATCAAGATGGAGAATGAAGTAATGGACGAGAGAGGGCAGTGCAAGTGAAACAAATGCTTGTGACTGTTACCAAACCGAAAATGCATCAACCTAAACTACCTGTGCTTGTAAATTCGATGAACAACAATCCAAAACGCGAAGGAGAATGTGCATGAAGCTGTGGTAAAGGAGTGTAGTGCAGGTGTGAATGACAAGGAAGAATCTAACATAACGTGACTGTGTTTGCAGCAATCATCAAGTAAAGAAATGCGTGTTTTTGGTGGTTAGTCATGGACTTCACTCCAATCCCAGATGAGGTGGCAGTGAGCCTTAACAACCTTTTTGTTGGAGCTCCAATGGACTATATCTATCCTCTGCTACACTAAACAACTGTAAACAAACTCACCATAAGCAAATCCTATCTAACTCATGAAAAAGACCAACTTAACAACCTGTAATTCGAATTGCATGTGCAAATGAAAACTCAAAGTGCTGAAAACGAAATGGAAACAACACTACAGCAGAGGGGATCTATGGCTCTCAGGTTGGGCCCTAACCTGAGAGCTATAGTCTCCTTAAGAAACTCAGAACTAGATCACAAACTGCCTTCTTTATTCATAATCTGATATCATGCCAAATTGGCTTACAAAAAGGAACGAAAACTGAACTGTGCTCCAAAATTACAATAGCAATACGAGAGTTTCAACAACCTATCTAAGGCTAAGGCCTCCATACTTATACAAAAACGATGATCCAACAAGTGTCCTTGATTTTAGGAGCTCGGCTGTCCAACTAGAGTTTAACTGCTGATCCTGTAGGATGGTCATAATTGCTGTTCCTGTAGAGCAGTTTGTAACTGCTGTTCCTGTAGGACAGCTGGCTGCTTCTTAAGCTCGAAGGGGAGATGGATTGGAGCTCGGAGTTCTTGGTGGGAATCACGAGGAATGTCCCAAGACCGTGGACATCCTCTCCTAAAAACCAGCAGTGCCACCTCATTGTCTCCTTATCTCCTTTTTCGTTGTCTCTTGCTCCCTTTTAATGCCAAAACCTGGGATCACAATGCATTAGTCACGTAGATAGAGTGCCTACCCTTCTTCCTACAAACAACATGAATAAACTAAGAAATGCATGCATAAGCAATAAAAAATGAATGGTTTGAGCAAGTAGAATAGGCCAAAATGAGCCCAAATTGTACCAAAATTGGGGCTCATCAACGCCGTAGATTGTACCTATAGTACCTTGAGGGCCATTGTCATTATTGGTGGTACCTCTCGCGTCTGTTAACAGTTTTCAATATTGATTGGTAATCAGACGATGTTCATGCATGTTCGACTTCAGCTCATATATTCGCATGCTTGAACTTGTACTTTTGTTCGGGTCGAGATGGAGCGCAAGACCCTGGATTTTGTCTGTTGTAATCCAGGCGTGATTCTTGTTACATGACTCATTCACTGGATGGCTGCGACCATACTTGAGTCGATTCATTGATCCTAACCAGATGGCTGCGCCCATACCATGGATCTAGATTATTATGTACTCTCTTATGGATGGCTGCGACCATACCACATATATCATGTACTTGAGCTATCAGTTGTATCTCTCGATGCAGATTCTCGGCGGCAGCTACATGTGTTCTTGTAAAGCATTTCACCCCTCTCTCTCTCTCAGGCCTCATGCTTTAGGGGGCATCTGTTACACAGTAATTTGTCACCATTGGTCACCGTCCCTGTTACCCCTTTCCCGTACTTTGGAGGACTCATTCCGGGACCTGTGAGCAGTGACATAACTTAAAAACACTTGCATTATGTTCCCCTAAGTATGGACTTCATGTGCCTTGAAGACACCTCCTGCAAAATATCCCTGAAAAGTGCCTTTTTTCCATTAGCGCGGGTCCACAATGTACTACCCGCACCAATGAACGAGATCCTCAAAAGAAGGTGCGCCCAATGGCGCTCTGTCTTAGAGTAACACCTGCGCCAACCAAGTTTGGAAAAGATTTTTAACAAACGCGCGCCCGGATGTTTTTTCCTTTCAAGTCATGAAGTCTTTTGAGGATAAAGCTAATCTTCTAGATGTCGAGATTCATCATCTATCCCTTACATCTATCCACAACGACTTTTTGGAGATAATGCCAATCCATAATGGGTGTCTTGATGCATTGTATCTTCCTCCCCTTCTCCATCTATAAAAGTCTGTCCTCATGCATTTGACAAGCTAGTTTTTGAGTAGTGGGGATAGTGCTAGTAGTGATAACGCTTGTCTTGAGTGATAGTAAGAGTCTTGGAGCATAGGGAGGTTATGCTGCCAGAAGTCTGAGCTGTGTATTCATCATCAAAGAGAGAGAAAGGTCTATTGCAAGACATATGTAGCTGCTCGCCCAGCCAGAGGAGAGATTCAACGTCAGAACTTTGGTTGTATTTTTCTCTGTTGATTATACATTAATAAACGACTGTCATTATGGTTTCGATCTTATTGTTCGTTATGATAATGTTTGATCTATATCTTTTCTGACTGATATATAGTTGTATTTAGTGGATTTTATGCTTGTATTCGCTTCGTTCTTTGCATGTGCAGGTATCCATTCGCGGAGATCGTGAGGATCGTGACCTGCCGGAGCAAGGGAACGGGAGTATCAACTCTTCTACGACACTAGCGTTGGACTCCAGGTTGGTTCTCGTAATCCACTTTCAATTTGCAACTAGGAACTTGCATGGTAGCATTGATTGATTGTTGCTAGACCCATTTTGGGCTAGTGGGATCGCCTCTATCCGCAGAGGGGATTTACCTCTCCAACAGTGCCCTCCCACCCTAGGCTATCTAGGCACTTGCTACTTCATCAACAATCAACATGACGGTTATGGGTCATCCACACAAAATCCTTGTCATCAAAGTCCATTTGCTAGGTCGCACACTATTAGTATCACAGTTGGTCATAAGCATTACAAGATATATCTATCCTCAGACTTTTGTTTGTCATGGTTATGGGTCATCCACAAACCCACACTTCATCGAAGTCCATTTGTTAGGTCGCACACTTTCAATATCACAGTTGGTCATAAGCATTACAAGGTATCTCTATCCTCAGATCTTCGTTCAACACGGTTATGGGTTAACCACACAAAACCCTTATCTTAATTGGATCTTCATATTCAAGAAAGACTTCTTAAGAGGGAACTTCACACAATGGGGACCATTGCTCCTTAAGGAGGAAGGAATGATGCAAATGGAAATTAGCATCCACCCATGGTATTCATCGACCCATGGTATTTATCCACTCATGGAATATACCCATGGCATTGTAAGTGGCATCCACCCATGGTATTCATCAACCCAAGGTATTTATCCACCCATGGAATTTACCCATGGTATTGTAAGTGGCATCCACCCATGGTATTGTACGCGAGATCCACCCATGTTCTTGAATCACCCATGGTATCTACCCACCCATGGAATTTACCTGTGGTATTATAACTTAAAAAATACTATAAGTAACAAGCCACATTTTGTAAAAGGACATATTTTCCATCACAATGTAGCTTTTACAATTATTATCTGTTTTAATAAAAAAGATTTTTGTGGTTTTGTTTACTAGGTGTTCTCCACTTTACTTCTGGCATTTCAATTTTTTAGATCTTGGAGGCCTCCCCCCCAAGATCCATTTCAATTTTGTAGGTCTTGGGGGCCTCCCCCCAAGATCCAGATCATCAAAGCACACTACTCAACCATTCATTGATCTCAATATTCATCAGTTGGGTAACAACATGATCACTTGAATATGAGACCTTGGTTTCTTGTGGAACTTCTCAAACTACTTCAACATGGTGGCTAACACTTGTACATGGGACCCTAAGTTTTTGTATTACTCAAGTGTTGTGACCAACACTTGTCTAGGAGCCTAGTTTCCAGTTGTACCTCCTCACTACAAGTCTTAAGGATGGCATTTTATAATGGGGGTGGAGGGTTGGGATCCTCCCCATGGATGTTATGGGGGACTAAAGGGCCCATTATGGTAATAATAGTGGACGTCACTTAATGTAAGATGGACTAGGTCCATTATGTTTTTTTATGATTAAATAATGTTGATTATGGTAGTTAGTACTGAATAAATGCAATTTGGTCTTATTAAAAAATATCCACTAGGTAGTTAGGATGTTTTAATGATCAAGATTTTCTTGTTAGCTATAAGTAAGTATGGAGTCATCCTTATGAATTATGTGTGAAGGATGTTGTATTTGGAGCTTAGCTCATTTATAAGTCACCTAACTTTAAGAGGCAAGTGAACACGAATGTATTCCTTTCATAAAAGGATCATTGTAAGGTGTTTCCCTACCATAGGGGTTTTTATAAATAAAGTGTGAGAATTTATGATATCTATTTTATGATTTAGTTTTTCAAGTTAAGGATCCTGAACATATTCATTTTTTTAGTGGTATATTGTATTGGAATTGGTTACTTACTTTGTAAAACATATTTCATAATTCACATATATTATTATGTAGGAATTTTATTGATATAAGATGGATGGTTGAAGAGGGAAACAAATTTAATGCAACAAACATAAAGGAAACACATTGCATATTATGTAGCTTCACATTTATTAATGATGAATGACTATTGTTTTTTTCCGATAATAAAAAGGAAACACATTGCATAAAGAATACATGACAACTTTCTTGAAATCTTAATATATAAAGTAATATTTTTTGAAGTATAGATGAGGTGTATTTGCCAATGTGTGCCACATGCAGAGGAAACATTTCAAAAAACTTTAAAAGATTGTTTATAGTCTCAGTGAACAAAATATAAAAGTTTTATTAAAATGGTGCAAATAAGTGAAGATGGATCAAAAGGTGATTGACATGACATTTTCCTTTCGACTCTTTTAACTGTCGTATTTTATAACAATAATAGCTAATATGCTTCAAAAATTCAATTTTGAATATGTCAAAGGTTATGCAAGGCACATGAATGAGGGAAAGAAATCCCTTAAATGAAGAATAAAATCACGATGAATGAATTTTTTATTAGTTCATTTGGAGTAGTGTGGGAAGTAAATGGCAAGAGGAAAAAATCTATAATACCATGAATGAGATGGTGGAAGAAATGTGTAGACAAACTTTTCATTTATAGGACAAATATCAATCCAATGAATCCAAGAACTATACTATTGGACATCTAAAATATGCATATCTAGAAAATTAGTAATAAGACTTATAAGACTTGCAAAAGAAAAAACATACAAAAATAATAAATAATCATTTTGAAAATATTATTGTTAAGGACATTTTTTTATATGTATAAACTATTCCAAAATATTATTAAGTACACCATACTCCTATGATATTTACCTATTAGAAATATTATTTTCTTTTAATATTTTAATATATTTAAAAAAAATTAAAAACATTAAAAACTATAAACAAAATGATATACCAAATACACTAGCAAGAATACCAAAAATAAATAAATAAATTAAAAATATATATAAATAGATAGTAAAAAAATTAAGAAAAATTGAATATGAAAAGATCTATTCCAAAAATACCATGCACAAATGTTTGTAATAATCAATGTTTTATTATGAAAGATGAAATAAATGATTTTTACCATGAAAAATATTAGTTTCCAAATGTTTTGTTGGTGCAAGCAAGCTGACAAAGAGGAACCCATTTTGACATCGGATAGGATAATAAGGAAGACATGGATTGATTGCAAAATTTATAAGGAATACTTGTATTTTTTTTTTAATTAACCTTTTAGATTTGTTTGAATTTTTATATTTCCATAATTTACAATTTATTTATGGATGTTGTTTTTCCTTAGAAGAACTCATGTATAAAAAAGAGTTTATAAGAAATCATATAAAGAAGAATAATTGGAACATTTAGTGGAATTTAAATTGAATATGAGTTGTGAGTATATATTGGATTATTAAGTAATATTAAAAATTTGTAATTAATTATATTGTTTTTGGAGTCGTTTATAAAGACAGAGAAATTGTTTGGATAGCCAAAAGTGGTCGGAATCTGGGCAAAAAAATTTCAAAAAATCTTGTAGATGCAGTGTTTGAATCATGTTTTTGATGAGTGGCCGGAATCTGGGCAAAAAAATTTCAAAAAATCTTGTAGATGCAGTGTTTGAATCATGTTTTTGATGATGTAAATGGATTCAATACCATCAAAAATGTCTAGGGCACATAAAATTATGATTTTTCACAGCTTTTCCTTGGAGTTACATAAATTCCTGGCGGAGTTTTTCAAGATATGACCGGAATTTCCATAACTTTCAAGGCAAAAAATCATAATTTTAAGACTACGGCATTGTTTTTCATCTCTATGTTATAAATATTGGAACAAAAGAAACTTCTAATCCTATTTGAAGTTTGTCATGGTGCATAAAACTTGTAAGGAAAAAGGTGTACACTGGAACACTGAAAAAAGAGGTTGGAAAACTATATAAACAATAACATGAGTGGAATATATAAGTATTGATTTATGTCACAATTTTATTGATTTCCATAATGGTGCATATGATATTATAAATATTGATTTTCATTAAATTTTATAAATATTGATTTTCATTAAACTTTATTTCTGTGTTAATAGTTAAAAAATATAAAAAAACAAAATCAATTTAATTTTTGAGTAATGAAACTAACTTAAATGCAAGACACTTATGAGCACCTCAATGACATGAATGTAAGTGATGAATTACAATCAATATCATTTATTATTAAATTTTTTTAATTTTCAAAATATTTGTTGAACAAAAATTATATATATTTTAAAAGTTTTCAGTTTATGCCGAATAAATACATAATCTTTGAAATTACAGTAAATTGTAAATAATTTTCTAAATATTAATTTAGGAGGAATATAAAAAATTACAAATAAATGTTCAAAGTCACAACAGTTATTGAAATGAAACCAAAAGTCACTCCCCATTGTATTTATACAAAGATCCATTTAATGAAAAACTAGTAATACACAGCGCTAATCAACCTGGCTGACAGTGGTATCAAAGCTATTAGAATTTTTTCATTACTTCATCGCCTTGCTCGCTCGTCGCATTTTCTTCTTCTTGCAACTAACCGGATGATCATATGGGTCCGAGGTTGCACATCTCGTTCCCTAGTTGAACATCAAGAAACGCAAGTATCATGTTTGAACCCTTGGACTACTCTGTTACAAACTCCCTTGCATAACCTTGAATAAAAAACCGTAGAACCTACAGTTATTGCTGTAACCCACCAATGCCTTCTCGAATTTGTTCGACTTTAACTATCACATGTACTCAGTTGCAATACGCTGTAAAAAAAGTGATTAGGTGTAAGAAGCAGAGGTGCACATGATAATTAGATTGAATATTATGTGTTATTTATGTCCTCGATCAAGTATCTACCTCATCAAGACCAAGAAGACATAGTTTCTCAGCAAGAAACATCATAGCTACTCAGAAACAGAGCCGGAAACAGGCATAGCCAAGGGAATTTAGTCTACCAGAATGGGATCTAAACCACGCCATTCTTAACTAGTACCTAGAATTGGCACCTTTGACCATCACGGCTAGCCCTGCACATCTGACAATGGATTTATCTTCTGAGATATGAAGCTAACGTTTAGCCTGAAGTCTCTATTCTGGATGCTTGTTTAATCTTCAATCATTCAGTTTAGGCCAAGATTTGTACACTCAAAAGAACGTATTAACCAATGAATTATTGGAAGTTATCGAGCTTATATATTGAAGCCATTTTGTAGTCCTAAAAGGTATCGAACTTGAAAGGGTGAATTTTTGTGCTTAGGGTTTATCCTGCACGTTGTGACCGATCTAAACCACGGGGTAGTCCACACCACTCTCCTCGAAATAGAGCAGATCAAAGATGATTCTGTGATCGTCTCAACAGGTGTGCCTCCTTTGGAGCATTCTCCAACATGGCTCCAACATCTAGTGAATCATTTGGAGATGGCTTGGAAATAGTAAGCGAGGATGTAGAAAGAAGAATATGGAGACAAAGGTGGTAGGGACAATCATTGTGAATTTTTTTATCTTTATTATGTTATTTATTTCTTGGAGAGAAGTTTGGTTGTTTGACACTGGTGGAACTTACTACATGATTTTTTGAAGATATATTTTTTTTTTGGAAAATTGAATGATAATGTATATGGTCTAGTAAAATTTGCAGATAAATCTAGTCTTAAACTTATAGGAATTAGTACCATCAGGCTCAAATTAATTCTTGGATCTTCTTTTGCATAATGTCCTCTATCTTCCTGACCCTATGAAGGAACTTGTTGTCTTTAGTGCACATACGAAAACAAAACATTTTCTTTCACTTGATAAAAAAGTTGAAGTAACAAGGTCTTCTAACAACATGGTTTTCATGATAGGAAGGGAGAATGAAAAATTGTTGAAGTTGAAAGGGACATTTGCTCGAGCACAAAAAATTGCATTCCTTATTAACCATAATGAAGGTACATTGTCTTCTAGTCTTTTATGGCATATTAGTTTCGGGTATATGAATTATGATAGTCTATGTATACTTTAATTTTATTACCATTCCAAAAAACTTGAAATAATGAGAAGCATGTACCTATGGTGAACAAAGTGCTTAGAAAGGTAGAGTTGATTGACTCTAATTTGTGTGGCCCCATGCTTAGTCCATCTAACTTTCGTAATAATTATATCATAGCTTTTATTGGTGACTACACCAAGGATGTGTTGGATGTAGTTGTTAAACAAGGAATCTCAAACATTTGAAACAATAACAAAGTTCCATCTATGAACTGAAAATAAAGTCAATCTTGTGTTGACACCCATTGTACTTATGATAGAGGAGAACACACTTCAAATGAGCTTGAAATATATATTTTTTGGCATGGGATAAAACATCGAATGATTATTCCATGCAATCACCAATAGAATAATGCAGCGAAAATAATGAAGAAGACATTCTTGAACATGGTATGCTCAACACTATTTTTGAAGAATGTGAAGTTGATGTTTTTGAATGATGCAATTCTATGTGTAATAGATGTGAAAAATAAGTTTCCATATTATGTTATAGGAAATAAGGCTCTATAGCCCCAAGGGTTAGCTAAATTGGTCAAGTTCTTATTGTTAAAGGATCTTTTCTATTGAGAGGTCATAGGTTCAATTCTCTCAACACTCTTGGGGTTAGGCTCCATTGTTGAGCCTTGAAGAAGTGATCATTTTGGGTAGATTTTCCTGGTACAAATATTCCATGGATGTAGCGATCACCGATCTTCAAGGATAGTGAACCACATAGAAAAAAGGGAAATAAGACTCCATATGGAATGTGGTATGGAAACATTCCTTCAATAAGGTATCTCAGGGTCTTTGGTTCCACTTATTATGGCTTAATTCCTAAGGAGAAAAGAAACAAGCTTGCTGCAAGGAGTCGATAGTGTGTCTTCTTAGGGTACTCAAATGCCACTGAGGCATATTGTCTTGATTATGTAAGCAAGAAGTCCACTCTTTCCAGAGATGTGATTTTTCTTGAATCCACCAAGAATGACAAATTGTTGAGTTATAGTTTAATCATCTGGATAGATTTACTCATATAAAGACATATCACAAGTTTAATGATGAAATTCCACATCTCAAATGGAGGATCGTTATCTTGGATTAATATCTGGAATCTCCTTTTGAAGTGTCATATCCCCCTCATGAAGAAGATCCAACTACCTCATCAGAACAAAAGATTCAATTGAAAGATGTGATTAGAGACTTGAAAGGTTGAACCATGTTGAAAATTCAACACCATCTCAATCAGTTGAGCGATGTGTACCATCAAATAAATGTCTAAAGTGATTCATATATAAAGACACTTGAAAGTGCTCACCCTAATGAGGTTGAAAAGACAAGTACCAACAGCTCAATTGGACAAGATGGAGGTGATGTAGATAATAATTTAGGTTTAGATTATGTAAATCATCTAAATGTTTCATAGGATAGTGAATTTAATTTATCTACTATCATTGAACCAACTTCCCTTAAATAATTGGCTTCTCATGACGAGTGGAAAAAATCCATGCAGATGTTGTATGATGCTCTCATCAAGAATGGGACATGGAAGTTGGTGGATCATCCATTTGGAACTAAAACTATTAGCTACATGTGGGTCTATAGAACAAGCACAAATAAGATGGATCAATTGACAAGCATAAGGTGAGACTTGTTGCAAAAGAGTTTGCATAGAAATAAGGCATAGAATATGAGGAGACTTTTGCGCCCACAATAAAATGGGATATCATTCATGAATTGTTGGCTTTGATTGTACATAATAGGTGCACAATTCATCACATGGATGTGGAGATATCCTTCTTGAATGAAGACTTGAAAGAAATTGTCGACATGTCTTAACCAAAGGGATTTTCCAAGAAGGTTCAAGAACAAAGGGTGTGCAAGATCATCAAAGTCTTTGTATGGTCTAAAGCAACACCTTTCGCATGGCATGAAAAGTTAATTGAGTATAATTTAAAAATGAATTTCAAACATTTTAATCTTGATGACGCAACTTTGTTTTTCAAGAAAGTTGGATAAATTGTTGTATATATTGTGGTGTATGTAGATGATATTTTTTATAATAGGAAACAATGAAGCATATGCTTTATCCATAGAGAAAGAGTTGATTAAGGGTTTTGAGATGATAGACATGGGACATATACACTACTACTTGGGTATTGAAGGAACTCACAATCCAAAGCATATATTCATTTTCCAAAATATTAAGTACATTGGGGAATTGTTGAACAAGTTTGGCATGGTTGCTTGTAATCCTCTCTCTACTCATATAGAAAAAATATGAAGTTTACATCAAAAGGAAATGAATTTAAGGATGCAACTAATTATAGGCAATTTTTGAGGAGTCTTATCTACCTTATTACTACTAAATCAAATATTCCATTTGGATATGGGATCCTATTTAGGTTCATGCAAAAACCTTGAGCAAAACATTGTTGTTGCAAAGAGAGTTCTAATGTATTTGAAGGGGATTGAAGACTTTGGGCTCAAATACTCAAAGGTGGATGAATTCAAACTAGTTGGGAATTTAGATTTAGACTTTGATGGAGATAAGGAGAATGAAGTGCCTACTTCAAGATACCTCATGAGTCTTGGATCAACAACTATTTTTTGGATATCACACAAACAATCCATTCCAATAGATTCCACTATAGAGGTAGAGTATGAGCCTGATATAGAGACAACAAAGGAGATTATATGGCTAAGGAAGATACTAGAGATTTTTCATGAGAAATGAGGGAATGCTACTCAACTTCTAATTGATAACAATTCTACAATCAAGTTAGATAAGAATCCTAGATTCCATGACTGAAGCAAGAACATCAACACGAAGTTCCATTTGATTCCACATCATGTAGAAGCCAAAACCATTCAGTTGATACACTGTTTCACAAATGATAAAATTGCAGATATATTCACCAAAGCGCTTGGAAGAGAAACATTTAGAAATATGCTTAGAATTACAAACACCCCTTCCTATTGGGGGGGAATGTTAGTTATCTAATCCTTGTAATTATAGTAAATTGTAAATATTCTTGTAAATATTAGTTTAGGAGGAATACGAAGAGTAAAGTGAATGTCAAGAGTCATTGGAGCTCTTGGAAGATGAAACCAAGAGTCGTCTCATATTGTATTTGTGGCAATAGAAAGACTAGAGGTTCCTACGGTCCATTAGTCAGGGCTACAATGTGTTGGCGGGCTAAGGATGGCTCCTCAAATCCAATTGGTGGACGTATTATTTCTCCCCAAGAAGTCTTCTTTCCCCCACTTTCTCTTCCTTATTCCAAATCTTTCTATTCATCTCTGTTCATCTCTGTACTATTTTAGATAGGAAAACTACCATGGGATCTGTTGATGGAAAGAACTTCTAAATGACTAATGAAATTTTCAATATTCCATTCTATATGGCTAAGAAAAGAAGTGATAAGCCATGGAAAAAGAGAAGATATAGAGGGTATACGCCAGAGTGGGAAAGAGTACTAGGAAAGAGTGGAAAAGAGGCATATGAATGCGAATGTATGAAGGCGATTGATTGATTGGCACCCACCATAATGACATATAATATCTACAAGCCTAGAGAGAGGGAGAATAGAGAACATATCTATCAGCGCGAAGGGTATAGCTCAGTTTAATGAAAATATTTTAATGCATGGAGTTAATCAACTTGGATGACATTATATATATTTTACCATTATATATGATGAAAGGATGATGGTTCACAATATTGTATCAATTACATTATAATCAAGATACTAGCAATTAATATGAACGATTTCGTTATTCTTAAATAGTATGGTAGTGTTTCTTATTATATTTCAATGTTGTTGTAAGATGCTAGATTTTTGATTAAATATATTCATGATTTACATTACTATAATAAACATGTGTAGTGAATTTGGTTATTTCTTTAAATGATATAATACATTTACAAAATTATTATTATAATAATATTTGGATTTTTGGCCAACTTTTGAAATATTATAAGCAACAACAACAACAAACAAGAGGTGTTATTTGCATAATTGAAAATATATTATATAGCACATCAGGCATTGCAGTACAAAAACACGATAGTTCTTTTTAAGCATTTGTTTGCGCTAATTTTCTTTCAATAGTTCCAAGCATATATGTGTAGATGATTTACATAAGCATTAGGTGATCCTCATGTTAAATGTCTCATTACATGGTAAAAGTGGGAGATATACATTGAATATTCATGACCATCATATTAAATACCCTTCCATAATGATAATAGTGCATATGGTTGATAGTTCCAAAACAAGGAAAAAAATATATGGACCAAGCGAGATGTTTGCATTGTTCTTCTAAAGATGTCAGTGATATGCAATTAAAGTTTAATAACAATCCCTAAACCCAACGTGGTTGATGTAGAACACCTTATTACACTGGCCATCAATTTGTCCATTCCTTTAGTCTTACTTCTATTGATGTAAAGCCTAAAATGTTTATTGAAACTCCATCTTGCACACCTTGCCAACACATCAAAATAAAGCTAGGATTTGGCTCATTTGTTGAAGCATCCTCCTACTTCACCACAACAATAAATCACACAACAATCACACATTATTTGTCATCAAGATTTCATAACATATGCAACAAAACCAAAAACACTTAGATGGTTACCTCCAATTTTCTTTTGGACCATATCTCCTAAACCTGACACCATGCATTGCCTTTGTGGGAGACTAAGTTAGAGAGTAAATGTTGAAAAGTGTAACTAGGTTCCATCTTCATAATGACATGTAATTGTGATTTTATGTAATGAGATGTAAAGAAGAAAAATAAATTTATTTTATTTCTTGCTTAATGGGTTTCATGAGCAAGAGATTTTGTTTTTGAGTTAAGACTCCCATTGAGAGTCTTTAGGAATTGTTTGTCATCTAGTCATAAAATGATACATGTAATGATGTCATGTTACACTTTGTATAGAGTCAAACTTGTCTATGTAAAGTATCCTCCAAAACCTTGTCACTTATCCTCTTCAAGTCGACCTACAACGATGGAAGAACATGGTAGAAGAAGTCGACCTAACTACTTATGATCATGTCGGCCTAAAGGACATGATATGAAGTGTATATATAGTCACACTCATCTTCACTTAAAGTCAAGCAACTCGACAAGAATTCGGTGAAGAAGTGCGGAGAAGAATGCTACAAACAGGAGTGTGAAGAAGTGATAAGGAGGATTTTTTTGGGGCAAGCGAAGAAAGTTTCTTATGGGAAAACGAAGAAAGTTTCTTCTGGGGCAACGAAGGAGGTTTCTTCTGGGGAAGTGAAGGAGGTTTCTTCTGGGTCAGCGAAGGAGAGTTTTTCTTCCAGAGACAGTGAAGGAAGGATTATTTCGAGATACTTTTTTTGGATAACCGAGAGAGATATCTAGAGACCAAGATTCTCTAGAGGAAGCTAGTGAGATCATAGAGATTGAGTTTCTCTAGGAGAAGTCGAGAAAGTGAGATATAGAGACTGATATTCTCTAGAGGAATCTAGTGAGATCATAGAGACCCTATTTCTCTAGGAGAAGTCGAGAAGAAGCAATGTGAAGTATAGAGACCGAGTTTCTCTAGAAGGAGCCGAGGAGAGCAGTTCAAGATCAAGAAGAAAGTCGAGAAAGGAAAGATGAAGAGCATCAAGGTTAGTGACAAGGTTCTTGGGAGGATACTAGAGTCAAGGATCTTTGTCATGGTCTTGGTACTCAAAAATTAAAGATCTAGAAGAAGAATTTTGATCGGGTTTTCCTCTCAAGAGGTGAGAGGTTTTGGCCCTGGCTGACAAGCCTACATACTGTGTCACTTGTCTTTTATTGTGCATATTGGTAATTGTCTTGATGAAAAGAACACAATAATAACATAACGAAGAAAAGAATA
This sequence comes from Pinus tabuliformis, assembly GCA_031772625.1. Lineage (NCBI taxonomy): Eukaryota > Viridiplantae > Streptophyta > Pinopsida > Pinales > Pinaceae > Pinus > Pinus tabuliformis. The sequence continues at coordinate 121,124,138 of CM062816.1, forward strand.
TAAGCTAAGAAGTAAAAGTATATCACAAGAAATGATCAAGTAGAGAAATATTTTAACTATTCATGCCCTAGATTTCTCAACAATGGATATTAACATGTACTAACTTTTCCCAATATTAATTTGACACTACCCTCTCCATTTTGTGATTTCTTTATTTTCCAATTGTATTCTATTGATGAGTTTATTGCCTATCAAAATAAATTCACAATTTTATGGAATAATTATCTTTAAATAGCATAAATAACTTAGCACCAAACATTGGCGCCGTCCTCATTAGACCACAAATGTCAGCAATAAATAGTTTAAGAACACAATTTTTTCTTTGTGTTTATCCTTCATTGTACAACTAATGTTTATTTTTAACAAGGTAATCCTCACACATAATCCACTTATGCTTATGAATATATGATATATCATGCCCCATATTTCCTTTTATCAATATGGAAAAATAGTTATAACTTTGATTCCCATACTTTTGATGTCAAAGGATATTGTTCTTTCATCTACTGTTCATAATCAAGCATGTGTTCTAACATCTTCATCATTTGACAATTTAGGGAAAAAAAAACTATCTTATTCTTCCACAAAATTAGTAACTATCTTATAGTACTTTTTGCCAAATAAAATATATTAATTACCCTAAAATATAACAAATCGATTTACAGTATTAATTTCATAACCCAACAAATAAATATTAAATTATTCTCCAAACCATGGGGATAGAAGAAATTCATAAATTGTAATTTCCTATCTTTCATTTTGATTATAACAGACCCTTTCATTACCAAACTCTTGTAGAAATTCTCACTATAGATTAACCTGATAATGCAATATAACTAAAGCAAAATACTTAATCTACTTTTGCAATCAAAATTGCGGAAGCTTAATAGATTTGAATAAATCAAATGATTTTAGATTTTCTGTCGCTGAAATTCCCAATTTTTGATTGAAAATTCACTGATAAGCCTTGGAAACTTGAAGCTTGATATATAATATTCCCTCCTATCAAGTGCAAGGTGAGAAGTTTTTCAATAGTTCATTTTGGAAAAGATACAAGCTAGGGTTTTGGATTCTTTAGTTGGCGATTTTATTGGTTAACCATAAACTGTCTTCGATGGAAATTAGAGGTTTATGGTTTACCACTAACCAATATGCTTTGAATAATGTAGTGGTTTTTGGATGACCACTAACCAATCAACTTTGAAAAATTTGGTGGTTTCCGGCTTACCACTAATCAATATGCTTTGAATAACATAGTGATTTGTTGTTACCACTAACCATTTTGACTTGAATAATGTGGTGGTTTTGGATGACCACTAACCAATTTGGATTCATTTTATCAATTTAATCCCCCCCCCCCCCCCCCAAAAAAAATAAATTTGTAAGGGAGTTTCTTTTATCATAGTGGCCCCTTCCTTGAGGTGTGGAGAGTACCATCTCTGATAAGGTATCTTTTTTAAGTTGTCATTTCTTATTTTCCCTGTATCTTTACATCTGCCTTGACTAGGTCATAAGACTTATGTAACTAATTTACTTCTTGATTCCATCTTCATGAATTTATCCATCCATATTGAATTATTTTCTTAGATATCTTTCGCTTTAGACACCTTTTATATATAGGTGATTTGCCTTCCCAAAATGAAGATAAGGATGGATAGCAAAACACTGACTCTCCATATCACCATCTATTTGACAATGATGGCATTTGTTTTCAATATTTTATATATCTTCATGAAAGTATTTGTTCACAAACCAAATTGGTTTGGAGTAATATGGAATATGCAAGTTGTTTCCTTCATCATATCCCATTCCATGTAGATTTCTGTTGAATGGTATCTCTCCCCAAGGCCATACAAACATATTGAAAATACCATTTAATTGTTTTTTTCTTCTTCACAATTGCTTTTTTTGCTGTTGTTGTTGTTATTATGTGCTTCACTCATTGATTCCATCAAGCCTTTTGTATCACATTGAGAATCAATCACCTATGTTATGCCTTAGGTATAATGAATCGCATCAAATTTTATCTTTATTTCAATTGTATCACATCTTGCATCAAACTTTTGGATAAGGTCCTCTATATCATATGTTGCATCAATTTTCTCTAATTGCTCCACTTTGTAACAATGTTCATCAAATGTATGGATGAGGTCATTTGTATCATGAATTTCAGTGATTGTTTGAATAATAACTTCTATGTGACAAATTTCATTTATATTTGATGTATATTTTACATCAAAAATGTCATCAAGTTGATCTTGTTTTTCTCTTATTTTATATGAAGTGCATCAACCAATTGATCCTTCAATCTATATCACTTTGAAGATGATTTGTTGACTGTAGTGTATTGGCCATTTGATCAATTATGATTCAGTGTTTGTTATATAAGTTCCACTCAATTACTTTAATTTGATCTTGCAATTAATTCATGGTTGTACTCTTGCAAATCCTTGATTTCTCAATATGCGTTTTGTAAATGCTTTCTTCCTTTACCCATTTTTTACTTGACCCACACTCACTAGTAATCACTTGGTTTTATGTTTATGTGTCATGATTGTTTGATTTTTATGCTTATGTGTCACATCTGCTTGAATTTAGGTCACCTTAGGGTGCCAAGTACTATTGTTCTTGCACCCTAAATTGTGATTACAATCATAAATGTTTGATGACTTGGTTGACCTCCTTATTCAATTTCAGGCAGGTGTGTTTCACAATAGATCTTCTTGTAATTAATTTGAATAAGCAAGTAAATTCTCAATTAGAAAAGAAAAGCATGAATTGTCATTAAGCCCCCTTATTCAATTTCAGGATTATATATACATATATATATATATATATATATATATATATATATATATATATATATATATATATATATATATATATATATATATATATTATATACATACACACACACACACACACACACACAGATATATATATATATATATATATATCATTTTTCTTTTCAGTTATTTTTTCTTATTTTTAATGTTCTTAACTTCATTGATACTAGAGGAACTGTACAACTATTAAAACCAACAAAAATAAATAGGTGTCGCCATTTGAATTTATTATGCAGAACGTGTTTAGTGCGGAGGCTCTAAGATAACTGTACATCTCAATTTGTCTGTGTTGGAACCTTGTGGGCTAAATCTCAGGATCATCTCTCTCTCTCTCTCCACACACACACACACATCATCCTTCTTTTTAGTTATTTTTTCTTATTTTTAACATTCTTAACTTCATTGATACTAGAGGAACTGTACAACTATTAAAACCAACAAAAATAAATAAATGTCACCATTTGAATTTATTATGCAGAACGTGTCTAGTGCGGAGGCTCTGAGATCACTGTACATCTCAATTTGTCTGTGTTGGAACCTTGTGGGCTAAATCAACCTTCCAGATTTGATTTTGAGTGCTTTAAGTGAAGTGATGTGGGTGGTTGAAATCTCACATCTGTGATTCATGTGACAAAGGAGTTTAGTAGGTCCACAAAATTCACATGAAGTGGATCCCAACAACCACACCAATAGTTGTATTCCTCACAGGGTAGCAACAACCACACCACACCATGGAAACTTGGGCTAGAATCCTATGATACTATGTTGTTCCAACAAAATTCCAAAATTTTTGGAACTAGACCATTTAAATTCTTGTATAGTTTCCATTCAAACAAATTTGGATCCAAAAACCTGTAGCAAAGAAGACTAGCATCCTAAATATTCAACTAGCCTACAACAAGATCTCAAGGATATGCAAGACAAATATGTCATTACTAAACATGCTGGTGGTAAAGTTATGCTACGGGATCATAATTTTTCTTGAACTCTTCAAAGAAGAGCCCCCTCAAAAGTTTAGCAGCACACAGAGCCAAGGCCTTCTCCAGAAACCCCAAAACCTCAGTCATGGAAGGTATTCAGGTCTTTCCCTTCCAACATCACATAGTCAACAATCATGTAACCCACAAAGGTAACGACGTCAATCTCATATGGCCATAGGCAGAGGTAGTTAAGAGTCTAAAATGGTGGGAAAATAATCCTCCGCTATATGAGGAAGCGCATAACTGACCACATTCCTAGGGACTCCATTGTCGTTGTCTTTGTGTATGGCCTTTTTTACAAGGCTCTTCATGTTGAGAAATCTAGGGCAACTAGATTAGGGTGATTTCCCTTATTTTGATAACTACTTATGATGTTATTTTACTTGACTTGATGTAATTTGTAGTTAGATTCTTCTTTATTTGATTATTATTAGTGTTTTTATTATCAAACAACTACCAAAATATGAAGATCAACGAGAAAAGAGGACAAAAAATGTAGGCTGCAAGACAAGGCCAAAACCTCTCCTCTTGAGAGAAAACCCACAATAATTTTCTCTTCATATCGGATATTCAAATAACAAATTCCAAGAACTAAGACCTTGACAAAGACCTCTCCAAGGCCAAGTCGATCTCTTCTTGATGAGTTTCTCTTCCAAAAAGTCAACCCCAGTCAAACTTGCTCCAATTCTTTAGATTTAGCCTCTCTTCAAAATTTCATCTCACTGCTTCAGGACTACAATTTTCAGCCTCTATTGTAGAAACCCTAGCTGGCACGTGTGAGAGAAATGATGGTGAATTATGCCTCCTTTCTTCTTCGCTTGGTTAGCCTTCTCTTCCTTGATAACTTGAACTACAAACTTGATCTATTTTAACCCAAAACTTAGCTTCTTTAGGTGACTGCAATTTGTTTCTTCCTACAACAAAATTAGCACCAATTCCTTCACACGTGTGGGATATTTCAGCCCTAAAAATCATAATTTTAGACATTTATTTCTCTTCCTCTTTATATCCTCTTATTCACTTGTTCTTCTTATCCTTGTTGTGTTTATACTAGCTACTTGGATGTATCTTGACGAGGTCGATTTATCCCTTATATATAGGTTTCTTATTATGGTCGAATAACCCTTATGAGGCTGAATTGTCATCCCTTGAAGGCTAATTTTTTTACTACAGGTTGACTAGGTCTTGGGCGGTATTTTATGACTCACAATGACTTACATAAATTTTCTTTACATGATACAAAGTTCCCAATGGGGTCTTTCATATATGACAATGACTCAATTGACTTCTTAACTCTATCAGAAACCCTAGAAGCTATAAATGGGTGCTTGGCCTATAAATAAATTGACCTTGAGCATGAAACACACACTACAAAAATAATAACAATAATTTTTATATCTTTTTACAATAGACAAGAATCAAGAGTACATTTCATATTTATGAAGATCGAACCTAGTTACATACTTCAACACTCCCTCTTAACTAGGGAGGTATTCATAAAACATACAAGGTACTTGGACATTCTCATATGCAGATTCATATTGGTAAGCCATCTCATAAGATATTTATTCATCTTATATTAGTGCATCTCATCATATCAACCATCATTGTCACATAGCAAGGCCTTGACTAAAAACTCTATCTCTCCACAAAATTAGAGCACGATGTTGGCGAGACAAATGACTTATAGACACCTTCATCATTGTCTCTTAAGGCACATACCCCATCCAGATGTTCACAAGGTATGTCCTTCTAGGACCATTCCCATCATTCAAATTTACACATCCTCATGGAATTTCCTCTTCGACTACTCTTGCCTATTAGATGCCCTACCTCATCCTCAAAGACTATCACAATTCAGATTCTTACCCAATCCTCCATTCTTTCTTTATAATGAAGACAATAACGATGTGTCTATCTATACCACTAGAGAGGATATACTCATTCCTATAAAAGGAAATTACCCAAGTTCTCTCTTAACTAGGGACTTGCCCAAGGTCCCTCTTAACTAAGGACTTGTTACAAACAACATTTATCTTCTCTTCGGTGGAGATCATGGTACTATTAGCTGCTTGTAGAGCTCCTCCTTTTGGCATCATATCATGGATGAACTTCAACTTCTTCAACATGGAGCCTTCTTCTTCTAGAAATTATTCGTAGGGCATCGACCATCTTCTCCATCACTTCCCTTCAACGAAATATAGTGTTGAACCAATAGTAATGTCATCCTTCTCTTCACAATGAAGTGACCTTCCAAATATGGCTATCCTTCATGCAGATACCTCGTCAAAGTCATGTTTCTTTCAACATATTCCATCCAATATCATGAGTACTTAGTTGTAGGTGACTTTCTACAACCGTCTTTCTGTAGCCCTGTTATAACCCAACCAAATAAATCAAAATGAGCATTAAATCAAGGTTATCTCTTTATGAGGTTATTAACAATATCAAGAGTGTCCGACTCTGCAAACTAGGGTTTATGAGATTTGATCCAAAATTCTTCAAAACTTGTATTGGCTAGCTCTTACCGATCTATCAACTCACATCGTGTGGCTAATCCACTAGTTGACTTCCATTTTGTTATTGAGGGGTGAAACCCCAACAAGCGGCCCCTCGCTTGGGTCGGGGGGACCTCCCTCCTTCCGAGATGTAGTAAATCACACTCGCTTCTTCTAAACAAGCCAAACTAAGCCATGTGAATCTGCTTTAGTGACTACGAAAACACTAGTCATGGGGGTGCAATGGCAGGCTCGTGGCTACAACCGCTACCTCCCAAAAGCGGAAAGTAACCCCAAATTTGTGATCCCCAATAATCGTTTGGAGAAATCATTCCTATACATGAAATATAATGCCCTGATATACAAATTCTTGGGCATTTGGCCCCAAGAATACGATATTCTCTAGTGGATCCAGAACAAATGGGCCCCTGTGGCCACATCGAGCTTTGCCTCAAAGCCAAGGGCTTCTTCACTGACATTTTCGTAGATCTGGAAGACAGGAAACATATTTTTGAGAATGGACCCTATTTCATGAACAATGTGAGACTTTTTCTGTGATACTGGGAGGAATTCTACAATCCAGACAAAGAAGAGTTCCAGGCATCTCCAGTCTGGGTTAGGTTATTCTCACTCCTGGATGATTTCTGGGAACCTTATATTCTGGAGGGGAACGATAATGCAATTGGACAATTTGTGACAGTCTTAGAGATAACAAAGAGAAGACTACATGCATCTTATGCCGGCATCTATGCCCATATGAACATCTCCCAACCTCTCCCAGAATCGATCGATCTGGTTTATCATGACTCCAACTAGATGAAACCATTAAACTACGAGCATGTACCTTTAAAATGTTGTCGATGCCATGAATACGGTCACCTATTCTGAGATTGTCCTCTCACCATAGACGAGGAAGCCCAACATGTAGCCCACCATCGAGATGATGAGGGATTTCAACAAGTCATAGGAATGCGAAATTGTCAACAACTGACGTAGATGATGCCCCCAAATGTTTGGCGAAATCATCCGACTCCAAGATCTTCTCCAACACCCCAATCAGGTGGCAAAAATCCTCCTTGGTAGGATGAAAACCATTTCGAAATCCTGGAGACTCTGTACCCATCGATCCTAGATCAAAAAAAGGTAGAAACTTCATCTCAAAGACCACTTCAGGAAATGGAAGTAGATAAACAAACCCCACTCCAAATGGACAAAGCCACACCTAAGCAAAAAAATGTCAGAAACTGCGGAGAAAGATTGAAGACTAAAGGAGATTATTAATCAAACAAGTAAAGTATTAGAGGCAGAGGAGAATATAAAAAACTTGCGCAGGAGGAAAGGAAATTCTTCAAATCTTCAGGGTGTGTCTCAAAGTGGACATCAAAGACATCCCAGTGAACCAACTCACACATTTTGGGAACATCTTCAACAAATGGAGTGCCAGATTGGGGAAACGGCATGTAGATCCAAAACCTTCTGGATTGAACATAGACAAAGGTATTTTGGCCATCAAACTCCCAAGTCCAGACATTTCAGAGAAAGGAAAAAAGGGTAGGAAGATGACAAAGGAAGTCATCAGGGAAGTAGTTTAACTTCTACTCAAATCAAGACAAATGGGACAATTGATGGATTACTTCCCTCACTTTGTACCCCCTTCCCAATGAAATTCATCTTTTGGGACATTCAAGGCTTAAATAGCAAAGTTAATCTCCACTATTTGAAAGACAAAATAATTAAAGTTAAACCAGATATTGTTTTATTATAGGAAACCGAAATGACAACAAATAAAGTACTGGAGGCAAGCCAACTCTGTTGGAAGCACAATGAAGTAATGATGATTGATGCCATTAGGATGGTTGGAGTCATAGCAGTGCTATGGAATCCTAATCAAGTGATATTCAAGGATTGGTTCGACACTTGCTACACTCTTTTAGGAACCTTCCAGTCTATTGGATCAGATACCTGGTTTAGTTTGACAACGGTATATGGGCCTTCCACCCTTCAAGCTAAGCAGCTCTTTCTTAAGGAAATTCATGCCCTTCGCTCCAATATTTCTTCCTCATATTGGATCTTAGGGGGAGACTTTAATATGATGAGAAATTGGGATGAAAAACGTGGAGGGGTGAGATGGCTTGACCCTAGCTCCACAAATTTCAATGATTTGATCGAGGAGCTTCAACCGACGGATGTGAATACAAATATGGGGAATCATAATTGGAATAATAGGAGAGGAGTACAACATGAAGTGGCATGCAATTTGGATATATTTCTCATGTTAGAAGAATTTCTCTTAAAGGACCTTTTCATCGAAGCATCAATTCTGCCTTCTCTAGGCTCAAATCACTAGCCTATATGTCTCAATATGGCCTCCCACTCACCCCCAAAGAACAAACCCTTTTACGTTAAAATCTTTTAGCTACGACATTCAGGTTTTGTGGGGAAGGTAGAATAATGGTGGAAAACCCTATAGGTGCTCAAAAGATCTTGCATGCAAATATTCTAGCGGAAACTCAAAGCTCTTAAACTAAAGATAAAATCTAGAATTGAGAAGAAGTCAGAGACATCTTCATTTAGAAATGAAAGCTTGAGGAAAAAGTGGAGACGACCCAAATGCGGATCATCTATGAAGGACGCAATGAGGATTTGGAAGCTGAAGAAGGACATCTTTGATCCCAATTGGAAAAACGAAGGCTCCAAGAAGAAGCCTTATGAAGACAACAATATCAAATTCAATGGCTTTGGGAGGGAGAGTGAAATTCCAAATTCTTCCATAGATCTATGATCAACCATCGACAACACAACTGCATTACCTCACTCAATTCAGGAGATGGGGTCTGCCTGGAAAATCATCAAGACATGGAATGAGAATTAATATCTTTCTACTCCTCCCTTATGTCTAAAGAAGTTATGGGCATAACGAAGGATATTGAATAAATCACTTGCCATATCCATAAATTGGTTATAGAGGAGAAAAATGAGGCTTTAATGTGACCAATATCATAGAAAGAAGTGGAAACTATGGTCGAAGAGATGCAATCTAACAAGGCGCTGGCCCAGATGGTTATACCTCTAAATGTTTCAAAGCTTTTTGGTCATTCTTGGCCCTAGAAATTTTAGATATAGTGGAGGATTCTTGCTAACAAAGGAGAATTTTGTCTGGTTTAAATGCCACCTTCCTCACCCTCATTCCAAAATCTAGGGAGGCCAATACTCCAAGTGGTTTTAGGCTTATTTATTTATGCAATGTGATCTACAATATCCTTTCTTCTATTCTCGTGCGCTAGCTGAAACCCATTCTTCATCAAATTATTAGTCTGGATCAATCAAGTTTTGTAGAAGGGCATCAAATATTGGATGACATAGTTTCTTCTCATGAAATTATTCATTCACTTAAGAGATACAAGAAACAAGGGATGTTGTTAAAACAAGATTTTTCTAAAGCCTACGAGTGTCTCAGTTGGACATACCTTATTTTGGTCATGAGAGCTTTTGGTTTTGCTGAGGACTGGCTTAGTTGTATACATTCAATGATAATCACTCCCTTTTTCTCAATTTTTTCAATGGTGCCCCCTCATCCATCTTCTGATATTCTAGGGGTCTCAGGTAAGGAGATCCGATCTCACCTTTTCTATTCATCATAGCTACTGAGGGACTAAGTTGGTTGATTAAGGCAACAAAGAAAAGTAATGATCTGAAAGGCCTACACCTCCTAGGTACGAATATTTTTATGACTCATCAACATTTCATTGATGATAATCTTTTGTATGGAGATCCCGTGGTTCGGGAAGCTTAATGATCGATGGGATCCTTGTGGAAATCCAAGCCACCTCAAGTATCCTCCTAAATAAGGAAAAATCTAATATTTACTTCTTTCATACTCCGCGTCTCGTTCAACTCTTTCTGGCTCGCATACTAGGCTTCTCCATCAGATCTCTCCCTTCAAAATGTTTGGGCGTTCCTCTTCTTACAAAAATTTTGCACATTACATGTTGGAAACATTTTTGCTCCAAAATCTTAAAAAAATTGTCGAAGTGGACCTTCCGAACCCTTAATCTGGCCAGGCGTGCCACACTCCTTAAAACTGTCCTTCATGCAATACCACTATATCAATTCTCATTTCTTCCTACCTCGAAAAATATATATCGAGATATGATCTCCATATTCATAAAGTTTTTACACCATGGAGCCACCCTTGAAAAGAAATGGCCCCTAGTGGCTTGGAACAAACTCTACCTACCTAAAGCTTAAGGGGGTTTAGGCTTGCAGGATCCTAAGGATTTGAATGCGACATTAGGGGCAAAGCTATAGTGGCGTTGGATCCAAGGTGACACTGAGCAATAGAAATAGATATGGAATCAAAAATATGGTCAAGGAAAATCCCACTGAACGCTTTTGCGATATCCCTCCTTCCCTATGGGGTCTTCCATATGGAATGTAGCAAACCATAACAACTACCTCATTTGTGATCATTTATTATGGGAAATTAAGGATGGTAAATATACATTATTTTGGGAGGAATTGTGGCAACAATCCCTAGTTTGGACAAGGATGCCTCCCTCCTGGACCTCAAAAACCATCTACAACAACAAGGCGAGGGGCAAGTAGCCGACTATTAGATTGAGAATTCAAACCATCAAGGTTGGAGGCAATGGAAAGAAGCCAATGACTATCGATTGGAGCTACCTAAAGAAGTTTGACAGACTCTATCACAATAGATGCAACAAAGGAAAATTCCTTTCTATCAGGAGTATGACAAGCTAAGATGGGAATATTCGACGTTGAGCATCTTCTCTCTCGAAGAAGCCTATCTCATTAAGGTTGATGCCCACAACATGCCACGACATAAAATTTGGAGAAATTTTTTTTTTGGGGGGGGGGGTGATTCTGGCCAAAAGTCCTGCATTTCTTATGGTTAGTTGATATAAGCAAATCCTCACCTGGGATCGGTTGTTGAAAAGAGGTTTTATGGGTCCCTCTTAATGCCCCCTTTGTAGGAACTAGGAGGAAACAATGCCTCATCTTCTGAATTTGTGTCTCATTGTTGGAGAAGTGTGGGATATGACAACTGCCTTCTTTGGACCCTTCAACTGTAATAAGGGGAATCTATTGTAGACAATTGAAAGTTGGCCAAACACTTGGTTTAAAAACCCAAGGTGTTTGATCCTGGGATTTATTCTACGGAAAATCTGGAAAGAAGGGAATAGGGTTATTTTTCATGACAAGACCCCATCAAGTGCTTCCATTTGGAGCACAGTAAAAGGCAATATGAGGGAGACAATACTATCAGAGAAATGGGATTCTGAAAATTGGAAGACGGATCCTCCTGAGACAATGATTCTTCTATCTCTCAATTTATCCCGGGATATGATAACCCCCACTGCTGCATCATGCATGGAAGTTCCAGTATCATCTCCCTCCATCTTCTTGAGACCCCCATCATGATGTATTCAAATCAACTTGGATGGAGCCTCCAAAGGTAATCCAGAGCTTGCTGGCCATGGTGGTTTATTGCAAAATTCCATGGGGCTCCCTAGTGGACTATATGCTGGATACTGTGGATGCAAAACAAATGTTACAGAACTAACCGATTTGGAGAAGGGCCTCCCTTTAGCTTTAACACAAGGATGCTCAAGGATTCATATTATGGGGGACTCCAAAATGATTGTTCAGATGGCCCAAAAGATCATTGACGGCTTCCCCCACCTCCAAAATCATGAAGAGATGTCATCTATAGGTGTAACTCGAGAGAGTCAAACATATCTTGGAAAGATTTGAGTATTATATCACCGGCCCTGGCCTTTGTGCTGGAAATAAAGTGGCTGAATGGTTGGCCAATTGAGGATCGATGAACCAACAAAAGGATTTCTCTACTCCATGGCATGCTTTTTTGAGTGCCGCAAATATGTATCCTAGCGAAATTAAAGCCCTCGAAGATCTCCTCGAAGTCAATTCTCCTTCCCCCAATGGGGATGATGAACTAATCAACCACCTGGTACATGCAAGGCCCTCGGGGCTCCCCCCTCCTGCATGCGGTCATTAAAGTATGAAATTATGTGCCGCCTCTACATTCATTCCACTTGAGTGAAGATCCCTCCAGCTAATCCATCAGTTAAATTCAAGGGAAAGTAAGTGCTCCTCTCTAGTTTTGAATTCTTGGTGATGAATTTGGATCAGGTGGAGAACTGTAACGTGAGAGACAGGGTCCATGGAGACTTGCCAAGGTCATGGCCTTGGATGAGTGGTGAAGTGGAAGATTGGTCTACCTTGGTTAGGTTGGAATTTGGCCTTTAGTCCTAAACCTGGGATCCGAGGACATTTGTGGATGGTGTTTCGGGTTGGCTTCACGCATTTGTTTGGAGACCCTATCACCGACTTTCAAGGAGTAGGAGGTTCCTAGAAATATCCTTCGTCATGTGGGAAAAGGTATCAATGTCCATAATTTTTCTCCATCATTCTGCATTTAGTTACAATTAGAGGCCACAGTTTTGTGGGTGCCCTACCATCTATTTCTTGTTGGAAGTCACCTTTGGTTTTTATTTGTGTAAGGGTTGCGATACTCAGGTCTCTAGTCAGTATTGTTATTTGAATGAGTGCCCATTCGGGTTAGGTCTTATTAAGATAGTCTATCCAACCACCTGGGGAAGTGTCATTTCTCTCAGAGCGTCAACTTTGTATGCCATGGGAAACTCTTTGACCTCGAGGGAATATTTCCCATCCTGGTTCAAAGTCGGTGGTGTTTGGGTTATGGTGTGGGTCCATTATGGGTATTTGTCACTCTTCTTGCAAGTTCCATGAAGGTTATTCCTTGGCCCTGTTTTCTAGCCGCTCGTCTGTACACACAAAGCACATTATGCCTCAACAACGGGCTAGTCTTGCCGTGGAGGGGGGGGGGTGGTCAACATATGAATGTGGGGTGTCCCACGTCAAGCCATAGCTCGTCCTCTAGGAACTCAGCTAGCCAGGAAACCAAGGATGTAGTGGAAATCTCTCCAGCTCATTCTTTAGGTCATATAGTGGCTCCTGCAACCATGGAATCCATATTAGAGTAGTTTCCAAATATCCAAATCAATATGGACGTTCTCAGGGACCACATATTTGAAGACAATAATTAAGTTTTGCAGAATTAAATAGAGAAAAATAGATAACATGCAACATGACAAAACAATAATTTGATGACGAAGTTCACTTCCCCTGGGATACATCTCCGGGTCCAACTTCCAATGTTGGGCATTTAAATTATATGATAAAAATGTCAACTACATCAACATACAATGCTCAAATCACATAAATAATGTTGCCATTGTGTCCAAAACACCCAAAAACCCCTATGTAGGCTCTTCTTGGGCTAAAAAAGGATGAAAAATGGCCAATTTAGGCCTCCTTGTTCATTTCCCTATTAACTGTCTTACAAAATGACCTCTCTATAAAAAATGGCAGCGAATCTTTCCTTTCGAAGAACCATTAAGCGATGAATTGGGGCAGGTTTGACGATATTTCCATTGAAAATAATGCAGAATGTCGAATCATTAATTGCACCAATAGGGTCACACTAGTGTTCCTCTTCCCTTGGTTATGGTCATGTGGCAATAATGTGATTAGGGGGATGGTCCAAAGGCCACGTGCCCCGCAAACCTCGACACTTGGTCACGTGAAGGTTCCAAGAACCACGGGATGGGTGCGGGCAGGGTACTATGTGCCCATCCCTCTTGCTGTGTCTGATGTTGTTTACAATATTAAGATGGGTTTGGGGGTTGGGGGTCAACTCCTCGCTCCCTCCGCCATACGCCATATGCCATGGACATATTATATACCATATAACTAGGGGCTAAGTCCGGTCGGGTGAACCCGTCCCCCCAAGAAAAAAAATGCGTCGATGGTTAAACTTAAATATAACCGACCCACTATATATATTATGAACCAACGTCTGGTCCAACGGTTAAGTTAACAGAGGTCACGGGGTCAAGCCCCACCAAGGCCAATTGGTCCGTTAACAAATTTTAGCCAGTGAGAATAAGATACATGGTAGCCTATAATTGGCCTATCCCGAATCACAACAACCAATCAAACTTTTCCAATTTGACCTGTACGATCATGCAATGTGTTAGCACGGGATTGGCCCATATGACCATTGTACTTGCACATTCAGTTGCTGACATCAATGCCACGTCATCGTACGACCTACCCAGTGAACACTGCAAGTTGACTTCTTAGTTGTTTGCCAAAAACTTTAGAATGCAATAAATTTCACATACAATGTTGGATTGAGGTGATCCAAATATCCTTAGAATTAGAATGAAGGGATCTATGATTTGGCACTAATTTCGGGAGATTTGAGCACTTTGATTTTTGACCATATTTGTTATTCCCTGAATCATTCCTACCCAATGGAAGCTTTTGGACCACCAAAAGTTTGTTTCTACTTAGCAAGTAAGTGAGGGTATAAATCCCTCACTTTCTTGATGTCAATCCACCTTGCTTTACTTGGATTGGTACCTTTGAGCCCCACTCGAAGATACTCCACATTGACTTTGTGTGAAGTCCTGATCCTCTTATCAATAATTGAGTCTTCCTACAACTCATTTAAATATTTAGGAGAAAAATCTTCTATAGATGGAATCTAAACATTCTCTTCATGATCATCAATAATTGGAGGCTCATACAATCTCAAGTTTTCCACATTCACAATAGAATAAATTTGCATGTAAGGTGGAAAATCTAATCGGAAAGAATTGTTACCAATCTTCTCCAAAATTTTGAAAGGACCATATTTGATTGACTTGAGTTTTTTACCTTCACCTTGAAGTCTTTCCTTGCTAATATACAACCAAACTTGATCTCCCACTTGGAAATCATGATCAACTTGATGCTTGTCATGTCTTGCTTTGTACTTTGCTTTGCTTTTCTCTAGCTGCTCTTGTACTCTTTGATGCACTAGCTAAATTTGTTCAATGAAATGCTTGGCTTTGTCCACATCACTATGTCCATATACTACAATATATTTACCAAATATGAAATCCAAAGGAGTCTTTAGAAAATAACTCAATCAAGCTTCAAATGGAGATACTTTCATAGATGAGTTCTTGGCATGATTGTAGGCTTGCTGGATGTAATGCAAATTCTAATCCCAAATTTTAGGATGCTTACTACAATTTTCTTGAAGGCGATGCACTACTGTTTTTTTTACTACTTATGGATGGCCATTGTTTTTTGGATGAAATGCGATGCTCTTCTTAAACTTTGTCTCCATGAGTTCCCATAAACTTGACCAAAACTTATCGACAAATTGAGAAAATCGATACAAAATAATAGAAGTGGGTGATGAAAAGTGAACCCATGCATTTTGGAAGAACATCTTTGCGGTCTCTTCATCTATAACCTCCTTCTTACATGGCAACAACACACACATTTAGTTGAAACAATCCACAACAACATATAGATAATCATGATCTTTCCTAGACATTGGTAGTCCCCATACAAAATCCATAGAAATACATTCCCAATGATGAGAAGGAATAGGAAGTGGAGTGTACAAACCAATTTCCTATTGCTAGGTTTTCTAGTATCACACATGAAACATCCCTTTACATATCTTGAAACAATTTCATTCATGCGAGGCCATAAGAATATCTCTGAATTTGTGCAACTATTTTGCCTACACCAAAGTGACCAAAAATAAGAGAAGTGCAAGCCTCGCTTAGGAAATTGAATCCTTCACCTTGTGGAACAAACAACTTTCCAAGATGATATAACAACTTGTTATGAACATCATAATACAACTCTTCAACATGATTACCTTGACTCAAACTTGCATAAACATCTTTAAAATTGTCATCTTAAGCATACTGTTCAATATAACTTTCATGCATGATTAAGTTATGCTTAAGAATGAAAGATGAATTAACAATAGGCCTTGATAATACATCAACAACGTGGTTGTATATACCTTTCTTATACCTGATTACCAAATGAAATTACTATAGGAATCCCATCCACCTGAAATGTCTAGCTTGTTGTAGATTAGTTTGCTATAGTAAATATTGCAAAGGTTGATGGTTAGTATGAATAATCATTTCTTTACCCATAAAATAATGCTCCCATTTCTTCACGCTTTGTACCAAAGCATACAATTCTTTATCATAAGTTGGATAATTAATTACTACATTGGTAAAAGGTTTTAGAATGATAACAAATAGGCTTATCATGCTACATAAAAAATGCTCCCATGACATAATCGCCTGCATCAGTTTGAATCTCAAATGGTTGCTTAAGATCTGGAAGTGCTAGAATTTCTGTTGTACTGGTTTTCTCTTTCTAAGTGTCGAATGTTTCCTGCTGCTTGCGTCCCCACTGAAATACCTGCTTCACACTTGTCAAAGCATGTAATGGTGCTACAATGAGTGAGAAGTTAGCTATAAATTTTCTCCAATATTGGGTTGCTCCTACAAAGCTCCTAACTTATGTTACATTGTTGGGTTTAGGCCAATTCACAATAACATCAACTTTTGAGGGATCAATCTTTAATTCACCCCCTCCAAAAGTATGAGTGAAATAAACCAAAGAGGTTTTCCCAAATTCACACTTAGACATATTCAAACACAATCTCTTTTTTCAAGATATCTAAAACTTGTTTCACATGCTTGACATTCTCTTCACAAGACTTATTGAAAATCAAAATCATCAAGGAATGGTCTCAACACATCATTCATAACTCTCATGAATGTTGCAGGAGCATTACAAAGCCCAAACAATATAACTAACCATTCAAACAAACACTGTTTTGTCTTGAAAACAATTTTCCAAATATCATCTTCAACAATCTTTTTTTGATGATAACAAATTCTCAAACCTAACTTAATAAAGTAAATAACTTCCTTTAACTAATCTAGCAAATCATCAATGCGAGGAAGAGGATATTGATTCTTTATTGTGATCTTGTTCAAAGTTTAAAAATCCACACACATATGCTACGTACCATCCTTCTTTATCACTTGATATGACAAGCTGGGCTATGTCAACCTCCAACCAAGAGTAACTATTTCATACCACTTATAGCTAGAAGTTAGCCCTTCTAGCATGAGAGGGTTCTCTCAAGGAAAATTGTATATGTTCTAGACAAAACTCAATTACATATGGCTAACTCTAGATTTTTGTGTGATTCTTGCAAATGAAAGAAAGTGTGATAATCACCACCATTGGGCATGGAGTAAAAATAAAACTCAATTTACAGATAAACATTGTTTTGTGGAAGCTAAGGCATTTTTGGCTTAACTAATGTGAAATAAACATTTACAGATAATCATAGCAAATTTGAAGGAAGTTGGAGCAATGTTAAATTGAATTCCAAGTAATCAAACAAGCTATGAAAGCTGATAATAACTTAAAAACACGAAGGGATGGAATAAAACCAAAATAAATCTCAGGTTAAAAACACAATATGCTGAAAATGTATGTTAACTGGATAAAAATTTACAAAAGTGGTCATTCTCACATTGTCTATCTGCTAGCATAGTAAAAAAACTACAAATATATAGAAACACATCTCCATCTATCATTAATTACAAAACCTGCCACCTAGGGCTAGATTCGATCATCATGCTAAGAGACCTAACTCTATTTAACTTACAAAACATATTGATATCTCTTAGGGATTTTATGTTTTAATACAATTTGAATTCAAATAGGATTCTATCAATTTACGAGCCCACAAATATTCTGTTGCTTAACCTTATCGACTTCAACTAAGTGTTGAGTGTGCTGGACTGCTGATGTGCTCTTGCCACGTGGATGTGTTGACCTGGTTGACTTTGCTGACTTGTCTTCCTGAAAAATAGGAGTTCTGATATGATGATGTGGACACCCTTGGGATCTGTAACCCATGTGATTTCCTTGCTGTCTGATACTGAATCAAAATTTATAACGTAGAAAAAAAATAGTTTGACAGTTTCGTAGCAAAATTTGGTAGCAAGATACAAAAAACATTCTTTTGGTATTTTTCTGATCTTTCTGCAAACTCTGAAGTGTACTCTCATGTATTTTAGTTGAATTCATGCCATTAGAACTTCGTATCTAAAATTTTCTCTTGCATTTTCCTCAATGATAGGCTACAATAGTTTTGTAGAAAATTTTCGGATTAGCTATGGGGAGTTGCTACGAAATTTTGAATTTTCTGATTTTTGGATTTCTTATGACTTCTTCTGCCTTCTTATCACTCCTTATATCTTGTCTAATAACTTATATTGCTGAAACTATTCGTTTAGCTTATTATATGCAAACAAAAATGAGGAATTTACCATACACAAGGGGTGCTTGTTCTTCAGCTATGAGCTTGATATTTATTTTTGAGAGTTCAATTTTGATCATTTCTATTTGAGTTTCCAATCCTTTGACTTATTTCTACAAATTATTTCTGTCTTCTTGTAGCCAACTGTTCCTTTTGTATTCATCCTTGAGAAAACCATCACAATTGAGCAGCTAAAACTTCTTAACCTTGAACCACATCTCACCAGACCTGGGAATCTTTGTAGCACATGAATTGTATCACGGGAGACTGCAAAATTCAACATACCCACCTTCATTTCTGTTCCTATCAAATTCTTAGCAATTTGTCCATGGAAACACTGCAACTTCTAGAAAAATGAAGGCATCCAACGTTGGAAAATGAACGGCTGAAAACCGGGTCTTCTTCCAAAAGCTTCATGTCAGTGGGTTTATATCATACCACAAAGCCTCCTTTGTATTCTTTCTTCAACGCCATGGATACAACACGCGGTGCGCTCCTTCTTTCCACCTGCAATTTCTCCTTAGAACAACTAGACTTCCCTATGACAATGAAACCAACTCAAAATGAAAGGAAAACGATGGAGAATGCTTTGTAGTGTGAACATTTTTGGGATAACAATAAACAATGTGAACTATGACACATAATGATACTCCATTGGGACTGAGACCCATGATTTTTTTTTAACCCTTACTAACCAGCAGGGTTTCGGGTTTCGTAGCAAAAAAGGTGGCAAATGTGACATATTTGTTACGGAGGTTTAGGCACTTTCGTAGCAAATACTCTGTTTTCATAACTGAATTTGCTACGAATTTGGACAAAAGTTCCTTATTAGCTAAATGACAATCATGAACAAGTGAGATCGACAAAAATGATGATTTCGAACCTGAATCATATTGTGGACCCCACTTAGGCTCATGTTGACTCTACACACTGACTAGATGATCAAATTGACACTTTGTACATATATTTTCTATTTTTGGAAATTCTAATAACATTGCTAATTTGACAAAATAACTCCAAACTATCTCTAAATCTTATTGAAGGTAACAATGGCTCCAATGGGGATGTTTCTCCCCTGCGGTGCTGCAAAAAACTAGCAGACTAGGTGCCTTATTCAAACATAAAAAAAAAAACTGATGATATCATCTCCAAGTTCTTATGGCCTTCACCTCAAGCTAAAACTTGTTGAAGAGACCATCCACACCTGCAAATTTGAAAATGAAAAATGGAATATGTATAATGATGTTTTTCTAGCTAATTGATTCAAGAGGAATAATGCCTGAGAAACTTGCCATTGATAGGTCGTCCTTTACAAATTTGAACATTCATCTCTTGCAATATAAATGTATTATTCCCATGGTAAGATGAGATCTTATACGACCCTTTCCAGAGGTTCTAAAACTTGCCATGTTTTCCTTTAGCTTCAATATGAGCCTCCCACTTCGAAACCACATCATGAATATTGAAATTTTCTTCTTTTGTGTTTTTGTCAAATGTATTTTTAACTCTGTATTGGGATTGTTGATAGTTGTTGTAGAATTTTTCTCTTTTTTCCTGCAAAACAATCAACTGATTGATCCTCTGTTGAATGGCATTTGTTTCTTCCTCCAATCCTTGCAATACTTTGATCATTGGAACTCCAAGAGAACTAGGAAACACAATTTCAGTCCCATAAACCAACTCATAAGGAGAAACTCCAATGGATCTTTTAGTGCAAATTCTGTCAGCCCATAAAGCAAATTTAAGTTTCAAGTGCCATGACCTCTTATTTTCTTGCAAATTTTTCTTGATAATTCTGATTAGGCTCTTGTTTGATGACCCAATCAAGCCATTACATTGAGGTTAATAAGCTATAGAATGAATAAGGGTGATATTATACTGGTTACAAAAATTCACCATCTTCTTTGATTTAAAGGCATGAGCATTGTCAGTGATGATTTTCATTGGACAACCAAATCTAGATAAAATGTGACTTTCCATAAATTGTATGATTATTGAATCTATGGTTTGTTTTGTAGGAATTGCTTCAATCCACTTTGTAAAATAGTCAGTGGTAGTTAGAATTCATTGATTCTGGCCTAAAGATGCAAGATGCATTTCCCCAATAAAATCTAACACCCACTATTGGAAAGGAGCTTCCACAAAAATGGGTTTCAAAGGTAATGGGAGCAACTTTCTTTTTCCATCAAAGATCTGACATACATGACAAGAATAAACTTTCTTATACACATCTTTGAACATTGAAGGCCAGTAAAATCCCGCTCTGAGTATTTTATTTACTGTTTCTTTCCAGTAAAGATGACCTCCACAATCACCCTTATGAGATTATTCAGTCACTTTCTTAGCGCCATCTTTTAGCAGACAGTTGAGAAGTATCCCACCTGTGTCTTTCTAGTACAAACATTTGTTCAAGATACAATGCTTTACTGATTTTGGCTTGACGAATCTAGCTTTTGATTTTGTTATTTCAAGAGGAGCTCTATGATGTTTCAAAAAAATAATAATGTCTTTATACCAATCTAACATTGTAAACCTTTCTTCAACAGGGATAAGCTCTTCATCTGCAATCACATCTAAATTTTCTGCTATAAAATCATTACCTAGATAGTCAAAATTAGATTGACTCATAAGTTTTTCCAATCCTTGTCCTTTTACCAATTTGGTAGGTCTGATCTCCAAATCATATTCAAGTAAAGTGGCAATCCACTTATTCCTCTTACCATCTGGATCAACTTGGGTTAATATATTTTTTATTACAACATTAGGTACAAAAGAAACAATATGTGAATGAATGACATATACCCTAAAATATTTAAGTGATTTCACCAAAGCATAAGCTTTCTTTTCCATAATGCTATACTTCAATTCATAATTCCCAAGTGTACCACTAAAGAAAGAGATGGGTAGTTCATTACCTTGTTGTTTTCTCTGTAACAATACTCCTGCAATGGTGTGTTCCAAAGCAAAGGTAAAAACCAGAAATACTTTTGAGAAATCAGGGTTAATGAGTATTGGAGCCTGAGTGAGAGCTTTCTTGATTTCTTCAAATGAATTTTTAGGTTATGTTATCCACTTAATATCATAGTCTCTCTTAAGCATCTTTGTAATATGCTTCAAAATTTCTGCGAAGTTAGGAATGAATCTTCTTAAAAAATTTACTTTGCATAAAAAAAGTTGAATATCCTTTCTATTTCTGGACAGATATATCTTGTAAATAACAACTCTACTTGGATCAATCTTAGTCCCCTCCTTTGATATTATATGACCCAATAAATTTCCCTTTGTTAAAGAAAAAGCACTTTTTCTAGGGTTTAAAGAAATACCAAATTTTCTGCATTTTTAAAGAATATTTCTCAAGTGTTTGAGCTACTCTTCTTCTTTCTTTGAGAACACAATGATATCATCCAAATATACAACCATAGATTTGTCCTTTTCTTATGCAAATGAAATGTCCATGGCCCTTTGAAAGTGTAGGAATTTACAGGGTAAGTTCCTCAGACAGAACACCAAAGGACACCGCTCACAACCAGATCGCAGATCAATACACCAGTATTTTTGACGTGGTTAAAACCCTCAAAGAGAGAAACAGTCCACGGCCTGAGCCAACGCGGCCACTTCAGGCAATTTATTAATAAAAGAATGAAAATTTACATATGCTTCTCTCATAGACGGATTACCCTACAAATGACCCTCCATGCGCTTTAAATAGAAATCATGGACCAATCGGGTGTTAAGCCACGGATCAAGTGTCGATAATACCGAGGAGAGAATGAACCGTCAGATCACTACATATCGTGACCGTCAGATTGTAAGTTACAAAATGTACAAGGTAAAGAAACACACTTTACCTAACTCTATACTAGACCAAGTTGTACTTAACTATTTCCTATGTGTCGGAATATCCTAACATCCCCCCTTAAGAACAAATTGGGATAGGATTGAAGGATTTACAAATATGACACAATAGGAGAAGGAAGGAGGCACTAGAGCCTATCCCCCCTTAGTGACAACTTCCTGAACTCCAACCATAAATTGAAGTTTAGTGAACTTCGCCTCTGTGAGAGCCTTTGTAAAGATGTCTGCAACTTGATCATCTGTTGAACAATATTGCACTTCAAGAACATGGTCATGAATGAGCTTTCTGATGAAGTGCATGTGCAGTTCAATGTGTTTTCTGCGCTGATGTTGGACTGGATCTTTGCATAGCTGAATGGCACTTTGATTATCACACCAAAGTGTAGTCGGATGCTGCTGCTGAAAGCCAAACTCTGACAGGATCTGACGAAGCCACAAGGCTTCCTTACTAGCTTCTACGACACCACGATATTCTGCTTCTGCTGAAGAAAGAGAAATGGCACCTTGTTTCTTGCAAGCCCATGTAATAGGTCCTGAACCAAGAGTGAACACATAACCTGCAGTAGACTTCCGATCATCAGGGTCACCAGCCCAATCGGAATAAGTGAAACCAACCAATAGAGGAGATGCTTCGACACTGTAATGAATCCCAAACTGAACTGTACCTCGAACATAACGAAGTATTCTTTTAGCTGCTTTCCAATGACTTTCACGTGGGTTTTGCATAAACCGAGCAACAAGGCCAACGGCAAAGGAAAGGTCAGGTCGAGTATGGGTTAGATACAGAAGTTTTCCTACAAGTTGATGGTATAAGGTAACATCAACTTCAGGAGAAGTACAAGTGACTGAAAGTTTGACTCCAGACTGGAAGGGAGAAGGGGCTGGCTTACAGTCTTCCATGTGAAAATGGCGTAGAATATCACAGGCATACTTGGATTGGGAAAGGGAAATACCTTCGTTGGATTGCAAGACTTGAAGACTGAGAAAATAATGTAAGTGTCCTAAGTCTGTCATTTCAAATTTCTTTTTAAGGCTGGACTTCGCATGGTTTATAAGGTTGGGATCACTACCGATAAGGATAAGATCATCAACATAAAGAACAAGAATGATAAGAGACTTGCCCACTTTCTTCGTGTAGATAGTATTGTCAGAATGACACCTAGAAAAGCCAGATTCTAAAAGAAAGCTATCCATTTTGGCATACCAAGCTCGAGGAGCTTGCTTGAGACCATAAAGCGATTTCTTAAGCCGACATACAAGGTTGGAGTCTGTTTCTATGAAGCCAATGGGTTGTTCCATGTAGATTTCTTCATGCAATTCCCCATTCAAGAAGGCAGATTTAACATCCATCAGATGGACTTCCCATTTGAACGAGGCAGCAAGGGAAAGAACAAGGCGGATAGAGTTCATTTTGGCAACAGGGGAGAAGGTTTCAGTGTAGTCAATGCCTTCAACCTGTGAAAAACCTTTAGCAACAAGACGAGCTTTATGTTTATCAACTTTCCCATCTGGTCCATACTTGGTTCTGTAAACCCATTTGCATCTAACAAGTTTTCGTCCCTTTGGTAGAGGAACAAGATCCCATGTATCATTTGCCAATAATGAATGATATTCTTCATTCATAGCTGCTTCCCAATCTGGATGGCCTGAAGCTTCTGCAAAGGTGTCAGGATCATAATTTACTGGAGCTTGAGCCAGTAAAGAAGAGGCTCTGTCAAAATGAGAACGGGTGCGTCGTTGATCTGTAGGATCACCGACAAGATCACCTGCTGCATCTCGAGTAGCACAAACCCATTTTGGAAGCTGAGGAGCCGAAGGAGGATCCTGAGATGGTGAGGGAGGATTGTCATCCTCACTTTCATCATCTGAAGAAGAAATGTTTTCAAAAGTAGAAGAGACAGGGAGAGGTGGCACATCCGCCGGACTAGGCTCGTAGGCCGATATATTTTCATCAAAATTTACATCTCTTCTAATGATAACATTTTTGGACTTAAATGGAATAAGTCTATAGCCTTTGACATCTTCAGAATATCCAACAAAAGTACATTTTTCACTCTTAGGTTCTAAAGCTTTATGCTTTTCATCTGGAATATGGGCCCACGCTTCACTTCCAAAAACACGAAAGTGACTTACATCTGGTTTGATTGAGCTCCATGCTTCTTCTGGAGTGATATTCTTTAAAGCCTTAGTAGGAGTGCGATTTATTATGTAATTTGCATAGTTAATTGCTTCTGCCCAAAAACTAAGACCAAGTCCTTTAGATTGTAGCATACAATTAGCCATTTCCTTTAAGGTGCGATTCTTCCTTTCAACTACACCATTTTGTTGTGGAGTATATGGAACAATATGTTGCATTTGAATTCCATTCTCAGTGAAAAAGTTGATGAATGTGTTTTTAACATATTCTCCACCATTATCAGATCTTAGCTTAAGAATTTGATGTCCAGATTGTTTTTCAACAAAGGCCTTGAAGGCCAAAAATGTGTTAAATACTTCACTCTTGAGTTTTAAGAAGTATACCCAAATGCGTCTGGAGAAATCATCAATGAAAGTTAAGAAATACTTGCAGCCAGAGAATGAAACAACTGGAAGTGGACCACATAAATCACTATGCACAAGCTGTAAAAGGGTCGAGGCGTGCCAAGAGGCACGTTTTTCAAAACTGTCCCGATGATGTTTTCCGAGTACACATCCGGAACAAACACCATCTCTGCAAGATACCATAGGAAGACCTGTCACCATATTCTCTTTACATAGATGCTGAAGGGAGCGATAGTTTAAGTGACCAAATCGCTCATGCCAAAGTTTGCTCACTTCATCGTTATGAGCAACAAATACTAAGGGAAGATTTGATGACCCAAAGTTGTGAAACTTATACAACCTTGTAGAATCATCAACAATGCCAGTAGCTAAAATCTGTTTAGGATCTCTTAGGTCCTTGATTACAACATCATGAGGTGAAAATTCAACGATTTTACCTTCACCTGAATGAGTTATTTGATATACAGATAGAAGGTTGCAGGATAAGGTTGGAACGCATAATACATCATTAAATTGACCATTGTCTAGATGAACAGTTCCAGTCCCTACAACATTAAGAGATCTATCATCACCAACATATATATTTTTGGTGTTACAATCATTTAAAGAAGAAAACATGGCTTTGTTTTTGGCCATGTGATAAGAAGCTCTAGAATCAATGAGCCACTCATGAGAATGAGAAGAAGAAGATACATTTAATGCATAACCAGACCGAGATGCTTGAAAACCACATGCAGAAAGTGCCATTCCTGAAGATGAAGTTGAAGTTGAAGATTGCTCCAAATGGATGTTTAGCTTCTTCATTGCTGATTCCAAGGCTTCCATCTTCTTAAAGCATTTGGATTCTAAGTGGCCATCTCGATTACAAAAGTTGCAATGTCTATCAATCTTCTTCCCTTTGTTTTTATTTGTCTTATCATTTTGTTGAAATGATTTTTCATTTTGAGGCTGAAACTGCTTAGGACCCTTGTTTGGTTTAGGACCATTCTTTTTAGGATATGACTTCTTAGGATTCTTTGAATTTGGTTGCTACTGGGCGGCTAACGCTTTCTTGGAAGAGTTTCCAAGATTAAGAAGACCAAGGTGTAAGAGTTTTTCTTGTTCTCTTACTAAAGAATCACAAAAAGAGTCAAAGGAAGGGGACTTGTAGTCTGTTCCTTGAGAAATGAAGGCTTCTCTTGTAGAATGGAAGGTGGAAACAAACACAGAGTAGGCTGGTCCCAACTTAGTAAGAATGGAATAGATAAGGTTACTATCTTCTTTCTTAACCTTAACACCTTCCAAGAGATATCAAAGGGTCTTGAACTTGGACAAGAAATCTTCAATGCAAGAAAAATTATTAGGGTCCAATGTAAGCAACTCATTTTCAATTTGATGGGCTCTAAGTTCATTTTTAATTCCAAAAACTTTATTGATTTGTTCCATTGCTTCATCAGGAGTATCAAGTTCTGCAATATGGAATCTAAGATCTGGAGAAATAGACATCCCTATCAATCCACGTGCTTGATCTTGCCTATTTTCCCATTTAGCAGCCTTATCTTCATCCTTCGGTTTCTTTTCTTGGCCTGAGGCTATTCTGTAGAGACGTTTACTTCTAAGTAAATCCTCAATGTAGGACAACCATTGGAAGTAGTTGGTGCTGTCAAGGGTAACTTGGTATTGACTTTCCATTTCAACGGAAATTGAAGCTAAAGATGCTGAAACTAAGTGTTCCAATGGATAGATCTCGAAAAATTAGGATGGTTTAAAAAAACGGCTCTGAAAACGGCTTCTGGATGAAGAAGTTATAGCTTTTTGAAAAAAGTTGTTGAAGATGCCGACGAAGTGCGGGAATGTGCGGAAATGAAAAATCCGCCCTCACAAAAAAGGAGATTTGAACCCAAGACCTCTACTCTCTTAAAATAGCTTTGAACCAATTGAGCTATACAAAAAATTTGAGAGAGAGAGAGGGGGGGGGGGGTTGATGCTTTGGGTTGCGTGCTTGCTTTGAGAAGGCTCTTTTTCCCTACAAAACAAAAAACACAAAACCCAACACGGACATACAAAAAAAACGAACCTTGCGGCTCGAAGTTAGCTTTAGCCGAAAAACTAAATATTTTCAAAAATGAACCTTTCGGCTCAAAGTTAGCTTTAGCCGGAAACTAAATATTTTCCTCAATGTTTCTGATTTTCCAAGATCACACTAAGGCGCAACGGAAAAGAGCATACGCATGAGAAAAACCCTTCCTTTCTGTTTCTGATTTCCCCAGATCGCACAGAGTCGCAGGGAAAAGAGCATACGCAGAAATGAAAGGTATAGATCCAGTAATAAAAAAAGCTAAATAAACCGAAACCGAAATAAACAGAGAGAAAATAACTGTAAACTGCAAATAAACACTGTATACCTCCAGATCTTAAAAATGACGCAGCTAGGGCTACCGGAAACCTTTTCGCGTGAAACGAAAGGGGTTCCTCACTGGAACAGATGCTCCCAACACAACAGAGCAGTCCTCTCGGCCCGAAAGCAGTCAGAAACAATAGATCTAGGAAACAACAGTCGGATGCAGTTCTACCGGCTTCAGATTTGGATCACCAACGGACGCGGCCCTCAAATAGCTCTGATACCATGTAGGAATTTACAGGGTAAGTTCCTCAGACATAACACCAAAGGATACCGCTCACAACCAGATCTCAGATCAATACACCAGTATTTTTGACGTGGTTAAAACCCTCAAAGAGGGAAACAGTCCACGGCCTGAGCCAACGCGGCCACTTCAGGCAATTTATTAATAAAAGAATGAAAATTTACATATGCTTCTCTCATAGACGGATTACCCTACAAATGACCCTCCATGCGCTTTAAATAGAAATCATGGACCAATCGGGTGTTAAGCCACGGATCAAGTGTCGGTAATACCGAGGAGAGAATGAACCGTCGGATCACTACATATCATGACCGTCGGATTGTAAGTTACAAAATGTACAAGGTAAAGAAACACACTTTACCTAACTCTATACTAGACCAAGTTGTACTTAACTATTTCCTATGTGTCGGAATATCCTAACATCCCCCCTTAAGAACAAATTGGGATAGGATTGAAGGATTTACAAATATGACACAATAGGAGAAGGAAGGAGGCACTAGAGCCTATTGAAAGGTTGCCCTTGCATTTATGAGTCCAAAAGGCACCTTTGCATACATAAATGTTCCCGAGGGTGTTGTAAAAGTTGTCTTCTCTTGGTCATCTGGATGCACTAATATTTGATTATACCCTGAGAAACCATCTAAGATTGAAATCCTTTGTGATCTTACTATGTTCTGCAGTGCATGATCCATCTTGGGAAGAGGATAGTTATCTTTTATTGAGGTTTTATTCAAGTTTCTGAAATCAATACATATTATGATCTCCCCATTTTTCTTCATTACAGGTACCAAATTAGCCAAGTAACTGGAAAACCTCAATGGTACTATGATCTTTTCTTCAAACAAATTTTTAATCTCCTTTTCAATCAATGGAAGAAGTAGTGGATTAATTCTCCTCAGCTTTTGTTTGAAAGGATTTTCATTTTCCTTTATTGATATTGCATGTTGGATGATACTTGGATCATATTCTTTCAAATCTGCATAACTCCATGCAAATACATCTATGCATTTCTTCATCAAATCAATATATTTCTGTTTTACCTTAGAAGAAAGAAGTTTGGAAAACTTAACATAGTTAGGATTTTCTGCAGTACCAAGATTACAATTTTCAACCTCTTCATCATTAGATTTCATATTAGGATTCTTGGCTACATCATTTTGACTAAACAAATTTTCAAGAGGAATCAACCCTTTAGGAATAAAGTTATTTTTTAGCTGGATGACTTCTGTTCTTGATTTTTTTCAGAAAACATATTTTGCTGCTCAACTTGAGTAGTTTCAAACTCTTCTTTCAACTCGAGAATTTTTTTAATTAGTTGATCATTTTCAAACACCTGCCAGTTTTTTGTATTGTCAGGGATGGTTGGTCTATGTATGATTTTAATCTCACATTTTTTGCTAGACTGGATGGGAATTGTAATTAGGCTAGCTGAAAAAACCAAGGAATATGCAATACCATTCTACTCTCTAGGCCTTATTGTAAATTGTGTTCTTCAAAATTTTCTAGCAATTCAAGAACTAAATTTTTGTATGCTCTCATTCTAACATCTTTGGTTTGATAAGTTCCATTTTCTTGTTTGATGACTAACTCAGAATCACCAAAAACTAAAATCTTTTGAGCACCTAATTTTTCAAGAGTTCTAAACCCAAAACCAAAGATGCATACTTTTCCATGTTGCTTGTGTAATAAAAATTGAGTTTGTAAGAGCAAAACTTAGTTTCATTTCTTGGGTTGATTATCCAAATGCCTACAACAACTCCATCTCTTCTGGCAACACCATCAAAACTCATGTGCCACCAACCTTCTCTATCAATCTCTTCAATTTGCTATTTTTTCTCTGCATGCTGATTTTCTGTTTCACCACTGATTTCATTCAAGATTATAGATGATCCCAACTCTGTTTCCACTGCATAAACTGGGAAATTTTGAGGTTTATCTTTGTTGCTGACCATATATGCCATTCTAGACTCTCGATATAATCTTCTCTGCTCACCAAAAATAGGGATAGTGGCATAGTACATGTCCATTTGCATGGTTCCCTTGATTTTGGAAGCCCATGATCTAGATAACAACATATCAAACTTTGGTGGAATATCTGCTACAATTATGTCCATCACCACACACTTAGCAGGGTCTTGAGTTAGACCAACAACCACATCTTTGATTAAGCCTATACATTGAACTCTCTTAGAACCAAATGAGAATAAATCCTTGTATGGTCTAGTTATGTCCAAGCCCAATCACTCCATGATGACTTTTGGTATTAAATTGTGAGATGCCCCTGAATCTAACATATCATTGTGTAATGTCATGTCATTAATTTTTAAACTCACATAGAATGGTGGAACTTCTTTGTTTTTCTCATCTTCCACCCTTGGTCCTAAGAATATGGTACTATGATCTTCTTGTAGAGTTAGAGTATCAGAGGGTACAACCCAAGCATTAAGCATTTTCACAATTTGATTCTTGTATTCTGTACCCTTTATTATTTCTCCAAAGTGGACAACAATTTTTATTTTTGAAATCTCATTTTCTAGGCTAAAAATTGGTTTATCTTTTTCAATTTCTTTCTTAGGAGCATATTTCTTATGTTCAGTAGCCTTTGAACCATCTTCTTTCTTTGGGTGATTCTTATTGGAAACTATGGGGAGATTCCTATTCCTCAAGTTATACATTTTTTGCATCTCAAAAGTGGCATGCTAATATCCTTTCTGGTATTCAAATTGTTTTTCAGTTTCATCATTACACAAGTTATTACTAGATTCATCATGCTCTTCTTTTGTTAAAAACATCCCTGTTTCATCCTCATCCAAACAATGTATGATGTCTTCTTGATTTTATGGCTGAATTTCTTCTTCGTCTAGATTTTGCTAGAAAGGGGGCCTTACTTGTTGATCAGGTTGGTTTCTTTGTTTTCTTGGTCTCCGTTGAATCCGAGGTCTTCTAAAATTTGGTTTTCTTATCTGTATTTCTGGTTGTGCAACAAGAGGACTATTTCCAAGTGTTAGTCTATCCATAATCTTTTCCATGGTTTTCATCATACTATCATTTTACATCCGAAGATGTAGAAGGTTGGTCTTCATCCTTTATTATTCCTTTCACAATATTTGACCTTTTTGTTGCAGCCATGTTGACCTCCACCTTAACAACATCATTTTGCATGTCAGCCAAAGTGGAAGATTCCCTCTCTCTCAGCAAAATGGAAAACTCATAATCAAAAGCTTCAGCATAATGCAATTGGACAGCCCCTGGGGGAGGTTTTAAATGAGCAAGAATGGAATTATACACTTTTAAAAATCTTTTTGAAAAGTCTTGCACTGATTCATTACTTGTTTTTTTGAAATTATTTTATTCAGTCAATGCTTGAACAAGATTCACCTTACTTCCCCATTTCCTTAAGAAACTATCTTCTAATTGATCCCAATCCTGTATACTTCTTGGAGTTAAAGCTTTAAACCATTTTTTGACTTCACCAATGAAACTTTGTACAAACAATATCATCTTAACATCTTCGTCATCCACCTCCTCTAAATCTATGAAATAATTAAATTGGTCAACATGTTGTTCTGCAGTAATTCTCTTCTCACCTCCAAAAGTTTTTATTCTAGTAGAATATCCATGTGGCAAATCATGAGGTTGGGGAGGCAAGACAAGAGGGGCATATTTGGAAGAGCCTATGGGAGGAGGAGGAGGAGGAGGAGGGGGAGGAGGAGGAGGAGGAGGAGGAGGAGGGGGAGGAGGAGGAGGAGGAGGAACTCCTGCCATTATAGAAGTGACAACAATAGATGTACTAGCATAAACTACAACAGGAGATGTAGTTATCAAACTAGTAAAAGTAGTAGTAAAAGCATATGTGATTTTAGGAAACTGAGTTACAGGAATCTTCAACTTAGAAATAAAAGAACTCCACTTAGGTAAAGGGATACCAACTCTTCTTTTCAATAGGAATTCAAAAGGATCAAGTTCTTTTAGTTTTTTAAAATACTCATGTTGTAATGACAATTTTGATGCGACAATTTCCCAAAACTTTTTTTTATCTTCTTTGGAAACAATAGATGTGGTGTCTACCCCTAATCTTTGTAGATCTAGGAAAATTTCTGTTAATTCATTTTCTGGTTTAGATCTAAAAAGTGTTTGCTCAGACTTTTCATCAAATTTTATGTCCTCAAAACCTTGAACACCTCCAGAGGGTAAAGATGAAGATCTTAAGAGATATGGAGTACCTAAATTTGACGAGCTACCATTTCCTCTAAGAATTTTCTTTGGATCATCAACTATCTTTGGTGGATATCGATCTGGATTGATCCTCATATAAATATTCTTGGGAGCCACCTTTAAGCTGAAGATGTCAATGAAGTCACCAAGGTAGAAGTACAACCTTGAAATGTCTGATCTCCTGCTATCTTCAAGAGTTCAACTACTTTGAAATGAATCACCCAAGGTAATGCAACTTTTGGCTCTCGACAATGCACCAAAATTTTATCACTTGATACGACAGGCTGGGCCGTGTCAACCTCCGACCAAGGGTAACTATTTCAAACCACTTATAGCTAGAAGTTAGCCCTTCTAGCATGAGAGGGCTCTCTCAAGGAAAACTTTATAAAACTCAATTACATATGGCTAACTATGGATTTTTCTGTGATTGTTGCAGGTGAAAGAAAGTGTGATAACCACCACCATTTGGCATGGAGTCAAAAGAAAACTAAATTTATAGATGAACATTGTTTTGTGGAAGTGTTGACGCGGCGAAACTTCGCTACGCCAACAAAGGGAACCAACCGATCGTAGACCCCAATTAGATCCGCTTTCGTTTGGAGTGGTTAGTTCCAACGGGTTTTAAAGGATCCCGTAAACTATTATAGGGGTTGAAAGATTTCTCTCGGAAGAAGCCTTCCATTAAATCAACAAAATAAATAGCTAAACTATATGTATCAGATCCTATCTATACTGATTCTAACTACTTATGCTAGTCTTAACTATTCTAATCTATCCTGCAGGAGCATAACAAAAAGAGATTAAACATCATATATAGATTCCAAGTCCAAATGAATCAATTACTAGTTCACAGATGGACAAGTATATATTAAATCTTAATTGCAATCTAATTACTTATACAGGAATACACATTCCTTTCCATACAAATAAAACTTGCAACTGATGTTTAACAAGGTTTCGAATCAGTAAATTCTCATGAATTAACCATGGTAACAAATCATATTCAAATAACCAAGACTAGTCACGAACTGTCCATTATCAATATACACAAAAACAAAACATATTTATATTTATGCTAGCAATAACACCTTGATTCCAAACAGATGAAAGAAAAGGAAGATAAATTGGAAAAAGGCTCCTTCTTGACCCAAATAGTCTTGTTTATTAGCACAATAAATCCAAAAGCTGTTTTGCCCAAAAAAAGTCCTCTACTCATCTCCGGAGGTAATACTTATGCATAAAAGACTGACCCTTCGTCTTCCCCCCTAACTTTCCACCTTCATGCTCTTTTCCATAGACACATTAAAATAAACAGATGTAGAATCAATCGGTGAAACGGCTGACAGGTAGAGGGCATATCTGCTGGAGCGCTTCATTTCCTGGGGAAATGAGTAGATGTTGATTAAAAGCGAATGGCTGCATGTCATCTCTTCGCACCTGTATTGAGCAGACGTTATCCCCTATTATTTCCTGAAGGAAATTGAAGACACTGCGCTCATCATCCCACATATGGCATGATTGAAGGTGTGTTTGGAGGTAATAACATCATGATGGATCAACGCTATCATGAGTTCCTCCTCTTGCCATAGAGTGTGCCTCCATTATGCACTATGGCAGTTCATATCCCTTTCTTGTAGAGTATGTCTTTGCAACATCGACATCGGTGGTGCAGGGGTGTCGCCTTGATATAAATCTCATTTATCCGTTACTGGGTCTACTCGAACTCCCCTTTATTCTCTTGGTCCTCGCCTACAGAAATAGTTCATATTAGCTAAGATTATGAGAAATATGACAAACGTGCATGAAAACACAAATCTTGCTCTCAATAAAACTTTTATAAAATCAGAAGGAACAAGTGTGAAAGAATCGACCCCTGTTTCAGCCAATTTTGCAATGCGATCAAGTCACAATCGCACATCGTAGCGGGTAGTCATATGCAACATCGCCCCTCGTCCCACCGATTGCGATTGTCTGGACCCGAAAATATATGTGTTGTGTTTAATAATCCTGGCAGGTCCGCCATATCACATCGCGCCTTATGTATAAATGTAGGGTTTTGCCGATTGCAATTGGGGAGCAGACCCGAAATCATATATGTTATGCTTAATAGTTATGTCGGGTCCACTGTATCGCATCGTGCCTTATGTATAAGCTTTGAATTCTGCCGATTCCGATTTGCGATGGACTTTGGACCCAAAATCATATGTGCTACGCTTAATAATCTCGGTGGGTCCGCCATATTGCGGAACACCTCATGTATGGGCCATGGGTTCCACAGATTGTGATTTGCGATGGAGGAGCGGGCAAGCGATTGTGATAAGCGATGTAATGGCGGACCCGAAAGGATATGGGCATGATTAATTGCATTTGAAGTTCGGAAGGTCCTCGTTATCAGATGCAAAAGAGGAAGGTGTAGTGTAAGCGCGGAAATTGAGAGATTGCGATAGCGATAAAGGGAGGCATCGAGAAATGTATAAAGACCGAAAAGGAGCAGAAAGGGCAAGTTAAATGTGATTGCAAAGTATTTCTATTACAAAAGTGTTATAATAGAAATAAAGGCGTGATAGAAGGTTTTGTTGGTTGAGTCCACATACACACATAGTAAAGAGTGGGGGTTGGTTATATGTGTGGGCATAGAGCACCATGAAGGTTTATGAGGATTGAAAAAGTCTCGATGAAGGATATGAATGAAGGGCTAGACTGGGTTATAAATGACTCATGCCACATAGATTTATTTAGGGGGTCTTAACCATTAAGCATTAAAGATTTGAATCGGCATAGAGTTAAAATCCCTGGGATAAAAATAGATCATTCGGAGGGTTATCATTCGAAGAAAAGAAAGATCAAACTTCTAGGGGACCCATTCAAATTTGTTACCAAAGCAGGTTTTAATAGGGTGGTGGCTGCAACCACAACAAATGCGAACCGCTGGGCGAACCAGTTACCTCTGTTATCAAATAAACTTTGGATTAGTAGAACATCAGGGTGTTAAGATAAACTTGAAATGAAAACTGTACAGACGGATAGGCATGGGTTCCATTTCAGCATTAATAGCTTTAGGCGGGATAAAGACAAATAACTTCTACTTACTGATAGGGTTTTGACAGGCATTCTCCAATGGTCATATTATGGGATTTATTGACCTTCCATTACCTGTTTTCTACTTTCAAAATCCTTTCGAAGCCATCACCAGTCTGTCAATACCTGTTTAGGTGTTTACCTCAGCTCTTTATTGCGCATCAAGCTTGATGAATATATGTAGATATGCTTATCTGCACTTTGTGTAAGAAATTTTAGTGCTATACTATCATATGATCGAATGGGGCGCAGTCATGGATCATGCCATACTTTTAAATCGCTTAAGCAAGGTTGGGCTTGTTGTGTCAACCGATATCTGAGCCCAGCAATAGTCACTACTCCAACCGGCTTCCAAAGAAACCTGTCCTTCCAAAATGGCACAAGGACTCGACATTTCATTTTCTTTTAAATGTCCTTCTAGTTTTAGGCACAAGAACTAGAGCACAATTGGATTTGCCACATGATAAATGACAGTGAGCTTAGCCCATGAAAGGAAGTTGGCTTGTAGATGACAGATATTGGAAATTTTAGTGTGGTGGATGGAACCAATGGAGAGTAACTGCAAACCTCATAGGAAAGTATATGCTAGGTCTAGGTGGGATTTTGAAAACTCAGTGTTTCGCCATGCAAATCCAATCCGTAGTTACACATTTTTAGTTTTATAAAGATGTCCCTACATGCTTCGGGTATCCAGGTTATCAACAGAGCCTTCCTAGTTCGCAACATGTGCCAATGAGTGGCTTTGACTCAAATTTCACCACTGATTTTGCAAGTTCTCATGGGCTCATCGAAGGCTTGCTTGATGTGCAAGGTAATAATGAATTTAGGATCTGTAGACTCATCAGTAGGTTAATGAGGGAAGCAAGAAGCCAAAGGTAGTGAATGAGGGCAATCGGAAGAGGGTTATAAAAATTGAAAACGAGATTGAAAGACCAAAATCAATTGACTGAAAAGGACTGAAATTCAAAACAGCAGGAAGATAAACTTTGTGTAAAACAAGAACAGACAGGATGAAAATATAACTAAGCTAACAACAAAAGTAAAATGAATCCTAACCTACTTAGGAGGTAACCACCATGTCATGGCTACTGGAAGTATTTCTTAAGATGTTGGCCATTAACAGGGAGTTTTTCGGTTTCTCCTTGTAAAGTTTTCAATCTATAGGTTCCCTGACCAATTTTTTCCTCAACTTGGAACAGGCTCAACCATAAGTGTTGGAATTTCATGTGCTTAACTTTTGGCTCACTCATATTGTCCCATTTCAGGGCAAGCTCGCTGACTTGGTAAACTTTATCTCTTGCCAGATGGCGATCAAACCATCTCTACACAATCATTTGGTGATTTCTGAACTTGTTTTTGGCATTATCTCTCAATTCCTCCGACCTCACTAGTTGGTTGATCCTCTTTTGAAGTAAGGCTAAAGGGGTCACTTTCGAGGCTTGGCAGAGCTGTAAAGAGGGAAGGGTAATGTTGGGAGGCAAGATGGCTTCCTGTCCATAGACGAGGAAGTATGGGGAGTTTCCTAATGCTACTTTTGGGGTGACCCTATTGGCCCAGAGGGAATTTGTTAGAGCATTGTGTCAATTCCTCTAGTTGTGAGCGACAAATTTACGGATTATGCGGATGAGGTTTTTATTTGAGGACTCTGCAAATCCATTTCCCTCGGGGTAATAGTTTGATGCATATCTTATGCGAATTGATTTGTTGATAGCAAATTCAGTCAATTCTAGTGATGAAAAATAAGAAGCATTATCAAATATAAGAGCATCAGGGATGCCAAACCTGTTGATAATAAATTTCTCAATAAAAGATATTACCTCGTCTTCACTCTCATCCATAAGCCTGTCATGCTATTTTTCATCAATGAGTGCATTTTTAAATGTCTTCTCGCAATGTAGGAACTCAAGGATTTTCTCGTCACCTTCGAATACCTGCCAATTTGAGATGTTATCAGGTAAGGATGGTCTGAAAATCAATTCAACATAATATTTATTCTTGTTTAATCTAAGATCATGCAAAAGTTTTGTACCAATACCAGCCATCAGATTGACATCTTGGTTTTTCCATCGAGGTATGTGTATGA
Source organism: Pinus tabuliformis (assembly GCA_031772625.1). Lineage (NCBI taxonomy): Eukaryota > Viridiplantae > Streptophyta > Pinopsida > Pinales > Pinaceae > Pinus > Pinus tabuliformis. The sequence goes on from CM062816.1 coordinate 121,161,138, forward strand.
TATCAAAAGAATCAAAATTGTCAATTAAGCTTCATACCTCATGTTGGTATCTTACCAGGTGTGGTGAATTGCAATGTATCCTTTTCCTTACCTGGTCCACAATCATATGTGAGTCACCAAAACTTTAAGATTTCTCACCTTCATATCAATGGCTTTCTTCAAGCCATGTAGCAAGCCTTCGTATTCTGTTGTGTTGTTGGTGCACGCGAACTCTAACCGACTGGCCATCAAATGTTGGTTCCCTTGTGGGTCAATGAGAATGCTCCTAGCACCTGCACCTTCCAGGCAGTTATATCCATCAAAATAAAGTGTCCAAAACATAGAATCTGATGTTATATCAAATGAACTTCCTTCTACGAAATTGGCCCTATCATCTACCATATTATAGGGTATCTCATCAGTCGGACTACGGGGGAGAGCTTCCAAGCTTGTGTTTGTTGCAGTTTCTTCAACTGTCTCTGCATGGAATTCTCCAAAATAAGTTTCCGTGGCACAAACGTCGAAACTATAATTCCCAAGGATAGAGTTGGTAAACATTATAGGTTCATTGGGGTCGTTTAGTTCTGTCACTACATACTTCATGTATCTTTCTCGATCAACTCTTGGCATATCACCTTTTCCCTCATGAGGCAACAAGAGATGGGACCAATCAGTTGAGAAATAACCATTCAGATTCGCTGACCAGTCCCTACTAAGCAACATTCCATATGCCTCGGGTATGTCGACTACCACTATGTCAATGACTTGTGTGTACTGTGGTTTGGCAACCATCCTAATCAACACATCTTTCAATTCTCCAATTACTTTCACATTCATTCTGTCCAGTTCCATAATTCGAGTTCTAGATTTCTCGGGCATTGCATGAAGTCTTTTAGCAACAGTGTAAGGCATAACAGTGGACGAGGCATCAAAATCTACCAAGCAATTCTGTACGTTCATGTTGAAGATCTCAAATGTGATAAGGAAAGGTGGAGTCATGGATTTTGATTTCCTTCCTATCATGGCTGCACTAACATCTTGGGGGGTTCGATTCATTTTTTGACAGAGGCTTCCATAGCTGATGGTGTTTGGGTTGTATTAGGGGTACTAACAGGTCTGGACGCCGACTTCTTGGTTTGGCTGCTGAGAATGGTGGGAGATTTGCAATTCCATTCATTCATAGCTTTCAAGAGAAGATCTCTTTGCTGCGTTAATTTTAGCAAATCGAAGTATGTGATATTGGCTCGAGATTTCTTAAGATCATCCACAATGTTGTAATCAATGTTATAAACAGGGTAGGGCAGAGTAAACATACTAGTTTTTCCATTCTTAGGTGGGATTTTACCAGTTTGAGTCGCCTTAGTTGCAGTCGGAGATGTATTATCTTTCTCTAGATAGTTTGCCACTAGAATACTCTTAGAATCACCACTAGGTCTACCCTTCTCAATAGGAACTTTGGGAGTGGATGCCTTCAAAGGGCGAACATCTTTCTTTGTCTGGTCTATAGGCTTCATCACGCCCGCAAGTGGCCCTTTACTGCGTGTGTGGAGTGTGGATTTCTGCCGTACTATCTCCTTCGTCGTCATCGTTCTCATTTTTATAGATGATTTGAGATTCCTCGTCCAAGGGCTCTTCTACTTGGTATTATTCCTCATTTTCTTGTTTTGGCTCCAGCTCCATTATAGGTTCTTCTTTGGTAAGGAGCGATCCGATAAGAGCCAGCTCTTTCGTATTTAAAATCCCTTCATTGGGTGGAGCAAGCAGCGCAAGTTGGCCATGACCACCTTCTATCTTCTTACGATAGAAAGGTTTGAAGGATTTTCTGTTGTTATAATCTCCTCCATTCCCATTTGTACTTTCTCTAGAGTTCCTCTTCATATCGATGACTGTGTTCGCCAATTTCTTAATGATTTGATGCAAACCTTCCACATCTGTGGCATCCTTTTCTTTCATCTCAACCACTTTGTTATCACTCCCATTATTCTTCCTGGATGACTGAGAGGCTTTATTTTCTTCAGTTGTATGATGACATGCTGTGAGACTGATCATTTCACTCTCGACTCTTACTACATCGATAGCACCTTGTAAGGTTTGGGCATTACTCCTTTTGACACACATTGCAGTAGGGACAAGGAGAGCAATGATGTAGAATTCCATGAGCACGTCCTCAGTAGGTCTATCGTTAGCCGGGATTATGTTGAACAAAGTGTTGAACCGGATGTTATAATCCTTGACCTTTTCTTTGGTTTCCATTTTCAAACGAGATAGTTCTAGAACTAAGGCCGCAGGTGTTTTGTCATCACCAAACTTGTCTAGAAAGGCTTGTTGAAAGGCACCACATGAGGTGATCGATCCTATTCTCAAGCTAAAGTACCATGTGGAGGCCGCACCAATCAGAGTAAAAGGGAATAAGTGACATACTACATCTTCATCGGCTACCCCCAACATGCACATGACTAGGAAGAAAGAGTGAATATGGTTATCAACAGTGTCTCCTCGCTCAGGGTCGAATTTAGGAAATACTCTTTCTGCATTCTTGGGTAAGGCATGCTGCTGCCCAGGTACCGCTACGGAATCCTGAGCGAGCCAGAGAGGGAGTGCTCCCGGAGGAGGTGGGGGTTGATTCCCACTCGAAGGAGGCAGTAGAGGCGGATTCCCACTTGGAGGGGGTAGTATAGGCGGATTCCCTCCTGGAGGGGGAATGTTAGCCATATTATGGATAGGGAGGTTTTGGTTGAAGGTTTCTTCGAGGCATTCTTTGTTAGGATTTTCCAAATCAAGCTAGGGATTACCTTCAGAGGGGGAATTCTCAGGAATTTCTTCCCAAGGAGTGTCGATACTTTGAAAGGACTCTAGCACAATATCTTCAAGAGAAGGGGCTACAGATGTCTTTTCGCTTATGGGGAAGACCCTTGGATTTCTTTTAGTTTTCGGAGGTAAAGAGTGAAATATGGGGAGTCGAGAGAGGGAACGAGTGTAAGCCCGAGTAAGTACCCTGACTGGTTCTTTCGGAGTGACAAGATACTCCCACAGTCTCTCTTCTTTGGGTGACCCAAACACGGGACTTAGAGGGATCTTTGCTTCTTCGAAACGAGGCTCTTCCAAATGAGCGGAATGATCTTTTCAACCTTTACGATCCTGTTGTGGCCACAACTATCACCCTATCAAAACTTGCCTTGGCAGCAATTCTAAATGGGTCCCCTAAAAGTTGGCTTTCTACCTCTCCGAATGATCTGTTTAGTCCCAGAGACTTTAACTCGTTGTCGGGCCAAATTTTTATTTCTTAATGGTCAAGTCCCCCCTTTTAATCCCTGCTGCACAGTGCATTCATCACCCAACCTAGCCCTCCATTCATTCCCCCATCGGAACCTTTTAAGCCCTCGAAACCTTCTATCGCATCATTTTCCCATCATAATTCCTTATAATGGAAATATTTCGCAAAACATGCATAAATCCCTTTTTTTTGGGCCTATCGCAATTAACACAATGCATTCATTGCTTTCGAACCCGACATGTTTTATTAACCCAAATGCATATATTCGGGTCTGGAGCCCCATTGCAAATCGCTATTGGCTAAGCCCCAAAGCTATGTATATAAAGGGTGCGTATGTCTTCTGGACCCAACGACTATATTAACCACAATATATATTCTATCGGGTCCGCCCTCCTAATCGCATATCGCAATCGGTAGGGTTCGGGCTTATATATAAGGCACATCGTTATACCTCAGACCTGTCGATGATTATAGACTAGAGCATATAACATTTCAGGTTTGGCCTTATGGTCGGACACGGGGTTTTCCCATACTTTCTTGTGTTTTCGAAAAAACATTGAAGTCGTGTTTTACAAAGGGAAATCATACACTGTAGCTCTGTCAGGCTATTAAATATAACACACACAAACACACACACACACATATATATATATATATCGGGTCTGGCCTAATCGCATATCGCAATCGACGGGGCCCTAGGCCTACGCATATTGCAATATGCAATATGGCGGACTCGCCGATCCAAATAAAACCTAATATATAGGATATCGGGTCTGCCCCTCCCCATCGCAAATCGCTGTCGGTGGGGTCTAGCACTCATGCATAAGGCGTGACACCATACGCCGGACTCGCTGATAATTTTAGGCTCGGGCATATAAAATTTGAAGTCCCGGTATACGTCCCGGACGCGGGTTTTTCCCGTGTTTCTTATGTATTTGGTAAAGTGATACGGTCGCGGATTTTTATGGGCAATGCCATATGGTGGACCCGATAGGGTATAGGTTCCCACCCATAGTATTTCAAGTCCGGGTTTTGGGCTCCGCTTTGTGTTTTGCAAGGATTTGCAATGTAAATCGGATTTACATTCACGGGACTTAATCAATGCATAAATTAAAAGGGAAAGGGGGATTCTTTCACATTTGATGTTTTAAACACAAGATTCATGTTTTGTAGGCATGTTTTCCATATGTCTCATAGTCATAGATGATATAAATTATTTTGCAGGCAAATTCGAGTAGACCTAGTAACGGATAAAGATGAGTTGTATCTAGATGACACCTCTGCTCCACTGGTGTCAGCATTGCAAAACACACTCTGCGAAAGGGAAGACGTACCGCCAAAGTGCATAATGGAGGCACTCCTTCAGTTCAGTGGAAGCACTCGTGACAACGCTAGCCCATCAAGATGTCATCATTTCTAGATACATCACAAAGCATCTCAGATGTGGGATGATGAGCGCATCATCTTCAGTTTCCTTCAAGAAATGACAGAGAATGATAACCACTCCACACAGGTGCTAGGAGATGATATGCAATCCTCCTCTATTCCAAAGGCATTCATTCATTTCCCTAGGAAGGAGAACGCTCCACCAAGGGTGACCTCGATGTGTCAGCAATTTCACTGACCGTTCTCATATGTATACGTTGATTTGTGTAATCTAATGGAGAAAATGAAAGGTCATGGAAGAGAGAGGGTGATTGAGGGCTGCATAAGTATTACCTCCAGATAGGAGAGAGGGGCTTTTTGTTTGAAAAAAGAAAAACAACTTTGATTTATTGTGAATAAAGAGTGACTACTTGGTTCAATGAGGAGCCTGTGTTTCAGATTGATTTTCCTATTCTCTTATGTGTTTTGATCAGAATGTTGTTGCTGAGATAAATGCAAATGTATATTTGTTTTTGTGCATACTGATAACTTATAGTTCATGGTTATGTTTAGTTATTTGAATATGATTCAACATCATGGTTAAATCATGAAAGGTTGCTAATTCGAAATTATGTTGGACATCATTTGCAAGCTTTTCTTCCATAAAATGGAATGTGTATTCCTATATGAATGATTGGATTGCAATTAGGATTTAATACAACCTTGTTCTTAAGTGGACCAGTAATTGATTCATTTGAACTCGGGATTTATATATAATGTTTAACCTCCTTTGTTTTTTTTGCTCCTGCAGGATAGTTTAGGATAGTTAGGATATAGACTAGAGTAGTTAGAAATAGTTTAGATAAAATTTGATACATATAGGTTGGTTGTTTTATTTTGTTGATTTAATTGAAGTCTTCTCCCCAAATCAACAACCATTTAACAGTTTACGGGGTCCCTTAAAACTCGTTGGGACTAGCCATTCCAAACGAAAGCAGGTCTAATTGGGGTTTGCGATCAAGTTAGTTCCCCTTGTTGATATAGCAAAAATTCACCATGTCAACAAATTAGCGTTAGAAGGAGGGCTTGAACCGCTGTCCACAACATTTTATGATTTCATTTATAGATGTTCGTATGGACTCGAAAATATTAATGCATGGATAGTGAAAGTCAAAAAGACCCTCCTCTCATTCGGAAAAGCCTCATTTCAACGAAGAGACACTGTGGGAGTATCCTGTCACTCAGGAAAAACTAGTCAGAAGACTTACTCGGGCTTACGCTCATTCCCCATCACAGCTCCCTATCTTTCATTGGTTACCTTCAATAGCAAAAAGAAAGCCAAGGGTCTATCACATAAACGAAGAGACATCTGCAACCCATTCTCTTGAAAATATTGTGCTTGATTCTTTACAGAGTATCGACTCTCCTTGGGAATAAATCCCTGAGGATTCTCCTTTTGAGGGCAATCCTTGGCCTGATTTGTATAATCCTAATGAAGAGACCCTCAACTAGGACATCCATATCCTCGATATGGCTAATATTCCTCAACTAGGTGGAAACCAACTCCCACCTCCTTCGGGAGCACTTCCTCCCTGGCTTGCTCAAGACGCCACAACAATATCTAGGCAACAACATCCCTTACCCAAGAATGCAGAAAGAGTATTGCCTAAATTCGACCCTGAGCGGGGAGACACCGCCAAAAACCATATTCATTCTTTCTTCCTATTTGTGCACATACTGGGGGTAGTTGATGAAGATATAGTTTGTCACCTATTCCCTTTTACCCTGATTGGTGCAGCTTCCACATGGTACTTTAGCTTGAGAACAGGATCAATCACTTCGTGGGCTGCCTTTCATCAGACCTTTTTAGACAAGTATGGCAATGAAAAAACCCTTGCGGCCTTAGTTCGAGAACTATCTCGTTTGAAAATGGAAACCAAAGAAAAGGTCAAAGATTTTAACATATGGTTCAACACCCTGTTCAACAGAATCCTGGCCACCGCTAGACCTACTGAGGAGGTGCTCATGGAATTCTACATCACTGCTCTCCCTGTCCCTACCGCGATGTGGGTCAAAAGGAGCAACGCACAAACCTTACAAGGTGCTATCGATGAAGCAGTAAAAGTCGAGAATGAAATGCTCAGTCTCACAGCGTGCTATCATACAGTCAGAGAAAAGAAATCCTCTCAATCATCCAAGAAGAGTAATGGGAGTGATAACAAAGGGGCTGAAATCAAAGAAAAGGACACCACATATATAGAAGGTTTGCATCGAATCATTAAGAAGTTGACAAATACAATCATCGATATGAAAAGGAATTCTGGAGAAAGTACAAGCGAGAGTGGAGGAGAGTATAACAACATAAAACCTTTCAAACCTTTCTATCGTAAGAAGGAAGAAGGTGGTCATGGTCCACTTGCATTGCCTACTCCACCCAATGAAGGGAATTTAAGTACAGAAGAGCCAGCTCTTATTGGATCACTCCTTAACCAAGAAGAACCTATAGTGGAGCTAGAGCTGGAACAAGAAGATGAGGAAGAATACCAAGTAGAAGAGCCCTTGGAAGAAGAATCTCAAATCAACGTACTGTGGGATTTCTATACAAATGAGAACGATGATGACCAAGGAGACAATATGGCAGAGATCCACACTAATGAAATCCACACACAAAGCAAAGGGCCACTTGCTGGTGTGATGAAGCCTGTAGATCAGACCAAGAAAGATGTCCGCCCTATGAAGGCACCCACTCCCAAAGTTCTTGTTGAGAAGGGTAGACCTAGTGGTCAGTCCAAGAATACCCCAGTGGCAAACCATCCAGAGAAAGACAATGCATCTCGCACTGCAACGAAGGCGACTCAAAAAGGTAAACTCCCACTTAATAATGGAAAAATTGGTATGTTTACTCTGCCCTATCCTGTTTATAACATTGATTACAATATTGTGGATGATCTTAAGAAATCTAGGGCTAATATCACATACTTTGATTTGTTGAAATTAACGCAGCAAAGAGATTTGCTCTTGAAATCTATGAATGAGTGAAACTGCAAAAATCCCGCCACCCGGAGCAGCCAAACCCAAAAGTCAATCTCCAGACCTGTTAGTACTCCCAGCTCAACCCAAAAGCCAACAACCATGGAAGCCACCCTATCAAAAATGAATCGAAAACCCCAAGATGTCAGCGCAACCATGATAGGAAGGAAATCAAAATCCATGACTCCCCCTTTCCTTATCACATTTGAAATCTTCAACATGAACATGCACAATTGCTTGGTAAACTCAGGTGCCTCGTCCACTGTGATGCCTTACGCTGTTGTTAAAAGACTGCATGCGATACCTGAGAAAAATGGGACTCAAATCATGCAATTAGACAGGACAAATGTGAAAGTAATTAGGGAATTGAAAGATGTATTGATTCGGATGACTGCTAAACCATAATACACACATCATTGATATAGTGGTAGTCGATATACCCGAGGCTTATGGAATGCTGCTTAGTAGGGATTGGTTAGCAAAATTGAATGGATACTTCTCAACTGATTGGTCCCATCTCTTGCTGCCTCAGAAGGGGAAGGGTGATATGCTGAGAGTTGATCATGAAAGGTACATTAAGTATGTAGTGACGGAGCTAAACGGTCCCAACGAACCTGTCATGTTTACCAACTCTATCCTTGGGAATTATAGTTTCAATGTTTATGCCACAAAAACCTGTTTTGGAGAATTCCATGCAGAAACAGTTAAAGAAACTTTAACATACACATCCAATTGATGAACTATCCTGTATTATAGTAGATGATAGGACTAATTTCTTAGATAGTAGTTCAATTGATGTAACATTAGATTCTACATTTTGGACACTCTATTTTGATGCCTCTAACTGCCTTGAAGGTGCAGGAGCTCGGAGAATTCTCATTGACCCGCAAGGGAACCAACACTTGATGGACAACCGGTTGGAGTTTGCATGCACTCTTACTTTAAAAAAATGATCTCCAAGATATCGTCAAGGACATTATTCCACATATAGATCCACAAGACTCAACGACTCAAAAAAAGGGAAGTGAAGGGCAAGTAGATGATGATGTCATAAAGGACCATCTGATCCCTCATTTATTTGAGAGAAAGATGACAAAGGAGATGTTTGATGCTCTAGTTACTCTTTCCTAGAGTCAGAACATAAATAGGAAGATGATATTACAAAAAAACTCAAATTCATAAAGATGACCAAATTGAGGGAAGGTTACTTAATGGTTTCCTAGTTTCATGGGAACCATTTGTCAAAAGTAACTTTGCTCAAGAAAAACTTCCTAACTTTGAGAGGCTTTGGGATAATTATATCTAGGAGGATATTCAAATGAAAGAAAGGGAAACAAGGAGGGTGATGATGACCTAGCTTTATTTGGTCAATCATATAAGTGTAGAGGTAAAGGACCAAGCAAGGCTAAGGGAAAGAAGAAGGGTAAGTCTGAGGAGCAAGAGGCTTTGATGGTCGAGTCAAGGTCAAAAGTGATTTCCAAGGTAGTACAACAACATTTAGGTGAAGATGAGGAGATACAAACCCTTCTACTTTTTTCAAAAGACCTCGATAGTTCAATCAAATATTGAGGGAAGCTCGGGAGCATGTTGAGATTCTTAGGTGCACTTTTAGAGAAAGTAGAGCTCTGAAAATGTTTCCAAACTATAGGTAATGATAAGCAACATTCTATATTCCAAGTCTTCCAATTTTAAGGAGCCATTAGACTAGTACAGATGATGGGATGCCAAAACGAAGTACATATCCATTATGAAGAATTATGTTTGGGACATAGTACCAAGACAGTGGAGGAAGTAAGCTGTGAGTTATAGATGGCTCTGTAAAATCAAGCATGTTGCAGATGATAGCATTGGGAAGGGCAAAGTGAGGTTTGTGGCAATAGGGTTCTCCCAAAGGGAGGGAATGGACTATAAGAAGGCATTTTCTCTTTGCTAGGCACACTTCTATTAAAGTTGTTATGTCCTCGAATTCATTTATGGGGCGGAGGAATAATCAAATGGATTTGAAGACAACTTTTCTTAATGGGGTTATTGAAGAAGCAATGTACATAGTACAACCTCAGAGCTTTGTGGTAAATGGAAAGGAGTCTTATGAGTGTAAGTTTAAGAATCCTTGAACAGAGAGCATGGTATTCCAATATAGAAAAAAATTGCAAAGTATGGTCTTTTCCAAAAGAGAAGCACATACTAACCTATATTATATATTTGTTCAAATTAATTTTCTTATTTTGGTGTTGTATGTAGATGAATTATTTGTTGATTTGGGGTAGCATCGAATGTGCTCTAGCCATGAAAATTGATGGAGAGGCTGAAGCACATGAGATCTCCAAGACTTAGAAATGATTTGGGCAGATTCTAGCCGGTTTGAGAGATATTAAAATAATTAATAGTTTTAATGGAGTTCTTAAGCCTAAACTTAGGAAAAATAAAATATTAATGGGTAGAAGGTTCCACAATTCATGGATCAAGCCAAATCTAATCTTAGCCGTTGACTAGAGATTTAATCTCGACTGTTGAAGGACCAACAACAAAAGTATAAGAGGAGGCTTGAGGGCTAGTTGGAGAACACACCAGAGTGATCGGTCATTTGATTTGGTAGAGTGAGGTTTCTAAGCATAGTCAAATCAATGATCAACAACGAGGGGCAGTGAGTATTGGACAAATTCAATATTGTTTTTATTAATAAAAACTTTTAAAGAGTAGATTTCTTCAGCCAATCGTATTGTTGATAATTTTCCAGAATGAACTGTGTATTAACTTGAAACATCCAACATTTCGAGTGGACACGTTACCCATTTTTGACCTCCCTCTCCACGGCCCTACCTCCTTTCCCTCCAATGGTTAACCCATGATCACCTTTTTCTTTCCTAACTTGTTTCATTCATTTAAGTTTATTTGTCCTTCATGATGGGTTGAGTGTCCACTCAAAACATTGGACATTTCAGGCTAATACACACAATTCACTCCAGAAACTATTGACAATAAATAAAATCTGATCTTCTTTAACTAGTTTATTCTTTTAATTGGCTGAACAACAAATTTTGTGAATTATTTAGTTCCTTGAGGCCTTTTCTAATCATTATAGAGAACTCTAAATGATAATTGTATGGTTGAATAGAAACAAATCTATTTAGGAAATCACTGTTTTAACTTGTCTAATTTCTTACAATTTTAAATACCAATTTCTTTAAATAAATATTTTTATATTAATCTTTGATTATCCAACTCATATACAAATGTTTTCCTTTCGGTAATATAAGGAAAAAAAAGCAGGCAATTTTAAATACCAATTTCTTTAAGTAAATCCTTTCTATAAATGGAATTTTTTATATTAACACTCTGATTATCCAACTCAAATACAAATATTTTCCCTTCAGTAATGTAAAGGAAAGAGGAAAGCACGCATTCACGGAATTCACTCAATTATAGTTCCCATTGGCGTCTTTCAAACCTAAAATTTTAAAAATAATTTGCATTACATATACTCTAATCTTAAGCACAGAAAAGATTAGACCAACCCTCTAGTTTTCAGGTGGTCTTATCTTTGTAGAGCTGAATCACACAAGGTCATCATGTATACAGAGCTCGGTAAATGACCTTCACAAAGCTAAGGGAAAAACCTTTCTAGACCCCTCTATAGCTGGAAGGTTATCGTGGAATTAATCTAGGTACTCGATAGATCTAGAAAACCAGAAAATTCCTACTAGAATTTATTTATATAATGTATTCGCAGCATTCTGATATTGTAGGCACAACCTGAAAAAACTGAGTTGCTTTTCATATCCCTCTAATTGTATTTGTAAACCAGATTTGTTCTGCCTAAAATGTTTACAAACGTTAACACATATAGAGCGTAGCTGGAAGTAACAAGACACCAGATATCAGTAAAGAGAATAATCTGGTTATTAACCACAGTGAGGTCGGTTACAACACATGCAAATAATTTCTCTGGAGTACTAATTTATTTATCACCTGGGACCTGAATGTGGCTTAAATACAACGATTAGATCCAGACTTGGGAATAGTTTCGGAAAAGCAACTACTGTGGTGTCAGTTACTGTCAAGAACAGACCTTGACATGTGCAATCAACTATTTGTTCAATTTTTTTATTTAATGAAGGTTGCAACAGGTTTTTCTCAGGATCTAAAAGTACAAAGAACCATGCAAAATCCTGAAATAAAGAAAGAAATGAATAATGTCCATATACTCTCAAAACATTGTGAAACTAACTTCTCCCTCATTTCTGAGCCACTTATATTGCATCGCAGCATTTTCAAACTTAAAATTCCCAGTACAGAGTTGTTTTTAGACTTTCATATCTCAAGAATGCAGATTTCAGACTACTACAAGAAAACTCCATTCCATCAAAGGCAAAATACAAGTTATTCTTACTAATAACTCCAACTCAAAATTTATTACCCCAACGGCCAAGAAGCAAACATTGTAAGATATCAAAACTCAGAATGACAGATTGTTACAAACGGATTTTGTCAACCCATGAAATGATTCAGAGGCTGCTGTTTTAAAAGAGCCAATGAAATGTCTTTCTCCAGAACCCACACTTCCGAAAACATCTGTCCTCGTCAGTGTAAAGATGTTATGAAAGGCCGAGTTCAATTAAAAAGGATAAACTTTGGAATAAAAATAAAATACTCCCGATATTAGAGAAAAACGATCTATTAATCATTCTAATCTATTAATCATTCTACATCCATTCCTCAGATTACACAATGATTGTTCTTTTTATCACAAAAATATGACATTTATTCCTATCTCTTTGCTTACAACAATATTTCGTAATAATGGACCTAGCTCTTCATCTGAAACAAAACTACTTTTAGAATTGAATATTACAGGCTCCTAAATAAAAGCCATATGAAATCAGATCATATGTATTAGAAAAAGATCTAAGCAGTACTTTCTTAATTAAACTTGTGAATTTGCAGCCTATGCTGAAAACGGCTTATTATTGGCTGATTTCATCAGAGAAAGCTTTGCTGATGAATTTGAAACGCAAAAGGAAACCTCTTCAAAATTCACAGTTCAGATATAGCTAAGCACATTTGGCATATACCCAAGGAAATGCTGTACACGAGACTAAAATCTGCCAATGGCTTCCTGTATCAGACTAATCTTCAAGCTCAATTATCTTAACTACAGCCGAGTTGCCTATTTTTTGGCATACAACAATTCGATCATGAGGCTTAATTAACCCTGCTGTTTTACCATGATCCAGCGCAATCTTCAATACAGACTCATTCGTCTCATTAATTGATTCTGCCTGTTATGCCAAGTTATAAGAAAAGTTTAAATTTCTCCATGTCATCCTGCCCAAATCTAGAAGGATAAAACAACACTAAAATTTCATAAAGAAATCCAAAACGAAAAAAGAACTTAACAAATAGTAATAAAACAAGAAGAATAGATTCTTACAATGGACTTTATTCAGATCGCCTCTTTAAAGTAATATATATATCTATATATATATATAACACTAATCTAATTTGTAAATGGATTCTCTTCGCTAACCATTAGGACCACGTTGGCTTCGTCTGACATGTTGAAATAAAATAAATGTGGTATATCCAGAGGATTTCATAAACAAGAATATTGCATGTCAAAGGTCACAACTTAAATTTCTCAAACCTATGTAACATATCACATACTTCAAGAGAGAAATATTGGAATATCATATTGTATGAGGCTACACAATGTGATTTTCATCACATTGATGAGGTTTGATGCTAGTCCCTTGGAGATTTTGATGGACTTGGGCGAGATATATCTTCATGGGACCTCTTCTTGGAGCATCCTAATGAGTTTGTAGGATGACGTTATTATGTTGGCTGGCATGTGCCCAAGAGGGGGAGTTCTACATGGAGCTCATGTTGTGGATGTGTGATGACAGACTTTATGATTGGATGGAGTTAGCACTTTGTTATGTCTATTTCTTTTATGATGTTGGTGCGGTGGGATGATGCATGTTGTCTTGGTATGATTTTCCCAGGTGATATAAAACATTGCCTAAAAGGAATGTTTTTAACGATGTTAACACCATTGTTGATGTGTTTTTTCCTTAAAGTTGGGGGCAGGTACTACATGTTTCTTTGATGATGTGGCCATTACCTAATGATAGATGATGTATATGATATATTAGTCAATTGATGATGGTGCACCCTAGGTTCAAGCCTAGGTGGAGTTTACATTTTGTTGTTATCATGGTGGGGGTTTGTTAAGAGATATAATTTTTATTTGCATGGTACAACACTTTGATGGAGTGCACCCCCTAATTGGCACACATGTTCAAGGTGATTTAATCCTCGAAAGATTATTTGGAGATGGACTATGGTTCTGGTAGAACATTAACATTTGTGCACACATGTTGATGTTCATTTAACCATTCAAACGTTACTTGGGCGCCCTACTACATTTGGCATCTTTTCACATTTGGAGGGATTTATTGGAGGAGGATTAGGGTTTTCAATGGAACACTCCCTTCTTCGGCACAAATTCCAAGGAATGCATGTATTATATTACTATTTTGGGGGAGAATGGCACACTTCTCCATGGTGCACTTTTATTATGCACAGGGATTTAGTAAATTGGTCAATGGTTTTGCAAAACAAATAGGTTTTTTGCAAATTATTCGACGAGTTGGAATTACCTTGAAGTATTTATTGGGAGTTGAGTTGGTCAAACTTAACAAGGTTGACATGGTTGGAGAGAAGTCAATGGTTTTATATGTTACTTGCACGTATTTTGTGTTGTAATCTCCTCGAAGCATATTTTAAGTAGTATGAGTATTACCCACCAAAAGTGGGTAACCCATAGGAGAAAATTATTCTCCTCATTTGACAGCCGGCTGGCTAGCAACATATGATGGCCCACAAATAACTTTACATCATAGCTCACCACTTATGCTCCACTCAGTTCTCTCTCCCAATGTTGCACGATCCTCCCCCCCCATAAGGTTCCAAAGGCGGAACTGCGTCTTGTATGGATTTGTGGGGGTTCCATCGGATTGCACCGATTCTTGGAAATTCGGAACCGCATGGTCTTTATCTGTGGTTCCGGATTTCCGAACCGTGGGATTTGTGGGGGTTCCATCGGATTGCACCGGTTCTTGGAAATTCGGAACCGCATGGGCTTTATCTGCGGTTCCGGATTTCCGAACTGCGGTTCGGAATAGGGATCTGCCTTGGATTAGGAATGGATCCTAAGCAGATTGGAGGCCCGACGGGTAGTTCCGTAGAGACCGACACAAAATTCTTTTTCTTTTTTTGGTTTAACTTGAGTTGGGGGTGGGTTTAAGGTGAGTTAGGGAAATAATAGATGGGGGTAAAAGTCATTTCCTCCTCTTTTCGTCACTCTCGTATCTTTGGAGAGCTTGAAGAAAAGAGGCATGAACAGAGCTTGAAGGAGTGAAGGAGGAGGCGCTAGGAGCAGTGAAGGAGGAGGAGCTTGAAAGAGTAAAGAAGAGCTTCCATCTACAAGAGCTAAAGATGTAAGTGAAAACCCCAAACTCCCTCATTTTTTTGTCATTGTTGTTCGTATTTTTCCTCCTCCCTCTCCTACTCTTTCCCATTCTTTCTTCTTGTTCATTTCATCGCAGGTTGTCCATCTATATTCCTATTCCAAAATGGTGTTCTTTTGGCTTTTATATATCATTCCACTTTTGGTTTTCATGATGGTAAGGGGGGTTAGTAATAGAAGGGAAGAAAAAAAAAAGAGGATAGTGGTCCCCATATGAGTGACCCAATGTATGATGAGGAGGAAGGAGATGAAGAGGACATTGAAATGCAAGAGGTGAAAGTTGCATTGACACCTCTGTGGAATTATGTGACCAAACATGAAGGGGTAAAAGGTGGTGGGAGCTACAAGTTTATTGGAATATCCCTTTCCAAGAATATTTCTCAAACACCAGCAAACCCCAACCAGAAAAACGTACAAGTGGTATAATAGCCGGAAAACTCACAAAGATGAAATAACGATAGTGCAACAAACAACAATGTATACATGAAACATAAATACTCAAGAAATGCAGCGAGAAATGTTAAGCCATTTTATTATACTGAGTAATAGACAGAGTACAAGAGGTGATCAGGAAGATAGCACCTCGACTTGCACCAAGCAAGTGAAGAATATACTCAGAATAACAATGAAATGGCCCCTCTCAGAACTACATGGAAGCTGCTGGAGAACTGATGTGCTGCTACTGCTACTGGAATCAAGTGAGGATTTGGGGCTGTTCCCCTCCTCAGAAAATGCTGAAACTCTGGAGTCGGACTCTACTCATGAAACCCAGAAAAACCCAGAAAACTTTCCTGGAATGGCGCCCAGGTAGGCATGTTTTCCATATGTCTCATAGTCATAGATGATATAAATTATTTTGCAGGCAAATTCGAGCAGACCTGGTAACGGATAAAGATGAGTTGTATCTAGATGACACCTCTGCTCCACCAGTGTCAGCATTGCAAAACACACTTTGCGAAAGGGAAGACGTACTGCCAAAGTGCATAATGGAGGCACTCCTTTAGTTCAGTGGAAGCACTCGTGACAATGCTAGTCCATCAAGATGTCATCATTTCTAGATACATCACAAAGCATCCCAGATGTGGGATGATGAGCACATCATCTTCAGTTTCCTTCAAGAAATGACAGAGAATGATAACCACTCCACACAGGTGCTAGGAGATGATATGCAATCCTCCTCTATTCCAAAGGCATCCATTCATTTCCCCAGGAAGGAGAACGCTCCACCAACGGTGACCTCGATATGTCAGGGATTTCACTGACCGTTCTCATATGTATACGTTGATTGGTGTAATCTAATGGGGAAAATGAAAGGTCATGGAAGAGGGAGGGTGATTGAGGGCTGCATAAGTATTACCTCCAGATAGGAGAGAGGGGCTTTTTGTTTGAAAAAAGAAAAACAACTCTGATTTATTGTGAATAAAGAGTGACTACTTGGTTCAATGAGGAGCCTGTGTTTCAGATTGATTTTCCTATTCTCTTATGTGTTTTGATCAGAATGTTGTTGCTGAGATAAATGCAAATGTATATTTGTTTTTGTGCATACTGATAACTTATAGTTCATGGTTATGTTTGGTTATTTGAATATGATTCAACATCATGGTTAAATCATGAAAGGTTGCTAATTCGAAATTATGTTGGACATCATTTGCAAGCTTTTCTTCCATAAAATGGAATGTGTATTCCTATATGAATGATTGGATCGCAATTAGGATTTAATACAACCTTGTTCTTAAGTGGACTAGTAATTGATTCATTTGGACTCAGGATTTATATATAATGTTTAACCTCTTTTGTTTTTTTTGCTCCTACAGGATAGTTTAGGATAGTTAGGAATTCCTCTATGAATGATTGGATTGCAATTAGGATTTAATACAACCTTGTTCTTAAGTGGACCGGTAATTGATTCATTTGGACTTGGGATTTATATATAATGTTTAACCTCTGTTTTTTTTGCTCATGCAGGATAGTTTAGGATAGTTAGGATATAGACTAGAGTAGTTAGAAATAGTTTAGATAGAATTTGATACATATAGGTTGGTTGTTTTATTTTGTTAATTTAATTGAAGTCTTCTCCCCAAATCAACAGTCATTTAACAGTTTACGGGATCCCTTAAAACTCGTTGGAACTAGCCATTCCAAACGAAAGCAGGTCTAATTGGGGTTTGCGATCGAGTTAGTTCCCTTTGTTGATATCGCAAAAATTCACCATGTCAACAAATTAGCGCTAGAAGGAGGGCCTGAACCGATGTCCACAACTTTTTATGATTTCATTTATAGATGTTTGCATGGACTCGAAAATATTAATGCATGGATAGTGAAGGTCGAAAAGACCCTCCTCTCATTCGGAAAAGCCTCATTTCGACGAAGAGACACTGTGGGAGTATCCTGTCACTCAGGAAAAACTAGTCAGAAGACTTACTCGGGCTTACGCTCGTTCCCCATCACAGCTCCCTATCTTTCATTGGTTACCTTCAATAGCAAAAAGAAAGCCAAGGGTCTATCACATAAACGAAGAGACATCTGCAACCCATTCTCTTGAAAATATTGTGCTTGATTCTTTACAGAGTATCGACTCTCCTTGGGAATAAATCCCTGAGGATTCTCCTTCTGAGGGCAATCCTTGGCCTGATTTGGAAAATCCTAATGAAGAAACCCTCAACTAGGACATCCATATCCTCGATATGGCTAATATTCCTCAACTAGGTGGAAACCAACTCCAACCTCCTCCGGGAGCACTTCCTCCCTGGCTCGCTCAGGACGCCACAACAATACCTAGGCAGCAACATCCCTTACCCAAGAATGCAGAAAGAGTATTGCCTAAATTCGACCCTGAGCGGGGAGACACCGCTGAAAACCATATTCATTCTTTCTTCCTATTTGTGCGCATACTGGGGGTAGTTGATGAAGATATAGTTTGTCACCTATTCCCTTTTACCCTGATTGGTGCAGCTTCCACATGGTACTTTAGCTTGAGAACAAGATCAATCACTTCGTGGGCTGCCTTTCATCAGACCTTTTTAGACAAGCATGGCAATGAAAAAACCCCTGCTGCCTTAGTTCGAGAACTATCTTGTTTGAAAATGGAAACCAAAGAAAAGGTCAAAGATTTTAACATATGGTTCAACACCCTGTTCAACAGAATCCTGGCCACCGCTAGACCTACTGAGGAGGTACTCATGGAATTCTACATCACTGCTCTCCCTGTCCCTACTGCGATGTGGGTCAAAAGGAGCAACGCACAAACCTTACAAGGTGCTATCGATGAAGCAGTAAAAGTCGAGAATGAAATGCTCAGTCTCACAGCATGCTATCATACAGTCAGAGAAAAGAAATCCTCTCAAGCATCCAAGAAGAGTAATGGGAGTGATAACAAAGGGGCTGAAACCAAAGAAAAGGACACCACATATATAGAAGGTTTGCATCGAATCATTAAGAAGTTGACAAATACAGTGATCGATATGAAAAGGAATTCTGGAGAAAGTACAAGCGGGAGTGGAGGAGAGTATAACAACATAAAACCTTTCAAACCTTTCTATCGTAAGAAGGAAGAAGGTGGTCATGGTCCACTTGCATTGCCTACTGCACCCAATGAAGGGAATTTAAGTACAAAAGATCCAACTCTTATTGGATCACTCCTTAACCAAGAAGAACCTATAGTGGAGCTAGAGCTGGAACAAGAAGATGAGGAAGAATACCAAGTAGAAGAGCCCTTGGAAGAAGAATCTCAAATCAACGTACTGTGGGATTTCTATACAAACGAGAATGATGGTGACCAAGGAGACAATATGGCAGAGATTCACACTAATGAAATCCACACACAAAGCAAAGGGCCACTTGCTAGTGTGATGAAGCCTGTAGATCAGACCAAGAAAGATGTTTGCCCTATGAAGGCACCCACTCCCAAAGTTCTTGTTGAGAAGGGTAGACCTAGTGGTCAGTCCAAGAATACCCCAGTGGCAAACCATCCAGAGAAAGAAAATGCATCTCCCACTGCAACGAAGGCAACTCAAAAAGGTAAACTCCCACTTAATAATGGAAAAATTGGTATGTTTACTCTGCCCTATCCTGTTTATAACATTGATTACAATATTGTGGATGATATTAAGATATCTAGGGCTAATATCACATACATTGATTTGTTGAAATTAATGCAGCAAAGAGATTTACTCTTGAAAGCTATGAATGAGCGAAACTGCAAAACTCCCGCCACCCGGAGCAGCCAAACCCAAAAGTCAGTCTCCAAACCTGTTAGTACTCCCAGCTCAACCCAAAAGCCAACAACCATGGAAGCCACCCTATCAAAAATGAATCGAAAACCCCAAGATGTCAGCGCAACCATGATAGGAAGGAAATCAAAATCCATGACTCCCCCTTTCCTTGTCACATTTGAAATCTTCAACATGAACATGCACAATTGCTTGGTAAACTCAGGTGCCTCGTCCACTGTGATGCCTTACGCTGTTGTTTAAAGACTACATGCGATACCTGAGAAAACTGGGACTCAAATCATGCAATTAGACAGGACAAATGTGAAAGTAATTGGGGAATTGAAAGATGTATTGATCTGGATGACTGCTAAACCACAATACACACGTCATTGATATAGTGGTAGTCGATATACCCGAGGCTTATGGAATGCTGCTTAGTAGGGATTGGTTAGCAAAATTGAATGGATACTTCTTAACTGATTGGTCCCATCTCTTGCTGCCTCAGAAGGGGAAGGGCGATATGCTGAGAGTTGATCATGAAAGGTACATTAAGTATGTAGTGACGGAGCTAAACGGTTCCAACGAACCTGTAATGTTTACCAACTCTATCCTTGGGAATTATAGTTTCAATGTTTGTGCCACAGAAACCTGTTTTGGAGAATTCCATGCAGAAACAGTTAAAGAAACTTTGACATACACATCCAACTGATGAACTATCCTGTATTATAGTAGATGATAGGACTAATTTCTTAGATAGTAGTTCAATTGATGTAACATTAGATTCTACATTTTGGACACTCTATTTTGATGCCTCTAACTGCCTTGAAGGTGCAGGTGCTGGGAGAATTCTCATTGACCCGCAAGGGAACCAACACTTGATGGACAACCGGTTGGAGTTTGCATGCACTCTTACTTTAAAAAAATGATCTCCAAGATATCGTCAAGGACATTATTCCACATATAGATCCACAAGACTCGGCGACTCAAAAAAAAGGGAAGTGAAGGGCAAGTAGATGATGATGTCATAAAGGACCATCTGATCCCTCATTTATTTGAGAGAAAGATGACAAAGGAGATGTTTGATGCTCTAGTTACTCTTTTCTAGAGTCAGAACATAAATAGGAAGATGATATTACAAAAAAACTCAAATTCATAAAGATGACCAAATTGAGGGAAGGTTACTTAATGGTTTCCTAGTTTCATGGGAACCATTTGTCAAAAGTAACTTTGCTCAAGAAAAACTTCCTAACTTTGAGAGGCTTTGGGATAATTATATCTAGGAGGATATTCAAATGGAAGAAAGGGAAACAAGGAGGGTGATGATGACCTAGCTTTATTTGGTGAATCATATAAGTGTGTAGAGGTAAAGGACCAATCAAGGCTACGGGAAAGAAGAAGGGTAAGTCTGAGGAGCAAGAGGCTCTGATGGTTGAGTCAAGGTCAAAAGTGATTTCCAAGGTAGTACAACAATATTTAGGTGAAGAGGAGGAGATACAAACCCTTCTACTTTTTTCAAAAGACCTCGACAGTTCAATCAAATATTGAGGGAAGCTCGGGAGCATGTTGAGATTCTTAGGTGCACTTTTAGAGAACGCAGAGCTCTGAAAAAGTTTCCAAACTATAGGTAATGATGAGCAACATTCTATATTCCAAGTCTTCCAAATTTAAAGAGGCATTAGACTAGTACAGATGATGGGATGTCAAAACGAAGTACATATCCATTATGAAGAATTATGTTTGGGACATAGTACCAAGACCGTGGAGGAAGTAAGTTGTGAGTTATTAATGGCTCTGTAAAATCAAGCATGTTACAAATGATAGCATTGGGAAGGGCAAAGTGAGGTTTGTGGCAATAGGGTTCTCCCAAAGGGATGGAATGGACTATAAGAAGGCATTTTCTCTTTGCTAGGCACACTTCTATTAAAGTTGTTATGTCCTCGAATTCATTTATGGGGCGGAGGAATAATCAAATGGATTTGAAGACAACTTTTCTTAATGGGATTATTGAAGAAGCAATGTACATAGTACAACCTCAGAGCTTTGTGGTAAATGGAAAGGAGTCTTATGAGTGTAAGTTTAAGAATCCTTGAACAGAGAGCATGGTATTCCAATATAGAAAAAAAATTGCAAAGTATGGTCTTTTCCAAAAGAGAAGCACATACTAACTTATATTATATATTTGTTCAAATTAATTTGCTTATTTTGGTGTTGTATGTAGATGAATTATTTGTTGATTTGGGGTAGCATCGAATGTGCTCTAGCCATGAAAATTGATGGAGAGGCTAAAGCACATGAGATCTCCAAGACCTAGAAATGGTTTGGGCAGATTCTAGCCGGTTTGGGAGATATTAAAATAATTAATATTTTTAATGGAGTTCTTAAGTCTAAACTTAGGAAAAATAAAATATTAATGGGTAGAAGGTTCCACAATTCATGGATCAAGCCAAATCTAATCCTAGCCGTTGACTAGAGATTTAATCTCGACTGTTGAAGGACCAACAACAAAAGTATAAGAGGAGGCTTGAGGGCTAGTTGGAGAACACACCAGAGTGATCGATCATTTGATTTGGTAGAGTGAGGTTTCTAAGCAAAGTCGAATCAATGATCAACAACGAGGGGCAGTGAGTATTGGACAAATTCAATATTTTTTTTATTAATAAAAACTTTTAAAGAGTAGATTTCTTCAGCCAATCGTATTGTTGATAATTTTCCGGAATGAACTGTGTATTAACTTGAAACATCCAACATTTCGAGTGGACACTTCACCCATCTTTGACCTCCCTCTCCACGGCCCTACCTCCTTTCCCTCCAATGGTTAACCCATGATCACCTTTTTCTTTCCTAACTTGTTTCATTCATTTAGGTTTATTTGTCCTTCATGATGGGTTGAGTGTCCACTCAAAACATTGGACATTTCAGGCTAATACACACAATTCACTCCAGAAACTATTGACAATAAATAAAATCTGATTTTCTTTAGCTAGTTTGTTCTTTTAATTGGCTGAACAACAAATTTTGTGAATTATTTAGTTCCTTGAGGCCTTTTCTAATCATTAGAGAGAACTCTAAATGATAATTGTATGGTTGAATGGAAAAAAATCTATTTAGGAAATCACTGTTTTAACTTGTCTAATTTCTTACAATTTTAAATACTAATTTCTTTAAATAAATATTTTTATATTAATACTTTGATTATCCAACTCATATACAAATATTTTCCTTTCGGTAATATAAGGAAAAAAAAACAGGCAATTTTAAATACCAATTTCTTTAAGTAAATCCTTTCTATAAATGGAAATTTTTATATTAACACTCTGATTATCCAACTCAAATACAAATATTTTCCCTTCAGTAATGTAAAGGAAAGAGGAAAGCACGCATTCACAGAGTTCACTCAATTATAGTTCCCATTGGCGTCTTTCAAACCTAAAATTTTAAAAATAATTTGCATTATATATACTCTAATCTTAAGCACAGAAAAGATTAGACCAACTCTCTAGTTTTCAGGTGGTCTTATCTTTGTAGAGCTGAATCACACAAGGTCATCATGTATACAGAGCTCAGTAAATGACCTTCACAAAGCTGAGGGAAAAACCTTTCTAGACCAAAAAACTGTTGGTGAATTAGAAGGAAAAATAGGACAGAATTACACACATTCAGTTATATATTGACCAAGAAAACACCATAACTAACTGGAAACCAAACACACACATAGACACAGGATTTACGTGGTAAAACCTCAACAATGTGTCAAGGAAACATCCACGGGGCAAGGGATTGGAATATATTATTCAAAAATGATTCTCCACTCATCTACATTCCATGGGCATTCACCAGTTTTATATCATCGACCTCCATTACATAACTGACAATTCGGTATAAAACTGACTAATTACATTTTACCCAAAATTACTAATTCGTTGTCAAACTAACAAATGCCACCTTGACAACAATTTTCCTAATCCCTTGCCCATGCCCATTCATCATCTTTTCTGCAAGCCAAGAGAAGCTAAACACCACCGCAGCTTCTCTATTGTAACTGGCTTTGTGAACATGTCTGCACAATTCTCTCGCATATGGACCTTTTGAAGAGCTACTTTTCTGCCATCGATCACATGTCTCAGAAAATGATACCTTACATCAATGTGCTTGCTTTTGCTGTGATAAGCCGGGTTTGTAGCCAAGTGAATAGCACTTTGACTGTCACATAGTACATTCACTTTCTCCTGCGTTCTTCCAATTTCATTGAGCAGACCTTTTAACCAGATTGCTTCTTTACTGGTATCTGAAGCAGCTATATATTCAGCTTCGGTAGTGGACAACGCAACTGTTTCTTGAAGCTTTGACATCCAACTAATTGCTCCACCTGCAAGAGTAAAGACATAACCTGTAGTAGATCTTCTTTTGTCCAAATCACCTGCATAGTCAGCATCTACATATCCGCAAACTGATCCTTCACTACCATTAAAGACGATGCAATGGTAACTTGTGCCTCTTAGATATCGAAGCACCCATTTCACTGCTTGCCAATGTTCTTTACCTGGATTTGCCATGAACCTGCTGACAACCCCAACTGCATGTGAAATGTCAGGTCTTGTAGATACCATCGCATACATTAAGTTGCCTACAGCATTTGCATATGGTACATGAGACATATACCGCTTTTCTTCATTAGCTCTAGGACTCAAAACCGAAGAAAGCTTAAAATGGGAAGCTAGTGGAACATTAACAGGTTTCACATTATTCATAGAGAACTTTTCAAGTACTTTCTCCACATACTTCTGTTGTGATAACCAAAGCTTACCATTTTTCCTGTCTCTGTGTATCTCCATGCCCAAGATATGTTTTGCTACTCCAAGATCCTTCATATCAAACGTCCTAGAGAGTTGAGCCTTTAACCTGTTGATCTCTTCCATGCTTTTGCTTGCAATAAGCATATCGTCAACATACAAAGCTAAGATAATGAATATGCCATTGAAACTTTTGAAGTATACACAATGATCATACTCACTTCTTATAAAGTTCTGGCTCACCATGAAGGAATCAAACTTCTTGTACCATTGTCTGGGAGACTGCCTCAGACCATACAATGATTTCCTGAGCTTGCAAACTAATCTTCTGCTGCGACCTCGTACAAAACCTTCTGGTTGTTCCATATATATCTCTTCATTCAAATCACCGTGTAGAAAAGCTGTTTTAACATCTAACTGTTCTAACTCAAAATTAAGCAACACAGTTAGTGCCAACACAGTACGAATAGAAACAAGTTTTACAACTGGAGAAAAAATCTCATGAAAATCTATACCTTCAACCTGAGAATACCCTTTTGCTACCAGTCTTGCCTTATACCTTTCAATACTTCCATCAACTTTCCGTTTCAGCTTGAAGACCCATTTCAATCCAACAACACTTCTCCCTTCAGGAAGCTCTACAAGATCCCAGGTATTGTTCTTGGCTAAGGAGTCCATTTCTTCTTCCATAGTCGTTTTCCATTTTTCGCTATCTGTATCATCTACTGCTTCCTGATAACAAGAAGGTTCCCCATCTTCAGTAATCAAAGCAAAAGATGAAGCAAAATCTTCATACCTTTTGGGAGTTTTCAACGGCTTCCTTTGTGTCTTCAACACCTTTTTCGCCAGAAGTCTCTCCTTCCTTTCGACTGTCATCTAAAGGTCTAGCCTCCAACTGAACTCGTTGATTCGGCGATACCTATTCCTGTTCAATTCTTTCAACATTTGATTTTAACAGAGAGGATTCATCAAATGTTACATCTCTACTGATGACTATCTTCCACAATGTAGGATCCCACAACCTATATCCTTTCACTGCATAGTCATACCCAACAAAGACATAACATTTCGACTTTGGATCTAATTTTGAACGCTGATTTTTCCGAATGAGAGAATAAGCATCACAACCAAATATCCTCAAATGTGAATAGTCGCAAGATTGACCTGTCCAAACTTCTTCAGGAATTTTACAATCAATTGCTACTGAAGGTGATCTGTTAACTAAATAACAAGCAGTAGAAACTGCTTTTGCCCACAACTCCTTTTGCAAGTTAGCATTGCTGATCATGCTTCTGGCTCTTTCCATAAGAGTCCGATTCATACGCTCAGCAACACCATTTTGCTGAGGAGTATAAACAGCAGTTTTGTGTCTAACAATTCCCTCATCCTTACAATATTGTTCAAATTCAACTGAAGTGAACTCACCACCATTGTTAGTTCTTAGACATTTAATAGATTTGCCTGTTCTTTTCTCTATCATTACTTTAAATTGTTTAAAGACATTTAATACATCAACTTTCCTATTTAGCATATAAACCCAAACTTTACGAGAATAATCATCAATAAACGTTAAAAAATACAATGCACCTCCATATGACACAACAGGGGATGGTCCCCACAGATCAAAATGAATATAGTCTAAAACATCTTTACTATTATGATTTCCAACTTTAAATCTCTGTTTACACTGTTTTCCATACACACAGTGTTTACAGAAATCTAACTTCAAGGATTTCAGATCGGGAAGAGATTTACGTTTCATCAGTATCTCAAGACCTTTCTCGCTCATATGACCCAATCGCTGATGCCATAGACGAGCACCTGCTTCTTCCTTTTCTGATGCAACCGTTGCTTCACTGACCTGAGTACTTCCTTTTAACCTGTAAAGATTTCCGACCTTTTCTGCCTTCATAACCACAAGGGCTCCTTTAAAGACTTTCAAGATGCCATCCTGACCTATAAACTTATAACCATCTGAATCCAACACTCCCAAAGAAATCAAAATTTTCTTCAAATTAGGTACATGTCTAACACGAGTTAATGTCCTAACTGTGTTATCATACATCTTAATCCTGATATCTCCCATCCCAACAGTCTGACATGACACATTGTTACCCATAAACACAGAACTATTGTTTACATTTTTATATGAAGTAAACCAATTTCTATGTGGGCACATGTGATGCGAAGCACCAGAGTCTAACAGCCAGCTATCAAAACCTTGAGAGACATTACATTCAGGTGAAGTTTCATCTATCATCTATGTTGCGGGGGAGCGCCCCCCCTCCTCGAACCCGCTCCCGAATCGCGCTCCGAGCGGGAGCGGCTCGGGAGCGCGCTCCCAAAATCGCTCCTGGAAGGGAGCGATTTTCGGGAGCGCGCTCCCTCAAAAAAATTTGTGCTCCCTGGTCTGTTAGGAAGCGATATAGGGAGCGATCGCTCCGGTGCTCCTGGAGCGATTTTTAACGCTCGGGAGCGATCGCTCCCTGATCGCTCCTGGGCATTAAAAATCGCTCTGGGAGCGATTCGAGCCGGGCCAGGAGCGATTCGGCGGAAAAAAATTCCACGGACCCGAAAAATAAAAAGAATTTAATTTTTTTTTTTGGGTTTTAAAAGCCCAATGGGCCAAAAAAATTCATTCTAACTTCATTGAGCTTGAGTTTGGAGCTGGAGCAAGAGCAAAGGAGCGAGGAGCAAGTGCTGAGGAGCGAGGAGCAAGTGCCAAGGAGCGAGGAGCAAGCCTGCAGAGGTAAGTAACTTAGTAATTTAGTTAGTTTAGCTGGTTAGATAGTAATTTAGTTAATTTAATTTAACTGTTTGAGTTTAAAAATCATGTATTTAAATTAAATTAATAAATTAAATTAATTAATCCCAATAAATTAAATTAATTTGCAGATTCAAGAATCAAAACCCTACAAACATCAAACACCATGGACCTGGCTATATTTATTGGCATTTTCCTCTTCCTGGTCCCTTTTATGGTTATTATGGTGCTGGAGAGTAGGAAACGGAGGGGCCAGCCTCAAACTAAAGAGGGGGATGAAGAAGCCGGAGAAAGTCAAATGGGTGAAAACCCAGATGAGGAGCTGGAGGAGTGTGAACATGACCCTCAAAAAAATAAACAAGACCAAACTCCATTGTGGAAATATGTTCACAGGGCTGAAACAGGGAGAGGGGGTGGAACCACTAAATTTCATTGCCCCCATTGCAACACTGATTACAAAGGTTCATACACCCGTGCTAGAAGACACCTCTGCCGGAAAAGGCCATGGGATGGAGAGAAACAAATAGGAATCAAAACTTGTACAGCAGTGTCAACAGCGGATAGAGCCAAATACATAAGGGAAGAGGAGGAAGCCCAATAACAGAACAAAAAAATCAAGGGGTTTCTTTGAACCAAGCTCACAATCACAAAGAACTCCTTCAGCATCCTACCAAGGCAGTGGATATGGAGTCTGGACATGGAGGCACAGGGTCATCATCTTTAAGGCGTAGAACCATATCAGATTTCCTTGATGAGGGGTGTAGGAATGATGTGGATTCAAAAGTTTACAGGTTTCTCTATGCATGTGGGATACCATTCAATGGTCTTTGCTCACCTTATTGGCACGAAATGGTTTCTGCCATAAATGATGCCCCTAAAGGATACAAGAGCCCTGTGTATGACAAGGCAAGAACCGTTGGCCTTGATCATGAAAAAGCAAAAATATCACATTCTTTGAATAAAATGACAAGTTCTTGGACTTACCATGGGGTGTCCATTGTATCTGATGGATGGACAAATGTAAAAGGCAAGTCATTGATAAGTGTTCTTGCTGTGTCTGTTAGTGGTCCCATATTTCTAGCTGCACATGATTACTCAGACAAGTTCAAGACCGCCATCAACATTGCAGAAGCATTACTTGAAACAATTGAGCATATTGGCCCATACAATGTCATCCAAGTCATCACTGATAATGCTCTTAATTGTAAGGCAGCGGGAGCAATTATTGAGGATAAATACCCCAACATATTTTGGTCTGGATGTTTGGTTCACACATTGAACCTTCTGTTGGATGATATTGTCAAAAACAAAAATGAACAATACCAATGGATTGGTAATTTGTACAAGAAAGGCAAACAAATGATAAAATTTATTACAAATCATAGAAATACCCATGGCCTTTTCCACAGTCACTCGAGATTGGAGTTGCTGAAGATTGCGAAGACTAGATTTGGTAGCTATTACCTCACCTTCAGGCGCCTTTTGAAGGTAAGAGAGGCATTAGCTAGCATGGTATCAAGTACACATTGGCAGGTGTTAAAGGAAAGGGCTACAAATGTAGCTGACATGGCAGGTTTTGAAATGGTGGAGGAGGCCGCTCTTGATGGGCAGTTTTGGACAAGTGTGAGGCAGGTATTGGATTTCACCAAGCCAATTTATCACATGATTCGGTTTGCAGATACAGACAAACCAGTGATTGGCGAGGTGTATGAGCAAATGGATACCATGTTGGGGGAAATAAAAGACATTGTTCATAATAGAGATCCCAACTTGTACAAACTGATTCATGATTGTGTGTGTGAACGGTGGAATAGGCTTAACCTTCCACTACATTGCTTGGCGTATATCCTTACGCCAAAATACTACTCTACATCTTGGTTGGGCCAACCTGCAACAGGGGGTGGGGTTAGGACCAAACCCCATTTAGATCCAGAGGTAACTAAAGGATATTTGGAAGCATTAGAAAAGTTGGTACCTGACAGGGAGGAATGTGCAGTTGTGCGCCTTGAAATAGGCAGATACTTCAGTGGCACTGGTTTGTATGGTAACTTCCATGCAATGGACGACAAAGATAAATTTGAATCTCTCACATGGTGGGAAACATATGGCGGCCACGGAATTTTGCCAAAATTGGCAAAAAAAGTTCTTTCACAGGTTGTAAATTCTTCTTCTGCAGAGAGGTGTTGGAGCACCTACAACTATATACATAATGTGAAAAGAAACAGACTCAATGAAAACCGAGCAGAAAGCTTGGTTTATGTGCACTACAACTTGAGGTTGTTGAGTCATTACTGTGATCGGGCTAATGAAGATCCCACATATAAAATTTGGGACAATCACCCAGAGGATGACAATTTGGAGGATGGCATTGTACATATTGAAGAACTAGAAGAGGAACTTGTAAGGGATGAAAATGAAGCAGCAGCCATGCCACCTCCACCTCCACCTCCACCATCTACTGGTAGCAGTGCTCGAGGTCTGAGTCTTGTTCCTTTGCTGTCGCCACCTCCATCTACACCCTCGCGTGGAGGTTCTAGTTTTGGTCGTCGGTCTGTGCGGGAGACTCCTAGAAGACCACCACGACCTGCTTATACTCTTGGAGACTCTTGTGGCAAGGGCCACATGTAGATTTACAGTTTACTTGTCTTTTTAGTTTCTATTAGACTTTAGTTTTCATAACTGTTGAGTTTTGAGTCCTTGACTCTTGACTCTTGACTCTTTCGTATCATAATGATATTTTTTGTAAACATTATATCATTGTGACAATGAAAATTTGAAGTTTGAAGTTGGGCCTTGGCAATTATAACTCATTGGTAATGATTGTGAATTATGAATATGATGCTTTGTGAAAGACTAAAGTTGTTTCATTTCATCTCATTATTCATGTTTCATTTTATAAATTTTTAACATTTCATATCATGTTAACAGTTACAAGTTAGGACTTAGAAATATCTTCGATATTACTTCTTGTAATGGTTAAACTTAGCTTACAAGTACAACTTTGGTGATCAATGATGATAAATGTTATTGAATTTTCAATTCTGAAAGCTTGAAGTTGAAACTTTAAGATTGAATTTGATGAATCATGATTTATAAGACTCAATATGTTGCAGTTGTAATATGTATTTTACTAACTTGTGGACATGGTTGATGACGATTATAATTTCTAGATGATTGATGTGATATGGTTCAATGATCAATCTATGTTTTTTTATGTTTTTTATGTCTAATTCATCATTCTACATGTTTTTGTTGACATATATGTATCAAAAATTAAAAAATATAAAATATATATATATTTTTAAAAAATCGCTCCCGGATTCGCTCCCAAACCAGGAGCTTCTGAAAATGGTCGCTCCCGCTCCCATTTTCGCTCCCGCTCCCGCTCTCAAGTAACATTGTCTATCATACATAATTCTTCAGCAGATAAAACTTCGTCTATCATACCTGAATCACCCTGATTCGCTTCCTTCTTCGGGTTTTCAGATTCCTTTCGTTTCCAACAATCCTTCTTCAAGTGTCCAATTTTACCGCAGTTCCAACATTTTGCCTTACACTTTTTGCCCTTCGATTTCGACCTGGAAGACCCCCTTGGTTTTTCTCCTCTTTCCTTTGAGCGTCCTCTAGCGACCATGGCTTCTGATGCAGCTGTTTCAGTGCTGGATTTCCTTCGTACTTCTTCAGACAGGAGAGCTCCCACGACTGATTCAAACTTCAAAGAATCAGCAGTGCTCAAGCTGATTAAAGTTACGAAGTGATCCCATGATTTAGGCAGAGAACACAGCAAGCTTATGGCTTTATCTTCTTCCTGTATTTTAACTTCCATATCTGTTAATTGACATATTAGTGTATTAAAAACATTCAAATGTTCTGCAACTTTTGAACCTTCTTTCATTCGAATACTGTATAACTGTCGTTTCAGATTAATTTTGTTAGTTAATGACTTTGTCATATAGAGATTTTCAAGTTTTTCCCACAATCCTGAAGCAGTAGTCTCTTCAACAATATTGAAGAGAACTTCATCCGCTAGGCATAACCGGATGGTATTGAGAGCTCGGGCATCCAAGTCCTCCCAGTCTGAAGTAGTCATGGTTGCAGGTTTCTTAGTTGCCCCATCCAATGCCTTGTGCAACCCTTGTTGCACAAGCAGATCCCTAACCTTCAGTTTCCAAAGAGCAAAATTGCTCTTTCCGGTGAATTTCTCCACCTCGAATTTTGCATTCGGAATCTTAGCCATTTTTTTCTCCTTCCTAGGGTTTTAGTCTTTCTAGGAATTATATATATAATTTTGTTTGCCTTTCTCAAAGAAAACTTAAAAAAAAAAAAAAATTTCCCAATTCAACAGGTTTTTTTCAAATCCTTTGTTTCCTTTCACGCTTTGTTTTTCTTCAATTCACCCTTTATTTTTAGAATCTAAAAAACTATATTGTCATGGCTTTCTGAAAAAAATTTCTGAGACACAATTTCTTTCAAAAAAAAAAAACCCGGATTCAACAGGCAACTGCAGCAGCTTGATCTTCACGCGGCTCTCATAGGCAGATTACTCCTGCACGCGCAGATTTGGCAGCAGCTTTGCGCAAATTTGATAGCAGATTCTTCAGCCACACAGACTTCCTCTTCACGCTCTGCTCAGATGGGCAATATTTGCAGCACGCTGGACAGAGCAGCGGCCTCTCTTCTCATGCAGGTTCTGGATAAAAAAAAAACAGCACTTCACACAGAAAAATCCACACGCAGAGCTTCTGCTCTCCACGCAGCTCTGACAGCATTTGCAGAGGGTTTGGCGGTTGAGACAACCAGCACCTTCACGCAGAGACAATCCTCCACGCCTGCAGCTCTGATAGCGTTTGCAGAGGGTTTGGTGGCTGAGACAGCCAACACCTTCACGCAGAGACAATCCTCCACGCCTCGCCTTCACGGTTTCCCTCAGAAAACACACGTAGAGACTACACGCCAACGTGCTCTGGGTCACAGCCTTCCTTTGTCTCTTACGCGCAGTCCTTCTCAAAGAATACCGCAGAGAACAACTTCACACTTCTGTCTTTATCACGCAGCCGCACTCACACGCAAATGACACCCAGCAACTTCATGCCTTTCCCTCTTGCGCAGAGGCTTAACAGCAGGTCTGTCTTTTTCTTACGCAGAGCAGGTTGCTCGCTCAGCCACACATTCAACCACGCTCAGCTACACACTCAGCCACGCATTGATCGCTGAAATTTTTTTTTTTTTCCTCAGGCAGATTCACGCTCACGCTCTGATACCACTTGTTGGTGAATTAGAAGGAAAAATATGAAAGAATTACACACATTCAGTTATATATTGACCAAGAAAACACCATAACTAACTGGAAACCAAACACACACATAGACACAGGATTTACGTGGTAAAACCTCGACAATGTGTCAAGGAAACATCCACGGGGCAAGGGATTGGAATATATTATTCAACAATGATTCTCCACTCATCCACATTCCATGGGCATTCACCAGTTTTATATCATCAACCTCCGTTACATAACTGACAATTCAGTATAAAACTGACTAATTACATTTTACCCAAAATTACTAATTCGTTGTCAAACTAACAAAAACTCCTACTAGAATTTATTTATATAATGTATTCGCAGCATTCTGATATTGTAGGCACAACCTGAAAAAACTGAGTTGCTTTTCATATCCCTCTAATTGTATCTGTAAACCAGATTTGTTCTGCCTAAAATGTTTACAAACGTTAACACATATAGAACGTAGCTGGAAGTAACAAGACACCAGATATCAGTAAAGAGAATAATCTGGTTATTAACCACAGTGAGGTCGGTTACAACACATGCAAATAATTTCTCTGGAGTCCTAATTTATTTATCACCTGGTCATTTCTGAGCCACTTATATTGCATCGCAGCATTTTCAAACTTAAAATTCCCAGTACAGAGTTGTTTTTAGACTTTCATATCTCAAGAATGCAGATTTCAGACTACTACAAGAAAACTCCATTCCATCAAAGGCAAAATACAAGTTATTCTTACTAATAACTCCAACTCAAAATTTATTACCCCAACGGCCAAGAAGCAAACATTGTAAGATATCAAAACTCAGAATGACAGATTGTTACCAACGGATTTTGTCAACCCATGAAATGATTCAGAGGCTGCTGTTTTAAAATAGCCAATGAAATGTCTTTCTCCAGAACCCACACTTCTGAAAACATCTGTCCTCGTCAGTGTAAAGATGTTATGAAAGGCCGAGTTCAATTAAAAAGGATAAACTTCGGAATAAAAATAAAATACTCCCGATATTAGAGAAAAACGATCTATTAATCATTCTAATCTATTAATCATTCTACATCCATTCCTCAGATTACACAATGATTGTTCATTTTATCACAAAAATATGACATTTATTCCTGTCTCTTTGCTTACAACAATATTTCGTAATAATGGACCTAGCTCTTCATCTGAAACAAAACTACTTTTAGAATTGAATATTACAGGCTCCTAAATAAAAGCCATATGAAATCAGATCATATGTATTAGAAAAAGATCTAAGCAGTACTTTCTTAATTAAACTTGTGAATTTGCATACTATGCTGAAAACGGCTTATTATTGGCTGATTTCATCAGAGAAAGCTTTGCTGATGAATTTGAAACGCAAAAGGAAACCTCTTCAAAATTCACAGTTCAGATATAGCTAAGCACATTTGGCATATACTCAAGGAAATGCTGTACACGAGACTAAAATCTGCCAATGGCTTCCTGTATCAGACTAATCTTCAAGCTCAATTATCTTAACTACAGCCGAGTTGCCTATTTTTTGGCATACAACAATTCGATCATGAGGCTTAATTAACCCTGCTGTTTTACCATGATCCAGCGCAATCTTCAATACAGACTCATTCGTCTCATTAATTGATTCTGCCTGTTATGCCAAGTTATAAGAAAAGTTTAAATTTCTCCATGTCATCCTGCCCAAATCTAGAAGGACAAAACAACACTAAAATTTCTTAAAGAAATCCAAAACGAAAAAAGAACTTAACAAATAGTAATAAAACAAGAAGAATAGATTCTTACAATGGACTTTATTCAGATCGCCTCTTTAAAGTAATATATATATATAAAACACTAATCTAATTTGTAAATAGATTCTCTTCGCTAACCATTATGACCACGTTGGCTTCGTCTGACATGTTGAAATAAAATAAATGTGGTATATCCAGAGGATTTCATAAACAAGAATATTGCATGTCAAAGGTCACAACATAAATTTCTCAAACCTATGTAACATATCACATACTTCAAGAGAGAAATATTGGAATATCATATTGTATGAGGTTACACAATGTGATTTTCATCACATCGATGAGGTTTGCTGCTAGTCCCTTGGAGATTTTGATGGACTTGGGCGAGATATATCTTCATGGGACCTCTTCTTGGAGCATCCTAATGACTTTGTAGGATGACGTTATTATGTTGGCATGTGCCCCAGGGGGGGAGTTCTACATGGAGCTCATGTTGTGGATGTGTGATGACAGACTTTATGATTGGATGGAGTTAGCACTTTGTTATGTCTATTTCTTTTATGATGTTGGTGCGGTGGGATGATGCATGTTGTCTTGGTATGATTTTCCCAGGTGATATAAAACATTGCCTAGAAGGAATGTTTTTAACGATGTTAACATCATTGTTGATGTGTTTTTTCCTTAAAGTTGGGGGCAGGTACTACATGTTTCTTTGATGATGTGGCCATTACCTAATGATAGATGATGTATATGATATATTAGTCAATTGATGATGGTGGAAGCTACAAGTTTATTGGAATATCCCTTTTCAAGAATATTTCTCAAACACCAGCAAACCCCAACCAGAAAAACGTACAAGTGGTATAATAGCCGGAAAACACAGAAAGATGAAATAACGATAGTGCAGCAAACAACAATGTATACATGAAATGTAAATACTCAAGAAATGCAGCGAGAAATGCTAAGCCATTTTATTATACTGAGTAATAGACAAAGTACAAGAGGTGATCAGGAAGATAGCACCTCGACTTGCACCAAGCAAGTGAAGAAATATACTCAGAATAGCAATGAAATGGCCCCTCTCAAAACTGCATGGAAGCTGTTGGAGAACTGATGTGCTACTGTTGCCACTGGAATCAAGTGAGGATTTGGGGTTGTTCCCCTCCTCGGAAAATGCTGAAACTCTGGAATCGGACTCTACTCATGAAACCCAGAAAAACCCAGAAAGCTTTCCTGGAATGGCCGACCCTCGAAAATCACCCCCTTGGGGTTTTGCGCAGTCTCTCAAGGCTCTGCGCTGCCACTGAATGAAACCCTCCAGAAATCTGCTTGAAACCTCTGCCAAAACCATCCAATATGCAAGGGCTGATCCCCTGCTCAATCTCCTAGCACAAATCCTACTGCAAACCCTCAAGCCAAAACTCCTCCCAAAAAGAACTGCGTCATCCCTCTCAGTGCTGCACAGTCCTCCAAGATGCTCAATCCTCCTGCCAGAAATGCTGATGAAACTACTGCCAAAATGCTGATGGAAATACCTTGCCTGAGTAGGCACTCGAAGTCCCCCGGGGCTAAGGGTGAGATCTCCGAACGAAGACACTCAATGCACTAAACAGTGCTGCAGACTAACTAAACAACCAACGTGCTCTAAGTCGAAGTGATTAGCTCAAATGCACATAATCGAATACCAAAATGAGGAAGCTCCTCTCTCCTTTATAGCCTTTGCCTTTCTCAATCCCAAGGCCCACCTTCTCCAGTGTAATCGCTCTCTTGCCACGTGTTTCTTCCCTTCCGCGCAGTCCCTTCAAGTGTCTGCGTGGGCTCCATTTCTGCATCCCCCCTTTTGGCCCCCTTGGCTCCCCTTTAAGTCACAACATTGTGCTACTAGGAAGTGACTTTTATTCTAAAAGTGAGTCATGTTCCCTCTCCCTCACCTTTTTATTCATAAATAACTATAGAAGGCAAAATCAAGCAAAATCGAATATTCCAATTAGCCATGGCTAATTAGGAATATTACAGTCTCCCCCAGCAAAATGTTGCTTGACCTCAAGCAACTGAAGTGATGGATGCTGCAAGATTTTCTCACTCTCCCAAGTGGCATCCTCATCCGGCAAATTCTTCCACCTCACCAAGAATTCCCGGACCGTCTTGCTCCGCAGCTGCCTCTCCCTGGTATCAATAATAGCCTCTGGCTGCAACACCAAATGCCCCTCATCATCCATGGGTGGTAGCTCATCTGTCACTGTCACTTGCTGCCCCAATGCCTTCTTCAAGCATGATACATGAAAAACGTTATGAATCTTGCTGCCTTGGGGCAGCTCCAACTCATATGCAACCTGTCCAATTCTGCGTATCACCTTGTATGGCCCATAAAAGCGGGGCTTGAGCTTCTCAGCCCCCTTCTGCTTCAGTGACGACTGTCAGTATGGCTGTAATCGTAGGTAGACCATGTCCCATACCTCAAATTGTCTCTCCACCCGACCCCTGTCAGCATACAGCTTTTGTTGGTTCTGCGTTGTAGCCATGTTATCTTTGAGAGCTCGGAAGATATCTTGACTCTCTTGGATCCAAATCTTGGCTCTCGGAGCCTTGCTATCACCAAAAATCATGTCAACAAAAGATAAAGGATGATACCCATACAAAGCATAGAATGGTGACATACCAATGGACATGTGATGTGTAGTGTTGTAGCAGTACTCCCCTAGATGCAGCCACTTCAGACATGCTCTCTGCCGCCCACTGACGTAGTTACGCAAGTAGCCCTCCAGCCACTTGTTAACTATCTCTGTCTATTCGTCTGTCTGTGGGTGATAACTAGTGCTCAGTGTCAACTCCGTCCCCACTAGCCAAAAAAGCTCCTGCCAAAACCCGCCCATGAAACAGCTATCTCTGTCACTGACGATGGTCTTAGGAAGACCATGTAGCCTGAAAACCTCTCTGAAGAACAGCTCGGCCACCTGTGTTGCTGTGTAGTGTGCGGATATGGCAAAGAAATGTGCGTACTTTGTCAGCCGGTCAACGACGACAAAGATACAATCCTTGCCCTTGTACCATGGGCAACCCTGTGATGAAGTCCATCGAAACACTCTCCCATTTCACCTCCGGAATGGGAAGAGGCTGCAATAAACCCGCGGGATGGCTCATCTCCCCCTTGTTCCTCTGGCAAACATCGCACTCTCGAATATGTCGGAGTAAGTCCTCCTTGAGGCTCTTCCATGAGAACCTCTCTCTGATGGCCCTGTAGGTTTTGGTAAACCCCTGATGGCCGGCCAATGGTGAATCATGTGATGCCTGGAGTATCTTGTTCTTGAGCTGAGATCCCTCAGTCAAGAAGATCCGATCCGTGTAGTAGATGATCTCATCGACCACCCTATACCTGTCATCCGCCACCTGTCCATCCAAAACCTCACATGCAAACCTGTCCTTAGAGTACTCCACTAAGAGTCGAGCCCTCCAGTCTGTGTCCAAGCTCATAAGAGACAACGTAGCTGGTCTACGTGAAAGAGCATTTGC
The DNA here is from genome assembly GCA_031772625.1 of Pinus tabuliformis. Taxonomy (NCBI): domain Eukaryota; kingdom Viridiplantae; phylum Streptophyta; class Pinopsida; order Pinales; family Pinaceae; genus Pinus; species Pinus tabuliformis. The sequence goes on from CM062816.1 coordinate 121,198,605, forward strand.
TACCACGTTGTTCTTACCCTTGACATACTCAATGTCAAAGTCATATGCTTGGATCTTGCTGATCCACTTCTGCTGCCTCTCCTATAGCCGCTTTTGCTCCAAAAAGAGTCTGAGGCTATTGTGATCAGTCCTCACCCTAAACCTGTTACCCACTAAATACTGCCGGAACTTGGCCAATGCATGCATGATGGCCAGCATCTCCTTGTCGTATATAGAATACAACCTCTCGTGTAGAAGGAGCTTTCGGCTCTCATAGGCTATATGGTGACCTCCCTACATCAATACTGCGCCGATCCCCTCTCCCAACGTGTCACACTCCAAAACAAATGGCTGCGTGAAATCTGGCAATGCAAGCACTAGGCAGCTGCTCATAACCTCCTTGAGCCTGTCAAAGGCTCGCTGCGTTGTATCCAACCAACTGAAAGCCCCCTTCCTCGTCAAATCTGTTAGAGGTGCAGCAAGCTATGAGAAACTCTTGACGAACTTCCGGTAGTAAGTACAAGTGCCAATGAACCCCCAGAGTTCTGTCACGTTCCTCTACTTCGGCCACTCTCTAATGGCCCTGATCTTTTCTCCTCGTGGACTCTCACTCTATCCACCCCTATGATGTGCCCCAAATACAACATCTCTGTCAACCCAAACTCACACTTGGAGAGTTTGGCATAGAACTGCTGCTCCTGCAAGATACGCAATACTATCTCAATGTGTTGGATATGCTCCTCCCAAGTCCTGCTGTAAATGAGAATGTCATCAAAGAATACCAACACAAACTTCCTCAAGTGACTGTGGAAGATGTGATTCATGCAGGACTGAAATGTGGCGGGGGCGTTGGTTAGCCCAAAGGGCATCACCAAGAACTCAAAGTGCCCATAGTGACACCTGAAGGCGGCCTTGGGAATGTCCTGCTCTCTCACGCGAATCTGATCGTACCCAGATCTCAAATCAATCTTTGAGAAGAACTGTGCTCCTCTCAACTCATCCATCAACTCGTCGATCCTGGGTATGGGGTACTTGTTCTTTAGTGTCTTCTTGTTTAGGGCCCTGTAGTCAATGCACATTCCCAATGTGTCGTCCTTCTTCTTCACTAACACCACGAAAGAAGTGAAAGGACTCGTGCTCGGTCGAATGTGCCCAAGAGCCAGCAACTCCTGGATAGCCCGCTCAATCTCATCCCGATAGGCCTTGGGGTGCCTATAGGGGGTGGTAATCACTGCCTGTATGCCCTCCTCAAGCTCGATGGTGTGCTCAAACCCCCGGTCCGGTGGCTGTCTCGGTGGAATCTCCCCGAACACTATGGCATACCGGTCAAGGATGGACTATATCTCTGGATGTAACGTCTGCCTTGTAGTCCCTGCCTCTGATGTATGCAACTCTACTGCCCACTCTACGTCCCCCTTCTAGAAGACTGCCTCCATCCGACGAGCCGACACAGTCTGAGGCGAATATGTGTGCTGTCCCCGTATCTTTTCATGCCTCCATGTCTTCTCATCATCCCACTCCATTTCTAGGGTCTTCCAATCTGTCGTGACCTTCCCTAGAGTGATAAGCCACTGAACACCCAGTATTATGTTGGTGTCTGGAATATCGACCACGAAAAAGTGGTCGGTCAATGTGTAGGTGCCCATCGTCACTGACAGCTCTGGAACATAACGAGCACACATCATGGTTTGATCTCCTGGGACCAAGACTGAAAACCCATCGAAACTCTGTCTGTATACCTCTCCGCTCAACCATCTGTGCATCGATGAAATTGTGGGTTGCCCCACTGTTAACCAAAATTGATACTCGCGGCCACGTACTGTCCCCCGTACGCGTAGCGTCAGATACTTGGGAACTCCCCGCAATGCTGCAAGGGCCCCTCCGTAGGTGCCAAAGATGCACCACCTGTTGCTGGTGGAGGTGGCAAAGGTCCTTGCACGGCATGACTATCCCCTGCCTCCACATCATCCTCATCATCCTCTTCCCCACTGCTCTCGGAGAAGACCTCAATAAAATGTGCTTTTCCAGCAGCACATCTATGCCCTAGTGCTCATGGCTCCTGACAGGTGAAGCACAACCGCTTCTTCTTCAGCTCCCTCCTGGCATCATTGTCAATCTGTGCTCGTCTTGGATTCCCCTTTGGAGGTGGAATCCTGACATCCTTCCCCTTAGACTGGAAAGTCTGTCTCTGGGGGTAAGGTGTCCGGGTCCTGGGTAAGACACCATGTAAGTTCCAAGTCCTGCTAATGGCGTCTTGGAGTGTGGCTGGTCTAGTGGATCGGACTAAACCCCGAAGTGGCTCTACTAACCCCTCAACATACATATAGATCCTCTGTGCCGTGGATAGATCTGACACCATCACTGAGACCCTTAAGAAATCTGCAATGTAGGTCTCTTGGCTCCCTGTCTGTTTGAGCCTCGTCAGCTCAACAAAATGCTGCTCTGGATCCCTCCGATCAAATCGCTCCATCAATCTCTTGGTGAACTCGACATATGTCGTCACTGTGGAGTGTCCTAGCGTAACCATCCCATGAAACCACCAATCTTAAGCCTCACCATCCAAATGCAACGTTTCCACCTTGATGGCCTTTGTCTCCGACTTTTGGTTAAGCTGGAAATAAATGTCCAGCTTCTCCACCCAAGACTTTGCTGAACTATTTGATGAACCATCAAACGTAGGCAAGTGGAATCTACTCCCTGCACGGTGGGTGTCACCATCATGGTAATGTCGGTACCCTATGTGATGGTCGCGGGGTCTACTATCCCTCTGGAGCTTAACAAAGTCTCTAAATGAAAGAGCATCCCTGAACTCCTGCCCGTAGGCCTGGTACTCTGCAAAATAATCACCCATATGACTGGGCTCTACCTCCTACTGGGCTTCGGCCCCCATGTCTGCTCTTAAGAAGGTCGGCATGGTAGAGTGTGTAGGAGCATGCGAGGCCACCTGCTGTGCAGTATCACGCTGCTTTGGCAAATGATGGGATGCACCTGATCCCTCACCAATTTGAAAAACTCGTGGGCTCTCACGCTGTCTGGCCTCTACTGTCGTGAATCTCTGCCCCATCACCTCAATCTGCCTCGAGAGATCCTTGAGGAGCACATCCACAAATCTCTTCCCATCCTCATCTGCCATCGGATCCTCCTGCTCTGCGTCCACCACAGGCTCTTCCTGTTCTGTGTCCACCACCAGAACATAGTCCCCCTCTCCGTAGGTATTCTCCAATCTACGCCCAGTGTCTCTGTATCTCCTACCTCTGTAACAGATATAGGGTTTTTTCCCCAGTGTCATAGATTGCTAGCTCCACAAGCTGAGCCAGATCTATGCTCTGATACCACTATAATATCCCTTTCCAGGAATATTTCTCAAACACCAGCAAACCCCAACCAGAAAAACGTACAAGTGGTATAATAGCCGGAAAACTCACAAAGATGAAATAACGATAGTGCAGCAAACAACAATGTATACATGAAACATAAATACCTAAGAAATGCAGCGAGAAATGCTAAGCCATTTTATTATACTGAGTAATAGACAGAGTACAAGAGGTGATCAGGAAGATAGCACCTCGACTTGCACCGGGCAAGTGAAGAAATATACTCAGAATAGCAATGAAATGGCCCCTCTCAGAACTACGTGGAAGCTATTGGAGAACTGTTATGCTTCTGCTGCTGGAATCAAGTGAGGATTTAGGGTTGTTCCCCTACTCGGAAAACGTTGAAGCTCTGGAATCAGACTCTATTCATGAAACCCAGAAAAACCCAGAAAGCTTTCCTGGAATGGCCGACCCTTGGAAATCACCCCCTTGGGGTTCTGCGCAGTCTCTCAAGGCTCTATGCTGCCACTGAATGAAACCCTCCAGAAATCTGCCTGAAACCTCTGCCAAAACCCTCCAATATGCAAGGGCTGATCCCCTGCTCAATCTCCCAACACAAATCCTACTGCAAACCCTCAAGCTAGAACTCCTACCAGAAAGAACTGCGTTATCCCTCTCGGTGTTGCGCAGTCCTCCAAGATGCTCAATCCTCCTGCCAAAAATGCTGATGAAACTACTGCCAAAATGCTGATGGAAATACCTTGCTCGAGTAGGCACTCGAAGTCCCCCGGGGCTAAAGGTGAGATCTCCAAACGGAGACACTCAATGCACTAAACAGTGCTGCAGAGTAGCTAAACAGCTAGCGCGCTCTAAGTCGAAGTGACTTAGCTCAAATGCACATGATCGAATGCCAAAATGAGGAAGCTCTTTTCTCCTTTATAGCCTTTGACTCTCTCAATCCCAAGGCCCACCTTCTCTAGCATAATCCCTCTCTTGCCACGTGTTTCTTCCCTTCTGCATAGTCCCTCCAAGTGTCTGTCTGGGCTCCATTTTTGCGTCCCCCCTTTTGGCCCCCTTGGCTGTCCTTTAAGTCACAACGTTGTGCTACTAGGAAGTGACTTTTATTCTAAAAGTGAGTTATGTCCCCTCTCCCTCACCTTTTTATTCATAAATAACTATACAGGGCAAAATTAAGCAAAATCGAATATTCCAATTAGGCATGGCTAATTAGGAATATTACATTTATGTGCCCTCATGATTTTCATGGAGGAAAACCATATAGTGGCTCATATATCCATGTGAGGAGGCATCTTTGTGTGGTGTTGGAAAGTGATGAGAAAAAGGGTGTCGTGGGGATAGCAATTTACCCTAAGGTTTCAACTAAACAAAGAAGAAAATACATCCAAATAGAGGAGGTTGCACAACAGAAAAACAAAAAACAAAAAACTCATTTTTAATCAAGTGCAACCTCTAGATTTGGTAGCTCATCTCCTCATGGTACTTCTACAACCTCTGGAAGTAGAAGAACAATAGGGGATTTCCTGAATGTTGTTGGGAGGGATGATGTGGATGGTAAGATAGTTTGGTTTCTTTGTGCTTGCAATGTACCATTCAATGTGTTTCGCTCTCCCTATTGGCATGATACGATTAAGGGCATCAATGAAGCCCCCAAAAAGATACAAGAGCCCCAACTATGAGAAAGATAGAAAAGTGTTATTAGAAAGAGAAAAAGTGAAGGTTCAAAGAGCTTTGACACGTTTTAAAAATAAGTGGGTGGATTATGGGGTATCCATTATATCAGATGAGTGGACAAATGGTAGAAACCAACATTTGATAAATGTTCTTGGTGTTTCTGCTAGTGGTGCAGTGTTTATTGCATGTCATGACTCCCCCTCCATCAGTGCAACTTTCCAAAACGTTGCAAATCTCCTATTGCAAATCAAGCAAAAATGTTGGTCCTAAGAATATGGTTCAAGTGATCACTGACAATGCAACAAATTGTAAGGCAACAGTGTGAAAATTTCACCATTGAAATTCTATTGCAGCAATTGGACTTAATTCTTCTAACTGATAAATTAATTATGTAGTTTATTGCTACGAAAACAACAAATTAATCACACTGCAATCTTCACAATTAAAAAATATTGCGGAAGATAAACTGGAAACTGAGAAAACACTGGCACACACACAAAGTTATGACAATTATTTTTGGACAAAAGTCCCTGAAAAATCCCAATGTGGGAAAACCAGTGCTAAAGCTAAGGATTTTTATTATTAAGCAGTAGTGAGAAATTCAAAGTACAAATTAATGTTGAAATTTGGCAATCCTATAGAGAAAAACACTGGAAAAAAATATTTTGAGGAATTTTCCTCACCCCGACAAGTAATCCAAGCTCTAACTGCTAGCTCCAAGTGAGTTGTCCAAACTGGCCTACATAGACCCTGCGTCACCCTAGTGCAGAACTGGTATACACACTGCATGTAACAACTGCTCCTCGAGTCATCTTGTCTTCTGCTGACTGAGAAACTGTCTCTCCAACACTCTGGTAAATCTTCTCGGCCTCTGGAACTGAAAATGAATTTCTCTAGCAAAATCGAACTACCCTCTAGAGACTTTTGCGTAGTCCCTGCATCAGACTCTCTATGGCTATCTTTGTCTCTATGCGAGCCACTCTTCGGATCTAGAAAACTTCCTCCGGATTCACTGTCTCTGCCCCTCTCTATCTCTGCTTCCCTTCTCTGGCTTGTACTCTTCCGGCAAATTGTTGCTGCTCTTTGGAAAATCGAACTGCCTAAGGAAATAGATCTCAAGTATCTTCCTCCATCTACCCATCTACTCCAACGACCAAGATTAAAACTTGATCAATGGTTGAGATTATTTCTTAGTCAATATGTGTGAGTTTTTAGAGAAATCTCACCTACCTCAATAAATTGATGTTAATTAATCATTTTCCCTAAGCTGGACATAGGAAAAATTTAATTACTGATTAATTAATTTAATTAAGGCATCTCTAGGTGGATTTTCTTGAAACCTTTTTCTGGGTTTTGGAGTCCTAGTGTTTCTTAGCCTCTCTGACCAATGTCGAGACTAGAACACCATCTGATGCTACAAAAACTAACACTCCCTCTTAGCGAGGAAGGTGTTCTAGTGTCATATTGTTGCAACACCCTGTCTTTGCATCATCCTCTATACACGTTGTTGATGTCTGGCCATTGTCACTGCCTACCACGGCCCACCAACCACTATGCAACTCTGATGTTGCATCTGTGCTGCTGCTGACATTGTTATATTGCTGCCAACTTTTCATCTGCACTGCAACTACCTCTCAACTATTGTTGCTGCTGCAACTACTACAACTGAGAAGCATATGAAACACTGAATCAACTATCTATGTGCTGCATTTATCTCCTGCGCATCTTGCTACTACTAGCCTCTACATTGACCACTGAAGAATTTGTCTTGTTGATAACTCTGCAATGAGCCACCTGCTCTGTTGTCAACACTGCAATTGCGCTCTTCAACACCAGATTGCAGCTAGTCTGAAGCTGTCACTCGGGAATCTGACTGTATCAACTGACACTGATCCATCCTGCTACTAAACACTGTGGGCCCCTATAGCAAGGTAATGATCCAAGAGGAAGACAACTCAATGGACCCTGCCCAAACCTCTGCGCAACTCTAGGACTATAACTCCATTCGCCCCACCTCACCCCTGGAGGTATAGCCGCAAACATGGAAAAATATTCCTCTAGCTTGGAGGGCAACTTTTCTATCTCTGCAAATGCTACAACCTAGTCCTGCTTCTCCTACCTGTCCTTCTTCTTGAGAGGACACTAAGTATTGTAATGACCAATCTCACCACACCTAAAGCACTTGACCTTAGATAGGCCCTTCTTCTTCTCTCCCTATCCCTGACTGAGACTCTTTGATGCAAGGGCCACATTCTCCTCCTCCTCCTCACCCTTTGAACCCTTACTGCTACTTCCATTGATGGAGCTCTTTACTAGTGCTTGCCTCATCTCCTCCTACTGCAGGTTTGACCACATCATGTCCCACCCTGGTAATGTGTCTCGTTCCAAGATGCTTTGGACAAAGACTTATCATTCCTCCGAGACACTGTTTAGGGCCAAATGCACAAGCTCTATAGGTCGAGGCACCTCTCCAATTGCAGAAAGTTGACCCCTGATATCCTGAATTCTAGCAAGGAAGGGATCTATGCTTTCACCATTCTGCATCCTAATGTTTCTTAGCTTCTCTTGCAGGAACATCTTCTGCTACTAGGAAGGATCGTGATATAGCTAAGCAAGAGCATCCCACATCTCCTTGGTCGTATTCTTGGTCGATATATGTGAGACTATATGGTCTTATACTCTATCCAAGATCATTCGCTTCACCTTTACCGTCTCTTTTCTATATTCCTTCAATTGACCTGGATCAGTTGATACTGCCACAACATTATCTGCATAGGTATTTAGGCCAAATTCATCTAACAGGAAGGACATCTTAGCCTTCCAAATGACATAGGTGGAGGTTCTCTCCAACCTGTCCTGATCTCTAAGCCCAGTTGTGGCCATCTCTGAATATGGAATGAAAATCTCCCTCTTCCCCCTGCTCAGTTGTTGAATCTGCTATTCACACTCTCTTCTGGAGTGAGAAAATTTGCTTGCAACTACTGTTGGTTGTAGCTGAAAATATGGATTCCTGAACTAGAAACCCTATGAGAGAAATTCTCTCTGTGTGCTTCCTCTTCCACTCGACATTGATTATGTTGCTACAAACTGCTGCAAAACCATCCTGCACCCAAACAAGGATTTTTCTTAGCGAAAATTTGAGCTGCTACTGCTCCCTCTACCTGCTGGAATCACTCAATCTGACAAGTTGAATTTTTCTGCAACCCTACATTAAAAAATTGAACTGCCGAACAATTTGCACTGCCTGGATAGGCACTGCGTAGCCCCCAGAAATGCGTCCAATTGCTCCCACCGAACAATGAATTTTATTCTCTGCTTCCTCGTCTGATTGAAATCGCTCTGATACCATGTGAAAATTTCACCACTGAAATTCTATTGCACCAACTGGAATTAATTCTTCTAACTGATAAATTAATTATGCAGTTTATTGCTATGGCAACAATGAATTAATCACACTACAATCTTCACAAATAAAAAACACTGCGAAAGATAAATTGGGAAATAAGAAAATACTGGCACACACAAAATTATGACAATTATTTTCGACATAAGCCCCCAGAAGAACCCAATGTGGGAAAACCGATGTAGCCGTTGAGGATTTTTATTATTAAGCAGCAGTGAGAAATTTTGGGTACAATTGGATGCCGAAATATAGCAATCCTATAGAGAAAAATACGGGCAAAAATGTTGTGAGGAATTTTCCTCACCCCACAAGCAATATGGGCTCTAATTTCCAGCTCCAAGTGAGCAGAATAAATTGGCCTACACAGACCCTACGTCACCCTAGCGCAGAACTGGAATACGCACTGTTTGTAATAGCTGCTCCTCAAGCTGTCCTATCTGCTGCTGATTGAGAAACTCTCTTCGACACTTTGGAACTGAAAATGAGCTTCTCCAGTAGAATTGAATTGCCCCTCTAGAGACTTTTGGTGGCTATGTCTACCTCTTTGCAAGCTACTCTCTGAATCTGGGAAACTTCCTCCAAACTCACAGTCTCTGCCCCTCTCTGTCTTTGCTTCCCTTCTCTAACTCAAACTTTTTTAGAAAACTATTGTTGCTCTATGGAAAAACTAACTGCCCAAGGAAATTGATCTCAAGTATCTTCCTCAATCTACCAATCAACTTCTTATAATCTTTAGTTGGGAATCCAACAGCGAAGATTAAAACTTAATCAATGGCTGAGATTATTTCATAGTTGATCCGTGTGAATTTCTAGAGAAATCTCATCTTCCTCAATTAATTGTTGTTAATTAATTATTTTCACTAAGACTTGGGAAAAATTTAATCACTGATTAATTAACTTAATTAAAGCATCTCTATGTGGATTTTCCTTAAACCTTTTCTCGGTTCTGGAGTCCTAGTGCTTCTTAGCCTGTCTAACAACTGTTGAGACTAGAACACCATCTGATGCTACAAAAACTAACAAGCAGGAAAATTTATCAAGTGTACCCATCCACACATCTTTTGGTTATGGTGCTTGGTGCACACATTGAACCTTTTGATGCATGATATTGTGAAGCATAAAGAATGTGGATGGATTAATGAGCTTTACAAGAGAGGGAAACAACTCGTTAAATTTATCACAGGGTATACAAGGGTAAACTACTTTTACGACACTTAATCCAAGTTGTAGTTGCTTAAACTTGCAAAAACAAGATTTGCAAGTTATTACCTCACCTTTAGGCGCCTAGTGAAGGTGAGACAAACTTTAACTAATATGGTGACCTCTAAATCATGGGATGACATTAACATTGATAGAAATGGTGCTAATGTAACCAAGGACACTATTCTTGATAGTTACTTTTGGTAACAGATTAAATATGTTTTGCAATTCACCAAACCAATTTATTACATAATCAAGTTTACAGATTCAGATCGGCCAATAATTGGGAAGGTGTATGAGCAAATGGATAGCACGTTGGGGAAGATTAAAGACATTGTTGAGCCTAGAGATATCACCATATACAATTATTTTGTGTAGAGGTGGAAAAACGATGGCAAATGCTAAACATTCCATTGCATGCTTTAGCAAATGTTCTGACAACTAAATACTGTCATCCATCATGGCTTTCAACCCCTGCACCTTGGTGGGGAGAAGGAGAAAACCACACCTAGATCCAGAGGTTCTGTTTGGTTATATTAAAGCATTGGATAAATTAATCCTTGATGAGGAGGAACTTGCTGTGCTACAGAAACGTTTGAGCAACTATATGCTTAGCACTGGTCCATTTAAGCTCATGCATGCAATTAGAGATCGAGAGAATTTATCTTCTCTTGAGTGGTTGAACATGCATGGAGGTGCTACTCCAGTTCTACAACTTTTGCATTGCGGGTGCTATCACAAGTGGTAAACACTTCTTTTGCAGAGAGGTGTTGGAGCTCTTATTCTTTCATCCACAGTGTTAAAAGGAACAGGTTAATTTTAGACCAGACAGAGAGCTTGGTTTATGTTCACTGCAACTTGAGATTGTTGTCCCATTGCTGTGATGATGCAAAGACTAATAAAGACCTTAGGTTTAGGACAAAAATCCAGAGGAGCCCAAATTGGAGGATGGAGTGATGCGATTAGAGCAATTGGAGGATGCTCTTACCTAGGATGATTATGATCGAGTTGAGATGCCATCCCATCCAGTTCCATGCTTCCCAGGTTCCACGCTTCAACACCAACAACAAGGGATCCATTAGTTCCACTACCACAAATTCCAAAGCTACCATCTTCTTCATTGCCAGCACATGGAGGCTCATGTACTTTTCGTGGTGGAAGGAGGAGAGATAAGTAGATATATTCACAATTTACTACTTTTGTCATAGATTAGACTTGTAGTCTTGTTGTGAATTTGAGCTTTCCTATCTTACTCTTCCTAGTTTAGTGTGTACTTGAGTCTTGGTTGTAGCCAAGTGGCCTATTTTGTAAACATTATTATTTGAATTTTGGACTTGATTCATGTTGATAGTTGCTCACTTGCTAGATAAGTTACTTGAATGTTTGATGATTTTATCTTCTAAATGTTTTATGTTTTATGATATGCTTAAAAATTTGATGTATGTTTGTAATTGCTAGAATCTAAATGGTTGATGCTCGAATAATTAATCATTGGTGTGCACTAGAATCATGGATGCCATATCTATTTTGATTTATGTAAAAATATGCATGTTTTCATGTCTTCTACAACTAATTTGGTATTTTGGATTTTTTTAATATAAATACAAAAAAAATATAAAAAATATATATATAGTAAATTCTTTCGAGATGCTTCGCTTCCTAGATTTTTGAAAAATGATGCTTCCGCATCCCTGCTTCTAAAAAACGTCCCTGCATCATGCAACATTGCTCTTCCCATCTGGCATACTTTTTGAAGGATGGTGGATCATTTGTGTGAAGGTACACTAACCATTCTTGTAATCATCTGCTTTCACTTAATGTTTTGGGCATACAATATGGATCAAAAACCAAGTTGCAAGATTGACCGTTCTTGATTGTACCTTTGTTCCCATGCTTCACCCAAGAGGTTATCCTTTGCCCCTAGTCCGGTGTGACTTCCCTTGAGGTACTTCCTTTCAGAGCGGTACTAGTAGGAGGCATTGATTGAGGTAATCCATACTTACCACATTCCATGTTTCCATTATTATCCACATCCATTCTTTGGCTTGATTGTCATTTGTCATTGGACTAGCACCCTTTATCCTCATCTCTAAGTCGACCCAAAAATTTCTCCTAAGAGGTCAAAGAAACTGAAAAAATGATCAAAGCATATAAAGCCACAAGTAAAGAAAAGAAATATGCAAAATATCAATGGGACTTAGCAAGCACGTGGGCAAAACCCTAGCATGAGAAATAACATGAGCTCTAACCCACTCACTAGCCATCACCAAGTTTTCACCATTTCATAATACATCTAAAAGGAACTCTTGAATGTTCCAACCCCGATGTGCACAAATCCAATACATCTTTAAGAGGTATCAAAAAAGCATAAAGCAAACTTGGTCTCCTAAGCTATACATGAAAAAAGTAAATCATTAAAATAAAAGGTGCACTAGAGGGGTGGAAAAAGCAAGTTGAAAAAAGGGGTAACTCCTACCTCCACGATTGCTCCCTCTTCTCATAATAGAACTCAAAGATGTTGGACCCCCTCTAGTTGGTGCCATGGATATGGCCAGCTTCCTTGAAGTCTTGACCACTCCATCACCATCATTATCGCACACACATGGATTGATGGGTCTACCTGTAGGCTGTGACATGTCTTTCCCCTTGGGGGCTGGAAGCACCTAATAGGGTTGAAGGCATAATCATCCCTAACACAACCATGGTAACTTGCTTACAAATCCTAAGCTAGGAAGACATTGGAAGGAAAGGCTTGTGTGAACTATTTCTATGCCCTTAAATGGCTCACGGTGATACTTTAATGGTTTTTTTCCCTAATGACGTTGATCTCACTTGATATTGAGGGTATGTTACAAGTGGTTCATTACTCATGCAGCGAAAATCCTTTGAAGGGAGACTTAATGCATATCGAACACCTTCTAGGGGATGTTTTACCCATTATTAAGAGTAGACATGACCTTGTAGCCCTAGTTTTGCCCTAATGTGATGGACATTGGCTCTTTTCTATACCTCCAAATGCTAAAACGTTGTACCAGGAAGCCAAGGCATTCATTTGTTTGATGATGGACCCAAGAATGCCCCTAAGTTGGCCTTGACCTTGTTTGATGGACATTGCCTAGTTCCAGAGCCCAAATGAGGATGGCTATCACTGAGATGACTTGGGAGAACTAGTACATCATGTGCATGTGCCACATCATCCCCACATGCATTAGAAGAGTGACATATGCCTTTTTAGAGATGACATCATCATGGAAGAGTTATTTGGTGTAAAGTCCCTTCTTAATAATTTTTTGCTAGAGGAGATCTACCATTTTTGCCATTTTGGAGCTAACACATTTTTGGATACCAACTTAGGAAAAGTGGGTCAAATATTAAAGTTGGTGGAATGTGGGGTCACCCCTCAAGGAATACGCACTTTTTGGGAGAAAAATCGATTTTGTTAAGGGGTTCGAAATATTTGGAGGAGAGGCCCACAAGAAAAGGTAAGGCAACAATTATAAATAGAAGGATAAAGGAAACAATTAGCACCTTTTGCTAACTTGACAATCATACCATTGTTGCTCAAGTTGCTTAGCTGAGTCACAAGGTGTTGTTTAGCACCGAAATTTTCCAAGGGGAAAACTCACCCTTTCTTCGGTGGACCAAGAGTGCCACCCTACGAAGGTATTACCATAATTTTCGAGGAGGCTTGGGAAGCAACTTACAGATGATACGAGTTGCCTTTGCCTAAGACTAGATGCAGGAAAGGTAGCCACACAGTCTTGTGGGAGAGTATTCCGGTGTGGAGAGCATTGTGCTTTTGCAGGTCTTCTTCTTAGTCAATTTACAAAGGATTTCCGGTGAATTTGTGGGCTTGGAGAGTGTGCTTTGGCCAAGTCAAAGTTCCCTTGCAGTGGTCTGTGTAGTAGCTATCCTGGGTTGCGCAGCTCACGATGGAGGTATTCGTGGGGAAGGATTTTGGTATAGGATTGAGTTGGGAGTGCAAGAAGGTTGATTAGGGAAGATTTCCCAATATTTTGGAGGGGTTGGAAAGGAAAAATTCTTGCATGACGTTTTTTTGGCAGTGGAGAAGCCCATAGAATTTAGGGGTGATTTTGGAGCGTCATAATTAGATCAAACCCTTTCTGGGTTTTTCTAGGTTTTTGGTGGAGAGCCCCAGATTGATTTTGGGGAATTTTTTGGGCATTTTTGGATGCTCAAATAGGAGTTCCTTCTAGCCAGCAGTTATTGGTAATTTGCACCATTTTGTGGGTTTTTCAGGTGGTTTGTCTAGTGCAAATTCGTTTTTGGGTTTGGTTGAGTATTTTTTAGAGAAGCTACAACTGCATATTCAGGCGATTTAGATGGCCATTCTCAGGATTTCTAGAGCAGCAACAGTGGCCAATTTTTGGGTTTGTGTAGAAGGATATTGGGCCAAAGTTTCCTAGCTCTTGGGGGTCATCTCTTCCACCTAGGTTTGCTTCAGCTTGCTTATGCAAGCACAGGTGCACTTGTTCCTTGCTATATGTACTTCATAAAGTTCATAACTTAATAAAATGGCTCAGCTTGTTTGCCCGATTTTATAGTGTTTTGATGGTGCATGCATTTTTGTGATTTTAAATGCTATAGCCTAGTTCATGTGTCTGTTACTAGCTGTAAAAATCTGATTTGAAATATTACGGTGGTATCAGAGCATGATCTTGGCCAGCTATGGGGGGCCTAGCCAAATCATGGAGGAGTTGATGAGGCAGAGCCAACAATTTGTGAGACAGAGCCAATAGATTCTAGAGGGGATGCAATGAATGATACATAACCAACATAGAAGCCAAGCACATACACGCACATCCCAGTAGTACAACACCCACATGTATGACCAGTATGATAGTCTTACCATGCCTCATTTCCTGGATGAACAGGAGAAGGAGAAGCATAATTCAGGGGTTGGATCATCAGGTAGAGGAGGACAGTTAGAGGGTGAGACCAGGGCGTATTTCTGCTGGTGGAGATAGGGATTTAGATGTCAAGAGCTTGAGGAGGAGGTTGAAAAAGAGGACGCGCAAGTAAGTGAGAGGTACATCGAGATACCTGGTGTGGCGTAGGAGTCACCACTATTGGAGACCTCTTTGATAGCTTTAGCTGATACCTTGGTTGGGGGAGTAAAGCATACACTCTAAGGGCCATCTCTTGATGAGGTGCCTGGAGGCATACTTGTTACACCTTTCTTCACATCTCACTTTGATCTGACTCCTTGCCACTGGAAATCACTGTGAAGAGGTCAATCTGGCGAACACTGTCCACCAAGCACTGCACATACTCTGATTTAACTCACACTCCACTGCTATTCTTGCACTGTTGCTGCAACTACTGCAATAGTGAGTCTGGTCTCATCTGATCTCCCCGTGAAACAAAACTGGGAAATATCTTCTAGATGGAAACTCTCTCTAGGAGTCTCACTCTAGCTAGAACTTCCCCTGCATCCTGCAACTGGGCAATTCACACTGCCTCCTTTAATCACACGAATTTCCTACAACAACAACTGGAAAATCAATCCCTCTTGATCAACTGTGTCCCTGCAATTGGCTCTACAATTGTCCCTTGAGTCTCTGACTGCTACTAGCTCTGCTCTGTCTACTGAGTATCTGATTGCGCCCAACTGTCTCTGCGCTTCTCTAGTATTTGACTGCAACTAGCTCTACATTCTCTCTCAAGATGTAATTGCACCTGTTGAACATTGATCCTGCTACTCTGCATTGTGGGCTCTCGTAGCAAAGGAAATGATCCATGTGAAGAATAATGCTCTTCCCACAAATCCTGCCCGATACTTCAAATCTGAAACATCATGCTCCTCCTCCCTCTGGAGGTATAATTGCTATCAATGCGAACTCCTCCAACCTGGAGGTCAACTCATCTATCTCTGCCAAAGTTGTCCTCTGCTCTTGCCCCTTCTTGTCCTTCTTTCTTTTTGGACACTGAGTGACGTAGTGGCCAAACTCACCACATCCGAAGCATTTGACCTTCAACAGGTCCTTTTTCTTCTTCTCGCCTCCCTTTGAGTTTTATCCTTGACTAGAACTCTTTTTCGCCTTTCCTTTACTAGCAAGGGCTACATTTTCCTCTTCCTCCTCCATTTTCAGTCCTTTGTTGTTGTTGTTGTTGTTGATGGTACCCTCTATGAGGCTAAGTCTCAGCACCCCCTGATTGAAGTCACACCATAGGCGATCCCAACCTAGAAGTGTCTTGTCCATAGATAACTTGGACAAATGTACACCACTCCTTGGAAACCCATTTAGAGTTGTACACACCAACTCATCTTCAGACAATTTCACCCCAACGGTTGCAACCTCATCTCAGACGTTTTGAAGTATGGTGAGATAGGAAGTAATGCTTTCACCCTTCTACATCCTTGTGGTCCTTAGCTTCTCTTTGAGAATCATTTTGCGATTCTCTGATGGATTTTCATACTATTTTACGATGGTATGCCACATATTCTTTGCTGCTTTTTTATCTGCCACATGCGGGACAACATGATCTCGAACACGATCTAGGACCATTCGCTTAGCTTTGGCCATCTCTTTCTTGAAGGTAGCCAATTGTTGTAGATCAGCTAGCTCTGCCATGACATTTGTCACAAACTCCTTCAAACCATGCTCATCCAATAGGAATTGCATTATGGCCTTCTAGACACCAAAGTTAGTGTGAAAATCCTATCACTGCAACAACTGATTTATTTTACCTACTTATTTTCCAATAATTTATTTATGAAAACCCTTCAGTAAACATTAAAATAAATTCTACTGCAGACATCACACCATAATACAGAAACAAGTACATGCACAAGAATCAAACACATCAACACAAATATTTTGGACAATTGTCCCTAGAAAAACCCAATGCGGGAAAATGGGCGCAGCAAAGGAGGATTTTATTAATCAGCTATTCTTGAGTACCACTGGGTGCCAAACTGGCTTACCCAACAGAGATAAATTCTCCAACATCTCCCCTAGACTCAGTGTCAGACTTGAGGACCTCTACACAGCTCCCAGACTGTCTGCGTCAGCTCCTGCCTCTTTGCATCACCCACACAGGCCCACAAGTGACTACGCAATCCTGCTGCCTCTGCGTCTACCTCTGTAATCTCTGCACTGATTTTCTAGTATTGTTCCTGCCTCTCTGTTCTGTACTCGCTACCTCTTACAGCAATCCATACCTCTAGTTTGAATTTCTCAGCAAACCCCGCTCCAGAAATCGAACTGACTGGTCTCCCTCAGTATCTCTCTAACTGACCCTCAACACCTCTCTTATACTTTTCCTATTGATGAATCAATGGCCGAGATTAAGTCTCTAATCAACGAATAAGATTAAAATAGACTTGATTTTTGTCTCTTAGAAGCTTCTCATCTTTATCTTTATTAATAGCCTTTAATATTTTTATTTTCCTAGGTTTAGACTTAGGACCTCATTAAAAATATTAATTATTTTAATAACTTTTCATCTGGATGGAATTTTCCAAAATGATTTCTGGGTTTTGGAGATCTCATGCTCTTTAGTCTCTCCACCAATCTTCATGCCTAGAGCACATCCGATGCTACCCCAAATCAACACTCCCTCTTAGAGAGGAATGTGCTCTAGTAATACTCCACACTAAGCATTACTCTGATTATATGGCACTGATACCTGTGTTGATGCTAGGCTTCCCTGCCCAACATCCTCTGCACTACTGCATCTTGTACTGCTGCGCATGGCTCTATTATTGCCACTGTTACATCTGTACTGCAGCTTCCTTTGCATTCATGACGTTGTTGGTCATTCTTCCAAACACTGCTTCTGCACTGCAACCTCTTCTCATCATGTTGCATCGTGCTACTGCGGACTACTACTACACTACAACATCATACCCATTTCTGCTACTGAAATGGGTTCTTTATCATCCCCATCTTTTCCCTGAAATAATCAAACTTTGTTCTTCCAAGGGCGTTGGTAAAGATGTCTGCCACCTATTCTCCTATAGGAGTGTAGCTCAATTGTACAACTCCTCGTTGGACACAGTCTCTGACAAAGTGACACCGAATATCAATATGCTTTGACCGATCGTGAAATAATGGATTCTCAGAGAGATTAATGCAACTCTAATTATCACACATTACCCTGGTCGCCTCCATCTTTCTTCTGAATACGTTCACAAGCAATTTACTAAGCCATATGGCTTCGCACGAAGCAGTGCTTGCAGCCATATATTATGCTTCAGCTGAGCTCAGAGCTATAGATTTTTGTTTCCTATTGCACCAGGAGGTCATTCCTAATCCAATGTTGAAACAGTACCCAGAGGTACTTTTCCGATCCACAGAACTTCCAGCCCAATCTGCGTCAGTAAATCCACTCAATCTGATATCCTTACTCCTGGTGTACAAGAGTCCATAATCGATTGTTCCTTGTATATATTTGAGAACATGTTTGGCTGTTGCCCAGTGCGCCTTCTTCGGTTCCACCATGAACTGACTGAGGGTGTTGATAGCATAAAAAATGTTTGGCCTGGTATTGACCAGATACATCAGGAACCCTATGAGCTACCTGTATAAGGTGGGATCAACATCCTTGTCTTCTGATGCATCAATTTTCTTCCAGTTGGTGATCATTGGAGTAGCCATGAGTCTACAATCCTGCATCCTGAATCATTTCAGAATTTCTGTAGCATATCTCCCTTGTCCAAGGAAAATCTCCCCCTTTTGTTGCCAAACATCCAACCCCAAGAAATAATGCATCTGTCCCAAACCCTTCATGTCAAATTCTGTGGCTAGATTCTTCTTGCAGTCCCCGATGAGCCTGAAGAGATCATCCACATATAATACTAGGATTAGAGGCTCATTCTCTAAAATCAGATAGTAAAGATTTGGATCTGCGTCACTCTTGACAAATACCATCTTTTGCAAGTAGCCATCAATTCGACCATACCATGCTCTAGGTGCTTGTTTCAACCCATACAAGGCTTTCTTCAATCATGGTCTCTTCATAATCAATTCCTTCCTTCTGAGCATACCCCTTAGCCACAAACCTAGCTTTGTATTTTTCCACACTACCGTCTGCAGCGTATTTAATCTTGTAGATCCATCTCGAACCTACCACTGATATGTCTTGAGGCCTTGACACTACCTCCCAGACATCGTTCACCACTATGGCGTTGTATTCCTCTATGAACGCATCCAACCAAACCTGATGTTGAGCAGCCTCCTGAAAAGTGGTAGGCTCCCCATGCTAAGCTACTAATACTTGATATCTATCAGGCTGTTTTCGCTCCCTTTTATTGATTCTTGGTGCACAGATGAAATCCTCTGCATCTCACAGAATCTGACGAAGTTTGTGAAAATTCTATCACTGCAACAACTGATTTATTTTACCTACTTATTTTCCCAATAAGTTATTTATGAATATCCTTTAGTAAACATTAAAATAAATTCTGCTACAGATATCACACCATAATACAGAAACAAACACATGCACAAGAATTAACACATCAACATAGATATTTTGGACAACAGTCCTCGGAAAAACCCAATGTGGGAAAACCGGTGCAGCAAGGGAGGATTTTATTATTCAACAATTCTTCAGTACAAGTGGGTGCCAAACTGGCTTACCCAATAGAGAGAAAATACTTCAACAATTCTCCTAGTCTTAGTGTCAGCCTAGCTGACCTCTGCGTAGCTCTCAGACCCTCTGCGTCAGCACTAGGCCTCTCTGCGTCACCCATGCAAGCCCTCCAGTGACTGCGCAGTCTACTGCCTCTGCGTCTGCCTCTCCAACCTCTGCGCTAATCTTCTGGTGTTGTTCCTGACTCTCTGTTCTATACTTGTTTCCTCCTGCTGCTCTCCAGACCACTAGTTCGAGTTTCTCAGCTAACCCTGCTCCAGAAATCGAACTGACTGGTCTCCCTCAGTGTGTTCTCCAACTAACCCTCAAGCCTCTTCTTATACTTTTCTCGTTGGTCCATCAACGGTCGAGATTAAATCTCTAATCAATGACTAAGATTAGATTTGGCTTGATCCATGACTTTTGGACCCTTCTAACCCAGTTTTATATTAATAACCATTAATATTTTATTTTTCATAATTTTAAACTTAGGAATTCCATTAAAAATATTAATTATTTTAATATCTCCCAAACCGGGTACAATCTGTCCAAACCATTTCTGGGTCTTGGAGATCTCATGTGCTTTAGCCTCTCCACCAACTTTCATGACTAGAGCACATCTGATGCTACCCAAATCAACACTCCCTCTTAGCAAAGAATGTGCTCTAGTAATACTCCACACTGGGCATTACTTTGATCATACGACATCAGTACCTGTGCTGACACTAAGCTTCCCTGCCCAACATCCCCTGCACTGTTGCATCCTGTACTGCTGCCCATGGCTCTACCTCTGCCACTGCTACATTTGTGCTGCTGTTGGTCCATCCTCCCAGCACTGCATCTGCATTGCAACTCCCTTTGCATCCATGTTTCTGCTGGTCCTTCTTCCCAAAATTTTATCTGCACTGCATCCTCTTCTCATCATGCTGCATCGTGCTATTGCACTACAACATCACCCCCATTTCTGCTACTGAAATGGATTCTTTGTCATCCCCATCTTTTCCCTGAAGTAATCAAACTCTATCCTTCCAAGGGCCTTGGTGAGGATATTTGCCACCTATTCTCCTATAGGAGTGTAGCTCAATTGTACAGCTCCCCGTTGGACACAGTCTCTGACAAAGTGACACCGGATATCAATATGCTTTGACCGATCATGAAACAGTGGATTCTCAGAGAGCTTGATGCAACTTTGATTATCACACATGATCCTAGTCGCCTCCATCTTTCTTCTGAATAGGTTCACAAGCAATTTTCTAAGCCATATGGCCTCACATGAAGCTGTGCTCGCATCCATATATTTTGCCTCAGCTGAGCTCAGAGCCACGAATTTATGTTTCCTATTGCACCAAGAAGTCATTCCCAATCCAATGTTGAAACAGTACCCAGAGGTACTTTTCCAATCCAATGAACTGCCTACACAATCTGCATCAGTAAATCCACTCAATCTAATATCCTTACACTTGGTGTATAAGAGTCCATAATCAACTATTCCCTGTAAATACTTGAGAACATGTTTGGTTCCTGCCCAGTGCTCCCTCTTCGGCTCCACCATGAACTGACTGAGGGTGTTGACAG
Organism: Pinus tabuliformis; assembly: GCA_031772625.1. NCBI lineage: Eukaryota > Viridiplantae > Streptophyta > Pinopsida > Pinales > Pinaceae > Pinus > Pinus tabuliformis. The sequence continues at coordinate 121,219,368 of CM062816.1, forward strand.
TGTAGCAAATGTTTGGCCTGGCATTGACCAGATACATAAGGGACCCTATGAGTTTTCTGTATAAGGTGGGATCAACATCCTTTTCTTCTGATGCATCAATCTTCTTTCAGTTGGTTATCATTGGAGTAGCCATGGGTCTATAGTCCTCCATCTTGAATCTCTTCAGGATTTCCGTAGCATATCTCCTTTGCCCAAGGAAGATCTCCCCCTTATGCTTCCAAACTTCCAACCCTAGAAAATAATGCATCCGTCTCAAATCCTTCATGTTGAATTCTATGGCTAGATTCTTCTTGCAGTCCCCAATGAGCCTGGATGATCCTATCAAGAAGAGATCATCCACACATAATACTAAGATTAGAGGCTCATTCTCTACAACCAGATAGTAGAGATTTGAATTTGTGTCACTCTTGACAAATCTCATTTTCTGCAAGTAGCCATCGATTCGACCATACCATGCTCTAGGTGCTTGTTTTAGCCCATACAAGGATTTCTTCAATCTGCATACATGAGACTTCTTGTCATGTATCTCAAAGCCCTCTGGTTGTTCAATGTATACCTCTTCTTCTATCACTCCATTCAAAAATGTCGTTTTGGCATCCATTTGATTAATCTCCCACCCCATCTGTGCTGCAAGAGATATCACAGTTCTAATAGATGTATACCTGGTTACCGGGGCGAAGATCTCTTCGCAGTCAATTCCTTCCTTCTGAGCATAACCCTTAGCCACAAACCTAGCTTTATATTTCTCCACACTGTTGTCTGCAGCGTATTTGATCTTGTAGATCCATCTCAAACCTACCACTGATCTGTCTTGAGGCCTTGACACTACCTCCCAGACATCGTTCACCATTATGGAGTTATACTCCTCTACCATCGCATCCAGCCAAACTTGATGTTGAGCTGCCTCCTGAAAAATGGCAGGCTCCCCATCCTGAGCTACTAATGCCTGATATCTATCTTGTTGTTTTCACTCCCTCTTATTGTTCCTTGGCCCACCGATGAAGTCCTTTGCATCTCGCAGAATCTGACAAAGTTCCCTCCTCGTTCTTCCTCTGCCAGCAAGTGCTTCTATTAGCTCCTCCTCATCCTGTGATTCTTCTTGACCCGAGGAAGAATTCTTTTCTTTTGTTGGTTGAAGAGGTTTGACCAGCAGTTTCTCTTTTGACTGCTCCTCAGAAGGCATTTCGCGAGATTTTCTGAAAGCCTTGTCCTCCATGAACTTCACATCTCGTCAAACTACTACCTTCCTGCTCCTTGGAAGATAGATTCTGTATGCCTTAGCGTTCTCACTATATCCCACTAGATATCCCTTCACTGCAGTTTGATCCAGCTTCTTCACTTTTCCTCGGGTATGCGACAATATGCTAAGCTTCCAAATATCCTGAAATGACTGACTTCAAGTGTCTTCCCTGTGAAGACTTTCTCTAGAGTAATCTTGCCCAATGCCTGATGAGGAGTTCTATTCTGAACATAGATTGTTGTGTTGCATGCTTCTGCCCACAAGAATTTTGGCATATCTTGATCATACATCATGGCCCTAGCTGCTTCTACAATAGTCCTGTTCTTTATTTCTGTTACTCCATTCTGCTTCGGATTGTAAGGAGTTGTCCACTCTCTTCTGATGCCCTCCATAGCGCAAAATCAGTGAAGTTCTTATCGACATACTCTCCACCATTATCTAAGCGCAAAGCTTTTATTTTCTTCCCAGTGAGATTCTCCACTAGAGCCTTGAACTCTTTGAATCAACAAAAAACCTTGTCTTTGGTTTTCAGAAAATAAATCCAAGTTTTCCTTAAGTCGTCATCAATGAAGGTAAGGAAGTACTTGGCACCACTAAGAGCTTTCGTGGACATGGGCCCATAGATGTTTGAGTGTATCAAATTATCAATCCTAGTACACTCTTGGCCCTGTTTTTGCTTCTAGGAAATGCTGCTTTGGCATGCTTTCCTAGACCACATCTTCTGCATACATCATCTCTTCTCGTACTAAGATTCGGAACTCCTGTTACAGTGCTCCTGAGAGTTCTCTGAGCCCCATGGTGCAAATTTCCCATTCTTCGATGCCATAGTTCGTTCAAATCCTTGTCTCCATGATTGCCTGTTAGTGCCATTGGTGATTCTAGTTGTAGTCTGTACAACCTGTTACTTTTGATCCCGATCTCCACTTTCTATTTCTAGCTCGAGTGTTTGACGTATACCTTCTCCTTGATGAAAAAAACGTCATAGCATTTGCTTTGAAGTTGCGATACGGAAAGTAAATTCATCACCAATCCTAGTACATGCAGCACACTAGTGGCAAGGAACCACTCTCTCGTTTCTATTTGAAAAACTATGGTACCCCTTCCTACTAGAGTGCAGTTTGCCTTGTTCCCCATGGTGATCTGAAAGTTCATCTTCTCCTCCCGATAATCTGAGAAACATTCGCGGATTCCCGTCATATGCCAAGAGGCTCCACTGTCTATATACCACACCTCTGATGACATAGAGCTAGTCACACAAGCCACTTCTTCCAACCTAGAAGCCAACATAGAGAAATCTAAATCACTTTCTCTTGTGCAATTTTCTGAAAATCTATGAGTCTCTTGACGTAGACGCCTCTGCATCATGGTCTCGACCCATAATTGATTTTCCCTTCCTATCTTTGATTACTTGCTTTAATACCATGTGAAATTCTATCGCTGCAACAACTGATTTATTTTACCTATTTATTTTCCCAATAAGTTATTTATGAAAATCCTTCAGTAAATATTAAAATAAATTTTGCTGCAGATATCACACCATAATACAAAAACAAACACATGCACAAGAAGTAACACATCGACACATATATTTTGGACAACAATCCCCGAAAAACCCAATGTGGGAAAACCGGTGTAGCAAGGGAGGATTTTATTATTCAACACTTCTTCAGTACAACTGGGTGCCAAACTGGCTTACCCAACAGAGATAAAATTCTTTAGCACTTCTCCCAGTCTCAGCATCAGCTTGGCTGACCTCCGCGTAGCTCTCAAACCCTCTGCATTGCCCCTGCCTCTCTGCGTCACCCACGTAGGTCCGCCAGTGACTGCGCAGTTTGTTGCCTCTGCGTCTGCCTGCGAGGCTTTGCATTTGCCTCTCCAACCTCTGCGCTGATCTTCTGGTGTTGTTCCTGACTCTTTGTTCCATACTTGCTACCTCTTGTTGCTCTCCAGACCACTAGTTCAATTTTCCCAACTAACCCCTTTCTAGAAATCGAACTGACTAGTCTCCCTTAGTGTGTTCTCCAATTGACCCTTAATCCTCTTCTTATACTTTTCTCATTGGTCCATCAATGGCCGAGATTAAATTGCTAATCAAAGACTAAGATTAGATTTGGCTTGATCCATGACTTTTGGAACCTTATAACCCAGTTTTATATTAATACCCATTAATATTTTATTTTTCCTAAGTTTAGACTTAGGAACTCCACTAAAAATATTAATTATTTTAATATCTCCCAAACCGGGTACAATCTATCCAAACCATTTTTGGGTCTTGAAGATCTCATGTACTTTAGCCTCTCCAACAATTTTCATGGCTAGAGCACATCCGATGCTACCCCAAATCCACAAAGTTCCCTACTCATTCTTCTTTTAGTAGCAGGTGCTTCTATTAGCTCCTCCTCCTCCTATGACTCTTCCTTATCCGAGGAAGAATTCTTTACTTCCGTTAGTTGAAGTGGTTTGACCAATGATTCATCTTTTGATTGCTTCTCGGAAGGCATTTCACGAGATTTTCTAAAGGCCCTATCTTCCATGAACTTCACATCCCATCAAACTACTACCTTCTTGCTCCCTGGAAGATAGATTATGTATGCCTTAGTGTTCTTGCTCTATCCCACTCGATATCCTTTCTCTGTGTTGATTTGGGGTAGCATCGAATGTGCTCTAGCCATGAAAATTGGTGGACAGGCTAAAGCACATAAGATCTCAAAGACCTAGAAATGGTTTAGGGAAACTCTGCCCGCTGAAGAGGATATTAAAATAATTAATATTTTTAATGGAGTTCCTAAGTCTAAACTTAGGAAAAATAAAATATTAATGGGTATTAATATAAACCTGGGTTAGAAGGTTCCAAAAGATATGGATCAAGCCAAATCTAATCTTAGCCATTGATTAGAGATGTAATCTCGGCCGTTGAAGGACCAACAGAGAAAGTATAAGTGGAGGCTTGGGGGTCAGTTGGAGAACACACCAAAGTGATCAGTCATTCGATTTACTAGAGCGGGGTTTGCTAAGTAAAGTCGAATTAGTGATCAACAGTGAGGGGCAGTGAGTACTGGGCAGAGAGGTAGAGATAGTGCCGAAAGACCAGCGCAGAAGCAAAGTGGCAGACGTAGAAGTCGGAGCAGGCCGTGCAGAGACAATGCAGAGGCTAAAGGACCTGCATCATGCACGCAAAGGGCAGCAGGGGTGACGCAGAGGGTCCCGAGGCTACGCAATGGCTCAGAGGGCTGACGCAGAGGGTTCTGGAGCTAACACAGAGGCCGGGAGGGCTGACGCAGTGCTTCAGTGTTGTTGGAGAGGGTTTCATGGGGCAGGTTTTCTGAATACCTACTTCCGAATAGAGAAGTATTACTGCCGCATTATTTTCTCTGTCGGGTGAGCCAGTTTGGCACCCAGTTGTACTCAAGGACAGACTGCATAATAAAATAAACCTTCAGAATTGTTACACGGTTTTCCTGCATTAGGTTTTTCGAAGGACGAGTTGTCAAAAAATAACGGTGTCACTTGTGTGTTTGTTTTCTTTCAGCTGTTGGTTTGTAGATGTTGAGATTGTATTGTGTTTATTTCGTTATTTATATGTTTTAAATAACTTGTTCGTAACTAACAAGTAGAAGAAATAAACTAGAAGAATACAGATTAAATTTCTAACGGATAGACTTAGAAATTTCAACACTCTGCAGTTTGGTCCAGCTTCTTCCTCTTTTCCTCCGGTATGCGGCAATATGATAAGCTCTCAAATATCCTGAAATAACTGACTTCAAGTGTCTTCCCTATGAAGACTTTCTCTGGAGTAATCTTGCCCAATGCCTGATGAGGAGTTCTATTCTGAACATAAACTGTTGTGTTGCATGGTTCTGCCCAAAGGAATTTTGGCATACCCTGATCATACATCATGGCCCTAGCTGCTTCCACGATACTACTGTTCTTTCTTTCTGCTACCCCATTCTACTCCGGATTGTAAGGAGTTTTCCACTCTCTTTTGATGCCCTCCTTAGCTCAAAAATTAGTGAATTCCTTAGCGACAAACTCTCCACCATTATCTGAGCGCAAAACTTTTATTTTCTTCCCTATGAGGTTCTCCACCAGAACCTTGAACTCTTTGAATCGACAGAAAACCTTGTCCTTGGTTTTCAGAAAATAAATCCAAGTTTTCCTTGAGTGGTCATCAATGAAGGTGACAAAGTATTCGACACTCTTAAGAGCTCTAGTGGACATAGGTCTACAGATATCTGAGTGTATCAATCCTAGTACACTCTTGGCCCTATTTTTACTTCTAGGAAATGCCGCTTTGGCAAACTTTCCCAGAGCACATCCTCTACATACATCATCTCGTTATGTACTAAGATCTGGAACTCCTGTTACAGTTTTCTCGAGAATTCTCAGAGCCCCATGGTGCAAATGTCCCATTCTTCTGTGCCATAGTTCGTTCAAATCCTTGTCTCCATGACTACCTATCAGTGCCATTGGTGATTCTAGTTTTAATATGTACAACATGTTATTTTTGATCCTGATCTGCACTTTCTTTTTCCAGCTCGGCTGTTTGATGTATACTTTCTCTTTGATGAAGAAAACGTCATAGCCCTTGCCTTGAAGTTGTGATACAGAAAGTAAGTTCATCCCCAGTCCTGGTACACGCAACACATTGGTAGCACAAGACCGCTCTCTTGTTTCTCTTTGAAAAACTATGGTACCCTTCCCTACTGGAGTACACTTTGCCTTATTCCCCATGGTGATTTGAAAATTCATCAATTCCTCCTGATAATCTGAGAAACATTCCCGGATTCCTGTCATATGCCAGGAGGCTCCACTATCTATATACCATACCTCTGATGATGCAGAGCTTGTCACACAGGCAACTTCTTCTTCGAATCTAGAAGCCAACATAGAGAAATTGAAATTAATGTCTTTGAAAATCTGTAAGAGTCTCATGATGTAGATGCCTCTACATCATGGTCTCGACCCATAATTGATTTTCTCTTCCTGTCTCCGATTACTTTCTCTGATACCATGTGAAAATTCTATCACTGCAACAACTGATTTATTTTACCTACTTATTTTCCAATAAGTTATTTACAAAAACCCTTTAGTAAACATTAAAATAAATTTTGTTGCAGACATCACACCATAATACAGAAACAAATACATGCACAAGAATCAAACACATCAACACATATATTTTGGACAATTTCCTCAAAAAAACCCAATGCGGGAAAACCAGTGCAGCAGAGGAGGATTTTATTAATCAGTTATTCTTGAGTATAATTGGGTGCCAAACTAGCTTACCCAACAGAGATAAATTCTCCAAAATCTCCCCCAAACTCAGCGTTAGACTTGCTGGCCTCCACGCAGTTACCAAACCCTCTGCATCTGCTCCTGCATCTCCGCATCAACATTGGGCCTCTCTGCATCACCCACGCAGACCCTCTAGTGACTGCACAGTCCTGTTGCCTTTGCATCTAACTGAGAGGCTCTGCGTCTGCCTCTCTAATCTCTGCGTTGATCTTCTGGTACTATTCCTGCCTCTTTGTTTTATAATCGCTACCTCTTGCTGCAATCCAGACCTCTAGTTCAAATTTTTTAGCAAACCCTGCTCCAAAAATCGAATTGACTGGTCTCCCTCCGTATCTCTCCAACTGACCCTCAAGCACTCTCTAATACTTTTCCTGTTGATGAATGAACGGCCGAGATTAAGTCTCTAATCAACGGCTAAGATTAAAATAGACTCGATCTTCGTCTATTGGAAGCTTCTCATCCTTATCTTTATTAATACCCATTAATATTTTTATTTTCCTAAGTTTAGTCTTAGGACCTCATTAAAAATATTAATTATTTTAATAACTTTTCATCCGATGCTACTCCAAATCAACAGTTAGATGTTTTGTCAAGTATGTCTTGATTCTTGAGTCCTACAATGGCCATCTCTATGAAATTCAAATAAACTGGAGACTAGATCTGGAAACTTCATTCTATTTCCTGCTAGGATTTCCCTCTGCTACTCGCATTCCTCTATGGAATGTGAAAATCTGCATCCGTAAATTCCTTCTCCGAGAGCTAGCACACGAACTGCAACCTCTGCAACTTTAGCTAGCTATCCTAGCAAACCCGCACTGGCAAATTACTTTTCCTGCTATGATCCTCTGCTATTGGAAATTATGGATCTCCTCCAAGAAACTAGATCTGGAATCCCTCTTAGCGTGTTTTCTCTTCCTGCCCTGCACAGATCTGCAGTTGTAACCCTCGCTACAAAACTTCTATGCCCAAATCTACTCTGTGAATCAGTTGATCTGCCCACCAGAACTGCTTCCCGACAACCGCGTTGCCTGCAAACTCTACTTCTTAAGCTATTCGAATTTTTCCTCCAGACTGGATCTGGAAATTGAACCCTCTGCCTCTAGAATTTGCACTACTAGCTCACACTATGTAGATCTGAACCTTGTGCTTCAAATCTCCCTCTGAAACTACACGATTTGTTTTTATTTTGCCTTTAAGCCTCAAATATGATCAATAATGCTTTGATACCATGTGAAATTTCCTTGAAATTGCAGCAACTGGAATTTATTCTTCTAATTGATTAGCAGTTGAATTGTTTCACAACAAATAATGGATAAATCACACTGCAATTCTTCACAATAAAAAATATGTTGCGTAAGTAAAATCAGGGATTGAGAAATAGATGCACACACATAAAATCAACACAATTATTGCGGACTAAAAGTCCCCAGAAAAACCTCGCAGGCATAATCGAAGCAACAGACGAGGGTTTATTTTATTATTATGCAACAAATTGGAGAGTACAATAATCTGGATGCCTAACTGGCAATCCTTCGGAAAATATACTTGGCCTCCTCTAGCTACTCGAACCCCATACTGGGTACTTGCTATGCCTGGAATTCGCACAACTGGCTATGGGAAATATGCATAGCCTCATATCTACCTCCAACTAGGTCATCTATCCTCCCTCTACCTCTGGAAAATGTTTGCTCTGCTTTCCAAACTCATATATGACCTCTACCAACTGAAACAAACCCTCTCCGAAAACTCCCACTACCTAGATGGCTCTCTCTGCAGAAGAATTCAGTCTCCCTTTCCCTACCTCTCCGACACTGGAAAATTGCTGGGAAATTATCTGAAATTCTCCTCTCTAATTTACTATTGCTCCATCTCTTTGATTCTCTCCCTCTAGCTCAAATTGCATCCTCACTGAAGTTGTGAATTGGGTAGCTCGACCTGCCAAGATGATTGATGCTCTCACAACTGTGTCTCTCTCCATCCCTTCAAGCTACTCTTATAACCTCTCTTTGAGATTTCAACGGCCAAGATTAAATCTCCATCAATGACTAAGATCAATTAGACTTCATCAAACATCCTTAATTAATTAACTTTAATTAACCAACTTTTTAAATTTAGACTTTGGAAATAATTTAATTATTGGTTAATTCATTGAATTAAGGTGTTTCAAATCCATACCATTTTTGGGTATTGGAGATCCCGTGTTCCTTAGCCTCTTAGCACCATCTGAGACTAGAAAACTTGTCCGATGCTACCACCATAATCAGAAACTAACATGAAGAAATTCCTTCTTGACTTGTTTCTTGCACACCTTATTCACATGTGATGACGAGATGTGCCACTCATGATACCTTTACATGTTAAAATTGTGATGTTCTATGATGTAACAATTACTTATTCCAAAACTTCTGTTTTGTTGCAATATTAGTTAAACAATTGTAGATAGAACATAAACCAAATGCACAATTGAAGACAACCAAGAATAAGATAAGATACGGAGAATTTAGGGCCAACGACTAGGGCAAAACCCAACCAAATTCTTCTTCTATTAGATATAAATTGTTCAGCGGAAATACAAAGTACAATGAGAGATCAAGAGAATGAGTAAGTTCACCAAAATCTGAACAACCTGTAGCATGAAGATCACTGGTAGCCACAATTGATGCAAACACTAAATCAAACTTCAAATTCTGCTCTTCCTCTCCAAATCTCTCTCTCTCACAATCTTCTTCAAGTCTCTCCAACTCTCTCTCTCATGTTTGAATCCTTCTTTCACAATGCACAAGTAGTGAGAATGAGATGATATGAGATACATATATAGGAGGAGTAACAAATTTTGGTCATAAAGAAGGAGCAATACACATTCTTTGAGGAGTTACATATGCCATTTAGGGAGGTACACATGCCTTTATAACTCATGCCATTAAGGAGGTGTAAGAGGAATCTTTTATGACATGCTTTTATTGTGAGTAAGAGGAATATGCCATGTCTTAATGAGTGCACAAGAGAGAGAGGAACATTTGCATTAATGGAAGCGTAAGAGAATCTTTTACGACAAGACTTTAACGAGAGTGAAATCTATCCATTAAGAGAGAGACAGAGAGAGAGTTACGATGTGCTGTGTGAGACATAGAGTTACGAAGTGATTAAGTGATGAAGGTAAGGTGTCTTGAAGTTCCTTTTAATAATAATAATGCCATAGTATCATAAGGATAATAATAAAGGTAATGATAATATTGACGATTAAATCAAAAATTGAACTATTAAGATTGATTAATGATAAGTGGTTTTCCAACATCTACACTTGATTACCCATTGATGCAAGGTGATTTACTATTTTCGGAAAGTCTTGCTTGAGATGATAGACACGACTTTCTAATTTTAGAAAGTCACTCCAAAAAATTGTCAAAAATGAAATTTTAAGGGAATTCATCCCTGAGCTACGAATTTTCAACAATGATTGCTTCATGGAGAATACTTACTACACGTGTTCATGCACCTTAGAGATGTTGGAATTTCTAAGTCTAACTGTTAGAAACCCTTCATGTACTTTTCTGATTTATTTTTGCCTACTTGTTCTGATTAATTAACAAGTTATTTACCATGTAAATATTGAAAATAAATACAAGTACATGCTCAACACATTACAGATCATCAACTGAAGGAAAAAAAAACAAGCACACAAGTGACACCATTGTTTTTGGACCAATGTCCCCGGAAAAAACCAATGCAGGAAAACCGGTGCAGCTATTTGAGGGTTTTATTATTATGCAGTTTCTGAATACAATTTGGGTGCCAAAACCGGCTCACCCAACAGAGAATAATCTCGACAATAGTACCTCTACTCGGAAGCAAATATTCTGGCTGAAACCCCGTATAAACACTCCAACAGCTTGCAGCTCCAATCTGCCCCACGAAAACCCCAGCGTCAGACTCTAGGGACTGCGTCAGCCCTTTTGGGCCCAACGTCTGCCCAATGTCAGCCTTTGGAGGCACTGTGTCACCCGTATTGGTTCTCTGAAGCACTGCACAGCTCCTGGCTGGCTATGCATGAACCTCTGGTTGGCTCTGCATCCCTCTCTCCCGGCTTCTGCATTGATCCTCCAGGTACTATCTCTACCTCTCTGCTTCTGTATTCACCGCCCCTCAACTACAACTCTGATCACTCTTTCGACTTCCTTAGCAAACCCTGCCCCAAAAAATTGAAATCTTGATCAACTCGGTGTGTTCTCCAAGTGACCCTCAAGCCTCCACTTATACTTTTCTCATTGACAAATCAAAGACTGAGATTAAGTCCCTAATCAAAGGCTAAGATTAATTTTGGCTTGATCCATGACTTTTGGACCCTTCTAACACATTTTTATATTAATTCACATTAATATTTTATTTTCCCTAAGTTTAGACTTAGGGACTCCATTAAAAATATTAATTACTTTAATAATATCACAAATTGTTTAGAATCTCCCCAAACCATTTCTGGGTATTGGAGATCTCATGTGCTTTAGCCTCTCCACCAATTTTCATAGCTAGAGCACATCCGATGCTACCCCAAATCAACACTCCCTCTTAGCGAGGACTGTGCTCTAGTAATACTCCTCATTGAGTATCACCCTGATCATCCAACATCGGTCCTTGTGCCTATGCTACGCCTGGTGCCCAACATCCTCTGCACTGCTGCATCATGTACTACTACGCATGGCCCTACCACTGCCACTGCTGCATTTGTACGACAGCTCCCTCTACATCTGTGTTACTACCCATGGCCCTGCCACTACGACTGCTGCATCTGCACTGCAACCCCTCTCATCATGCTGCCTGTAGCACTGCCACTACTAATTGTTGCACTGCACCTCAGCTACTAAGAATTAAGTGTCTGGTCTCCCAACTCTGACATCTCCATCACGCTAGAAACACTCCCGATGCTGAAGCTCCTTCTGTCACTTTCCTCTCTTACCTCTGCGCTGCTGCCACAACTTTGTGCATCTCGCACTACTGCCTCACGCTGCCCTGGGACTCCTGCACTGTATCTCCCTCTCTCACTTCATCCGCGTTTGTCTCTACCGACATCCATCAGTCTTGCTACTCCTCTTCGAGGCTCCCGTAGCAAGGTATAATCCAAGAGGTTGGGTACCTCGAGGATCTTGCCCCTCAGCGCAAGTAGTCCGTCTGATTACAACTCAATGTCTCCCCACTTTTGCTCAAGTGGCCTGTGAGCACGCATGGCACAGTCATCATCTGTCTCCACTTCCTTCTCTGACCTTGCTGGCACAACCTTGGTCTCAGAAGCCTCTCCTTTGCTCTTCTTCCTCGAACACTAGCTCGCATAGTGACCTAGTTCCCCACAGTTGAAGCATTTGACCTTGGACAGGTCCTTCTTCTTCCGTTTCTCCTGCTTTCCCTCAGATGCTAGGGCAGCATCCTCCTCTTCCTCCTTCTTGATTTTGAACCCCTTGTCCCTGCTTCTCGCCTTGCCTAGCCTTCTGATCTGTTCTTGGCGAAGAGCTGCCCACATTTCCTCCCAATCTAGAAGGGTTGCTCTACCCAGTATGCTATGGACAAACACCTCCCAGTCTTCTAAGACTGCGTTCAGGGTTGTTCTCACCATCAATTCTTGATCCGGCATGGCCCCTATGGAAATCAATTGATCCCGGATCTCCTTCAATCGACCGACGAAGGTGTCGATCTGTTCTCCCTTCTACATCAGGTATGACCGCAACAGATTTTCTAGTAGCATCTTCCTCTGCATGGAAGTATGCTGATACAACTTCTTTAGGGCCTCCCACATCTCATTTGTCGTATTCTTCTCGGCAATATGTGGTACTACATGGTCCTTGATCCCATCAAGGATGATGTTATTAGCCCTCACCATTGCATCCTTGTACATATCGTTATCAGCCGAGTCAACTGGGACCGCTTTAGTCCTCAAGGCGAAGTGCCTAACATGATTCCTGTCTAAAACAGATAAGATTCTAGCCTTCCAAACTACGAATTTTGAGGCTCCGTCCAGTCTGTCCTAGTCTCTTACCCCGTTCACTGCCATCTCGCTGCTCCTCTACTTCCCTTTTGGAAGTTCTCAGTCTGACTCCCTCTGAGCCTCGATTTCCCTCCCGGAGCCCCTTTGCCAATGTCCAGATGTCCCAACTCTGATCCTTAGTGCAGTTGCACCACTGACCTGGATTTCTTGGCTAGAATTCCTCGGTAGCAACTCCCTCCTCCTTGGTCTTGCCTTGTTAGATAGTGGTCTAACTACAATAACCCACTTGCTTCACTCTGCAACTTACCCACAGCCTCCTAAGCCCCAACAAACTAAAGGTTAGAGCTTCTAGGCTCTGCGCAATCCCGGCACCAGCAAAATCCACACCTCCTGGCCATGAGCGTCAATCCTTCCTGACTGAGAAAGATGACCGGACACTGCGTAGGTCGAGTTTGCTCCCCTCTGTCACTGCATTGATCCTCTTCTCGACTCAAACTTGATGACGCAGGCACTGCGTCACCTCTTCCTTGCTGCTTCTTAGCTAGGAACAACTTTTGTCACTTGGGACAACTATTTTCTGTTATTGCTGCTCTGCTCCACTGATGTCCTCAGTTCTCCTGTGATCTACAACCTCGCTTTGATACCATGTTGGAATTTCTAAGTCTAACTGTTAGAAACCATTCATGTACTTTTTTTACTTATTTCTGCCTACTTGTTCTGATTAAACAAGTTATTTACCATGTAAATACTAAAAATAAATACAAGTACATGCTCAACACATTACAGATCATCAACTAAAGGAAACAAAAACAAGCACACGAGCGACACCGTTGTTTTTGGACCAATGTCCCCAGAAAAACCCAATGCAGGAAAACCGATGTAGCTATTTGAGGGTTTTATTATTATGCAATTTCTGAATAGAATCTGGGTGCCAAAACTGGCTCACCCAACAGAGAATAATCTTGGTAGTAATACCTCTCTACTCGGAAGTAGATATTCCGGCTGAAACCCCGGATAAACACTCTGACAGCTCCCAGCTCTAATCTGCCCCAAGAAAACCCCAGCGTCAACCTCTAGGGACTACATCAGCCCTTTCTGGCCCAACGTCTGCCCAGTGTCACCCTGGCTTTCCCTGCGTCAGCCTCTAGAGGCACTACGTCAACCCTTAGAGCCTCTGCGTCACCCACACTGACTCTCTGAGGCACTGCGCAGCTCCTAGCTGCCTCTCCGTGAACCTCTGGTTGGCTCTGCGCCCCTCTCCCAGCTTCTGCGCTAATCCTCTTGGTACTATCTCTGCCACTCTGCTTCTGTATTCATTGCTCCTTAGCTGCAACTCTAATCACTCTTTTGATTTTCTCAGCAAACTTTGCCCTAGAAAATCGAAATCTTGATCAACTTGGTGTGTTCTCCAAGTGACCCTCAAGCCTCCTCTTATACTTTTCTCGTTGATAAATCAACAACCGAGATTAAGTCCCTCATCAACAACTAAGATTAATTATGGCTTGATCCATGACTTTTGGACCTTTCTAACATAGTTTTATATTAATTCACATTAATATTTTATTTTCCCTAAGTTTAAACTTAGGGACTCCATTAAAAATAAAAATTATTTTAATATCTCCAAACTGTTTAGATTCTGCCCAAACCATTTCTAGGTATTGAAAATCTCATGTGCTTTAGCCTCTCCACCAATTTTCGTGGCTAGAGCACATCTGGTGCTATCTCAAATCAACAAGGGAATTTATGGAGCATTCTCCTAGAAAAATTATTTTATCAATTCATAACTCAAGCATCTTGGAGGGTGTTGAGAAATCTAGGGCATAACAATTATGTGATTTCTCTTCATTAGTAATTGCTTGTACTCTTTTTACTTCTTTAGATTAGGATCTTCCTTTACTTAGGTCATTAGTGTTCTTCTTCATCAAACAGTTACCAATGCATAAACTGTTGATTTGGGGTACATCTGATGTGCTCTAGCCATAAAAATTAGTGGAGAGGCTAAAGCACATGAGATCTCCAAGACCTAGAAATCGTTATGGAAAATTCCATCCGGATGAGGAGTTATTAAAATAATTAATATTTTTAATGAGTTACTAAGTCTAAACTTAGGAAAATAACAATATTAATGGGTATTAATAAAGATAAGGATGAGAAGCTTCTAAGAGACGAAGATTAAGTATATTTTAATCTTAACCATTGATTCATCAACAAGAAAAGTATAAGAGGAGGCTTGAGGGTCAGTTGGAGATATACAGAGGAAGACCAGTCAGTTCAATTTCTGGAGCAGGGTTGTTGAAGTTTCTAAGTTTACTTAGTTTAGAAACCCTTCATGCACTTTTCCTGATTTATTCCTACCTACTTGTTGATTTTCCTTTAACAAGATATTTACAAAGTAAATACTGAAAATAAACACTAGTGCATGCTCAACATATTACAGATCAACAACTAAAAGAAACAAGAACAAACACACCACATGACACCATTATTTTTGGATTAATGTCCCCGGAAAAACCCAATGCGGGAAAACCGGTGCAGTTATCTGAGGGTTTTATTATTAAGCAATATCAGAGTACAATCTGGGTGTCATAACTGGCCTACCCAACAAAGAATTTCCTTAGCAGTTATACTTCATAGTTTGAGAGAAATCTCCTGGCTAAAACCTCGTAAAACCCTTTCGGCAGCTCCTCAGCACAAACTGCTCCTGCAACCTCAGCGTCTGCCCAATCTGGACTGCGTCAGCCCCTCTCTGTCTCACGTTGGCCCTGCGTCAACCTTTCTAGGCATGCGTTAGCCCCAAGAGGTCCTGTGTCAACTGTGTTGGCCCCTCTGGTGCTCCGCGGAGCACTTGGCTGCCTCTGCGTGGCCTTGCATGAGCCCTTGCTAGATCTGCATCACTCTCCTTAGCTGTTGCACTGCTCTCCCAACACAATCTCTGCCTTCTCTATTCCTCTGTACTCAATGCCCTTCAACTGCTCTCCCGATCACTAATTCTATCTCTCTTAGCAAACCCCACTCTAGAGAATAGAATGACTGATCATCTGGTGTACTCTCCAAGTGACCCTCAAGCCTCCTCTTATACTTTTCTTGTTGGCATCTCAACGGCCAAAATTAAGTCCTTAATCAATGGCTAAGATTAGATCTAGCTTGATCCATGTCTTTTAGACCATTCTATCACATATTCATATTAATACACATTAATATTTTATTTTCCCTAAGTTTAGACTTCGGGACTCCATTAAAAATATTAATTATTTTAATATTTCTTGATCTGTTTAGAATCTGCCCAAACCCTTTCTGGGTATTGGAGATCTCATGTGCCCCAACCTCTCCGCCAAATTTCATGGCTGGAGCACATCTGATGCTACCCCAAACCAACACTCCCTCTTAGTGAGGACTGTGCTCTAGCAATACTCCTCACTGAGTATTACTCTGATCATCCGGCATCGATACATGTGCTGATGCTAGGCCTTCC
Organism: Pinus tabuliformis; assembly: GCA_031772625.1. Lineage (NCBI taxonomy): Eukaryota > Viridiplantae > Streptophyta > Pinopsida > Pinales > Pinaceae > Pinus > Pinus tabuliformis. The sequence goes on from CM062816.1 coordinate 121,235,346, forward strand.
TGCCCAACATCCTCTGGACTGCTACATCCTGTACTGCTGCCCATGGTTCTGCCACTACCACTACTACATCTGTACGATAGATCCCTCTGCATCCGTGTTGCTGTTGGTCCTTCTCCCAGCACTGTATCTGCACTGCACCTCCTCTCATCATGCTGAATCGTGCTACCCACTATTGCATTGCAACTTAGTTACTGAGAAGTAAGCAACTAACCTCCCTGTTGGGCTAGAAACACCCACTAATGCTGAAGCTCCCTCTATCGCTGACAAGTGCTCCTAACGATGAACCACACTGGTTGGTTTGAAACGCGTCGACAAAAGATTGGTTATGTGATTTTGCCGAAGATTTTCTAAACAAGTGCTCCCTCTCTCTGACCTCTGCGTTGCTGCAACAACTCCCTGCATCTCGCACCGTTGCACACCTCTCTATGCCTTCCTGTACTGGTGCAACACTCCTGTGCCTCTCACACTGTTGCAACCTGCTAGCTCTGCATTGTCTCGAGACTCCTGCACTGTAGCTCTCTCTATTGCTCCATCCGCATCTGTCTCTACCCACTCAGCTAGTGTTGCTACTCCTCGTCGGGGCTCCCATAGCAAGGTCTAATCCAAGATGCTAGGTACCTCAAGGATCCTGCCCCTCATCGCATGTAGTCCACCTGACCACAGCTCGATGTTTCCCCACTTCCGCTCAAGTGGCGTGTGTGCACTCATGGCATAGTCATCGTCTATCAAAACTTCCTTCTCTGCTCGTGTTGGCACTGCCTTAGTCTCGGAAGACTCTCCCTTACTCTTCTTCCTTGGGCACTGGGTCGTATAATGACCCATCTCGCCACAATGGAGCACTTGATCTTGGAGAAATTTTTCTTCTTCAGCTTCTCCTACTTTCCCTCAGATGCTAGGGCCACATCCTCCTCCTCCTGTTAAACCTTGATCCCTTTGTTGCTACTACCTATTTTTTATTGTCGTCTAATCTCTTCCTAGCGAAGAGTTGCCCACATCTCGTCCCAAGGTAGGAGAGTCCCTCTGCCCAAGATACTTTGGACAAACACTTCCCATTCTTCTGAGATAGCATTCAGGGTTGTCCTCACCATAAACTTCTGATCCGGTGTCGCTCCTATACCAATCAACTAATCTCAGATTTCATTTAGTCCTCCAAGGAAGGAGTCAATCATTTGACCCTCTTCTTCATCTGATACGACCTCATCTGGTTCTCGAGCAACATTCTTCTCTACACAGAAGTATGTTGGTACAGGTTCTTGAGAGCCTCCCACATCTCAACTGTCGTTTCCTTCTCGACTATATGTGGTACCACATGATCCTTGACCCCACCAAGGATAATGCACTTGGCCCTCGCCATCGCCTCTTCATACTTGTCATTATCATTTGGGTCGATTGGGATATTTATCGTCTTCAAGGCGAAGTTCTTGACACGATTCATGTTTAGCACTGATAAGATTCTGGCCTTCCAGATTGCGAAGTTCGATGCTCCGTCCAGTCTATCCCATCTCTACCCCGTGAAGTGCCATGATGCTCCTCTACTTCCCTCCTGGAAGTTCTCTATTCGACTCCTCTGAGTCTCTACTTCTCGTCTGGAAGTTCTCTTCTCCAATCTCCAGGTATTTTTTGTTTCTCCAGAGTTGTCAGGTTGTTGATTTGTCCGATGTTTATGGAGTTTTTCAAGTACAAGTTTATTTGCTTCCTGGAAATCCTTCTGCCGCTTGTCGAGATGCCCCCTGCTTTGATTGTCTTGTGCAACTGCACTACTGATTCGGGTTCCTTGGCTAGAAACCCTTGGTAACAACTCCTCTGCCCTTGCTCTATCAGGTACTGTTCTGACTATAGTACCTCACCAGCTCCACACTGCAATATTTTTGCATCCTTCTAGACTCTAGCAACTGCCTCTCTGTGAACAGTGTCAGCCCTTCTCTACCTCACGCTGGCTTTGCGTCACCCCAGATGGGTCTGTGTCAGCTCTGGGATGCCCTGCGTCAGTCCTCTAGCCCTTTGCATCAGCAACGCTAGGCTCTCTGAGGCTTTGTGCAGTTCCCGACTTCTTCTGTGTGGCTCTCGCTGGCTCGCATCACACTTCCTTGGCTTCTGTGCTGCTAGAAACAACTTCTATCACCTCGGAACAATTGTTTTTTGCTGCTATTTCTTCGCTCGGAAGATGTCTTTTAGTCCTCTTGTGATCTGCAACCTCCCTCTGATACCATGTTGAAGTTTCTAAGTTTACTTAGTTTAGAAACCCTTCATGCACTTTTTCTGATTTATTCCTACCTAATTGTTAATTTTCCTTTAACAAGTTATTTACAAAGTAAATACTGAAAATAAACACCAGTGCATGCTTAACATATTACAGATCAGCAATTAAAAGAAACAAGAACAAACACACCACATGACACCATTATTTTTGGATCAATGTCCCCGGAAAAACCCAATGCAGGAAAACCGGTGCAGCTATTTGAGGGTTTTCTTATTAAGCAATATCAGAGTACAATCTGGGTGCCGTAACTGGCCTACCCAATAGAGAATTTCCTTAGCAGCTATACCTCACAGTTTGAGAGAAATCTCTTGGTTGAAACCCCAGAAAACCCTTCCAACAGCTCCTCAACACAAACTGCTCTTGCAACCCTAGCGTCTGCCCAATCTGGACTGTCAGCCCCTTTTTGTCTCACGCTGGCCCCTCTGGTGCTCTGCGTAGCACTTCTACGTGAGCCCTTGCTGGCTCTGCGTCACTCTCCTTGGTTGTTGTGCTGCTCTCCCGGCACAATCTTTGCCTTCTCTATTCCTTTGTACTCAATGCCCCTCAGGTTCTCTTCTAATCACTGATTCTGTCTCTCTTAGCAAACCTCGCTCTAGAGAATAGAATGACTAATCATCTAGTGTACTCTCCAAGTGAGCCTCAAGCCTCCTCTTATACTTTTCTTGTTGGCATCTCAACGACCGAGATTAAGTCCCTAATCAACGACTAAGATTAGATCTGACTTGATCCATGTCTTTTGGACCATTCTAACACAGATTCATATTAATACACATTAATATTTTATTTTCCCTAAGTTTAGGCTTCAGGACTCCATTAAAAATATTAATTATTTTAATATTTCTTGATCTGTTTAGAATCTGCCCAAACCCTTTCTAGGTATTGGAGATCTCACGTGCCCCAACCTCTCCACCAAATTTCGTGGCTGGAGCACATTCGATGCTACCCCAAACCAACAGGGGCTTGCTGAGAAATTCGAACTAGTGGTCTAGATTGCAGTGAGAAGAAGTGGGTACATAGCAGAGAGGCAGGGATAGTACCTAAAGATCAACGCAGAGATCAGAAAGGCAAACGCAAAGCGAATCAAAAAGAGAGCAGAGGCAGCTGGATTGCGCAGTAACTGGAGGGCATGCGTGGGTGATGCAAAGATGCCAATTGCTGAAGCAGTGACACAGAGTGCTGACGCAGAGGATCTAGGAGCTGCGCATAGGCTAGCTAGGCTGATGCTGAGCATAGGGAAGAGCCAAAGGATTTGTGTGGTATTACTGTCGTGTGGTTATCTCTATTGGGTTAGCCAGTTGGCACCCTAGTTGTACTCAAGAAAGCTGATTAATAAAACCCTCCTCTGCTGCACCGGTTTTCCCGCATTGGGTTTTCCGGGGACAATTGTGCAAAATAATTGTGTCAATGTGTTTGTTTCTGTATAATGATGTGATATCTACAGTAGAATTTATTTTAATATTTACTGAAGGGATTTCGTAAATAACTTATTGGAAAATAAGTAGGTAAAATAAATCAGTTGTTGCGGTAATAGAATTTCTGTTAAGAAATTTTCACATGGTATCAAAGCAAACAATCAGAGACAGGAAGGGAAAATCAATTATGGGTCAAGATCGTGATGCAGAGGCATCCATGTCAGGAGAGTCATGCAGATTTTCAGAAAATTGCACAAGAGAGATTTCGATTTCTCTTTGCTAGATTCTAGATTGGAAGAAGAAGTTGCTTGCGTAGCAAGCTCTGCATCATCAAGGGTATGGTATATAAACAGTGGAGCCTCCTGACATATGACAGGAATCCGAGAATATTTCTCAGATTATCAGGAGGAAAAAATGAACTTTCAGATCACCATGGGGAATAAGGTAAAAGGTACTCCAGTAGGGAAGGGTACCATAGTTTTTTCAGACATAAACAGGAGAGTGGTTCCGAGCTACCAATGTGCTGCATGTGCCAGGACTAAGGATGAACTTACTTTCCGTATCACAACTTGAAAGAAAGGGCTATGACATTTTCTTCATTAAGGAGAAAGTATACGTCAAACACTTGAGCTGGAAAAAGAAAGTACAGATCGGAATCAGAAGTAACAAGTTATACAGGTTGCAGCTAGAATCACCAATGGCACTGATAGGCAATTATGGAGACAAGGATTTGAATGAACTATGGCATAGAAGTATGGGACATTTGCACCATGGGGCTCTGAGAATTCTCAGGAAAACTGTGATAGGAGTTCCAGATCGTAGTACATAACGAGATGATGTATGCAAAGGATGTGCTCTAGGCAAGTATGCCAAAACAACGTTTTCTAGAAGTAAAAACAGGGCCAAGAGTGTAATAGGATTGATACACTCAGATATTTGCGGACCGATGTCCACAAAAGCTCTTAGTGGCGCAGAATACTTTGTCACCTTCATTGATGACCATTCCAAGAAAACTTGGATTTATTTTCTAAAAACCAAGGACGAGGATTTTTGTCGATTCAAAGAGTTCAAGGCTCTAGTGGAGAATCTGACTGGAAAGAAAATATAAGTATTACGCTCAGACAATGGTGGAGAATATGTCGACAAGGACTTCGCCGATTTTTGCGCTAGGGAGGGCATCAGAACAAAGTGGATAGCTCCTTACAATCCGGAGCAGAAGGGAGTAGCAGAAAGCAAGAACATGACTATCGTGGAAGAAGCTAGGGATATGATGTATGATCAGGATATGCCAAAATTCTTGTGGGCAAAAGCATGCAGCACACTAGTCTATGTCCAGAATAGAACTAATCATAGGGCATAAAGCAAGATTACTTCAGAGAAAGTCTTCACCGAGAAGACACCTAAAGTTAGTCATTTCAGGATATTTGGGAGTTTAGCATATTATCGTATACCCGAGGAGAAGAGGAAGAAGTTAGATCAAACTGCAGAGAAAGGATATCTAGTGAGATATAGGGAGAACGCTAAGGCACATAGAATCTATCTTCTAGGGAGTAAGAAGGTAGTATTTCAACGAGATGTGAAGTTCATGGAAGATAGGACCTTCAGAAAATATCGAGAAATGTCTTCCGAGGAGCAGTCAAAAGATGAGCCGTTGGTCAAACCACTTCAAACAACGGAAGCCAGTACCAAGAATTCTCCTTCAGAATAGGAGGAATCACAGGAAGAGGAAGAACTAACAGATGCACCTACTACCAGGGGAAGAACGAGCCGAGGACTTAAACAGATTCTGTGGGATGCAAAAGATTTCATCGATGCACCCAGGAACAATAAAAGGGAGCGAAGACAGCCAGATAGATATCAAGCCTTAGTAGCTCAGGATGGGGAACCTTCCAGTTTTTAGGAGGTAGCTCAACATCAAGTTTGGATGGATGCGATGGTAGAGGAGTACACCTCTATAATGGTGAATGATGTCTGGGAAGTAGTGCTTAGGCCTCAGGGCAGATCAGTTGTAGGTTCGAGATGGATCTACAAGATCAATTACGCTACAGACGGCATTGTGAAAAAATACATAGCTAGGTTTGTGGCTAAGGGGTATGCTCAAAAGGAATGAATAGACTATAAAGAGGCCTTCGCCCGAATAGCCAGGTATACATCTATTAGAACCGTGATATCTCTTAAATAGCACAAATGGGGTGGGAGATTCATCAGATGGATGTCAAAACGACATTCTTGAACAGAGTGATAAAAGAGGAAGTATACATTGAACAACCAGAAGGCTTTGAGACACATGAAAAGAAATCTCATGTATGTAGATTGAAGAAAGCCTTATATGGGCTCAAACAAGCACCTAGAGCATGGTATGGTCAAATTGATGGCTACTTGCAGAAGATGGGGTTCGTCAAGAGTGACGTAGATCCAAATCTCTACTATCTGGTTGTAGAGAATGAGCCTCTAATCCTAGTATTATATGTGGATGATCTCTTCCTGACAGGATCATCCAGGCTCATCGAGGACTGCAAGAAGAATCTAGCCACAGAATTCGACATGAAGGATTTGAGATAGATGCATTATTTCCTAGGGTTGGAAGTTTGGCAGTAGAGGGGGAGATCTTCCTTGGACAAGGGAGATATGCTACAGAAATTCTGAAGAGATTCAAGATGCAGGACTGTAGGCCTATGGCTACTCCAATGATCACCAACTGGAAGAAAATTGATGCATCAGAAGACAAGGATGTTGATCCCACCTTATACAGGCAGCTCATAGGGTCCCTGATGTATGTGGTCAATACCAGGCCAGACATTTGTTAGGTTGTCAACACCCTCAGTCAGTTCATGGTGGAACCAAAGAGGGCGCACTCGACAATAGCCAAACATGTTCTCAGATTGATCCGAATTGGATCCTTAAACATTTTCATGACTATTTCAAATTATGTCAGATCAAAATCTTATGAATAGTGAGCTTATCAGAGATGACCTCTGGACAATGGCAATTTGTGGCCAGCATGGAACAACGAGGACCTTCAGTCAAAGTGCGCTGACCGTTGGCCCATGGAGACCGCGCATTGGTGCAAATTGGCAATCGGAAGCCTAGATCCAGAAACAGAGGCAGTTTCTGATACTCAATTAGCGCACAAAACCCCCAGAGAAGGAAGGCCCTGAGCACTCGGTCACGAGGAAAACAGGGAAACCGTGTGGAAAACTGTGAAAAGGGGGTCCCACGCCCAAAACCGACAGGATATCGCGTGCACTTTGAGCGGTAAGCAGGTTTGGCCAAGTTCAACACGATGTCACATATCGGGCAACGCGTGTCCAACGGATGAGAGAGAAAACTGCTTACATCGCGTGAGTAACGGTCGAGCAACTTACCCGCGCGATATAGACAGAGACCGTAGGATTTGGAGGCTCAAGATCGACGACGGAGAATTAACCCGATGGATGACCAGATTTGACGGGGAAATAGACTGAGGCACATAAGATTTGAGGTCCGACATGACTGCTGAGCTAGCGGAAGAATCAGTTTCGCGGGAAAATCTTGGAGTAACGGAAATAATGACCGTTCAAAGAAAAATGGCACTCAGTTCGTAAGGCGACAAGTGGCCACCTCCATGTGCAGCATTACACAGCAATGATGACGCAAAGCAGGGGAATTCCAGCGGACAGAGGCAGGCGATCTAGAGAGTTGGGAAGAGGAAACGAACAGTCAGGGAGCAGATTGGCTTTAAGCCACGAACAAACAGAGAGAAGAAGGGGGAACAGAAGTAGAAAAAGAAGCAAATTGCAGAGGACAGAGAAGCCGAGCTTAAAAGAATGTTGAATGAATTAATTCACATGGAGCAAACAGCTCAATGATAATACAAAGATATTTACAAGAATAGAAACATCAGGTTTCTATGTAGAATATCGAACAAACAGTTTCATCTAAGAAACTGCTAAAAGAATAAGAATAGAAACATCTAAAACACTGAGCATTACTAAATAGAAATATAGAGATATATTCTAATACCCTCCCTTAATGCTCAATCTATTTACAACACCAATAGACCCGCGAAATTTTACAAATTTATCAGGACCAAGAGGCTTGGTAAAGATATCGGCGGGCTGCTCTGTGGTGGGAACATAGTGCAACTAAACTGAGCCGTCTTCAACCAACTGTCGAATGTAGTGGCAGTGAGTTTCCACATGCTTTGTTCGTTCATGAAAGACAGGATTCTTGGCAAGTTTGAGCACTCCCTGATTATCACAAAACAAAGAAGTAGGCCCTGTCTGAAAAACATGCATATCTGCAAGCATACGACGAAGCCAAACTGCCTCACAGGCTGCCTTAACTGCTCCCCGATACTCTGCTTCTGTTGAGGAGAGAGCCACAACCTGTTGCTTCTTACTGGTCCAAGTAACAGCTCCAGATCCTAGACTAAACACATACCCAGCTGTAGATTTACGGTCATCAACCGAACCGGCCCAGTCAGAGTCAGTGTAGCCACTGAGAGTAGAAGTGGAGCTGTGAGTATATAAGAGGCCATAATCAGAAGTACCACGCACATATCATAGCACCCGCTTTGCTGCTATCCAATGATCAGCTTTAGGAGCTGACATAAAGCGAGAAATGTAGCTTACTGCAAAACTGATGTCAGGTCTGGTAGCAGTAAGATAGATGAGACTGCCCACTAATTGCCTGAATAAAGTTTCATCCACAAGAGGAGAGGATGACTGTGCTGAAAGTTTGAGCCCGGGTTCCATAGGAGTCGTGGCCGGTTTGCAATCCTGCATTCTGAACCTTTCCACAAGATTTTTGGCATACTTGGACTGAGAAAGAAAGATCTGATTTTCAGTCTGCCATACTTCAACCCCCAGACAGTAATGAAGAAGTCCCAAGTCTGTCATCTCAAAAGTTCTGCATAGATCTTGTTTGATCCCATGGATCAAATGTGCAGAGCTGCCAGTAATGATAAGATCATCCACATAGACAACTACAAACAAGATATCATCATCAGTATGCTTGATATACAGGTTTGCATCAGATGGACTCCTCTGAAAACCTTGATTTGTCAGATACTGATCAATTTTTATGTACCAAGCCCGAGGAGCTTGTTTCAATCCATAGATGGCTTTAACTAACCGACACACTTTCTGTTCTTGACCAGCAACCTTGAATCCTGGAGGCTGCGTCATGTAGACTTCTTCTTGGAGATCACCATTTAGGAAAGCACTTTTTACATCCATCTGATGAACTTTCCAATTGAACTGAGCTGCTAGGGCAAGCACAAGCCTGATAGTACTCATCTTGGCTGTAGGAGCAAAAGTCTCCTCATAGTCGATGCCTTCCTGCTGTGAAAATCCTCGAGCCACAAGCCGAGCTTTATACTTGTCTAAGGTTCCATCAGCTTTGTATTTGACTTTATACACCCATTTGCAGCCTATGGGTTTTTTGTCTGCGGGAAGATCAGAGAGAGCCCATGTGTGATTCTTCTGAAGACTCTGAAATTCTGCTTCCATAGCCTGTTCCCACTCAGATATACCCTTAGCTTCTGAATATGTTTGAGGCTCAAAAGTACTGTGAAGGTTAGCCATAAGAGCAAAATTGACTGTAGACTGTTGTCTGTTCTTATGCCTAGAAGTTCTACCTTCAAGGAGCTCATTGTCCCGGAGATCACCTATGGTTTTAGCCCACCATTTTGGCCGAAGAGAAGAAGAACCAATATCAGGATTAGAGGGACCAATATCAGGAGGAAGAGAAGCAGGCTCAAGAGCAATAGGGATAGCAAGAGGGGGATTAGCTTCTGGAGGAAGCTCAGATAGAGTAGTATCAAATCTTGATGCTACATCATCCCTCCCATCAGATGGACTGACTGGAAGAAGAACACTGTGAGGCGGATCCTCAGAACGCTGCTCAGAAGAAGACTGAAAGAATCCTCTGTCTTCATCAAATACTACATCTCGATTGAAGCTAAGTCGACCAATGGCTATATCTATCAGCCTATAAGCCTTGTGATGATCACTGTATCCTGTCATCATGAGTTTCTGACTTTTGGAATCCAACTTAGATCGCTTAGCAGATGGAATCCAAACATATGCAACTGAGCCAAAAACTTTGAGATGACTGATCTTAGGCTTACGACCAGACCACACTTCTTCAGGAGTCTTCCCTTTAACAGCCTGAGTAGGGGATCGGTTAAGAAGGTAAACAGCAGTAAATACTGCTTCAGCCCAGAATTTGTTTGGAACACTCCGGTGTTGTAACATGGAACGAGCCATTTCAACAACCGTGCGATTGCGACGCTCGACAACACTGTTCTGCTGGGGAGTGTAAGGTGTGGTGAATTGACGTTTGATGCCATGAATATCACAGAAGTTGGCAAAAGCTGAGGAACAAAATTCCCCCCCATTGTCGGTCCTAAGGGTCATGATATTACAACCAGATTCGTTGTCAACTAAAGTTTTAAACTTCTGAAAGGTACTAAGAGCATCAGATTTATTTTTTAAAAAATACACCCACATCTTTCGACTGAAGTCATCTACAATAAGTAAAAAGTATTTGCAAGCAGTTATAGAAGCTGTATTCATAGGCCCACAAATATCAGCATGAAGTAACTGAAGTACCTGGGATGCGCGCCAAGATTCTCCATTTTTGAATGATGACCGATGTTGCTTTCCCGCTTGACAGGCGCTGCATACCCCCAACTGCTGAGTCTGAATATCAGGTAATCCTGACACAAGTCCCTCCCGAGAGAGCTGAGAGAGATACTGCATATTGAGATGCCCATATCGCTGATGCCATAGAGTACTGATGGGAGAGACACGAGCTGCTAGTGCCACTTCTGGAAAGTCACCAGTGTCAAGTAGCCTGTATAGACCATGGTCCTCGAGGCCAGTAGCAACTGTCAGACTGGTCTCCCTGTCAATGATGGAGCACTTGTGTGCACTGAACATAACATCAAGCTGAGGAGAATTCCTCATAATCTGACTGACAGAGAGCAGATTAATCTCCATACCAGGAACATAGTATACATTTAGAAATATGAGCGTGCGTCCACCAGACTGAATTTGAACTGTACCCCTGCCAGCAACAGTGTACTTTTCACCTCCACCAAATACAACTGAATCACTGAAAGGTGAAAAGTCAATAAACCAGTCACGCCTGTGAGAGAAGTGGCGTGATGCACCAGAATCAATGTACCATGCAGAGGAAGGTACATGTTCTGAAGACCTTTTAGCCATAAAGGCGTAAAAGGCAGAATCTGTCTGCTCGGAATGTTCTGCAACATTCGCTGTCTGATGTGACCCTCCCTGTTTCTTTTGTTCAGCAGCAATCCTCTGCCTGCAGTCTTTCTTCATGTGACCGAACTTGTGACAGTAATTACACTGTACACTTTTCTTCCTGTTAGGATCAAAAGACTGAGATGATCCTCTCTGCTGAAAAGACTGAGAGGACTGATATTTTGCAGCAAATGCATTTTCCAAGGGCACTGATGAAGTACCACTACCAAACTGCTGTTTCCACCTATCTTGCTGCAGAAGTTTGGTACATAAATCTGAAAACTTCAGATCAACATTTGTGGTTGTAATGTTGAGTGTTTCAATGAAGTGTTCATAAGATTTTGGTAGACTCTTCAGGGTAATGACTACCATATCTTCTTCCTCCATGGTCCGACCAATGGCGTCGAGCTGATCTCGAATGTCTTTAATTTTGTTGAGATGTTCCTGTAAAGACATATGTTCATCCATCATGATGGAGAACAACTGATTTTTTAGAAAAAAAGCTCTGCTTTTATCAGATGTCTCATGCAATTCTTTCAACTGTTCCCAGATTTCAGCAGCTGTCTTGCCAGAAGGGATCTGTGGTAACTGATCATCAGCTACAGAGAGCTTGAGAAGCATAACAGCCTCTCGATTTCGATCATCAAATTTATCTTGATCGGTCCCGGCTGTACCTGGACGAAGCTCTTTGCCCAAAATGAGTTGATCAAGACGCCTGTACTCAAAAATGGTCAGCAGTCTTTGTTTCCAAATGTTATAGTTGCTGCCATTAAACCGTTGATTTCCTTCTAACATCAGATTGGTAAGTGTGGCCATTTTCTCAAAGAGAATACAAAAGTATGACACACAAGAACAATGTAGCTGACTGCTTATGCTGGTGAAAATTTAAAGAACGGACTTTCAGCTGTCTAAAACAATAGTAGTACTGCTAATACAGTTCTGAGAATACAGTTTGCCTCAAGAAAATGCCGGTCTACCATAAGAGTATACTGATGCAATAAACAGATGTCACAGGTCTGAGTTTGTAATGAAGACTGTCAGGATCACACACAAAAAAAATTTCCGCTGATTGGTAACCCACTGCCGGCAATCAGAACCATACATACAGCAAATACAAAATTTGAAATACGGACCCACATATGCTGTCTCAGTTTCACGTTTATACTGCTGGTAAATACCACAGATATATTGGCCCACAAAAAAAAAATACGCAGATCTGAAACAAATACGATCTATGCTTCCGGCAAACACCACAGATGTATTGGCCCACGTGAGCTTCACGTCACGTCTCAGGTATATACGTCTCAGGTATATACGAGTTTCAGGAATGAACCAAGGTTTTCAAGTATCCACGGGTCTGCAGTATATATTAACCACCTGCGAGATTTGTATCCACGGATTTTTTTTTGAAATATATATATAACAGGTTTCAACTGTATCCACGGAATGAACCACAGTTTGCAAATATATATTCGCGGGTCGGCAGAATATATCCACGGGTTTCAAAAGAAATATATATTAACCACGGGGAACCAGAACTGCTGATAAAACAATCCGGCAAACACCACGGATTGGTAACGCTGAAAAATTAAATAGTATCGAACCACGTTGGCCCACGTGAGCTATCACACCTTCACGTTACGTCTCAACTGAAAAACGACTCAGCGGGTTGCCACAGGATTCACCGGAATATATATATATGGACCACGGTTTAACTGCCACGGGTTATCACATACGGGTTATCACTGGATTCAACGGAATATATATGGACCACGATTTTTTTAAAATTCAGCTGCTACGGGTTATCAAATACGGGCCGGAAATATAATCACAGGTTTCAGAACGACTGCAAAAAATTATAATCACAGGATTCGAAAATGGGCCGGAAATATAATCACGGGTTGTGGAATTATATAATCACCACGGATTTTGACTGCAAAAATTATAATCACGGGTTTCGGAAATATAAATAACCACGGGGTTTCAGAAATATATATCCACTCCAATATATATCTTCACAGATTTCAAATGAGTATCCACAGGCTTCAAATATAAATCCTCGGGCTTCAGAAAGAATATCCACGAGTTTTATAAAAAAATGCGTATCCACGGGTTTGACAGTCTTGAAACTAAAATCACGAATTTGCCCGCAGATATAATTTTCAAACCACGATTCTGTCTTTCAAAAAACACAAGTGAGTTTTGAGAGAAAACACCTGGATCATGAATGCTGAGAAATTCCTCGATGTGGTCGAGTAGCTGCCAGGTGAAGAAGAAGATAGCCGGATCCACGATTCCCAGCAAAACTGGCCAGTAAAAAAAATCCCGCTCCCACGAAGATAGTCACCGCCACAAAGTTATTTCTTTAATAAACTGATCATGCAAGAGAAGAATCCATTTCTGTATCGAGATGGACGACTGTAAGCTTTTATCACAGCGAGCAAAGCCGAGGCTAAGACTCAGTGAAGGCTGCCTGGCTTACAGAGGGCTCGACCTTAGAAAGAACTCAAGAGATTTCGATGCAAAGAGAAATACTGTTCAAGAAAAAATCTCTTAACCTTGCTCTGATACCATAAAAGAATGTTGAATGAATTAATTCACATGGAGCAAACAGCTCAATGATAATACAAAGATATTTACAAGAATAGAAACATCAGGTTTCTATGTAGAATATCGAACAAACAGTTTCATCTAAGAAACTGCTAAAAGAATAAGAATAGAAACATCTAAAAGACTGAGCATTACTAAATAGAAATATAGAGATATATTCTAATAGAGCTGACCTGCAGAGAAAAGGCAGCATCGAGTAGACAAAGACAAAGAGAGTCCGAGAGTCTGTGAACTCCAGAGAAGGCTTGAGAGGTTCAAGCAACTCCTTTATGTATACTTGTCAAGTATTGAGTACCAAATTGGGCTCATACCATTGAGACTAGTTGAGGTCGAGATTCAGTAAGGGGGAGTCTGTGTACTCTAGAGGCTTGGGGGATCCAAGTACCACCCTACTGATCATCATCTGTTAAGCGAGACTCAAATTGAGCTCCTTATTGTAAAAACTCTCCTTTAAGACACAATAGAAAAGGCCACCACTGAAGCTGGACCAAGAGACGTAGCCCAGGAGGATTGGGTGAACTCTTTATTAAATTTTGTTGTGTTCTGTATTTGCTTACTGTGTTTTTCTTACTGTTTCAAGTGTCTGTGTATTTCGCAATCTTATCGATCCATTGCTTAAAATAACATAGGCACACCCCAGTACATGGGTTTGTAATACCTTCATTAATTAACTGAGATCGTTCACGAGTGATTTTTAAATCAAGTGGTATCAAAGCTATTAGGTTATTAAGGTTAGACAAGCTTGTGCTGGATTTTGCTGTTGAATGCTCACTAGATCAAAGCTTAAATTAGGAGAAGGAGAGTTGGTTGAGACTAACCCAAAAATTGGAAGAGTCTATCCTCAATTCATAGATAGTTTCCGGCCATGAGGTCCATGGTAGAGGAAATGTATAGGGACCTTAGGAAAAATAAAGATGAGGACTCATTAGGCTCCAAGCAAGATAAAGGAGAAGAAGAGTCTCTCCTCCATGACCACTCAAAAGGCAAAGGGAAGGAAGAAAACTTTCTCACATCTCCTAATAGCCCTGAACATAAAAAGAAGACAACTTTGATCAAATTAGATGTTAAATTTGATTTACCCATATATGATGGAGAGTTGAATGCAGAGAAGTTGGATAATTGGATCAGACAGATTGATGTTTATCGCAAAGTGCAGAGTATCGACTCAGACGAGTAAGATTCAGCTGGCCAGCCTACGCCTCAGAGGCACTACCTTGGTGGGAAGGCAGGACCCAAGCTGACATGAAAAAACATACTAAGATTATTTCTGTCTGGAGTAAATTTGTTTCTGCAATCAAAAAGCAATTCTATCCACTAGCTTACATGCAGCAAGCCATGATGAGCTAGCAAACTCTTTGCCAATTGAAAGGGCAAAGTGTACAAGGTTATACCCAAGAATTTAGGAAGAAAGCTTTGATTCTAGGAATCTCTTGAGATTCACCTGAAACTCTGTTGAAATACATAGGTGGTCTACATAGCTACATGAGGCACATTATCTTCATGTTTAATCCCACTAGTATAGATGAGGTATCTGTTCAAGCTACACATCTAGAAGCTAGAGGAAAGAATGGGAACCCGAAAGTTGGGGGATCATCTAAACCCATTGCAAGCAAGAATAAGGAGAAAAGAAAACAGAAATGGAAAGAAAGGAAGACCAATACTGCACAAAAGACAAAATCTTCATGCACTCACTGTAAAAAGGATGGGCATGAGGATGAGCACTATTGGATTCTGCATCCGAAGCTGAGACCTAAGAAGTTCGAGGGCAAGAAGAAGAAGACTACTGCAGCTATTCAGCAAGATTTGGGGTCGGACTCGGGAGATGAAACAACCATTGCAGCTATAGGTATAAAAGGTAAGAATTCTGAAGCATCTACTAGTAATTCTGCACAATTTACTATTGATGAAGAAAATGAGAGAAAAAGACATGAGCTTTTCCATATTCGAGCTATTTCCAAACATCAAAAGATTGATACTTTGTTTGATAGTGGCTCACATTTAAATTTAATTTCTGAAGCAATTGTAAAGAAGTTGGGATTACTGACTACACCTCACAAGAAACCATACCCATTAGGTTGGTTAAGTGATAAAGCACAACTACTTGTGACTAAACAATGCAAACTTAAGTTTTCTTTTGGGTCAGCATTTGTAGATGAGGTTGAGTTAGATATAATTACTTTGGATATATGTGGAATTGTTTTAAGAAGTCCTTACTTCTACGATAGAAAAGCTATTTTCTATAGAGTTGATAACAAGTATCTACTCGTTAAAGATGGAATCGAATACTTTGTAAAAGCTCATAAATTCAAGAATAATTATACTCATAAACTCAGCGCAGATGAAACGAATTGTAAATTCATGCAAACAATTTTTATTGATGGTTGTAAAGGAAAAGAAACCTGATAAAACCAATGTATTTGAGGGCTATGATGCTAAATAGCAAGCTGATTTAGAAAAGGTTGTTTCAGAATATGATATCTTGTTTTAGGAACCTAAAGGTCTGCCACCCAAAAAGGAAATAGTGCATGATATTAATTTGCAGTGGGATGCTCCATTGCCTAACATTGGAATGTACAGGTTGTCCGCTTTAGAGAATACAGAAATCAAGAAGCAGGTGCAGGAGTTGCTCGAGAAGGGGTTCATCAAACCTAGCACATCACCATGTGGGTCTCCAATCGTTTTGGTGAGAAAGAAAGATGGCTCGTGGAGAATGTGCATAGATTACCGAGCACTGAATAAGATAACGATTAAAAATCGTTATCTGCTTCCTCGCATAGATGATTTATTAGATCAGTTAAAGGAAGTTGTTTATTTTTCCAAGTTAGACTTGCATAGTGGATATCATCAGGCCAGAGTTGCAGAACAAGATGCATGGAAGACTGCTTTCAAAACAAAGCAAGCATTGTATGAGTGGCTGGTTATGCCTTTTGGCTTAACTAATGCTTCTGCTACTTTCATGAGAATAATGAATGATGTACTCAGACCTTTTCTTGATGATTTTGTCATTGTATATTTGGATAACATTCTTATATTTAGCAAAATGTGGGAAGAACATTTAAAGCATGTTAAGTAGACACTAGATGTTTTGAAAAGAGGAAACTTTATGTTAAACTCTCAAAATGTGAATTTGGCAAAACATCTTTGAATTATTTGGGACGTATGGTGGGGGGTGGTGAATTGAAGATAGATCCCTCTAAGGTGGCAATCATTGTAAACTAGCCTAAATCCAAATCTGCTACAGAAGATAGAAGCTTCTTAGAAGTAGTGCAATATTGGAGAAAGTTCATTTCTAACTTTTCCTCAATTGCAACTCCCTTATATGTTTTAACAAGATTGAACAAGGTGTTTCAGTGGGGAGGCAAACAGCAAAAAGCCTTCGACACCTTGAAAGGAAAGATTAGTACAACACCATTACTAGCATTGCCCGATCTTTAAAGACCATTTGAGATCCAAACAGATGCCAATGACTATGCCATGGGAGCAATGTTGATACAGCAGGGTAAACCCATATGTTATCATTCTGAGACATTTAATTCTGCAGTAGTTAACTATCCAACATATGATAAAGAATTGTATGCATTAGTACAGAGTGTGAAAAAGTGGAAATATTACTTAATGGGCAAATAAACAGTTATACATACTGATCATCAACCACTTCAATATCTACACTCCCAAACTAAGATGCAACAATCAAGACACTATAGGTGGATGGGTTTTCTACAACGGTGTCATTTAGTCATCAAATATAAAGAGGGCATACACAATAAAGTTGCAGATATGTTATCTAGACCTATTATAATTGCATCTACTATACTTAAGCATAATTCAGTATTGCATGAGAGCTACATTGAACAATATGTTCAAGATATAGATTTTAAAGATGTATATGAAACTTTAAGTCAGGGCAAACGAATAGAAGAATTGGATTATTACATTAAGGACCAACTTTTGTATCATTGTGGGAAGCTATGCATTCCAGAAACTGAAAGAGTAAAGATAATTCAGGAAGCACACACTTCTCTAATATCAGGTCACTTTGGGGTAAGTAAAACAGTTGCACAGCTACAAAGATTTTGTTTCTAGATATGTAAGAGGGTGTACCATGTGTGCAAAAAGCAGGCCCAGCAATAGAAAACTAGGTTTGTACACTCCACTACCAGTTCTTTCTCGTCCTTGGGAAAGTATTTCCATGGACTTTGTTGGAGGACTGCCTAAATCTAGGAAAGGTCATGACTATTTATATGTTGTTGTGGATAGGTTCAGCAAAATGTGTATTTTAATACCTTGTAATAAACAGATTACAGCTGAACAAACTGTAAAACTGTTCTTTCAACATGTATGGGTTTTGTTGACCACTACCCATAGCAGTACACCCCCTATTCTTCGCAAAAGGGATAGCGCTTGATCGACGTGTCCGTGCCATTCGACAATCATCGTCGACATGATCATGTTATGTTGTAAACCCAGTCTGCATGTGTAAATTGTAAATAATCTTAGCATATCTAAGTCATGTATGTAAATTGCCTAAGTGGACCTAATTTTCTAATGATAATCTACGTTCCGGAAGGTTTTTTGTCTCACCGATCCATGATCCGCAGAGTTTTCCTTCAGCCTAACCCCAAAGCTGGAATAAATTTTGTCATTAGAATCTTAGGGGAATCCTAGTGCGTTGATCTGCTAGATTATATTTGGTTGCAGAACTTGGTGGTCTATGAGTGTCTATGTCAAATGGGTTTTCCCCCTTTGAGATGTAAAAAAATTGTAAAAGTCATGATGTAAAGTGTCTTGAGGGTTAGAAAATGTTTTAATCCCCTCATAAGTCTTAAGTCCTAGGTCCTAGGTAATTTTTCCAAAGGCTAAGTTCGAGGATCCAAAAAAAATATATATATATATATATATATATTATTAAAAAATAATAATAAAATTTAAAAATTTAAAAAAATAATTGAAAATAAATAAATAAAATAAAATAAAATTTAAAAAATAAATAAATAAAAATTTAAAAAATAATAAAAAAATAAAATAAAATAAAGTTTAAAAAATAATAAAAGAATAATAAGTCAATTTTTTTAGTAAATAAATGCAGAATTTTAATTTTTTTAATATATTAAAATGCATTTAAAAATTCGACGGATGAGATTAAAAGAAATCTTGATCCTCATCGACGGTCGAGATCATTTTGACATGGATTGCTCGAACTAGCCGTTGGGAATTTTTCCTTTAAATAGGGTATTAGGAGTCATTTGAGATGAGATTAGATTTGAGAGTCTGGTGCTAAAGAAAGCTCTCTTGTAGTCATTTTTGTGCAATAAAAAAAGACTTTGGGGTTGAAATCTTGCTGGTGTTACTCTTCTGGAAATGTTGTAAGATGTTTTATTTTTCTGTATAATTTTATTTTCAGCTATTGATTTTAGCTTGATGAAAATTGATTCAGGCACAGGTATCTTGTCTAATCTCTAGGGTTTGAATGATAGTTTAGATTCTGAAATATAATCGCAGGTATCTCCATTTGATCTGGATTTCACTATTGTTTTCTCCCTCTATGTTAATAGTTGATTTTAAGCTATACAAGAAATCTTAGTTTTGAGTTTACTGGGCGTTAGGGGAAGTTCTCGGCTGAACCAGCCAACTCCTAGATTGAATTTTCTAAAAGAGCCCAGCCAGTTTTAATCCCGGGCTTATCATTTGAAATTTTTTTATGAATGCATGCAGGGTTTTTCTGAAGCATCTCACATTAAATTAAAATTCTGAAAATATTTATGTGGCATAATGAGAAATCTGGCTATTTTAGAGCCTGCAGTTTGTGAATATTGTAATTATTTAGTTAGGGTTTTCAGTTTCGTTTCTTGCACATATTATTTTTGGGTTTTCTGTTCTTTGTCATTGCAGGTTGCAGGTACAGGCTTTGAGAATTTTTTTAGGGTTTCCATCAGGCAATTTGGAGCAGGAAAGATTTAAATTTTTTGATCAGGTTTCTGGACTGCGGGTTTGCAAACTGCGTTTTCATTTTTCACTGCTGCCTGGGGTTTTACTGCTGCAGAAAAATTTTGAATTTTTTTTTTAAGGGATCACAGTTTTTTACTGTTGCCATACCCTCTGCCATCTCTCAGCTCTCGCTATCTATACTCTCAGTTTTTACCCTCATCCCTGTCCCTCGACTTGCATCATCTCGCTGCATCAAACCCTCAAAGCAACGGTTTCTCCTTTCCTTGCTGCGTAACTTCTCCTTATGCTCATCGATTAACAGTGTTTTTTTCTTGCTCTCATCTCATTTTTTTCCTTTAATGCCACATCCGTTGTCCCTAACTTGCAACGAATTTTTCTGCCCTTCGATCTCTGTGTTCTCCACAGCCATATCATCTCCTCACGCAAACGCAGCCCTTTCCTTCACGCAGCCATCTCTACTCTTCTACTGTCGAAGTTCCTCCCCATCCGACCTACCTTGTCTTGTCACGCTGCGTCCATTTTCTCCTCCGCGTGACTTTTCTCTCACTGCCTCCCCTCGAGAGCTGCCATTTCTGCATTCTCATCTATTGCGTCGAAAAATTTCAGCATACCTGCAAACAGTCACGCAGATAATAATCAGCTATTTTAACAGGTTTGCGTTTTTAATTATGGTTCAGCGTAAGTTAGGGTAATGCGTCTATTTCTCTAGTTTAATTTTAGATTTTAGAATTTAAGTAGTTCTTTTTTTATCTTAGTTTTGTTTTGTTTTAGTTTAAATTTTTATCTTTATAAAAAGTAAAAATAAAAATCGATTTTCAATTTGTTTTAGATTAGATTTTATTTAAAGTTTTATTTCATTTAAAATATATATATATATATATAGATATAGATATTTCTTAGGCTTTTTTTTTTGTTTCATAGTTTAGATTTTAATTTTGTTTAGGCTTTAGTTTTAATAAATGAGAAATTTTTACTTTGGTTTGGTTTTGTCAATATCAAAAAATAAAAAAATATAAAAAATCTAGAAGTTTGATTTTTGTTTAGTTTTAAATCTTAGTTTTTTAGAATTAGATTCTTTAATATATTTTAATTTTTATCTAGTTTTATTTCATTTAATAAAATAATAATAATAATAAAATAAAAATAAAAAATATTTAAAATAAAAGAATTTGACTTTCATTTTCATATAGAGATTAAGTATTGATTTCTTTTAGGCTTTTTTTTTTTTTTAATTTTGTTTTGTTTTGATCTTAATTTCAAAAAAAAAAAAATCATAAAATATAAAAATGTCCTTTATGGTTTCAAAGTTAGATTTTAATTTAGAATTTTAATTTTTGTTCTATTTTGATTTTTTAGCTTAGAAACATATTAAAAAAAAAAAATTGAAAAAGCTTAGCTAAAAAGTGAAAAATCATTTTGGTGTCTTTTGTGGTATTTTTCTGTAGCTAAATGCACTTAATGTTCATTTTGAAGTTAGCTATGTAAAAGTGATAACTGGTTAGCATTTGAAATTACGTGGTTATTTCAAGCATTTAATCTTTTGAATTTTAATTGCTGGAATATCGTTAAGCCATTGAGCATTTATTGATTATTTCGCATTTGGTAAAAGTTAATCTTTGTTTGAGTTATCTGATGGTTAATGAGTTCATCTTTCCACAACATTTGATAGATAATCATTCAGTCATTAACTCCATAAGGCACTGGTCTATTAATTTAATAAAATCAATTAAGTGCTTGTTTCTCCTTATGTCTCCCAAACCCACTGGTCCACAGTTGGTCATCCATTGTCCCATAGGGTCTACCCCCCTTTGCCGCGGGAGACAGGCTTAAACGGAGAGATCGGGGATCAGGGTGACAGCCCCCGGTCTAAGCATTGTGGTGACAATCTGTGCGACAACAAGTTCATTTTGGATTACCCACTTCCATTATATCTTATCGAGACACCCGATTTGTTGGGAAGTTTTGGTCGAGTCTGTGGGAACTGATGGACACCAGACTGAAAAAAAGAACAGCCTTTCATCCACAAATAGATGGCCAGACAGAAGTAGTCAACAGGACAGTGATCCAGTTGCTCAGAGGCTATTGCAGCAAGCATCCCAAGCTTTGGAATGAACATTTGTGTTATATGCAACATGCTTACAACCGAGCAAAACATTCTTCTACACAGAGATCTCCTTTTGAGACATGTTTTGGTTTCACACCAAGGTCTCCCTTGGATTTTGTCTTTGGTAAAGACATAGCAGTTGATGGACACAGTGATGTGGACAAGGCAACCAAGTTCATTGAACAAATCCAAGAGATTCACCAAGTAGTATAGGAACAGCTGGAAAAGAGCCAAGCCAAATACAAGGCAAGGCATGACAAGCATCGGATGGAGCATAGTTTCCAAGTTGGTGATCAAGCCTGGCTATATATCAGCAAGAACAAAATGCAAGGTGAAGGTAAAAAGCTAAAGCCAATAAGGTATGGACCTTTCAAGATACTTGAGAAAATTGGTGAGAATGCTTTTTGCCTTGATTTACCGGCTTACGTGCACATCTACTCAGTCATTAATGCAAACAACTTGAGACTATTTGAACCTTCATTAATTGAAGATCCTGAAGAGCAAAGTCAATTGCCTTCTATTGATGACCTGTTACCTAAATATCTCAATGAATTGCAGGAAGACACAGTTCTGGACATGAAGGTGAGGACGACGCGCAGGGGAGATGTTGAATACCTCAAGATGGGACTCAAGGGTTCAAAGCCAAGCAGTGCAAAGTGGATAGAGATTGGACAAGTGAGACAGCTATACCCTCACTTAGTCGATGCTTGAGGACCAACTTTTGGGGGTCCAAAAGCTTTTTCAATGGGAAGGTCGTGATCCGAATTGGATCCTTAAACATTTTCATGACTGTTTCGAATTCTGTCAAATCAAAATCTTATGAATAACGAGCTTATCGGAGATGACCTCTGGACAATGGCAATTTGTGGCTAGCACGGAACAATTAGGACCCTCGGTCAAAGCGCACTGACCGTTGGCCCATGGAGACCGTGCATTGGCGCAAATTGGCAATCGCAAGCCCGGATCCAGAAACAGAGGCAGTTTCTGATACGCAATTCGCAGGGCAAAACCCTCAGAGAAGGAAAGCCCCGAGCGCTTGACCATGAGGAAAACAAGGAAACCGTGCGAAAACCGTCAGAAGGCGGGTCCCGCGCCCAAAACCGGTAGGATATCGTGTGCACTTTGAGCGGTAAGCGGGTTTGGCCGAGTTCAGCGCGATGCCACACATCGGGCGACGCATGTCCAACGAATGAGAGAGAAAACCGCTTACATCACGTGAGTAATGGTCGAGCAACTTACCCACGCGATATAGACAGAGACCGTAGGATTTGGAGGCTCCAGATCGAAGGCGGAGAATTAACCCAATGGATGACCGGATTTGACAGGGAAATAGACTAAGGCAAATAAGGTTTGAGGTCCGACATGACCGCTGAGCTGACAGAAGAATCAGTTTCGTGGGCAAACCCTGGACTAAGGTGACAAGTGGCCACCTCTTTGTGCAGCGTTACACAACGATGATGACGCAGAGCAAGGGAATTCCAGCAAACATAGGCAGGCGATCCAAAGAGCCGGAAAGAGGAAACGAACAATCAGGGAGCAGATTGGATTTAAGCCACGAACAGACAGAGAGCAGAGGGGGGAACAGAAGTAGAAAAAGAAGCAAACTGCAGAGAACAGAGAAGTCGATCTGACCTACAGAGCAAAGGCAGCATCGAGCAAACAGAGACAGAGAGATTCCAAGAGTCTGTGAACTCCAGAGAAGGCTTGAGAGGTTCAAGCAACTCCTCTGTGCATACCTATCAGGTATTGAGTACCAAATTGGGCTCATACCATTAAGACCAGTTGAGGTCGAGATTCAGTAAGGGGTAGTTTGTGTACTCTAGAGGCTTGGGGGATCCAAGTACCACCCTACTGATCATCATTTGTTAAGCGAGACTCAAAATTGAGCTCCTTATTGTAAAAACTTTGCTTTAAGGCACAATAGAAAAGGCCACCATTGAAGCTAGACTAGGAGACGTAGCCCAGGTGGATTGGGTGAACTCCTTACTAAATTTTGTTGTGTTTTGTATTTGCTTACTGTGTTTTTCTTACTATTTCAAGTGTCTATGTATTTCCCAATCTTAGCGATCCGTTGCTTAAAATAACATAGGCACACCCCAGCACATGGGTCTGTAATACCTTCATTAATTAACTGAGATCATTCACGAGTGATTTTCAGATTACAGATATATACAGGGAACAATCAAGTATGGACTCTTATACAGGTGCGGTACTCATGATTGAACTCTATTTGTCAATTCGTAGAGAACTTACCAGAAGGAACATTGTTTAATATTCTCAACTCCATGTTTGAGCTCGTTGGATTTGCATATATATACACTGCCTCTCTCACCCCACCATGCATCCAAGCGCAGCACAATACCATACGACTTCGATTCAGTGTACAGGAGTAGCAAAGATATGACAAAGAATGGCAAGACCGTTAATCAAGACAAATTTTATGTCAAAGGAGAGGGGCAGAGGACAGAGAATAATGGCAAACAATGACTGAGTTACAACAAAACAACTAATTTTGGGAGTTGACTCTGATACTATGTCAGACCAGGAGGTAACTCAAAGCGAATTGTGATTTTTCATTGAGATTGATCATAGATATATACATGGAGGGAGAGACTCTTGGGTTTCATCTCCTAGTGTCTCTTCAACTTCTACTTATCCTTATTTTCTTATTTACAATATTTACATGGATTCGCCTAATCCCAAAGGTTAGATGTCAACACTATTGTTTTCTTTGAACTTGTGTTGGGCACAAGAAATATCAACTAGAAAATAGCGCAACTCTTTACAAAATTAATCTGTTGAATTTGCATAAAAAAATACATGGGACAGGGCAACGCACTTTATTCTCTGGATAAGGTTGTTAAAAGTTAAAACTACACAGGAATATTTCTCACAGGGCCACGAGTTCTACTGTTTTGGACTATAGTGCGCATTCATTTGTTGGGTGGTCCCTTGAGGGCACAAAAGCATTATCTGACCAAACATAAGAGCATTCGCTAGTTCGTGTGGTTTGTTGCAAAAGGGGGTATTAGTCAATGATCCAATGAAACACGCCCTAGTGACCGAACCGGAAGTGAGTCCCCCTGTATGACTCGGAGTTATGAAAAGTAAAGAAATTGTTGGAACATCCAAACCCTAATATCTACAACAAAATTTGTTCTGAGTATTGAATCGCACTTGCAAAACAAGTAGAAGATCCTAGTCAAGCGCTATATAAATCGAAGCAATCAGATCATGTGACATAATGACTCAGACATTGGCATCAGCTATGTTCTTTGTAGCATCGGATGTGTTCTAGCGACGAAATTTGGTGGAGAGGCTTGAATACATGAGATCTCCAAAACCTAGAAATCATTTCTAGAAATTCCGCCTAGAAGTGTCTCAATTAGATTATTAACTGTTTTCTAAATATTCCCTAAGTCTAAACTTAGGGAATATGTTTGATTAATCAGTATTAATTGAGATAAGGTGAGAATCATCTAAAAACCCACACGGATCGACAAGGAATTAATCTAGGCCATCGATTATGTTTTTATCTTGGTCGTTGGTGCTCGAACAAAGGATTATAAGAAGTTGATGGGTAGATAATACACCAACGCAGATACTCAGTTGCCCAGGCAGTTCGATTTTCTTAGTGGCAATAATTTAGCAGAGAAGATAGAGCCAAAGGGTGAGTAGCAGGTGGAAGAGGAGGGTAGTAGCATACCAGGAGGAAGTTTCCAGTTCCGGGAAGAGGCAAAGGATGGAAGGTCGAAATCCCCACAGGGTTTGCCTAAGCACTGCAACAGAGGGTGACGCAGGAGGCTCAGTGTAGAGGCTATGGAAGTAATTTTGAAGGCCGAAATTAGCTGTGGGGTGAGAGAAAATTCTCACAATAATTTTGCCAGTATTTTTTTCAGATTAGTTTGCTAGTTGAGCATTTAAATTATTGTACTCAGAATTGTTGCTGAAGAATAATAATAAAACCCTTATCTATTGCACCAGTTTTCCTACATTGGGTTTTTCCGGGGACAATTGTCCAAAAATAATTGTGTCAAAATTCTTGTGCGTGTGCTAGAATTTCTCAGTTTTCATGATTTTATTTTCCACAGTGTTTTTATGGTGAAAATTGCAGTTGTGATTTTATTCATTGTTTGTCGTAGCAAATAAACTGCATAATTAAATTTATAGTTAGAAGAAGAATTTCCAGTTGCTACAATAGATAAAAATTTCACATGGTATCAAAGCTAGATTGATCAGTTAGAGAGTTCAAAAGCGAAAGGAGGAATTTCATTGTTCAGTAAGAGCAGCAGGCTGAAATTCCCAAAAGCAGCGCAGTCCTTTGCCAAGCAGGCCAAGTTGCTTCAGGAAGTTCGATTTTTTTTTTTAAAAGAGAGGCAGAAAAATTTCGATTTTCCCGATCGAGTCATTCCAAAAACAGAGGGCGCAACTTAGACTTTTTTTTCGCTAAGAAAATTTCTAGCTGGATGCAGAGGGTTCTACAGCAGATCACTAGAGCGAAGCCAACATTGAGTGGAAAGAGGAATAGCACACTGTAAATTCTTCAGCATGACCATGGACAGAATTAACACTCATGAGGCTTCAGATTTGTCTTCCAAGTTGGCGGACAAATTTGCTTGCTTGTCAAGATTAGCTTCAAAGGGTGTCAGGTATATAGAGAGTGGGGCATCAGCTCACATGACAGGGGTTAGAGAATATTTCTCTAGCTACAAAGAGGAGCATATGTACTTCCAGATTACTATGGGAGCTACAAAAGCTATGTTATATGACCAAGATTTACCCAAATTTCTATGGGTAAAGGCATGTAACACAACAATATATATTCAAAACAGGACTCCTCATAGAGCATTGGGGAAGAAAACACCAGAAGGAGTCTTCACAAGGAAGAAGTAAGAAGTTAGTCACTTCAAGATTTTGGCAGCGTTGCTTATTGCCACGTGGAAAATGAAAAGCGTACCAAATTGGATCAGACTGCAGAGAACGAGTTCTTCGTTGGGTATAGTGAAACCTCAAAGGCATACACGATCTACATTCTTAACAATATGAAGATAGTGGTGAGGCAAGACATGAGGTTCATGGCACACAAAGCTTTTAGGAGATCTCGTGAGATGCCTGCAAGTGATCAGAATCAGCCAGCAGAAGCTCCTTTAGTCTAGCAAGAGGGGAAGTCACAGGGGCAGTCGATGTGATAGGCAGGAGGGAAGTCACAAGGATAGAGTGATGTGACCAGTACCAGTATTTCCTCAAGTGCAAGAAATCCAAGGAGTTGACACCAAATGGAGCAACAGAGGCAGGATGAGGAGGAGCTAGCTGAACCTCCCACCACTAGTGGTCGAGCCAACAGAGAGGTTCGTCAGAGATTAAGAGATGCAGAGGAGTTTATTGGAGCTCTTAGGACGAACAAAAGACAGCGCAGACAACCTGACAGGTACCACGCATTGGTGGCTCAGGTTGCAGAACCTTCCAGCTTTCAGGAGGTCGCACAACATCAAGTGTGGGTAGATGCCATGGTAAAATAGTATAGCGCTATCATGACAAATGATGTTTGGGAGGTAAGCTGAAATCCCCACAAGGTCTACGTAAGCACTACAGAGAGGGTGACATAAGAGGCTCAACACAGAGGCTAGGGAAGTAATTTCAGAGTCAAAAATTAGCTATGGGGTGAGAAAATTCTCACAATAATTTTGTCAGTATTTTCCTCAGATTAGATTGTCAGTTGAGCATCTAAATTATTGTACTCAAAATTGTTGTTGAAATATCTATATCAAAATTCTTATGTGCGCTAGAATTTCTCAGTTTTCATGATTTTATTTTCCACTATATTTTTATGGTGAAAATTGCAGTTGTGATTCTATTCATTGTTTGTCGTAGCAAATAAATTGCATAATTAAATTTACAGTTAGAAAAATAATTTCCAGTTGCTATAATAGATAAAAATTTCACACGCAATGCCTTTCTATGGAAGGCAATTGACTTTATGATTATCAACAGTGCTAATAACTTCAACTTAAAGTAAATTTCATAAAGATTACCAACAATGTGTTGAATGGGATTTATCGAAGGGTGGAAATATGGGAGGAAGTTTCCAGTTCTAGGAAGAGTCAAGGAAGGCCGAAATCCCCACAGGGTCTGCGTAGGAGGGTGACGCAGGAGGCTTAGCGCAGAGGCTAGGGCAGTGATTTTAGAGGCAAAAATTAGCTATGGGCTGAGAGAAAATTCTCACAATAATTTTTCCAGTATTTTTCTCAGATTAGATTGTCAGTTGAGCATCTAGATTATTGTACTCAGAATTGTTGTTGAAGAATAATAATAAAGCCCTCATTTACTTCACCGATTTTCCTGCATTGGGTTTTCCAGAGACAATTGTCCAAAAATAACTATGTCAAAATTCTTGTGTGTGTCCCAGAATTTCTCAGTTTTCATGATTTTATTTTCCACGGTGTTTTTATGGTGAAAATTGCAGTTTTGTTTTTCTTCGTTGTTTGCCATAGCAAATACACTGCATAATTAACTTTACAGTTAGAAGAATAATTTCCAATTGCCACAATAGATAAAAATTTCACAGGGAATGCCTTTCTATGGAAGGCAATTGACTTTGTCATTATCAACAATGCCAATAACTTCAACTGATAGTAAAGTTCATACAGATTACCAACAATGTGTTGAATGGGATTTATCCAAGGGTGGAAATATGGGAGGAAGATTCCAGTTCCAGCGAGAGACAAAGGAAGGAAGGCCGAAATCCCCACAGGGTCTGCGTAGGCACTGTACAGAGGGCGGCACAGGAGGCTCAGCGCAAAGGCTATGGAAGTAATTTCAGATGCAGAAATTAGTTATGGGCTGAGAGAAAATTCTCACAATAATTTTGCCAGTATTTTCCTCATATTAGATTGTCAGTTGAGAATCTACATTATTGTACTCAAAATTGTTGTTGAAGAATAATAATAAAGCCACCATCTGTTGCACCGGTTTTCCTACATTGGGTTTTTTCGGGGACAATTGTCCAAAAATAACTGTGTCAAAACTTTTGTGTGTGTTAAAATTTTCAGTTTTCCTGATTTTATTTCCCACATTTTTTTTATGGTGAAAATGGAAATTGTGATTTTATTCGCTGTCTGTCGTAGAAAATAAACTGCATAATTAAATTTACAGTTAGAAGAATAATTCCCAGTTGCTACAATAGATAAAAATTTCACAGGGAATGCCTTTCTATGGATGGCAATTGACTTTGTCATTATCAACAGTGCCAATAACTTCAACTGATAGTAAAGTACATAAAGATTATGAACAATGTGTTGAATGGCATTCATCCAAGGGTGGAAATATGGTCACAACACAATAATGATCATGTATTATAAAGATGCTTGTAAACATGCTTGATCCTGTTAAACAACAGGTGCCACTGTTTTACAATGTTCAAGCATTGGACAATTTATGATGTCATGGTTATTATGATAGAAAGGATTTAGCAAACGTCCTAGTAACAGTTGAACTGACTGTACATTGTGGTTGTCTATGGCTTCATTCAGAAGATAGTAAACGACACGTCCAACAAACCATTCAAAGCTCCAAGAGATTTAGTTATCAGACTCTTATCTGGTTTGTAGCTTACATTATGTTTGACTGAAAATAAGGATTGAATTGTTGTGTTTATGTTCCTCTCTCTCATTTATGTTGTCAACATGTAAAAAATTGCACAGAGTCTACAATAGCATCTCCTTTTAACTCAAACAATATCAATCCAAGCCAGTGAAAGAATTAAAGAACAGTAAATTTGAAGAATTTTAAAATTAAACCTGGTCAACAATGGGAATGCTAGTAGATATTGCCATGAAATTAAAATTAAACCTGGTCAACATAGGTAATGCTAAAAAATCTTACCGGGTGTTGAGGATCTGCTAGCATAGGGAAAACTCCTCTAACAACAAGCGTCTGTCTTGCCTACATCAAAATAAAGCACAGTCAATGGGTCCATTTGTATCTTGTTTCTTATGATCACCATATTAAACTCCTTTATTTATACAACGATGTGAGACATATTTCCTTCCTAGTACCACTTGATCTACAAGAACAAGCTAATAATGAAAAAATAATCTCCTACTTTCCTTCAAACTCAAAACAGCACCATATACATCCAAATTTCATAGTATAAACTTTTAACATGTCAACAATCTATGCAGTCACATGATGCACCTAACACTACCTCCCTTACAACGTGAGTCTATCAGAGTTCAAAGAAATTGCATAGGGTTAAAAAATACCATGTTTAAGATTAAAAAAACACCCAAGGCAACTAGGGTCTTTCTATATATGTTTCTCCAGAAACTATTTCACAAGGATGCCAAATGTTCTATATCTCTATTTCCCGGCAAACCAAATAGATCACAGAAGATCATATTTCACCATTCAATAGTTTTGTTCGAGATGGTAGTCAAAACCATGTTAAGTCACAAAACATCGGTACAAAAAATCAATAACAAATTCAGTCATTTTACAGTAAACTGTATGACAAAGCTCTCTTGCAGAATTGGATTACATACATGAAAACATTTGCCTCCTTAGCTGCTGGAACAGTAACCTAAGAAGCTAGCCCATAATACTGCATCATGTCTTATCTGAACTTTGAAGACGTTTAAAAATATTGATGAAGTCTTTTCTTTCCTCAATTTCTACTTCAGCAAGCTCAAATTTCATAACCAATCACATCACTCTCTATAAAATGAAAGAAGAAATTACAATGCAATTAGCACAAAACTTCTATGTTCTAACCAAACTAGGGAAGCACCCTGTCCCTTTTATAGAAGAAGAGAAAAGAAGGGTTACATTAAAACTAGACATGCAAGTGATGGGCCCCACGTGACTGTCAAAATCTAGCCATAATGCACCTAAGTGAGTGTGCTCTCATGGATGCCTTGAATAGAATGCTTACAACATCTCCATAAAAGATAAATACTTTGTCACCATCTTGTTGAAGGATTTGGATTCGAATACCAAAAAAGGAAAAAAAAATTATGAACTCCAAATCAGCCTAGAATAATGGATTGGGAGCAAGGAGGCACATAGAATGCCACTTCCTCTCATCCCACACTTAAAAGCCAACGGTTACTATATTTTGAACTATAACGCTAGGGGCTCGACAGTAAAGAATAGTCATTTGCAGTGGCTCTCTTGGAGAGACTTGGAACTCAAAAAGGGTTACAATTGTTGGGTGTGTTATATTATTTCCACAATTAGAACCATGCGTTGTACGTTGTGTCAGGTGTAGCGGGAGGGTCATAGCAGGGCAGAAGCCCCCCCTTGTTGGGGGGTTTGCAAGGGGGCGGTTGGGGCAGAGCCCCGGAAAAATAAAATTATGCGGACCCAATAATAGTTGGGCAGACCCAAGGATGGGGGACAGAACCAAAGATGGTGGGTGGAACTACCCATGGTTCTGTGCATGGGTTTTGCACATGGTTTTGGGCATAAGGGTTTTCTACCCATGGTATTTTGTAGATCCAGTCAAGGAAACTACAGTTATGTTCTAATATAAGGTTAATGGATTGGGGTTTATGAATGCTTTGGCATGTATATATATGTACAGTAACATTAAAAGGAATATAATGAAAAACCAATCTCGTAGTCTCGATTTTGGGATCCAAGGAAAAATCTCTATGTATATTTGTTTTATATTCTTGCCATTGTTTATTTTTCTGTTTTAAGAATTCGTTTGCAGGTAAATTCTGTACAGAGTTAAAACCTACAACAATGAGGCTTGGAAAGCTTACATAGTCTAACTAAGGAAGCACAACATCATTTTAAATGACAAAGAAGATGAACTCATTTGGTCGTTGAATCCTATGGGAGGCCACAAGCCAAAATTTGGTTACAAAACCTGGTGGTAGAAGCCATAGATCAGCCATTGATTTGGTGGTGGAAAACCATCTGGAAATTCAAATGCCCAGCAAAGGAAAAAAATTATGGAGCTTCTTCTCAATAACAAGGCGCTTACTTGGGATATTTTACAAAAAAGACATTTCGAAGGTCCTGGTAGATGTTGCCTATGCAAAGCTACCATGGAAACAAATTCTCATCTTATCTTCTCCTATCCATTCTCAAAGCAAGTTTGCAAGGAAATTGAGGAAATTGGACTTAGAAAACCCCGACAAGGAGTCACCATAGGAGAAGCTTTAAATAATTGGTGTCAAATCAGGACCATTAAAGCTTCAAAGCCCTTCCTTTCGCTCTAGCTTGAAGAATTAAATTGCCCAAAATAACCAAATTTTTTAGGGAAAGGACACATTGTCCCTGAAGTGTCCTACCCAAAACCTCAAAAATTTCATTACTTTTCCACAATCCTCTTCTGCCCCTCCTCATACACGAGTATCATCAGGTCAAATTAAAGAAGCATTCCCCTGGGCTTTTTGATGGAGCCCCTCAAGGAAATACATCAAGGGGTGGGGCTAGAGGTATCATATTCCTCTCCAAAAATCATTCCCTTTCAAAGTTGGGATCGACCAAGCCACAAATAATTTCAATGAATTGCTGGCACTTTAGATGGTCCTTATCCTCACTATTGAAAATAAAGTCAAACATATTCAAATTATGGGCAACTTTCTCTTAGTTATTCAATGGATGAAAGGGGACTATGTCTTGTGGAATTACCTTCTACAGCCTTTATATTGGAACATAAAAATCAAAATTCCATGTGTATAAGGACTGACAGCTTATCCAAAGGAACCTGGTAAATCGTTGAATCCCAACAAGGACACATCACTATTCAATTTCATGAATCCTAGCTTTAATTTCCTTACTATGAAGACTGAACTGCTAAATATGATCTGAAATCTGGGCTTTTTCGGACTGCTGTGTAGAACTGGTTTTTTGTACTTTTCTAGAGCCTAGATGATGACTCTATGTGAATAGGACAGCCCAAGGATGTGCAATTAAGGTGACGTTTATGGTTCCTTGTTATATATCAATTATTTCCTACTTCTCTTCCTACAGATTTTGTGCAACGAATTCACATCAATTATATAAAAATCAGCCTGTTTGAGCATCATATGGCCATTTCACAAATAAATTTAACTCGGACAACAATGACTGAGAATTGGATATATGATGGATCTAATTAAGTTCATTTGAACATCATAATCTGTATCAACCAAAAATCAATTCCACCGTGTCTACAAGAAGAAGTGGAAATTTAAGCACAAGGGGTTAGCATAACTGCTTGTTACCAAAATCGTTGGGCTTTCGGTTAGTCCCATACCAGCAGGTACCCAGTTTGAATTCCCTTGGATTTAGATAGATTAGTCTATGTTGACAAGTTTACTAGGGATGCCATCCACAAATATGGGAAGTGTTGACCACTCCATGTCAACTACCCCATGTTTACATTTTTTTGCACATGGATTTCCATCATGTCCGAGCACTCAAATGATCCACAGATTCATCATTATCAGCCATATGTACAATGGAGTTTTGTAAACTCATTCTGCATTTTGTAATGTAAATGATCCTAGTAAGACAAATGTATGTAACAACCTAGGAAAAAGTTATTTTTTTAATGATGATTTCCATTCTAGGAGATTTTTCGTCTCACCGATTCATGTGTGTTTCTAAACATAGATGATTAGCAGAGTTTTTCTCTCCAACCTCACTCCAAAGCTAAAGTGGATTTTGTCGTTGGAATCTTAAATGAGTCCTAGTGTTATTTATCAAGTCTCTGTAAAAGTGATTTGAGAATAATTCTAGCTATTTGGTTAGATTATATTATTACAACTCACTTAGTTTACTAGACCATATTTTATGTCGCAGAAATGGGTAATTCTTGAGGATCTATAACAAATGGGTGTTCCCCCTTCATGGGTTAGAAATGTAATATTTCATGTAAATAATATTTTAGCTATAATGCTAAAGTATTAGAGGGTTGGAAAAATTAATAATCCCCTCATGAGTCAATTAATTAAATTTTCTGGCTAAAATAAATTAAAATGCTAAAGCCATAAATTTAATTAATTTAGGTCCTAGGAAAAATTAAATCCTCCAACATTTAAAATTCGTGGGTTTTAAAGTTTTTAATTTTTGGAGGTTCCCGGCCAAGGGAATATTGAAAATTTCAAGATATTTTGGACCCTCGAGCCTTAGTAGTTAAGTCAAAGTCATTTTTTTTAGACAATTAACTCAAACTAACCATTTTTGAGTTAATTAAAAAAAAATTAAAAGTGAAATTCGAATTTCCTCAAAAAGTAACTTAATTTCAATGGTAATGATTAAAAGATCATTTGATCTTCATCAATAGTTGAGATTTCTTTGACAGAGATCAAGCCATCTAGTTGTTGGAGAATTTATCTATAAATTAGAAGTTTCTCTCCATTATTTGGATCCGATCTTTGAATCGTGTACTTGCTCTGAGAAAGCTCTTGTAACTTTTTTTGGTTAATAAAACGCAAAGACTTTGGGGTTTCAGACCGTGTTGTTCCTCTTTCAGATTTATGTGATAATATTGTTCTTAATACTCTGTTGCGTTTATTTGTATTTGTTAGATAATAGCCTTAGATGATTGATCTGTGCACATGTATCTTGCACAGATTTCTAGGTTTTTAAAATATCATTTTAATTTCATAGAACAAGCAAGTATCTCTATTTCTTGATGATTTTATGATTATTTTGAATCTTTATTAATCTAACAATCAAATCTAAGTGTGCAAAAGTTATCATTCAGATTTGGGCGTTTGGGGAAGTCCTCAGCTAGACCAACTGACTCTCAGATTACAGAATCTAAAGAGCCTACTGTTTTTAATTTCTGAAGTCATCTTATGAAATATTTTATTTGCAGGGTTGTTCTTGGGCTTGTGCCTTTTTAAAATTTCCAGTTTCTTTATAAATTTGTGCAAAATTGTTTAGATTTGGCTAATAGAGGGCTTTGATCTACAGATCTGCTTAGCAGATCTGTGGAATATCATTGGAAATTTGTAAAATTCAAATTTTTTAATTCATTGGGGTTTTGGGTATTTCATATTTTTGTATATACATGTTTTGGAGTTTTCTATCTTTTGTTTGTGCAGGAACAAATCTTAAAATTGCAAGCGATTTTTATGGATTTTGGAGACAGATCTAAGCCCTGGAAGACAAGATTTGATCTCCCATTTTATTTGCAGGTTGAAGATAAATTTCAGAAAGATTGTGGACAAACTTTTTTTAGGGCCCTCTAAACTGGCCATCTCTAGCCCCCAGCTTCCTCTTCTTTCCTTCTTGGCCGCACTCCTTGTCCTCAACCTCCCCTTCTCTTCCCAACCTCCTCCATTCCCTCTTCTCCCCCTTCCTCCTCGACCCTCACTCTTGGCCTCCCTACTCCTTAGCCTTTCCTTTCTCCCTCACAACCTTCACCCTCTGCTTCCTCTCCTCATTCCCCTTGGCCATCTCCCTTACGACCTCCTCTTCCCTTATCCCCTCGGCCCTTATCCTCCTCAGGCACGAAGAAGACAAGTTGATTTGCAGATTTATTCAAGGAAGAAAATGACAGGAAAGTTCACACCTCATGAACTGAACAGCTAAAGTAAGCACCCCTGTACAGTGTGAAATATTTCTGAGGAAAAATACGGACTCATGTGGACAGTTAGGGCTCCCATTCCAGATTCGTTTGCTGACTGTTTTTCTTATTGCGGTGCCTTTTAGGACTAAGGATGGCTTTCTCTCTCGAACTGGGCAGACTGTATTAGAACAGGTCACATTGTGTTGACTGTTTCAAAGTATTAGCCCTCAGAACTGTGGAATATTATGTCATGGATTGTGTAGCTCAGACCTTCTGAAGATTACTTTGGATCTCTGTCACCTTTGGAGCTGCCTTAGGATATTTTTGAAGACTGGGTTGCGGATTGTCTCAAGGTGTTGTTTGAAGATTGTTTTGCAACTTATGGACTAGAACAGGAGCACCTCAAATCTCTCTGTGGTTTAGAATAGAGCCACCTCAATACCACAGTGCTATAATCTCAAGAACAGTGATAAACTTCAAAAAGTGCAATGTGATCTTCTTTGAACAGTTTGTGCAGACTTGGTGCAGTGTGGTGCTAACTCTTCTTGGGAAGTGTGAAGACAGACAGTTGGTGCAGACTTGGTGCAGTGTGGCGCTAACTCTTCTTGGGAAGTGTGAAGACAGATAGTTGGTGTAGTATGGTGTAAATATCTTGATACAATTGGCATGGTGCAAGAATTCTTGATGCTACAGTAAAGTTTTTATACAGAAGTCTTAGTGCAAAATTAATGAAAAAGTGTGATGGTGCAGAATAGTGAAGATTGGTGAAATGCAGTATTTGATCAAATAAGCCCAGGGAAGCAGTAGAGAAGGATTGGTGTCCTTGGGGTAGGTGCCCCTAAACTCAAGGTTGGAACCTTGGTGAAGATAGGGCCAAAGCCCTAGAGGTCAGAGCCTCATTAAGTCCAAGTTGGTGCTTGGCAATCATTGTACACCTTCATTTGTAAAAGGATCATTTGTCCTTATTATTTCAATAATAAAAATATTCATTTCTCTTATTTTTAAATTGTGTAGAATCTAACTGGTTAACAATTGAAAAGAAACATTGATTCACCCCCCTCTCAGTATTTCCAACAATTGGTATCAAAGCCAGCTTCTTCATAATCAGCCTAACAGTTGGAAGAAGGATTCTTAGTCACAATGAAAAATCAAGAAGTGTCGAGAAGGCTTCTTTTGTTCGATGGCACAAATTTTGGTTTTTGGAGAAAATGAATGTCCTACTACTTAATATCCCTTGGACCTAAAGTTTGGCATTCTGTTTTGAATGGGTACACTGCTTCGTCCACTCTTCCAACTGATCAAAACAAAAGGAAAGCTTATATTGCAAATGCAAAAGCCTTAAATTCCATCACTAGTGGAATCACTGATTCTGAATTTACAAAAGTCATGAATTGTGACTCGGCCAAAGAAGTATGGGATAAGTTGGTTAGCTTATATGATGGGGACTCCAAAGTTAAGAAGGCAAAGCTTCAAACTCATAGAAGGCAATTCGAAAGTCTGAAAATGGATGATGAAGAAGATATTGCATCATACTTTCCCTGAGTAGCTGAAGTGGTCAACTCTCTTAAAGGATTGGGAGAAAATATTGAAGAAAACATTGTTGTTCAAAAAGTCTTAAGATCTCTCCTAGACAGATTTGACTCCAAAGTAAGTGCTATAGAAGAAATGAAGGACCTAGATACTCTCCAGATGGATGAACTTCATGGAATCCTCATTGCCTATGATATGAGAAAAGGAATCCCAAGTTCCAAAGATGCAACATTCAAGGCCTCAAAATCAAAAAAGGGGAAAGGATGGAATACTAGCAGTGATGACTCCGATGTTGAATCCAAATTGGTGCAATTTGTACGAAGACTAAAGAAAGGATCCAGGCTAAAAGGTAAGTACCCTCTTATTTGTTTCAAATGTGGAAGAATAGGTCATTATGCAAAATGTCCTCATAAGCATGATAGTGATGATAAGGAGGATCCTAAAAGGATGGTATACAAAAAGAAAGGGCTTAATAAGAAAAATCTCTTCTCTAAGCAAGATGAGTCTAATGAAGATGAATTTGTAGTCATCAAAAAGAAAACAACTAAAAATTTCCCTCATTGCAAAGGAGGTAATGATGAATCAAATGAAGAAAATGACTATGCTGGAAGCCAAGAAGTATTATTCATGGCATTCACAAATGATGATGATTCAGGACTAGAAGGAAATGTAGATGAATTATTAATGAGTGCCATTGAAAAGAATGAGAAATTACGAAAACAAAAAAACTACTCCAACCATGACAGAGCAGCAACACAACAAGGACTTCGGGGAAGCTGAAACACCACCGTCCATAGATTTCAACAACAGAGGTCCGCTGAAGTATTTACAGCAGTGCCACAATAAAGGCAAGGATGTTTACAGCCCCACCGATATTGCATTAGAAACAGATTTTGCTTTATGGACACCCAAATTAAACAAATTATGAGGAAAGTGGAACAACTAGAGGCGGAAAATCACAAGCTGCAAGCTGACATCAGCACTTTGTCAAACAGAGTTCTATCAGTAGAGGGAGAGAATGCATCTCTCAGAAACGCATTGCAGGAATACCAAGAACAAAGTGTGGGGCAGAACTTTAACGAAATTTTACAGGCGGAAATCAAAGATCTTAAAAACAAACAAGAGGAAATTAGATCCCAACAAATGTCCTTTAAATAAGAAATGGAGACGCATATCAGCACATGGGCACAGCTGGTTAGAGGAAAGGACAAAGCCCCTCCGCTCATAGCGGTGGAGGAAGTAGTACAGGCAAAGCTTGTGGAGGAAAGAACCCGACGAGCAAGAGAATTGAATCTTAAGGTAAGAGGACTCCCTACACCTCCCCCCTCAACGGACCCAATGGAACTGGGGAACAAGTTTCTATGCGACACTCTCGACATACCAGACATAACCCTGGGTAGCGCCTGGATAGAGCAGGACTCTACCCTCTTCCTCAGGTTCTGTGACTCCTTGGATAGACTTTGAGTACTCCGAGCCAAGCAGAAACTATTCTCTCTTCCGAATAAAGTGTTTTTGGATGAAGACCTCACAAGAGCTCAAGTAGCTGAATTGAAATAGGCCAGGGAACAGGTTGCAGCAGCAAGAAAAGCAGGGAAATGGGCAGTGATTGGAAACCTTCGGGCAGTTATTCGGAACACCTTCCCCCAGGATGGGCATCCCGTTCAGGTAGCTCCAAATGATGGGTCTGAGCGGAGAGGAGGCGGGGCACGGATCTCTCGGTTTACTGCTAGAATGGCAATGGCTCTTTCTGGTCTTCACCAGGTCTACTTTATGAATCTCTTAGCTCAGCAGACATCCTCCTGGTTACTGAGACTCATGCGAGCCCAGTCCGACCTCTCCCCGACATTATAGGATACCAGTGGACCGCAGTTTGCAGACAAGAGACACGGAGTTCAGGGGGTGTTGCTTGCCTCGTCCGAGATAGCCTCAGGAGTAGAGTATCAGTGGTCGTGACCAGTGAGTATGCCAGATTCATGTGGATTCAAATCCGAGCCAGAACATCACCTCCAAGAGACATTTATGTCACAGTCTGTTACTTCCCACCTATCTCGTCTTCCTATGCTATTCACAATAGCTCAGACGAAGACCCTTTTACAGACCTATACTCTAACATCACCAGGTTTTTGGAAGTAGGGGACGTCATTCTCACAGGGGGCTTCAATGCTAGGACCAAAGACCTTCAGACTCCTATGCACGACAGGTCAGAGGATATATTTTGCACTCGAGGGATTGACCCGACCATGATCAGCATGCACCAGACCTCTGAGGATCATTTGGGACCCACCACAGCCTATGAGAGATATCTGCTACAGTTGGGAGAATCTCATGAGCTGGTAATTCTGAATGGCCTACCATGTTTCCCCTCCTCGCACTTCTTTACCTGCAGACCATTTGGAGGTGGGGCAAGTGTGGTTGACTACGCCATTGCAAATCCAGATCTCCTCCCTTACATCAAAAATTTCTCGATCACCCCCATCCCTCTCGTAGATCATGCACTTCTGTCACTCTCTCTCTGCAGTTTGACCCCCCAAATCCATCTCCTACTCTTCCCTGCAGCCCTCCCAGGACCACCTTCCGATTTGAGGAGGGTGACCCTGATCTCTTCTCCTCTATCCTCAGACAGACACTCCCATCAGAGTCCCAGTTTACCTCTTTCAGCTTCGCCAAGGACAAATACTAGTGCCTCTCATATGCAATCTGGGAAGTTGCGCTCCAATCCTTCCCCCACTCTACCCGTACAGCCACCACCTCCCGCAAACCGGGAAATTGCCCTATGAATAAATGGTATGACCAGGAATGCAAGTCTATGCATCATGATCTCCGACACGCATTCCAGAACTCCTTACCAACATACCTTGACCTCTGTTCATCCTACTGTTGCCTCCTTCGCCGCAAGAAGTGCCTCTTCATTGCCCACAGAAGACAGATTCTTTCTACTCTCCTCCTTCGCTCCCCTAAAGATTCTGGGGGACCATCCTTTCCCGTCGCTCACCTACCCCAGTTGACCTTGATCCTGCCTCAATGTTCTCTCACACCTCCCAGCTATATGACATTCCTGGGCAACCTCTGATTCAGGTTACTTCCCCCCCCCCCACCTCCTGCCACCTTTTCTTCGACAAAGATATCAGAGAGGCAATATGGGCAATGAATAGCAGCAGGGCAGCAGATGAAGAAGGCTTCCAGGCAGAATTCTTCAAGCACGGGCTTCGCCCCCTAGTAAAATATCTGGTGGACCTTTTCAACCAGGTGGTTTGGGATGGATTTCCGGATGGTTGGTCACACCACATTATCTACCCGATCCACAAGTTAGGGCCTACTTCCCACCCCAACAACTACAGGACAATCATGGTTGGGCACACATTCTCCAAGCTATATGCTACAAAATTCCATAGGACACTCTCCCATTTCCTTAAGCAGAGACAACTCAAGGCCAAGGGCCACGCAAGATTCCGCCCAGACCACCAGACAATCGACCACATCCTTACTCTTCGCGCGGTGATCAAGGAGGCTAGGCATCGAGCCTCTTAAGTGTACTGCTATTTTGTAGAATTTCGGAAGGCCCTTGACTCAGTCCCGAGGGAAGATCTTTTCCAGAGACTAAGAGACATTGGCACCTCCTCAACTCTCCTGACAACTATCATGTGCCTCTATGAGGCCGTCCTTGGCCGTCTCCGCACAGTCGGAGGAATGTTGGATTTCATCCGAAGCACCATTGGAGTCAAGCAAGGATGCCCCCTTTCTCCTACTTTATTCAGGATCTATATCGATGAGCTTGAGTCCTTCCTCCGAGAGCATATCCAGGAGACAGATGGGTGTCTTCTTCACCAAGTCCTAATTTCCATCCTCCTCTTTGCAGAAGATATTGCCCTTATTGCCTCCTCCCATGAAGGCCTTCAGAGACAGCTGGATGCTCTCGCAGCTTTTTGTGACCGGAGGCATCTAACTGTGAACTTGGGTAAAACCAAACTGATTATTTTCAATGGAGTCAAGAAAACCTCAGACTTCCACTTCCTATTTAAAGGAGAAGAGACCGATATTGTCAACACCTATACATATTTGGGAGTTCAGTTTTTAGGGCCTCGCTTCAGCCCGCAACCAGCGCTTTAGCCTCAGATCAACAAAGGGTATGACTCCCTAGCCCTTCTGGAGAGGCAGTGTTTCTGGCACCATTTCCAGGACATCTTGTCCAAAATGAGCATCATGAACACTTTGATTCGTCCTACAGTACTTTATGGCTCAGAGATTTGGGGTCCCTCTCTCTTAGAGTCAGATTGGGCTTCAGCGGAGCGGGTCCAGACCCTCCTCTTGCGCCGTTTCATTAGGTGCAAGAAGACAGTTCCTCAGCACATCATTCTAGCAGAGTTCGGGGCTCAACCTTTCCGCCTAGAGGTGATATTCAGATTAGTGTTGCTCCTACACAGGCTCCGAGGACTGGCAGACATGAGGAAGGGTCGAGATAGATACCCAAATTTAGCATACTGCTCCTCGGAGAACATCGCTCGTATGTAGACAAGCCAATCCAAATGTTGGTACACCGATGTGACCGAGCTTTTGAAGGCTTCAGGAATCCAGATTCACCATCTCCCTCCCTTTCAGTACTCTCTGAATGCTCCAGGCCACCTCCTTCCCAATCAACAAGAGCTGAATAAAATCATTAAGGATGATATTCACAGACAATACGTTCAGACTACATGGACCAATCCTCCCAATGGGTTGCATCCAAAAATGGCCTTCTACGCAGAGCATTCCCTAGAGATCAGGGATGGGCTCATCATCAGACCCCAGTACACGTTCCAGCATTAGATGCATGCTCTTAGAACCCCCCTCAAGGAGCTCAAAGTTGGGTCTCACAGACTCCGTGTGGAGACAGATCACCACATCGATAGGGCAGATAGGATTTGCCAGCTCTGCCACCTACAAGAGATAGAGATAGAGACACTTCATCTTTGGATGCCCTGCTTACTACGAGATTCAAGGTTGTTTCCATTGTATCTTCAAGTCTTCTCGGACTTTGCCCAGCTTTCTCAGATATGTTGATTCGAGATGCCTGGCACTTTATCTCCAGGAGGCCTTCAGATTTCGGGCCCGTTTTCTTCAGCCCCCACCAGAGCAAGCACCATGCAGAAGATCACAGACTTCTTTAGGGCGCTACCATCAGCGCAGGGCACCAAAAGAACCATCGACCGACACACAGACACTGAGACCAGATCGCTGCAGTCCCAGGGGGGCTAACCCACCAAACTGCACCAGCATTCTAGGATTGGATCCACACCTAGGAGGCGCCCTAGAATCTCTAGGCGATAATAGCGACAGCCCAGTATGCCCATAGGACAAAAAAAATTGACAAGCTTCCCTCAATTTTCTTCTCTCGACCTCGGATGTTAGGAGAAGGGACTAGACAGGAAACTCCCCTTTTTCTCCTTCTCCTTCTTTGCTTCATCGCAAAGCTTTGTTTCGAAGCCGAGAGCTTCTAGCTTCTGCATTTACATTTACTTAGATTATAGATGTATTTTATGCTCTTTAAAAAGAAATGTTATAGGGGACCGTTTGGTCCACCGGCTTCGCATGATGTAATCATTGTACCCGACAGTACCGTTGACCTATTATGGTCATTTGTTGGACATTAACAAAATTATCTTTATCTTATCTTATCTCAAGGTAGAAAAGGAGGAAGCAAAAATAAGGGAAGACCTCTTGAAAAATAATCTAAAAGAAAAGGAAGAAATCTGTGAAAATCGTGAAGCTGAAATAGTATCTCTGAGGAAGGAATTGGAGCAAGTCAAAAAGAGTTGGGAAAGCTCTCAAACACTTGACAATATCCTTAATGCTCAAAAACCTCAATATCACAAATCCGGGATTGATTTTAAAGGAGAATCATCAAGTACTAAGGATTATGCAAGAAGTTATGCCGACATACTTTCCAGCAATCCAAAAGAAGAAAAATCGTCTCATCATCTCAGATCCAAAGAATGAAGAAAGAGTAACTCCAAGGAAGAATGTTGATTCAAATCATGGCAATTACAACACGAACCAAACAATCTCTTTTGGGCATTGTTATTATTGTAAAAAATTTGGTCATCAAGCTAAACATTGCATGGCTCATAAGAATGAAGCACCAAGATTGAAGGATCAAACAAACAAACCATGTGGTCTCAAAGGGCAAGGACAAATCAAGACCTACAACTCTTTTGATCCTTTGGCCAAAGTTGATCCAATTTGCTAATTATGTAATGACAATGGACATAATGAACAAAATTGCCCCCTCAAAAGAAGAGAAGCAAAATATGAGAATCCCAATACAGATAAATGTGGCCTAGCTCTATGTGCTCACAGTGATGAAAGTCATTGGTTTGTGGATAGTGGGTGCTCCAGATATATACATGTCAACGACCCATAGCAGTACACCCCCTTTTTTGCAAAAGGGATAGCGCATGATCGATGTGTTCCTGCCATCCAGCTATCATCATCAGCCTGAGGATCATGTTATAATGTAAACCCATTCTTCATGTGTATAATGTAAATAATCTTAGCAGATCCGTGTCGTGTATGTAATTACCTAGATAAACCTACTTTTCTGGTGACGATCTACATTCCGAGAGGTTTTTTGTCTCACCGATCCGTTCTCCAATGGTCAACAGAGTTTTCTTCCAACTTTACCCCAAAGCCAGAATGGATTTTGTCACTGGGATCTTAGGGGAGTCCTAGTGTTCTAGATCGAATCTATGTAAAAGTGATTAACGAAGAATCCTAACCATTTGGTTAGGTTATTTTATTACAAATTGTTTGGTTTGCTGGATTATATTTGTGCCACAGAATTGAGTAGTCTGTGAGGGTCTTTTGCAAATGGGTTTTCCCCCTTGAGATGTAAAAAATGTGAAATCATGATGTAAAGTGTCTTGAGGATTGAAAAAATAATTTATCCCCTCATAGGTTAATTAATTGAATTTTCTGGTCAAAATTAATTAAAATCCTAAGCCATAAATTTAATTAATTCTAGGTCCTAGGTAAATTTAAATTGTCCGAAGGCAAAATTCATCAGTCCTTAAAAATTAAATTTTAAGAGGTCCACAGACTAGGGTAAATTAATTATTTTGCTAAATTTTAAGCCTTTGGTCCCTGGGTTAAGTCAAAGTCAAAATTTTAAGGAAATTAATTCGAAAATTTAATCTTTGAATTAATTAAAATGCATTTAATTGTAAAAATTCGAATTTCCTCAATAATTTAAAATTTCCACAGATGAGATTAAAAGAAATTTTGATTATTATCAACGGTCGAGATTGCTTTGACGAGAATCACTCGAACTAGCCGTTGGAGGATTTATCTTTAAATAAGAGGTCATTTGTCAGTCAGTTCATCCAATCTCTAGATCGTGTACTAAGCTCTCAAGCTTTGTTGTATACTTTTTTGAATTAATGCAAAAGTCTTTGGGGTTTCAACGTGCTGTAATGTTCCTCTTCATGAATTTATGGTAACATTGTTTTAGTTTCTGCTTAATATTATGTGTAAACTATCAATCAATAGCTCTCTTAAAATAATCTGAATACAGGTATCTTATTCAGTTTGTTGGATCTAGGGTAACATTTTTAATTTTGATTGAAGTAGCAGGTGTCTCTATTTCTTCAGAATATTATTGTTGTTCTATTTCTCCACTTGATTTGATGGTTGATCTAGTGTTTGCAGAAGATCTCTCAGGTTCTCATTGAGCGTTTGGGGATAGCCTTCGGTTGGACCAACCAACTCTCAACACATGTTTTCTGAAGAGCCTACTTCATATAAGTCTTGGGATTTAACTAACGAAAATCTTTTTTTTCTGCAGGGTGTTTTTAGGCTAGTACCTCTCTTAAATTTCAAAATCTTTTAAATATTTTGTGGAAATTTTGATAGATATGGCTATTAAGAGCCTTAGATTATCAGATCTGGGAGCGGAATTGGACTCAACTCCTCAAATCTAATAGATCTGTAAATTATTTGTATAGATCTGTTATTTATTTGTGTAAATCTGAAATTTTGTAACATAATTTTGAATTTTAACACTTAGGTTTTTGGAATTTTCTCTATTTTTGTACATATTAGGTATTAGGTTTTTTTATCTTTTCACTTGTGCAGGAATAGATCTCAAAAATCAGCTAAGAAAATCTTCAGATCTGAACTAGATCTAGAACTTGGAGGGCAAGATCTGGGCTCAAAGATCGTTTGCAGGAATAGATTTGAGAAATCAGCCAAGAAAATCTTCAGACTTGACTTAGATCTAGAC
Source organism: Pinus tabuliformis (assembly GCA_031772625.1). NCBI lineage: Eukaryota > Viridiplantae > Streptophyta > Pinopsida > Pinales > Pinaceae > Pinus > Pinus tabuliformis. The sequence goes on from CM062816.1 coordinate 121,280,228, forward strand.
CCTGGAACCTGACTTAGATCTAGACCCTGGAGGGTAATATCTGGGCTCACAGATTGTTTGCAGGAATAGATATGAGAAATCAGCCAAATAAATCTTCAGATCTGAGATTTTTTTCAAGCAGATATGGGGGTTTTGAGACAAATCTAGACGTTGGAGGGCAATATCTTGTCCCAAATATTTTTGCAAGACCAACCATTACAGATTTTGCAATAAATTTGAAGATCTTGACCAAAATAATTTTTTTCAGAACAAGAGTTTCAAGTTTTGGGGCTCCTAAGCCCATATCTGCCTTCTCCTAGCCCTGTGCTAGCTTTCATTGGCCCTATATTTCCCTTGCTCCATTTATGATTTGAATATTTAATTTTCTGATGCTAATCATTCGTGGATTTTGCAGAAAAGTTGGTAAAAATTTGTGCTTCAAGCATTGAAATTTTTTTGGCAACTTGGGCAAGTGATCTTCAAGGCCTAAGGCCTAAGGGTTTCATCTCTAAACCATATTTTTCCTCACTATTTGCTACAGCAGTCATCTATCTTTCTAATAGTGGTGAAAAACACATCTAAGTGGCTTGAAATTAACTAAAAAATTGTTAAATACATTAATAAGTCATTTATGTTTTATGTGTATCAAGAATTTGGCCTAGATTTACATTTTGGGTCATTGTTATCTCTGAATAATTCTGTTTCTGAAGTCTAAAATATAACAGTGGAAAAATTTCATGTAGGTTAGCCTAAAATCAGTTCCTAAGTTGTTTAATACATTAAGGAATTAATTTCTTGAGTTGGACATTCATCATTAGGCTTATTTCATGTTTTAATTGCTGGCTATAATAAGTATATCAGATCTGATATAATTCCGGAAATCACATCATAACAAGCTAAAAAATTTTGATAATTAATGTGGGCAAGTTTGGAAAAATTTCGGTAAATTTTTGGCATAAAAATATCATTGATAGCTTACTGTTTTCATTGTCATATTGTGGTTGTCATAAAGTTTTTCTTACTGCTGTCCTAAAAATTAATTTCTGAAAATTAAGTACTTTGTCATGGAATTGTGATAAAATGCATATCCTTTGTTTCATAAACTAAGTATTTTTTGAGCATCTGTTGATATTAATTGCAAAGAAGTTTTTGTTATCTTTGAGCTATAATTGTATCAGAAAGATTTGAAATAAGCTTGTGTTCTAATTGTAATATCTTCAGGGGTTTAATTTTGAGTCTTCATTTAATAAAGCGAACATTTTATTTGGGTATTGGAAGTTTCTGCGACATAAGCATCTTTTCATCCTTGAATCTAACTTCATCTCATCTTCTCATCATCTAGTGCAATTTCATATAAGTTAGTTTTGCATAAATAAAATTTACTTCCAAACATAAGCTTGGTCGATAGAGAGATATGTATCCATCCATCTTTGCTTGAGTACCCTGCTTTTAATAGTACTTAAAACAGTGACCTTGCAGTCGTCAGAGCCACAACTCTCTGTAGTGCCGAAGGCATTGGGTATGTTAGAATTTCAGGAGAGATATCATTAATCACACCTTAGTGTGCTTCTCTTAATCTTCTCTCTGCCAATTACTACGAAATCAGGCTCAGCACAGAAAGGATTGAAGGATTCACATTTTCAATAGGCATTTAACTAAAATTAACCAAGATTCTTGCATCTCACATTAGTTTTAGGATCTGCATTTCACATAAGATAGTCACTCACCTAAGCAGCAGTTGTTAATCGATTACCTGGTCTTGATTCCCTAGCAAGATCCTTGACTCCATAAGGCACTGGTATCAATCGTTTAAAATCTAATCAAATCCTATAAATCTTGTTAAATCTTAATCAAGTACTTGGTCACTTCACAGTATCTCCCCGAACTGGTTGGTTCCCAACTAGTTCTTCTTCATTCCATTTTTTCCATAGGGTCTACCCCCCTTAGCCTGTTGTAGGGAGACAGCTTAAACGGAGAGATTGGGGATCAGAGTGACAGTCCCCGATCTAAGCATTGTCGCGGTGCCTAGACACTTTGTGCGACAACAAGGTGAAAAAGGAAGTTTGTCTCATTGAACAAAAAGGAAGGAAATGTATCCTTTGAAAGTGGTATCAAAGCGCAGGTCACAAGTTCGATACACACCCGACTCGCATTGGGGGGGAGATTGTTGGACATTGGATAAACCAATGCTCCTCTTGTGTTTCGCAACATGGACTAACCGCCTCTCGTGGATCCTTTTCTTTGGCAACGCGATCGTTGACTAACACCTGCGGGTTTTGGTCTAAGACAATCGTGATTCCCAACAATTACTTTCCACCTAATAGTTGAGATCTAAGTTTAAACACTTAATTTATTTTCTGGAGTACATTTGTTTTTACATGCTCATTCAAGGAGGATTAATTTAGTTTTACTTATGCATCTAATTATCTCTGATTGATTATTTCATACAAATGGATTTCTGAAAATCAAGTGTTTTATTTCCAGCATTTTACATTGGTTTCCTATTGTATATTTCAATAATTATTTGTGCAGACTTCATATTTTACATTGCTGGTATAAGTATTTGTTTTCACATTAAGATCATTTTTCTGAGCCTCAAGTTAAATAACACATGACATATTTCAGAAATAACTCATATTTTAGTCTCTCCTTTCACCATCACATCATTTCACTTTGCATTTGCATACTAAGCTAGTATTTGCACATTAAAATTTTACTTCCAAACATGAGCTTGGTCGACAGAAACATTAAGGGATCAAACTTAAAATAGGCATTTAACTAAAATTAACCAAGTTCTTGCATTTCACATAGCTTTAAGTTCGCATTTTCATATAAGGTAGTCAAATAATTCAGCAACAATTTCCCATCCATTACTTGGACTTTATTTCCTTTGCAAGATAGTTGACTCCACAAGGCACTGGTATCATTTGTCTCAAATCTAATTGAATCCTTCAAAATCTTGCACAATCTAAAACAAGTATTGGTTGCTTAACTGTGTCTCCCAAATTGGTTGGTTCCCAACTAATCTTCCCTCATTCCACTTCCATAGGGTCTACCCCCCTTAGTCTGCTATTGGGAGACAACTCAAACAAAGAGATTGGGGATTGGTGTGATAGACCTCGATCTGAGCCGGTGTCGCGGTGCTTAGACATTCTGTGCAACAATATTTTTTGGCGTTGTTGTCAGGGATAAAGTTTTTTTGTCCTTGGTCCTCATGACGTTTTTCTAATCTTCTAATCTTTTTTGCCCTTCATTGGCTTGTCAAAGTGGCACAACATTTTTGGCATTGTTACCAAGGCATCAAGTTTATCTTGTTGCTAGATTCACGACATCATTTTTTCCTTTTTTTTCTTTCATCTTTCTATCTTTCATTCAAGCCAGCAACGCCAACATTTCTTGGTGTTGTTGTCAGGAACCAATTTATTGGACCTTGGCTTTACGACAATCATCTCATTTATTTTTTCAATCTCGTATCATTTTTTGTCCCATCAACGCCACATTTTTTGGTGCCATTTCATCTCTTCATCTTTTCATCACCGTATCTTTCTTCATCTCACTAATCCTTTCATTTGCGACTTTAGCACTTGGACATTTCGGTTGATTTCCTGTTTGGGTGGCAACTCCACTTATTCATCCATTTACTCCCAGACAAGAAACCCTCCCTAATATCCATCTGCTTCTCTCGATTGATCTTTCGGTTTCTGCCTTTGGAATCTTAAGGTTAGATTCATGCTCAAGCGACTCCATTTCTTTCATTTCTTACAAGAATTTCTGCTAGAAGCTCGCTTCTTGTGGATCTTTTTTATTTTCTTGAGCAAAGATCTACCTCTCTAGCATCTATTTGGTTGTTCCCTTCCCCCCTTTAAGCAAGTCATCATGGATAATACTCTTCATGATATGCCAGAAGATGCCATTCATAAATTGCCTTTGTTCTCAGGGGGTGATTCAGCCGCTACTGGAAAGTATCTTCGCACGGTTTCTCATATAAGAACCAGGTATTATCTTCCTTCACCATATAATCATGAAGATGTCAAGATATGTCTCTTTACCCTTTCCTTAGAAGGTGATGCTATGGATTGGTTTCATAATTGTCTTGAGGATTCTTTCGCTTCTTTACAATACATCATCAATGCTTTTAAGGATAGATATATGAAACAAGGTGACTCGCCTTGTGACCCTAGTACTATGCAAAAGAGTGAAAGAGATCTTGTAAATAACTCAACTATCAATAGAAGATTTCAAGACAATTCACATGATGAATCCACTTGTACTATTGCAAGACAAATCCATGATAGTGGAGAAGCATAAACAAGTTGTCAAATCAATGTTGACAATGATAAGCATCTTGTTAAGGAATTGATTCAGATGGTTAAAGACATATAGTTAAATCAAGCTCAAGTAATCAAGAATACAGAGGTTAATCAGGCTCAACTTATTAAAGATATGGAACTTAACCAAGCAAGATTAACAGCTGATCATGCTAAGCAAAATTGATTATACTTAACAAGTTAGTAGCCTTAGAGAAAAAGATAACGATCATGGGATTCAATCACTCCAATCAAATGATTGCCATGGAAGAAAGACATGAGGAAGAAATGGCCATCATGGAATTTGATCACAACAATCAGTTAGCTACCATGCAAGCAAATCATAAGAAAGAGGTAAACTATACGCAAAATTGCTTCATGGGCATGAAAGCGAAGAATGATAAAATTATAAAGGACATGGAAGTTGGTCAAATATCTCTTCAGAATAGATTATTGGCCATAGAGAAAAAACAAGCACCATGTGTTATAAATATGGAAGCAATGGATACCATTGAAAACAGATTAAAGATAATGGAAGTTAATCATTCTAATCAGATGTCCATTTTTCAGAATCATATGATTACAATGGAAGAAAAGCACAATTGGGAAATGAAAACTATGGAGGCCAATCATATCACTCTGCAAAACAGATTCATTAAAACTGAGCTCAATAAAGTGAAATGAGCTCCATACATAAGAGCTTGGAAGAAAGGAAATCATAGGTACAGAAGTTTCAGTCTGATCCAGGTGATAGATGGCAGAAAATCAAGGAGCTTTCAACAAATCATAACTCTTTCGATCCATTAAAGCAGGTCCATCTTGTTGTGAATATCCTAAGAAAGTGGTTGACCCTGTTGAAGTTTCTAAGTCTAATATTTAGAAACCCTCCATGTACTTTCTGATTTATTCCTTCCTACTTGTTTTGATTAATTAACAAGTTATTTACCATGTAAATACTGAAAACAGTAAGGCATGCCAAAGAAATGAGCTCCATACATAAGAGCTTGGAAGAAAGGAAATCATAGGTACAGAAGTTTCAGTCTGATCCAGGTGATAGATGGCTGAAAATCAAGGAGCTTTCAACAAATCATAACTCTTTCAATCCATTAAAGCAGGTCCATCTTGTTGTGAATATCCTAAGAAAGTGGTTGACCTTGTTGAAGTTTCTAAGTCTAATATTTAGAAACCCTCCATGTACTTTCTGATTTATTCCTTCCTACTTGTTCTGATTAATTAACAAGTTATTTACCATGTAAATACTGAAAATAAACACAAGTACATGCTCAACACATTACAGATCATCAACTAAAGGAAACAGAAACAAGCACACAAATGACATCGTTATTTTTGAACTAATGTCCCCGGAAAAACCCAATGCGGGAAAACCGGTGCATCTATCTGAGGGTTTGATTTATTAAGCAGTTTCAGAATACAATCTGGGTGCCAAATCCGACTCACCTAACAGACAAAAATCTCGGCCATAGTACCTCTCCTTCGGAGACAGATGCTACGGCTAAAACCCCGGATAAACACTCCAGCAAATCCTCAGCTCCAATCTGCCCCACGAAAAACCCCAGCGTCAGCCTCTAGGGACTGTGTCAGCCTCTTCTGCCCTCTGCGTCAGTTTTCCCGACAGTTCCGACAATTCCAGACGTTCCCGACAGTTCCAACTTTTGCCCTCTACATCAGATTTCCCAACAGTTCTAGCTTCTACCCTCTATGTCAACTTTCCCAGCAATTCTGGGTTCTGCCCTCTGCGTCAGCTTGCCCCACTGCTGCACTGATCCTCTCGGCACTATCTCTGCCTCTCTGCTCTTGTATTCACTACCCCTCAGCTACAACTCCAGATCATTATCTCAACTTTCTCAGCAAACCCAACCCCAGAAAGTCGAAATTTTGATCTCTTGGTGTGTTCTCCAAGTGACCCACAAGCCTCCTCTTATACCTTTCTTGTTGACAAATCAACGAGCGAGATTAAGGCCCTAATCAACAGCTAAGATTAGATCTGGCTTGATTCATGACTTTTGGACCATTCTAACACAGTTTTATATTAATTCACATTAATATTTTAATTTCCCTAAGTTTAGACTTCAGGACTCCATTAAAAATATTAATTATTTTAATATCTCCCAAACTGTTTAGAATCTGCCCAAACCCTTTCTGGGTATCAGAGATCTCATGTGCCTTAGCCTCTCCACCAAATTTCATGGCTAGAGCACATCTGATGATACCCCAAATCAACACTCCCTCTTAGCGAGGACTGTGCTCTAGCAATACTCCTTACTGAGTATTACTCTGATCATCCGGCATCGGTCCCTAATGCTAGGCCTGCTGCCCATCATTTGTATTGCTACATCTCGTACTGCCACCCATGGCTCTGCCACTGCCACTGCTGGATCTGTACGACAGCTCCATCTGCATCCGTGTTGCTGCCCATGGCTCTACCACTGCCATTGTTGCGTCTGCACTGCATCCCCTCTCATCATGCTGCATCGTGTTGCCAATAGCACCACCACTGCTAACTGCTGCACTGCAACTCAGTTACAGAGAAGTAAGTAACTGATCTCCCAACTCTGACATCTTTGTCAGGCTAGAGACACTCCCGATGCTGAAGCTCCCTTAGTCACTGACAAGTGCTCCCTCTCTGACCTCTGCGTTGCTACAACAACTCCCTGCATCTGTCACCGTTGCACACCTCTCTGTGCCATCCTGCACTGTTGCAACACTCTCATGCCTCTCGCATTGTTGCAGCTTGCTAGCCTCGCATTGTCCTGGGAATCCTGCAATGTAGCTCTCTCTGCCGCTCCATCCTCATCCGTCTCTACTGACATCTGCCAATCCTGCTACTCCTCTTCGGGGCTCCCGTAGCCAAGTATAATCCAAGAGGTTGGGTATCTCGAGGATCCCGCCCCTCCTCTTGACTACAGCTCGATGTCTCCCCACTTTCGCTCAAGTGGTGTGTGTGCATTCATGGCAAAATCATCGTCTGTCTCCACTTCCTTCTCTACCCTTGCTAGCACTGCCTTGGTTTCGAAAGCCTCACCCTTCCTTTTCTTCCTCGGACACTGGGTCGCATAATGACCCAACTCCCTACAGTGGAAGCATTTGACCTTGGAGAGGTCCTTCTTCTACTTTTCTTGCTTACCCTCAGATGCTAGGGCAGCATCCACCTCCTCCTCCTTGATTCTGATCCCCTTGCTGCTCCTTCCCATCTTGGTCACCCTCCTGATCTCTTCTTGGCGAAGAGCCGCCCACATTTCCTCCCAAGCTAGAAGGATCGCCCTGCCCAGTTGCACTAATCGCAAAAAAGTCGTGATAAAATCATAAAATCGCGTTTTTTTTTTTTAATCACAATATAATCGCCCGATAAAAACGTTAATTTTTTTTGACCGATTTTTTCATATTTTTTATGGAAAAAATTGTGGCTATGTCGGGCAGCGCGATTTATATTCTGAAAAACACGAATTTTTTTCTCATTAATGTTATGAAGACAATGGCCAATCCTATGCATCAACAGTACTCAAGAAAAATAGCACTTATATCACATTTACTGGTGCATTTGGGACAGTTCACTGTCAATGAGAGATCAGAGATTTAGAATATCCGACAGTGATGAAAACACAAGTGATTGCATAGCTATTCCGTAAATATATATGCTGTGTGAAAAGAATCTCTTAGCAGTGAAATGTTTCTTCAAATACTCAAGTGTATGTGTAGGTTCAAACAGGTTATGACCATAAGAATCAAACATTCACAATGTAACAAATGAGCAGTGATAAGAGTGCAAGTGTTGGCAGCAATGTCAAGAGATCACATACTGTATAAACTGTGTTTTAGTGTTCTCCAGCAGTGAACAATTTTAACCTTTTCAGCATGTTTAGATGAGTGCTATTAATCATGTATTGAAAACCATTTATTCAAGACTCAAGAGTTATTATGTGCATAAGAGTAGTTTCCTTTCAAGATCAAAACCATGTTAATGGAAACCCCTTTGTTAAATTGACAGTGCTGTTAATGAAAATCAGGGTTAGAAACACATGAATATCGAACACAAACACCACATTGTCTAACAAGACAAGGCATCGATCTGCTTGAAGATGTATTAAGAATGTCAAGTATATTCGAACACTGTCATAAAATGGTGTATAAAGATGAGAATGTGACCACTATTCAGAAAACTAAACCCTTATTACCAGTGCTGAAATGATACCAGAAATAACTTCATGCATTTAAATCTGTTTTAAACCAAGGATGGGAGATTTATTATGCTATAAATTGTGCCAAACTCATCATAGACAACCTCAGATCTGAAACAATGACCTCAAAAAACCTGGACATCAAGATTTCAAGGGTGAAATTTAGGTGCAAAGAAGCCAGGTCATTTCAGTTACTCTGTCATCGATTTGTCTCTTTTAGGTATATGGAGCAAAGAAACACTTCAACGTTAGCACCAATCCTTGTAACATAAGTTATAACCTTAAGTGAGAGCAGAATTAACACTTAGCCCTACATTTCTAAACATAGACTTTAGGCACCCTACATTTCTAAGCATAGACTTTAAGCAACCAGGAAGATTTGGGTCTCAAACTAATTCCAAGTTTGCTCATGATATGACTCATGAGATACATTATTATATTTTTTGTTGATATTTTGAGGCTGAGTTCGGACTCAGGAGTCAAGACTTACTATTCAGGACATGATTCACTGTTATGTGTGATGCAGCACTAGAAATGATATTAAACATCTTATATATTAGTTCTTTTATCACATTTATGTGTCAATGTATTTATTTTATGTCATAGATGGTTTAGATATTAAAAAAATTGAAAAAAAATGAATATTTTTGTATGTTCAATTTTTTCCCGATTATTATCGATTTTTTCCCAATTTTTACGATTTTTTCCGATTTTTCCCCACGCCGAAATTATCCCAATAACGATTAGTGCAACATTGGGACAAACACCTCCCAGTCTTCTGAGACTGCATTCAAGGTTGTTCTCACCATCAACTTTGGATCTGGTGTGGCCCCTATGGAAATCTGTTGCTCTCGGATCTCCTTCAATTGACCGAGGAAGGTGTTGATTTGTTCTCCCTTCTGCATATAGTATGACCGCAACAGATTTTCAAGCAGCATCTTCCTCCGCACGGAAGTATGTTGATACAACTTCATCAGGGCCTCCCACATCTCCTGTGTTGTATTCTTCTCGGCAATATGTGGTAATATCAGTGCTTTTAAAACCAGAACCGGTGACCAGACTGGTCCACCTAATGAACTGGTTTACCGACCGGAACCGGTCTAACCAGGACTGGTTTGGTCTAAACGAACTAGTTTTAGAAAAATACATTAAATAATTAATTTTTAATGAAACAAAACTACTTTTAAGATTTAAAACCATGATTCCAAGCCAATAGAGACAAAATATGCAAAGTTTGCTCATTTATATACCATGTAAAGGTGAATATATCAAAATGGCACCGAGTGCAATACATATCATCGACAAAATAGCAAAATACATAAGCAATGAGGCTCTAAATGGCCTATAAAGTCCAGAAACAATGTTGCAAGCTATGAGGCCATTTGCCTACTACAAGTCTACAGTGTACACATGATCAATCATCAAGTTCATCACCACTACTAGCCACAGGATCATCATCAAGAGATACATAGACATCATCTGGTTCAGAGTCTGAGGATGCCTCAACCAGATTTGCAACCTCAGTATCAATGCCACCAATAACAATAGAAGTGGAACTAATGGAAGCACAAATTTGTCGACTTGCACGACTAGTGCCTTCCATTGCTTCTTTGCCTTTCCTTAATGTCGCTACTGATCCTGGTTCTGATGCCGCCACATAATCTGCTTCATCCCCCGCTAAAGCCATGTCGATATCAAAATCAGCCTCAAACACAGGATCTTCAGTCTCCTCCACCCATTCTGATGTTGGATCAATATCGTCCAACACAATGGGATCTAGATCAGGTGTTTTGCTCATCATTTGGTTCCTCCTCAGTCGAAGGTTGTATTGCACGAAAACCAAATCATTTAACCATTTTTGTTCCAAATGGTTTCTCTTCTTTGTGTGTATTCGCTCAAAAACAGACCAATTGCGCTCACAACCTGAAGCACTACAAGTTTTACTGAGGACTCTAATTGCAAACCTTTGCAATTGAGGACACTAGCCACCAAATGACTCCCACCAATGTGCTACAAAGAAAAAGACATTAATTAGTAACTTAGTTTATAATTTGAATTGTAAAGAACGTAAACAATTTTAACTTGAAAAGAAAAACAAATTGGAAATTGGAATTGCTTACCTGGTTGGTCCACATCTCTTGCCATCTTTGCCAAGTTTTTGCCAAAAGTACCACCTGCCATATTGAAAACAGTAAGCTGTCTATGTATTTCCAATTGGTCTGCATGGCTAGGGACCATGCGCTCCAAGCAATCAATCAATCCAGCTCTGACCTCCCCATCATGCAAATCTCCTAGCCGATTTTTATAATGATACTTTGGGTTCAAAAAATACCCAACTGCATGTATAGGATGATGGAGTTGATTGTTCCATCTGTTATCAATGATCTCCCATATACGACCATATTTAGCTAACCTGTCCTTGTAAGTTGCCCGTATCTGCTCCTTTGCCTGATCCATAGCCTCATAAATGTAGCCCATGGCCAATCTTTCCCCATCCACCATCCTTAGCACCTTAACAAGGGGCTCGGTAATTTTCACAAGCTCTAGAGACCTTTTCCAAAAATTTCTTTTTGGTATCTTTTCCATCTGGTCTACGAGCCCACCGAGATTCAGACCATTCTTCAGAGGAAAACATTTTCTGCAAGTTTTTATGTTGACCATTGAGACATTGCAACGTGAGGAAGTGAGTTGCAAATCTCATAATTGCAGGCCTAACAAGCTCTTTGCCCCCAGTGTGTTTCCTCATTGGGCTCAATACCCATGAGTGGTTGTAAATGTATTTTTTAATGCACTTAGCATGCTCTACAGTGTTTTTTACCCACTCCACTTTGCCTATATCCTCAAGCATGAGGTCTATGCAATGTGCAGCACATGGAGTCCAATATATGGTCTTATATTTGGTCTCAAGCATCTTTCCAGCAAGAACATAGTTTGAGGCATTATCAGTGATGACCTACACAACATGTTGCTCCCCAACTTCCTAAATAATGTTATCCAGAAGCTCAAATAGAAGGGTTGCATCCTTTACCTTATCAGATGCATCAACTGATTTCAAAAACATGGTTCCTTGAGGGCAAGAAACAAGGAAATTAATGATAGTGCGGTTCTTTCCATCGGTCCATCCATCTGACATGATGGAACAACCTGTTTTGAGCCATGAATCTTTAAACTCAACCAAATACTCATCAATGGAAGATATCTCTTTTTGCAAAAAAGCTCCCCTCAAGTCATGCAGACTAGGGCCTTTGAAGCCTTTTCCTGCAGCCATAACAGAGTCCCACATAGCTTGGTAATAAGGTGAGCAAGCAGCATTAAATGGGATATCTTAATCATACCACCATCTAGCAATGTATTGACGAGAAGTTTCTTTGCATTGTCTTTTCCAATGTTGATCCAAAGTGGGTTGAGAACTTGGCTGGGAGGAAGTGGGATTAGAAGAGGCAATGTTGGTAGAAGATGAGAAATAACTTAGTATGTTTGTTCTCTTTGTTCCTTTTGATGGTTGGCCAAAAGAAGGATGAACATAGTGATAGCGGTCATTGGTGGAAGGGATAGAAGAGGAGTCTTGAATCTCATAATCATCATACCCACTCTCTTTCATGGCTTCTAAAAATTCCCTCTTCCTTGCAATGTCATCTTGGATGGCCTTCTCCCTAGCCTTATTCTCATAAAACTTTTCAAGCTTGGAAATGTATTCTGCCCTAATAGGACCTAACAGTGCATTTGGTGCATCACATGGCTTTACTTGGCCTCTTATCCCAGTGAAGTGTTGTTTCAACCTAAGAATACCCCCACCTCCAATAGATTTATGGCATGATTTGCATATCATTTTTCCATCAATTACATCACAATGAGCCCATGCACTGTCATTTCCTTTTGGAGCCATGTTTGCTTGAAATAATAACAATTGGCAAAGAAATCTTCCATTTAAAAAAACTACAGCGAAGCAAACCAAAAATAAATGTAGGAAAACAAATGCACATGCAAGCTACAAAATTTGATAGCATAGAGCTAAAGAATTCATAGAATAGATGATAGAAGTGAGAAGTTTATAAATTTATAACACACAAAAAAATTTAATTCATGGACAACAGTCAAATTAGGAATTTTCAAGTGAAAACCCTTACCTAGAAATGCAAACTAGCTTCTTTAGCCTCCTCTTGAAGATGGCAACTCCACTGACAGCTACACACTATCTCCAAACTAGCTCTAACTCCAACTCCAAGATAACTACTTCAGCAAAAACTCAACACTCTCCAAGCTCACAAACAAACTCACAAACACTCATAAACACTCCAAATCAAATGTGTGAGACAAATGAGAGTGAGAGGGGCCTCTTGGCTTGGAGATGGTGTTTTTGGAGGGAAAGCACCCTTAGTTTCCCCCCAAAACCCCTAAAACACAGTCAGCAGGTCGCTTTTTCAGTTGACGGTGGGCGTGCCTCCTAACTGGCTAGTTTAGGACGGAACCGGCCGGTTTGATACAAACCGACTAGTGCCGTCCTAAACCGGCTGATTAGGACCGGTTAGTGGCAAAAAAGGGAGAAATGGCCCCTTTGACCGGGTTTTTTGGCCGATTTCGACCGATGGGCCTGCTAACTGGCCGGTTAGACCGGTAACCGGTTAGCAAGGCCAGTTTTGAATACTATGATCCTTGACCCCATCAAGAATGATACTCTTGGCCCTCGCCATTGCTTCCTCATACCTATCATTGTCAGCTGGGTCAACTGGGACCGCTATCGTCTTCAAGGCGAAGTGCTTGACACGATTTCTGTCAAGTACGGATAAGATTATGACCTTCCAGGCTACGAAGTTTGAGGCTCCGTCCAGTCTGTCTCAGTCTCTTACTCCGTGTAGTGCCATTCCGCTGCTCTTCTACTTCACTCCTGGAAGTTCTCGATGTGACTCCCTCTGAGCCTCGATTTCCCTCTTGGAAATCCTTCTGCTGATGTCGAGATTCCCCCTATGCTGATCGTCTGTGCAACCGCACCACTGATCCGGATTTCTCGGCTAGAAACCCTCGATAGCAACTCCCTCCTCCTTGGCATTGCCATGTTAGGTACTGTCCTGACAACAGTACCCCACCAGCTCCACTCTGAAACTTATCCACAGCATCCTAAACCCCAACAACCTGAAGGTGAGAGCTCCTAGGCTCTGCCCAGTCCCAGCACCGGCAAACTAGCTCCCTAAGCCAACTGCGTCAACCCTCCTAGCCTCTGCGTGGCTCTGCGTGAGCCTGTCTTTGCCTCCCTCAGCCTCTGCGCAGCCTCTTCTTGGCCCGAACTTGATGACGCAGGCACTGCGTCACCCCTTCCTTGTTGTTTTGTTGCTAGGAACAGCTTCTGTCACTCAAGACAGTTGTTTTCTGCTGCTGCTGCTCTACTCAGCTGATGTCCTCAGTTCTCCTATAATCTGCAACCACCCTCTAATACCATGTTGAAGTTTCTAAGTCTAACAATTAGAAACCCTCCATGTACTTTCTGATTTATTCCTTCCTACTTGTTCTGATTAATTAATAAGTTATTTACCATGTAAATACTAAAAATAAACACAAGTACATGCTCAACAAATTACAGATCATCAACTGAAGGAAACAAAAACAAGCACATAAATGACACCACTATTTTTGGACTGTCCCCAGAAAAGCCCAATGCGGGAAAATCGGTGCAACTATTTGAGGGTTTGATTTATTAAGCAGTTTCATAATACAATCTGGGTACCAAATTTGGCTCACCCAACAGAGAAAAATCTTGGCAGTAGTACCTCTCATTCGAAGATAGATGCTCCGGTTGAAACTCCGGATAAACACTCCGGCAACTCCTCAGCTCCAATCTGCGCCACGAAAAACCCCAACGTTAGTCTCTTCTGCCCTCTGCGTCAGCTTTCTCGGCAGTCCTGACAGTTCCGGTTGTTCCCAACAGTTTCATTTTCTGCCCTCTGCATCAACTTTCGCAGCAGTTCTAGTTGTTCCCAGCAATTCCGGCTTCTGCCCTTCGCGCCAACTTTCCCGGTTGTTCCCAGCAATTCCGAATTCTGCCCTCTGCGACAGCTTTCTCGACTATTCCAGCAGTTCCGATTGTTCCTGACAATTCCTGCTTCTGCCCTTTGCGTCATCTTTCCGGCTGTTGCGCTGATCCTCCGGGCACTATCTCTGCCTCTCTGCTTCTGTATTCACTACCCCTCAGTTGCAACTCCAGATCACTCTCTCAACTTTCTCAACAAACCCAGCCCCAGAAAGTTGAAATTTTGATCTCTTGGTGTGTTCTCCAAGTGACCCTCAAGCCTCCTCTTATACTTTTCTTGTTGACAAATCAACGGCCGAGATTAAGTCCCCAATCAACGGCTAAGATTAGATCTGGCTTGATCCATGACTTTTGGACCATTCGAACACAGTTTTATATTAATTCACATTAATATTTTAATTTCCCTAAGTTTAGACTTAGGGACTCCATTAAAAATATTAATTATTTTCATATCTCCCACACTATTTAGAATCTGCCCAAACCCTTTCTAGGTATTGGAGATCTCATGTACCTTAGCCTCTCCACCAAATTTCATGGCTAGAGCGCATCCGATGCTACCTCAAATCAACAGACCCCATTAATGAAGATTTAGCGGAGGATGACGTGATCAAAGAAGAAATTGAAAAACACCAAATTATAAGTCATAACACTTGTGCAACCGATCCATCATTTATCACAAATCAGATGTAGAATGAAGAGAAGCATGTCACAAATATCTTAAATACTTCGTCTGAAAGTTCTCAAGCAGAATGTTCCACATCCTCAGTGATACAGCCTGCCACGAAGAAAAGCTTGAAGCGAAAAAGAAAAAGAATACGAAGCGATTTGATGCATCTGATTGCCGCGAGCAACTCAATTTTCGGATAAGACAAAGTCCTACCGTATGTAGAAACCAACAACGTTAAAGCTCAGAGAGATGAATAGGCAAGCAGGAAGGGCACGAGGTCGCGGAGGCAGACCCGCGAGTAATGCAAAACTCCGGGAAGAGATAAGGAGACTGCAAGTTCGGTTAGAAGCCATGGAAGTAGGGAGACAACGAGACCGTGAAGGTGGAGATGTTAGTGAGGCCGAAGAGGAACTTGAAGAAGAAGGAGGAGCACCTATTGAAGAAGCTACTAAGATTAAGTTGTTGAGAGCAGTATTGGGCTCAAGTTTAAGGCTAAAGCCTGAAATCTCTATTTACGATGGCAGTTTGAAAGATGAGAATCTAATAGATTGGATCAGTGAGATGGACAAGTACTTTGTGTACGAGGAAATTGACGAGGATAAGAGAGTCAAGTTTGTTGTGACAAGGTTGAAAGACCATGTTGCACTATGGTGGGACAATGTACAGGCTGAAAGAAGGAAAAAAGAAAAACCATTTGTCAAGAGTTGTGATAGAATGGTGGCAAAGATCAAGAGTAAGTTCTTGCAAAAGGATTACCAGCTAACTCTTTACAAACAGATGCAAAATCATAAACAAAAGATGATGACGATGAGAGAATACACCGAAGAGTTTTACAAGGTGAATTTGCGAGCAGGCTATGTAGAAGATACCCCGAAGAAGACAGCAAGGTATATCAATGGTTTGAGGTTAGATATTCAAGATGAAATCAGCATACTTTCTCCAAGGACAATAGAGGAAGCATAACAGTGTGCCTTGAGGGCAGAAGAAAAGATAGCTAGGAAGCAAAGCTCTAGTAGAGGACGTGGTTTTTCCAAAGGGAAAGGACAGACAAATGGAAGAGGAAAGTTCCATGCGCAAAAGAATGATGAAGGCAACTCAAATCAGCTAGGGTAGTCAGAGAAAGAAGGTGGCAGCTATGGAGGAAGACCTTACCAAAGAGGTAGAGGTAGAGGAAGAGGCAGAGAAACTGTCTACCGGTGTTACAGATGTAACAAATTGGGTCACCAATCTTTTGAATGTCCTAAGAATGACAATACGGGACAGTGAGGTGCATACATAGCTCAAACCGAAGCAGTAGAGGCACAAGTACCTGAGGTAGAGAATGTGCCAGAGACTGGAGAGGTGTTGATGATGCACAAAGTCTTGTTAAAACCAACAAAGGAGACTGCTAAACCAGTCCAAAGGAAATCCTTATTCAAGACAATGTGTAAGGCAAAAGGCAAATGCTGCAAATTGGTGATTGACAGCGGAAGTACAGACAATCTAGTTTCCCAAGAAATGGTGGAAAAATTTGGGTTGGAAAAGATTAAGCACCCCACACCTTATAAGGTATCGTGGTTGCAAAAAGGACACCAATTGTTGGTGCATGAACAAAGTGAAGTTGAGTTTCAGATAGGCAGGTATAAAGACAAGGTGCTCTGTCACATAACGCCAATGGATGCTTATCACATCCTTTTGGGTCGCCCATGGCAGTTTGATAGAAAGGCGACACATGATGGAGAGAGCAATTGTTATAAGTTCGAAAAGGATGGCATCAAACACACTCTTGTACCATTAAAAGAGGAAGGTACAACTGAAACAAGCAGCCCAAAAGCACTGCTGCTTAGTGGAAAGGAATTTCTACAATAGATGGAAGAAGACGAGGTAAGCTATGGAGTGATTTGCAAGCCAAAGGTAGTACTTCTGCACACTAAAATTGTAGATTTACCTATTGAAGTTCAAGAGTTGTTGCATGAGTTTCATGATATTGTAGTTGATGAATTGCCACCCAAAAGAAGCATTAGTCATCACATAGACTTGATACCGAGAGCACGTCTTCCGAACAAGGTTGCATATCGAATGACACCCAAAGAGAATGAGGAAGTGAGGAAGCAGGTCCAAGAATTGTTGGACAAAGGACTAATACGAGAAAGTTTGAGTCTGTGGGCCGTACCTACAGTACTAAGTCCAAAGAAGGGTGGAGAATGGAGAATGTGCACTGACTCTAGAGCAATCAACAAGATCACCATTTGTTACAGGTTTCCATTGCCACGGATGGATGATATGATGGATTGCTTGGGTGGGGCAACTTACTTCTCAAAGATTGACCTGAAAAGTGGTTATCATCAAATTCGGATTAGAGAAGGAGACGAGTGGAAGATAGCTTTCAAGACCAATGAAGGCTTGTACAAGTGGATGGTCATGCCATTTGGCTTGTCAAATGCACCCATTGCATTTATGCAGCTAATGAATGAAGTCTTGAGGAATTCATTGGTAAGTTTGTCATTGTTTACTTGGATGACATTTTAATTTTTAGTCAAACTAAAGAAGAACACTTGAGAAATTTGAAGTATGTTTTAGAGAGATTGCAGCAAGAAAAGTTGTTGATTAACATGAAGAAGTGTTCTTTTATAAAGAGTGAGCTTGTATACTTGGGTTTTGTCATTTCTAAGGATGGCTTGAAAATGGATCCGGAGAAGATAGAGGCAATTGTAAATTGGCCCTCACCTAAGAACATTTTTGAGGTGAGAAGTTTTCATGGCTTAGCCAACTTCTATAGAAAATTTATCAGGAATTTTAGTGGCATTTGTGCACCTATCATTGACATCATCAAGAAGAATAGGCAGCCATTTTATTGTGCAGCAGCAGCAAAGAGATATTAACAAAAAAAAAAAAACTATTGAAGAAGAAGATCAATGAGAAGCCGGTGTTGAAGTTGCTAGACTTCAATCAGCCCTTTCAAGTGAGATGTGATATTAGTGGGACTGCCATTGGAGCTATACTAAGCCAAGAAGATAAGCCTGTTGCATATTTCAGCGAGAAGTTAAATGAGTCAAAACATAAATACTCTTCTTACGACAAAGAATTTTATGCGGTGGTTCAAGCTTTGAAGCATTGGAGGCATTACTTGATGCCTAACGAGTTTGTTCTATACACGGATAATTCTGCCTTACAATTCATTATGCAGCAACATAAGTTAAATCATAAACATGCAAAGTGGGTGGAGTTCCTTCAAAATTTCACTTTTTTTGTTAAGCACATTAGTGGGAAGGCAAATAAGGTCGTCAATGCCTTGAGTAGGAGATGCTTAAAAAAATAGGAAAGTCAAATACAAATTTTAGGCTTTGATTATTTGAAGGACTTACATCACATTGATGTTGATTTTAAAAAAGCTTTTGCAACATGTAAAAATCCAGTCAATAGGGACAACAGTCCATGGAAAGAGTTTATGTTGCAGGATGGGCTATTGTTCAAGAACAATCAACTATGTATTCCCAATTGCTCAATGAGGGAAAACTTGGTCCAAGAAAAGCATAATGGCAGGTTGGCTAGACACTTTGGTGTTGAGAAAACACTTGGGCAGCTGAGTCACTTCTATTTTTTGCCTAATATAAAGGTAGATGTACAAAGGTATGTAAGTGCAGGGCATGTCAACATGCGAAAGGGAGAAGTCAGAATGTTGGATTATACATGCCATTACCCATTCCCAACAGACCTTGGGATTCAGTGAGTATGGACTTTGTTCTTGGTTTACCGAGAACTCAACGAG
This sequence comes from Pinus tabuliformis, assembly GCA_031772625.1. Taxonomy (NCBI): domain Eukaryota; kingdom Viridiplantae; phylum Streptophyta; class Pinopsida; order Pinales; family Pinaceae; genus Pinus; species Pinus tabuliformis. Next base: position 121,299,147 of record CM062816.1, read on the forward strand.
GTAATGATTCAATCCTTGTAGTTGTGGATAGATTTACTAAGATGGCTCATTTTATTCCGTGTTCCAAAACTAGTGATGCTACCCATGTGGCTAATTTGTTTTTTGATGAGATTGTCCGGTTGCATGGGCTGCCAAAAAGTATAATCTCTAACAGGGACACAAGACTCACCGTCTGGACATAAGAAATCTTGTGTCCCTGTCAAAGATAATACTTTTTAGCAACCCATGCAACTGAACAATCTCATCAGAAAACAAATTAGCCACATGGGGAGCATCACTAGTTTTGAAACACAGAATAAAATGAGCCATCTTAGTAAATCTATCCACAACTACAAGGATTGAATCATTACCTCGTTGAGTTCTCAGCAAACCCAGAACAAAGTCCATACTCACGGAATCCCAAGGTCTGTTGGGATTTCGCATGTTGACATACCCTGCACTTACTCACATACCTTTGTATATCTGCCTTCATCTTAGGCCAAAAAGAGAAGTGAATCAGCAGCCCAAGTGGTTTCTCAACACCAAAGTGTCCAGCCAACCCGCCATTGTGCTTTTCTTGGACCAAGTTTTTCCTCATTGAGCAATTGGGAATACATAGTTGATTGTTCTTGAACAATAGCCCATCCTGCAACATAAACTCTTTCCATGGACTGTTGTCCCTATTGACTGGATTTTTACACGCTGCAAAAGCTTCTTTAAAATCAGCATCAATGTCATACAAGTCCTTCAAATAATCAAAGCCTAAAATTTGTATTTGACTTTCCTGCATGATTAAGCATCTCCTACTCAAGGCATCAGCAACCTTATTTTCCTTCCCACTAATGTGCTTCAAACAAAAGTGAAATTTTGAAGGAACTCCACCCACTTTGCATGTTTATGATTTAACTTATGTTGTTGCATAATGTATTGTAAGGCAGAATTATCCGTGTATAAAACAAACTCATTAGGCATCAAGTAATGCCTCCAATGCTTCAAAGATTGAACCATCGCATAAAATTCTTTGTCATAGGAAGAGTATTTCTGTTTTGACTCATTTAACTTCTCACTGAAATATGCAATGGGCTTATCTTCTTGGCTCAGTACAGCTCCAATGGCTGTCCCACTAGCATCACATCTCACTTGAAAGGGATGATTGAAGTCTGACAACTTCAACACCGGCTTCTCAGTGATCTTCTTCTTCAATAGCTCAAATTTTTTTCCTGCTCCTACTGTCCAATAAAATGGCTGCCTATTCTTCCTGATGGTGTCAATGATAGGTGCACAAATGCCACTAAAATTCTTGATAAATTTTTTATAAAAGTTGGCTAAGCCATGAAAACTTCTCACCTCAAAAATGTTCTTAGGTGAGGGCCAATATAAAATTGCCTCTATCTTCTCCGGATCCATTTTCAAGCCATCCTTAGAAATGACAAAACCCAAGTATACAAACTCACTCTTCATAAAAGAACACTTCTTCATGTTAATCAACAACTTTTCTTGCTACAATCTCTCTAAAACATACTTCAAATGTCTCAAGTGTTCTTCTTTAGTTTCACTGAAAATTAAAATGTCATCCAAGTAAACAATGACAAAATTACCAATGAACTCCTTCAAGACTTCATTCATCAACCGCATAAATGTACTAGGTGCATTTGACAAGCCAAATGGCATGACCATCCACTCGTACAAGCCTTCATTGGTATTGAAAGTTGTGTTCCACTCATCTTCTTCTCTAATCCAAATTTGATGATAACCACTTTTCAGGTCAATCTTTGAGAAGTAAGTTGCCCCACCCAAGCAATCCATCATATCATCCATACGTGGCAAAGGAAACCTATAACGAATGGTGATCTTGTTGATTGCTCTAGAATCAATGCACGTTCTCCATTCTCCACCCTTCCTTGGACTTAGAAGTTAGTACTGTAGGTACGACACACAAACTCAAACTTTCTCTTATCAGTCCTTTGTCCAACAATTCTTGGACTTGCTTCCTCACTTCCTCATTCACTTTGTGTGTCATTCGATATGCAGCCTTGTTCAAAAGACTTGCTCCCGGTATCAAGACTATGTGCTAATTGATGCTTCTTTTGGGTAGGAATTCACTTGGCAATTCATCAACTACAATATCATGAAACTCATGCAACAACTCCTAAACTTCAATAAGTAAATCTACAATTTCAGTGTGCAGAAGTACTACCTTTGGCTTGCAAATCACTACATAGCTTACCTCTTCTTCTTCCATCTATTGTAGAAATTCCTTTCCACTAAGCAGCAGTGCTTTTGGGCTACTTATTTCAGTTGTACCTTCCTCTTTTAATGGTACAAGAGTGTGCTTGATGCCATCCTTTTCAAACTTATAACAATTGCTCTCTCCATCATGTGTCACCTTCCTATCAAACTACCATGGACGACCCAAAAGGATGTGACAAGCATCCATTGGCATTATGTCACAAAGCACCCTGTCTTTATACCTGCCTATCTGAAACTCAACTTCACTTTGTTCATGCACCAACAATTGGTGTCCTTTTTGCAACCATGATACCTTATAAGGTGTGGGGTGCTTAATCTTTTCCAACCCCAATTTTTCCACCATTTCTTGCGATACTAGATTGTTCGTACTTTCGCTATCAATCACCAATTTACAGCGTTTGCCTATTGCCTTACAAATTGTCTTGAATAAGGATTTCCTTTGGATTGGTTCAACAGTCTCCTTTGTTGGTTTTAATAGGACTCTGTGCATCATCAACACCTCTCCAGTCTCTAGCACATTCTCTACCTCAGCTACTTGTGCCTCTACTGTTTCGGTTTGAGCTATGTATGCACCTCGTTGTCCCGTATTGTCATTCTCAGGACATTCAAAAGTTTGGTGACCCAATTTGTTACATATGTAACACCTGTAGACAGTCTCTCAAACTCTTCCTCTACCTCTCTTGTAAGGTCTTCCTCCTTTACTACCACCTTCTTTCTTTGACTGCCCTTGCTGATTTGAGTTGCCTTCATCATTCTTTTGCATAGGAATCTTTCCTCTTCCATTTGTCTGTCCTTTCTCTTTGCAAAAACCACGTCCTCTGCCAAAGCTTTACTTCCAAGCTACCTTTTCTTCTGCCTTCAAGGCGCACTGGTATGCTTCCTCTATTGTCCTTGGAGAAAGTATGTTGATTTCATCTTGGATATCTAACATCAAACAATTGATATACCTTGCTATCTTCTCCGGGGTATCTTCTACAGAGCCTGCTCGCAAAATCACCTTGTATAACTCTTTGGTGTATTCTCATTGTCATCATCTTTTATTTAAGATTTTGCATCTGTTTGTAAAGAGTTAGTTGGTAATCCTTTGGCGAGAACTTACTCTTCACCTTTGCCACCATTCTATCCTAGCTCTTGATGAGCTCTTGATGAATGGTTTGTCCTTCTTCCTTCTTTCAGCCTTTACATTGTCCCACCATAGTGCAGCATGGCCTTTCAACCTTGTCACCACAAACTTGACTTTCTTATTCTAGTCAATTTCATCGTACTCAAAATACTTGTCCATCTCGCTAATCCAATCTAATATATTCTCATCTTTCAAACTACCATCGTAAATAGAGATTTAAGGCTTTGGCCTTGAACTTGAGACCAATACTGCTCTCAACAACTTAATCTCAGCAGTTTCTTCAATAGGTGTTGTGCCTTCTTCTTCAAGTTCCTCTTCGGCCTCACTAACATCTCCACCTTCAGGGTCTCATTGTCTCCCTACTTCCATGGCTTCTAATAGAACTTGCAGTCTCCTTATCTCTTCCCAGAGTTCTGCATTACCCGCGGGTTTGCCTTCGCGACCTCGTGCCCTTCCTGCTCGCCTATTCATCTCTCTGAGCCTTAATGTTGTTGGACAGGGTACATCCGAAAAACAGCCCATAGATTTGTCTGAAAGTAGGCACATGCTCAGTATGCTCTATATTGAATGCATCTGATGCCACGAGGCATCCTTTGTATTGTATCTATAACCTTAGTGTGAAAATTTCTAAACGGAAATTCTATTACTGCAACAACTGATTTATTTCACCTACTTATTATTCCCAAAAAGTTATTTATGAAATCCCTTCAGTAAATATCAAAATAAATTCTACTGCAGATATCACACCATTATACAGAAACAAATATATGAACAAGAATCAATCACATCAACACAGTTACTTTTGGACAATTGTCCCAGGAAAAACCCAGTGCAGGAAAATCGTTGCAAAAGAAGAGAGTTTTATTAATCTTCGGCAACAATCGCTTTTACAGAAAAATTACATAGACACTAAGAGAAAACACCTGAGACTTTTCTTCGAGACTTTCTGACACCCTGGAGAGCTTCCTTTCTCTATTGCGTCAGCCTTGCATCATTTCACGTGGCTCTACACAGCTCTGGTCCCTCTATGCATCATCCCTGCGTCTCTCTGATATGCATCTCCCTCTACACTATCTCTCAGAGTCCCTGCATCACTTCTTCTGAGTTCCTTGACTGCTGCTCATCCCCCCTCTTCCTCCACCCTGCAACTCTCCCTCTGAAATCGATCTCCTTCTCTCTGAGAATCAATTTTCCTTGGGATATTGAGTATCTGCTGGTGTATCTCCAAATGACCCTCAAGTCTTCTCTTATAATTTTCCTGTTGATGAATCAATGACTGAAATTAGGTCCATAATCAATGGCTAAGATTAAAACAAACTTGATCCTCATCTCTTAGAAGCTTCTCATCCTTATCTTTATTAATATCCATTAATATTTTTATTTTCCTAAGTTTAGACTTAGGAACCCATTAAAAATATTAATTATTTTAATAACTCCTCATTGGGATGGAATTTCTCAAAACGATTTCTGGGTCTTGGAGATCTCATGTGCCTTAGCCTCTCCTCCAAATTTCAAGGCTAGAGCACATTTGATGCTACCATAAATCAACACTTACACCCTGTTATTTTAGCATTTTCACTTTGTAGTTAGATTAAATTTATATTTTCATGTTAGTAGAATAGTTAATAAATGAAGAGCTTCTATTTTTATGTGCTTAATGTTATATGATGATTTTTGGATTATATTTGGATGAACGCTACTTATGTCGTCATTTTGTGTTTTCTTGGGGTGCGGATTCTGTTCAAAATACTGAGAGGGGGGTGAATCAGTATTTCTTTTCAATTGATATTATACCAATTTAGATTCCTTACAATTTAATCAAAGAAATGATTTTATTAAAATATAGAAAAAGATTGAATACAATATCTGATGAATTTTGCCAAGCACCAACTTGGACTTTGATGAGGCTCCAACCTCTAGGGCTTCGACCCTATCTTACCAAGGCACCAACCTTGAATTTAGGAGCACCAACTCCAAGGACACCAATCCTTCCAATTCTGAGGCACCAACCCCAAGGGCTTCGACCCTATAGTTTTACTCTGTCAAAAAATGTTTGATTGTATTACACTACTCCCTATTTTTGTGATCTTTGTAACAGATCGTTGTCTGCACTACATAACCGCTTTAGGAGTGACTGCTTCTTCACGAGCCCTTTTAGAGATTAACCCAACCAACAGACTTGCTCGACCTTCGACTTCCTTCCTTTTGCTGGACCTTTGGCTTTCTTCTTCAACGTTGGATCTTCGGCTTCCGTCTTCAACCTTCGGCTCTCTTTGTTTCTTTAAGTTCACAAGTTGTGAACTGTCGATTCTTCTATGTGCCCGATGCTGAGATTGATGCATTTAGTGAAACGTTTTAACTCGTATTTATACGAGTTTCACCAATGATTGAGAAACACATTTATTGGAGGGAGACCGATTTGTATATTATTCATTCAATTATTCATCGACTTGTTTATTTACGGAAAAACCATAAAGGAGACGATATAACCATATTCTAAAAGAAGTCTGGCGGTCCCCATTATATTCAAAGGTCTCTCATTACACAATATATTGAAGAGGCCCTTTTAATATTCATCCAAGGCCCTCATGGAGGTCCCACATGCCATATCATTAATCGCAATCACAATTTTTCGAAGGTCCCGCAATCGCAACCTTTAATATTACTGATGTAACATTGTCGATACTCATACTCTCGATGAAGCGAACACGATATAATATTAAACAGTCGTCAATTGATCCATCGAGTCCACAATAATATCGCAATCGACGGTCCGTTGGGTTCACTAGTCTTATCGTAATCGGTGGTCCGACAGTGACAACCCTTTATGATTTGTGTAACTTCCGATACCCAGACGTGATACTACATAAAGGTGTATTCTAATGGAGTTGTTGGGTCCGCATATTATATCACAATCGATGTTTTGAATGGAACATGATTATGCGAACATAATGGTTTGCGATTATGCGATGGATGCGATATTATATTGAGTTGTATTGCAATGGTGCAACGGGTCCACAATGATATCGAAATCACAGTTTTCAAGTGTGACATTCCTTTGTGATACATAACTCCCGATGTGGCAGTTCCAGTATGGCGAATGCGATATAACCATAGAGCATGTTGTTATGAAACCAATGGGTCCTGTTGTCGCAGAAAGTGTCTAAGCACAGCGACAACGCTCAAATCGAGGGTTTTCACATTAATCCCCGATCTCTCCGGTTAAGTTGTCTCCCTACAGCAAGCTAAGGTGGGTAGACCCTATGGACAAACGGGATGAAGGAGAATCAACTGGCTCGGGAGACACAGTGAGGCAATCGAATACTTGATTAAGGCTCGGCAAGATTTAAAATTTGATTAAATCTTAAATGATTAATACCAGTGCCTTATGGAGTTAATGATCCAAGTAAATGATTATCCACTGTTGCTTAGGAAATAATTAACGATTGTTTGAAAATATTTGCCAAACATCTAACATGTAACGAGCATCAAAAAATATTCAAGCAATGATTAATTTCACTAGATGCACAATTAAATTTCAAGAGATACAAATACTTTAAATAACCACGAAATTTAAGTGCTAACCAGTTTAGATCCTAAAATTTAAATGATTATGCTTAGAAATCCCAAATCTAGGAAATTTACCATTTTCAAATAGTTAATCTTCAAATAGAAAAATTTAAACACATTTAACTATAGAACAATGACAAATATTAATACCACAAAAAAAACATATCAAAAGGAATTTTTTATTTTTAATTAGTCTTTTTCAACAAAAAAAAAAAAATTATTTTTTTAAATTTTTATCTTTTAAATATTAGAATTATTAGAATTTTATTTTTAAATAAATAAATAAAAAACAAAATCAAACCCAAAAATAAAAATGAAACAAAATGAAAAATTGATTTCGATTTGTTTTTTTTATTTTGTACTTCATAAAAATAAAGATTAATGCTACCTAACCTAATTAAAATGAACAACAAAACCCAAAATAAATCTAAACTAAAACCTAAGCTAAATAGGAACATCACAATGAAATTAAATAACTTACGATGAACTAAAATTTACCCTAACCCTAAGCATGAAATCGAAACATACAATAAATAAATAAATAAATCAAAGTGTATTGTGTGTGCAGGTTTCGACGGAGGAGGGAAGAGCAGGACGGCGATAGAGAAAGGCAGCAATGGAGCAACGGAATGAGGGTCGATGGAGCTGCAAGTAGGCTTGAAGACCGCTGGAAGAGAAGGAAGGAAGAACGCAGGCTTGGCACATGAGGCAACGTGGAGAGCTTCGATGGCGGAAAGGGAGAAAATCTTGAGCTAGGAGTAGTGGCTGCATGAGGGGGACGAGGAGGCTGGATGATAGCTGCAGAGGGAGGAGCTGCTACGATGGGGAATGGATCAACGTTCTAGCAATGTAGAATGATGAATCAAAAGACAGCGTGATGGGCATGGAGGGTTTGGAAACGACGGATCGCAGAGAATGAAAGATGTTGCAAGTCAGGGAGTGAGGGTGAAGGAGTATGACTGATGGGCAACGTGGATCAAGGGGACAGACAGGCTGCGAGGTTATAGGAGCAAGGGGAGAACACAAGCGAGGGGTAGCAGGGGGAGGAATGAGCTAACAACATAGGGAACAGAAAAAGGAGGACACAGATTTGGAGAAAAAATGCGTGGAAGGGTTTCGCAGCCAAATAAAAAAAATGCGGATTTGATGGGAGCAGCGAGGGTTTTACACAGTACGCCTTAAAAGAAATTCGAAATTTTTCTGTAAAAATGAAACCCCAGGCAGCAATAGATAGATGGCCCAGGAAACCCTTAAAACTCTCCAGAAATCTTAAAAAAAAAAATTAAATCCTTTTGCTTCAGATTCGCCTGATGAAAACCCTCCAAAAAAAATTTAGATCTGAAATAAATACCCCTGCAAGAGCTAATTCTGAGGCCAGATCTTACCCTTTAGGGCCTAGATCTGGCTCCAAATTTAGACGTCACCTTCAGATCTGCAACCTACAATAGCAAAAACAAAACGCCCAAAAATAATATACGCAATGATGAACTTGAAAACCCCAAAAAAACTAGCTAAACAATTACAGTAATCACAAGCTAAAGGCTCTAAGCAGCCAGATCTATTATTATGCCACACATATTTTTTTACTTTAAGTTTAAAGTGAGGTGCTTCAGAGAAAACCCTTCATGCATCAACAATGGAAGTTCTAATGATAAGCCCGGGATTAAATCCAGCTAGGCTCTTCAGAAAATGCTATTCGGGAGTTGGCTGGTCCAACTAAAAACTTCACCGAATGCCCTATGATCTCAAAATCAAGAATTTCTTGCACAACTTAATTCAACCATTAACATAAAGAGAGAAAACGACAATAGAATTCAGATCTAATGGAGATACCTGCCATTATATTCAAAATTTAAACTACCATTCAAACCCTAGTGATCAAGCAAGACACCTACGCTTAAACCACTCCTTAGAAAGCTATTATCAATGGCTGAAAAGAAAATCTATGCATGAAAATAAAACATCTTACAGCATTTCCATGAAGAGTAACAGCAGCAGAGATTAACCCCAAAGTCTTTCTTTATTGCACATGAAAAACGATTACAAGAGAGCTTTCACTTAGCACACGACTCAAAGATCGAATGATCTCAACTGACAATTGACCTCCTACTTATAGACAAATCTTCCAACAACTACTTTGAGTGATCCTTGTCAAAACGATCTCGACCGTTGATGAGGATAAACTTCTTTTAATCTCATCCGTCGAAATTTTAAATATTGAGGAAATGTCGAAATTATCAAGTAAATGCATTTTAATTAATTCAAAAATTAAATTTGAATTAATTTCCTCAAAATTTTGACTTTGACTTAACCTTAGGGATCAAGGGCATAAAATTTAGTAAAATAATCAATTAACCTTAGTCCCTAGACCTTTTAAAATTTAATTTTTTAAAGGACCCTCGAATTTAGCCTTTGGAAAATTTAAAATTACCTACGACCTAAGACTTATGAAGGGATAGATTATTTTTCTAACCCTCAAAACATTTTACATCATTATTTTTACATTTTTACATCTCAAGGGGGGAAAAACCCATTTGATATAGACCCTCACGGACTACCCAATTCTGCGACACAAATATAATCTAGCAGATCAAGTAATTTGTAATGAAATAACCTAACCAAATAGTTAGGATTATTCCCAAATCAATTTTACATAGACTCAATCTAGCACACTAAGACTCCCCTAAGATTCTAACGACAAAATCCATTCCGGCTTTGGGGTACGGCTGAAGGAAAACTCTACCGATCATGGATCAGCGAGACAATAAACTTCCGTAATGTAGATCATCACCAGAAAATTAGGTTTACCTAGGCAATTACATACATGACACAAATCTGTTGAGATTATTTACAATTTACACATGCACACTGGGTTTACAATATAACACAATCAGGCTGATGATGATAGTCAGCACGGACACATTGATCAAGCGCTATCGCTTTTGCGGAAAAAGGGGGTGTACTGCTATGGGTAGTTGACACATAGTGGTCAACAGGTTCGTAATACATATCGCAGTCGGGGGATTCAATGCGACACATAATAAAGCGATAAAAACCTTCGATATTGATTTCTCTGATGTGTTGTGAACTTTTATTATATGCATTGGGAATTTTAATGGGTTTCCATGGTTTAATACTCCCTCCGCTTATTTCTTCAATATCACTGTTAACTCCTCTTAATCATTGTTTTATGCTCCTCCGTTGCGTGTTCCTCTTTGCTCCTTCTGATGAACTTCTTCCTCTTACTCTTTGGCTTCATGATGATTTCCAATGGCTTCCTTGATGGCTTTCCTCCTTGGCTTCTTGCTCCTATTGCTTCACGGATCTTCTCTGCTTGGCTTCACATCATCATTTAGTATCCAAAATATTGCCATATTGACATCAATGACAATCTAGATCAACAGATTATGGATTCCCACATTCCTTTGATGAAGCAACATGTCCCCAAGTAGAGCCAGATGTTGACCACTCCATGTCAACTACTTTACAGTTGTACATTTTTTCGCACATGGATTTTCATCACATTCGAGCACTCAGATGATCCACAAATTAATCATTATGTACACTAGAGTTTTGTAAACCCATTCTGCATTTTGTAATGTAAATGATTCTAGTAAGACAAATGTATGTAACAACCTAGGTAAATTTAATTTTCTAATGATGATTTCCATCCTAGGAGATTTTTCATTTCACTGATTCATGTGTGTTTCTAAACACAAATGATCGGCAGAGCTTTTCCCTCCAGCCTCACCCGAAAGCTATGGTGGATTTTGTCGTCAGGATCTTAAATGAGTCCTAGTGTTATTTATAGAGTCTCTGTAAAAGTGATTTGTTAATAATTCTAGGTATTTTGTTAAATTATTTTATTACAATTCACTTAGTCTACTAGATCATATTTTGTTTCGCAGAAATGGGTAATTGTTGAGGGTTTATAACGAACGAGTGTTCCCCCTTCATGGGTTAGAAATGTAATATTTCAGGTAAATAATATTTTATAGCTATAATGTTAAAGTATTAGAGGGTTGAAAAAATTAATAATCCTCTCATGCGTCAATTAATTAAATTTTCTGGCTAAAATAAATTAAACTATAAAGCCAGAAATTTAATTAATTTAGGTTGTAGGAAAAATTGAATCCTCCAACATTTAAAATCCGTGGGTTTTAAAGTTTTTAATTTTTTGAGGTCCCCGACTAAGAGAATATTGTAAATTTCAAAATATTTTGGACCCTTGGGCCTTAGTAGTTAAGTCAAAGTCAACATTTTGAGGGAATTAACTCAAAATAAATAATTTGAGTTAATTAAAAAGAAATTAAAAGTGAAATTCGAATTTCCTCAAATTAACTTAATTTCAATGGTGATGATTAAAAGATCATTTAATCTTCATCAACGGTTGAGATTAGTTTGATGAGGATCAAGCCATCTAGCTGTTGGAGAATTTATCTATAAATTAGAGGTCTCTCTCCATTATTTGGATCTGATCTTTAAATCATGTACTTTCTCTGAGAAAGCTCTTATAACTTTTTCTTGTTAATAAAACGCAAAGACTTTGGGGTTTCAGACCATAGTGTTCCTCTTTCAAATTTATGTGGTAATATTGCTCTTAATACTCTATTGCTTTTATTTGTATTTGCTGGATAATAGTCTTTGAGGATTGATCTATGCACAAGTATCTTGCACAAATTTATGGGTTTTTAAAATATCATTTTGATTTGATAGAACTAGCAGGTATCTCTATTTCTTGATGATTTTATGATTATTTTGAATCTTTATTAATCTAACAATCAGATCTAAGTATGCAGAAGTTATCATTCAGGGTTTGGGCATTTGGGGAAGTCCTCATTTGGACCAACGAACTCTCAAATTACATAATCTAAAGAACCTACTGTTTTTAATTTTTTAAGTCATCTTATGAATATTTTATTTGCAGGGTTTTTCTTGGGCTTGTGCCTCTTTAAAATTTCCAGTTTCTTTATAAATTTGTGCAAAATTGTTTAGATCTGGCTAATAGAGGGCTTTTATCTACAAATCTACTAGATCTGTAAAATATCATTGTAGATTTGTAAATTTCCAATTTTTTAATTCATTGGGGTTTTGGGTATTTCATATTTTTGTATATACATGTTTTGGGGTTTTCTATCTTTTGTTTGTGCAGGAACAAATCTAAAGATTGCAGGCGATTTTTGTGGATTTTGGAGACAGATCTAGGCCCCAGAGGGTAAGATCTGATCTCCATTTTATTTGCAGGTTGAAGAAAAATTTTAGAAAGATCATGGGCAGATTTTTTTTAGGGCCTTGAGGCCCCGCACTAGCCATCTCTAGCCCCCTGCTCCCTCTTCTCTCCTTCTGAGCCTGTTCTCAACCTCCCTCCTTCCTCTCGGCCTCCCCTTCTCTTCTCGGCCTCCTCCGTTCCCTCTTCTCCCTCTTCCTCCTCGGCCCTCACTCTTAGCCTCCCTGCTCCTCAGCGTTTCCTTTCTCCCTCGCGACCTTCACCCTCTGCGTCTCTTTGGCTTGCTCAGCGTCAATTTCTCCAGCCTTTGGACTGGCCTGCATAATGCCTGTCACTTAGGCCAACGCTGCCTCTCCCAGTGTCAATCTACCCAGCGTTGTTCCTTCTACTGCCCTGTGTCTTCTTCCCTGTCTCCCTGACTAATTTCGAACCTTCTCTATCTCTCCTCCACCTGCAACTCTCCTCTAAATCGATTTTCTCTTACCGAACTTTGACTAGTGAGAAAATCGATTTCTCTTGGGCAACTAAGTATTTTCTTGGTGTATTTTCCAAATGACCCTCGAATCCGTTCTTATATCTTCCTATTGAGCAATCAACAGCCTAGATTAAAACATAATTAAATGCTCAAATCATTTTGACTTGATCCATGGCTTTCTTCTAGAAGTTTCAACCCTAATTAGATTAATACCCATTAATATTTTAATTTTCCTAAGTTTAGACTTAGGAACCTCATTAAAAATATTAATTATTTTAATAAAACCACTTCTGGGTGGAATTTCCCAAAACGATTTCTGGGTTCTTTGGAGTACCTATGCCGAAGTCTCCCTGCAAAACTGCAAAACTTGAGGCTAAGAGCACATCCAATGCTACTCCAAATCAACACTCTTCTCACCCGTAAGCCTCTCCTCCCTCACCCTTTTACACCATAATTTTTTCACTAATTTTTCCATAATATTCCCAAAAAAGTTTTAACAAAAAAATTTTGAGTTGGCATTTAAATTTGAAGATTCTCAGTAACTTAGGCAGCTTATCTCCAAGTATCTTCAAGCCCCTAAGCGGTGCCTGGTGCACATCTTCTAAACCTTTCTTCATTTCTTTTATCTGATTGAAAGCAAGGCTAACACTGCATAGATTTTCAATTAACTGAAGTTTAGCAGCAAATTTAATTTACATCCTTGACTGTTGTACATTTCAGAAATAGAAGTTATCTTCAATAACCTTCTGCATACTAATTGATAAATTTCTAAATATTATTTCACTTTTTTTCAGTAATCTATTTCTGAGTTTTTTTAGATCAAATACACCACTAGATCAGAAATATTAAATCTCAGAAATTTTCTAAATTATTAGTTAGCAGTTTGTTATTCAAAGTTTCAGTTGTTATACATAAACAAAACAAAAAAAATCTGAATATTGCACGGTAATAGGACCCCTAGTTTAAAATAAATTGCTCGCATTACCATTTGTTTTAAGAGCAGATTACTTTGCACCTCAAACTTAATTTATTTCCTGGAGTACGTTTGTTTTTACATGCTCATTCAGGAAGAATTAATTAGTTTTACTTATGCATCTAATTATCTTTGATTGAGTATTTCATACAAATAGATTTCCAAATATTAAGTGTTTTATTTCCAGAATTTTACATTGGTTTCCTATCGTATATTTCAGTAATCATTTGCGCAGACTTCATATTTTACATTGCTAGTATAAGTATTTGTTTTCACATTTCTAAGCCTCAAATAACACTCACGACATATTCCAAAAATAACTCATATTTTAGACCCTCTTTTCGCCATCACATCATTTCACTTTTCATTTGCATACTAAGCTAGTATTTGCACCAGTGTTACTTGAGAGCGGGAGCGAAAGCGGGGAGTGGGAGCGAAAACAGGTGCGGGAGCGACATTTTCAAAAGCTCTCGATTTGGGAGCAAATCCCAGAGCGATTTATATATATATATATATATATATATATATATATATATATATATTGATACATATATGTCAACAAAAACATGTAAAATGATGAATTAGATATAAAAAACATAGATTGATCATTGAACCATATAACATCAATCATCTAAAAGTTATAATCTTCATCAACCACGTCCACAAGTTAGTAACATACAACATATTGAGTCTCGTGAATCATAATTCATCAATCTTAAAGTTTCAACTTCAAGCTTTCAAAATTGAAAATTCAATATATAACATTTATCATCATTGATCACCAAAGTTGTACTTGTAAGCTAAGTTTAACCATTACAAGAAATAATATCTAACATGAAATGAAATGTTATAAAATGAATTATGAAATGAAATGAAACAACTTTCATGAAGCATCATATTCATAATTCAGAATCATTACCAATGAGTTATAATTGCCAACTTTAAACTTCAAACTTAAATTGTCATAGTCATATATTGTTTACAAAAAATATCATTATGATATGAAAGAGTCAAGACTCAACAGTTATGAAAAGTTGAAAACTAATAGAAACTAGAAAAGACAAGTAAACTGTAAATCTATTATCTACTACTTCATGCGGCCCTTGCCATGAGAAGTGTCTAATGTATGAGCAGGTCGTGGTGATCTTCTAGGAGTCTCCTCCCACATAAACCGACGACCAAAACCAGAAGGCACATGCCCTCCATGTGAGGGTGTAGATGGAGGTTGCGACAGCGAAGGAAGAAGATTCAGAACTCGAGCACTGCTACTGGATGGTGAAGGTGGCATGGTTATTGCTTCATCTTCCTCTCTCATAAGTTCTACTTCCAGTTCTTCAAGATGTATAGTGCCATCCTCCAAATTATCATCCTCTAGCTGGTTGTCCCAAATTTTATATGTTGGATCCTCATAAGCCCGATCACAGTAATGACTCAACAACCTCAAGTTGTAGTGCACATAAACCAAGCTTTCTGCCCAATTTTCATTGAGTCTGTTTCTTTATACATTATGTATGAAGTTGTAGGTGCTCCAACACCTCTCTGCAGAAGAAGTATTTACAACCTGTGAGAGAACTTTTTTTGCAAATTTTGGTAAAAGTCCCTGGCCGCCATATGATTCCCACCATGTGAGAGCATCAAATCTGTCTCTATCTTCCATTGCATGAAAGGTACCAAACAAACCAGTGCAACTGAAGTATCTGCCTAATTCAAGACGCACACTAGCACATTCCTCCCTATCAGGTATCAACTTTTCTAATGCTTGCAAATATCCTATAGATACCTCTTCATCTATATGGGGTTTGACCCTAACCCCACCCCTTGGTGCAGGTTGGCCCAACCAAGATGCAGAGTAGTATTTTGGCGTAAGGATATACACCAAGCAATGTAGTGGAACATTAAGTTTATCCCACCGTATACACACACAATCGTGAATCAGTTTATACAAGTTGGAGTCATTTTTATGAATAATATCTTTTATTTGCCCCAACATGGTATCCATCTGCTCATACACCTCGCCAATCACTGGTTTATCTGTATCTGCAAACCGAATCATGTGATAAACGGGCTTGGTGAAATCCAATACTTGCCTCACACGTGCCCAAAACATACCATCAAGAGCGACCTCCTCCACCTATTCAAAACCTTGCCTATCAGCTACATTTGTAGCCCTTTCCTTTAATACCTGCCAGTGTGGACTTGATACCACGCTAGCCAATGACTCTCTTACCTTCAAAAGGCGCCTGAAGGTGAGGTAATAGCTATCAAATCTAGTCCTCGCAATCTTCAACAACTCCAATCTTGAGTGACTGCGGAAAATGCCATGGGTATTGCTATGATTTGTGATAAAATTTCATTTCTTTGCCTCTCTTTTACAAATCACCAATCCATTTGTATTGTTCGTTTTTATTTTTAACAATATCATGCATCAAAAGGTTCATTGTGTGAACCAAACACCCAGACCAAAATATGTTGGGGTATTTATCCCCAATAATTGCTCCCGCTGCCTTACAATTAGGAGCATTATCTGTGATGACTTGGATGACATTGTATGGCCCAATACGTTCAATTGTTTCAAGTAATGGTTCTGCAATGTTGATGCCGGTCTTGAACTTGTCTGAGTAACCATATGTTGAAAGAAAGATGGCACCACTAACAGACACAGCAAGAACATTTATCAATGGCTTGCCTTTTACATTTGTCCATCCATCAGATACAATGGACACCCCATGACCAGTCCAAAAACTTGTCATTCTATTCAAAGAATGTGATATTTTTGCTTTTTCATGATCAAGTCCAACGGTTCTTGCCTTGTCATACCCTTTAGGGGCATCATTTATGGCAGAAACCATTTCGTTCCAATAAGGTGAGCGTAGAACATTGAATGGTATCCCACATGCATAGAGAAACCTATAAACTTTTGAATCCACATCATTCCTACACCCTTCATTAAGGAAATCTGATATGATTCTACGCCTTAAACCCAGTGACCCTGTGCCTCCATATCCACTGCCTTGGGAGGATGTTGAAGGAGTTCTTTGTGCATGTGATTGTGAGCTTGGTTTAAAGAAACTCTTTGATTTTTTAGATTTGTATTGGGCTTCCTCCTCTTCCCTTATGTATTTGGCTCTATCTGCTGCTGACACACCTGAACAAGTTTTGATTCCTATTTGTTTATCTCCATCCCATGGCCTTTTCCCGCAGAGGTGCTTTCTAGCACAGGTGTATGAACCTGTGTAATTATTGTTGCAATGGGGGCAATGAAATTTAGTGGTTCCACCCCCTTTCCCTGCTTCAGGCCTATTAACATATTTCCACAATGGAGTTTGGTCTTGTTTAGTTTTTTGAGCTGACTCATGTTCACTCTCCTCCAGCTCCTCCTCACTGGGGTTTTCATCAAATCCACTATGACCCCCTTCTTCATCCCCTTCTTCATTTTCAACCCTCCTTTTTCTACTCTCCAACACCATAATAACCAAAAAAGGAACCAAGAAGAAGAAAATGCCAAGAAATATAACCATGATGTTTGAATCTACAAAAAAATGGAATGGGAATGGGAGAAAAAAAATTATTTATTTATTGAGTAATGAACATTAAAAAAAATTGCTAAAATAGAGCCTACCTCTTTGGCCTCCAATCTCCCCTCCTTGCTTTCTCTTGCTCCTTGCTCCTTGGCACTTGCTCTCTCCTTACACCTTGCTCCTTGCTCTCACTCTCACTTGCTCTCTCTTGCTCCTCACTCTCTCTTGCTCCTCACCCTCCCTTGCTCTCAATTTCACTTGCTCTCTCTTGCCCCTCACTCTCTCTTGTTCCTCACCCCCTCTTACTCTCCTCTTGCTCTCACTCTCACTCTCTTCTAAAATAATGAAATTGATTGGAGGGAGGGTTTATCTCCCTTCCCTCCCTTTTTCCCCAAAAACCGGAGCCCTTTTTTATTTTCCAGCGGCTTTTTTTCATCCACGCGATTTTTTTCACCGGCGAGGAGCATTTTTTATAGCCCGGGAGTGGTCGGGAGCACTTGCTCCCTGACCACTCTCGGGCTATAAAAAACGCTCTCAGAGCGACGGGAGCGATCACTCCCTAATTTGCTCTGGCAATAGGCAGGGAGCGGAAATTTTTCTAGGGGAGTGCGCTCTCGAGTAGCTCCCGCCCGGACTGTGGATTAGGAGTGAGGTCGGCGGGGGGGGCGCTCCCCGCAACACTAATTTGCACATTAAAATTTTACTTCCAAGCATGAGCTTGGTCGATAAAAACATTAAGGGATCAAACTTAAAACAGACATTTAGCTAAAATTAACCAAGTCCCTGCATTTCACATAGCTTTAAGTTTCGCATTTGCATATAAGGTAGTTGAATCATTCAGCTACAGTTTCCCATCTATTACTTGGACTTTATTTTCTTCACAAGATAGTTGACTCCACAAGGCACTGGTATCATTTTTCTCAAATCTAATTGAATGCTTGAAAATCTTGTACAATCTAAAACAAGTATCAGTGGCTTAACTATGTCTCCCACATTGGTTGGTTCCCAACTAATCTTCCCTCATTCCATGTCCATAGGGTCTACCCCCCTTAGTCTACTATTGGAAGACAACTCAAAGAGAGAGATTGGGGATCAATGTCACAGCCCCCAATCTGAGTTGTTGTAGCGGTGCTTAGACATTTTGTGCGACAACAAAAAGCATCCCTTGCATTTACCCAATAAGTTTTGCTGGGAAGAAATAGTAAGGAGCAATTTCGAAAACATTATACTAATTAAATTAACTTGAAGATCATAATTGATATATATAGAGTGATTCTAGACAAATTAAATGACAAAACCGTAAACTTCTGACTTTATTTCTATAACATACTTGAAATGCACCAGTAAAGCTCCATCTCAACTGATTTGATGTCAATCTTGGGATGACAACAGATAAAACGGGCATCGTAGGACGGTATTTTGCTATTAACCTGAAGCAAACAAGAGATAAATTAAAACTCACAGTCAGGACACAACAAGGGGTTTCACATAATTCCACCAGATTAAACATAAATAAGACAAATTTTTACTGAGGTGACTGTAAAATGGTCAAGTACTAAATTAGAAAGGTTATTCGAAACTGATAAAAAATATCATGTAGTTGTTCAAAAATATACAAGCTAACATCGAAAATGATGCCTAAATTTCAAAATACCACTTATAATAAACTGGCCATCTCAATAGTTAAATGAAAAGAATTGGGATTTCTCAAGTCTTTTACTTTCCACAGTTCTCGTCATTCAGAGAAAGTGAAACAAGTGCAAAGATAATAACAAATACCTAGCAGTGCCTCCAGTTGTTGTGAATACAACAATAACCGAAGCGTTCACTTTGATTGCTGCACTTACCTGCAAGTAAAGAAGATAAACTATATTGAACTTCTTTCGACAAATTAACAACATTTTCCAAAAAGCTTAAATAGTTATTAGCAGATACAGTTTGTTATAATGAGAGTCAACAACATTGCCAATACAGCTACCATGACAATCCAACTGTCATAACAAATAAGATTTAATACTTACCGCACTAGTTGCAATAGATTCCAAGTGACTCGTTGGATCATTGCTATATTTCATACTCCTCTTAAAATAAATAGCTTGATTGTACACTTTCTCCGCCTGCACTTAATTATCTAACTTAGCATCCAGGCAATTATTAAACTGTAATATGGATCGAAATAAGTGTTGCAATTATTACTTTCGATATCTTGCAAGGCATGACTAATGAAAAATAACAAGAGGAAGATTATAATACCCACTTCTGCACAGATCTTTCCTACTATTGAGATAGCCTGAAAAGGGTATAATCCGCGGTATGTTTCTGCACCTAATAGAATTGCATCTGTACCTGTAATTATGAAGATTGGAAGATATAACAATATCATATATATTTGCATCAAAGGTTCTCGGTACTACTTAGTAACAGTTACACGCTAACATGTCATCGGATGACTTAAATCTGCCAGATGAAGGATTTACTAACCATCCAGAACAGCATTTGCAACATCAGTTGCTTCTGCACGTGTCGGACGTAAATTAGCCGACATACTATCGACAACGCGCGTGACTACTGCGGGCTTTCCAGCCATGTTACACTTGTGGAGGGCAGCTTTCTGGAATAAAAAAACCTGCAATGTACACAAATTATTGTAACATTATGATTCAATTAATCAAAAGGTTTCTTCAAACTGCATTTCTTGGTTTGCATCTTCAGCTGGATCATTTCTGACTCTTCTGATATCGGATCTATACCATGCTAGAAGGCTACAGTAAAGATATCCAAAGCCCCTTACTGATATTTGACCTCACTCTATTATAGGTTGTAGAAGATATCCGCCTCCGTTTTCTACTTCAATAGTAAATTCCTTTTGTAGATAACTTGCAAAAAAATGTCATAATTTTTTAAAGAAAATTATGGTAGTTGCCGTGTTCCATGTTCCTGGGCAGGTTCAACCCTTCATTGCGAATGGATTTGTGGGCATGTACGCAGTTCTGTAATGAATCAAGAGGTGCATTGAGAATCTATTTACAAGGTACGTACTTCATATTAACATCCCCAGTGACCAAAAACATGACCCAAGGCTACCCTCTATCTTCTTCGAGGGTTTTGTATGGGCGAGAAACCTCAAAGGTGTGGTGTACCAATGTTGGATAGAATATTCATATTGACATCTAACCAAGTTATATGAAATTATTTTGTAAAAGAAGATTAACTTCTGACTAGAATGCCATGAAAAAGAGCTAGCATTCAACTGTGAACCACCTATTACACTTGGGATCATTGTTGAGGAGTGTTGAAAAAATAAAGCATATCCCTTAAGTTGCTCCATTGACTTTAGAAAAGTTTTTGACATAGTACCCAGTGCCCACAACTAACTTTTAGAATAGATTGGAAGGTTTAAAAAATCATTTTAAATTGAGAGATTTTGCAAAAAGCTTATGCAATAACATTATTGCCATGTTTAGGAAAACTGAGGTTTGGTCAAAAGAAATGAATTGTATATAGAAGTTAATCAAGGTTGTTCCTTGTCCCCTTCCCTTTTTGGCATATACATTGGCAAGTTAGAGGGTGGTTTGGCAGAAACCAAAACAAGCCAGTTTTGTCAGCCCAACTCGAGCTCGTACACTGATCAACATTTTGACATTGATGATATTGTCACTAAGGCAAGTAGTCCCTATGAACTCGACAAGAAACTAAAACTTTTTAAGGATTTTACTCTAATACAAATATGAATATTAACACTAACAAAATAAAGGTTATGAAAATTAAATCCAAAAGTCATTCATGCTAATTTCATGTATGACAACAACTTCAAAAAAGTGACTTCATACAAATATCTCAAAATCAATCTTCATCACAAGCTTAACTAGACTGTAGCAACAAGAAAAGGATAAATGCAAGGTGGAACGCTTATATCGACTTGAAAGCAATTGTAAATTAAAAGAAGCTTGGCTAAGGGATAATAAGAAACTCTTCTTTGGGACTCTTATCTTATATGTTGTGCAGATTAGGGCTGCAACATCTCTAGAGAAGATAAGATAAGATAATTATATTTATGTCCAACTAATAACCACAAAGTAGGTCAAAGGGACTGTTGTTGAAGAATCAAGGGAATTAGGTGTAGTGTGATTCTTCTTGACCTGATAACAATTTGTGGAGTCTTTTTACTTTTCCTGTTAGCTTAATCTTCTTCTTATTATTATTAATGTATGTGTGTGTACTTCATCGAATTGCTACCAAAAACATAAGAACAACAACACAAGATGTTGGCTCTCTGCCAGGGCCAAAACCTCTCTTTTCTTGAGAGGAAAACTCTTTAGTAATTTTCTCTTATTGAAGCTTCTTATTGATCAATGCCAATTCCTAGACCCCTGACTAGAATGTTCTCCAAGCACAAGTCAATTCCTTCCTCCTTTCTGCACTTTGTTCCCCGGCACTTTAGTCTTCCTTCTTCCAGCACTTTGCTTCCCGACACTTCGTCCTTCTTTCGGCAACTACTAGTAGTCCTTGTTAGGTATCTTCTATAAGAAATATTCCTCTTTATTCCTTGGTAGATTCCTTTACATATAAAGAGTGCTTTATTCTTACTCCAACCGAGCCCTTTCTTTAGATGAAGTTGCAGACTTTAATATGGCAGCATTGTAGCACTATTTCTCGCACATGTGGGAGGTTTCCCCTACTTTGGTTCCTTTCTCCTTCGCTTGAGAGACTCTATTCTTCGCTTGAGTAGGAGGCCTTGTAGGCCTAGGTTACTAGCCCAAGCCATGAGATATATGTGACTATTATCTTGTTGTTGTAGTGACCGCAGACTGTCCTCTATTTCTCACACATGTGGGAGGTTTCCCTTACTTTGGTTCCTTTCTCCTTCGCTTGAGAGACTCTCTTCTTCGCTTGAGTAGGAGGCCTTATAGGCCTAGGTTACTAGCCCAAACCATGAGATATATGTGACTATTATCTTGTTGTTGTAGTGACCGCAGATTGTCCTCTATTTCTCGCACATGTGACTGTTTTTCACCCTAAAAACAGTGCCTTCAATATTGGATTAGGTCTCCCCTTCGTTGCACTAGAGGCTCCTTCTACTTCGTCTTTCTTTATCCTTTTTCGGTCTTCCTTGCACGCTGATTTCAGAGAGGAATGCTTGACGTTATAGCGCAGTGGACAACCCCTATATATAGAGAACTGTCCCTCCTTTTAGGCCGACTAGAAGGCTGACTTGAAGACTGTTTGTAGGCCGACTTGCTACCTTTGCTTCGGATGGCTTCTTTGGAGGTGTCTTTGCTTTGGAGGAGACTTGACTTTGCTTGGAGGGTTATTCTTTGACTCTTATACAAACATATACATGGAGTAACATGCCCTTAAGGTCTTCAACATTTTCTTTTGACCATTTGACTCACCTATAGCACTTTAACATGTGCTAGACCTATTTCAATGAGCAAGAAACTCATTCACATATGTTATAAAACTAATATTTATTTTCTTGAAGGAATTCCACAAAGCTTGTTGTCCTGATGAAGGGACAGTGGGAGGTGCGGACTATCCACTAACTCATTGTTTGGGGGAGTTTGCACTCTGCTGAGGTCTAGAGAACCTAGTCCGTCTCCCAAGGATGGATCTAAGACGGTTTCGCTGCTGAGGTCTCATGTGGCGGGGTGAGGTCCCACAGATCCTCACTGGTCTAGAGTCTAGATATGAAACGGTAGCAATCATTCTCTTTGTGCCCCAGTCTGAAGGTAGTACCCTAAAAAATGTCGTGATCCTCTGTGTGGGGTCTGGTCTGATGGGAGGTTGAAGAATATGCACTCTGGTCTGTGTGGGGTCTGGTCCCATGTAGAATGACAAAGAAAATCCCAAATATTCAAAACTTATAATCTCAAAATTAAATGCAATAGACCCTATCCTATCCTTCTCATAAAGAAAATCATTCCCCTATTGAAAGAATGGCTATGACTAAATACCTAAGTACAAGAACAAAATAAATATATAATCCAAATTAATATAATATAATATAATCCAGATTATTGAGAGAATCTTGTTTGGACGATGCAACACTTCGAAAATCTACTAGAGGAGGCACACTTCTTATGGAGGAACCGTAGCATTGTTATCTTCTACATGGCACACATGTTGAAGAAGATGAGACCTTGGCATAGGATGTGGAGGGCTAAGCACTAGGAGGATGGATGGTTGACACTAGGAGCAAAGACCACATGGCACACTTTAGAAGGTTGAGAATTCAGCTTGAGAGATTCTTGTTTGGATAGTGCAACACTTGGCAGTTTTTGTGGACGGAATACACCTAATGAGGAGCATTGGAGCTTAAGCACTTGTCTTCAAGAGTGTACATCCTTGTGATGAGGAGAACTTGGCATGTGAAGCCTTAGCTTGGAGAGCACACCACTTGGGAGGTAAGTACAACCACCTTGTGACATGAATACAGCATAGAGAGGAAAGCTCCTCATGCAAATCTACTCAAATGGCTTAGATTGGATTCCTTGTGAGTTGTGGACATAGTCCACATTCTACTGTTTGCCTTGTTTGCCTCCCTCAACTATCTAATATAAAGGTAGGAGATTGTATGTGCATTTACATCTTACTCACTGGATCATTTGTATCTTCTTGCTATACTTGTCCTATAGTCTTTGTGCTTATGCAATGCAAGAGTTTAAACTTGAAAGGCTTAGGTGAAGACATCGAGCACTAGGGTTGAAATCTTGGTGTGAGCAAGACCTACAATTTGTGGCATGAAAACCTAGAGAAGAATTGCAGCAATTGATGCTAGTGAAGCTTGTCAGTCTGTGAATCTCATTGAGAACTTGTGTGATCCAAGGGAGATCCAAGGGTGGCCTTGTTCATGTGAAGCTATCTTCTTGTGGCTACTAGGAGATCTTGGTGAGATGCCTTGCTAGGATGTGGTATCATTGGTGGATACCCTCAATAAGGTTCAGTAGCAATTGAAGTGACCTTGCTTAGATTAGCTGAAAGGATATGTACCATCATAGGATGAACTGAGGTATCAAATTGTATCCTCATTTATGTTGTAATATGAAATGTAACACTGTGATCCAATTTTTACATTGCAAATCCAAAAATCAAGCATGTGATCTCATTGTTTTTCTTGGTTGTTTCTACATGCTCATTTATTGAGACAGCTTGGCTGATATGTGATGTGTTTTAGCCAAGGTTACTTAGGAACGAGAGCAAAAATGGGGAGCAGGAGTGGGAGCGACATTTTCAAAAGCTCCCGGTTTGAGAGTGATTCCGGGAGCGTTTTTTATATAATATATATTTTTTATATTTTGATGCATATATGTCAACAAAAGCATGTACAATGATGAATTAAATATAAAAAACATAGATTGAACCATATAACAACAATCATCTAGAAGTTATAATCTTCAACAACCACGTCCACAAGTTAGTAACGTAGTAACATACAACATATTGAGTCTCATGATTCATCAATCTTAACGTTTCAAGCTTTCAAAATTCAATATATAACATTTATCATCATTGATCACCAAAGTTGTACTTGTAAGCTAAGTGTAACCATTACAACAAATAATATCTAACATGAAATGA
This sequence comes from Pinus tabuliformis, assembly GCA_031772625.1. Classification (NCBI taxonomy): domain Eukaryota; kingdom Viridiplantae; phylum Streptophyta; class Pinopsida; order Pinales; family Pinaceae; genus Pinus; species Pinus tabuliformis. The sequence goes on from CM062816.1 coordinate 121,323,840, forward strand.
AATGTTATAAAATCAAATGAAACAACTTTCAACTTTCATGAGGCATCATATTCATAATTCATTACTAATGAGTTATAATTGCCAACTTCAAACTTAAATTGTCATATATTGTTTAAAAAAATATCATAATAAATATGAAAGAGTCAGTAGTTATAAAAACTACTAGAAACTAGAAAAGACAAGTAAATCTATTATCTATTTCTTATGCTCGGGCCTCTTGCCACCACGAGAAATGTCTAATTTTTTGGTCTTGTTGGAAAATCAGGATCTTTGTCATTAATATAACCCTCTAAGCATTAATATCCAGAGATATCTTTGTCATTACCTCTGTATCTGTATAGGGATCTTTGTCATTAATATCACCCTCTAAGCATTAACATAAGATAGAAAAAGCATAGCATGTCAAGTCAAGATTTTGTTTGAGTGATGCGTACATTTTTAGAAGGGTCATGATAGAGGAGTTCGATAACCAATGTCACTAACATCAAGGTACATAGAGGGATTGTTGCTCTTGATTAAATACGAGTTCCATACCCTAATACATAACAAAATTCAATGGAACATTACAATCCGGAAATCCTGGAAAACTGATAAGTCTACTGGATTTTTAATGAAATCTAAAATTCTACTTTCTCCATATGAAATCCAATGAGGTCGGAACCACTCTCAAACATCCTGAGTCACTCATGCTGGCCCTCTGCGTCACTCACGCTAGCCCTCTAAGGCACTGCGCAGCGCTTGGCTGCCTCTGTGTGAACCCTGGCTGGCTTTGCGTGAACCCTGGCTGGTTCTGTGTCCCTCTCTCCGGCCACTGCTTTGATCCTCCCAATGCTATCTCTGCCTCTCTACTTCTGTATTCACTGCCTCTTAGCTGCAACTCTCATCACACTCTCAACTTTCTCAGCAAATCTAGCCCTAGAAAGTCGAAATCTTGATCTCTTGGTGTATTCTCCAAGTGACACTCAAGCCTCCTCTTATACTTTTCTCGTTGACAAATCAACGGCTAAGATTAGATCTGGCTTGATCCATGACTTTTGGACCATTCTAACGTAGTTTTATATTAATTCACATTAATATTTTATTTTTCCCAAGTTTAGACTTAGGGACTCCATTAAAAATATTAATTATTTTAATATCACACAGACTGTTCAGAATCTGCCCAAACCCTTTCTGGGTATTGGAGATCTCATGTGCCTTAGCCTCTCCATCAATTTTCGTGGCTAGAGCACATTCGATGCTACCCCAAATCAACATACATCAAGGAAATGAAGCAGGTAGGGATATGATAATGATAATCAATCAAGAAACCAAAACCATGAAGAAGCCCAAAGGCATTCTGCCATGCCTCCAGTTCTACACTATTGAATGATCAGTGACATGAAATAATATTTTTCTCTAACTCGGAAAAGGAATTTCATCATGAGGCATGAACCATCTGAAAGGGCATAATTTTACCTTTCTAATGAGCTATTATGTGTCCCGAAATTCCAAATAATGAGAGAGAACGAGATTATACAAATTTAAGTCAAGAATCTACCAGTGAACCAACCTTGCCTTGTCAAACTCATGTCATATTTGTAGGGGACACGTCCCTTCTTTTTTCATGCACAAAAGAGTATATATATAGAAGGAACTCTGCACTTTTGGAGGACAGACAAGTTTAGATTCATTAAGAAAAGAAAGACACAGCGAGTTCACATCTCGTGAACTATACAAGCTTAGAATTGCGGATTTGTTTCTAAGGAGGACAACTCAGAACTGTGGACTACTCAGAATTGCGGATTGCTTTGCTTGCAGTAAGGCGAAGTAAGGTTTGTGTTTGGGGTATAATACCTTGCTCAAAACTGCGGACTATTGCTCAGGACTACGGACTATTTGACTGTAGATTAGGGCAGAGTAACGTTTGTGTTTGGGGTATAAGACCTGGCTCAGAACTGCGGACTATTGCTCAAGGCTGCAAACTGTTTGACTGTAGATTAGGCTGAGTAAGGACTGTATTTTAAGACCTTCCCTTCTGCTGCAGTGCAAACACCTAGTGCGGGCTAGTAACAACATATAGTGTTGTTTGGAGGCTACTACAACAACATCATTATGGGCTAGTGTGAAGACAGTGCTCCCCTAACTGTTGATTAACCTCTACCTTGACTGCAGGCAGTGCTACTGTGGATAGTGCTCTCTTGGCTTGAGTTGGAGAGTGATTAGGTGTCCTCTCCACTATTCATTAACAATTACAGGGTCAATTTCTTTTGTAGAAAATTGTGGACAGTTCAGGGATCAATTTACTTTGAGGATTATGGACAGCGATTGTTCAGGACAGTGTTGTAACTGAGATACAGGGCTAATCTAAAAAGAGACTTGTGTGGACTAGCAAGTATTGAGTTTTCCTGTGGGATAGAGGTTGAAGACATGGCATCTCTATGACTGGACAACTTATAAGGATGATAGAAGGTGGTTGAGTTGGTAGCAGTGATAGAATTGACAAACCAAAGAAGAGAAGTGATATGTGAAGATTCTCGTTACATATTCTCTAATACAAAGCATTCATAGGATTGGTGTCCTTGGATTTGTTGCTCCTAAACTCAAGGTTGGTGCCTTGGATAGACAAGGTCGAAGCCCTAGAGGTCAGAACCTCATCAAAACCAAGTTGGAGCTTGGGACGCCATTCTTGTCACCGTCACCTGCAATCCGCGCTTACCTTTCTGATTAATAATACAATTATTATACATTGATTTGATTTAAATTGTGAAGAGTCTAACTAGTAAAATAACAATTGAAAAGAAATATTGATTCAGCCCTCTCTCAGTATTTCCAACAATTGGTATCAGAGCTAGCTTCTTCATAATCAACCTAACAGCTGGAAGAAGGATTCTTAGTCACAATGAAAAATCAACAAGTATTAGGAAGGCTTTCTTTGTTTGATGGCACAAATTTTGGTTTATGAAAAAAAAGAATGTCCTACTACTTAATGCCCCTTGGCCCTGAAGTTTGGCATTTGGTTTTGAATAGGTACGCTGCTCCTTCCACTCTTCCAACTAACCAAGACGAAAGGAAAGCTTACATTGCAAATGCTAAAGCCTTAAATTCCATCACTAGTGGAATCCCTGATTCCGAATTCACAAAAGTCATGAATTGTGACTCGGCCAAAGAAGTATGGGATAAGTTGGTTAGCTTATACGATGGGGATTCCAAAGTTAAGAAGGCAAAGCTTCAAACTCATAGAAGGCAATTCGAAAGTCTTAAAATGGATGATGAAGAAGATATTGCATCATACTTCCTCTAAGTAGCTGAAGTAGTCAACTCTCTTCAAGGATTGGAAGAAAAGATTGAAGAAAGCACAGTTGTTCAAAAGATCTTAAGATCTCTCCCAGACAAATTTGACTCCAAAGTAAGTGCTATAGAAGAAATGAAGGACCTAGATACTCTCAAGATGGATGAACTTCATGTAATCCTCATTGCCTATGAGATGCGAAAAGGAATCTCCCAAGTTCCAAAGATGCAGCATTCAAGGCCTCAAAATCAAAAATGGGGAAAGGATGGAATACCAGCAGTGATGACTCCAATGTTGAATCTGAATTGGCGCAAATTGTACAAAGACTAAAGAAAGGATACAAGCTAAAAGGTAAGTACCCTCGTATTTGTTTTAAATGTGGAAGAATAGGTCATTATGCTGCAAAATGTCCTCATAAGAATGATAGTGATGATGAGGAGCATTCTAAAAGGATGGTATACAAAAAGAAAGGGTATAATAAAAAGAATTTCTTCTCTAAGCAAGATAAGTCTAATGAAGATGAATTTGCAGTCATCAAAAAGAAATCAACTAATCATTTCCCTCATCACAAAGGAGGAAATGATGAATCAGATGAAGAAAATGACCATGTTGGAAGCCAAGAAGTATTATTCATGACATTTACAAATGATGATGATTTAGGACTAGAATAAAATGTAGATGAATTGTTAATAAGTGCCATTGAAGAAAATGAGAAATTACGAAAAAAAATCATTTCTCTCAAGAGGAAGAAGCAAAAAGAAGGGAACACCTCCTGAAAACTAAGCTAAAAGAAAAGGAAAAAAATCTGTGAAAATTGTGAAGTTGAAATAGTATCTCTGAGGAAGGAATTGGAGCAAGTAAGAAAGAGTTAGGAAGGATCTCAAACACTTGACAATATCCTTGTCAGGCCAGGCAGTAACTCCACAAAACAAACAACTGATTCGTCTATTATTCCATAGGTAGGTCATTGTTATATACAATAAGGAGTGATTGTTCAGTTCATCTCCCGATGATTGTTCACATTCCTAATTTATTTATTTACATAAAATTCCCCCTGTTGTCGCACAGATTGTCACGACAACGCTCAGACCGGGGGCTGTCACTCTTGTCAGGCCAGGGTAACTCCACATTGAACGAGAGACAAAACTGATTGATCTTATTCATTAGGTAACTCATGTTTATATACAAAAATAAAAACGGATCAGTTCATCTTCTAGATGACTGTCCAGTTCACCCATCCGTTTCGGATTAGGTGTCAACATTCCCCCCCTTAATCTGAAGGGATGTTGGTGAGTCCAAGCATCGTTCTGAATCTTTCAAGCTTTTCTCTTCCAAGCGCTTTGGTGAAGATGTCTGCAATTTGCTCATTTGTGGAACAATGACGGAGATGGATTGTTTTGGCCTCAACATGATGTCGGATCAGATGATATTTAGTATTGATGTGCTTAGTACGATCATGGAACTTTGGATTCTTGGCCAACTTTATTGCAGATGTGTTATCAATCATGAGTGGAGTAGATTGTATTTGTTTTACTTGCAAATCTTCAAGAATTTTCCTGAGCCACACAATTTCTTTTGTTACTTTAGCTGCTGCCACGTATTCTGCTTCTGTTGTGGAATCTGCTGGTACTGATTGTTTGCGTGATCTCCAGGAGACAGCTCCTGATCCAAGACTCATAGCATATCCTGAAGTAGATACCCCAGTTTCTTTGTCTCCATCGAAGTCTGAATCAGAGTATCCAATCAAGTTGAAGTCATCCACCTGTGTATACTTGATTCCAAGGTCTTGAGTTCCCTTCAAGTACCTTAGAATTCTTTTTGTGGCAGACCAATGTCCCTCACAAGGCTTTTGCATAAACCTGGAGAGGATTCCAACAGCAAATGAAATGTCTGGTCTGGTAGTAGTGAGGTAGATGAGACTTCCTACAAGCTGTGTATACTTTGTTGCATCCTCAAATTCCTTTCCTTCAATAGATGTGAGCTTCAAGTTTTGTTCCATTGGAGTAGAAAGGGGATTGCACTCTGTCATGCCAAATCTGTTTAACAAATCTCCAATGTATTTCTTTTGAGAAATAAATATGGACTTTGGATGTTGGGTTACTTCAATGCCAAGATAGTAATGAACATAGCCCAAATCAGTCATTTCAAAAAAATTTCCTAATTCTTTCTTTATGGATGCAATATAGCTTTCATTGTTCCCTGTCATTAAAAGATCATCTACATATACCACAAGATATACAACTGTTTTGCCAACTTTCTTGACAAATAAAGTTGCATCATCAAGATCAAAATGTTTGAAGTTGAGTTTCAGAAGATGCTCAGTTAGTTTTTCATACCAGGCTCGTGGTGCTTGTTTGAGGCCATACAAGGACTTCACAAGTTTGCATACTTTGTGTTCATGTCCTTTCACAGCAAATCCTTCAGGCTGGGACATAAAAACATTCTCTTTTAGATCTCCATTCAAGAATGCAGTTTTTACATCCATTTGATGGACTTTCCAACCATTCTGAGCAGCTAGTGCAAAGAGTGTCCGGATGGTGGCCCATTTTGCTGTGGGAGCAAAAGTTTCCTCATAATCGACCCCTTCCTTCTGTGCAAAACCTTTTGCCACAAGCCTAGCTTTGTGCTTGTCAAATGAGCCATCAGCTTTGTACTTGTTCTTGTAGACCCACTTGCAGCCAATTGGTTTGGTTCCAAATGGAGGATCAACCAGCTTCCAAGTGCCATTCTTTATGAGGGCATCATACTCTTTCTGCATCGCTTCTTTCCATTCATCATGAGAAGCAGCTTCTTTGAAGGAAGTTGGTTCAAAATCTGTAGACAAGTTCAATTCACAATCATAAGTAACATCCATATCAACAGGTGAATTAGAGTTATCTACATCACCTCCATCTTGTCGGTTTGTATTTCTGGTTCCTGTTTTTCCAATTTCATCAGGATGAACACTTTCAAGTGTCTTTGTCAGCCACTTTGGGGGACCTTTTTGAGATGGTCCAGGCTATTCTGTTGATTGAGTTGGGTCTGAATCAAGATTGAGTCTCCCAATTCTATCAATTACATCACTTAAAGCATCATCCGTTGTTGGAGTGTCATGCAGGGGAGATTGTTCTTCAGAAGGAGATTCCACATGTTGATCTAGTATAGGAATCCCCCCTTCAAGATGTGGAATCTGATTATCAAACTCTTGGAATGATTTCGGTTTTGTGAATCTATCCAAGCGATCAAGTTGCCGCTCAACAACACTGTCAGATTTGGATGATTCAAGAAAAATGACATCTCTAGATAGAACAAACTTTTTATTTACTTCATCATAAAGGCGGTATGCTTTAGATGTGTTTGAATACCCTAGGAAGATACACTTACGACTTCTAGCACCAAGTTTGTTTCTATGTACCTTTGGTATTAAAGCATAACAGGTGGAACCAAAAATCCTGAGATGTTTTACCGAAGGAACATGTCCATACCACAATTCATAAGGAGTCTTGTTTCTTATAGCACTAGATGGACATCTATTCTTTATATATGCAGCACATAGAACAGCATCAGCCCAAAACATTGTCTTTACATTTTTGAAGAAAAGCATGGATCGTACCATATTCAAAATTGTTCTGTTCATTCTTTCAGCTACACCATTCTGTTGAGGATTATAAGGCACAGTTGTTTGATGTTTAATCCCATGTTGGCGAAGATAGTGTTCAAATTCATGTGATGTATATTCTTTTCCATTATCAGTGCGAATAGACCCAATATGAGATTGTGCATCATTTTCAATCCATTTATGAAAATTCTTGAATGTTTGAAAAGCATCAGATTTGTTCTTCAAAAAATAAACCCAACACATTCTGGTGTAATCATCAATAAATGTCATGATATATTTATTTCCATTTGCAGAAGGAACAGGCATTGGACCACATAAATCTGAATGAATAAGTTCAAGCTTCCTATGTGCTCTTGAATGTGAATCATGAAAAGACTGTTTGCTATGCTTTCCTAGAATGCAAGCATCACATTGTTTATGTTTTCTAGGAATTGTAGGCAAACCAGCAACACCATTTTTCTTCAACAAGCGGAGACTATCATAGTTTAAATTTCCAAATCTAGCATGCCATAATAAACTTGATGGAAGTGCACCTTCTTCATGATGAGAAATATATGAGAAATGTTGTGCATGAGCAGAGGTTCCTTGCAGTTTAAGAAGTCTTTCTTCTTCTATACCCCTCATGACAAGTGAGTGGTCAGATGCCTTTCTTACATCAAGCTTGCCATCAAACATGTGAATGGAGTGACCTTGCTGGCGGATGTGGACCAAGAACAGCAAGTTTCTCTTGAGCTGTGGGAGATATAGAACATGATCCAGAAGAAAGTCTGGAAGACCAGGCAGTTTAAGCCTGATTGTGCCAAGCCCTGATGGCTTGATTTTTGACTGATCTGCAAAGTATACTGCTCCATCAACATTGTCAGTGAAATCTTCAAAGAAATCTTTCCTATGAGTCATATGACAGGTTGCTCCTGAATCAAGCAACCAGTCATTTTTCGAAGAAGTAAGTGAAGCATTAAACAGATCTTCATTTACTCCAATGTTACATTGTGCCTCAATATAGTGAGCGGATTCAGGTGCTTTACCTTTGTCTGTGTCATCAGTTTTACCTTTCTGCTGATTTCTTCTCTGCTCAATCTTGTCCCATGGTAGCTTGCATGTAGAAGCATCATGTGATCCATTTCGTTTGCAGCAAATGCAATGCAGATCTGCCTTTTCTGCTTGAGGATGTCTGCCCCCCCTGCCTCTGAAGTATCTTTCTCTTCCTCTTCGTCCACCTCTTCCTCTTGTAGAATCTTGAGCAGGATGCTTTTCTTTATGAGCAAGGCAAACAGTCTCTTCAGAAGATTCAGGGACTGTTTTCTTTCCAAAGGCTTTCTCTCTTTCAACAAACTTTTTCACAAGAGTGTCAAAGGTTATATCTTTAAGATTTCCATTTGCTTGTAAAGACTCAAGATAATTAGAGTAGGTAGGATAGAGTGCTTTGAGAAAGGCAATAAGAGAGATATCCAGCTCAACCTTAGTGGATTTAATATCATGCATTATAGACTTTATTTCAGATGCAAGAGCAAGAGGATCATTATTTTTCAGTTCAAGAGTGAAGAGTTTAATCATAAGCTGAACAACTTCAAGTGCAGAATGTGTATCATAGAGTTCTTTCAGCTTTTGTAAAGCTTCAAAGGCATTGGAATAGGATGAAATATGACGACTTACTTCTTCATTTACAGATGTTGCGATCAATGCATAGGCTTTGCTGTTCTTGTTTTCCCAGATGACAAGTTCTTTATCTGATGTAGGCTGCACAGGGTCTTTGTCTTCTTCTCCGACACACACTCCTTTCCACAGCTCATTGTAGATGAGGGTGTGTTTTACCATCCGAGACCATTCAGAATAGTTCTCCTTGCCAGTGAGAACTATTCCGACCATAGAGATGATTGAATGCATTTTATAAAAAAAACTTCTTCTGAAAAGAAAAACTTTTGCTGATAGAAGGAACTTCTGATGACAAAAAAAAACTTTCCTAGCCTATTCCTTCTGCCACAGATTCCAAAAAAAAATATCAATCTTTAGATGTTTAAGACACTCGTTCCTTTATAGCCAAAGACTGTCACATGCTACTGAGTAATTCTATACATTTTACTGTTCTCGGCTCATTGCAGTATTCTATGTATCTACCTTTAGAATTTCGGTTTTCAATACAGTTTATATAAACCTCGGCATCGGTCTTCAATACAGTTTATATAAACCTCAAGCATCGGTCTTCAATACAGTTTATATAACCTCGGCATCAGTCTCAATACATAATTCTATGGCATCGGTTTCAATACAATTTGTCAATACAAAACCTCGGCATCGGTCTCAATATATAATTCTATGGCATCGGTATTGGTTTCAATACAATAAACCTCGGCATACGCACCAAAACAGACGCTCTAAAATGGCTTCAAATGGGGCTTCTTCGTTTTGCTCAGCATGGCAGCCTTAAGATACTCAAAAGAGGAAAAGCTGAGCACGCCGGTGGGCAGGTTTCTCAAAATGGTCGCGGAATACCCAGCATACAAACCCCGGATGCCCTCGCGCTCTATGGTGGCTAACAAAACTTGCCAAGAACGGCCAGCGGCCCCGGCTTGCATCCGCTGAGTAATTAATTCCTTCGTGGAGGCACCAAATGAGATGACGGCCCCAACCGTTACTGTCTCGAGCACCCGTTCCACAGCTCTTATACAGTCCTCTTGCAATGCGAATCCTTTTCCATTGCAGCCCCTCTCAATCTCGGTCTTCCACAGGTCTTGCAGCAACACTCAATTGAAATTTGAGAAAACGGTGGTGGGTATTTTAGACACCGCAGACATGGCTGCCATGACCGAATACGAAGTCCAGGCAAAGCGTCCTCAAGGAGCGTTAGGATGGGTGAACTATTGTGTAATCAAAGCGAAAAGAGAGAAGACTGTAGATGGAAGTAATTCTAATGACTGTATGCGCCTACGACAGAAACAAAATTCCTCCGCAGACTCACGGTTTCAAAAGGGACACATTACGCTTTCTTCACAGTCAGGATGCGCAGAGAATGAAACGTTCACACAGTCAGGATGCGCAGAGAGTGAAACGTTCAGGCATGGCCAGGATGCGCAGAGAATGAAACGTTCACACAGTCAGGATGCGCAGAGAATGAAACGTTCAGGCATGGCCAGGCATGTCAGGCCAGGCATTGATTCTTTCTGCGCCAGGCAGAGACAGAGCAGCGCAGGACAGACAGGACAGAGTGGCGCAGGACAGAGCAGCACAGTGCTCAGGGCAGGAGTTACAACCTATTTTGGGACCTGTGCTCTGATACCATGTCAGGCCAGGGTAACTCCACATTGAACGAGAGACAAAACTGATTGATCTTATTCATTAGGTAACTCATGTTTATATACAAAAATAAAAACGGATCAGTTCATCTTCTAGATGACTGTCCAGTTCACCCATCCGTTTCGGATTAGGTGTCGATCCCCGATCCCTCCGTCGAATTATTAAAAAATAATATTTTGCATGCATTCACTTAAAATATTATTATTTTATTAGTTAGGGTTTTTTGCTTTATTTTATAATTTATTTATTTTTTTAATTTTTTAAATTTTTATTTATTTTATTATTTTATTATTTTATTTATTTTCTTAAATGGATCATCGAACTAAGCCTTTGGAAACATCACCTAGGACCTAGGACTTAGGACTCATGAGGGGATTTAAAACATTTTGCAACCCTCAAGACACATTACATCATGACTTTTACAATTTACATCTTAAGGGGGAAAACCCCTTTATCATAGACCCTCATAAATCACCCAGTTTCTGCGACACAACTATAATCTAGCAGATTAACACACTAGGATTCTCATAAAGTTCTAATAACAAAATGCATCCCGGCTTTGGGGTCAAGCTGAAGGAAAACTCTGCCGATCATAGATCGGTGAGACGAAAAACCTTCCAGGACGTAGATTATCATTAGAAAGTTAGGTCCACCTAGGCAATTTTACATAAACGACTCATATCTGCTAAGATTATTTACAATTCATACATGCAGACTGGGTTTCCAATTAAAATGATCAAGCTGCTGATGACTGCAGGCTGGCACGGACACATCGATCAGGTGCTGCCCCTTTTTGCAAAGAAAAGGGGGGGTACTGCATGGGTAGTTGACCGGTAGAGGTCAACATCTGGCTCTACTTGGGGACACGTTGCTGCTCTGTAGGAATGTGAGAATCCAGAATCTGCATCCATGCAACACACAACAAAATATAAGTAGCGTCCGTCCAAAAAATCATCATGTAACGTTAAGCACAGGAAAGATAAAAGCTCTTCATTCATTAACTATCTAGTAACATGAAGAGTGAATCTAATCCTAAAACAGAAATGAAATGCTGAAAAGACAATGAGTAGGGATAGAAATACAATACAAAGGATGCCCCGTGGCATCAGATGTGTTCAATATAGTGTATACTGATCATTTGCATGCTTTCAGGCAAATCTGTCGGCTGCTTGTCGGATGTGCCATGTCCAATTCTGCATATGGTAGGACCTTTTCCTATCCGAAAATCAAGCTGCTCGCGGCCATCTGATGCATCAAATTTTCGTCTCATTTTCTTTCTCTTGCGTTTTTTCTTTGTGGCAGGTTGTATTACTGATGACCTGGAACTTTCTGTTTCAAAACTATCAGATGAAGTATGTAAGATATGCGTGATATGTCTTTCTTTATCCTGCATCTGATCTTTATCATTCTTAAGTCTATCTGGATCACCTTCAATTAACCATCTTTCAATTGAACCAATGACCTCCTCATAATAAGATGGAACTTGTTGTGACAAATGAGAAGGCTCCTTATCTGTTGATGTCCCCTGGTCTCTCTTATCCTCTGACCATTGTTGAAATTTTTGAACCTGTATTTTAATGGCATCCATCTGACTAGAATGTTCAACCTTTATAACACTGATTTGCCTGGCATGGTCTTCTTCCATATCTTTTATTGCTTTATCGTTCTTTTCCTTTATGTCCATCAAGCAATGCTGCATGGAGTTTATTTCTTCTTTGTGATTTGCTTGCATGGTGGCCAACTGATTATTATGATCAAACGTCATGATAATCATTTCTTCATCCATAATTAATTAACTTGTTTTGCATAGAATCAATTTCCCTATCATGATCCGTTTTCATGGTCGTCATATTTCCCTCTAAGCCTGACATCTTGCTTTGCATGAATCTAATTTCTGCTTCATACTTAGTTTTCATGGCCTCAATTTCTTTAACATGCTGATTTTGCACAATCTCCATCTCCCTATTACGTTTTTCAAGGTGGGTGCATAAAGTTTTCACATCATTGGCATAATTAGTTTGATTTATCTCCATGTTTCTTACCAGTAGCAATAGATCTTGTATAATTTGCTTATGATCTTCCTTTTCATTGTCAACACTACTATGATCTGCAATGGTACAAGTGGATGGCACATTCTGATATGAAGAATTGTCTTGGACAGCTGGACCTTTTACAAGATTACTTTCATTTTGTTGCACAATTTTAGGGGCACAAGGCGAGCTATCTGGATCACCATATCTATCTTTAAAAGCATTGACAATGTCTTGCAAAGAAATGAAGGAATCTTCAGGAAAACTATTAAACCAGTCCAAAGCATCACCCTTTAAAGAATGGACAAATAGACGCATCTTGAAATCTTCATGATTATATTGAGGAAGTCTACAATATATGATCATTACACAAGTAAACCTGTTTAAACGCTGTTTAACGGCGACCGAATCACCACCTGAGAACTTAAATAATTTAGAAATGGCCTCTTTCGGAAAATCATGGAGATTATCAGTAAAATGACATGGTTTAAATGAATAATCCATGATGAATAATAAGGGATCAAATGGATGATAGAAAGAGATTTCTGCTCAAGAAAATTAAGAGATGAAAGAAGTGGAGTCGCCACTTGAACAATGAATCTAATTCTAAGATCCAAAAAGCAACCAACAAGTAGATATGATGGAGGCTTCTTGTCTGGGAAAAACAAGAAAATGGAGACGCCACCCAAACAAGAAACAAATCGAAGAGAAGCTGCTGATATGACGAAAGCTAAGGTGATGAAAGAGATCCAAATGATGCCAAAAAATGTTGAATCTGCCGACTCAAACGAATGATAGAAAGATGAACGATGAATGAGAAAAAGTCGTCGAAACACTGAGAATAAAGTATCCCCGGCAACAGCACCAAAAAAATGTTGTCGCACAGATTGTCACGACAACGCTCAGACCGGGGGCTGTCACTCTGATCCCCGATCCCTCCGTTTAAGCCTGTCTCCCGTGGCTAAGGGGGGTAGACCCTATGATATGATGAAGACCAACTGTCGACCAGCTGGTTGGGAGACACGACACGATATGATAAGCACTAAAAGGATTTGATTAATTTAGCAGACCAGTGCCTTAAGAGATTATTGTTAAAACGATTACTTGTTATATGATATAGAAACATAAACCGTGAACAGCAATCATTTGTCATCACAAGATATCAGCTAAATCACAATGCTCTTAGAGTGACGAAAACGATATCCAGCAACTGAGAATTTTGAAAAGATGAATGCTTTAAACCACCACGAGAATCATAAATCATTAACCAGATATCATATTCGTATCTCGACTTGAAAATTTAGATCTCAGCATGAAAGATATAACATGATAATTCACTGAGGAAAACAACTGAATTTGGCAAAAATTTCCACGAATTTTTTTTTTTTTTTTAAAGAAAATGAAACTAAAATTTAAATCTATGCTTAAAATTAAATTTTTTTTTTTTAAATATTAAAACTAAAAATCTAAACTAAGCAAAACCTAAAATTTAGTCAAAATAAAACTAAATCTAAATTCTAAGGAAAAATTATAAATGAATCCTAAAAAAAAAGAAAAACAAAACTTAAATCTACTTTAATTTAAATTAAAATCTAAAATCATAAAATCAAACAAAGCCTAAGATTTTTATAAATAAATCTTTTTTATGTTTTTATTTTTTTATTTTTTATATTATAAAAAATGAAAATTTTAAAAAAATCGTAAATTTGTATAACTCTAAACCTAAAACTAATTAAAACAAAAATCGAAATCTAACTACACTCAAATATTTTTATGAATTTATATTCAAAAGCAAAGATCGAAAAATAAATCGAAACTACCAAAACGTAACTACTCAAACGGTGAAAACATTTCCTGCGTGTAAATTCTAAAGAAGAAAATGCGGGCCGAGAAAATTTTGATGAATAGATCGATTCGTGCTCAGTGATACTCCTATTTTCAGCGGAAATTGAAAAAAAAATTGAAACTGCTTAGGAGCTTACCTTTGCAATACGTTACATGGTCCGATGGATTGCTTCAATGCGTCATCAACAGCGCTTAAACAACAGGAATCGGAACCTCCCACAGTCGACGGCGGCACTGAGTTTTAACGCAGACGTGTGAAACTTATCTCGAACAGGTTTCCTTACCTGGAGCCGTTGGCAGCCTGAAATCGATTTTGGTTTGCGTATTTTTTTTTTTTGCAGGTTTCGACAGTAGCAACTAGCCACAGTTTTTCTTTCCCAGCCGACGTTTGACAACTGAAATGCTTTGCCCAGAACTCAGGACGATGGTACGCAGATCATCGATAGTTTTCACTTGGAATGCTTGTAAAATTTCGTGCCACTTCTTGATAGCTTTCAGCCGGCGGTGAGGAAGATACTTTGGTCCAGCAGTCGTAACCCTCACCTGATGACAGATATCTTGTTCTATAAACTTTCTGAGCCGCACACCCTGAATTGAATGAAAATTGTGGCCACGCAGATATTGCTTTCACTGCAAGCTGGCTCAGCGCTAGGTATTTTCCTGTGGCTTGGATTTGCTGGTTGAGCAGCTGCAAAACAAATAAAAAAAAAAAAAGGAAAAAGAATAAAACCCTAATCCTAAATCTGCATAAAGCAAAATATTGAAACCCTAAATCAACTTGATAAATTTACAGATTTTGGCCCCTTAATAGCCAGATTCAGCAATGAGCACAGAGATAATTTAAAGAGTAAAAATTTCAGTGTTTCACTGTGAAGAACTTCAGAAAATCTCTCATGCAAATTAGAAAAATAAATTGAATGATAGACCCAGGATCAAATCCAACTGGGCTCAACAAAAAATGCTTGCGGGAGTTGGCTGGTTCAGCCGAGAACTTCCCCAAACGCCCGTTAATTCTTCTTCAATAAGGGTTTCCTGCACAGCTCACTTCAACCATCAGTAAAGAGGGCAAAATGCTGCTAGATCTCAAAAAGTAATGGAGATACCTGCCATTACTTCAGAAACCCTAACAACACTCAAACCCTAGCAAGTGAACAAGATACCTGTGCTCACAATACTCTACAATAAGCTATTATTAATGGCTGAAAAATAAAATATGCAGAAACTAAATTAGCTCACAGCACTTCCAGAGAGTAACACCAGCAAGATTTGGACCCCAAAGTCTTCTTTTATTAACCAGAAACAGTTTACAAGAGAGCTTCTTCAGTACCAGACTCACAGATCCTCTTGATCTGAAATGACCCCTAGCACCCTATTTAAAGGAAATGATCCCAACGGCTAGTTCGAGTGATCCATGTCGAAATGATCTCGACCGTCGATGAAGATCAAGACATCTCTTAATCTCATCCGTCAAATTATTAAAAAATAATATTTTGCATGCATTCACTTAAAATATTATTATTTTATTAGTTAGGGTTTTTTGCTTTATTTTATAATTTTTTATTTTTTTTTATTTTTTTAATTTTTTAAATTTTTATTTATTTTATTATTTTATTTATTTTCTTAAATGGATCATCGAACTAAGCCTTTGGAAACATCACCTAGGACCTAGGACTTAGGACTCATGAGAGTATTTAAAACATTTTACAACCCTCAAGACACATTACATCATGACTTTTACAATTTACATCTTAAGGGGAAAACCCCTTTATCATAGACCCTCATAAATCACCCAGTTTCTGCGACACAACTATAATCTAGCAGATTAACACACTAGGATTCTCCTAAAGTTCTAATAACAAAATACATCCCGGCTTTGGGGTCAGGCTGAAGGAAAACTCTGCCGATCATAGATCGGTGAGACGAAAAACCTTCCGGGACGTAGATTATCATTAGAAAGTTAGGTCCACCTAGGTAATTTTACATAAACGACTCATATCTGCTAAGATTATTTACAATTCATACATGCAGACTGGGTTTACAATTAAAATGATCAAGCTGCTGATGATTGCATGCTGGCACGGACACGTCGATCAGATGCTGCCCCTTTTTGCAAAGAAAATGGGGGGTACTGCATGGGTAGTTGACCGGTAGTGGTCAACACCCCCAATCATGAAGATTAGGTGTCAACATTCCCCCCCTTAATCTGAAGGGATGTTGGTGAGTCCAAGCATCATTCTGAATCGTTCAAGCTTTTCCCTTCCAAGTGCTTTGGTAAAGATGTCTGCAATTTGCTCATTTGTGGAACAATGACGGAGATGGATTGTTTTGGCCTCAACATGATGTCGAATCAGATGATATTTAGTATTGATATGCTTCGTTCGATCATGGAACTTTGGGTTCTTGGCCAACTTTATTGCAGAGGTGTTGTCAATCATGAGTGGAGTTGATTGTACTTGTTTTACCTGCAAATCCTCAAGAATTTTCCTGAGCCACACAATTTCTTTCGTTGCTTCAGCTGCTGCCACGTATTCTGCTTCTGTTGTGGAATCTGCTGGAACTGATTGTTTGCGTGATCTCCAGGAGACAGCTCCTGATCCAAGACTCATAACATATCCTGAAGTAGATACCCCAGTTTCTTTGTCTCCATCGAAGTCTGAATCAGAGTATCCAATCAAGCTGAAGTCGTCCACCTGTGTATACTTGATTCCAAGGTCTTGAGTTCCCTTCAAGTACCTTAGAACTCTTTTTGCAACAGACCAATGTCCCTCACAAGGCTTTTGCATAAACCTGGAGAGGATTCCAACAGCAAATGAAATGTCTGGTCTGGTATTAGTGAGGTAGATGAGACTTCCTACAAGCTGTCTATACTTTGCTGCATCCTCAAATTCCTTTCCTTCAATAGATGTGAGCTTTAAGTTTTGTTCCATTGGAGTAGTAAGAGGATTGCACTCTGTCATGCCAAACCTGTTCAACAAATCTCCAATGTATTTCTTTTGAGAAAGAAATATGGACTTTGGATGTTGGGTTACTTCAATGCCAAGATAGTAATGAACATAGCCCAAATCAGTCATTTCAAAACTTTTCCCCAATTCCTTTTTTATGGACGCAATGTAGCTTTCATTGTTCCCTGTCATTAAAAGATCATCTACATATACCACAAGATATACAACTGTTTTGCCAACTTTCTTGACAAATAAAGTTGCATCATCAAGATCAAAATGATTGAAGTTGAGTTTCAGAAGATGCTCAGTTAGTTTTTCATACCAGGCTCGTGGTGCTTGTTTGAGGCCATACAAGGACTTCACAAGTTTGCATACTTTATGTTTATGTCCTTTCACAGCAAATCCTTCAGGCTGGAACATAAAAACATTCTCTTTTAGATCTCCATTCAAGAAGGCAGTTTTTACATCCATTTGATGGACTTTCCAACCGTTCTGAGCTGCTAGTGCAAAGAGTGTCCGGATGGTGGCCCATTTTGCTGTGGGGGCAAAAGTTTCCTCATAATCAACCCCTTCCTTCTGTGCAAAACCTTTTGCCACAAGCCTAGCTTTGTGCTTGTCAAGTGAGCCATCAGCTTTGTACTTGTTCTTGTAGACCCACTTGCAGCCAATTGGTTTGGTTCCAAATGGAGGGTCAACCAGCTTCCAAGTGTCGTTCTTTATGAGGGCATCATACTCCTTTTGCATCGCTTCTTTCCATTCATCATGAGAAGCAGCTTCTTTGAAGGAAGTTGGTTCAAAATCTGTAGACAAGTTCAATTCACAATCATAAGAAACATCCATATCAACAGGTGAATAGAGTCATCTACATCACCTCCATTTTGTCGGTTTGAATTTATGGTTTCTGTTTTTCCAATTTCATCAGGATGAACACTTTCAAGTGTCTTTGTCAGCCACTTTGGGGAACCTTTCTGAGATGGTCCAGGCTGCTCTGTTGATTGAGTTGGGACTGAATCAAGATTGAGTCTCCCAATTCTATCAATTACATCACTTAAAGCATCATTCGTTGTTGGAGTTTCATTCGGGGGAGTGTTCTTCAGAAGAAGATTCCACATGTTGATCTAGTATAGGAATCCCCCCTTCAAGATGTGGAATCTGATTATCAAATTCTTGAAATGATTTCGTTTTTGCGAATCTATCCAAGCGATCAAGTTGCCTCTCAACAACATTGTCAGATTTAGATGATTCAAGAAAAATTACATCTCTGGATACAACAAACCTTTTATTTGCTTCATCATAGAGGCGGTATGCTTTGGAAGTGTTTGAATACCCCAGGAAGATACACTTACGACTTCTAGCACCAAGTTTGTTTCTATGTACCATTGGTATCAAAGCATAACAGGTGGAACCAAAGATCCTGAGATGTTTTACCGAAGGAACATGTCCATACCATAATTCATAAGGGGTCTTGTTTCTTATAGCATTAGATGGACATCTATTCATTATATATGCAGCACAAAGAACAGCATCAGCCCAAAACATTATCTTTACATTTTTTAAGAAAAGCATGGATCGTACCATATTCAAGATTGTTCTATTCATTCTTTCAGCTACACCATTCTGTTGGGGATTATAAGGCACAATTGTTTGATGTTTGATCCCATGTTGGCAAAGATAGTTTTCAAATTCATTTGATGTATACTCTTTTCCATTATCAGTGCGAATAGACCCAATATGAGATTGTGCATCATTTTCAATCCATTTATGAAAATTCTTGAATGTTTGAAAGGCATCAGATTTGTTCTTCAATAAATAAACCCAACACATTCTAGTGTAATCATCAATAAATGCCATGATATATTTATTTCCATTTGCAGAAGGAACAAGCATTGGACCACATAAATCTGAATGAATGAGTTCAAGCTTCCTATGTGCTCTTGAATGTGAATCATGAAAAGACTGTTTGCTATGCTTTCCTAAAATGCAAGCATCACATTGCTTATGTTTCATAGGAATTGCAGGCAAACCAGCAACACCATTTTTCTTCAATAAGCGGAGACTGTCATAGTTTAAATGTCCAAATCTAGCATGCCATAATAAACTTGATGGAAGTGTACCTTCTTCATGATGAGAAATATATGAGAAATGTTGTGCATGAGCAGAGGTTCCTTGCAGTTTGAGAAGCCTTTCTTCTTCTATTCCCCTCATGACAAGTGAGTGGTCAGAAGCTTTTTTAACCTCAAGCTTGCCATCAAACATATGAATGGAGTGACCTTGCTGGCGGATGTGGACCAAGGACAGCAAGTTTCCCTTGAGCTGTGGGAGATATAGAACATGATCCAGAAGAAAGTCTGGAAGACCAGGCAGTTTAAGCCGGATTGTGCCAAGCCCTGATGGCTTGATTTTTGACTGATCTGCAAATTATACTGCTACATCAACATTATCAGTGAAATCTTCAAAAAAATCTTTTCTATGAGTCATGTGACAGGTTGCTCCTGAATCAAGCAACCAATCATTTTTTGAAGAAGCAAGTGAAGCATTAAACAAATCTTCATTTACTCCAATGTTACATTGTGCCTCAATATAGTGAGCGGATTCAGGTGCTTTACCTTTGTCTGTATCATCAGTTTTACCTTTCTGTTGGTTTCTTTTCTGCTCAATTTTGTCCCATGGTAGCTTGCATGTAGAGGCATCATGTGATCCATTTCTTTTGCAACTAATGCAATGTAAGTCTGCCTTTTCTTCTTGAGAATGTCTGCCCCCCTGCCTCTGAAATATCTTCCTCTTCCTCTTCGTCCACCTCTTCCTCTTGTAGAATCTTGAGCAGGATGCTTTTCTTTATGAGCAAGGCACACAGTCTCTTCAGAAGATTCAGGGTTGTCTTCTTTCCAAAGGCTTTTTCTCTTTCAGCAAACTTTTTCACAATAGAGTCAAAGGTTATATCTTTAAGATTTCCATTTGCTTGTAAAGACTCAAGATAATTGGAGTAAGTAGGATAGAGTGCCTTGAGAAAAGCAATAAAAAGGATATCCAGCTCAACCTTAGTGGATTTGATATCATGCATTATAGACTTTACTTCAGATGCAAGAGCAAGAGGATCATTATTTTTCAGTTCAAGAGTGAAGAGTTTAATCATGAGCTGAACAACTTCAAGTGCAGAATGTGAGTCATAGAGTTCTTTCAGCTTTTGTAAAACTTCAAAGGCAGTTGAATATGATGAAATATGGCGACTCACCTCTTCATTTACAGATGCTGCGATTAATGCATAGGCTTTGTTGTTCTTGTTTTCCCAAATGACGAGCTCTTTGTCTGAGGTAGGTTGTACTGGGTCATTGTCTCCTTCTCCGACACACACTCCTTTCCACAACTCATTGAAGATGAGGGTGTGTTTTATCATCTAGGACCATTCAGGATAGTTCTCCTTGCCAGTGAGAACTATTCCTACCATAGAGATGATTGAATGCATTCTGTAAAAAAAATACTTCTGCTGATATACAATGAAATTGTATTCAAAAGGGCAAAAAGATTTCAAATACTTTATGCACTATATTTTCTTCAAATCCCTCCAATGTTTATAAAAGCATCCTCATATAATATATCCAACATATTCCATTCTACAAACTCAGTTCATATTCCATTCAATGCATTCAAATGGAAACCATTCAATATATACATACACTAGACCATTCGCTGGACCATTCAACGGATTCAAATGCAGTTCATAAGCGGTGTATATCACTCAATAAAGCCGCAATTCAAATACCATTTCAACTGCACAGTTCAATACCATATATACGCTTCAAATACCATATAAACAGTGTTAATATTCCAGATTAAAAGAGCCGTGGAATAGTGAGTAAACCCACAGCGTTAATACGCATTCAACGCAGTTCAATATATACATTCAACGCAGTTAAACAGGAAAACTGGACAGCGTTAAAACCACTGGATTATTAGACAGCGCATACCATGAGACAGCACATTCAAACGTCCCACTCGTATATCCTGGAATCATATGAAATGAGCAACTTGTAGAGAGAAGGAACGCTGTGTTAAAAATGGCTTGAACGCTGTGTTAAAATCCATTCAACGCAGTTTAATGGGACAGTTCAATATACCATTCCTCAACGTTATACCATTCAGCAACGCAGATACCACAGTCGTTTTAACTGATGTGTTATTTGTTAAAAAAATTGGACAGCGTTAAAACAATACAGGTATCTCATTCGCATACCATTCAACAACGCATACAGGAGCTGGTGGCGTATCTCTGCAGTGGCACCGTCAGGTCTCAGTATGGACAGATGTGCAGTGCGGCAGAGGCAGATTATTTCAGAACAGAAGGGAATAAAGCAGAGGCAGAGGCAGAGGCCAGGACAGAGGAGTTACAAGGAGCATAATAGCTAAAACAAGGAGTTGGCTCTGATACCATGTCAGGCCAGGCAGTAACTCCACAAAACAAACAACTGATTCGTCTATTATTCCATAGGTAGGTCATTGTTATATACAATAAGGAGTGATTGTTCAGTTCATCTCCTGATGACTGTTCACATTCCTAATTTATTTATTTACATAAAATTCCCCCAATCATGAAGATTAGGTGTCAACAATCCTTAATGCTCAAAAACCTCAAAATGACAAATCCGGGATTGGTTTTAAAGGAGAATCATCAAGTACTAAGGATAATGCAAGAAGCTATGTCGACATACTTTCCAACAATCCAAAAGAAGAAAATTCATCTCATCAAAGGCCCATCTCAAATCCAAAGAATGAAGAAAGGGTAACTCCAAGGAAGAATGTTAATTCAAATCATGGCTATTACAACAGGTACCAAACTATCTTTTATAGGCATTGTTATTATTGTAAAAAAATTGGTCATCAAGCTAAACATTGCATGGCTCGTAAGAATGAAGCACCAGGATTGAAGGATCAAACAAATAAACCATGTGGTCTCAAAGGGCAAGGACAAATCAAGACCTACAACTCTTTTGATCCTTTGGCCAAATTTGATCCAATTTGCTCATTATGTAATGATAATGGACATAGTGAACAAAATTTCCCCCTCAAAAGAAGAGAAGAAAAAGATGAAAATCCCAATAATGATAAATGTGGACTAGCTCTATGTGCTCACAGTGATGAAAATCATTAGTTTGTGGATAGTGGGTGCTCCAGACATATGACAGGTGACAAAAGGAAGTTTGTTTCATGGAACAAAAAGGAAGGAAATGTATACTTTGGAAGTGGATCTGCCAAAATTGTTGGAAAAGGAACCGTTACCCTTATTAATGGAAAAGGAAAGGCTTGAGAGTCAAAATGCTTTGCTGGTAGACGAGCTCAAACAAAATCTCTTGAGTGATAGCCAAATCTGTGATCAAGGACATAATGTTGTCTTTAGCACTAAAGATTGTGAAATAAGGAACTATTCCTCAGGAGAACTTCTAGCGAAAGGAGTTAGAACATCAGATAACGTCTACATTCTGAACAAAATTCAAGAAGATAAATGTTATCTAAGTCAAATAGATGAAAGTTGGTTGTGGCATAAGCGACTGGGGCATAGAAGTTTTGATAACTTGAACAATATTAGCGAAATTAATGTTGTAAGGGACAACCCTAAGATGTTCAAACCAGATCAAGTTGTATGTGGCCCATGTCAACATGGCAAGCAAACTAGAACCAGCCACAAGACTGAGTTCTCAACATCAAAATCTCTGGAGATCATTCATGCAGATTTATGTGGGCCAACTAGAACTCCAACACTCCAAGGAGAAAGGTACTTTGCTTTATTTGTTGATGACTATACTATAATGATGTGGGTATATTTCATAAAATATAAAGCCGAAGCATTTGAATGTTTAAGAATCTTAAAGCTCTTGTAAAAAATGAAAAGGATGCTAAGATTAAATGTCTTAGAAAGGATAGAGGGAGAGAATTGTTAAAATTGGCAACTAGGGCCAAACTCCATGTGGGTCATCTTATTTATGGCGGCTGATATTTTTCCTAGATTCCTCTTGTCGAGAGGTGTAGGATTGATCTAAAGATCATCCGATTCTGACAAGTATTTATGGAGATATGAATTTATTTGTATTTACATGACAAATTGTCAAGGTTGGCCAGTAGCTAAATGTGTGGCACACATGCCCAGCAAATCATATAAGTACAAGTGAAGTTGATTCATTATCAACTCATCTCATCTCACTCATTCTTCTCTCTCTCTCCCCTTAGCTTTGGGTTACACAAGGAGCAGCTCACATGTGGGAAGAAGGAGGACGCAGAAGGGCAAGGAAGACACAGAAGCTGTTGAAGGTCTCTTTGACCAGCATTGACCTTAGAAGAGTGCGGCTTTGGTGTGGCTGCCTCTCCTAGGCAGGCCGTAGATTTTGGCACGCAAACCGAGGCAATCTAACCTCTGGTTTGACCAGCGTTGACTGCCCTAGTTTGGGGCAGCAGGTTGACTTCAGTCAACAGCAGTTTGACTGTGTTTTTGGGGTTGTTTATGGGTTGCTTCTTCAGGCTGTTTGAGGACTAGTTGACCAGGAAATTGACCAAGCATATTGGAGGTCAATTTCATCTCGTTTGACTAACTTTGACTTTGCTGATCTAGGGTTTGCTGTAGCTGATATAAAATTACAGAATTTTGATTTTGCACTATTTCTCTCTGCTGAACTATTGAAGATAAAAGAAGATTTGATCAAAGGGTTTCCCCGCATTGGGGTTTGTCCCTAGCTAGCCGCCACATCTTGTGTCTCTTGTCTTGGCTTGTTTTATGTCGATCGTTTAATGCTATCTGCACTTTACTTAATGTATATATGATTGCTAATCAATGGCTAATAAGAAGAAAAAAAGTAAATTGCTCTAAGCATAGAACATACCATAATTTAACATGGTATCAAAGCTAAGGTGAAGACAAAGCCCAAGCAAAAGCAAGAGCAAGAGCAATCACCAAAGGTTGGCTAGGCTATCCTAAAAACTTCATGGGGTCCTCAACACTCTTCGCCGCCGTAGGCAAGCTCCGTGAGAAGTCTGACTATCACAGATGGAAGATGTCTCTCGATCTGACTTTAGAAGATCAGGAAGTGTTGGACCATGTGAGAGGCAATATTGTTGCGCCTCCATCAAATGCATTTGTTACTGTCAGAAGCAAGTGGACCAAGGGAGAAGTCAAAGCAAAGAAGATCATCTGAGACTTTATCGACAAGCGCCTATGTTTCCGAGCTGACCAACTCCAAGGAAATCTACGATAGACTGGTGAGTTTATTTAAAGTTAATGATGCAAATCAAGTTTTGTTCTTTAGAAATAAGCTCAAGGAAATTAAGAAGGGCGAAGATGAGAGTATGCAAGCATATTTCTTAAGGATCACTGAGATCAAGAATGATCTCCTATCTGTTAGGGAAGTAGTTCTTGACAGAGAAATGACTATCACAACTCTTGGAGAACTGCCACCTGAGTGGTATATATTCAGGACTACTCTTCTCAACAATAATGTCGTCCCAGGATTTGAGGAATTGATGGCTAGATGTATTCAAGAAGAAACAAGTATGGAAGAGCAAGAAATGCCCGCACTTAAAGGAAATCCCTCTGTCGTTTCTTCTCATGCTAAAAGAAGAAACAATTCTGGGGCTAAATCCAAAGGAAAGGCTAGACCAAAGGGTGGAAGAAAAGGACGATGTTACAATTGCAACAAAATGGGCCACTACGCGAAGGAGTGCCCTAATAAAAGGAACTCACACCAGGACGATGACCAAAATCACTCTCAAGGCAATCAAAGGAATGGCAGCTCCAATAGCAGAGGTAAAAGAAATGTCAGAAATCAAGGAAGAGGACAACCCTTCAAGAAACCAAGAAATTCCAGGTATGAATCTAACGTTGTTAACAATAAGCAAGATGTATGTTTTAACCCCGTACAGAAATTACCTGCATACGAATTCTAAAACACAAAAAATAAACAATGCGAGAGCATAACACATAAAACACATATACAAAGAGATTTTCCCCTGGATCCCAAAATCGGGAGTTCCAGCTTGATTTTTCATTATATTCCTTTCAATATTACAATACATATTTATACATGTCGAAGCATCCAATACCATGGACCGAAAACCATCGCATCCAAAAGCATGGACTGAAAACCATCGCGTCCAAAACCATGTGCGAAGAACATGCACAAAACCATAGGTAGGTCTGCCCAACCTAATTCAAACCCCCTGTGACTCCCCACACTATGCAATCGGCACAACGAAGGGGGAGCTCCGCCCCCCTTCTAACCCCCCAGTTAACTACGTGGGCTAGTCGTGGAAAGAATATAACACAACTCAACATTCTCCCACTTGTTTTCTTTCCGCAGGGGGCCACAAGAGATCTTAGTCATTTATCGAGCGCTACAACGCCCATTGTTTCTCTACACCAAAAGAACTTCTCAGAGCTCACAGATTTTGTCAATGCATCTGCAATATTTTTCAAAGTGTCCACCTTTACCAGCAACACCTTTTTGTCTTCTATCATATCCCTCACAAAGTGATACTGAACATCAATGTGTTGTCTTTGAATGGCAAGCAGAGTTCTTTGCCAAGAAAATTGCACTTTGGCTATCGCAGTCTATCTTTTATAGCTCCCTGTACTAACCCCATACTTGAACACAATCTCTACAACCAAACTGCTTCCTTGCTTGCATGAGTGGCTGCCATGTACTCTGCCTCTGTAGTTGATAGTGCCACTACAGATTGTTTCTTACTCATCCAACTAACTGCACCTCCAAATAGGTTAAACACATACCCACTTGTAGATCTTCTCTGATCGAGATCTCCAGCCTAGTCTACATCAACAAAGCCATAGATATCCAAAACTCTGTCCAATCCTGGTCTTCCTTGGTAGCACAAACCATAATCACTAGTGCCACACAAACACCTGAAAACCCGCTTCATTGTTGTCAAATGCTCCTTCCCTGGTTTTGACATAAACCTGCTCAATACTCCCATTGCATGTGCAATGTCTGGTCTAGTACAAACCATCGCATACATCAAGCTACCGACTGCACTTGCATATGGAACACGGGACATGTCCTCTTCTTCTTCTTGTGTCCTGGGACACTATTCAACAGATAACTTTACACCTACAGGAATAGGAACCTTCACAGGTTTACTATCCTGCATATTAAACCTTTACAATATTGTCTCGACATACTTCCTCTGGTTTAACCAGAGCTTCCTCTTTGCCCAATCTCTTTTAATTTCCATGCCCAAAATATAGTTTGCAGCACCAAGATCTTTCATGTCGAATTTGGAGGACAATTGGGTCTTCAAATCCTAGATAATTTCTTTGTCATTTCCAACCAGCAACATATCATCCACATACAAGACCAGATAAATAACACGGTCACCGATTGATTTAGAATACACACAGTGATCTGCTTTGCTTCTGGTGAAGCCAAGTCCCCATATAAATGTATCAAATTTCTGATACCACATCCTTGGTGACTGTTTTAACCCATATAGAGACTTCTTTAACTTGCATACCAGTTCTTTCTTACCCTTCACCGCAAAGCCTTCAGGTTGCTTCATGTAGATCTCCTCTTTCATATCCCCGTGAAGAAATGTTGTCTTCACATCTATCTGTTCTACCTCAAAATCAAAAGCAGCAGGAACAGATAAAAGTAATCTAATAGAAGTTACCTTAGCAATAGGAGAAAAAATATCACCAAAATCAATACCCGACACCTGGGAATAACCTTTTGCTACCAACCGAGCTTTGTATTTCTCCATCTTTCCTTTTGCATTTGTCTTCTTCTTGAACACCCATTTGCTGCCAATGGGTTTCCTTCCAGTCGGCAACTCCACTAGATCCCAAGCCTCATTTTTGTGCAAAGATGTCATTTCATCAACCATGGCCTCTTTCCAGAGTTTTCCATCCTCTGAATCTACTGCTTCTTTCACAGTTCTAGGATCATCATCAGTAATAGATAAAGCAAAATTTGAACAGAAAGCAGATGGACTATACCTTTCTGGTTGTCTTCTTTCTCGAACTAATCTTCTCACACCCGGAGTTTGTGGCTCTTCATCTTTTGATTCCTCCTCTGCTGTAGATTTTGATTCTTCCTCATTTAGCTCAAACTCTATCTTCTTAGGTTCCTTTGGTTGGACTTTATGTTTAATAAAATCTTTCACCTCTCTGAACACCACATCTCGGCTGTACACAACCTTCCTTGTCAATGGGTTCCAAAGCTTATAACCCTTTAAACCATCCTTATAACCAATCAAGATGCACTTTCCAGATTTACTATCCAACTTGGTTCGTTTCTCCTTTGTAACATGTACATATGCACCACATCCATGTACATGTCCATACCTCTTGTGGAGTCTTATCCTCCAACGCTGATGAAGGTGATCTATTGACCAGGTAACATGTTGTCTCCACCACCTCTGCCCAGAATTCCTGCCCTAACCCAGCACCACTGAGCATGCTTCTTGCCCTTTCCATCAATGCCTTGTTCATTCTTTCTGGAACTCCATTTTGCTGAGGTGTATATGGAGTAGTCTTCTACCGTGTTATACCACACTTCTTACAGAATTCTTTAAATTCCTTACTGCAAAACTCTCCATTCTTATTTATCCTCAACACCTTTATCTTCTTCTCTATCTGGTTTTCCACCAGAGCCTTAAATTCTTTAAACCTGTCAAAGACTTCAGATTTCTTCTTAAGGAAATATATCCATGTATTCCTTGAGAAGTCATCTATAAATGATACATAGTACACAGGAACCTTCACAGGTCCAAACACCACTCTGCACAAGCTCTAATATCTGTTTCGCCCTCTTACCACCAGGGGGGAAACTCACTCGATTCTGCTTCCCATATACACAATTTTCACAGAAATCAAAATCCAAAGAGCTATTACTCATACCTTCTACCATACCTTTACCATGAAGTATTCGAAGGCCCTTCTCTCCAATATGTCTAAGCCTTTAATGCCACAACATGGTCTTCTCTCCCGAGACCACTAGATTTTCTGCTCCACTTTCAGGAACCACTACCCATCAACAACAGTGCTACCTTGCAGCTTGTACAGAGTTCCAATTCGAACTCCCCGCATCTATACTAGTGCTCCCCGAACCATCTTGCAAGTATCCTTCTCAAACACTGTTTTTACACCTGCATCATCCAGCTTGCTTACAAAAACCAAATTTCTGGCCAATGCAGGAATATGTAGAACACCCAGAAGTGTTCTAACCCTTCCACCTTGCAACTTCAACTTTATTTTTCCACGACCAATGATTCTAGCCTTCCCATCATCCCCTAAGAAGACATCACCACCATCGTATTTCTCATACTCGCAGAACCACTCTCTATGGGGAGTGAAGTGAAAGGATGCACTTGAGTCAATCAACCATGCCTCATGATCTAGTGTGTACCATGCCTCATGATCTACATATGTACTTGAAGAAGCCAAGTACACATCCTCACCTTCATCTGAAGTGGTTTTCGCCTCTGCAAAAGGAGCATCATCAAATCCCTTTCCTTTGTCAGAAGCTTTAGATTTACAGTCCCCTTTGTAGTGCCCTTCCTTTCCGCATTTCTAGCACACCACCTTTACAGGTTTTCCTGGAGATTTAGATCTCCCTCTAGATTTAGATCTCCCACTCAATGACTTATTTTTGTTTTTATTCTGGGACCATCCTCATACATACAAGGCATCACCATTCTGGCTCTCCATATTTTTCCGTCTCATCTACTCCATCAGCAAGGATAAGACTATTTCATCAAACTGTAAGGCAGTTGCATTGCTACTTATTGCAATAACCAGACTATCCCACGAATCTGGTAGAGAACACAACAAACTAATGCACTTATCTTCATCTGAAATTTTGATATCAACAAACGATAACTGACTTACCACAGTATTAAATGCATTTAGATGCTCTCTCACCAAGTCTCCATCTTTCATCCTCAGGTTATATAGCTTTTTCCGTAGGAACAGTTTATTCACCAGAGACTTAGATTGGTACAAAGCCCCTAACTTGTCCCACAAAGCCTTCGTCGTAGCTTCCCCTGATACATTCAACAATACTGAATATGAAACACACAATCGTATTATGCTCTTTGCCTTCCGATCCAACTTCTTCCATTCTTCATCAGACACTCTTGTTGGTTTAGTACCTGGATCTACCGCAATCCACTGATCTTTATCCACTAACAGATCTTCCATCTTGAGTTTCCACAACTCAAAACTCTGACCATTAAATTTCTCGATCTCTATCTTTCCACTGCTCACCACCAGCATCGATCTCACAGATCTCCCATTGAATAGGATCTACCACAGGCCTGAGCGAAACCCCTCAGCAACAAAGACGTCCCTTTGAAGCCAAAACAGCTCTGATACCAAATGTAGGTTTTAACTCACATAGAAATTACTTGCATACGAATTCTAAACACAGAAAATAAACAATGCGAGAGCATAACACATATACACAGAGATTTTCCCCCGGATCCCAAAATCGGAACTACCAGCTTGATTTTTCATTATATTCCTTTCAATGTTACAATACATATTTATACATGTCGAAGCATCCAATACCATGGACTGAAAACCATCGTGCCCAAAACCATGGACCGAAAACCATCGCGTCCAAAACCATGTGCGAAGAACATGCACAAAACCATAGGTAGGTCCGCCCAACCTAATATAGGATCCAAAAAACAAAATTTTACAAGGTTCTGCCCCGAACCCCATAGAGTGGGGTTACCTGCGCCCCTCAAACCCCCTGTGACTCCCCCACTACGCAATCAGTGCAACGAAGGGGGGGCTCTGCCCCCCTTCTAACCTCCCAGTTAACTACGTGGGCTAGTCGTGGAAAGAATATAACACAACCCAACACAACATGGATATTGTCTACCTGTGGCCCTCTCTACTATTGCACCCTCAGACTCGCTGGGAAATTGGCTTATTGATAGTGGTGCCTCAAGGCACTTCACTGGTTACAAAGAAGCTCTCTCTAATCTGATAGAGAAGGATACCAACCTAGAAATTATTCTTGGGGACAATGCAAAATATCCCATGAAAGGCGTAGGGAATGTCACTCTTGAATTGAATCAGGGTAATACAATTCATTTGCAAGAAGTCCTATATGTACCTGATCTCAAAAGGAACCTATTGTCTGTTTCGACAATGAAGACAAAGGCTACAAGGTGACCTTCATCAATGGCAAGGTACATGTATGGAAAAATATTTTTAAAGAAGCTTTCACTCTTGGGTTTCAAGTTGATTCATATATCAAGTTGGAGGAAGTCTGTTGGGTGTCATGTCTTGTGACACATCACTTCAGTCCGAACTATGGCATCAGAGGTTTGCTCACCTTCATTATAAAGCTCTACGCAATGCAAGACAAATGGTGACAGGGATACCCAAGTTCCGAGTAGAGCAAGAAGGTTTATGTCCTAGATGTGCCGAAGGGAAGCTCAAAAGGGGACCATTCCCCTCAAGCCAAAGCAAGACCTCCGATATATTGCAATTGGTTCACTCAGACATATCTAGTATGATGCCTGTAAACTCCTTGGGAGGATATTTATATTACCTCACTTTTACAAATGATTATTCTCGCAAGACTTGGATATACTTCTTGAAAAAGAAGAATGAAGTGTTCACTTGGTTTCGTCACTTCAAAGCCTTGATCGAGAATCAAACCGAAAAGAAGATCAAGATCTTAAGGATTGATAATGGGACTGAGTATGAATCCAATGAGTTCCATGATTTTTGCAAAGAGGTTGGCATTAAGAGGAAGACAAGAACACCATATACTCCTGCGCAGAATGGTGTGGCGGAAAGGAAGAATCATACGATCATGGAAGTTGCCCGTGCTATGCTCCATGATCAAATACTTTTGAAGTTTCTATGGGCCGAAGCTGCGAATACCGCCGTATATGTGCAAAACCGATGCCCTCATCAAGCATTGGGTTCCAAGACTCCCGAAGAGATGTTCACTGGTAAGAAACCTAACGTATCTCATTTTAGAATTTTTGGAAGTCCTGTATACTTTCATGTGCCGAGGACAAAAGGGATAAATTGGGTGTATCTGGAAAGAAAGGAATCTTTGTGGGCTATAGCGAAAATACTAAGGGCTATAGAATCTATGTGGCTAGTCAAAGGGAAATTGAGATTAGCCATGATGTCACCTTTGACGAAGATATGGCTCTTAGCAAAGTTGACAACCTTCCTACTCAAAGGGGATCTAAAAAAACTAACACTAGGGACCCGAAGGAAAAGGAAGATGAGACGATGCCCGATGTGGAAGAACCTATGGCTCCTATTGGTCCCCCTCCGCAAGAGCCTTCCTCTTCTAGGAAAAGGCCTTCATGGCTTAGGGGGACACTTGATGATGCTAAAGGATACATTGCACCCAGAGGGACTTTCCGGGAAAGTAAGAAGCCGACCAAGTATCAGGGATACTTGACCATCAGGAGCACAATCATCCAAAATGAGCCTTCATCATTTGCAGAAGTTGTCAAGCATCAAGTATGGAAGGATGCTATGACTGAGGAAAATGAGCCCATCATGAAAAACAATGTCTAGGATGTGGTCCCGAGACCCCAGGACAAAGCAGTTGTCACTTCGAAATGGCCTTACAAGATAAAGCATGCAGTTGATGGAAGTGCTGAAAAGTATAAGGCTCATTTTGTTGCTCGTGGCTTCTCTCAGAAGGAAGGTATAGACTCTGACGAGATATATGCACCTATTGCCCGATATACCCCCATCTGCTCGATCATAGCCCTTGCTGCTTCACAAGGATGGAACCTACATCAGATGGATGTCAATACCGCGTTCTTGCATGGTTCGATCAAAGAGGAAGTCTATGTGGAACAACCCGAAGGATTTGAGATTCATGATCGGGAATCTCACAGTGCAGGTTGAAGAAAGCCCTCTATGGGATGAAGCAAGCAGCCCTAGCGTGGTATGAGAGGATCGATAACTACCTGATGAAGCTGGGATTCACTAAAAGTGAAGCCGACCCTAACCTTTACTTTAAGGATGAAGATGACAAACCTCTCGTACTGTTGTTTTATGTTGACAACCTCTTTCTAACAAGTGCAGACCCTCTCATTCACAAATGTAAGAAGGAGTTGGCTTCTGAATTTGAGATGAAGGACCTAGGATTGATGCATTATTTCCTAGGACTAGAAGTCTGGCAGAAACCAACAGAGATTTTCCTATCTCAAGGAAAATATGTGGTGAAGATATTGGAAAGGTTCGGTATGGTGCACTGCAAGCCCGTGTCTACCCTGATGGAGCTTGACTTCAAGGAGTTAAGCGGTAGTGTTGTCGGACTTGTTTTACGAAATGCTACCGAGTATCGTCAACTCATCGGAGCATTGATGTTCTTGGTGAACTCCCGTCCGGATATATGCTTTGTAGTCGACAAGTTGAGTCAACATATGGTTGAGCCTCACCACACACAACATTGGATTGGTGCCAAGAATCTGTTGAGATATCTTCGTGGCACAATCACACATGGTTTGAGATACATTGCCGGAGATGTGAGACTACATGGATATACCGATGTTGATTGGGAAGGCAGTGTGGTGGACCGAAACAACACTTCTGGGTGTTGTTTATCTTTAGGATCTGCCTCGATATTCTAGATGAGCAAGAAGTAGAAGTCAGTGGCTTTGAGCACCGCCGAGGCAGAATACATTGCTGCTAGTATGGCCTCCTGTGAGGCAGTCTAGTTGCGGAAGCTCTTCAGTGAGCTGTTTGGATTCATATTGGATACTACTATGATCCTGTGTGACAACTAGAGCGGGATTCGTTGGTCAGAGAACCCATATTTCATGATCGCTCCAAGCACATCGATATCAGGTACCACTATATTCGGGATATGGTATAGCTGGGAGCAATAAGGCTCCAACATATCGGTACAGATGAACAGGTCGCCGACATTTTTACGAAGCTCCTCAGAAAGGTCAAATTCTTGACTTTCCAAGAACAACTTGGTGTCGTTGAGAGACCCTCTTATGAGGGTCGTGTATGATGCATATATTGAGCTTTGGGAGCTCCAGGGGGGCGCGGGATACTTCTTGGAGCGACATGCGACCACAAGGCGACTCACCATCCCCTGGTGGTGCGCTATGTACAAGGTGAAAGATTCAACCTTCCTCTGTGACACCCCATGGCGACTGTGGAACAGGATGATTAGTTCTCCTGTGGGCTAGGATGATTAGTTCTCCCATGGCAACTATCGGACAGGATGATTAGTTCTCTTGTGGGCCAGGATGATTAGTTCTCCCGTGGCGACTATGGCACAGGATGATTAGTTCTCCTGTGGGCCAAGATGATTAGTTCTCCTGTGGCGAATGTTGGACAGGATGATTCGTTCTCCTGTGGACAGGATGATTAGTTCTCTTATCGAAGCATCCTACCCATGCAATCTGGGACTCATGGGAAGTACTTCTCATCTGATCAATGAGTAGGGAAATGGGGTTAGGGATCATTAGTAGTACTATCGATTGACGCATCGTTGTATCTACCGTACTCCCTATGCTAGGATGACCTCCATTGATCCGGGATCAATGATACTAATCTAGGATCAGTGAGAGTTGTTGACACACTCTGAGACTGACTTCGGATCAGTGGGGGGTGGTATGATACATCCTTGATCATCTCTTCTTCTTCATAGTTCAGCAGAGCAGAGCCAAGTAGTGCAAGGCAGTGCATTTGATGGCTGGGACAGTACCGATGGTCAAACAGATTAGCAGATGGAGATCTCCCTAGTTGAGAGGGAGTGTTAAAATTGGCAACTAGGGCCAAACTCCATGTGGATCATCTTATTTATGGCAGCTGATATTTTTCCTACATTCCTCTTATCGAGAGGTGTAGGGTTGATCTAAAGATCGTCTGATTCCAACAAGTATTTATGGAGATATGAATTTGTTTGTATTTATTTGACAAATTGTCAAGGTCGGCCAGCAGCTAAATGTGTGGCACACATGCCTAGCAAATCATATAAGTACAAGTGAGGTTGATTCATTATCAACTCATCTCATCTCACTTATTCTTCTCTCTCTCCTAAGCTTTGGGTTACACAAGGAGTAGCTCACGTGGGAAGGAGGACGCAGAAGGGCAAGGAAGACACAAAAAGAAGGACGCAAAAGCTATTGAAGGTCTCTTTGATCAAGCATTGACCTTATAAGAGTGTGGTTTTGGTGTGGCTGCCTCTCTTAGGCAGGCCGTAGATTTTGGCATGCAAACCGAGGCAATCTGGTCTCTGGTTTGACCAGCGTTGACTGCCCTAGTTTGGGGCAACAGGTTGACTTCAGTGAACAACAGTTTGACTGTGTTTTTGGGGTTGTTTATGGGTTGCTTCTTCAGGCTGTTCGAGGACTAGTTGACTGGGAAATTGACCAAGCATATTGGAAGTCAATTTCATCTCGTTTGACTAAGTTTGACTTTGCTGATCTAGGGTTTGCTACTGCTGATATAAAATTACAGAATTCTGATTTTGTACTATTTCTCTTTGCGAAACTATTGAAGATAAAAGAAGATTTGATCAAAGGCTTTCCCCGCATTGGGGTTTGTCCCTGGCTAGCCACCACATCTCATTTCTCTTGTCCTGGCTTGTTTTTTGTTGATCGTTTAATGTTCTATCTGCACTTTACTTAATGTATATGTGATTGCTAATGAGTGGCTAATAAGAAGAAAAGAAGTAAACTTATCTAAGCATAAGAACATACCATAATTTAACAAGAATTCACATCAAAGGAATTTGATGAATTCTGTAAAGTACATGGAATCGAAAGAGAACTCTTCGCTGCTAGAACACCCAAGAAAAATGGGGTAGTTGAAAGAAGAAACCGAATTGTTCAAGAAATGGCAAGAACAATGTTACTAGCAGCAGACTTGTAACCAAAATTTTGGAGGGAAGCAATTGGGATAGTAGTTTATGCTTTGAATCGAACTCAACTAAGACCAAATAATGAGAAGACTCCTTATGAATTATGGAAAGGAAGCCTTGCTTCAGTGAAATACTTCAGGATTTTTGGAAGCAAATGCTTCATAAAGATCAATGATGACTCACCAGGAAAATTTGATTCTCGGTTTGACGAAGGAATATTTCTTGGATATTCTACTATAAGCAAAGCTTACAAGTGCTACAATAATCGACTACGGAAAATAGTGGAAAGCATTAAAGTGAAGATTGATGAAGCCCTTCTAGAAAAGGAAATTGAAGATCATGAAGTTGACCCCCTCATTGAGGAAAGTGAAGAAGAACACGAAAAAGAGGAAAAGGATCAAGAAAAACAAAAGGAAAAAGAACCATATCAAACTCCTTGAAAAGTAAAATTCCTCCAAAAACATCACACGAAAGAGCAGATTATTGGCAATGTAGATGAGGGGATACAAACCCGAAGAAGGATGAGAAGTACACAAAGGAAAAATGATATTGCTCTCCTATCTATGATAGAACCAGAAACTTTTACTCAAGCAAGGATCCTCATTGGGTGGAAGCCACGGAAGAAGAAATGTCTCAAATCGAGAAGAATGAGACATGGAAGTTGGTACCTCGTCCAAAGGATAAAAATATAATTGGAACCAAATGGGTGTTCAAAAACAAAATGAATGAAAATAGACAAATCATTAGAAATAAGGCAAGGCTTGTCTATAAAATTTATTCACAAATTGAAGGAATTCACCATACAAACGTTTGTCCAACGTGATTCCTGCGTATTTAAAAAAAAACAACGAAATCGATTTACCGCTTTGCTGCACGTTAGCGGCGTTGGAGATTGCTGGAGCAGATCTTCTTCCAAGAAGCCGAGGAGGGGAATCGATACTTGTTTATCATGTTATGCAGGTTACGCGGAATGACTGCGTGCGGTGAGAAGCTGGAGCAAAGGCCGCGGGTTTCTGAACGGGCTTGATGGCAGACAGCGCAGGAGGAGATGAGTACGCAGGGGATTTGCAGGGTTTACACGCAGGCTTCGTTAGCAAAATTTCGAGGAGAGTTTAACGCATGGACAATGGGTTTATATTTTTATCTTGTTGTGCGTGAGGAATGGTGGAGGTTTGATGCGTGAGGATTCGATTCTGAGTAGGCAGCAACGTGGAGATGGAACGGATTGCCCAGATTGCCCAGAAAAACCACTGAAGCTCTCCACAAAATCAATATTTGAAATTCCCTGCTCCAAATTTGCCTGATAAAACCCTGAAAATTTCTCAAAACCTGCACCTGTAACCTGCAAAAGAAAAGAAAGCCCAAAAATGATATGTGCATAAAACAAAATTAAAACCCTAGATCAGCTAAACAGCATTTACAACTTTTGACTCTTAAACAGCCAGATTTATCAATAATCAGCAATAATATTATCAAAATCCCAGATTTACTATGAAAAACTTCAGAAATCTCTCATGCAAATTCAGAAAAACAAACTTAAATGATAAACCTAGGATCGAAACTGGCTGGGCTCTGCAAGAAAATGCTTGTGGGAGTTGGTTGGTTCAGCCGAGAACTTCCCCAAACGCCCACTGATCTTCTTCAATAAGGGTTTCATGCACAGCTCACTTCAACCATCAATAAAGAGAGAAAAACAATACTAGATCTCAGATGCAATGGAGATACCTGCCATTATTTCATAAATTCTAATACCATTCAAACCCTAGCAAGTGAACAAGATACCTATGTTCAACAATACTCTACAATAAGCTGTTACTAATGGCTGAAAATAAAAATATGCAGAAAATAAAACAACTAACAGCACTTCAGGAGAGTAACACCAGCAAGATTTCAACCCCAAAGTCTTTATTTATTAGCACCAGAAAAAGTTTACAAGAGAGCTTCTTCAGCACAAGACTCACAGATCGAATGATTTCAAATGACCCCTAGCACCCTATTTAAAGGAAAAATTCCCAACAGCTAGTTCGAGTGATCCACATCAAAATGATCTCGACCATCGATGAGGATCAAGATATCTCTTAATCTCATCCGTCGAATTTTTAATGCTTTAAAAAATTGAAATTCTGCATTTATTTACTCAAAATATTATTATTTCATTATTTTTTAAGTTTTTTGTTTTATTTTATTATTTTATTTTTTTTTTATTTTTATTTATTTTTTAATTTATTT
This sequence comes from Pinus tabuliformis, assembly GCA_031772625.1. Taxonomy (NCBI): domain Eukaryota; kingdom Viridiplantae; phylum Streptophyta; class Pinopsida; order Pinales; family Pinaceae; genus Pinus; species Pinus tabuliformis. The sequence continues at coordinate 121,360,913 of CM062816.1, forward strand.
TATAAATTTTATTTTATATTTTATTTTTTAAATTTTATTTATTTTTTAATTTATTTTATAAATTTTCTTTTATTTTTTATTTTTTTAAATTTTTATTTTTTAGTTATTTTTTTATTTTTTAATTTTTTTTAATTTTTTTAATTTTTAAATTATTTTTAAATGGATCCTCGAACTTAGCCTTTGGAAAAAATGACCTAGGACCTAGGACTTAGGACTTATGAGGGGATTAGAACATTTTCTAACCCTCAAGACATTTTACATGATGACTTTTACAATTTTACATCTTAAGGGGGAAAACCCATTTGACATAGACTCTCATAAAACCACCCAGTTCTGCGACACAACTATAATCTAGCAGATTAACACACCAGGATTCCTCTAAGATTCTAATGACAAAATTCATTCCGGCTTTGGGGTTAGGCTGAAGGAAAACTCTGCCGATCATGGATCGGTGAGACAAAAAACCTTCCGGAGTGTAGATTATCACTAGAAATTTAGGTCCACCTAGGCAATTTACATACATGACACATATCTGCTAAGATTATTTACAATTCACACATGTAGACTGGGTTTACAACATAACATGATCAGGTCGACGATGACTGTCGAATGGCATGAACACGTCGATCAAGCGCTATCCCTTTTTGCGAAGAAAAGGGGGTGTACTGCTATGGGTAGTTGACACGTAGTGGTCAACAGGCCGGAAGTATCAATGATCGAAAAAGTACTAGTGGAAATGCATTCTTCATGGGAGATTGTCTAGTATCTTGGCTCAGCAAAAAACAATCATCCATATCACTCTCTACAGCTAAAGCCGAGTATATAGTTGTTGCAAATTGTTGTACTCAAATATTATGGATGAAGGAAGCTCTGAAGGATGTTAACATATGTTAGGCCCCTTATACTACTAGTGTAACCCTTTATTGTTACTAGTACAACCCCCTTATTATATTGTTGTACCCATGTAATCCCCATATCGTTATCATTGTGCCCCATAGAAGCCCATTATTGTTATTATTGAGCCCTTAAATTATTATTGTTATGTCGACTCTGATTATATTATGACCCCTTAGACTCCTATAATAGAAAGGAGGTCTTGTCATTTGTATCATCCAAGAATTGTTCATTTGTGTAATGTAAAGGAGGTTGCCCCCTCGAAGAGCCTTATTTCTAAGGCGTTCATCTATCTTTTTTGTGAATTGGTTTCATAACATTTGGTATCAAAACTTTGGATTCTAGGGTTTCGCTATTCCAAACAGGTCATCGTGGCATTTTCGCAATAATGTTTTCTCTGTGAAGTTTCAGAACCTAAAAAAAATAAGTTGCACGAAACGGGAAAACGGGTACGAGTTTCCGAAACAGGCACGGGTACGAAACGTGACCCCCCAAATTTTGGAAACGGGGAAACGCGAATATATATATATATATGGACATTTAAGAAATATGTGCAATCATAAAGCATATATGATACATTCTAATTTATTACATTATAATAAAATTGTCAATTGTCAATGCATAAACTACAAGTCTCTAAATTTACATCACATTTACTCGAAATATCACATAATGAAAGTAGAAATATCCAAAATCAGCCACGAGATATTTCTAATTTCTTATCTCGTGCTTGATTGGGAGTCTCCTCTTACATAGTCGAACGACCTTAGTGCTCTTGATTAAATACAAGTTTCATACCCTAGTAGCCTACATGCTCTTGATTATTAGGAGTCTCCCCTGCATAAAGGGCTTGGTTCTCTTGATTAAATACAAGTTCCATACCCTAGTACATGATAAAATCCAATGGAAACATTGCAATCCCCCCAATCCTAAAATTCTGAAAAACAGATAAGACTACTAGATTTTGAGTGAGATCTAAAATTCTACTTTCGCCATATGAAATCCAATGAGGGCGAAACCACTCTTAAACATTCTGAGTCATTTCATAGCAATGTTAAAAATTTAAGTAAAATGATGAAAATGAAAAATAAAGGAGAATATCAATGAAAAATAAAGGAGAATATTTAACATTACCATGAACTGCATATCAACACTAGGGCCATAGGCTTCAACATTCGGCCACCCCACTCAAAAAATTCATTTTTTTATAGCTTGAGAGACATCTAGAAGCATCTAGAGGATATTTGAGTCGCCCAATAGAAAATTAGAAGCGAAAATATAAAAATAAATAAATAAATACATACAAGAAAAAGTCAAGTTACAAGAGGAAACTCTGACGTAAGGCCCAAAAATGTGTTTCTGGCCATACTGGCCATGTTTCCTCCTCGAGAAACGGGCCCTCTGCCCACGTTTCGTGCAACTTAGAAAAAAACCCATTTGAGACGAAGTTTCGTTGAACCTCGGGTCCGAAATTCAGATCTTGTCTCGCTATATTTTAGGATATATGATCTGAGGAAGTTAGGGTTTTTGCAAGCTCCAAAATTTCATCTAAAACAAGTCATCGTGGAATTTTCACTATAACATTTTCGCTAGAAAGTTTCAGAACGTAAAACAAAAACCCATTTGAGAAGAAGTTTGTCTGAACCTCGGGTCTGAATTTCAGCTCTTGTTTCACTATATTTTCGGAGATACAGTCCAAGACATTTAGGGTTTCTGCAGGCTCCCAAATTACATCCCAAACAGGTGACCTGGGGAAAATAGTCATAACTGTCTCTCTGAGCATCAGATTGAAAGTTCGTAAGAAGTTATAGAAAGAGGAAAGATTGTAGTTCCATGTGTAAATTTTTCATATCCAAAGGTCAAAACAGTGACATGTGGCACTTCTACAAGTTCGCTCTTCTGAAAAGGTCTATAATTAGGTCATCGCGGGAGATTGAGGATAAACCTTTCTTCAGAATCCAATTGCAATCAGACTTGCGGAGTTAGAAAGAAGACTCAGAGGGCTATTATAGACCCAAATTTCAGAACTTAAAGATCCGAAAGTACAGAGTTACAGTGGTTTCAAGATCGAGCTCCTAAAATCAAGAAATTGAGATGAGAAAGTTTGATGGCAAGGATCCGGTAAATTGGATACTACAAATGGAGAAATATTTTGATCTACATGATATACCACTGTTACAAAAGGTATGTATTGCATCTTCATATTTAGGACAAGATCAATTTTTATGGTATAAAGGGCTTTGTCCTCATAAACCACTTGTTATGTAGTCAATTTTCACGGAGGAAATTATAGCACATTATGAGGGTACAAAGAGCAACACCTTCTTTAGAGCAACACCACAACAATTGGAAGAAAAAAGAGCAAAAGGGCTTTGTTACAAAGTGGAAAGCAAAATTATGGCAACAAGGAAGTCTACCCCTCACAACTATAAAGATGGAAGTGTTGTTTCTCCTAGCCTTCCACAACCTACAAGGGTTACACCACAACAATTGAAAAAGAAAAAGGGCTTTGTTACAATTGTGATAGCAAATGCTCTAAAGGTCATAAGTGTGCTGAGAAGAAATTATAGATTATGAAGAGGAGAAAGAAAAACATCAAAAGAAGAGGATATACACCAGGAACCAACCCCAGAGAAAGAAGAAATGAATCCGACCATATCTTGTAAAGTATTGGCAAGAATTACCACTCCTCAAACTCTCAAGATAGAAGGACATATCAAGAAGAAAAAGGTTCAAGAAGTGAAAGATCACATCGAAAAAGAAGAAATGAATCCAACCATATCTTGTAATGCATTGGCTAGAATTACCACTCAAACTATCAAGATAGAAGGACATATCAAGAAGAAAAATGTTCAAGCAGTGAGAGATCACATCGAGCATCAACAACAAGTTCTCCAACTTTTAAAGGATAACGCCACTTTGGTGCAGAATCAAATGAAACAATAGGTAGATCAAAATTGCAGTGAAAAAAGTTTTGATGTAGGTGATTGGGTATTTTTACGGCTACATTTCAAGCAAGCTATTTATGAGAAGGAAATGTGGGCAATACTACATGCACTTAAAAAATGGCGACCTTACACAATGGGAAAACACTTCAAGGTAAAAATGGATCATGATAGTCTTAAATACTTTTTAGAACAGTGATTATCTTTAGAAGAATCGAAAAAATGGGTCACAAATATGTTGGGTTATGACTTTGACATCATCTACAGAAAAGGGAAGCAAAATTTTGTTGTAGATGCACTCTCAAGAAAGGATGAGGACGTGGAAGCATTGTTTTGTGCTATTTCTATTATCCAACCAGATTTGATAAATGAAACAAGGTATGAATGGAAGAAGGACGAAGAAGTGTGGCCACTCATTCAAAAGTTGCAGAAGATCCCAATTCAAACAATATTGCCAAAACTTGAAGATGAAGGAAAAATCATATTGGAACCTAGAGCAGTCACAGAAACAAGAACCCGACAGCTACGAAATCGATCAATTTCAAAGTATCTCATCAAGTGGAAGAACTTACCCGTTGAAGATTCCACATGGGAAGACAAGAATTTTATACAAAAGCATCAAGAACTACTCAAGTGTTGAGGACAACACTTTTTGAAGGAGAAGGGCATGTTAGGCCCCTATACTACTAGTGTAACCCCTTATTGTTATTAGTACAACCCCCTTATTATATTGTACCCATGTAGTCCCCATATTGTTATTATTGTGCCCCATAGAAGCCCACTATTGTTATTATTGTGCCCTTACATTATTATTGTTATGTCGGCTCTGATTATATTATGACCCCTTAGACTCCTATATATAGAAAGGATGTCTTGTCATTTGTATCATCCAAGAATTGTTCATTTGTGTAATGTAAAGGAGGTTGCCCCCTCGAAGAGGCTTATTTCTATGGCGTTCATCTATCTTTTTTGTGAGCTAATTTCATAACAACATAGATACCGACCAACCAATCACCATCTATTATGATAAGACAAGTTCTATCAATCTCAGTAAAAATCCAATGATACACTCAAAGACCAAACATATACCAATCAAATATCATTTTCTTCGTGAAGAAGTAGTTGAACAAAACATCATGTTGGAATATATCAATACAAAGGAGCAGATTGCAGACATTTTCACCAAACCCCTTCCTCGAGAAGCATTTGAACATCTCTGCCAAAAGATGGGGGGTATTGCTCTAGCATCACACTAAGTTGATTCATAAGATGTTGCATGATAGGGGGAGCAATTCGACAGGGGGAGTTCTTATGCACCCTTTTTCCATTGATGTCAAAAGGGAAGAGAAGAAGAATATTGCCATCCAATGACAAAGGGGGAGATTGTTAGTATAGTTTTCATTGATGTCAATATACTGAAGAAGACAAGGATATCAATGAAATGAAGCAGGTAGGGATATGATGATGATAATCAATTAAGAAACCAAAACCATGAAGAAGCCCAAAGGCATTCTGCCATGCCTCCGTGTTTTGCACTATTAAAGGATCAGTCACATGAAATAATATTTTTCTCTAACTTAGAAAAGGAATTTCACATGAGGCATGGAGCATCTGAAAGGGCATAATTTTACCTTTCTAATGAGCTATTATGTGTCCCAAAATTCCAAATAACGAGAGAGAACAAAATTTTACAAATTTAAGTCAAGAATCTGCCAATGAGCCAACCTTACCTTATCAAACTCATGTCGGCTTAGCTAGGAGACACGTCCCTTCGTTTTTCATGCACAAAAGAGTATATATATAGAAGGAACTCTGCACTTTTGGAGGACAGACAAGTTCAGATTCATTAAGAAAAGAAAGACACAACAAGTCCACATCTCGTGAACTATACAAGCTCAGAATTGCGGATTTGTTTCTAGGGAGGACAACTCAGAACTGCGAACTATTACTCGGAATTGCAGATTGTTTTGACTACAGATTAGGGCGAAGTAAGGTTTGTGTTTGGGGTATAAGACCTTGCTCAAAACTGTGGACTATTGCTCAGGACTATGCACTGTTTGACTGTAGATTAGGGCGGAGTAAGGTTTGTGTTTGGGGTATAAGATCTTGCTCAGAACTGTGGACTATTTCTCAGGACTTTGGACTGTTTGACTGTAGATTAGGGTTGAGTAAGGATTGTGTTTTAAGACCTTCCTTCTGCTGCAATGCGGACACCTAGTGCAGGCTAGTAACATTACACAGTGTTGTCTGGAGGCTACTACAACAACATCATTACAGGCTAAGTGTGATGACAGTCTTCCCCTAACTGTTGATTAACCTCTACCTTGACTGCGGACAGTGCTACTATGGATAGTGCTCTCTTGGCTTGAGTTGGACAGTGATTAGGTGTCCTCTCCACTATTCATTAACAATTACAGGGTCATTTCTTTTGCAGAAAATTGTGGACAGTTCAAGGATCAATTTACTTTGAGGATTATGGGCAGCAATTGTTCAGGACAGTGATGTAACTGCAATACAGGGCTAATCTAAAAAGAGACTTGTGTGGACCAGCAAGTATTGAGTTTTCCTGTGGGATAGAGGTTGAAGACATGGAATCTCTATGACTGGACAACTTATAAGGCTGATACAAGGTGGTTGAGTTGGCAGCAGTGATAGACTTGACAAACCAATGAAGTGAAGTGATACGTGAAGATTCTCATACATATTCTCTAATACAAAGCATTCATAGGATTGGTGTCCTTGGAGTTGGTGCTCCTAAACTCAAGGTTGGTGCCTTGGATAGATAGGGTCAAAGCCTCATCAAAACCAAGTTGGAGCTTGGGAACATATTTATATTGTATACAATTTCTTTTTGATTAATAATACAATTATTATACACTGATTTAAATTAAATTGTGAAGAATCTAACTGGTAAAATAACAATTGAAAAGAAACACTGATTCACCCCCCTCTCAATATTTCCAACAATGTGATGTGTTTTAGCCAAGGTTACTTGGGAGCGGAAGCGAAAACACAGAGCAGGGGCGAGAGTGATATTTTCAGAAGCTCTCGGTTTGGGAGCGATTCCGAAAGTGTTTTTTATATAATATATTTTTATTTTATTTTTTATATTTTGATGCATATATGTCAACAAAAGCATGTAAAATGATGAATTAAATATTAAAAACATAGATTGAACCATATAACAACAATCATCTAGAAGTTATAATCTTCATCAACGATGTCCACAAGTTAGTAACATAGTAACATACAACATATTGAGTCTCATGATTCATCAATATTAAAGTTTCAAGATTTCAAAATTCAATATATTACATTTATCATCATTGATCACCAAAGTTGTACTTGTAAGCTAAGTGTAACTGTTACAACAAATAATATCTAACATGAAATGAAATGAAACAACTTTCAAATTTCACGAAGCATCATATTCATAATTCATTACTAATGAGTTATAATTGCCAACTTCAAACATAAATTGTCATATATTGTTTACAAAAAATATCATAATAAATATGAAAAAGTCAGTAGTTATAAAAACTACTAGAAACTAGAAAAGACAAGTAAATCTATTATCTATTGCTAATGCTTGGGCCTCTTGCCGCCACGAGAAATGTCTAATTTTTTAGTCTTGTTGGAAAATCAATATCATTGTCATTAATATCACCCTCTAAGCATTAATATCCAGAGGTATCTTTGTCATTACCTCTAGATCTATATAGGGATCTTTGTCATTAATATCACCCTCTAAGCATTAACATAAGATAGAAAAAGCATAGCATGTCAAGTCAAGATTTTATTTGAGTGATGCGTACACTTTTATGAGGGTCATGATAGAAGAGTTCGACAACCAATGTCACTAACATCAAGGTATATAGAGGGATTGGTGCTCTTGATTAAATACGAGTTCCATACCCTAATACATGACAAAATCCAATGGAAACATTGCAATCCCTCCAATCTTTAAATCCTGAAAAACTGATAAGTCTGCTGGATTTTGAATGAAATCTAAAATTCTACTTTCTCCATATAATATCCAATGAGGTCGGAACCACTCTCAAACATCCTGAGTCATTTCATGGTAATGTTACAAATTTAAGTAAAAGATGAAAATAAAAAATTTAAGAATTTAACATTACCATGAATCGCATATCAATACTAAGGCCATAGGCTTGATCATTAGGCTGCCCCACTCAAAATTTATTTGTTTCTTTGAAAAAAATTGCATTACTGCAACAACAAAAAAAATTGCAAAAAAAGACTAAACACTCCCAAAAAACCAGGGAGCGTTTTTTTTTTTTTTTCAAGAAGCCCTCTCCCACTCGGAGCACGAATTGGGAGCGGAGGCGTGAGAGGGGAGTTGCTCCCCCGCAACCGTGGTTTTAGCATACTGAGAAGAAACTAGAAATCAGATTTACTGCTGAAATAAATCTGCTATATACTAATGTAATTTTTGGATCCACTTGATAAAGGAGAGTGTCTAGTTTTTGAGCTTTCCTACTGATTCAGTTGGGTGGAAGGGAAGTATATTGCTACTGTAATTTATACTTCAGATACAGCTGTAAATATGAGAATTCAATGAAATAGATCCAAGGAACCTCAAATAAATAAGGTGAAATTTGTAGTGTTTTAAAGGGCAGATATTATAAATTTCCACATAAATGTAATTCCTGGAACCTTACCCTCACCGCATGGGAAGAAATTGCTAAGTACAGAAACATTAATCAGGCACTTATCATATTTTTCTTGTGGTAAGGATAAGGCCACATATTTTGACCCAATCCAAATACCTAGTTCAATTAAAAACACTAAACAAAGCTTTCAACCATAACATGAATAAACTCATAGTCTCATAGTACTAAAGGCTTGGCATTTCAGGGTAGAAACTCTCTTGCTAATCAAAATCAGTGCAGGGCGGCCCCAGTTAAAAACTTAAATAAAACATTGCTCAATATGTCAACCATAAGAAGAGCCTGCATAATATAATCCAGATTCAATAGAACTCACAACCAGAAAACATGTAATAGGAAAGCTGGTAATACTTCAACAAGAACCTAAATAAAAAAACCAGCACTGCTTCTATAAGCTGTCTCCTAACTTCCAGCTTGCAGATGCCCTTAAAACTAATCTAATCTACAAAAATTGTTGGCAGTTAGGGATGGCATCAACAACGTACTAATGGTCCTCCAAACAATTTGATTTGCCTACCTGTTCACACTGCTATACTGCATCTATTACCTAAGTAAATATCACTTATTTGAAGCTGCAAAGCATTTGAACCTCCATTGACACAAAAATCACAATCCCAAATGAATAAAATTTACCAAGAGAGCATCTCAGACGATTCCATCAATCATGTCATTACCTCATACTCCAGAGACACATTAAGTTTGTATTTAGTAAAAGCACAAATTTATAAGACACCTCCATACAAGTGCACAACTATACTTGTAAAATTACAAAGACAGCAATATTCATTTATCTATGAGAAAAAAACAACTGGAAATGGAAATATGAAAAATGTTTACACCAATATTGAAGGCTACCTTCTCTGGTGGAAGATCTATTCCTAAATGACCACGTGAAATGACAATACCATCTGCCTCTCGCAAGATCTCATCAAAGTGTACTAGACCCTGTAACATAAGTTGTATGTATATTAAGATTCAAATAAGAAACTGCTTCTTGTGCAATGTGCATATCTATGATGGATTAAACATGAAAAGAAGAGATTAAAACTTGGAGACTTCATTCAGTGATACACCAAATACCTCTATAGTGTCAATCTTAGCAAATATCTGTGTCTGATGAAGATTCCCAAGCCCATTAAGATAAGCACGGGTCTATAGAAGACAAAAGGAGGAAACAGGTTTTATATCAATGCAAAGTTAGCATCAAGCAAACAAATTTCTAGGTGTCCCCTAATATATCTGATACAGTATGTTAACTACGGTTTAACTGTCAATATAAAATCCTTAAGATGTAGCACTCACTATTTGAGATTATTCAATTATAAGGGGCAAGTCACATGTCACAGAGATAAAACAAACAATTTTACATCGTCATTTACTAATGAAGACAAATTTCTAGGTGTCCCCTAATATATCTGATACAGTATGTTAACTACGGTTTAACTGTCAATATAAAATCCTTAAGATGTAGCACTCACTATTTGAGGTTATTCAATTATAAGGGGCAAGTCACATGTCACAGAAATAAAACAAACAATTTTACATCATCATTTACTAATGAAGCCAGAAGTAAAAATTGTCACCTCATAAAATCATTGTCAATTCGGAATGATTTCAGAGGTACATATGATAATGGCTTCATATTTGATGCTTAATATAATCCATCTACTTAAAAGTTGTAAAAGAATACGAAAAAACAGGCACCATAGAAACAGGTCAGGCAACAAATTAAAACGCATAAGATAACATTATGAGTTTGGTTCCAGAAAAAGAGCTTGATAGAATTTTTTAAATGTGAGATCCATCATAGTAGCTAGAAGTAATAGCACAAAGCTCAGAACATGACAGAACGCAACTTTATGTCATCCTTCTTACTTGTATAATGTCTTCTGCATGTCGTGTGTATGACAAAGAAAGAAAGTCAATGTTGTTGCCAACTCCCCAAGTTGCAATAACCTACAAAGTACAAATAACAGCAATATATAAAAGTACAAAACTCATCAGAATCAAATCACAAGATGAATAATAAACCTTAACACAAAAATAGACTAGTGCCTGGCATTTTGTAAGGCTACATTAAATCCACCAGATCAAAGCTTGCACTATCCAGTAATCAAAGGCATTTTGAAGAGCAAAGATTACCACAATAAATAGTAAATGCACAAATTAGTTTATTTGTCACTTTAAATTCATCTTAGTTACAGACGAAGTCACACAGTTCGGGTTCAAGTTTGCGATCAGCAACGGTTAATTTTGATTCGGGTTCAAATTTTCTGATATATATATATATATATGTACACACACACACACATATATATATAATTCCAATCCTATTTTGGGAATTTTAAGATGCTTTATTCTATATTATGCATCTATTGTTAGAAGGAGACTTTTTTTTTTGGTTCCATTTAATGACGAATGCTCCAAAGCCACAGACTGTCGAGTATGCCAAGTCTTCAAAATCAAAATGTAAGACCTGAAAAATAACCATCAGCAAATGTGTGCTCAGAATCGGCAAGAATATCATTGCTCCACACTTTGATGACTTTATGAATGTTTCTAGAGCTAGGGTTTTATTGATTTGGGGTAACATTGGATGTGCTCTACCATGAAAATTGGTGGAGAGGCTAAAGCACATGAGATCTCCAAGACCCAAAAATGGTTTGGGGAAATTCTACCCAGTGAAGGAGATATTAAAATAATTAATATTTTTAATGGGTTCCTAAGTCTAAACTTAGGAAATAAAAATATTAATGGGTATTAATATAAAACTGGGTTAGAAGGTTAAATGACATGATCAAACCAAATCTAATTTTAGTCGTTGATTAGAGATGTAATCTCGTCGTTGAAGACTCAACAGAAAAAGTATAAGAGGAGGCCTGAGGGTCAGTGGGAGATACACCAGTGATCAGTGAATTCGATTCTCTAAAGCGGGGTTTGCTAAGAGATATCGAACCAGTGATCAGAGTTGTAGCAAGGGGCAATGAGTACGAGGCAGAGAAGCAGAGATAGTACCGGAAGACCAGCACAAAGGCAAAGAGGCAAAGATAGTGCTGGAAGACCAGCACAAAGGCAAAGAGGCAGACGTAGAGCCATAGGGAGCCACGCAGAGGCTAGTAGTGATTGCGTAGAGGCCAGAAGGCCCTGCGTCACCCACGCAGAGGCTGCAGAAGTGATGCAGAGGGCCAGAGAGGCTACGCAGAGCCTCAGAGGGCTGACGCAAGGGTTTCAAGCTGACGCATAGGCCAGGAGGGCTAACATCCTGCTTCAGATTGTGCTGGAGAGGGTTTCGTGGGGTGACTTTCAGAATATTTGCTTCCGAAGAGAGGTATTACTACCAGATTATTTATCTGTATCGAGGGAGCCAGTTTGGCACCGAGTGCACTCAAGAAAAGTTGCTTAATAATAAAACCCTCAGAACAATTGCACCGGTTTTCCCAAGTTGGGTTTTTCCAGGGATGATTGTCCAAAAATAACGATGTCCCTTGTGTGTTTGCCTATTTATTTTAGTTGTTGATCTATAGATGGTTGAGACTGTATTGTGTTTATTTCAATGTTTATATGGTTAAATAACTTGTTAGTAATTAAACAAGTAGGTGATATAAACCAGAGAATACAGATAAAATTTCTAACAAGTAATAGTTAGAAATTTCAACATGGTATTAGAGCGTTGCAGATCACAGGAGAGTTGAAGGCACCAGTTGAATTAGAGAATTTGCAGCAGAAAACAGTTGTCCCGAGTGACAGAAGTTATTCCTAGGAAGAAAGCAACAAAGAAGGGTTGACGCAGAGGGTCTGTGTCATTAGTTCGAGCCAAAGAGAGGCCAGAGCAAAAGCAAAGGAAGGAAGAAGAGGCTCACGAAGAGCCACGCAAAGACCAGGAGGGTTGATGCAGTTGGGTAGGGGAGCAAATCAACCTTGCCAAGATTGCGCAAAGCCTAGAGGCTTAGTTCTTCAGTTGTTGGGGCATAGGAAAATGTGGGCAGATTGCGGAGAGTGAAGTTGGTAGGGTGTTGTTGTTGTCGAGGCAGAACAGTACTTAATGGGACAGAACCAAGATAGAGGGCATCGCTAGCTAGGCGGATTTCTAGCCAAGAAATCCATATCAATGTTGCAGGTGCATAGGAGATCGGAGAGGTGTGATTCGACGATTGGCAGAAGGATTTCCAGGAGGGAAATCGAGACTCAGAGGGAGTCTAGCAGAGAACTTCCAGGAGGGAAGTAGAGAGTCAGAGAAGTCGAAAAGAAGACCAGAGATGGCCATGAATGGACTAAGGGATCAAGACAGGCCGGACGGAGCGTCCAACTTTGTCATTTGGAAGACCAGGATCCTGTCTGTTCTAGATAGACATCGCATCAAGGCCTTTTCCTTGAGAACCGTGGCTATCTCAGTCGACCCTGCTGATAACGAAAGGTATGAGGATGCAATGGCCAAGGCAAAATGCATAATCGTTGATGGGGTCAAGGATCATATCGTTCAGCATATTGTCGAGAAGAATACGGCAAAGGAAATGTGGGACACCTTGACGACATTCAAGGCACTTTCATGCAGAGGAAGATGCTACTAGAGAATCAGTTGCAGTCGTATTAGATGCAGAAGGGGAGCAGGTAGATTACTTCCTCAGTAGATTGAAGGAGATTCGAGACCAATTGAATTCCATAGGAGCCACGCTGGATCAGGAGTTAATGTGAGGACCGCCCTGAACACAGTCTCTGAGTAGTAGGAGACATTTGTCCAAAGCATTTTGGGCAGAGAGCATCTTCCAGATTGGGAAGAACTATGGGCAGCTCTTCGTCAAGAAGAGCTCAGACAGCTGACCAAGGTGGGAAGTATTAGCAAAGGAGACCGCGTCAAGAAAGAGGAGGAAGAGGATGCAGCTCTAGCATCTGCGGGATAACAGAGGAAGAGGAAGAAGAAGGACCTCTCCAAGATAAAGTGCTTAAAATGTGGGGAACTAGGCCATCATCCAAATCAGTGTCCGAGGAAGAAGAATAAGAGAGAGGCGTCTGACTCCAAGGCAATGCCAGCAAAGGCAGAAAAGGAGGTAGAGGATGATGACGATTGTGCCATGAGTGCTCATGTACCTCTAGAGAAGAGGTGGGGAGACATCAAGCTGTAGTCAGGAGGACTACAGGAGATGAGGGGCAGGATCCTTGAGGTACCCAAACTCTTGGATCATATCTAGCTACAGGAGCCCCGAAGTGACAGTAGCAAGATGGCGGATGTCGATAGAAGCAGATGCAGATGGAGCTGCAGAGAGTGCTAGAGTGTAGTAGTCCCTGGCAGCGCAGAGAGGGTTGCAGCAGTGCGAGAGGCACAGAGGATGTTGCAGTAGTGCGAGAGGCACAAAGGATGTTGCAGCGGTGCAAGAAGGCACAGAGGTGTTTGCAGCGGTGCAAGAGGCACAGAGTTTGTTGCAACAACGCAGAAGTAGCAGAGGGAGCATAGGATAGCGGCAGAGAGAGCCTCGGCATCATGAGGGTTTCTAGCCTAACAAGGATGTCAGTAGTTGGGTAGGTCAATTACTTACTTCTCAGTAACTGAGTTGCAGTGCAGCAGTAGCAGTGTGTTAATTTTAGGTATGTTCTATGCTAGAGCAATTTATTTAATTTCTTTTCCATATTAGAAATCACATCAGCATAAAGTAAACTGCAGATAGAACATAAATATAAATCGCAGAAGACAAGAGGACAACAAGATGTGGCGCAAGCCAGGGACAAACCCCACAATGTGTGGGAAGCCCTTGATCAATTCTTCTTTTATGTTCTTCAAAGTTCAATAGAGAAAGAGAAAGAGAGAGAAAGTACATTTACAACATAAGTCAACACTTTGACTTATCTAGATCTAGCATAGATCATTTTGTATAACGATGAGATCAGTTGAAGACATTCTGTTTCAACTAATTCTCCAAGGTGACTCCTTCACCTATCATCGTTCTGCATCTTGTCCATTTGTTGCAACTTACCATGTAGCACCATCATGCATCATCACGCTGCTCATGATCTCATACGTTGCCCATACATCATGTTGATCTACATCATACTGCCCATATATATATATATATATATATATATATATTCATCACGCTGCCATATATCTCATGATATTGTCCATGTTCATCATACTGCCCATTATCATGCTGCCCTTTAACATGCTACCCTTTATTAATGTGCATAATTATTTAGTTCATATACATATCAGCCTTAGCTGCTTACTATGGCTTACAGCCTAGCAAAGCAACTAGGCTATAGTTCCATGTCACTGTTGTACAAGATGTTTGCACTGCCACTGAGATTTTATTGAGATATCTCAGGACTTGCTATATATAACACAGTCCCTTCGTCCGAGATTTTCATCTTCTAATCACTGTTATATTATGTTGTCCAACATGCTTAAACTACTATAGACGAACCACTAAGATCAGGTGTCAAGACTGTTGTAGACAGCCTTGGATTTGCCACGTTGTCACCTACAGCTGCATGCCATTAACATGGATCCTTCACGCTGTAACTACTTGGCAATGGCTAGGTCCAACCTTCTAATTGTTCCATCAATCTGTGATCTGCGGATTATAATAATCTGAGTTGTAGTCTATAATGTGATCTATCACCCTTGAATGCAGGTCTGCTGTACCTGAGTTTAGATCACTGCATATACGAATACCTTATCTTTTGACTGCGGCTACCACACCTGAAATTTCCGAGAGGAAGTATGCAAAATTCTTATCTTCTTAACTACGTGAACATGTCTTCTTTTACTGCGTGAACAATTCTCCTTTTGGCTGTGTTTTACATGTCTTCCCTGATCTGCGTATATGTCTCTTTTATGACTGCGTTGGATAAGGTGTCCATGTTGTGCGTATTACATCGTATGGAAACCTGTGTGAATAGTTCTCCTTTTTGGCTGCGTTTTGCTTCCCTGATCTGCATATTGTCTACATGTATGTATATTGCATTTCCTGAGTGTGAAAGTTGTGCGTTGATATCTATATATATACATATGCAATTACTGTATCATTGCATATACAGATCTTCCTGCATTGTATTGTCTGCCCTGTGTATATATATCCTTATGTATGCGTAGTGTATAATGGTCTCCTCATGAACAGCATTATGACTGCGGCTCTTCCACAACGGTAATGTGGATAGAACGTTTTCCTTTGGCTGCATATGAGACCTCTTTTACAGTGCCAGATTTCTGCGGCTAGGGTTTACAGCGGCCACATCTCTGTGGCTAGGGTTTACTGCGGGCAGATCTCTGTGGCTAGGGCAACGTACAGCAGCTAGGGCATTACTTGAAGACTAACATATCACACATGGTATCTCTCTGCTTCACCAAAAACCCAGACGTGGAGAGGAGGAGACTACACATGAAGAGGTGTGTTGCAAATGACATCAAATCCTCTTCTATTTATACCAAAATGTATAGGTTGAATAGACATGACGTTTGGGCTTCTTGAGCCTACATAAGTTGTTGGTCGGCTAGATAATAAATCCATAATCAAAATAAATTCATATCTCCATAAATACTTATCGGAATCGGATGATCTTTGGATCAATCCTACACCTCTCGACGAGAGGGATCCAATAAAAATATCAGCTGCCATAAATAAGCTGACCACATGGAGTTTGGCCCTAGTTGCCAATTTAACACTCCCTCTCAACTAGGGAGAACTCCATCCGGTGATCCATAAGTCCGACTGTACTATCTCTGCCATCAGTGCCCTGCACTGCTCTGCCCAACTCTTCTTAGCTTTGCTGGCTCTGCTATGCTCTGCTCAGCTCTGCTGCTCTGCTCTGCTCTGCTCAGCTCTGCTATGCTCTGTTGGCTCTGCTATGCTATGCTCTGCTCAGCTCAACTCTGTTCTGCTATGCTATGCTATGCTCTGCTCAGCTTAGCTCTGTTGAACCATGAAGAAGAAGAATTGATCGAGAATGTCTCATAACATTCTCCACTAACCCAAAGTCAGTCTGAGAGTGCGTACCACTGGTCCCAGACCAGTCTCAACTGACCCAAAGTCAGCGTCATAGTGAGTACCACTCCTACCACTGGTCCCAAACCAGTCCTGTACTGACACGAAGTCAGTCTCGGAGTATGTACCACTAGTCCCAGACCAGTCTCAACCGACTCAAAGTTAGCGTCATAGTATGGTACAACTCCTACCACTGGTCCCAGACCAGTCTCAACCGACCCGAAGTCAGCGTCATAGTATGTACCTCTCACTGGTCCCAGACCAGTACTGCACTGACACGAAGTCAGTCTCAGAGTATGTACCACTGGTTCCAGACTAGTCTCAACCGACCCGAAGTCAGCGTCATAGTATGGTACAACTCCTACCACTGGTCCAGACCAGTATCATTGATCCCAGATCAATGGAGGTCATCCTAGCGTAGGGAGTACGGTAGATACAACGATGCGTCCATCGGTACTACTATGGTCCCTAACTTCATTTCCCTGCTCATTGATCAGATGAGAGGTACTTCCCATGAGTCCCAAACTGCATGGGTAGGATGCCTCGACAGGAGAACTAATCAATCCTGTCCTCACAGGAGAACACATCAATCATGCTATAATCGCCATGGAGAACACATCAATCATGCTACAATCGCCATGGAGAACACATCATCTAGGTTGCCATGGAGAACACATCAATCCAGGCCTCACAGGAGAACACATCAATCCTACTACAATCGCCATGGAGAACACATCAATCCAGGCCTCACAGGAGAACACATCAATCCTACTACAATCGCCATGGAGAACACATCAATCCAGGCCTCACAGGAGAACTAATCATCTTGCTACACAGGAGAGCGAATCATCTTGTTCCACAAGAGAAGCGAATCATTTTGTCCCACAAGGGAGCAAATCATCTTGTTCCAGTGCGCACCACTAGGAGAGGGTGAGTCACCCTGTGGTCGTATGTTGCTCCAGTAAAAACCGCAAGCCCCCCAGAGCTCCCAGAGCTCAATGTATGCAACATGCAGGACCCTTTTACAAAGGTCTCTCGATGACTCCAAGTCGTTCGAGAAAATCACAAATTTGATCTTTCCCCCGGGGCTTTAGCGACCTGTACATCATCTCAGTGCGATGGAGCCTCCTTGCTCATCGACTTTCCATATCCCAGATAAGGTAGTATCTGATTTTTGTCTGCTGCAGCAATTGTCGAATACGGGATTCCTCAATAATCGAATCCCACCTCTAGTTGTCACAGAGAAAAACAGCTCACTTAAGAGCTTCCGCAACCATGCAGCTTCATAAGAGATCATCCATGTATTTGGTCTTGGCGGTGCTTATAGCGACCAACTTCTGCTTCCTGCATCAAAGCGGAATCCAAAGAGAACCAGCACTGAAAAGTGTTGTAGTGATCCTCCACACTGCCTGCCCATTCAACATTCGAATAATAATGCAATTTCATCTTTCCGGCAGTGTATCTCAATCCATGAGAGATTGTGCCCTGAAGATATCTCAGAAGATTCTTGGCACCAATCCAATGAGGCTCAACCAAATATGATCTCACCATGCTAACTGCAAAACATATGTCCGGACGGAGGTTCACCAAGAACATCAATGCGAATGAGTTTATGAAACTCAGAGGCATTCCCAAATCAAGTCCGTCATATAACCTCTGAAAGTTAAGATCTTCGAGGTAGTCACAGGCTAGCAGTTTATCTTTCCACATTCGGAATCCAACTCCCTCTGTCTTCTACAAATGAGAGGGTCTGCACCTATCAGACATAGGTGTTAGTATGAGAGGTCTGTCATCCACAACCTTCGGATGGTTTGGATATATTTCACTCCTAGTGAATCTCAGCTTCATCAGACAGCTGTTGATCCTTTCATACTATGCTCGGGGTGTCTTGCTTCAAGCCATAGAGGGCTTTCTTCCACCTGTATACATGAGATTCCTGTTCATGAATCTCAAACTCCACAGGTTGTTCCAAACCTGTGGACCGCTACATGAGGGGGAATGGTCCCCTTGTAAGATTTTCCTTCGATACATCTCAGACATGTACCTTCATGCTCTTTTGAATTCAGGCATCTCTGTCACCATCTAACTCACAGACCTCCGGTGTTGTGTCAATGGACATGGTCCCCTGGTGGACTCCCTGCAACTTGATACAACCCTGAACTCAAAAACATCTTTCAAAATTTAATTTTCAAACACGTACCTTTCCATCGACGAATGCCACCATAAAACCTTTGACTTCCATTCCTTTTTCAGGATAGGTGGCATTGGCTTCAAGTGTAATCCCACGGTTGTTTCCATCTCTATCAAATTATAGAGTGCACCCTTCTATCCGATGAAGTGCCTTGAAGCACTGGGTTCTTTGCCTCCTTGAAGAGTCAATGTCTCTTTGATGACCTGCATCTCTGTCATTCGGACACTCCTTCGCATAAGGGCCGAACTCATAACCAAGACATCTACCTTTCCTTCCACCCTTAGATCCGAACTTCCCATGAAGTGATCTTGAGGTATGCCCCATCAGAAGTTCTGCTACGTCATTCTGATAATATGCTCTGCTTCGACTTCACCCTAAGTGAATTGTGAAGAACCCATTGATCCTTTTGTCTTGTCCCAACTGTCTTTGGTGATTGTTGTTTCACTCTTGCTTGGGCATTGTCTTCACCTCAACTCTAATACCATGTTAATTTTAGGTATGTTCTATGCTAGAGCAATTTATTTAATTTCTTTTCCATATTAGCAATCACATCCACATAAAGTAAACTGCAGATAGAACATAAATATAAATTGCAGACAAGACAAGAAGACACAAGATGTGGCGCAAGCCAGGGACAAACCCCACAATGTGTGGGGAAACCCTTGATCAATTCTTTTTTATGTTTTTCAAAGTTCAACAGAGAAAGAGAGAGAGAGATAGTACATTTACAACAGAAGTCAACACTTTGACTTATCTAGATCTAGCATAGATCATTTTGTATAACGATGAGATCAGTTGAAGACATTTTGTTTCAACTGAATCTCCAAGGTGACTCCACCTATCATCATTCTGCATCTTGTCCATTTGTTGCAACTTACCATGTAGCACCATCATGCAGCATCATGCATCATCACGCTGCTCATGATCTCATAGGCTGCCCATACATCATGCTGTCCATGATCTACATCATACTACCCATATATATATATATATATATTCATCATGTTGCCCATATATCTCATGATGCTGTCCATGTTCATCATACTGCCCATTATCACGCTGCCCTTTAACATGCTGCCCTTTATTAATGTGCATAATTCTTTAGTTCATATACATATCAGCCTTAGCTGCTTGCTATGGCTTACAGCCTAGCAAAGCAACTAGGCTATAGTTCCATGTCACTGCTGTACAAGATGTTTGTATTGCCACTGAGATTTTACCGAGATATCTCAGGACTGTTGTATATAACACAGTCCCTTCGTCCGAGATTTTCATCTTCTAATCACTGTTATATTATGCTGTCCAACATGCTTAAACTGCTACAGAAGAACCACTGAGATCAGGTGTCAAGACTGCTATAGACAGCCTTGGATTTGCCACGCTGTCACCTACAGCTACGTGCCATTAACATGGATCCTTCACGTTGTAACTGCTTGGCAGTGGCTAGGTCCAACCTTCTAACTGTTCCATCAATCTGTGATCTGCGGATTATAATAATCTGAGTTGTAGTCTATAATGTGATCTATCACCCTTGAATGCAGGTCTGCTGTACCTGAGTTTAGATCACTGCATATACGAATACCTTATCTTTTGACTGCGGCTACCACACCTGAAATTTCCGAGAGGAAGTATGCGAAATTCTTATCTTCTTAACTGCGTGAACATGTCTTTTTACTGCATGAACAATTCTCTTTTGGCTGCATTTTACATGTTTCCCTGATCTGCGTATATGTCTCTTTTATGACTGTGTTGGATAAGGTGTCCATCTTGTGCGTATTACATCGTATGGAAACCTGCATGAATAGTTTCTCCTTTTTGGCTGCGTTTTGCTTCCCTGATCTGCATATTGTCTACGTGTATATACATTGCATTTCTGAGTGTGAAAGTTGTGCGTTGATATCTATATTGACTACATATATATATACATATGCATTTACTGTATCATTGCATATACAGATCTTGCTGCGTTGTATTGTCTGCCATGCGTATATATATCCTTATGTATGCGTAGTGTATAATGGTCTCCTCATGAACAGCATTATGACTGCGGCTCTTCCACAACGGCAATGCGGATAGAACGTTTTCCTTTGGCTGCATATGAGACCTCTTTTACAGCAGCCAGATTTCTGTGGCTAGGGTTTACTGCAGCCAGATCTCTGTGGCTAGGGTTTACTACGGCCAGATCTCTGCGGCTGGGGCAACGTACAGCAGCTAGGGCATTACTTGAAGACCAACGTATCACACATGGTGTCTCTCTCCTTCACCAAAAACCCAGATGTGGAGAGGAGGAGACTACACATGAAGAGGTGTGTTGCAAATGACATCAAATCCTCTTCTATTTATGCCAAAATGTATAGGTTGAATAGACATGATGTTTGGGCTTCTTGAGCCTACATAAGTTGCTGGTCGGCTAGATAATAAATCCATAATCAAAATAAATTCATATCTCCATAAATACTTATTGGAATCGGATGATCTTTGGATCAATCTTACATCTCTCGACGAGAGGCATCCAATAAAAATATCAGCTGCCATAAATAAGCTGACTCACATGGAGTTTGGCCCTAGTTGCCAATTTAACACAATGGTAGTGCTATGGGTAGCATGATGAGAGAGAACTATAGTGCAAATGCAGTGTTGGGTGGAAGGACCAGCAGCAGCACGGACGAAGAGTGAGTTGTCGTACAAAATGTAACAGTGGAAGTGGTATGGCCATGGGCAACAGTACATGATGCAGCAATGTAGAGGATGTTGGGCAAGAAGGCCTAGCATCAACACAGGTACCGATGCCGTATAATCAGGGTGATCCTCAGTGGTGAAGTATTACTATAGCACATTCCTCGCTAAGAGGGAGTGTTGATTTTGGGTAGCAGTAGAAGTGCTCTAGCGATGAAATTGGTGGAGAGGCTAAAGCACAAGAGATCTCCAAGGCCCGAAATGGTTTGGGGAAATTCTACCGGTGAAAGAGATATTAAAAAATAATAATATTTTTTATGAGTTCCTAAGTCTAAACTTAGGAAAAATAAAAATATTAATGGGTTTAATATAAAACTGGGTTAGGAGGTTCTAAATGACATGGATCAAGCCAAATCTAATCTTAGCTGTTGATTAAAGATGTAATCTCGGTCGTTGAAGACTCAACAAAAAAAGTATAAGAGGAGGCTTGAGGGTTAGTTAGAGATACAAAAGAGTGATCAGTCAGTTCAATTTTCTAGAGAGGGGTTTGCTAAGGGAAATCGAACCATTCATCAGAGTTGCAGCGAGCGGCGCAATGAATATGAGGCAGAGGAGCAAAGATAGTGTCAGAAGACCAGCGCAGAGGCAAAGAGGTAGACGCAGAGCTAGAGGGAGCCATGCAGAGGCCAGCAGTGACTGCGAAGAGGCGAGAAGGGCCTGCGTCACCCACACAGAGGCTGCAGAAGTGACGTAGAGGGCCAGAGAGGTTGAGCAATGCCTCAAAGGGCTGACACAGAGGTTTTCAGGCTGACACAGAGGCAAGGAGGGCTAACACAGTGCTTTAGATTGTGCTGGAGAAGGTTTCGTGGGGCAGACTTTCAGAATATCTGCTTCCGAAGGGGGTATTACTGCCAGATTATTTATCTATGTCGGGTGAGCTAGTTTGGCACCTAGTGTACTCAAGAAAATTTGCTTAATAATAAAACCCTCAAAACAGTTGCACTACTTTTCCCAAGTTGGGTTTTTCGGAGGACGATTTCCAAAATAACGATGTACCTTGTGTGTTTGTCTATTTATTTCAGTTGTTGATCTGTATGTTTGAGACTGTATTGTGTTTATTTCATTTCATTACTGTAAAAATACTGAAA